>OZ025301.1:154422694-156822694 GCA_964019185.1 Maratus speculifer | reverse complement strand
AATCCAGCAGACGATTTATTCAAGGATTATCCTCTTTATCCATGGTTGATAAAGCAGCGACGTCATTGAGTCAATCTTTCAAATAATTTCTGCGTTGAAAATGAAATAGATAATGCAATGTTTACATATTTTGAATACGGTTAAAAATATTCTTCTAGTTTCAGTATTTTAGCATAGAATGAGTCCATGAGTGGAGTTATCAAATGCCTTGATTTTTAAATTAGTTACAATGGTCGAATTTCAGTATTCCTGTTTTTTAACCCCTTGAAAAGCGATAAATCTGAATATATATATATATATATATATATATATATATATATATATATATATATATATATATATATATATATATATATATATATATATATATATATATATATATACATATATATATACAGTGTCTCACAAAAGTGATGGGACACTTGTGCTTTATAAAAAGAAACTGCAATAAAATAAATAAACAAACATGTGCAAAAATTTTTTGGGTGTGTTTCATATTTAAAGTTAGTAACAATTATTACATAACATACATTTTGTCAAAATATTAAAATATTAATTTAGTAAAAATACAATTGTTCAGAAAGGAGCAAAAAATGGCTCACATAAGCGATGGGACACTTACTTTTCCATCAAATATTTATCCAAAAATTTTACTTTTTAAAAGGTTTTAATATTTTGTTGGATTTCCTTTTACTTTTAAAACATGATTTAATCTTTTTGGGATGGATTCGACTAATTTTTTTTTGTGATTTCTGGAGTGATTTTACCCCATTCTTCTGGAAGCACCGATTTTAGTTGTTGTTTTGAAGAAATGGTGTGTTTGCGAATTCTTGATTCCAATTCTTGCCAAATATTCTCTATGGGATTTAAGTCTGGAGATTGTGGTGGTGTTTTTATTATTTCAGGACAGTTATATAGCAGCCAGAGTCTAACGTTCAGAGCAGTGTGCTTGGGATCATTGTCCTGGTAGAATTTAAAATCGTTATGAAGGTTCAATTTTCGTGCTGAAGATTTCAAATTTTGCTTTAAAATATCAATATGTACTGATCCATTATACTGTCAATAAAAACAAGATTACCAACTCCAGCGGACGACATACACCATACACCCCCATACCATAACTCCTCCTCCACCATGCTTTACTGTTGGTACCAAGTTCTGTTTGCGAAATTCTTCCCTGGGTTTTCTCCACACCAAGATTCTACCGTCAGAACCAAATATATTAAATTTACTCTCATCAGCAAATATAACTTTATTCCAGTAATCAGAATTCTTATTTATGTTGGATTTTGCGAAAGCTAGTCTGAGTTTTCTATGCTTTTCACTTACGAAGAATTTTTTCCTGGCTACTCTACCGTGATATCTAGCAGATCGAATTACCCTTCTAATAGTCTCAGGATTAACAGTTATTCCATATAATGCTTGTAAATCAGCAGCAACTTTTGAAGCACTATTTCTTGGATTTTTTTTTAATATTTCGAACGATAATTCGCTTTATTCCATTGGATAGCTTTGATGGTCGGCCAGGTCTTCTTTTATCCTGAATCATATGATTCTTTTTTATATCGTTTAATGATATTGAAAACTGTTGAACGACTCAAGTTAACTGTTTCAGCAGTTTTTCTAATAGATTTTCCACGTTCAATATGCAAATTAATAACTAATTTTCGAATTTCAGGCGAAGTTTCTTTTCGTTTAGCATTCATAGGGGCGTAGCTACTGGGGGGGGGGGGGTAGGGGGCGTTTCCCCCCCCCCCCCCAGTGTCGGCAACTTTGATGATAGTCGGCAAATTCTAGGTAGTCAGTTCAGTATCAATCGATACACCTCTAAAACAACCGATTTTTTTTCCAATTTCACATGTCTTTACTTAAAACATACAATTAAAAACACAAATCCTTAGCATTTTTCTTAAAAATTTGTTTAAAAAATCCGAATTTTGTCTCTCCATTTTTCGATTTCGCATGATTTCTAAAATTAATTGAGAAAGAATCACGAGAATCTAGTCTTTCTGAAAGTCCGTAGTTGATCAATAGAGTTGTACTAGATGATCAATTACCACTAAAAATGATGATGATTTCTGTGAAGACATTCACATTAGTCTTGGTGTATGCACTTTACCCACAAGTGGTAACATTCACACTTCGGCGAATATGCACCGTTTGAAAAAGACTGTTAATTCGACGAAGGGAAAGTTGTGTTAAAATGTCTTTCACTTACACTGGACTAATAAAAGATTGCACAGACAATTACCTCATCGAGCTAGCGGCTAAAATTCTAGGATTAGACGGAACTTGATGATTATATTAAACTGCAATTAGTTTGCCAATGTCTTGATGGAAACTCTCTGCAAAAACTCTATTTTAGTGGTTGACTGGTAGCTTTATTATTGTTTTTTCTTGCTCGCAGTCGTCTATGCTTTAATACCTTAGGGTACAGGACTTGCATATGCCCGGGCTTGGCCCGAAGCTCTTGCCCGGCTTGGCAAAATGAAGATAATTTTTCAAACTGGCCGGGCCGATAAACAAAATAAACGGGTCGGTTCGGCAAAAAAATTATACGGGCCAATTGGACAGCTATTAAAATTTAGCGCGTCTACCGGCCCGATATAAAAAAAAAATATTAATCTATAGTCTGTTAGAATATCTTCTATTTTTAATGAATATGACTTTCGTAAGAATAAGTATAAATGTTCATCACGAACCGATGCTAATTGAACAACATCAATAAGAAATGTAGTATATCCACCGAAGACATCGGCAATCAGAAATGGTGTCTTAACTGGGTTTATTTATTTATTTATTTTTTCATGAAACACATGCATTGCTAAAATCAGGCTTGCTTATTGTTTTATCCAACAAATTCAAGCCGGACCAGAACTGAACTTAATTGTCTTCAAGATGTGTAGTGCAGGCAATATGTTTTGTAAAAATGTTAAATGAGACAATGAACTTCTGTTAGCATAATCTTTGGAAATATACCGTAAGGTGGTTCTCAAATTCACTGCTCAATAACGCGAAACCTTGACACATTTTCTGACGAACTTTCAACTGTAAAAGCTGAAATTTGACAAGTCTGACTATTGAAGTTATTTGGAATCCAATAGCCTTTTCCATTTTTCATAAATTACTTCTTGACGTATGAAAGGTTCTTGTCACGGCTTCAGGTTTTTCTCCTTTTCCGTGATATCGCAACTAGAAATTCATTTCAAAACGCTATCTTTACTTTTTTTTTTCTCAAAGATACATTGCCTTTACCAAAACATGAATAATGTCATTCGATTACACAGTTCCGAATGAATACACTTATATCTCATACATTTCCGGAATGAAATGGATTCAGAAATGTATCAGAAAATGTCTCTTTTGGTTTTGAGAAAAGCCTCAATAAATGACGGAGAAATATTTCACAAATCTACTTTTTATTATGTAGCTTCAAAATTATTCTAAACTACATTATTATTATTATTATTATTTATTTATTTATTTATTTATTTATTTATTTATTTTGATGAATCTTAATATGAATGTAATCATTAATGTTGGCATCATGTATATCCTGTCTTGCGAACACATCATAATTTTAAGATATACTGAAAATTTATCATATAAATATGTATGCAGTATTCTTTAAAGGAATCTTAATTGTGTGCTAAGAGAAATCTATTTTTTTTTTTTTTTTTTTTTTTTTTTCTTGTAGAAATTGAATCGCGTCAGATTGAACCGGGCCGTGATCTGTGAAAGTATGAACATGCCGAACTTTAAATTTTCATGATACATCTGTCCGGGTCGGTTCAAAATAACTATCATCCGGGCTGGGCCCGGGCATGAAAATTCCATTCCGTGCAGACCTCTAATACAGTAAAATACAATGATAAATCTACCGATCAGCCGTTAAAATCAGGTCCGCCGGTGGTTTCTACGAAGTGTGACTTTAGAAGACCAGTGAATCTTGTAATTTCTGCTTTCAACTCGATGAGGTGATGGTCTATGCAGCCGATTCCCGGTCTTGATGGTGTTTGTCTTCTAGATACCAACAGCTGACGTGACATAGGTAAAGTTCATTGAAATATGCTGACACAATTGAATCATTTAGTCGATAAGACTAAAACCGATTATTCAAAAACTGTCTCAGTCTGTAAAATTAAGTGTTTTTTTTTTTTTTTTTTTTTTTTTTTTTTTTTTTTTTTTTAATGGAGACTAGAAGTTTAACTGGGCCGAAATTTTCAAGCCCGTACCGACCTATAAAAATGAAAATTCGGCCCAGCTTGTACCATTAAAAATTGGCCCGGCCCGTTACAAAAGTTGAAATTTCGGCTTGAGATCCGGCTCATAAATGAAATCTATTGGCCCGGCCCAGTATAATAGTTACAAGTTCGGCCCGCGCTGACCCGGTCCAAATAAATTTCTAACAATCATTTATTTTTACTTATACAGAAAAGTTCTAATAAAAAAAACTCTTTTTTTTTTTTTTATATATATTTATGTTCTTCTATATAAAGAAATGCCGCGAGCTACGATATTTATGTTTTTAATAAACCTCTATATTTGTTGTATGTAAATGTTTCAGTTATCATTTATAGTATTATTCCATACTAGAAGATAGCCCGTCAAAATGACATGTTTCCATTTTTAAAAGGATCATAAAACATTACAACATCTTTGGTCAATCCTAGCCACTTTAGGCTTAAACAATTTTGAAAAATACAAAGATTGAATATAAGGGGAAAATATGAAAAAAAGAAATCAATAGAAATCTGCATTTAAAATTATAACAAAACTATCTGGTGGGTGGGGAGGTATTGTAATGAACAAATGGTAAATGCATAAATTTTAAAAGAATAAAGTAAGGTAAAATATCAATTATAAAAGAATACATTGTGAAACTATAGCCAAAAAATACTTTAAAATACTGAGAGAAAATAATAAAAATATCCAAAATGTATAAAAAAATTTCCCACTTTGGCCATTTCCAGACGAATATGAGAGCGTAGCCAAATTATTAATTAAATGGGTAAAATAATGGCATAGCATATACAGCTAATGAATTTCACTCACAAAATTACAGTAATTATTTCACAAAAAGCATGCAAATTAACATGCATTAATAATGCAAAACATGCACTAATAATGCTATTTTAAAACATTTGTGAAATAACTATTTTATACCATTAGCTAATACTTAAAAGAAAATACTTTATAAGATCGAGTGAACAGTGAACAATGAGTGAACAATGCTTTGAGGTTTATAGCTACAATGGCTGTTACCTCGAATGATCCATAAACCACAGAAACAAATACAGAACACTTTATTATTACAAGAAATCCATTACATACATTTTTAATACACATCACAAGGACAACACCCGCACACCCATGCCGCTAGCTGGACTCGAACCAGAATCCAGCGGTGTGGGAGGAGCTCACGCTACCGACCACGCCAATAAGATCGAAAACAAATGTCAACAATAAAAAGTAAACAATCGTGATTCGTTATGTGACAATGAAGTCATTCCCGGCTGTAAAAAATAAATAAATAAATAAAAATAAATAAATAAATAAATAAAGCAACACGAATATAAAAATTCTAACAATATTGTATTTAAAACGCACCTTCGCTTTTCTTAAATAAAAAGTTTTAATTAAACACTGTTAAAAATTTGACTGTTTTGCTGCATCGTCATTACAGAGCTTTTATAGAAAATGATTACTTTACCGTATTACACTGCTAAAAATTTTACTCATTTGTTGCAGCTTCACTTCACAGCTTTTATAGAATATCTCTTTTATGACCAATGAGAATGCTCCATATCACAGTAAAGTAACCGCTTTATATAAAAGCAGTGGATTGATGCTGCAGCAAATGGGTCAAATTTTTAACAGTTGCTCCAGCATCACTCCAACGTTTTTATAGAAAACGGTTACTTTGTGCGTGTTATTTACAGTGTATTCTAGAAAAGCTGGGGAGTGATGATGCATCAAAAGAGTAAAATTTTTAACAGTGTACTGCTAAAAATTTGATCCATTTACTGCAGCGTCACTCCACAGCTTTTAAAGAATATCTCTTTTATGACCCATGAGAATGCTTCATAACACAGCAAAGTAATCGTTTTCTATAAAAGCGGTGGAGTGATGCTGCAGCAAATGAGTCAAATTTTTAACAGTGTGAGTATTGTGTTTGAAATAGGGAAAAGATTTCAAAGCACAGTAAAATGTAGCGACGTCATTTACAGCTCAAATTGTAAATATGACAAATGAGAAAGCTCCATTACGACTCTGGAACGTTTGCATTGGACAAAAAAATGATAGCCTTTAAAATCGGAGATAACTTTTCACAATGGAATTTGTCATTGGTCACAATAAGTGTTTTTTCTCGTGGATGGATTGACCCCGGAATCGTTATACTCGGAGGGATTTTATATACAGGGTGTCCGAAAAGTCTGGAAACGGTCGAATAACTCGAGAAATACATATGAGATTGAAAAACGTAAACATACGTGTTAAATATTTTTAAATAAGCTACTCAGTGATACCAAATTTGACCTTCGTAACAGACCCCCTGGGGGTCAGAGGTGTCCAACTTTGAAATCTTAAATTATAACCCCCATTTTTTATTGCAGATTCGGATTCTACGGACAAAAATACGCAACTTTTGTACTTGATGTTTATTTCGAATCCTCGTTTATCAGGGTGTATTCGAACATATTAAATCGATACATTTTTCGGCTTTTCCAACGGGTTTTTCCCTAATCGAAACTAATTGGGGAGAATTTATGACATCAAATTCCTCGTCTTTTGCAAGAATAACGTTTCCTGAAAATCACCGGTGCCGATTATTTCGATAGTACTACACACAGTTAAAAATTTGACCCATTTGCTGTTGCGTCACTCCACAGCTTTTATAGAATATCTGTTTCATGACCAATGAGAATGTTCCATAACATAGTAAAGTACACTGTAAAAAATTGACACTTTTGCTGAATCGTCACTCCACCACTTTTATAGAAAACGATTACTTTACTGTATTATGGAGCACTCTCATTGGTCACAAAAGAGATATTCTATAATAGCTGTGGAGTGACGCTGCAGCAAATGGGTCAGATTTTTAACAGTGTAGCACTATTGAAATAATCGCCACGGGTGATTTTCAGGAAGCGCTATTTCTGCAAAAGACGGGAAATTTGACGTCAAAAATTCTGCCCAATCAGTTTCTATTAGGGAAAATCCCGTTGGAAAAGCCGAAATATATATCGATTTAATATGCTCGAATACACCGTGATAAACGAGGATTTGAAATAAACATTAAATACAAAAGTTACGTATTTTTGTCCGTAGAATCCGAATCTGCAATAAAAAATGGGGGTTATAATTTAAGATTTCAAAGTTGGACCCCCTCTGACCCCCAGGGGGTCGGTTGCGAAGGTCAAATTTGGTATCACTAAGTAGCTTATTTAAAAATATTTAACACATATATTTACGTTTTTCAATCTCATATGTATTTCTCGAATTATTCGGCCGTTTCCAGACTTTTCGGACACCCTGTATATAATTCCATATAACGAAGATAATAAAAACCTAAGAAATCATATACAGTAAAATGTACTACAATGGAATCGCATAGGAAAGAAAAAAAAATCGTTACAGACATGTCTCCATCGTAACAGGTATAAATGTATTACATTTTTTTTTCTCACGTATTATTGTATTAATTTTGCATGGATGAACGAACTTTACAGTTTATTTTATTCCGTCATAAGCAGGTTCTTTTTCATACATTTTACTACATTTTAATTTTGCTATATTTTAATGAGCTTAGCAATCTACGATTCTTTATAAAGAATTAATTTTAATATTTAATTGCAGAATAATGGCAATTTTAAAATATATGCATTTTTGTAAAACTTTTTGGGTTAGTTCAAATTTTACTGGCATTTTGAATGGGCCTCGCCACGCCGAGACAATACAAGGGTTTTCATATGGTCTGGCTCAAAATTGGGACTGAGTATTTTGCCCGTAAGGACTAGGAAAAATGACATAATTTGCTGCTCGGTATGAAAAAAAAAGATCCGGACAGAGCCTTTAGTAGATCCGAACCCGACCCGGCCTGGCCTAGCCAGTGAGCCGTGAATGAAAACGGGTCCAAACGGTGCACATCTCTGATTGGAGACCATTTATATTATTGACAGGGAAAAAAGAAAATTGTTCGTTTTGATTATTGCTGTGTATTGTTAATAACTATATAAGCGTTTCTTTTATTATTCATATTATATTCTATATAGTATGTTTAACACCAGAATTAACAGTTTAACTTTAATTTATAATCGCCATACATTGTATGCCTAAATATCTTTCGCTGTTGTTCTTAGCGGACTGCCTCTCTGGGACTTTGTGATGATGGTAAATAGAGCTTGCCAGGTGGAGCTTGTTGAGCTCAAACCGATTGGTAAGCCTCCCTCCCTAGCTGAACCTGTGTTAAATATTCATAATTAGATCGTGAGGGAAATCAAGCAGTACCGTGGACATTTTAATGTTACGAAAAGTTGAAACGATTCCATCATTAAACATGACCCAAGAAAAAGATCTAAAGTGAAGCTAGACAGAGGCATTATTTGATCAGTTTAAGTCAGTATACTACATCAGTGTATATCTGAAAAATTGTTCCATCCCACAGTATAAATAGTAGCAATCTAACAGCGCTTGATACAAAGAGCACCCGTGAGACATGGATCGTTAGATTTTCCTATTACTACACTTCCATATAATAAAGGTTTTTTTTCTTGTGCTCAATACCTTATATTTTTGTGCTATCGGCTCTTGGACTATTACAAATTGTGGCAGTTATTTAAAAAACTCTTACAGAAAGGTTAAATTAGATATCAGGAGTGTTTTTTACAATTATGTTTAAAATAAAAGCAATGCATGGCATTACTAACAAAAGGTGCTAAATGGTGGGCCGATTTTTTATTTTCTCTCTGTTTTGTTGCGAAAGAAGGAGATTAAATATTTGGAGAGGTTATCAATTTTCAATTAAATTTTAATCTTAGGAGCCTACTGCATATATTTAATCTTCCTTTTTCACATCAATATTGAAAAGAGAAGCCAAAAAGGCCCTGATTTAGAGCTTATTGCTAACAGTGCCATCTATCGTCACTATTTTGAACTAAAATCGAGAATCGCGGTATAAAAATTCCTGCTGTATTACATTCTTACATAATACTCCTGTGGGCATTTAATTTTACAGCTGTCACCGTTTGCAAGATATTGAATTTTAAAATCAGTCAGTCAAATTTTTGACAGATGCATATACAGATACAAATACATACTTTTAAAGGTATCATTTTTTAAAAGTTAGTCGGCAAAATCGTCATACACGCCCCCCTAATGAATTTTTTTTTAAATACGCCCCTGAGCATTCATGGCTACACAGAGCTAAAAAACACAAAAATTCCAAAACAAACTGGTGAGAAATACTGCAGACGATTTTATAAATTATTGCCAATTGCTTTTAAGTAAAAATAAAACCCCAAAAAATATTTTTATTGCTTATTTCAGACGATTTTTGTTGCAAATATAATGGTGTCCCATCACTTATGTGAGCTATTTTTTGCTCCGTTCTAAACATTTGTATTTTTATTAAATTAATATTTTAATATTTTGACAAAATGTATGTCTGTAAAAATCTTTACTAAATTTATGTATGAAACACACCCACAAAAAAATGTGTACATGTTTTTTTAATTTGTTTGATTAGTTTCCTTTTGTAAAGCACAAGTGTCCCATCACTTATGTGAGACACTGTATATATTTTATTTTAATATCATTTTGAGTATATCAACACATTTATTGGTAATATAATTTAAAATTTAATCTGATAGAATTAGATATCCATTGTAACGGTGTTATTTCAGATTTTCTTTGCGTTTCACGAGGGAGCAAAATTCATTCGTAGGATATATTAAATCGAGATTTTTTAACCACTTAAAATAAATATCCATTTTTCTTGCATTTACTTTTTAATGCATTTCAACGAGTGTTATAATTTATTTGCATTAAAATATGAGGATGAATTTTTTCAACTAATAAATAAATATTCGTAAAAATATATGACAATCAAAGCGGCAATTTTTCCAACTTTATTGCAGCTAAATGATAGCATCCATTCCAATGAAATAGATTTCAAGTGTTTACATTGTTTAATTTTTGGTAAGTAATGCAAATTAAATATAATTTATTATATATATATATTAGAATATATTTAATGTATATATTTATATATTAGTAATGTATATGTTTTAAATATTTTCGGAATTTCTTTTTTTACATTTGGAGACATACTTTTATAATTTTTTCCATTATATGTCAGTTAAACAATCGAAGAACACGTTTCAATTTCCATTAACCGTTTTCCTTTTCCGTTCTTATAAGGTGTTTATAAAGCGGCTTGTCTAGCAAAAACAACGTAATACCTTTCTGAATACAAAATGTAAACAAACAATCGAACTGCCATCTTATCTTTAATGACTTCATGAGAATATTATTCACAAAGAAAAAATCTAGCAGACGATTTATTCGGGGATTATGTTCTCTCGAAGGTTCATCAAACTGTGACATCATTGAATCATTTTTCCAGACAGTCACAGCCATACGTAATGTAAAATCAAATAAAAAATTCAACGATTATATAATTTGACAATATCTCACAAAATTTAGAAAACTTTTTATTGCAAGTGTGCGCAAGATATAAGAGAATTCAATTTCCCTTTGTCTTTATAGGTGCATTCGTATTGTATAAATATGTAACATTTATAGTCGTCCTCTGGTCCGTCTGTCCGCATATATCAACGCAAAACTACCGAAACGAATGGTTTGAAATTTAAAGTGTATAATCGTTGTAGAAGTTTGTCGAGTCATTTGAAATTTTAATAAAAAGATATTAATAAAGGTTTTCTTCATTTCATCAAATCCTATCATACGTAATTAATTCAGTACTATTCTACGATAAGTAATGATTCTAGCTTTCCATGGTGATTAGAATCTTATTATTTTCGGATGACTAAATTTAATATATGTAATCGTAATAAATTTTGTTTTCATGTATTCTTGCACAAGAATGCAACAGTTATTGCACCAATATCAGAATATTTATAAAACTAGTTATATTACGAACGCATTTAATTTGCAATGCTTGACGAACAATTTCCTATTTTTTAAATAGTAAGTTTTATTAAATAACCTGGTATTTTAATTCCAACATTTCAGTGTTTTATCGCTTACCAAGTCATTGATAAATGTCCTTGGTTTCGATCTATGCAGAATTGAAAGGAGAAATAGGACAGAGGGAGAGGAGGGATGTGTCTATAATAATGAACATCAAAATCGAGCTGACAACTTATTCGAGTATTATTCTTTCTCCATGGTCGATCAAGCAGTAACGATATCAATGAGTTGATCTAATAGTCGCTGAAGTTAAAAATGAAATAGAATGCATTATGTTTACATTTCTAAAAGGCTTTCAGCTACAAATAACTCTCATTTTAAAGTCATGAAAATCCTTCCTCTTGTCAATATTTACTTTTCAAAAGACATATATTCTAGAGATCGACCGAAAATTTGGTTTTGTTTTCAGTCAAAATTTGAATTGTGTTGAAAAATCGTCATTAATATGTTTTCCATTGTCAGTTGTTGAATTCGTAAATATGATATTAAAAAAAATATTTCGATATATATTTCAAATGATGAGGTCACAGACCGTTAGAGATGATGCATAAAAGTTGAATACAATGCATGGTAATAACCAAACTCAGCAGAAAATGGAGTCAGCGATAGTTTCTTGCAATTAAAATGTAGCCAACTCAACAAAGTCAGAAGTTTTATTGGTGTACCATAAAATTAGCTATTTGTAGAACTCCCTTGCTAAAATATTGCAGAGTCAGCAAATATTTTACTTAAATACTGGTAAAATCATTTGTGTGCATCCATCAGAACGCATCAGACATCAGATTACTTTTGTTGTAGCGATGTATCAGTCGTGTAGAAATAGCGCGACCACGTCTGTAATCCTAATTCCCAACTGTAAATAGCCCCATCAGCGGCTGAGAGCCTTTACTCTCGAAACTGGAAGATAGGTGGTAGTGCTGGGTAGAGGTCTGCACGGGCCGAAATTTCCAGGCCCGGGCCCGGCCCGAAAGTTAAAATTTCGGCCTGGGCCCGGCCCGGCCCGAACGAAAGAAATATTGGCCCGACCCGGCCCGGCCCGAAAGTTAAAAATTCGGCCCGAGCCCGGCCCGGCCCGAACGAAAAAAATAATGGCCCGACCCGGCCCGGCCCGAAAGTTAAAATTTCGGCCCGAACTCGGCCCGGTCCGGAAAAAATTTTAAATTTCGGCCCGAACCCGGCCCGGCTCGAGTGAATTTCTACAGGATATTGATCTTTAATCTTATGGAAGAGTTCTGACCAAAAAAAATTATATTAGTCTTTTTTTTTCCATGTTTGTAATCTCCAGTTATGCAGAAGATATTTATGCTTTTAAATGAATCTTTGTTTGTTGTATGTAAATGTTTCAGTTATCACTAGTATTTATTAATCCATATTCCCTGTAATGGAGATGTTACAGGCCAAACCCGATTTTAGGCCAAACTAGATTGGCCTAGGCCAAACTAGTTTATCCTAACGCCCATCGGATAGACTAGTTTTTCCTAGGCCAAACCGGTCTATCCTAACGCCCATAGGATAAACTAGTTTTTCCTAGGCCAAACCGGTCTATCCTAACGCCCATCGGATAAACTAGTTTGTCCTAGGCCAAACCGGTCTATCCTAACGCCCATCGGACAAACTAGTTTTTCCTAGGCCAAACTAGTTTGGCCTAACTCTTATAGGTTAAACTAGTTTAGCCTGCTGTTTATTGGTCTGAACTAGTTTCTCCTAGGCCGATCTAGTTCATCCTAGGCCAATTCCATTTGGCGTGATTTTATTGAATTCAATGACCGCCATAGCGCCAACATTCTAGTTTGTCCTAGGCTGATCTAGTTTATCCTAGGCCAATTTAATTTTACGTGTTTTTAGCTCACAGGCGTCAAAGCCTGAGAAATAATGGGCTCGCAAGTTCTGTATGTATAAAGTACGTATGTATGTACAAATGTACGTACGAATGTACGTACGTATGTACGTGCGTATGTACGTAACGCGATAACTCGTGATAGAAATATCCGATTTGCTTCAAATTTTGGATGCACGTTCATTGATATAAGGTACTTTTCTGATTAATTTTGGGAATTCATTGGATAAGAATAAAGGGGAGCGAACGGGCCGTTAATTTAGAGAAATGGATTTTTGATGCAGAATTATCAGTTTTCATTTAAAATTTCAGATATAGGATCATTCAGACAAGGCGCCTCCATGATTAGTTGTGGATGTTTATTTTTTAAGTGTAAAAAAGGACAATGTAGGTTAACTCCCCCCCCCCTCCATAATTTAGATAAATGGTTTTTGACGCAGAATTTACGGATTTGCTTCACATTTGTATATAGGTTCTTTCTGATAAGGCGATTCCCTGAAAAATTTTGGGGGTTTAATGGTTAAGTATGAAGGGAAAAATGAAAATATGAAGGGAAAAATGAAAAAAAAAAATATGAGAGTTATAAACATCATAACTTTTGAATCCGTTCAGTAAAAAGTAGACTTGTGAATATATTTCTCTGTCATTCCTTAAGGCTTTTCTCAAATCCTAAAGAGCTACATCCTAACACATTTATGAACTACTTCCTTTTCGAAAATGCATAAGGTTAACAGATTCAGACAATATGTAATCGAATGGCGTAAACCATTTTCTCATAAAAGCGATGTATTTTTGAGAAAATAATAAAGCTACGTTTTGAATTGAATTTTCGGTTACGACTTCACGAAAAAAAAATTGACGCCGTGACAAGAATAGCTTATATGTCGACAGGTAATTAATTTCTCAAAAATGGAAAACGCTGTTCGATTCCAAATTCAGCCTCAATCTGGCTCGAATATGCAATCATAATAATAATAATAAATGAAAGTCAGATCTCAATTGGCACGAGCGTGCAAAAAAAAAAAAAAAGCAAACACCATGTCCAATGCATCATGTCTCTAAGGTGAACATGTTAAATTTCTGTACTGGTGTTATAAGCAATGACTCTTGACATACATTTATACTTTTTCTAGTGAAAGATATGTTTTTTACTGGCCAAACCCGTTTTCGAGTTAAATTAGATTAGCCTCGGCCAAACTATTTTATCCTTATGCCAATTCGATAAACTAGTTTTTTCTACACCAAACTTGTTTATCTAAATGCCCATAGGATAAACTAGTTTTTTCTATGTAAGAGATGTAATCGTTCATTTTTCCCTTCATACTTAACCATTAAACCCCCAAAATTTTTCAGGGAATCGCCTTATCAGAAAGAACCTATATACAAAAAATATGAAGCAAATCCGTAAATTCTGCGTCAAAAACCATTTATCTAAATTATGGAGGGGGGGGGGTTAACCTACATTGTCCTTTTTTACACTTAAACAATAAACATCCACAACTAATCATGGAGGCACCTTGTCTGAATGATCCTATATCTAAAATTTTAAATGAAAACTGATAATTCTGCGTCAAAAATCCATTTCTCTAAATTGACGGTGGGTGACTAGCCTCCCGTTCGCTCCCCTTTATTCTTATCCAATGAATTCTCAAAATTAATCAGAAAAATACCTTATATCAATGAACGTGCATCCAAAATTTGAAGCAAACCGGATATTTCTATCACGAGTTATCGCGTTACGTACATACGCACGTACATACATACGTACATTCGTGCATACATTCGTACTTCATGCATACAGAACTTGCGAGCCCATTATTTCTCAGGCTTTGACGCCTGTGAGCTAAAAACACGTAAAATTAAATTGGCCTAGGATAAACTAGATCAGCCTAGGACAAACTAGAATGTTGGCGCTGTGGCGGTCATTGAATTCAATAAAATCACGCCAAATGGAATTGGCCTAGGATGAACTAGATCAGCCTAGGAGAAACTAGTTCAGACCAATAAACAGCAGGCTAAACTAGTTTATCCTATAAGAGTTAGACCAAACTAGTTTGGCCTAGGAAAAACTAGTTTGTCCGATGGACGTTAGGATAGACCGGTTTGGCCTAGGACAAACTAGTTTATCCGATGGGCGTTAGGATAGACCGGTTTGGCCTAGGAAAAACTTGTTTATCCGATGGGCGTTAGGATAGACCGGTTTGACCTAGGAAAAACTAGTCTATCCGATGGGCGTTAGGATAAACTAGTTTGGCCTAGGCCAATCTAGTTTGGCCTAAAATCGGGTTTGGCCTGTAACAGAGACAAAAAATCGGAAAAGCGGTATATGGTAAAATTTCCAAAGACGAAATCGCTTTGGAACGAAAAAAAAATGCACTCCTTTCTTAATAGATGTAAATGTTTAATATATTTTTTTCTCCCGTATTGTTGTATTCATTTTGCATGGATGAACATTTTAAAAGAAACTTTCAGTTTTCAGTTTTTAAAAAAAATTCCGTCATAATCATGTTTTTTTTTTTTTGTGTGTGTGTGTGTGTGTGTGTGTGTTTAATTCTATTTTAAAACGCCTAATAATCTACGATTCTTTAAAAGGAATAAATTCTAATGTTTAATTGTAGAATAATGACGGCTTAAAAGTATATGCTTATTTTGCAGAAATTTTTGGACAAAGCCAAATATTACTGATTTATAAAAAGTCGACAAAAGGATTTTCATATAGGAAGATTCAATAGGAACTGATTATTTTGGTCCATGAAAACTAGGAAGAATGGAATCAGTCTCGGCTTCGTACGGAAAAAAAAAAAAGTTAGGCCCGGCCCGATACTCCAGCAAAAAAATTAAGGCCCGAGCCCAGCCCGGCCCGAAAAGATTAGTGACTAGGCCCGGCCCGAAAGGATTAGTGACTAAGCCCGGCCCGGTCCGGCCCGAGTCTTCAGAAGTAAGGCCCGAGCCCAGCCCGGCCCGAATGCCATTATTGGAAATCGGCCCGAGCCCGGCCCGTGCAGACCTCTAGTGCTGGGTTCGAACCTAATCGCGCTCGTCGGCCGAACCGTTTCGGAGTTTTCGTGGTTTTGTTCGAACCTTGGAAAACCTTGCGAAAATACGGACCAGGTTCTTTAGAAAGACTCCTACAGAGGGCACTCCTTCTAGAGCCTATATCCCTCATGCAGAAAATTGGCCATCATGGATAATACCAAATAGCCAACTGTAAATAACCCATATTTGTCCGAAAACAGGAAAGTAGCAAGTAAAACGAGTCTAGTCTTTTTGGAATATAGATCTCATATTTTCAAAACAGTTAACTTACTAATAATTATACATATTCTTAGTCTTGGTATAAATTAGAAATTGAAACAATTATGCATCTAAAATGTATTTTTTTTTTTTTCCTTTTCTTCATTTACAAATAGCAAAATTGAATATCGACTAATTGAAAACCGAAACGATTCGCTTTTCACAATCATTAAAAAATAAATAAATAAATAAAAATCAATAGTTATTAAAAAAAAAAAAAAAAAAAACACTTTTTTAAAAAAATTGTTTTAGTATTGAGCATCAAGATTTAAAGAATATATATATATATGTGCAACAAACATTTAAATACAAAATATTTTGTATGTGTGTTAAACTTGTAAGTTTGTCCGCTTTTCCATTCCCTAACTTGTTGTTTAGTTAGAGCAGAACAACAACTAAAAAGGATTCTTTCTTATGAAGCTGTAAATAATTGATTACCTAAATTAGACAGTTTATTTTTAATGGCTATTCCAAATTAACATTTTCACGTAAGATTGTCGATTCTATGTATAAAAATTCAGCTTCAAATGTCAAAAAAAAAAAAAAAAAAAAAGCTTTTTATTTTATTTTACTTTGTATTCTTCTAAAAAAAGTACTGCCTGAGGTAAAATTACTTTATCTACCGAATAGATTATGTCATTAAGGCTGTTCTTAAATGAAAAACTACAACTTTATGACATAAGTTTTAATTTATTTTTGTTCGGGAATGTATGAAACCAACAGACGATCTTGATCAGAAACAATCTAATCGCAGTCATTTTTCCTGCTTTTTTTTTTTTTTTTTTCAGCCGAATTTTTCTCAAAAAAAAAAAAAAAAAAAAAAAGAGGGGGGGGGGGGCGGGAGGAGTCAGGTTTGCCACGTGATCGAAAACACGTACAACTCAATATGAAGTTTATTAATTAAAAAAAAAGGAAAATTCAATTCAATTCCAAATCGCTACCATAGTCAGGCTTTCCAGTTTTATACATTTGCATTAAAAATGAATTTATAAATGTGTCAAAACGTTTTGCGCTTGTTGAGCGGAGAAGTTGAGAACAAACAGCCTTGACTAAATAATAGCAACAATACATTTTACCCATACAGTTTTCTCGCCACACCTCCATTATGGCCAGATCTTTTTGTGTGTAAACTATGTTGATAACAAATCACATAATAAAAGTTACATAACTTTATCTTTTGGAGTAGGCTTATTTCATTTATTGAAATCTAATGCTACTAAAACGGAAAAAGTCGCCATTTTTTTTTCTTATCAACCTGTATTTTATCATTTTTTAATACCCATTGCGTCGTATTTTTGGAAAAATAAAGAAAGTTATTCTCAAATTACAAAAGGGACGAGTTTATCTTTTTAAAGTTCATTTATCAATATCAATTGAAAGCAGAGTTAATCAAAGAGTATTAAAAAAAATAAAGTATCGATAAAATAGATAAGGGGTCACGTGAGCGAGGCATGTTTATAAGTATAAAAAAAAAAAAATAAGTGATAACAAAAGTTTTTTTTTTTTTTTTTTTTGTCTGAACGATAAATGAAACGAATCTGCATGTCAGATGTTGTAAGACTGACAAAAATTGTGTGTTGATTGATAACAAGATTACTAAAAATTATTTTATTTTCAAAGTTTATTCAAAATGTTTCTTTGCCATTCAGCTTTTTAAAAAAAAATCTTAAATACTGTCATCAGTTATTAGTAGAATGTAGAGGTAATCAAAGAGTGATAAAATATACAAGGGAATCACGTGAGCGAAGCATGTTTGGTAGTGTAAACCAAAAATGTCTATCTATATGTGACTTCACGCGAATATTGTTCCAATCTTCAATGAAGATCGATGTGAATAGGTTCCATATACACAGAATATTGTCACTTTTTTTCGGTTGACAAGTTATTTATCTAAATCAGCTTTTCCCTCCACCCATCTCCTCAGAAACTATGCGACCCGCTGTTTACGAGACCTCCTTATGCGACGAGATAAGATGCCACTGCCACCCACATTGAAAAATAAATAAATAAATAAATAAAAACGCCAGCAAATGGGGTTTTGCATCGCCTGTAAAATTTATGATAGTACTATCGAACCTTGTTAAACTGAACCTCAAGGAGAATCAAAATTTGTTCAGTCGGTCCTGCTTAATTACATACATTTGGTTGAATTGTATGCAATTAAGCGGGTTTGAATTTAAGCGATGTCAACAATTAACGTTATTAGTAAAGGTTATCGTTTGATTCTATGGCTCAGATATGATAAATATTACTGAACAATAACAATATACACAATAATTTAAAAATTAATTATTATAACAATAATTTTAATCAATCATGTATTATTGTAAATAGTATTATTGTATATATAATGTTAATGATGTATATACCAAACTGTGATATATAATACTATTTACATTACATGGTTTAATTTTACATTATAATTTATGTGATTTAAGTGAAAAATTATAAGGAAAGTAAAATAAGGAATATTTGTTCTCAAAATACAACCTATGAAGGTATTAATAAATTTCCGAATAAATTAATTTAATTTTTCAATATTTGCCAACTTATTCTTTATTCGAAGCCTACAAAAACATCCTTTGTTTTTTCCTAGTTTCAACGCTGCTTTTCTCAATTTCTTGTGCTAAATATTGTTCTTTTATTCTCTTTACAGTCCTTATTGTGTCCCCCCCCCCCCCCCAATTCCAGAGGTTTCAAAGAAGTTTCACTGGCATCTTTAGTTGCCATATGTATGTTGTTCTGAAAAATCCATTGCGTTTGCAAAAAAAAAAAAAAAAAAAAAACGGAAATAGGGCAGTTGCAATTGACATCATACTGGAGGTCACACACTAGAAATAGACAGTTCTGATTGGCGAAAGCACCCAGACCTCCACTTGAAATACAATGGCTATCAGCTGATTGCAAGTTCCTTATTGAATGCGATTAGATAGTTAATGAAAAACAACATCTGCTATTTTCATGCATTTCTGAACAAAAATAAATTAAAGCATGTGTCACAAAGTTGTCCTTTTTGATTTAAGAACACCCTTTACCTTAAATTAAAGCCCTCTCGCTTATCCGAAAATTACGATTTTTCGAAAAGCGGTTGGTCCCTATTACTTCGGATAATCGAGGTTCTACTATATTTACAAAATGAAAGTGACAGGAACAACACAAAACGAAAGTGAAAACGAATCTCTGGGTCCCCTTCTCTCAAAAGACTTTCCACCACTCAATTCTGTCTGCAAGGAAGCGCGAGGTCTTTCAAAGGGAAAATCCATTCATAATGGGACCCACAACCATTGTTAGGTGGGTCCTCCAACAACAAAATCGGGGAAAGGCGGAAGGAAGGTCACATGCAAACAAAGAGAAACGTGATCTCTCCACGACCCCGGCGTAGGTCGAAAGTGCGTCAAGTTGTAGCTCCGTGCAAAGGTAAATAAACAGAGAGGCGTGCATTTGTTGATTTCCAGAGACTGTCGCCTTTCCGCTGTCTGTTTCCTTAGCCATCTGATTTAATTGGACGATTTTCGCAGTGATCTAACTATACCTGTCACCTACATATCAGTTTAAAGCTGATTAGAAATATATTTGCATTACTTTAAAAATGAAAAAAAAAAAAAAATGTTTCTGAACGGCGGGGGGGGGGGGGGGGGGGGGGGAAATGCAGTTTATCAAATTACAACGACCATTTAGAAAAGGATATATTTTCCGAAAACTTAGATTTTAGACCTATAAATAAATTCTATATTAAAAATAAATAAATAAATAAAAATAATAATAATAAACATTTTTTTTTTTTTTATGATGATCAAAGCATTGCTTCCGTAATAACAGAGTCATATATTACGTATGCCATGGATTAAACATTAATATTCCTGGACCAAGCATAAACAAATTTTAAATGAAATTTCAGTTTCACAATTTTTAAATTTCTAAATATCGCATATTTTCATTTTTTACACCATCATATAGGGGAAAATGTACTTTAAAATGGAATTTGTTCGAAAGCTGTATCTCAGTTTATTTTTCATTTATTATTATTATTATTATTATTTGTAGTTTTTAATACTTTTTTTATTCATCGTGGCAACAACAGTATTTCATTTCTAATTATTACACATGGACCAATCAAAAAACGATTAAAATCCGGACATCACAAGATTTCAGATATCTCTATTCTCAAACGACAGAAATAACCACTTTCCAAATGGTCAAAAATAAATAAATAAATAAATAAAGGTTAGTTTATCAAAATAGGAAAAAGGTACTGATAATATTAAATTGCAACAATTGTTTATTTATTTATTTTTTTCTTTTGAAAATATTTTAATGCTTTAGATTGCTTTCTAAGGTCAAAAGTTTTTGGAAAATGATGTGTGTTATTCTAATTTAAACAATATGCTTTCGTGATAAATTATAAATAATCAATAATATTTTAAGTTAATGGAAAATAGTGTATGTAATTGAAATTGTATATCATTATCAGTGTAAGTTGTTATTCTAATTTTAAAATTAGGTATTCGTGATAGAATGTAAATAATCAATTACGTTGATATTTTAAGTTTTTGGAAAATTATGTATGTTATTCTAATTTAATTAATGAACATTCGTGATAGATTGCAAATAATCAATTACATTTTAAGTTCTTGAAAAATGATGTACATTAATCTAATTTAAATAGTATACTATAGTAATAAATTGTAAATAACCAATTATATTTTAAGTTCTTGGAAAACAGTGTATGGTATTCTAATTTTAAAAATATGTATTCGTGAAAGAGCGAATAATCAATTATATTTTAAGCTCTTGGAAAATGATGTATGTTATTCTAATTTAATTATTATGCATTCGTGCTAAATTGTAAATAATCAATCACATTTTAAGTTCTTGCAAAATTATGCACGTTATTCTAATTTAAATAATCAGCATTCATCTTTAGTGATAGCTTGTAAAAAATCAATTACATTTTAAATTCGTATTCTTGGAAGATGATGTATGTTATTCTAATTTAATTAATAAATATTCGTGATAGATTGTGAATAATCAATTACATTTTAAATTCTTGGAAAATGATGTATGTTATTCTAATTTAATTAATAAACATTCGTGATAGATTGTAAATAACCGATTGCATTTTAAGTTCTTGAAAAACGATGTATCTTACAGAGTTGGGCAAAATACACCAAAAAATCATTTTCGATACAAAATACAAAATACATTAGTTTTAGAACCTAAAATACAAAATACAAATTACTTTCCTATTCAAAAAAATTCAAAATACAAAATACATTTAAAATACAAAATACATTTGAAATTTTTAAAAATTTGTATATAACACTTGGAGTTTTCTCAGACCGTGTCCCGTACGGTCAGCAGTTCGGTTTCGGACATTTTTTTTTTTATCCACAAAACTGGCCGGGCCAAGCCGGACTTGCTCTTCAGGCTTTCCGGGCTGGTCCCGGCCAGATATTTGGTTTATATTTTCCTGAAGGATATTCTCAAATAGACCTGTTCATTACTCTTTCGGGTCCCGGGCTTTACTTTTTTCTCTGCAAATTTGGGCCGGGCCTGATTTATTCTGTCCAGACCGGACGAGGACTTGACTTCATCCCTCCTAGAGTTCTGAATTAGTCAAAAATTGTAATATTTTTCCGAATCCAGCCCGTAAGTTGGGTATCCCGTCTTGGTCTGAACTATCCAAAAATCAGTACAATCTGGCCCGACCCAACAGTTTTTTTCCCAAATAATGTATGTATTTTTAAATTGCTATAATTTTACAGTTAAAAGTTTTAATTTTATCATTTTTAAAGAATGGTAAATATATTTCTGGACAATAAAATTAAAGCACAATAAAAGGAACTCTGAAAATGAATCTGTCCAGGAATCTTGTCTTAAGGTTGTTCTTAAATCCAAATGGTTAACTTTATGAAATAAGTTTTGATTTATTTTTTGTTCGAAATGGATGAAAGTAGGAAGTGTTGTTATTCAAAAGTAATGGAATCGCACTCATTTGCCCGTGTTTTTACAAACACAATAAGTGTTTCAGAAAATATTGTCAAAGTGAGCGTTTTGAACTGCATTTGTGCGCGTAAGAAGATTAACCACTCAAACAGAAACAAGAAACGTGTTTGTCGCATGAACAAAATTGCTTATGTATCAATAAGTAATTCATTGATCAAAAAATCGAAAACACAGTTCGATTCCAAATCGCTTCCATAGTCGGGTCTTTCAATTTATAGCTTTTCGTTAAAAAATGAGTTTGTAAATGTGTCAAAATGTTTTGCGCTTGTTAAGTAGAGTAGATGGAAACAGCCTTAAATGGCAAATGTGTTAATTCATGCAAAATGGATTTAATAACAAGCAAAAAGAATATAATAATTTTAGAGAAAACTGTGTATCAGCTGAAAGGAAATCTGTTAAAGGATTTTTTCTTTTTAGAGTTTTAGAGCCAGGGGCGTGCGAAAAAAAACTGCGCCCGGGGCTACGTTTCAATTTGGCGCCCCCCCCCCCCCTGAACTTTTACTTGTGACAAACAAACAAAAAAAGACTTTGGTAATATAAATTTGGTGCTCCTTAAATTTCCGCTCCCGGGGCGACCGCCCTCTTCGCCCCCCCCCCCCCATTTTTTTTTCACGGCGCTGGATAGAGCACCCACAAAATTTTTATCACTTACAAACAAACTCACAAAATGGACACTTTCTAAAATCAATCAAATGATATTCAGAACCTTCTAAAACATATAAATCCATCAAAAACCTGAAGTAGATTTTTTCGCGAATCCAATACTTTCTTATTGTAAAGATAGAGGAAAGTAAAAGAAGCGAGAGATTGAAAATCAAAGTGTTAGTTCAGTAGTTATTCTTACACGCATACATAAACACACATATATAAAAGAATTGTATAATCTCTTTCGTTGGAAGTTTTTTAAAAAGTATATATAATTCGATAGAGCTTTGATCACTACAACGCAGATTTTCCCATGGATAATAAATACGATAAAATTTTATAAGAAATATTAAATAAACAACATGTTAAACATTTTCATTTAAATCCTGGAAATATCATAACATATAACAATATGACGGAATATCATGACACCAAATAATGTTTTTGTTGCTTTTTAAATGATGGTATTTAGTGTTTAATAGATAATTAGTGTATTCCATTTGTGCATCGCTCTTCTTCATGGTCTGTTTCAACACTTTCAGGGACAAGTAATTGTGTCTCTGTAATGCTAAATTCACACCGGAATAATCGAAAAATTTTAGTTTAAAAATTTAAAAAAAAAAAAAAAAAAAAAAAAAAAAAAAAAAAAAAAAATTGAAACATTTTTGAGCCAGTGTTAAGTATATAAAATTTAGTTAAAAGTTTATAGGGCGAATCTTGATTAAAATTAAGTGGGATATAATCAGTATTGAATTCAGACACTTTTCTCTGGGAGGGAATTCAGTGGTTCCGGAGGAGGACATTATAAAGTTCCGGGGGGATTGTACTTTTTGACTATTGAAAAGGCAAAATTTCAATTTTTACGGGGGGGGGCATTTTATTGCTCCGGGGGGAATGTCCCCCTGGGCCACCCCCTGAATTAAATATAATATATTTCACTGCCCCTCAAGAAGTTAAAGACCCTACAATCTTGAACTGGTCATAGCATTAAAATTACTTTAAATACTCATAACGTTTTTTCCGTCATTCATATTGTAAAACTCCATTTAAAATTCATGCATACTATATTTGTTATAAAGATTGCAAATTAAAAATTGTTATTTATTTTCTTTAAGCATAAATACAATACTATTCTCTTAAAGAATCTTTTATTTATATTTCTTTTTGATTAATTTGCAAACCAAATGTTAAAAATTTTGGAACTCTGTACAATGAACATCAATATCGCTTGATACATAAATAATCTCAGAATACACGGGATACATAACTAATTGCACAATTAATAACGTATACTTTTCTGTGTTTATAAATCGGTACAAAATAATGTTTAATTATTATTATTTATTTTTTTTTTATTCTAAAAAAATAATGCACATACCCAGAGCGTGCGAAAGGGGGGGGGGCGAAGGGGGGGGTCGCCCTGGACGCGGAAATTTAAGGGGTGTCAGATTTATACTACCAATGTCTTTTATAGCTTGTCAAAAGAAAACATTGGCACGGGATTGCGCGAAACTGAGTCTTCGGGCGCAGTTTTCTCTTCACATGCCTTTACACATATCCACACATTTCAAATCATAAATATATATCAAAATAAATATCAAAATCATAAATATATAATAAATCTGTTGTAGGGGAATAATTTTGTAATTAAATTGATTAATATTTTTATCAATAATAAAATTTTCATCTGAGAAATTTTCGTTTGAAAATTTCGTTTCGAAGTTTTATTACTTATAAATTGAAAAAAGGAATAAAACTTCGGTTTCGGACAGCAACTTTCGTTTCGGTCGGACACCATTTTATATTTTATATCTTTACTAAAAAAGCTCTATAAAATAAAACATAAAATAATAACTAGCAAAAGCCGTGCTTTGTTTGGATTCGCGAAGCATTATTTCATAAGATAAATATTTGAAAGTAACATTATTTTTTTATATTATTTTTGCATCTGTATTAAGCAAAAACGTTATCTTATGTTTTGGCGCATTTAAATTTTAGAAATGTAAATTCAGCCAAATAACTTAGAATTTCCTCGGAATTTTTTATTTATGATATAAGGCTAGTGTAAATAAAAATATTTTCGGAGCAGAATTTTACAAAATATTTTTTTTTAATTTTTAACTAAATGTTTTAAAGATGTTTTTACATTTTCCAATGGCCAGTAATGGCGTTCGTTCTGGCCAGTAAGTGTTATTTTTCTCGACATTTTTAAATTACTAATACATTCCAGAAATTATATATAAACGTAGTTAATATATTTAATTTGATTGAATTAAATTAATTTTCAATCAATTAAAGTATTCTTAAATTATTCTTTAATCTTTCATTTCGAATACCAAACTTAAGAAACTTACCAAATTTAACAAAATATTTCACTTTAAATACCAAATATAAGAATTAATTTTACTTGTTTACAAT
Organism: Maratus speculifer; assembly: GCA_964019185.1. Lineage (NCBI taxonomy): Eukaryota > Metazoa > Arthropoda > Arachnida > Araneae > Salticidae > Maratus > Maratus speculifer. Next base: position 156,797,280 of record OZ025301.1, on the reverse strand, counting down.
TCTTTTGTTGCCACTTTACCAAAGTAAATACCTAAATAAATAAATCATAATGTAATTCTTTTAAAATCCGTAAGTATAAACTGCGTAAATAATTTTGGCAGAATAATGAAAACATATTTTATTTAATATATTAATAATGATTCTATCTATAATTATTAACCCCATGGTTGATTTTTCTTCTTAAAATAAAACGACACGGGTTCAATTTTTTATTTGCAAACGATTTTGGCTGAATAATGAAAATATATTTTATTTATTTAATTAATCAGGATTCTATCTAATAATTACTAACCCCATGGTTTATTTTCCTTCTGAAAATAAAAAGATACGCGTTCAATTTTTTATTTGGAAAAATGCGTCCGTACCGTAATAGAAAAACATGTAGAATAAATTAATCATTAAAATAATATTTTTAAAGGTTATTCTGTAAAAAAAAATAACATTCTGCAAATCTACATATCATAATTTATTCTTATGTTTAATTTCAAGTCAAAATACTGAATAGATTTTTTATAAAGTGTACGACAAAATGTAACTTGAGTGGCCTAGTAGAGGATTCGCTTCGCTCATCCTAATAATAATAATAATATAGCGAAATTACGTTATATAAACATTTATCTCCATTAACGACAGGTCTATAGCCAAAACTCCGGTATTTGACATACTCAATTGTAAATACAATTATTAAAAATCGGATATGTATATCAATAAATAGAACTATTATATAATAAAATTATCTCCCAATTAAATGAATATCAGGCGTGGGTTAAAATATGCCCGAACATTGATAAAAAGGTTACAAAGAAACTAGATAAAATATTGCAATCAAGGTATAACGGATAAAACTAAAAATTTTACCTTTAAATTTGTTTTAAAATGCGTTGTTGCGTCGAAGGTTCCACTTATAACGGTAGACTTTGTAGTACACATTTGGAAGGCTGCTTTAGTTTTCCGTTACTACCAACGGAAATTATTAAAAAAAATTTCCCATCTAATATAGCGCAACGTGCATTATCGCAATTCATTGATATATTGTTATCCGGAGCTGAGGCAATATCAACCATATTTTCACGAGATTTAAACATACATTACATTTTTTTTTCTGCTACCACATTAGCTTTCTTTCTATGGTTCTTAAAAAGTACTATACACAGCAAAACTGTGAATGATTCTTCCTGTTTATCACACAGTTAGTTTTTGTTGTTCCCACAGCAGGGTTATAATTATAAAAACTAGAACGTTAGAATTGTAAATGTACAGTAAAACAGAAGCATTCATTCTAACCCTTATCATAGCAATAGTTGAAAAAGTATGTTTACATTAACTTCTAGAAACGAATCCTATCAGACAAAACAAAAGAGAGAGGCATCTGTTTTGCTTTTGTGAATCTTACATCTGCGGTGGTTTAAACGAAGCAACTTGAAATCTACAGAAATGTATTTTGAGTATGAAATGTATTTTCAAAATACAAAATACTTGGAAAAAGTGTTTCAAAATACATTACTAAAATACTTTTGTTTCTTTGGGATAAAATACAAAATACAAAATACAAATGTATTTTGAAAATGTATTTCAAATACATGTATTTTCGATACTGCCCATCTCTGGTATCTTATTCTAATTCAATTACTATGCATTCGTGCTAAATTGTAAAAAATCAATCACATTTTAAGTTCTTGCAAAATTATGCACGTTATTCTAATTTAAATAATCAGCATTCATCTTTAGTGATAGCTTATAAATAATCAATTACATTTTAAATTCGTATTCTTGGAAGATGATGTATGTTATTCTAATTTAATTAATAAATATTCGTGATAGATTGTAATCAATTAAATTTTTAATTCTTGGAAAATGATGTATGATATTCTAATTTAATTATTAAATATTCGTGATAGATTGTAAATAATAAATTACATTTTAAATTCTTGGAAAATGATGTATGTTATTCTAATTTAATTAATAAACATTCGTGATAGATTGTAAATAACCAATTGTATTTTAAGTTCTTGAAAAACGATGTATGTTATTCTAATTTAAATTATATACATTCGTGATAGATTGTAAATAACCAATTATATTTTGCCTTTCAAATTAAGACGAAAATTCCTCAAGATCAAATTTTTGCGAAAGCAATTCTAAATTAATTTTGTATTTTATGTTTCCGAAAGTGTACTATATCGCCAAAAGTTTGCAATCAAATTACGCCAAAAGTGTAAACAGTCATTGCTCAGGCTTTCGCCTACCGTTTACTCAGATTTTATAGAAGTATAAAAGTTAAAATAAAGAAAATTAAAACTGTTCAATGGCACTGTTCAACAAGCAGAAAACGCTTTGACGCATTTACAAATTCATCTTTTAACGTAAAGATATAAAACTGGAAAGCCTGTCTATTGAAGCGATTTGAAATCGAACTGTGATTTCCATTTTTTTAGGTAGCTTTCATTACAAAAAGTAAAAAGCTACCTATTGCAGCCGTCCGGAGGAAAGCACTTCCGGAAAATTTTGGTATATTTTCACCGATCATGACCCCCAGACCTCAAAACCACTCTCCGTTCAAATGTTGACATATATATATATATATATATATATATATCTGATTTTTGTCATGCGATAACTAACGTATTTATGAACCGATTTGAATGAAACTTGGTATGCACATAGTACATACAAATGTCTCGACCGAGTTCGTTGGTCAGCATCATCCGCCATTTTGTTTCAAAATGGCGGCCATTTTAAATTTTTAAAAAAATTTAAAATTTAAAATTAAATGCGAAAAAATTAAAAGTTGAAAAATATTTTTCTTTTACGTGTTAGAACTTAAAGCAAAGATTCCAGAACACTTTTTATTTTGTCTATATCTTAAAAAATGATTGAGTTATAGCACTTTGAATTTTTCTTATGGCTAACATTTTGAAACGATCTGATTTTTGTCACGTGATAACACGCGTATTTATGAACCGATTTCACTGAAACTTGGTATGTACATAGTACATACAAATGTCTCGACCGAGTTCGTTGGTCAGCATAATCCGCCATTTTGTTTAAAAATGGCGGCCATTTTAAAATTTTTAAAAAAATTAAAATTAAAAATTAAATGCAAAAAAATTAAAAGTTGAAAAATATTTTTCTTTTACGTGTTAGAACTTAAAACAAAGATTCCAGAACACTTTTTATTTTGTCTATATCTTAAACTAGTTGGATGTGTCAATCCCGAAACTTTCTTCTATCTCATAAGTACATTTTAATATATATATATATATATATATAAAAAAAAAAAAAAAACGTGGTGACCCCAAAGTTACCCACTATCGAATTTCCTCGAACATTTGACCTAGCCTAATGAGATTCTGGTATCCGAAAAGCCTAAAACGCAAAATTTAATTAATATTCTGAGAAAAGGAGCTTAGTTGTGCCTCATCTTGGGTAATTTGTACTAAAACCTAATAAGCATCTATTGATGTCAAGACCTAACAGAATCTGAAATTTGATGGAATTTCGTCCATTAGTTCTTGAGATATAATTATAAGAAAAAATTTGCAAAACGTAGCACAGCAACACCATATCTTGGAAAATTTATGCCAAAATGTAAAAAAAAAAGTCTAATTATGTTATGATGTAAAAGAATCTGAAGTTTGATGAAATTCTGTGCATTAGTTCTTGAGATATAGCTAGTTTTTTTTTTTTTAAACGTGTAAATTATAGCACAGCAGCACGATCAGTTGAAGGATTTATAACAAAACATAATCATCGTGTAATTATGTTATACATCATTTTGTAACAAAATCTGAAGTTTTATGAAATTCTGTGCTTTGGTTGTTGAGATTTGGTTGTTGTTTGCTATCGGAAAAATCGTGCAAAATGCAGCATAGCTGCACCACCTGTTGCAAGGTTAATACCAAAATGTAATCAGCGTCTAATTATGTTATATATTCTAGTGTAACAGAATCTAAAATTTGATGGAGTTCTCTGCATTACTTCTTGAGATATAGCAATCGCAAAAATCGTGCAAAATGTAGCATAGCAGCGCCACCTATAGGGCAGTTCACACCAAAACCTTATCAGCGGCTATGTATCTCAAGGTATCGCGGAATCTGAAGTTTGGTGAAATTCTGTGCATTAGTTTTTGAGATATAGCTATCATGAAAAACATGAAAAACGTGGCATAGCAGCGCCACCTGCTGGCCAATTTACACCAAAACTTAATCAGCGTCTATGTACATCAAGGGGTCACAGAATCTGAAGTTTGGTGAAATTCTGTGCATTAGTTCTTGAGATATAGCAATCTTGAAAATCATGAAAAACGTAGTATAGCAGCGCCACCTGCAGGCCAATTTTCACCAAAAACCAATAGGCACTAATTCATATCAAGGTCTAACTGAATATAAAATTTTATTAAATTTCGAGCATTAGTTCTTGAGATAGAGCGCCCACAAATTTTTTGTCACATACAGACAGACAGACTCACAGACAGACACACAGACTCACAGACAGACGGACAGACTCACAGACAGACATTTTCTAAAAATAGTCAAAACGTGTTCAGGACCTTCTAAAACGTATAAATCCGTCGAAAACCGGAAGTCGAAAATTTTCATGAATCCAATACTTTCTTCTTGTAAAGATAGAAGAAAGTAAAAATGATTGAGTTATAGCACTTTGAATTTTTCTTATGGCTGACATTTTGAAACGATCTGATTTTTGTCACGTGATAACACGCGTATTTATGAACCGATTTCAATGAAACTTGGTATGTACATAGTACATACAAATGTCTCGACCGAGTTCGTTGGTCAGCATCATCCGCCATTTTGTTTCAAAATGGCGGCCATTTTAAATTAAAAAAAAAATTAAATTTTTAAATTAAATGCGAAAAAATTAAAAGTTGAAAAATATTTTTCTTTTACGTGTTAGAACTTAAAACAAAGATTCCAGAACACTTTTTATTTTGTCTATATCTTAAAAAATGATTGAGTTATAGCATTTTGAATTTTTCTTATTGCTGACATTTTGAAACGATATGATTTTGTCACGTGATAACACGCGTATTTATGAACCGATTTCAATTAAACTTGGTATGTACATAGTACATACAAATGTCTCGACCGAGTTCGTTGGCCAGCATCATCCGCCATTTTGTTTCAAAATGGTGGCCATTTTAAATTTTTTAAAAAATTTAAAATTTAAAATGAAATGCGAAAAAAATCAAAATTTGAAAAATATTTTTCTTTTACGTGTTAGAACTTAAAACAACGATTCCAGAACACTTTTTATTTTGTCTATATGTTACAAAATGATTGAGTTATAGCACTTTGAACTTTTCTTATGGCTGACATTTTGAAACGGTCTGATCTGAACGATCCACAATGTTGCTTTAAAATGGCATACACTTTATGATATCGTGGAATTTAGTGACTCTCCAAATCGCTTAAAATAAAACCAGATTGAATAAAAGATGACTAATTTCTAAAAATTCCTATTAATATTCAGTCTTGACAAAAATAGTATTCAATCTTATAAAATCACTACTTTTATAAGATTATTTCCATTAATTTGAGATTAGTATTTTTGAACAATGTAACTTACTTTAAAATAAATAAATAAATATATAAGTATATGAAAGCTACCTCTTCCTCCCGGCATTGCCGGAAGGACTTTTTATCATTAAGGGTGTTCTTAAATCAAAAAGGGCAACTTTGTGACACATGCATTAATTTATTTTTGTTCGGAAATGCATGAAAATAGCAGGTGTTATTATTCAGAAACTTTCTAATTGTACTCATTCTTTTATTTTTTAAAAAACACAATAGATTTTTCATAACAAGCCTTCAAAATTGACACTCTTGAGCATATTTCCCGACGAAAGCAGAAAAACCGGTCGAAAAGGAGGAGAAAAACGGGTGATTGCGTCATCGAAATAGCTTATAACTCGATAAGTAATTTAATTATCATAAAATGGAAAAATAAGTTCAATTCGAAATCGCTTTCATAGTCAGGCATTAAAATTTTATAACTTTCTGTTAAGGGTGTTCTCAACTGATCCGCTCAACAAGCGAAAAACGTTTTGACACATTTACAAATTCATTTTTTAACAGAAAGTTATAAAATTTTAATGCCTGACTATGAAAGCGATTTCGAATTGAACTTATTTTTCCATTTTATGATAATTGAATAACTTATCGAGTTATAAGCTATTTTGATGACGCAATCACCCGTTTTTCTCCTCCTTTTCGACCGGTTTTTCTGCTTTCGTCGGGAAATATGCTCAAAAGTGTCAACTTTGAAAGCTTGTTATGAAAAATCTATTGTGTTTTTTAAAAAGCAAAAGAATGAGTGCAATTAGACAGTTTCTGAATAACAACACCTGCTATTTTCATGCATTTCCGAACAAAAATAAATTAATGCATGTGTCACAAAGTTGCCTTTTTTGATTTAAGAACACCCTTAAAAAATGAATTTGTAAATGTGTCAAAACGTTTTTCGCTTCTTTAGCGGATCAGTTAAGAACACCCTTAAATTACCTATTGAGTTATAAGCGTTCTCGATCACGTGACAAACACGCTTTTCACTGCTGTTTGAGTGTTTTTTCCCTTTAGTGTAGAAATTCGGTTCAAAACGCCCACTTTGACTTTATTTTCTGAAAGATGATTTGATGAAAAAAACGGGAAAATGAGTGCGATTGCATTGTTTCAGAATAACAGCTGCTAATTTTATACATCTCCGAATAAAATAAATTAAAACTTATTTCATAAAGTTTCCCTTCTTGATTTTAGAACACCCTTAAATGAAGCAGACCCCCCCCCCCCCCCCCCAGCAATAATAATTAAAATAACAGCAATGTTGGTTGTAGACTACATTTTAAAGTCTGCGATAAAATTTTATAAGTATTTCAAAGCTTCTGAGGTCATCAAAAGAAGGGGGGGGGGGGATGATAAATGTGTCACAAAGTCTCCTTCGTAGTAGTTCCCTATCTTGCACCTGCGACAGAAATGACGACACTGCACTGAAAAAAAAATGAAGCACTCAAAAATGAGTAAATCGATGTAGAAATGAGTATGTTTGGATCAAAAATGACACATTGTTTTCTCAATTTTGAGCCATCATATGTTATCAAATCCAAACAAACAATTTTTTTGCACCCTGTATTGGTTTATTTCGTTCATGGCGGCATAACATATGTTTATTAATACAAATATTGAATTCTGCATAATATTTTAAAATAATTTAAAATTGCTTGCAAATAATATGTTTTTGTCATAAAAACCCGTAAAGCATGGTGACGTCACTGCAACGTCGTTGTGAAGTCACATTGTGACTTTGTGACCATGGATTGTCGATGTGACGTCACGTGACGTCGATGTGAAGTCACAGTGACTAAAATGTGAAGTCGTTATGGCCGTTTTAGAGCTCTTTTGTGACGTTTCACAAAGTGGTCACAATGTGACAAATTTGTGAAAAATGTGTCATTTGTGACTAATTTGACATTAACATTGTGACGAAACTGTGACAAAAGCGACGATATTTAAATTGCCAGAAACATGTTTTTTTAAAGTAAATAACATGTTTTGAAGGATATTTATAAATTTCTAAAGATTTTTAAGATAGTCACATCTCAGTCACAATGTGACGTCACTGAGTGGTGGCATTTTGGTCACAGATGTGATGTCACCAAAGTGACTCACATTGACGTCACTGTGACCATGCATGCTATTAGGGAATATTCGATTTGGGTATCTTCCTAACAATTTTGCTATTTTTCTTAATAAATAATCAATTAAACATTTATTGTTAATAATTTTGAGCAAAATTGATATAGATGAACAAAAGAGATAAATGCCAGTATATTTATACTTTAATTTGTAAGTTCCAGGGGTAGCTCATAGCGATTTATATTTAAACACAAACATGGAATCAAAAGTGAGTATATGTGTTTGTCTGTTTTGAGTACATTTGGTATTTTAGGCGAATTAAAGAAAGGTAGGCGAATTTTCTGTATGTAAAGTACTTAAAATTGAGTACTTTTTACTCAATTCTGAGAACCCACTTTCTTCAGTGTGAAGACTGTCTGATCACACCTTAAGGGTGTTCTTAAATCAAAAAGGGTAACTTTGTGACACATGCATTAATTTATTTTTGTTCGGAAATGCATAAAAATAGCAGGTGTTGTTATTCAGAAACTCTCTAATTGCACTCATTCTTTTGTTTTTTAAAAAAACACAATAGATTTTTCATAACAAGCCTTCAAAGGTGACATTTTTGAGCCTATTTCCCGACGAAAGCAGAAAAACCGGTCGAAAAGGAGGAGAAAAACGGGTGATTGCGTCATCGAAATAGCTTATAACTCGATAAGTAATTTAATTATCATAAAATGGAAAAATAAGTTCAATTCGAAATCGCTTTCATAGTCAGGCATTAAAATTTTATAACTTTCTGTTAAAAAATGAATTTGTAAATGTGTCAAAACGTTTTTCGCTTGTTGAGCGGATCAGCTAAGAACCCCCTTAAAATTAAGACTGTTGTAAACAGAAATAAAAAAGAATATTGCCCAGTTAAACTGATGGCATAGAGCTCACAGCCTATATTTGAACGAAATCTGATAATTCTGCATGAAAAATCCATTTACATAAATTAAGGGGAGGGGCATTAGCCCCTGTTCCCCTTCTTAATATTTATCTAATGAACACCCAATATTAATCATGGAGGTGCCTCTTCAGAATGATCCTATACCAAAGATTTGAGCGAAAACTGATAATTCTGCAAGGGAATCTCATTTATATAAATTATGGGGTGGGGCATTAGCCCCCGTTTCCCTTCTTATACTTATCGAATGGACTCTCAAAACTAATCAGGGAAGTGCCTTATCATAATATGCCTATATCCAAAATTTCAAGTAAATCTGATATTTTATCAGGAATTATCGCGTTACGTACGTACGCATACATACAGAACGGGCGGGCACATAAGCTCTCAGGCTTTGATAGCCTGTGAGCTAAAAATAAGTACTTTATCCGAAATTTTCTGACACATTCAGAAAGAGGTGTATGTGTAAAAGAGGTGCTTTACAGGCATGACTATTGTATAAATTCGCTGATCTTAATTCGATGAATACACCGTACATTGAATTATAATCGACTCGCTCTCATTTTGCTGATTTATTTTTTTTTCTTTCAAACACAATAGATTTGTCAGAAAATAGCGTTAAAATGGGCATTTGAACCACATTTCTGCGCAAAAGAAGAATAACCATTCAAATATGAATGGTTATTGCTGATACGAGGAATAAATATGAGGAAAAATTCAAATGTGAGTGAAAAAAGTGTTTTTCACGTTATCGAAAACGCTTTAACTCAATAAGTAATTTATTGATTTAAAAGAAAAGAATAAATTAAAAAAACAAATTGGAAAATTCAATTTGTTTCCAAATTGTTTCTAGAGTCGGGCTTTCCAATTTTATATCTTTTCGTTAAAAAATGAATTTGTCAATACGTTTTGAGCTTGTTGAGCAGAGCAATTCAGAACAGGCTTAAACACTATACGACCGCTGACGTATTTACTTATTTATTTTTAAATTATTTTATTTGATATATAAAGTTAAGAAATTCTAAATTATACTCATAAACGAGTATTTATTTCTGGTTATTGCATAATGATGAATATATCATAAATAAAATAAAGGATAATTAATAATTAAAATATTATGGTTTGAACTCAAAATTTCTGAAAAAATAAACTGTTAGATTTGGAAATTTGATAACATTGTTTGCGGCCTGTATAGCTTTAAATTAGAAATACAATTTTCCATTTTAAAATTAAACGTATAAAGATACTGACAAATTCAATATAAACTGAATTTAATTATTAAAAGAAAAATAAAAAATAAAAATAAATGCGGATCAATCTATAATGTGATAAAAGAAAGAAAGAAAGAAAAAGGATTAGGATGGCTACAGATAATACAAATTAGATTAAACTTCTAAAAATCTGATGGTCGTTTTAATATGTAAAGGAAAATAGGTTAAAATACTAAAATATATTCAAATAAATTAAAAATTATTTAATTTTGAAATGAATTATGTTTAAATTTATTGTTTAAACACATAAATACTGCTCTAAAAATAATTATTTAATTAAACAATAAAAACTTTACATGAAATGCATCGGTTCTTAAGAATGCATCAAGTTTTGATATAATACTCTGTACAAAATTGTAGTAAACGGTCATTTAATCGTTTTATAAATTACAGTTATTTGACCGTAATTTGAAATATCCTCATTGGTCAAAAAAAAGAGATAAATTGCGAATAAATGATTTTTTTTTTAAAGATTTAATAACTGGACAGTATAATGCATCAAGTTTTTTGCAGTGTGTATTGTCTTTCATTTAAAAAAAAAGATAAAACAATGCATTATTGTTTTTTTTTTTTTTTTTTTTTTTTTTTACTCTAATATCATTGCTTTTTTTTTTCTTTTTCTATTTAAAAAAAATTAACTTAAAAAATAGATCAGCTATTGTATTATCCTCATTTGCTATTTTGCATTATACTACTTGTTTTTCAAGACAAAATAGAGCACCGCCCCCGGGTGGGCTCGAACCACCAACCTTTCGGTTAACAGCCGAACGCGCTAGCCGATTGCGCCACGGAGGCTTCGAACAGTGTTATCATTTAACGCTGTTATCGAACACACACTATTCACTCTCATCGTGTATCTTCGATTTTTTTGCATTTCTTTTTAATTGTGATTGCACGAAATTAGCCAGTGCTCTTATTCATTAAATAATTGTGTAATCTAACATGGGGCATAGCTATAAATATTTTTCGTGAGAAGGGGGGGGGGGAGCGGAAACAAAAATTTCTCAACTTATAATTAAAAAATTTCCTAACTTGGAACAAATTGCTCTACTTTCCAACTAAAATAATATGTGCATGTGCAATTGTATTTTTCATGATAATGTTACTTATACACAGTGTTGAATTCAGGGGGTGGTCCGGAGGACATTCCTATCGAAAGAATTCCACGAAGAGCAATTCTGAAAAAACAACAGAACGAAATCTGATTGATTAACATCTGAAAAGATATTACTTTCTTTCCATAAAAGGTTTGGAATAATAGTTTTTTTTCCTGCTAGTACCTTTGTTTGTTTTCTATAGTCAGAGCCTGATCAAGCTGAAGTTGGGCCCAGGGCCTGTTAAAAAGTTGGGCCCCCCCTACCTAGCCATTTTCGGCAACCCTTTCAGAAAAAAGAAGGTTTGTGTGATGAGTTGACAAAGTTGTTTGGGTGAAAAGTGCCTAGATTAAAGGGTTCTAAAAATGTTTATTGAGTCATTCAGAATATTTAAATTTTATGTTTCATATTTTATAAAACAATATTATTTGAAAAGTAATTGATTAAGGGAAACAAAACAGCCACACAGGGCCGTGCTTAAGACTTTGGCGGCCCTGGGCGAAATATATTTTAGCGGCCCTTTTTTTCTGAAATTTTTTAAGCGGATATAAAATGTTATAAACTGTACAAAATGTATCACAAGAGTGAAATTAGTATGAACTTTTTAATACAAAAAATTGCAAAAAAGAGATCATAAAAATTATTACAAAAAGTATCAAATTTCTCTTGCACATCATTATTTATAATAATCATTTTAGTTTACTATTTTTTTTGGCTTGTCATGATAAATTACAGTTCATTTTAATTTATAGATTTTAGCCTCATAAATCGCATGTAATCTTTACCTACATTATAAAGAGGTAAAGTTTGTTTATATGTAGGGACTAATCTCTGTAACTACAGAACGGATTTCAAAAGTAATGGTATTAAAATGATGGTGTTCTTCCCTGTTCAAACATAGGCTATATGCTATACAAACAAGTACTGCAGAAATGATGGCATGCGTAGCAAAGAAATCAGGTTTATTGCCGCTACGCGGCAATGGACCTTATGCACGTGACGTCACACGCCAGAGCTGGCGGTATGCTAACCTGTTATTCTAGTCACTGCACCGCTAGAATGCCTGAATGCGCAGGCGCAAACATCGCTAGCAGACGACTTCAGCCTTTCTGGATACATTTTAACAGAAAATTTACAAATTTAGAGAATTTTCTTCCAAGCAGAACAACAATTTTGAATTTATATTACATTATATTAAGTATATGCTGCTTCAACAAAGAATTCTTTTCCAGTATTTCTAACAAGCAAGCATTAATAATTTACTCTCCATAGACTGCTATGCTAAACACCGCCAGTAAATACCGCCAGCAGACGAATTTTAGCCTCGACCTCAGCTTGTGTGCATAAGGTCCATTAGGCGGTCGACCGCCCCGATACCAGGTATCTATCCCGTTAAGCTGAGATAACTCGGCAGGTAGGGGCCTGGCCATTGGTTAGAAAGAAAAAGAAAGGCTATATGCTATATCTTATGCCGAAGCCACAAACCCAGGGGGTACAGGTACAAAAAATGTTCTAAAAATGCAATTTTTGGGTTACTGAAAAGCATTCTAAAATCGTTCAAAATAGATATTTTTAAACAATCTTTGGAAATAGCGGACCAATTAAAAAATAATGATGTCAAGATGATGGTGACAGCCCTTGGTTCCAACATTATTTATATTTTATGTTGGCGTCATTACCCCATAGGAGACAAAAACGTTCTAAAGATGCAACTTTTGTATTACTGAAGGACTTAGAAACATAAAATTTGGTTTGTTAGTTATTTATAAGATACTAGCGGCCCGCCCTCGCTTTGCTTCGGTAGAGCAAATCGCCCAGTCCTGTGCCACTACTGACAACGCAAATTGTTACTACCACTTCATCCTATTAAATTCAACTACTAAAAACATTACCGTCCTTTTAGGTAGTCGGATAAAAAGTAGCCTAAATTTTAATCTAAGGTCTCAGATACCTCCATACAGATTCATAATATTTCATAAAAATCGATTCATCCGTTCTTGAGTTATAAATGGTGTAACTAACACGACTTTGTTTTATGTATATAGATTATAATCAATAGTATTTGCAGCGCACGCGATGTAAGGATTTTTTAAGGTCATTTTTCTACTCCTTGGGTTACATTATTAGCATTTTAGTAATGATCCCTAATTTTTTTGAAAATATAATATAGCCTATGTTCACCGGAAATAATGTAACTTTCCAACGGTGAAAGAATTTTTCAAATCCGTCAAGTAGTTTTGGAGCCTATTCAATTCAAACAAACAATCAAATCTTTTCTCTTTATAATATTAGTACACAGATAATTAATAGTATTCGCAGCGCACACGATGTAAGGATTTTTTAAGGTCATTTTTCCACACCTTGGGTTACATTAGCATTTTAGTAATGATCCCTAATTTTTAAAAAATATATAATATAGCCTATGTTCACCAGAAATAGTGTAGCTTTCCAACGGTGGAAGAATTTTTAAAATTCGTCAAGTAGTTTCGGAGCCTATTCATTTCAAACAAACAAACAATCAAATCTTTCCTCTTATAGATAAATAATCTCTAAAAGCGTTTTTTTTTTTTTTTTTTTAATTACGATATTAAAAAGGGGTGAAAATGTGCGAAAAGTGGTCTAAATTGCAATTTTAATCCATCTTGGAAGTACAGACAGACTAAAAAAATAATGATGTCAAATGATAGTGATAGTCCTTGCTCCAACATAGGCTATATCGTATGTCGGTATCACTACACTGTTAAAAATTTGAAACTTTTGCTGCTTCGTCACTCCACTGTTTTTATAAAATATATCTATTTTGTCCAATGAGAATGCTTCATAAATAGTGAAGTAATCGTTTTTAATAAAAGTGCTGGAGTGACGATGCAGTAAATGTTTCAAATTTTTAAAAGTGTACTCAAAACGGGTGCAGGAGCAAAAAACATTCTAAAAAAGTGACTTTTGTGCTAGGGTAAGTGTACCAGTAGTGGGCCACGTACCAATTGTTCACCAACAGTTTTCAAAGTTGAAAAACAAGTTTTCTAGTCACCCCTGTCAGATAACAAACTAATTGCTCGAACCCTTATCTGTTATCAGGCCAAGGGACAACTTCAGTATTCTCATAGTTTTTAATCTGGATGGTGTTTTTACAGACTATACGAAAAAACTAAAGAGAAGCTAAAATTATTTTACATAATCATCAAAACTTCTAAATATGATTTCATTATTGTGTATATTTAAGTGTAGAAATGTAAAAAAAAAAATTATAACTTCTGTGCAGTACGCATCAAACTCAAGAATGGTGAGGCCCACTTCTAGGGGGCCCCTACTGGAGCATCAAAAGTTTACTTGGTGCACTACTAAAGCATAGAGGAAGGTAAACATTTTTATTTTTCATTTTTTCTAGAGAAAATATTTTAAATATTTTAATGTTTATTCTGATACATAAAGGTAAGGACTAGTCTAAAAAAATATATTTTTTTTTAAATTCACTAATATTTTAATAATAATTAGATAAATGTCCTTAAGTGGCCCACTACTAGTGCATTTACCTTACTGACGGATCTAGAAACATAAATTTTGGGATGTTAATTACTTATAAAATCTAAGTGATTTCCAAGAACAGTTTCTAAAAACTATGAAATTTAAAGAGGGTAAAAATGCGCGAGATGCGATATAAAAACTTTCTAAATCGAGATTTTAAAGCAATCTCGGGAAGTAACGAACCGATTTAAAAAATAATGATACCAAAATGATGGTGACAGTTCTTTCTCTAATAAAGGCTATATCTTATGTCGATGTCGCTACGCCATGCAGGATGCAAAGGAGGGCAGGAGCCCCCCCAAAAAAAAAAAAAAATCTAAAAATTTAATTTGTGTGTTACTTAAGTGCCTAGAAACATGAAATTTAAAATGGTAGTTAACTATAAGATATAAATGGTCTCAAAAACATTTCCTAAAAAATTCGAAATTTAAAAGATTTGAAAATGAGCGAAAAGCGTCCTAAAAACGTTCTAAATGACGATTTGTAAACAATCTCAACAAGCATCAAACCGAATCCAAAAGTAAATTGTTGGTGATAGAACCTGTTAAAACTTAACAAACATAAGCTATATTTTATGTTCGGGATGCTATCAACAGAGAGTTTCAGTAGCAAAAGATTTTCGAAATGTCTATTTTTCTAAATTGTAAAAAGGTCAAATAAATAAAGTGTAATAAATTAAATTAAAAACTATAAACCAGAGGTTGTATTAGGTTTGGTTTATGTCGAGCTCAGTAGAGTGAAAAAGATTAAAGACTTGATGCTTGAATCTTAATCTTGTGCTAATTTTACCATTTTCTAAAGGAACAGTAAAAATGCTTTATACAGAAAATATCTCAGAAAATTTCTTTTAATTATAATAACGATCAACAGCGCCTAGATAGTATTAACAATGAACAAGGATTACTGAAAGAATCATAATAGCTAAAAATATATGAATTGATTTTGAATTGATTTATTCTACTTTGAATTGATTATTATGACTATTATTATTCTACTTTGAATTCTAACATTTTTATTTTGTTCATTTTCATTTTTTGAATTTATATACTAATTTAATGAATTAAAAAGTAACTTATTTTCTGCACCTGTAACTAGTCATGTCAGAAAACTGTGTCTCACTTGCCACAAATTAAATCGATGTTCTCAACAAAATCGCTCAGACAATCCCTTTGAGGGAAGTGCTAGTTAAAAATATATTTACAAGTTGACATTAAAATAGAAAGAAAACATTAAACCAAATAATACGTGTGAAACGCATTTAATGGCGAACATTACAGCATATTTAAAACAATATATTTAAAGCGTTATGTTGAAAATGATTTCGAAAAAGTCTCTTTTTTAATACATTCCAGCAAAAGTTAAAAAATGTTTATGATTTCGGTTCGCATGTCCGTGCTCTAACTTCCGTAAATAACTTGGATTCACCTGAAAATTTTCGACGTTATTGACATTTACCCTTGTATGAGCCTTATTTTAAATGAAGGTTCTAGCATGATTAGTTTATTTACAGGAACAGTCAAAGGTTTACAGTTACGTTACGGCCTATGGGGAAAAATCGTTTCAAATGAATTTTAAAGATGTTACACCCTGCCAAATATATTACAAACTCCACGCATTTACGACGTGCACTAAAATATGCTTTCTGTAAAATATGTGGTGAAAAAATGGCTATTATTCATTTACAAGGCCACGCAAAAGAATTCCATTACATAGTGGTGAAGAGCGAAATTGTGTGCGACATATTTTAACTATATTAAATTATTTCATACATAATAAAATTTATATATGTCGCTGAGACTTAACATAACTTATACGGTATAATACGAAGTGCACAGCATTTACAGGAACACACAAAAGATTTCGAATAGTTTATTCTTTCCGAAGTACTGTATATGTATATCGATGATGGCTGATGGATGGATAAAATACATTTTAATTATATGTGCTTTTAAGTTTCTCTAAATCTATGCATATTATATGGAGTGTATAAATGCTATTGTTGATATACAGGGTAGTAGTAGGAAAAGGACAGTACGGGCTCAGCCGGCGGCGGCACTGCGGCACCGTGCCGCCGCCGCACCACGCAGCAACCGTCCCTCCTGCACCCACCGTGCCGCCGCCGCCCTCCTGCGCCCACCATCTCACCGCCACCCTCCTGCGCCCCCTAGTGGAAAAAAGGAACATTCTATTCTAACAGGATAGGTGAACAACCTTCCCTAATTAAAAATATTATCAATCACATCTCAACATTGAATCATACTATAAGATGAAGATTAAATTTGTATTTGAATTTTAAACAACCGTAATTTTAATGAGTATTATTAATTAAGCGAAACAATTAAAATTTCAGTTTTTAACCATTTTATTTAGATTTCTTCAACTACAAGATGAGATTATCAATTTAACTCAAGAAAGTTAAACATATATTTGAATTTTGCTTGATAGACATCTTAATGAGTAGTATTAATTAAGTAAAAACAATAGAAAATATCCAGTTTTATAGAAAAAGACTGATTTCTTACGATTTTTATCAACTATATGATCAATGTAACACTTAAAAGTTGAAAGTTAAACATGTATCCTAGTTTTTCAACAGCTATAGCCTTAATGAGTATCGTTAATTAAGTAAAAAAACAATGGAAAATATCAAGTTTTATGGAAAAAGACTGATCTCTTACGATTTTTATCAACTTAAGAGAGAAAACTTAAACACACATTTCAGTTTTTCAAACGCTATAACCTTAATGAGTAGTATTAATTAAGTAAAAACAATAGAAAATATCCAGTTTTATAGAAAAAGACTGATTTCTTACGATTTTTATCAACTATATGATCAATGTAACACTTAAAAGTTGAAAGTTAAACATGTATCCTAGTTTTTCAACAGCTATAGCCTTAATGAGTATCGTTAATTAAGTAAAAAAACAATGGAAAATATCAAGTTTTATGGAAAAAGACTGATCTCTTACGATTTTTATCAACTTAAGAGAGAAAACTTAAACACACATTTCAGTTTTTCAAACGCTATAACCTTAATGAGCATTCATAATTAAGTAAAAAACAATGGAAAATATCGATTTTTATAGAAAAAGACTGATTTCTTACGATTTTTATCAACTGCAAAAGAAATTTAAGCATGCATTCCAGTTTTGGACAACCATTTCCTTCATGAACATTATTAATTAAGCAAAACAACAGAAAATATTAAATTTTTAACTGATTTCTTCATATTTATTTTTTTTTTTTTTTATATATATATATAAAATCAGAATACACAACTTAAAATAGAAATTTAAACATATTTTTTAATTTTTGAACAGTCGTTACCTCAAAGAGTTTCAATAATTAAACAATTAACAAAGGAAACTAATGATTTTTTAACGAAAAAAGACGAATTAAACGAATTTGGTTAACTTTTACTCTAAATGGAAATTTCATCATACTTTTATATACTAACTAAGTAGAATTTTAATGCATAAACGAACACATTTCAGTAAATATTCAACGCACAAGCAAATATGAAAACAACACCTGCTTCTTGTGACGTCATATTGAAACCAAAAGTTATTCCTCCGAAGTCCCTCACCATACCTTTTCACCCCCATCTCCCCCAATTTTTTACCTTAGGTAGGGAAATGGACAATGCAATGACCTCTCATTCTTGTATATTTAGAAGTCTGGGAGAAAAAAAGAGAAATTTTATACACTCCAATTTCATAACAGTTACCGCAATATCCCAAAATTTTAATTTTGGAAGACATAATCAGTATAATTAATTAAACAAAATAATAAAAATATTATTTTTTAAGATGAAAAGGTGAATTTAAGCGAATTTGATTAGTTTTACAATAGTCTTTTGAACAACAACTTAGAAATATAGATTTCTAACAGAAGAATTAAACGTATATTTTAATTTTAACAACAAAAACTTAACAAGTATCATTAATTCAACAAAAATAAATATCAATTTTAAAGAAAAGACGAATTTGAATAATTTTACACTAGTATTTTCAAAAGCAACATAGAAATATCAATACTTATTCACATATTTCACTTATTCACTGTATTCAGTACTATATTTAATAAATATGGATACAATTTAAGAATTTTCTAATCTATAATTAAATATTAGCTGTATATTTAATGTTACCCATGTTTTCAACATTAGTTCATAAACGTGAATTTTGTATTTTAAATACCATGTATTCAGGTTCAGATTATTTTCACTTGAAAACATACAGAATTTTTTAACAGAGTTTGTTTTTGAAATCATTGAAGCAACTGTATTTAATATTTTTAACACCAATTTTCTAAGATTTTCTAACATTTTCCGATTATACATTCTTCAGAAGTACATTTCTAAATGTTACAATCACTTTACATATCGAAAAGATATCATTGAAGCAACTGTATTTAATATTTTTAATACCAATTTTCTAAGATTTTTTAACATTTTCCGGTTATACATTCCTCAAAAGTTATTATTACGTATTCTAAACAATAGAAAATATTAATTTTAAGAATAAAAAGACGAATTTAAACAAATTTTATTAGTTTTACACTATTTTTTCTCACCTCCAACACGGATATATCAATTTTAACAGAAGAATTAAACGTATATTTTAGTTTTTAACAACAAAAATGTAATAAGTATCATTAATTAAACAAAAATAAATATCAATTTTCAAGAAAAGACAATTTTTTACACAAATTTTCAACTTTGAAATACATTTGCTTACATATATTGTTACAGTATATTACTAAACTTAAACTTTTTAAAAAGTTTGAATGTCTTTACAAAGGTTCATACTTATATTTTTCACGTCTTGACTGCATTCGAAATCTTACAATAAAAGTATACTTTTATTATTATTATTATTATTATTCTAGAAAACCTAAAAAATCGTTTCTTGCTGCTTTAGACACTTGACATATTAAAACTACTCTACCCATATAATTAATCAAATTAGGACATGATTCATCTTACACTTCAAAATTTCTGAATTTTTACAATACTTATTTTCATCAAACTTTATTCTTGATCCTATATATTTTAATAGCACAGAATTTTAACATCTGTTTTTATCTACTTATCAAAAAATTATTAAAACACCCAACAACATTTTCCAAATATGAATATTATCTTTACAATTTAATAATGCAAAACATACACGAATACAAAGTTTAATTTTTACAAACATTTCATATTTCAAATCAAACTATTCGAAATTTTCACAACATAAGAGCAAACATTAGACGAACTTTTTAACATTAATATTGCTTACATCTTTTCATCATAACTTTTAACTATGATAATTATCCATTTTTAGGTTGATTGTCGAAAAACTGTAACTGAAATTACATAAACTTAATGTAAAAAACCATGTTCTCACACAATTTCTTGAAATTCAACAAAGAATTGACTATTACTCCAATACTTATCTACTTCAATCTCGACTCTCGATAGTATATAGATATTGCATCATTACATACTTACAACTCTTTTCAAACGTTTATCAGAAAATCAAGTCAATCAAAGTCTAGTAGTTATTACATACCTGTTCCTCAGAAATATTACTATCATATGAAACAGTAAAGAAAATTAATAGATATTTAATATTTAATAACTTCATACGTGAAATTACTGCTGAATAAGAATACTAATAATCAAAAAAATCAACTGTTGGACAAAAAAATAGTACAGATTACCGAAAATTCAACTACTTAACAATTACTACTTAACAATTTTCTACAAAAATTACAAAAATTAACAAATGAATGACAAGTTAGAGAAATAACTAAAAAAAAAAAAAAAATAATGAACATATTTACAAATTTATTAAAATCACACCTTTTTCTGGATTACAAACCACAATTTCTTGAAAAATTTAACACCGAATTTGTAAGATTTTAATCCTAGTATTACATACACTCAATAAATATTCAAAATTAAAAAAAAATAATTTTTTAGTCTCATTAATAAGCAGAAATTCTATATTAAAAGAATATTTTCATAGTAGTACTTATAAAAATGAGAGTTTACAAACTGATTTTCATAATTTTATCACATTTAAACTTAATATTTTACATAAAACATTATTTAATCAAATTTTATGCTTTCTAATTCAGTAAAATTCAATACTTTTTTAGTTTTTAAACCAATACCACAATATTTATTTACATCAAACTTGATTCTTCACCTTTTATATTTCCACATTACACACGTGAGATAAATACTAACTTGGATCAGGAGTTGAAGTCAATTGATTCCATTCGATTTTCATCATGTACGCATTGCTCCTACACGAAATTTCTTACTGCTATAATCATCTAATGTATTAAAACTAATCTACTCATATTTTTAATCAATTCATCAGATGTTTCATCTCGCACTTCTGAATTATCGTGCATCAAGTTGCTTAAAATATAAATACTATCTTTATAGTTTTAATGATATATAGTATACATGGTTTATCTTGAGTTAGCACTTCCATAGTATTAATCAAATTATATGTTTCATCTTGCACTTGATCTTAATGTTTTCATCTTGCATCTGAATTATCGTCCATCGAGTTTTTTAAATAATAATATATTTATAGTTTTTGATTATACATAGCATGTACAAATACAATCTTTAATTTTAACATTTCATATTTCAAATAACCTATTTCCGAAACCAAGCTATGTGAATTTACCACAATGCTTATTATCATAGAATAATTTGTGTTTCACACTTTTCTAAAAATTATCAGATATGTACCCCTCAGAGAAATTACTATCATATGAATAAATGAAGAAAATTTAATTTATATTAAATGTACACGAAATTGATTGCAATATACATGTATTTAATAAAAATAAATAGGCGATTATTTATACATTAAACCTTTACTAAATATATATTTCTTTCATTATACAGATGTTTCAACAAGATGAACCAAAACAGCAGCAAACTTCAGAAATTAATGATCCAAATGATTCATCCCTAGCACATGTAGCGTTAACGAATAACACATATGTGAGTACTTATATGAGAAATACTAGAATTCGAATATGAAACGTAATTAGAGTAAATACAAAATGATTTGTCTTACTACCTACACTTTAACAAGTGCTTTTTACCTATATTATTGAAGAGAATCCTAACTGTGTCCATTTATTTCTACTACAGATGTGCTCTATTTGCTACAAACACTTCTTAAGTAAATAGAATTTAACAGAACATACAAAAATCTATACAGATGGAAAACCTTACACTTGGAAAGATTACCATAAATGCTGTTTTCAAGGAGACGTGAATAAAAAATGCACACATCATCATATAAAGCATCGTCAGATATATGTAAACTTAGCGAAGATATTCAAAAATTAGTCAGACTTTTGTAGAATTTAGAAATAAAGGAAGATATTTAGGCTATTTATCCATCATATTTTCACAACACCTACCACAATATCTCAAACTTAAAATTTGGAAGACATACACACTGCTGAAAAGTAATTTTGTTATTCTTCTAACCGATATGAATGTATAGATATTATTTTGCAGTGTATTCTTTGAATGCTCACATTAAATATTCTTTTATATGCATATATCGTTGTGTTTATTTTTCTAATACCTATTACATTAATGAAATACATAACATTTTAAGTGAAATAACACTCCCACAACTTAAAAAATGCATAAGAACATACAAAAAATAATCAGATGTATGAAAAAATATACAAGTTTACAAAATAATTTCATTGTTTTCTAGAAATATTAACAAAAAATATTTACAATATGAAAAAATTGCAAAAGTGAAAAGAAAAAACACAAATGTAAAAACAAAAACCACAAAGTGAAAAACTCATAACAAAGTTTTTGAAAAAAAATATTTACAACAAAATTTTTTTTTTACAAAAACCAAAACTTCCAAAAATATTTTTTTCAAAAATTTTTTTTTTCAAAAACATTTTTTACAAAAAATTTTTTTTTGAAAATAAGTTTTTACAAAAGTAAAAAATAAAAAATCACAACGTTAAAAATATGAAAAATTTTAGTTAAAAAAAGTGTAAAAAAAATTGCAAAAAAAGTTGCAAAAATTTCAAAAAAAGTTACGAAAAAAGTATCAAAATTTTTGTTCTTTTTAATACAGTATGCAATGGTGAAACCATTGTATTTGCTATTAAAAAGAACAAAAATTTTGATACTTTTTTCGTAACTTTTTTTTGAAATTTTTGCAACTTTTTTTGCAATTTTTTTTACACTTTTTTTAACTAAAATTTTTCATATTTTTAACGTTGTGATTTTTTATTTTTTACTTTTGTAAAAACTTATTTTCAAAAAAAAATTTTTTGTAAAAAATGTTTTTGAAAAAAAAAATTTTTGAAAAAAATATTTTTGGAAGTTTTGGTTTTTGTAAAAAAAAAATTTTGTTGTAAATATTTTTTTTCAAAAACTTTGTTATGAGTTTTTCACTTTGTGGTTTTTGTTTTTACATTTGTGTTTTTTCTTTTCACTTTTGCAATTTTTTCATATTGTAAATATTTTTTGTTAATATTTCTAGAAAACAATGAAATTATTTTGTAAACTTGTATATTTTTTCATACATCTGATTATTTTTTGTATGTTCTTATGCATTTTTTAAGTTGTGGGAGTGTTATTTCACTTAAAATGTTATGTATTTCATTAATGTAATAGGTATTAGAAAAATAAACACAACGATATATGCATATAAAAGAATATTTAATGTGAGCATTCAAAGAATACACTGCAAAATAATATCTATACATTCATATCGGTTAGAAGAATAACAAAATTACTTTTCAGCAGTGTGTATGTCTTCCAAATTTTAAGTTTGAGATATTGTGGTAGGTGTTGTGAAAATATGATGGATAAATAGCCTAAATATCTTCCTTTATTTCTAAATTCTACAAAAGTCTGACTAATTTTTGAATATCTTCGCTAAGTTTACATATATCTGACGATGCTTTATATGATGATGTGTGCATTTTTTATTCACGTCTCCTTGAAAACAGCATTTATGGTAATCTTTCCAAGTGTAAGGTTTTCCATCTGTATAGATTTTTGTATGTTCTGTTAAATTCTATTTACTTAAGAAGTGTTTGTAGCAAATAGAGCACATCTGTAGTAGAAATAAATGGACACAGTTAGGATTCTCTTCAATAATATAGGTAAAAAGCACTTGTTAAAGTGTAGGTAGTAAGACAAATCATTTTGTATTTACTCTAATTACGTTTCATATTCGAATTCTAGTATTTCTCATATAAGTACTCACATATGTGTTATTCGTTAACGCTACATGTGCTAGGGATGAATCATTTGGATCATTAATTTCTGAAGTTTGCTGCTGTTTTGGTTCATCTTGTTGAAACATCTGTATAATGAAAGAAATATATATTTAGTAAAGGTTTAATGTATAAATAATCGCCTATTTATTTTTATTAAATACATGTATATTGCAATCAATTTCGTGTACATTTAATATAAATTAAATTTTCTTCATTTATTCATATGATAGTAATTTCTCTGAGGGGTACATATCTGATAATTTTTAGAAAAGTGTGAAACACAAATTATTCTATGATAATAAGCATTGTGGTAAATTCACATAGCTTGGTTTCGGAAATAGGTTATTTGAAATATGAAATGTTAAAATTAAAGATTGTATTTGTACATGCTATGTATAATCAAAAACTATAAATATATTATTATTTAAAAAACTCGATGGACGATAATTCAGATGCAAGATGAAAACATTAAGATCAAGTGCAAGATGAAACATATAATTTGATTAATACTATGGAAGTGCTAACTCAAGATAAACCATGTATACTATATATCATTAAAACTATAAAGATAGTATTTATATTTTAAGCAACTTGATGCACGATAATTCAGAAGTGCGAGATGAAACATCTGATGAATTGATTAAAAATATGAGTAGATTAGTTTTAATACATTAGATGATTATAGCAGTAAGAAATTTCGTGTAGGAGCAATGCGTACATGATGAAAATCGAATGGAATCAATTGACTTCAACTCCTGATCCAAGTTAGTATTTATCTCACGTGTGTAATGTGGAAATATAAAAGGTGAAGAATCAAGTTTGATGTAAATAAATATTGTGGTATTGGTTTAAAAACTAAAAAAGTATTGAATTTTACTGAATTAGAAAGCATAAAATTTGATTAAATAATGTTTTATGTAAAATATTAAGTTTAAATGTGATAAAATTATGAAAATCAGTTTGTAAACTCTCATTTTTATAAGTACTACTATGAAAATATTCTTTTAATATAGAATTTCTGCTTATTAATGAGACTAAAAAATTATTTTTTTTTAATTTTGAATATTTATTGAGTGTATGTAATACTAGGATTAAAATCTTACAAATTCGGTGTTAAATTTTTCAAGAAATTGTGGTTTGTAATCCAGAAAAAGGTGTGATTTTAATAAATTTGTAAATATGTTCATTATTTTTTTTTTTTTTTTAGTTATTTCTCTAACTTGTCATTCATTTGTTAATTTTTGTAATTTTTGTAGAAAATTGTTAAGTAGTAATTGTTAAGTAGTTGAATTTTCGGTAATCTGTACTATTTTTTTGTCCAACAGTTGATTTTTTTGATTATTAGTATTCTTATTCAGCAGTAATTTCACGTATGAAGTTATTAAATATTAAATATCTATTAATTTTCTTTACTGTTTCATATGATAGTAATATTTCTGAGGAACAGGTATGTAATAACTACTAGACTTTGATTGACTTGATTTTCTGATAAACGTTTGAAAAGAGTTGTAAGTATGTAATGATGCAATATCTATATACTATCGAGAGTCGAGATTGAAGTAGATAAGTATTGGAGTAATAGTCAATTCTTTGTTGAATTTCAAGAAATTGTGTGAGAACATGGTTTTTTACATTAAGTTTATGTAATTTCAGTTACAGTTTTTCGACAATCAACCTAAAAATGGATAATTATCATAGTTAAAAGTTATGATGAAAAGATGTAAGCAATATTAATGTTAAAAAGTTCGTCTAATGTTTGCTCTTATGTTGTGAAAATTTCGAATAGTTTGATTTGAAATATGAAATGTTTGTAAAAATTAAACTTTGTATTCGTGTATGTTTTGCATTATTAAATTGTAAAGATAATATTCATATTTGGAAAATGTTGTTGGGTGTTTTAATAATTTTTTGATAAGTAGATAAAAACAGATGTTAAAATTCTGTGCTATTAAAATATATAGGATCAAGAATAAAGTTTGATGAAAATAAGTATTGTAAAAATTCAGAAATTTTGAAGTGTAAGATGAATCATGTCCTAATTTGATTAATTATATGGGTAGAGTAGTTTTAATATGTCAAGTGTCTAAAGCAGCAAGAAACGATTTTTTAGGTTTTCTAGAATAATAATAATAATAATAATAAAAGTATACTTTTATTGTAAGATTTCGAATGCAGTCAAGACGTGAAAAATATAAGTATGAACCTTTGTAAAGACATTCAAACTTTTTAAAAAGTTTAAGTTTAGTAATATACTGTAACAATATATGTAAGCAAATGTATTTCAAAGTTGAAAATTTGTGTAAAAAATTGTCTTTTCTTGAAAATTGATATTTATTTTTGTTTAATTAATGATACTTATTACATTTTTGTTGTTAAAAACTAAAATATACGTTTAATTCTTCTGTTAAAATTGATATATCCGTGTTGGAGGTGAGAAAAAATAGTGTAAAACTAATAAAATTTGTTTAAATTCGTCTTTTTATTCTTAAAATTAATATTTTCTATTGTTTAGAATACGTAATAATAACTTTTGAGGAATGTATAACCGGAAAATGTTAAAAAATCTTAGAAAATTGGTATTAAAAATATTAAATACAGTTGCTTCAATGATATCTTTTCGATATGTAAAGTGATTGTAACATTTAGAAATGTACTTCTGAAGAATGTATAATCGGAAAATGTTAGAAAATCTTAGAAAATTGGTGTTAAAAATATTAAATACAGTTGCTTCAATGATTTCAAAAACAAACTCTGTTAAAAAATTCTGTATGTTTTCAAGTGAAAATAATCTGAACCTGAATACATGGTATTTAAAATACAAAATTCACGTTTATGAACTAATGTTGAAAACATGGGTAACATTAAATATACAGCTAATATTTAATTATAGATTAGAAAATTCTTAAATTGTATCCATATTTATTAAATATAGTACTGAATACAGTGAATAAGTGAAATATGTGAATAAGTATTGATATTTCTATGTTGCTTTTGAAAATACTAGTGTAAAATTATTCAAATTCGTCTTTTCTTTAAAATTGATATTTATTTTTGTTGAATTAATGATACTTGTTAAGTTTTTGTTGTTAAAATTAAAATATACGTTTAATTCTTCTGTTAGAAATCTATATTTCTAAGTTGTTGTTCAAAAGACTATTGTAAAACTAATCAAATTCGCTTAAATTCACCTTTTCATCTTAAAAAATAATATTTTTATTATTTTGTTTAATTAATTATACTGATTATGTCTTCCAAAATTAAAATTTTGGGATATTGCGGTAACTGTTATGAAATTGGAGTGTATAAAATTTCTCTTTTTTTCTCCCAGACTTCTAAATATACAAGAATGAGAGGTCATTGCATTGTCCATTTCCCTACCTAAGGTAAAAAATTGGGGGAGATGGGGGTGAAAAGGTATGGTGAGGGACTTCGGAGGAATAACTTTTGGTTTCAATATGACGTCACAAGAAGCAGGTGTTGTTTTCATATTTGCTTGTGCGTTGAATATTTACTGAAATGTGTTCGTTTATGCATTAAAATTCTACTTAGTTAGTATATAAAAGTATGATGAAATTTCCATTTAGAGTAAAAGTTAACCAAATTCGTTTAATTCGTCTTTTTTCGTTAAAAAATCATTAGTTTCCTTTGTTAATTGTTTAATTATTGAAACTCTTTGAGGTAACGACTGTTCAAAAATTAAAAAATATGTTTAAATTTCTATTTTAAGTTGTGTATTCTGATTTTATATATATATATAAAAAAAAAAAAAAATAAATATGAAGAAATCAGTTAAAAATTTAATATTTTCTGTTGTTTTGCTTAATTAATAATGTTCATGAAGGAAATGGTTGTCCAAAACTGGAATGCATGCTTAAATTTCTTTTGCAGTTGATAAAAATCGTAAGAAATCAGTCTTTTTCTATAAAAATCGATATTTTCCATTGTTTTTTACTTAATTATGAATGCTCATTAAGGTTATAGCGTTTGAAAAACTGAAATGTGTGTTTAAGTTTTCTCTCTTAAGTTGATAAAAATCGTAAGAGATCAGTCTTTTTCCATAAAACTTGATATTTTCCATTGTTTTTTTACTTAATTAACGATACTCATTAAGGCTATAGCTGTTGAAAAACTAGGATACATGTTTAACTTTCAACTTTTAAGTGTTACATTGATCATATAGTTGATAAAAATCGTAAGAAATCAGTCTTTTTCTATAAAACTGGATATTTTCTATTGTTTTTACTTAATTAATACTACTCATTAAGGTTATAGCGTTTGAAAAACTGAAATGTGTGTTTAAGTTTTCTCTCTTAAGTTGATAAAAATCGTAAGAGATCAGTCTTTTTCCATAAAACTTGATATTTTCCATTGTTTTTTTACTTAATTAACGATACTCATTAAGGCTATAGCTGTTGAAAAACTAGGATACATGTTTAACTTTCAACTTTTAAGTGTTACATTGATCATATAGTTGATAAAAATCGTAAGAAATCAGTCTTTTTCTATAAAACTGGATATTTTCTATTGTTTTTACTTAATTAATACTACTCATTAAGATGTCTATCAAGCAAAATTCAAATATATGTTTAACTTTCTTGAGTTAAATTGATAATCTCATCTTGTAGTTGAAGAAATCTAAATAAAATGGTTAAAAACTGAAATTTTAATTGTTTCGCTTAATTAATAATACTCATTAAAATTACGGTTGTTTAAAATTCAAATACAAATTTAATCTTCATCTTATAGTATGATTCAATGTTGAGATGTGATTGATAATATTTTTAATTAGGGAAGGTTGTTCACCTATCCTGTTAGAATAGAATGTTCCTTTTTTCCACTAGGGGGCGCAGGAGGGTGGCGGTGAGATGGTGGGCGCAGGAGGGCGGCGGCGGCACGGTGGGTGCAGGAGGGACGGTTGCTGCGTGGTGCGGCGGCGGCACGGTGCCGCAGTGCCGCCGCCGGCTGAGCCCGTACTGTCCTTTTCCTACTACTCAGGGTTATACAAAAGAGATCGCAAACGTTACTGAATATAAGCATAAATTACTTAAAAATAAGTTTTAAATAAGTTGTGCATTTTTATGCTGAACTGTATCCGGTTTACTAAGAAAGAGTTGTAGAATATAGATAAAATGATATACAGAGCCACGCAAAGAATTGAATACGACGCCTATGAATGATAATTTCTGAGAATGTGATTTCAGGAGTTTTACGAATGTTTTAGTTTAAAATAAATTTTAGCTAAATAGTGGCATGAATAAAGGTACTAGGTAAACTACTGGGCTAAACAAAAGTATTCAAGTTTGTTTCCATCTATTAGTATAAATTTTTGAAAGAGAAATTTCAAGCTGCTAGGTATTTTCTTGCTAAATTAATTTTTCCCATTATATAATAAATATATTACCGACAGATCAAAAACAGGGCTGTTCAAAAGTGTTGGAATACATATTTGGCTATGGACAGTAACCTTATCTCTTAAAATAACGAAGTTTCGTTAAAGATTTCAGGGAGTGTTTGAAAGTGTTTTATAATCTATGCTTAACGCATGATTTTCCTTACTTGTTATTTATTGTTGCCAGTTTTTTAAAAGAAGAGCAAATAATATTTTCACCTTTAATTAAAAATATATCTAGAAGTTGACTTTAAAATAGGAAAAAACGATTAAGTCGGAATGTTTCAAAATTTTTGTAGGTGATTAAATCTAGTCTATTGGGATACTCTGAAAATTTTTTATTAAAACACGGACGCTTAGTTTCTTTTAGCGAAGAAAAGATATAGTCACTGTGATTACTAGTACATTAGAAAGGGTTAAAATTAGTTAAAAAAAAAAAAAAAAAAAAAAAAACCCAAAATCAATTATTACGTGTGAAACGCATTTAATGGCGACCATTATGGCATAATTAAAACAATACTTTTAGAACGTTGCTTTTAAAATGATTTCTTATACAGTCTAAAAGAAAACTTTTCTTCATTTGAAAAGTGATTATAAAGGCTCAATAGACAACAATAATTTTCACATAGCTGTTTTGAACAAACTAATTTTCAAATGAATGATAGGTCTTATAAAATCAATCATGAAAACAGCCGCCAGGTATCGCGACATCATTGAATGCGGCAGAAAAATCCTCCTCGAACTGAAAAATCTCCCAGTAAATAGTCGACAGAAAATGAATGGAAATCCGATTACAGAAAATCGCTACTGCTCGAGATTATATAATTCAATCTTTGATAATCAGGCCCTTTGTTTTAAAATAATGCAAATTAGCGTGTTTTTAGAGCCTACAATATCAGGACGGCAGTTGCGAGCATAATCTAATAGGACTGTAAAAAATATCCGTTAATATACACAAACCTTTTCCTAAAAATTACGGAATAGTTTCATTTTTCCGAAAAAAAAGAAAAATTTCCGTATTTGACATTTTAGAATCACTAATCCCGTTAAATAAAGGAAGTGTTCTGTTATTTTTGTCAATTTTCCGAAAACAGTAGAGTTTAGTGGTGCCATCTACCAGGAAAATAAAAAACCTTTCACTGAGTTGATGTTTTTTAAACAATTTGCTAGACTATTTCTCTATTTCATTCTGTTTTATTAATAAAAAGCTAACGTATTTTTAAAATATTAAGAAAATAATAATTAAAAAAAATATTAATTCTTTTTAAGTTTGAAATAGCTGAAAGGGAAAGTTGATTGTGATTTTAAAATAATTTTTAATTTATTTTTACCACACACACATATATATATATATATATATATATATATATATATATATATATATATATATATATATATATATATATATTAAGTGCGTTGGATATTTTGAAAAAAAGTGGGAAAAAATTCTTCTTTTAACTTTAATTTTTTTTATATATTTTTTAATTTATTCAAATTAAGAAGTTCACACATAAAATTAAAAATATATCGAAATATACTACCGAAATTCTTATAATTTTGGCGATTACGTAAGTTATAAAAAATCAATAACTGAAATTTATTTTATAACCCTTTGTAATTATCTTTATTGAGTTTACTTTAGATCGTCATAAAATAATTTGTTAAAATGCACGTTTTTTTTCTTTCTTTTAGTATGTTAGTATTTTTTAAAATAAATAAATAAATATCAATAATATTACAATAGAATTTTAAAACTTTTTTAAAAAAGTAGGAAACAAAAATCTTAATAAATTCTTTCATACATGTAATATTTTAAAGACAAATTTTTATACATATAAAGCTGAAATTAATAAGCTAAATATTCGAAGTTATGGAAAGAAAATCGAAACTATGGAAAGAAATTATGGAAATTAAGAAAGGTAATTTTGGGGATTACATATGTTATAAAAAATCAATAACTGATTTTTTTTTTATAACCCATTGTAATTATCTTTATTGAGTTTACCTTCGATCGTCATAAAATAATTTGTTAAAATGCACGTTTTTTTTTCTTTCTTTTAGCATGTTAGTATTTTTTTTTTAAATAAATAAATAAATATCAATAATATTACAATAGAATTTTAAAACTTTTCCAAAAAGAAGGAAATAAAACTCTTAATAAATTCTTTCAGGCATGTGATATTTTAAAGACTAATTTTTATATATATAAAGCCAAAATTAATAAGCTAAATATTCGAAATTATGCAAAGAAAATCTGTAAAACATTTAGAATTATCCATTCAATATAAAAATATTATCTCTACAAAAAAAAAAAAAAAAAAAAAAAAAAAAAAAAAAAAACCTTGCGTTCAAAATTTTATTTTTACTTTACGAAATGTATCCGAAATAACTAAAGATATTTGAAAGGGGCGTTTGAATAATTCTGGTGTAACGGTATTACACTGCAAGCTACGACACAAAAGGCCCCGGGTTCGAACCCCATGGAAGGTATGTAACATTTCTTCACTGTTGTTTAAATTAATTGTGTATAATGCGTCCCTGATATTAACGTGTCTTTGAAAAGTAAAGAATAAAAATCACAAAGATGCTAGTTAGTCCTTGAAAAATTCTTTTAACTTTTCAAACGAAAATTTTTATATAAGGAAAAAATAAAAAAAAACGGAAATATTTTGTGAAAAAACGGAACTATTTCTGGAATTTACGGATTTTTTTCCCCGTTAAAAAACGGAAGTAGTACTGGCGTCTAGATTACCAGTACTATTTCCGTTTTTTAACGGAAAATTTTTTTACAGTGGGACATAATTCTACAGTTGATTTCCCCCCATATTAATCCAAAATGCAGAAGAACATTGACCAGAGAAAGAAACCCATATGTCGTGTAATTTTATCTTTACTTCAGAAATGGTTCTCATTGTCTCCATCTTATTTTGGCTCCATAATCCTAAGAGGTGCAAGTCTTCTACACCCCACATTCAAGCTTCAGTCGGGAAATTTAGCATAGATAAATTGGCAATTAAACTGGGAAAATCTTGAAAATTGTTTGTAAAATATTTAGTTAGCGAGTCGAAAAAACTTAAATCTGGAAAAACGATGGATTCGGCCTATTCTTTATCAAGTGAAGAAAGTAACATTTCTAATCAGTACAAAATTCCAAGTTCTTTAGATTAGTAAGTAGTTCTCACTATTCCTTATGTAGTCCTTATATATTAATAAAACAAAGTTTAACTCTGTCTGCGTGCGTGTATGCTGTCTGTATGCGATGGCTAGCAGAAATAAGCATGTACCAGGATGAAATGTAGATTCTTCATAAAAACTGGTGAAATGTAAAAACAACATCAATTTTTTTGCGGCCCCCAAATTTGGCGGCCCTGGGCAAATGTCCGGCTCGCCCCCCCTTAAGCACGGCCCTGCAGCCACATAATTTGTGGGCCCCTGAAATTGGCTGGCCCAGGACCGAGGCCCCGGAGGCCCGTGCATTAATCAGGCTCTGTCTATAGTGTATTGAAAAATTAATTTTAGGGGGAAATTCTTAGACATTTCACTAAAAATATTGTTTTCTTAATAATGTATTTTAATTCAAATTAAACGACTGCTGGGCAGTGTTGAATTCAAGGAGCCATTACATTGTAATTAATTAAGCAGAAAACGTAACGATTCATGCATCAGAAATTTACTAGGCCCATTACTGGGGCATAGAGGAAGGTGACATTTCACCCCCCCCCCCTACCTCCTCCGAAAATATACTTCGAAGTTTTTATCTTTTTTTTTTAATTAAAAAAGTTAAGATTATATATATATATATATATATATATATATATATATATATATATATATATATATATAAACAAAGATTTTTTTTTTTTTTTTTAATTTGTGAACATTTTAACAATAATTAGATAAAGGCCTTTTAGGTGCTTAGACCATTCGTGCTCTTTACTTAAATTGACTAATGCTTTACACATTTAAAAATTTCTTTTTATTCCAAACGTAACAAATTGTTAAGTGCTTTAATTGGGAAACGATATAATCAAACAGTTTTCAGGTTTTCAATAAAAGCAGTAGAGTAACCAGTAAACTCTGTCAAATTTGTCACCAAATTTGAACCTAATTTACCAATCAGTCGGAACAGAAAAACAAAGAAAATTATCATCTTTTGATTACAATTGTTTACAACTCAAAATGTAATCTCTTTATCAGAAAATGAAAAACTGCTCAATTACTAATCACTTCAATAATCATGGCTACAAGTATCATGCTTTTAAAAATGGGGCCTGTTAATGTGTTAGGAGTTTCGCGTTGTTAACGCCTGAGAATGGATTCTGTGCATTATGTAAAAATATTTTAATAATTTGTTTGAGACACGCCCATTTTTATCCGACAGGCGGAGCTTACTTCTTTTCTTTTAATATTCTCGTTATCGGCTATTTACAGTTCGTTTCCAATAAACAAGCACCAAAATCAGAATCTCAGTCCCAGATAAAATATAAGGTAATCTGTAACTCTATGTCTATATGGTCAGAATAATCTTTTCCAGCATGATAAGAGCGACCCAAACACCATCTGCTGGTCTCTTTTTGTCATACACCTGCCTTTTCCCTCTCTTTTTTTACTCTCCAAACTCAGGAAAAATATTTTTATCCTGAACTGAACTATACGCATGACCTTGAACTGTTCCCGCTAAGTTTCCTCTCTCCGCAGTACTCCGGCTGCTGTTCAATGGACGACCGCTGTTGACCTTGACGAGGAAACAAAGAATGGGGAATCCTGGCTTTTTCCTCGCTGGCTGGTTCTGTTAGTAAACATGTAGGATTGTTTACATTTCGTGCCACGTTGTTTATCTCTGACCGCTCATGCTTTCGAGTTTCCTTATAGAGTTAGTTATACTTCTTCTAATTTGAGATAAAATTTTAAATAATAACTTTTTTTGTAGAATTGCTTTATCTGAGTTGTGTAACATTCTGTTCCTTAAATTGCAAGAAAGGGTGTAAAATTATTAAAATATCTGCTGCTAATTGGCTGTTCTGTTAGTAAACATGTAGGATTGTTTACATTTCGTGCCACGTTGTTTATCTCTGACCGCTCATGCTTTCGAGTTTCCTTATAGAGTTAGTTGTATTTCTTCTAATTTGAGATAAAATGTTAAATAATAACTTTTTTTGTAGAATTGCTTTATCTGAGTTGTGTAACATTCTGTTCCTTAAATTGCAAGAAAGGGTGTAAAATTATTAAAATATCTGCTGCTAATTGGCTGTTCTGTTAGTAAACATGTAGGGGAGAGTGGGGATACTTGAGCATAGGGGATACTTGAGCCACCCCTATTATCTCTACTGTTGGTTAATTTTTCTTTCTAAAACTGCCAGTCTGATAACGTATTTATAGCTCTGAACATGTAAAAAAGAAATCACACATCTTGGTACCATTTTGAAAATATAGGGATTAATAGTTGTCTTTTCCCTATCTGAAGTAAATATTTGGGTGCATGGCTTTTTTGTTTTTTTGTAATCAAAGTTTTGTTTAAAGTTGCAACTATATACATACATTCAATAAGCATAATTTCAATTGTATTTTGAGTCTAAAATAGTTCTAATAGCTGCATGCTTTATTTAGTAAAACTCTGGGAAACAAAAATAATGATAGTGGGGATACTTGAGCCAATGAGAGTGGGGATACTTGAGCCATGTCTCAACCATCCCTACTAGAAATTAAACATGGGTGAAACAAACAAAAAATAAAATTCCATCCTTATATTCACTAATAGATATTTTTCTGGATAAAAGGGAGAATAATTTTTCATTTTATTTTTTTTCTTAAAAAAATAATGACCTAAAAATGTTTTAAAATGTATATTTTTTAAATGAAAATATCTATTTTGTTTTTCATTTTGACTAACAAAATAGCCTATCTAGATAAATGTAAACATAGTTTTCAATTTAACTTTCATTAAATTAAAATAAATTTTTAAAACGGTTTTACAGGCTATAATCTCTAATACTTTAATTAGTTAGGTCCAACATATTAAAATATTTATTTTTTAATATAACATATTAACATTAATATTTTATATTGAAATCGTAACCTCTGTTGGTGTAACTTTTTTTAAACTAAGAAAATTGAAGAAAAATTCGTAAAAAGAGCGCACAAAAAACAAGAAAAGCAACAAAAATCCCAGTTCAAACTTACATGCATGGATCCAAAGAGGAAGACAAAATCTTCTCCTGTGAAATCAAAAAGTGTTTGAAATAGTAGAATGATACATCTGGCTTAAATTCCGACAGCTACTAAATTAAAAGCATGAGTTCGACAATATCATTAGAGGAAAATTCTGTCAATGATGGTGATGATGTGAAAAGAAAACCTTCTATTGATGGTTGGTTACTAATAAAATATGCCAGAAAGAAAACTGTAAAAATATTTGTTGGATAAGTGCTTAATATTTTGAAAATGAAATTTGCCCGAAGAATTGCAGATTCCAAATTTAAATGGCTCTGAACTGAGGATGTTTCTACCGTCGTTATAACTTAAGTTGAAATGATCCTCCGACAACCAGTTTTAACGACAAAAAATGGTCGTATTATTAGCTTTGTTTTCTCAATTGGTTTTGAAGGACTTTACGTTTCATAATTTATCATTCTGTAAAATGTTTGTGCAAAAATAAAGCGAAAAAATTACTTTAGTAGGTATTTTTCCTTAGTGGCTCAAGTATCCCTTCACCATGGATCAAGTATCCCCGCCATGGGGATACTTGAGCCACGATGTAAAACAAAAAATAAACATTTATTATACATTGAAAAAAAGTTCAAAATTAATTGAAAGTGGTTTTTAGTTGAAGAAAAAGTATCAAATTTTCATTTTCAATATTTTATTTTATTCTAAAAAAATATAAAAAAATTAAAAAAATTAAAATTCAAAAAATGGCTCAAGTATCCCCATCTTCCCCTATATTGTTTACATTTCGTGCCACGTTGTTTATCTCTGACCGCTCATGCTTTCCTGTTTCCTTATAGAATTGTATTTCTACTAATTTAAGATTAGGTATTAAATAATATATTTTTTAGGGTTATTTTATCTGAGCTGCAAAAAATTGTGATGCAATCGCAAGGAAGGTTGTAAAATTACATGAATAAAATATCAGCCGCTAATTGGCTGTTCTGTTAGTAAACATGTAGACTGTTTACATATCGTGCCACGTTGTTTATCTCTGACCGCTCATGCTTTCCAGTTTCCTTATAGAATTGTATTTCTACTAATTTAAGATAAGATATTAAATAATATATTTTTTAGGGTTTTTTTATCTGAGCTGCACAAAATTGTGATGCAATCGCAAGGAAGGTTGTAAAATTACATGAATAAAATATCGGCTGCTAATTGGCTTTTCTGTTATTAAACATGTAGATTGTTTACATTTCGTACCACGTTGTTTATCTCTGGCCCCTCATGTTTTCTAGTTTCCTTATAGATTGGTTTGTCTACTAATTTAAGATACGACATTAAATAATGTATTTTTTAAATTATTTTATCTGAGCTGCACAACATGGTGTTGCTTAAATTGCAAGTAAGGTTGTAAAATCATATAAATAAAATATCGCCTGTTAATTGGGGCTACTTTATTCACGCGAAAACATCTGTTCACTAATGTTAATTCGACGGGGAAAATTTGTGTTTCGTCTTTTAAAAGATTTTTCTTTTCGTTTTCTTTCATTCTTTTTTCATTGAACAGCTGAAATAGATCTGTACAAAGTATTTATTGCTTTTTCGATTTTTGTTGCAGTTTTATGTATTTATTTATTTTTTAATTTTCTGGAAAAGTGACCGGTATACGTACTACTTAGAATGCACAGAATCTCTCATTATTCCACAAGTTATTTTTAATTATAAAGTTTACCTTATTTAAGTAGAGCGTTTTTGCGATTCAGTTACAAAAATCCTTTTGTTTCGAAAAACTGGTGGTGAAAGATTAAAAATTAAATAAAAGGCTCGCAAAAGAGTTAAGAATATACTTTCACTTTTGAAACCTGTTCCAAAAGAATGCATCTTCATAATGGAGGGAAAATAAACCATAAGAAAAAAATTGAAAACGCAAAAAAGGATGTTTTGTAGTGATCGACCTCAGCTATCTAATAATAATAATAATAAGTTAAAATATTCAAATAAACAGGATATTAGAAAAAGATCAATTCATAGGATTAACATTAGCGAGGGGGTGAGTGAAATAGTCTCTTAATAGCATACATTTTTTTAATCATTAGTGCAGCTGTAAAAAGCAAAATTTTATAATCATTATAACAAAAATAGATATAAGCAAAAAAAAAAAAAAAAAAAAAAAAACCGCTTGTTAACGCCTTATCTGGCACTTACTTTTCAGTTCAATAAACTGAAAATAACGGATTCTCACCACAATTTTTTAAATAAGATTCGTAACATTTAGTCATAACATTTCCGCCTTCAAACAGTATAAAATTATTATTAAAAAAAAAAAAAAAAAAAAAAAAAAAAAAAAAAAAAAAAAAAAAGTGGTGTCAAAAAGCTTTAAATGATGAATCAAGCAAATTCGTCTTGCCCGAACTGTGTACGGGCAAATCAGTTAAGGGGTTAATACTAAATCAAAATCTGTTTATTATAATTGCCCATTATATTTTTAGGAAATCACTGAAAGGGGGAATTCTCTCTCTCTCTTTTTTTTTTTTTTTTTTTTTTTTTTTTTTTTTTGGTTGGCTTATACTGTTAGCAAACGGGTAGAGGTAGACTTGCCGGGTTATTTATCTGTGATGATTATTATTTATTTACCGAGTTATTTAACTCTGACCATCGTTTTTTAGGTGAGTTCGTTATTATGTAAATTCGTAGCACCTATAGTCGTCGTTCAGTCCGTCTGTCCGCAAATAACAGAGGAAAAACTACCCAACTGAATCATTTGAAATTTGAAATGCATATTTGTTGCATAATTTTGATGAGTCATTTCAAATTTTATGAAAATTGGATGTATAGTTTGACTACAGGAACAATAAAATGTATTGCATTAGATTACAACCAATGGGAAAAAACAGTTTCAAGCTCATTTTAATTATGTTTGCATTCTTTCGAACATAATAAAATTGATATGCATCTATGAACTATATACTAAAATATATTTAAAATACATTTTTTATTTAAAATTTAAACTCGACCGTTATTCTGCACAGTTTGTGGTGTAAAGAATATTTGTTATCAATTTACAGAGCCACGCAAAATTATTTCATCACATAAATGTATAGTGGGAAACTTGTTTAGGAGGCCGTTTTAATTATATTAAACTATTTCACATTTCATGAAATTGGTATATGTTTTTGAGGTTTGAGATTTGAATATTTTTAAAACTTCGTTATAGTACGAACGCACCTCATTTGCTTTGCTACGCTTGACGTGCAATTTCCTTTTTGTTTTTCTTTGTAGGGGACTATACAAATATAATGTTATAAACTTTTTAGCAAATTTGGATTCTCCCCCAATTCCTTACGATATCATACATTATCATTCCTCGTATACCCACATTATTGATATCGTTATCAATGCCTAAATTTTCTTTTGATTTTTGAATTTTTTTTCTTTTTTTTTCATGTAGTGATATAGAGATATGGTTATACTGTTATGCTCTCAGGCGAAAATGTTTTGACACATTTACAAATTTATTTTTTAATGTAAAGTTATAAAAATGCAAAGCCTGACTATTGAAGCGATTTGGAATCGAACTGAATTTTTCAATTTTTGACCAAAACATTACCTATTGAGTTATCCCTTTCAGTTCTAATGGTAGAATTTTCTACCACATAATTTTAATTCCGAAATGTCACATCGGTACTAGAAAATTCGA
Source organism: Maratus speculifer (assembly GCA_964019185.1). NCBI lineage: Eukaryota > Metazoa > Arthropoda > Arachnida > Araneae > Salticidae > Maratus > Maratus speculifer. The sequence goes on along the minus strand of OZ025301.1, from coordinate 156,758,283 downwards.
TCAGATTTATTTGAAAAAAGTTTGATGCATTGTTTCGTGTATATCGTAAACCGGTTTTTTTCTTTGCAAAATACTGGTGCCAATGTGACATTTGGAATTTTGAAGAAATTTACCCACCAGAGATCAAAGGGTTAAAAGTGAATTCGATCACGTGACGTACTCGTTTCATATCCCAGTTGTTCTTTTTCCGCTCGAAAATCCTGTTCAAAACGCCCATTACTTACCCATCATACGTAGTATAGGGTAAGTCTTGCAATCGTTTTGAAAATCGAAAATTTTTTTTGACGGATTTACACGTTTTAGATAGTGGAGATTCCGAAAAACATATTTTTAGAAAAAAAAAAAAAATTGGCGTCCGTCTGTCTGTCTGTCCGTCTGTCCGCCTGTCTGTCTGTAAACGCTCTATCTCCCGAACAAATCGAGATAGAGACTTGAAATTTTGTATGTAGTTAGTATGTAAGAATGGGACGAAGCCTATTTAATATCAGCAACCTCGATTATCCGGAACTATTTTTTTCGGACCCTCGAAAAATTCGTTCTGATGAAAGGTATATAAAATTTTTCGATTTTTTTTGTTTTAAGGAATGGAAGTAAAAGGCAATAAAATAACACACATTTTGCATATAGAACGAAGTCGATCGGATTATTAGTTGCCGAGATATCTGTAATCCTGTTTTGCACATTCTTCGATTTTTCATGACCCTGTATTTCATTCAAATTTCAATTCAGAGGTATATTTTAATTGGGAATAAGATGCTTAATCCGACACAGTTAATTGTTAGTTAATAGAATTATTATTTTTGGAGTTATAAGGATGTTTCTTTTACACAGTTCGGTACTACTTGAGTAGTTTGGCGTTTTATATAATTTGTCGAAATTGGTACATCAGCAGTTCTTTAATATAGCATTACTATGTTTTGTATATTAACAATATTTAAATTTTGTTTATGAATTGCAATGCATTGTATAAATAGTTTTCACATGTTTTATTTTCATATACATATCCATGATGGGTAAGTATTACGGTGGCCCCCAACGACTAGTTTTGATATTATTTTCTAAAAAATCTATTGTGTTAAAAAAAAAGGGGGAAAATGAGTGCGATTAGATAGTTTCTGAACAACATATGCTAGTTTCATGTATTTCCGAGCAAAAATAAAACTTATGTCATAAAGTTGGCCTTTTTGATTTAAGAACAGACTTAAGTAATCCAATACTGGTTCATTTATTAATTAAGAAATTTCATTATCTATACAATGAAATCGATCTAAATCCGATCATTTAATTGGATTCTTTTTGAGTGTTTCTGTAAATGAACGATAAATGCTAAGCATTTTATAATTTATACAAAATATATTATAGTGCACCTCAGTGAATCTTTTAAATTTCATTATGTTTGAAGTACCATAAAAACATTAAAATGCATCGCAAAACTCCCCCCCCCCTTCCCGTCATAGATCATAATGTAATTTGTGTGCGTCTGTGAAATGAAGTGCAAAAACCTATAAGGAAAGGGCAGCTGACGTCACTGTGGGCTCGGGTAAGCTGTTTTCGCCCGTGCTTCGTTATAGCACCCACTCTACATATGAATTCAGGCATTCTGATTGGTCTACAAATTTTATTATGGTTGTCTGCTTGCTATGATTGAGCTACGTCGTCAAGATGATTCCTACAATGATCGCTATGACAAAAATGTAGCGGTAGATTGGTTGACAGAAGTGTTTGTTTATAAACATGCCCTTTCCTTATACTCCAGAGAAAGCTTGTTTTAGTCTCCCCTCAGTGGTACATATTCAACACATTATGCTTGAAGTATTGTAACGCAATTGTTTTGATTGCCCCTGTAAACTATTTATAATTGCTACACACACCATTTTCAATACATAACATTCTCTGATAAACATAAAAACCATTAGCAATCCAAATCAAGAATGACAAACAAATAGGCGATCCGAATAAACACTTTTCAAATATGCTGAAAAGTGTTAAAAATGTTGAAAATTGCGAAAAAAATTAATAAATTGTATCATTTTATTATTATTATTATTGTTTACGTTAGAAAAAAAAAAGAGAAAATGCTATGATAATATAATCTTATTATTACTACTAAAAGGACTTATTACACTGTGTTATAATCAATAAATAATACGTTCGGCTTATCGGTGTATACAATAAATTTTAAAAACCTATAATTAAAATTGCATATATCTATACAGTGAAACCTCCAAATAAGGGACACCCATGGGACAGGAACTTTTGTCCCTTAAATAGAGGTGTCCCTTATTCGGAGCTTTGATTGTTATTTTAAATTAACCATTCAGAAGGATCTAAAAATAACAAATTATTAAAGGTGAAGTATAAATGTACCCGAAGTGCATAAACTAGGTTAATTAGACATAAAAGGAATAGAAAATTAATAAATTAAAATTTTCAATTGATTACTATATCATTAAATTATATTTGTAGAACTATTGATTTTTCTTTTATATGCAAATTCTGTACATGCAAAAAATATTAAAACATTTAAAAGTATTTTACTTAAAGTAATCAATCAAAAGTAATTGTTTGCAGATTTCAGTTTTTTACTACAAACATTTCAAATGTTCATTTACCATACTTATAAATTTTAGCTCTTCATTATCAGCAGCATTTACAAAAAAGTATTCAACTGCTTTGCGTGTTTTCAGGCAACGAGTCTCTCATTCTCAATCGCTATGCTCAGCTAGTGGAAAACGTTTTGACACATTTACAAATTCATTTTTTTAACGCAAAGATATAAATTTACCTCATGAAAATAATTACCTCTTGAATTATAAGCGATTTTGATCATGTGACAAATACATTTTTCAGCCTTCCTGAGTAGTTATTCTTCCTTCATGTGAAAATTCGGTTCAAAATACCCACTTTGAGAATATTTTTTGTAAGATCTATTAAGTTTGAAAAAAAGAAAAGAAAAAAGAAAAAGAAAGAAAGAAGGAGTTTGGTTGCATAGTTTCTGAACAACAACGCCTTCTAGTTTCAGGCATTTCTGAATGAAAATAAAGCTTTTGTCATAAAAGTTGCACTTTTGGATTTGGGAACAGCCTAAAAGCATCTGTAAAGTTCTTTATATCACAACTTTATTATTCTCCATTTTCAGACTCATCCTCAAAGTTTTTAGCATTACTTTCAATGGGGATAAGCGTACTGATATCAAGTCAGAATTATGTGCAAATGAATGCTCGCCAATTGTGTCGTATGCCTCTGCATCCACATGACTGTCTGTCTTTTAGATAAATTCTCAAAAATCTGTATTTTTTATTTTCATCACAGACTACTTCATTATCTCAAATGTAAAAACCAATCCGTTTGATTTCATTTTCAACTGTCCCTTAAATCGAGTGTCCCCTATTCGGAGGTAAATACATTACAGGTCCTATACCAAGGGACTGGGACTGGAAGTTTTGTCCCTTAAATAGAGGTGTCCCTTATTCAGAGTGTCCCTTATTTGGAGGTTTCACTGTAATTACAAAAGCAAAGTGCAATTATATTTCAACAATTTCGGACAATAAAACTTGACCATCACCTACAAAATATTAAGAAAAAAAAAAAGTTATAATATCTACATTTTACTGACTATACAAAAACAAATACTGACATTTTCTAGGAGGACTTTCCCAAAGTCTTTTAATCCTTTTTTTTTTTTTTTTTTTTTTTTCTTTTACTTATTAACCACTTAACTGATCAATATTGTTGGAAAAAAAAAAAAAAAAACTTATTTTTTTTATGATCTTTTGAAGAATTTTTAATCTTGCATCACCGATTTTTCTAAACACAAATTTTTGCCTAATTGAATCAGAAATATACTCGGATTAAATAATGTGAAATCTACAATACAAATTTACTGGTGAGAATAACAAATCATGATTGGCAAAAACACGTAGGATGTACGGGTAAATCAGGGAAGCGGTTAAGAAACAAAACGCGTAATTTTTTTTTTCCAACCATCTTCGTCGTTCCAAGCCCAAGCTCGCACTCTGATTGGTTGTTGCTCTCGGCACTGTTTTCATGTAACTTGGCGATAATCATACTTGGCGTAGCGATAGATGCTTCCGTCGAAGAGTTTGATTTCCTTCCGAACCGAGTACTACAAAGTAACTTTTCTCTTGCAGCATTGGATTGGATGGAGCGTGTCTAACTGAAAGCTGTACTCTTTAAAAGTTTTTACACACAACTTTTTACTTTGTACTCGGTTTACTTCGTACTCGGTTCAAAAGGAAATCAAACTCGACGGAAACGTCTATCGCTACGCCTAGTATGATTATCGCCAAGTTACGTGAAACAGTGCCGAGAGCAACAACCAATCAGAGTGCGAGCTTGGCCTTGGAACGACGAAGGTGGTTGGAAAAAAAATTACGCAAACAAAACGAGGAATGCTTGTTTTTTCTTATTGGCTGGCTCTGTAGTAACAAATAGATTTGTTGGAATGTTTGTATTTTGTGCCACGTTATTTGTCGCTGTTATTTTTATTCTCCTTGCACAGTTGTACCTATTTCATCTAATGTACTATATTGTACTATATTAAGTTATAAAATATTTTAGCAATATTTTATCTGATGTGTACAGCATTGTAACTGTTAAATTCATAGAAAACATTGTAAAAAAAAATAGTAATAAAAATATAGCATTTTTTGAATAAAAGAGTCCCAAAGTTCACGCACGAAGTAGTTTTGATAGAAAACAAAAGTCTATAATTAAAAACTGTTATTGTTTTGTAAAGCATACAGTATATGGTTATGTATGGAATTGCAAGCACATCGGTAAATGGCCTCCTCGGCTTTGCTGGCAAAATATAGACTTTTTTGTTGAAAATTTCCGTGACCATTTTGCAGAGCCCGATTAAGAATGTTAGGGGCCCAACGCCCAAGGTCTAGCACCATTTCGGGAGCTCCCCGCACCAAAATAATTGCTATAGATAGGATATTATTAGACATTACGATACGATGTAAAGTTAATTTGAATGTATTTTAATTTTCCAGAAAATAAATGCGGAAACTGCAATTTTAAGATTTAGTTTTGTAAATTATTTTATTTAATTTGGGCCCTCCCAGCAGCAGTGGACCCAAATCCATGGTTAAGCTGACCTCTGCGGTAATCAGGTCTGCCATTTTGTATAAATGTGGCAGAATTTTGTTGATACAGCGCTTAATTTCCTCCTTCAAAGCATGGGCGGTCTGGTCTTGGGCTCGTTCACAAAAATCTTTGACCTCAAAACACCCCAAACAAAAGTGTTAACCATTTTCGCCACAGTGGTCCCATTCCGGGCACGCTTAATTTTAATTCCAAACTTGCAAACGAGGCTACAAGAATATTTTAATAAAATTTTGCTTTTACCATGAAAGTTTAAATTAAGAAGTTCTTAATTTCTAAAAAAGTCATTTCTAAATTCCAAGGTCAATCACTAATTTCTTATTTTACGAGTAGAATTTGTCGGTGTCTGAAAAGGGTTAAATCGTATAATTTGGGCAGTCAATACTGATTACCAAAACTAGAAAATTACACGAACAATAAATAACTCATGAAGTAATTGAAACATTTCTCGGGTTATATGGCTTGTGGCACTGTCTTCTTGAAACCACATGTCGTCTACATCCATATCTTGCAATTTAGGCACACAAGGCGCAAAATTCAAATCTTGCTGGATTTTTGGGACATTCCGCAAAACGCTGAAGACCATTTACTCGATACGTTATTCCATAGATAACTCTATGATATACAGTGTACAGTTTATGAACCAATAAAAAGGTTTGAATTTTTAATTATAAACTTGTGTTTTTTTTATCAATATTACTACTTGTGTGAATTTTGGGACACCTTTTATTATTAGTTTCCGTTGCATACTCAAATAGTACAAAATTATTGGGTTAACTTTGGTTAATTGCTGGCTATATTGTTCAGGGTTAGTCTACGCAGGGCCCGATTATGACTAATTGGGGCCCTGGGTAAAGATAAATTAGGGGGCCCCCTTTCGTATCACTGCAATGTTATTCAAATAGAACTGATGGTCCCTATTATGTGTATCTGTAAGACATAAACATATTTTCGCACCTTGGATATAGATAGAAGAAAATTCTTAGCTCCGTCAATTCTGAATTAAATATCTTAATTAATAAAAGTACACTTTTTTTCCTAAGTGTAGAACAAAACTCTTTTACATAACTTAAGCAATTTGTTATATTACTTTAAAATGAATTTAATATCTTCAACATATGGAAGAATTAGAATTGGAAAAAGAAAATAAATATTTTATAATTCAATGTATGGGTTTGGGGGCCCCTTAAGGTCTGGGGCCCATGGGCAAAGTCTCGATTTGCCCATGCGGTAATAAGGGCCTGAGTCTACAGTAAAAAATGTCCGCCCTGTACTATTCGCCAGTGAAACATTTTCCAACAAAGACCCGCAGTGGCCCAATCATTAGCAGCTCCGAATCTTGCTCCGATATACAAATTAAAGGTGCTTCTATCTTTACCCTTCACTATTTCCGAACGGTTTGCACAAACTGCTGAAGATGTCTCAAAAACTTGTGTCACTTAATTTAGAATCCTAATCTTGCATCAAGTCGGCGAACCTGGAAAGAAAATAAAAACTACAGATTTTGTGTGAAATCTACAATATATCACTCAAAATCCCTGTCAAAAGGAAAGCATTGCAAAAGCAACTCTGCTCTGAAAAGTCCAAAAATGTATCCCAAAACTTAACCAGATTTGATCGATCATACTAAATCATATCAGTAAACACTATAGTGAATTCTACATCAATCAGGTTGGGGAAACCCTTTTTTCAACTCGTCGAAGACCACAGGGAGATATCCATTAATTTGAGCCTAAATTTTTCGATCATGAGATCTCAAAATTCTCTTTCATTCTATGAGAATGAACCTTGTTAATGACATCACGTGCTACTGCATCTAACAACGGAACCCGAACCCCTTATGGTGTTGCTAGCACCTCAGCATTGAGACTAGGTGCGTTTAAAAACCCTATATTAGGAAGTTTGAGAATCGAGAAAATTTTTTTGTTAAAGTCATATTTTCTGTCATTGCAGCAGCATAACTTTTTGAAAAGTAAATTAATAAAAAGTAGCGGCTGAAAAATTGCTTCAGAAGATTACATAAAGTTACATTTGAATTTTAAGGCCTCATTAACATTTTCGCAAGTCTTTTACGTACATTAAGCCTTTTACGAAATTTTTAATGTTCTGTCACCGCGGATTTTAAAAACATAAATTTGTGCCTTTTTAAATCGAGAAAATGCTCCGATTAGATAAAGCAAATTTTACTATAATTTTTTACTGGTGGGGATAAATAAGGATTCTTAAGCCTTTTTGCTGCACATATACATGTCGCTCGTCCCCAAGGGGTTAACCTCTTCAGACCTGAGGTACACAAATGTGTACCTCCATTCTTTTCCTCATAAAAACTAAACTCTTCGAATTTTTTGCATTTTTACTTTACTTCTATACAGCTGAATGCATAGCTGCCAACTTTCAAGTAATCTTCCGTAATACCTGGATTAGTTTGATCCAGGTTAACGTCATTTCAATCCAGAAAATGTATTTCATGAATCTTTATTTATTTAATTTCAAGATTGTTAGTGGAACATATTTAATTTCATTTCTTTTAAAAATATCTGGTTCGAAAGTCATTAAACCAGGTCAAATTAACGCATGTATTACGGATAATCTATGTCAGGTTGGCACCTATGTGAATGTTTTTTGCATTAAAACAAAATCAATAAATGTCAGCATTAATAGATATTACCTCATAAAATAAATGTTATTTTCATTCGAGTTTCGAAAATACCTTCAAGACATTGTGGCTAAGAAAGGGAGAAATATTCACGATTATTTAACTTAAATGCTTTACAATAAAAAATTTTGAGGATTTGCTGATCATTTACTTGTTTAAAGACCTTAATTTTGTTATTGCGTAATTTTATATAACTGATAGTTAAACTGATGTTTTAAGGGGATTGTTACTTTTATATCCAAATTTGTAAACCTAAATTACTAGTCCCCTAAAGTACTGATTTCTTAAAAATGGCTCTTTTTGTCATCTATGGCGTCATTTCAATTATACAAAAGCAATAAATATATATTTGTAGATAGCTCAGGTCTGAAGAGGTTAAAAGTATTGAAGTTGAAAACCGCCTTCCCCTGATTGGTGGAAATGTTGAAAATTGGATAATGTGTGGCTGGCGAAGTCTTTTTTTTTTTTCTTTTTTTTTAGAGCTATGGTACAAAAGTTGAGGATGTGTTGCTGTTTGCTGTCACACGGGGTGTTTCGAAGGCTTCTCCCAGAAAATCGGCTGAAATCAAAAGTTGGCACAAAAATTACAGGTAAAGTGGGAGAATCTGATAGCAGCTTAATTATTCAACCTTCACATTAGATAAATTGGAAATTTGTGAAAAATTCAATTATAAAAAGTGTCTGGAAGATTGTTTTAAAAGATACTTAAAATTGCATTTGAAGTTTAAGGCTTCATTAAAAATAATGAAGTTGAAACCCACCTTCCTCTGATTGGCTGAAATGTTGGAAGTTGGATGGAGGACCATGATTAGCGGAGACTTTTTTTAGAGCAATAGTAAAACAGATGGGGGATATTGCTGTTTGCTATCACACTGGGGAATGAGAAGATTTCTCTCAGAAAATCAGTTAAATTCAAGAGTTGGTGCAAAAATTGCTCGTAAAAGTTGGAGAATCTGATAGCAACTTAATTCTTCAAGCTTCACCTTAGAACGAATGAAAATCTATGAAATAGTAAATTAATAAAAAGTGGCTGAAAAATTGCTTTACTAGATTACATAAAGTTGTATTTGAAGTTTAAGGCTTCATTAAAAGTAATGAAGCTGAAAAACGCTTTCCTCTGATTTATTGAAATGTTGGAAGTTGCATAAAGAGTCGTGGCTAGTGGAAACTTTTTTTTAGAGCTATGGTAAAAATGTTGAGTGTATGTTGCTGTTTGCTATCACAATGGGGATTGAGAAGATCTCTTCCAGAAAATTGGCTGAAATCAAGAATTGGCACAAAAATTGCTCGTAAAGTTGAAGAATTTCATAGTAGCTTAATTCTTCAATCTTCAATTTAGAACGATTGGAAACCTATAAAATAGTAAACTATTAAAAAGTGGTTGAAAAATTGTTTCAGAAGATTAAATAAAGTTGCATTTGAAATTTAAGGACTCATCAAAAGTAATGAAGTTGAAAACCGCCTTCTTCTTATTGGCCGAAATGTTGGAATGAAGAGTCGTGGCTAACGGAGACTTTTTTTAGAGCAATGGTAAAATAGTAGGGATATTACTATTTGCTATCATACTGGGGATTGAGAAGATTTCTCATAGAAAATTGGCTGAAATCAAGAGTTATCACAAAAATTGCTCATAAAATTGGAGAATCTGATTGCAACTTAATTCTTCAGTCTTCACCTTAGAGGGATTGAAAATCTATAGAAATTAATATAAAGTGGTTGAAAAATTGATTTAGAAGATTATATAAAGTTGCATTTGAATTTCAAAGCTTCATTAAAAATAATGTAGTTGAAACCATCTTCCTCTGATTGGCTGAAATGTTGGGAGTTGGGTGAAGATTCGTGGCTAGCGGAAATATTTTAGTGTAATGGTAAAAAAGTTGGGGGTTTATAGCTGATTGCTATCTCACGGGGGAGGGGGGGGGGGTTATGAAGATTTCTTCCAGAAAATCGGCTGAAATGAAGAGTTGGCTTGGCACGAAAACTGCACGTAAAGTTAGAGAATCTGATAGCAGCTTAATTCTTCAACCTTCACTTTAGAAAAATTGGAAGTCTATAAAGAGCACGTATTACATGTAAAAATTTCAAGCGACAAAAATCGCCAGCGTTTTTTCGTTTTCTAAGCATTTCATTGGCTGTTATAAAAAAGGCTTTTCCATAATCTGGATTTCCAAGCATTTGAGTGGCGGTTACTGACGAGTGACGACTCCCTTGATTTCAGTCGTCAAAAAAGTTCCGACGAAAAATAGTTGTTTACTTTCCGATTGACTGCCCTGGAATCATAGGAGAGCATGGAGGGACCTGAAATTTGAAGCGACGTTGGTCCTCATAAAACGGCACTTAATAAAATAGTAAATTAATAAAAAGTGTGTGAAAATGTTGTTTTAGGCAGGCATGTCAAACTCGTCTACCACCGCGGGCCAGATTTAACATAGTACACAAGGGAGCGGGCCACATTATCGAAAATAAAGAAGCAGACTAATTTGATGACTATCGCACAAAATGAAAACTGTACATTAAAAATACAGCATTGTTTTAAAAAACAAACACCCAAACAAAAATGCATACAAAGAATTTTAAAACTATTTATTGAAAAATTAAAAGCACGCACCAGAAAAGGTTTAAAAATATTTATTAAGTAAAATCAAATCCGAAGCAAAACAATCTAACGAGAGTGCATTGTCAAATGTAATGAAAAATAAGTTAAAACGAAAATGCAAACATGTTTAAAAATATCTTGAATATTTTTAATATTTTATTCGCAATCAAAATTATATAAAAATGTGTTATTAATTTTGTAATCCTAATATCTGTATTTCCTTTTATGTTGTAATTGCTATTTTTTATAAAACCAATCATTGATAGAACACAATTATTTACAATATAATATTATGAAATTAAAAATAAAATCATAATTTATTAACATACTAGCTGTTACCCGTGACGTCGTTCACGTAGCATTAAAAAAAAGATAAACGCTTTAGTTAAACAAAACGTTTCATTAATAATAATTTAAAATATATATAACACATATCTTATAGGAGGCTATACAGTAGTTTTTTTTATAGGGGACTTAAAAAACTCGGTCAAATAAAATGGAAATGTGTTAGATAATATGAGCAATCGCGAAAATGAAATTGCAACCACTTATATTGTAGAACAACTGTAACGCACCCCAATTGTACACAAATCATGTTGTAGTGTATTTCAAAATTCCATATCAAAGAAAGAAAAATCATATGTTAAACCTAGGTAATAAAAAAAATCCAACATTTCCATAATACATAACTTCGCCGGCCCATTCTTTTCTGCAGCTGTGTATATGATCCATGTGTTTGTAAATATTCTAAATACAATGTTAAAATTTTGCTTAGTTAGAAAAAGTGTAACGAAGATTAAAATTCACCTTTAGCAATTTCTAATAATAGACAGAAACTTTCTTGGATTCTTTTTTACAGTCCTGTATACTACGTGCAAATATTTATACGACCGCATATTTAGCTTAAATTATTCAAGCAAAAAAACCCGATTAAAATTATTGAATTCATATTTCCGGGAATCGCTATTGCACAGGTGACCATATATCCAGTTTATTGTATAGTCCGATACATGATTTATTCAAATTCTACAAACATCTCTTATTATACTAAATGTAGCTGAACTTCAGGATGCATTAGTTTTCCTTAAAATACATACGATAATTGTAAAAGCTCTTCAGCATTCTTTTCTAATAGACCATACTTTGGATACAATATCTGAGATCTGGATACAGGTCCAAAATCTTTTATGCGTCTGTGTAAATGAACAACAAATGTGATGCAAATCATACTTAACTGCAAGCATTATTGTAGTAAATTTCGGTATTTATCATTGTATTGATTAATCTCAGTATATAATTTCATCATGTTTTAAATAGTGCAACGCAATTAAAATACGCTGAGAATATTTTTCCCCGTGGACTATTATATTACCGAACATTTTTCTGTGATCTTGTAAATGAATGTTAAATCTTTTCACCCCATTTTCTATAGAAATAAATGTACTATCGGGCCTGTTTTAGTGCATTTCAGAAACTGATATCAATTTCAATATTATTAAAATAACCTTAATAAAATAACATTATTAAAATGCGCTGCAAATGGTTTTTCTTCACAGACCATTATATATTGAAATACTTTTGAGCTCCCTGTACGCACACTATAAAGTACTACACTTAACATATTCAATGGTAACCATGTTCTTGTGAACCTTAAAAATGCATGTAAATTTCATTACACTTAAAATTGTGTAACATTATCAAAATACACCAGAAATGATTTTTCCTTCTTAAACCATAATGTAAAGTCTCCTTATGAGTGCTCCTGTGATTCAGCTATAATTGCTACCTGGCACATTTTCAATGCCGCACATGCTATGGCAAAACTCAATAACGTAAGCTATTTTCGTATGAATCCTACTATATTTACTCAAGTTGAAACACGGACAAACAGACGGCAGACTCCAGGCACTCGGCATCCGGTATACAGACAGGCTGAAGTCGTAAACACTTTTAGACCATGTTAGAAAGTGTCAAAATGGAGGTAGTTAAAAAAAAAAAAAAAAAAAAAAAAAAAAAACAGTGTTAGGAAAAATCTATTTCAAAACTGTGTTTTAGGTGGCATTTTTGTATAATTTGTACATATATGTTTTGCATACCATAAAAATTTATACAAATTTATTGTAAAAAAATATTCTTAAAAGTGACAACATATTTTTACTTTTTAAGAGCTAAAAAAATGTGGAATTAATATCCATTTACAAACCTGTTTCCAGCACACTTCGAGTGCATTATGCGAAATTGAGATATTGACTGAGGGAATGTATTTTCTCACAATTACATTAAATCTTTAGATTTTAAGCCCGATAGTACATTTTTAAAGTAATTTTTATTTATATTTGAAGAATTGAACAATTTTAAGAATTAACATACAAAAATATATTTTTTTAATTATTAGTTGAGTTTTTCTTACTTTCTAAGAATGGTAAAAAGTATTTTTCATTGATCATTACGTTATTTACGATATGTATAAATTATTAACATTTTCTAATCATTTAATACTTAATCTTTAAAAAACTTATTTCATTTTAAAATTAAATATTTATACTAACCACGCTCAGACGATAAACTTAATTTTCTTTAAATAATAACTTTTGATATCATAATTCAATCTCATTTCATTACAACATCAGAGCATATTTATTTTATTTTTAATATGTGACATCACAGTCGTCTCTTTTTAGCACTTACTCTAAATTACATTGTGTTATTAAAATGAAAACTTGAAAACTTATACTTTGTTTCAGATATGACGTTACATTGATAAGTTTAAAATTCTTAATGGAAAGTAGTCCTGTGACGTCACAATTGGTAAAAAATTGAATTGTATTGCCTCGAACCGAAAGAAAGAAAAAGGTTCATTTTGATTACGGATTAATATCTGGAAAAACTACTAAAATATTTATTTTCTTCTAAAGTGTGAAGTTATATTCTTGTGAAGTCTTCTAAGTGTAAAAGAAATTTTACATAATCGTCTGCCTGATATAAGAAGAAAAACACTATTCCTCTGACGTCACAATTGGTAAAATTGCGGTTTTTAACCTCGAACCGAAAAACAGAATAGGGTCCATTTATTTAATTCATTTTGTTTTATCACGTGAAAATCTTTCAGTTGAAAATTAATTAAAGAAGATAAATAATTATTCCGTTTTTTTTATTTTTTGGCAACGAAAAAAGAAAGATGATTAAATATTATGGAAATTTTTTCAATTTATTCTGTATGAAAAATAGTGAAATTTTGAGTTATTAAGAAAAATATTTGAATAAAATAAATAAAAATTAGCCTATGTTCATTTCAAGCCAATAATCTATCTTTACACAAAAATTCAAAGACATTAATCCATCCGTTTTGAGGCCAAGTTCATTCCAATTTTCGGACACACTTTCACATTTATAATATATATAAGGATTATTAGCTATGATTATTAACATATTAGTTATGATTATTAACATATTATTAGCTATGATTATTAACATATTATTAGTAGGGATGGGACGAATATTCGGCCACTGTTCGGTATTCAGCCTATTCGGCCCTTTTGCCGAATATTCGGTTGGCCGAATATTGAAGGCTTGTTGACCGAATACTTCGGCCGAATACCTGTAGCCGAATATTTAGAGATATCTTGCCGAATACTGCTAAAATCTCACCGAATAGTGAAAGATATCTTGCCAAATAAATTTCGGATTTAAAGAATTTCATTCTTGCAATTTTTTTTTCTCTAATCCAAATTGGCTTCTTCATTTATGAAATCATTCTCACTCTTACTTACAAAATATAGAGTTATTCAGATACTAAAAAATATACATACAGCCTTTCTGTATTTTCTATAAAAGTTAGTGATATTCTAGAAAATGCTGCCCAAGTTGGAGATTTAATTGTACGGGAAATGTCATCATTAGAGAATGATATATTACAATTCAAGATATAAAAACACTGCCTTATTCTAAAACGCTCGAATATTTATTAATGTCCGCAAATTCCATGCACATATAAAAAAGGCTCTTATGAAATTCATAACTTATTTTCTATAAAGTAAGAAATGAAAAAAATTTATTCGCTAGGTGTGTTAACGAAGATTGAATTTCAAAATTAAATATAATATATCACCATTCCAAATACAACGGTACATCTGAAAGCAGAACTGGTGTCAAACTCGATACACATTATATGACAACTTGCTTTATGAAGATGGTTTTATAAATATTTTAAAATAAATTCTAAATACTCAACAAAATAATTTTTTCATTCTATAGTTTTTACATTTAAATAATTATTTGCATAATTACTGACTTAAATATGTAACATTATGTATATATTTTTAATTTAATCTTCCTTCCTTCATGTTTTTATCAATTTCTGTTTATCCTTTTAATGCTTGTTGAATAAGTGGAATATTTAAGTTGAATATTGTATGTGCAGATTCAAATGTCAAAGATTTTGTTAACATATGCATTCTACTTTAAGCATAATCTTTTGCTTTAACGTAATTTGTAATTTAAAGCTTGGCATCTGATTTCAGAACAGTCTCATTCTTACAAATTTGCTTATCACTAGGGACACAAACTCTAAATGATCAAATTTACTTCATTAAAGGTTATTTCCGAAAATATGTCCTTGTGAGTTCTGAGAGAGAGAGAGAGATTCTTCATATTTTAATGGAAATATTTTCTCATCTTGACTTACTTAAAATCAATTTGATGTACATTAGAATAAAGGATATAATGCAATTTCATAATTTTTTTTGTGTTAAAATAAGTTTTTCAAATTTAAAAATACATTTAAAAGCAATTTAAGAGTAATAATTATTAATGAGCTCCTATTTTTTAAATTATATATAATCAAAATTTATTTTCTTTATTGGAAAATTTTTTTTACTATTCGGCCCGCCGAATATTCGGTATTCGGCCTAAAATTTGGCCGAATATTCGGTATTCGGCTATTCGGCCAAATCACTATTCGTCCCATCCCTAACTATTAGTTATGATTAATAATCCGGCATAGGAATAATTCCCTGATTCTCTTCACTTATTTTTAAATACATATCATGTCTAAAAAAAAAAACTGCCCACAAAGTAAACATGGTTCGTACGGGTACCGTTATTTCTCATGTGATTTACCAGAATTATTTTATGAAAAAATAAATCTAGTTCAAACATGCGAAATTTCGCTTTATTTAATGGGAGATCTTCTATAAAAAAAATACTGGTACCAAAAAATTTCTTGGTCATAAAATTCCAGGATCCGTACGAACCATGGTAAAATTTCTAGAATCTATATTTTCAAGAACTTTAAAGTTAAAGGGCAAAATTAACGCTAGCCACCGGCCACGAGACCACTAAATGCGAAAAAGTGGCTATTAAAAAAATGTTTGTCGGTGGTTACTAATGGCTACTGTCTACTAATGAAAATTTGTTAATTTAATAAAAATTTTCAGTTATACCAACATATATTGAAATTTTGGATTTCATGCGATTACTGATATTTATGGTTATATCATTAATATTTATAGAAATGACCCTGCATATTTTTAAATTTATTTAACTATTCTGGACATCCTTTATTCTACCTTGAATAATTTCTAGTTGTGTGCATTTGCATCCAATCATTATTTTTAAAAGCAGATGGATTACTTTTAATATGTTTCACATACACACTTTTCTCAATGAAGTTTCAGTTCAAAATCTATTTATTTTTTGAAATTATTTCTAGATATTTATCGGGTTTTAGAAATATTTGAAGGTAAATTCTTATCAAACTTCAACGAAGTTTCTACATATTAAACACATTTTTTTCAGTCTTTGTTTGAGTACAAAAAAAATATTTCAAATTAACTTTTATGAATTTGTGATGCTATATCTTCATCATCAAGAAAGATAAAGGGATACAGTATATTATCACACATGGATAATTTACAATGATACGTTTACTAACCTTTAAGAATGAAATTAATTAGTGAGCTTATGTCCAAAATGCTCACTTTCGACTATGCATGCAGGCAAATTATAAAAACATGGTAACATTTTTTTCTTATTATTATTATTACTATTATTATTTCACGAGACGAGAAATCGTGCCACTTTCTCTTTTAAAGCTATTTATTTCTCTTGAATATTTTAGAAAATTTTAATTAGATATAGCGTCGTATTTTCATTGATTTTCGATACATTTTTAATATCTAACAAATGCCACGCGTTACTTTGTAGTGTCATAGTGAATCAAAGAGAGCAATAAAATAATGTATTCTTTTTAACATAAAACACATAATAAACTATTAGAAAAAAACTTTTATAAATTTTTAGATTAAGATATGCTCTTCTTAACTTTCTTATTGATAACTTTTGCATACCCTATCTCCTGGAAACGAAATTTTAAAACAAATTAGATTTGATCATATTTAAGACAGTATGTTTGCATATTTTATGCCACAGTGTTGTTGAATCGATGTTGCTTGTATCTCCTACGTCAAACTGTGAAAAATTTTCATCCAAAGTAACAACCATTAATTTAAAATTTTAAACTTTTCTTTATTCAATAGCAGATCATTAAATTTAATGTATGTCAATATCTGCCATTAAATGTAATGAAGATATTCTGAAATAATGGTAGATATTTTGAATAAAATCATTCTCCAATTTTGCAGCGTTGCAATATTTGCAATGCAAAGTGTATTTTCTGCATCAACAAAGTACTGAATCAAACTTACGAAAATACCAAAGGCTTGGCGGGCCACAGAGAAGTTCCTGGCGGGCCGATTGTGGCCCGCGGGCCACGTGTTCGGCATGCCTGTTTTAGGCGATTACATAAAGTTGCATTTGAAATTTAAGGCTTCATTAAAAATAGCAATACACTCTTGTTTTCAAAACATAGATTTTAGTTAAACCCCAAAGAAACGCCTTATTTCATTCTGTCACCTTGAGCGAACGTTCACTCCGCTGCCACTAAGGTAAAAAACAAATTAGGTGGTCTTTTTTTTAGCATATTTTTTTCCTTTGGCACTGGGCCAGCGTTTTATGCGTGGCGCGATTTCACAGATAAATTTATTTGGAATTTAATCCGCTATCTCGTCACGCAGTTTGGGCACTTAGCAGGGTAGAAGCTTAAATAAATAGTTTAAGATTTCGTTGTGTGCGCAGTGATATGACAGATATTGGTAACGCCTGACTCAGAGATTTTCTTAGTGCTTATAAATAAATTGGTTGGAAAAAGGGGATTCAAATTTATTTTTTAAGTAATATCAGTGGCGTAGCTAAGGGGGGGCAAGGGGGGCGTCGGCCCCGGGCGCCGAGGCCTAGGGGCGCCAAGTTGAGAGAAATTGTTATATATCTATATTGGGGTGGGGGCGCAAAATTTCTTGCTGGCCCCGGGCGCCAAAAAACATGACAGTAGGTGGCTACGCCACTGAGTAATATGGATCCAAGCCCAGCATCGGTAGGCCGTGCTCCAATCATTTGTTCCATAAGAATCAAAAATTCAAAAATAACAAATCTAATTATCAAATTCTAACCAGGGGTGTAGTCGTAAAAATAACAGAGGCCCACCTTCTAAGCAGAGGGTATACGGTCAAGGCACAGTGTACACCCTAAAATTTGTGTACTATAGATTTCTTGAGAAACAGAGGGTATACAGTGTTCCTTTAAAAAATCCAGAAGGTATACTGCGTATACCCCGGTATACCCTCCACTACATCCCTGATTCTAACTCAATTTTTGTGTTTTACGATCATCGTAAATTTCTCATATCCTTCCCTAGTCCAAGAGCCGACAGCACAGAGCCTTATGTTATCGAGCACAAGAAAAACCCTTATTTTATGGAAGAGTAGTAATAGGGGACTCTAATCATCCATGTCTGCCGGAAGCGAAGTGGTGCATAAGTCAAAAATTAATACCTGTAGTGGTTGACTCGTAGGTTTAGCATTGTGTTTGTCCTACAAACAAAAGTATGAAAACATGGAAAACTGGGTGCAGGAAAATACAATGATAAGCCTACGAGTGAACCACCAGTGGTATTCATTTTTGGCTTAGGCATCACTTCGCTTCCGGCAGATATGGATCATTAGATTCATTCCCCTACTATTACTACTAAAATAAAGGGTTTTTTCTTTAGCTCGATGGCATAAGTTTTTGTGCTGTCGGCTCTTCGACTACCCGTCCACCCAAGAGTGAAAATGCTATCCAACCACTATAATGATGTCATATCAGATCGTAAAGGATGGAATTTGTAGAAAACAGGCAAAGTTAGTTGATAATTATTTTATTCCAACTTAAGGCTGTTTCAATTGCTCTGTTCAACAAGCACAAAACGCTTACATACATTTACAAATTCATTTTTTAACGAAAAGATATGAAATTGGAAGTCTGACTAAGGAAGCGATTTGGTATCGAATTGTGTTTTCCATTTCTTTTCATCAACAAATTAACTATTGAGTTATAAGCAAGGGCGGCGCCAGAGTTTGCCCGACGGGGGGACACTGTATCCCCGACAGGGGGGCCAAGTTAATAATATATATTAGAGGTCCCCGCGTATGGGTCCGGGGGCTAAAAAACTGCGGGGGCAAAAATTTTAGGCCCAGGCCATATTCGGTTTGTACTAAATAGATTAATGGTCCGGTCGACATAAAATTTAAAAAATCGGCTTAATTATAGCTTGACAAAAAAAAAAAAAAAGGTTAAAATCTTGGCCCGCCCCACTCTATTTCTACAAAACGTGAATGTTTACTTCGATATGGTTATAAAATGTTTGGACGAGAAGTTCTGATAAAAAATAGTCTTTTTAAGAAGTGTTCTAGGCGGGCAATAATGATTTACAGCTCATATTCAAAATATTAGAATAATTACCTTTTTTTTAGAAATTGAAAATATCTTTATATAATTTAATGTCTTTTAATGAAAATATGCAAACGATATTTTGATTAAGAACTTATTGTTGATTAAACTTACTTGTTATCTTAAATTTAATATCAATTTTGAAAAGATTAATTGCAAAAAAAATTATTTTGAAAAGTCAAAATATTAGAATATTTATTCAAGTGGTTCAAAATATTAGAATATTTATTCAAGTGGTTCAAAATATTAGAATATTTATTCAAGTGGTTCAAAATATTAGAATATTTCACATTAATTCTCAACTGGTGGCATCATTGATTAAATTCAGACTATTTTATTTAAAATCAGTATTCTTTTTTGCAGTTTGTTTCTCTTTCGTCTTAAAATGGACCGTGTGAGTGATATTCCTGAATCTACTAAACTTCGTATGGTTGATTTGTATCGGCACGGTAAAAATCAATGTTTTATAGCGAATTATTTACATTGTTCGCAATCGAGCGTTAGTAAAATACTAACACAATATTCAAAAATTGGAAAATTTCAAAATAATCGCCGAAATGGTGGCCGAAAACCAAAAACATCTGCTAGAGATGACAGGAAACTGAAGCGTGTAGTTAAGAAAAACCGTTTTAAAAGTGTGCGATTCTTGCACCGAAAATGGAAAGAAGAAGGAGTTGAAGTTTCTACATCGACAACATTAAGACGTCTCCATAAATTTAAATTTGAATCTCGTGTACCGAAAACAAAACCTCTCATGACTGCAAGACAAAAGCGTATAAGATTGAAATGGTGTAAATCAAGACGTTTATGGAGCGATGAAGATTGGAAAAATATATTATTTAGTGATGAAAGTATGTTTTGTGTTTCATATGGTAATCAAGGTATTCGAGTTTGGAGAATGAAGCAAGAAGCATTTGATAAAGAATGCCTTAAACGTTCCGTAAAATTTGCTGCTAGTGTCATGGTTTGGGGTTGTATGAGTGCAGAAGGACCTGGAAAGTTATGCATCGTCTACGAAAAGGTTAACTCTCTGATATATCAAGAAATTTTAGAATATTACGATTCCATCATCAGAAGATTTATTTGAAGATGATTTCATCTTTCAACAAGATTTAGCGTCCCTGCATACCTCGGTGTCAACTAAGAATTGGTTCCGCCAACGCAACATTAAGGTACTTCCTTGGCCACCAAATTCACCAGATCTTAATCCCATCGAAAACTTATGGTGTATAATGAAGAAAAAACTTCAAGAAAATCCTCCTTCAAGTAAAACTGAGTTAGTGGCACGTATAAAGTCTATTTGGGCTAATATTGATAGAAATGTTTGTAAACACCTTGTATATAGTATGCAAGATCGATTGTACGCTGTTATGAAAGCTAAAGGGGATGCTACAAAATATTAATTACCATTTACTTCATATTCATAAGGTAATATTGTTGCGTAAAATAAAATATTCTAATATTTTGAACCAATCTAAATTTTATTCTAATATTCTGGTGTGTTTAAGGAAGCTGTATACCTAATTTATTGTGCTGTATTTTATATTTTATAAATGTTAAAATCTTATCTAAACATTCCAGATTTAATTTATAAGAAATTTAATTGCATTTACTTAGTATAAAAAATAAATAAATGACAAATAATTTTTTCTTATTACTTTTTCTCAATTATTCTAATATTTTGAATATGAGCTGTATATTAAATGAATGTCGATTTGCATGTAAATTTTTCAATTATCATTCAGTTATCGTTAATCCTTATATCATGTATTGGAGACTTGAAGATCACAAAAATGCCACACAATAAAATCTTCCAAGACGAAATCGCATAATAACAAAGAAGAAAAAAAAAGAGAGAGAGAGAGAGAAATGGCTATGGTATTCATTTTGAATCAACATATTTTGCGTTTAAGGGGACTCTTCACTCACTTGAAAACACCCGCTCCGTCTCGTTAAACACAGATTATTTTCAAATTTCTCGTTTTAATTTTTAAACATTTTTTTTTTCTTACATAAGACAGCTGAGCTTGCTCTTTAATATGGCTATGTTTTAATTTTTCGATTTCGGTTGCAGATTTTTTTAAAAAGAGATACTTTCGCTTTCGGAAACGGTTTTGAAATTGAAAGTACTTTTTTGGGTCATATGCAGGTTTATTTCACAGGTTTTACTGTATTTAAATTTTATTGCCTAAAAATCTACTATTCTATAAAAATAATAAATTCTAAAATTTAATCATAGAATAATGGGATGTTAAACTTATAAAAATGCATACTTTTTCGTAAAAATGTTTGGATCGAGCCAAATTTTACTGACTTTTGGATCGAGCCAAATTTTACTAACTTTTGTCGTCCCAAGTCGTTCCGTGAGGGCGATTTTCATACGGGCTGGATCGAAATCGGGACTAAAAATTTCGACTCGTGCAGCCCTAGGAAGAAGGAAGTCAGTCCCAGCTCGGTATCGAAAAAGTTAGTTAAACCATGAAATGAATGAAAACCAGGCATGGGCCGGCCCCAGTGTCGTAAAAGAAAATAAGCCCGGATCCGGACAATGCAGACCTCTGTCGAGGTTTATCCAGAAGCTGGAGCTCGATGAAATTTTCTTTCCTTAAACTTGAGTTATTCACTAGGAATAAATAAAATAGCAAACCACACTCGCTAATCTACGTCAATTGATTCTGGATATAAGGAATCTAGCGCAGCCTATTGAGTGTTCGAAACCAAAATAGACAGTATTGCTGTTTTTTTCTTCTTTTTTTTAAGTATAAAATGTTTTGTTGTTAAGTATAAAATGTTTCTACATTCAATAGGTGCAGAGATAAAAAAATTTCGGGAAAAAAACACAGCATAAAAAACACCATCTTTTGGGCGATATACACCAAAATGTCATCCATATTAACTGAATATGATGAATTTTGATAAAATTCTGTGTTTAACTTTTTGAGATATTAGCTCTCACGGTCTCACGGCACACCTGCCAACTTTAGATTTTTAACAATTAAATAAATGTAATTTAAAACAGAAAATTATTTAGAAAGGTAAACCTTTTACGTGGTACTTATTTCATTTTAATTTGATTTGTAAATATGATCATTTTGATTTTTGGAAAAAAAAAGCGATGCGTGCATGTTACGGTAATTATTAAAAATAAAGCATAACAAAACCACTCCTGAGTGATGCATGAAAAATTTTACCAGCATCAATTTATTTAAAGGTCTAAAAAAAGTATGAAATTGAATTAAATTTTGTGCGTTAATATTTTAGACGTAGTTATATCGGAAATCATGAAGTTTCTATGAGTATTTCTATGTTTAACTTTGTACCAATTCTGCAGAAAATAAAATTTAAATTTTATTAAAAATAAATAAATAAACTTTCTAAATGCGTCATTTTCAATGTGCTAAAATATGCATTGCCACAATTACCAGTCTTAAACTGGAAAAAATGTGAAGGAAAGTTGCTTAAAAACATTGCCGTATGCGTTTTTTAAAGATGTCTTATTTTCCGTATTTTTCATTAACCGGATCGGCCTAGATCTCGACCGGTCCGAATAATCAAAATTCTACTGTATTTATTGCTGAATGCAAAAATATAAGCAATAAACTTCTATAAACATTAGTTAAATTATTATTATCAATAAAAGTACGAATTCTGCGTATAAAGCAATTTTAAAATTAAAACCCTCGGTTAAAAATATCAAATCACATATAAACGCAAATAAATAAGAAATCATTTGGACTTACCCTTATAAAAGTCTTGAAACTTTTTATATACAGCAGAGATAAATTAAAGTTGCTATCTTCATAAAAAGAAGGACCTCATAAAATATTCATAACTAGTAGAAATGATAATTATAATGCAAAATTTACAATGTCATAAATTCCATTTTTTCATGATAAAATTTTTTCTTTAAAACTTCATTGTAGCATTGTTTTTACGGTTACTGTCTGATTAATTATGTGAATGTTGTTTAAAAAATGCATTAAACAGATGAATAATAATTTAAAAAATCTTATTTCTATATATTAAAATAAAAATACTAGATAAAGAAAAAAATAACTCCTTGTATCTGTGGTTAGTGGACAATTGATGAAAATGGAGTACTGCATCTATGTAACTTTGCAATATCCTTCCGGTCTATCAAAATACAGGTGTTTTTTGGTAATTCCCATAGCAACATTGAGATATATAAATGTTATTTTTACAATCAATCAGCAAGAATACGTCTGCTGAAGCTAAACAATATTATTCATCAATCTCTTTATTCCAATTGTAGGAAAGTTTGTTTTATATTAACTTGCACATCAGAATTTGAAAACTAGTCAAAACAGAAGGTTTGTATTTCCTTTTAGGGAATCGCAGCTGTTATCTGCGATTTAAACATCCTAGAGTGAAATCTAAGTAAGAGTATACAAGTATAAAGAAACAGCATATTTACTAAGAACAAAACTTGAAATTTCTTCATATCTTTTTTCGTTCCATATGAACACGTTTCTATACTAAATATTAGTTTTCTTTATTTGAATTGAATATATTTGCCGGAGTGAAATTAATTAGTCGAACTATAATTTTTGAATTATGTTATTTTATAAATACCGCGTTTTATTTTTTCATTATTTTCTATTTTTGTCACTTTTGAGAAAATGTAATTATTCCATACACTCTCAAAAAACTTTTCGCCAAAAATGAAATATAGACAATAAGTTGCCGGAACGCACATGTTATTGGAATGGATTTTTCTATTACTTGAAGAAATGTTGGTGTTTTCATTGTAGAATTTCAAAAAATTTTGAGATTCGGTTAACGAACTTTTCATTATTTTGAGAGAAAATAGAGATACGTAAAAAATCAGTTTTGAATAGAAAAATCTAGTGGAAAGTGTTGCTGCTCAGTAAACTGAGCAGTCCTTTGATTCAACAAAAATGCAACTTTAGATATTGGAGGATTTCAGGTAGTTTTAGCATTAGATTAGATTGATGAATTTTCTGTATTTTCGAGAAAATGTGTAAATTAAAACAGATTTTTTTAGCTGTAGTAGTAATAATAAAAACAATAGGAAAAACATCTTCAATTTCCATTTTGTTTTAGAGTGTATATGATCGAATGCAGAAAGTGCGATGTTTCAAACTTTGCTAAAACACAAAATTTAAATCTGAAACAAAAACTTAAATACAAAATTCTCAAATTAAAAACAAAAGATAAATGTAAATGAAGTGAAAATTTGTAAAATAGTTGGAAATCTAAAAGTGCGTTATTTTAATATCAGCGAAAAGCGACCCGCAATTAAAAATATATCCAAAATTTCTCACTCCGAGTCCGTCGTATCAATGTCGAAATATCCCTGTGGTTTGAAGAGACTTTTCCATTATTTTAAGCAATTCCTGCTTTCTGATTGGACATTCTTCGAAAATTTTGATCTTTGATTTTTGTTTTTTACGTTTATTTAGATAAAACGGTTTTATAAATTCCGTTTCTAATACGAAAAGGTACTAAGCAGCATAGCTGCCATAACACCCATGTAAATTTACGAATATACTGCTTTAGCTATGAGTATTTCTGGTAATTGGTGATTTTTATGTATTTTTGTGGGAGGGGAGGAATAGAAATAGCAAAATTAAAGTGCATGAAAACAAAATTTAAAGCAAATTTTTCTGTTTTAATGGAATATAATAAAGGGAAAAAATAATTGAATTCACGGATTATTTTGCGAGCATAGAGTCCCCCGCGGCTTGGATTATACCCGATCTGAACTAATTAATCCTATATCCATTCAACCTGAATCAGTTTTTAAAAAGTAAATGACCCGAACTCGACAAACTTCGACCTAAAGTTTTCAATTCGAACCTAATCCCAACTCAAAATGCAAGAAAAAATTGAAAAAGAAAATTCCAACTTATAAAGCAATAAGGGAAAAATAGTCTAGAATAATACCTCCAATATCAATTATATATTTTATTAGAAAAATTACTGCATCTATATATGCACTCATTGACATTCAAATAATATAATTTTATATTTTAAAATATATTTTGGCGATACTTTTGAGAAATGATGTAGAATAGAACCCATACGCTAAAACAATTAAAACTAACTCGACTCGAAAATAGAAGTCAATCCGAACCTCTCCGAAAAAATATTAACTTTAGTCAGACCCGACTCAAATCGCCAGTCGAGTTGGGTTTATTTTCCCAAGGTGATGCAGGATTCTACCCGAAACGCCGAAACGCAACAGCCCGACATCTCCACATCTCGATCTGAACCCGAAATATTTCAACCTCAACTAGACCCAATCCGTAAGACCCAAAGACCGTAACTGATGAAAAAATATATCCATACTGTAATGCAATTATGTAAAAATATATCTACAACTATATCTCCAGTATCAGTTTAACCTTTTAAGTAAAAAATCGATATATAAATTCATTAACATTCAATATATTTATTTTTTCAACTTAAAATAAATTTTGTATTCTTTTGAGAGATCGATCTTGAATCAAAAACCATAAATGTCTACATCCAACCCGAACCTGAAACAATTAAAGTTAACCCAACTGGAATCCGACCCACAACGATAAAAGATTAGACTCAACCCGATACGATCCAGACTGCGAGTCGTATCAGGTTCAGTTTGCCCGACCCGATGTAGCATTCTACTTGGAATCCAAGCCCCCGCAAAACTTTAGTATAAATTTTATCCTTTTTGTTAAAATATATACATGTACAGCTTTATTCATGTATCATCCAATGTAGGCATCTATATAGATTTTTATTTTAGAAAATTAGTTTTTTTTTTTTTTTTTGAAAGATCGGGTTTATTTGAACTCAGTCTGCAAGAAACAAAATTCAGTCGGAAATCGACTCGTACCCAAAAGAACTAGTTTAGTCAATTTGAGTTTAATTAAAAAAAAAAAAAAAAAAAAAAATCTTTATAAGTTGACCCAATTTGACGGGGACGAATTTCAAAAGTCAAAATATTTTTCCCGACGACATCGAATTTTGACCCCGATGGGGGGGCCAGGTATGCCCGACGGGGGGGCATATGCCCCCCCGGTCCCCCCTCTGGCGCCGCCCTTGGTTATAAGCGATTTTGATCACGTGACAAAGATGTTTTTCATCTTTTCTTGTGTAGTTATTATTTTCCGCACAGAAATTCGGTTCAAAACGCCCATTTTGGCACGATTTTCTAAAACATCTTTGTGCCTGCAAAAAAAAAAAAAAAAAAAAAAAAAAAAAAAAAGGAAAATGAGTGCGATTAGATAGTTTGTGAACAACAATATCTGCTAGTTTCATGCATTTTCGAACAAATATAAATTAAATCTTACGTCATAAAGTTGTCATTTTTGATTTAAGGACACAAATAAGAAAGGTATTTAAAAGACAACTTCTTTCCTTCAAAAGATATGTTATTCCTTATATTTTTTTCATGAAGATCTACTTTTAAACAACATCAACAAAAATAAAAGTTAAAGTGCGAGTGAATCTCGCGCTTAGAGATTCTGTACAATAAATACATGAATCATTTTCTGTATTATATATATATATATATATATATATATATATATATATATATATATATATATATATATATATATATATATATATATATGTCATTGTTGTTGATTTGTAGTATTATCTAATGGTTCTATATATATGGATATCTATATATATATACATATACATACACATATATATAAAATCGTTGCTGAAAGAATAATGATTTATGAAATTTAGAGTTGGGTATAGCTGTACATTTTAGAAAAGTATCAATGGGTATATCATGAAAGTTCAAAGAGCTATGAAGCCTAAATAATATCAGATATTGCTATTCTGTATAGCTCTTTTTTTTTTTTTTTTTTTTTTTTTTTTTTTTATTATTATTATCCTAATCTGTTTTTTTTAATGATCTTAATTCAGTACTAATAATAAAATCAGTACGTATTTAGACTTTAATTGGCATTTCATAAAATTAAATTTAGGGTAGTAATAATCTTCTCTTTTTACGATGTAGCTAAAACAAAACCCTTCTTCAAGGTTTAAACTTGACATTGTGCTCAGCACGCTTCAAAAGCGGTTGCAAAAATGCGACGTCGAATTGATCCGTGCCGTGTTGTACCAGATAGGTCTTCAATTAATTTATATAAACATGGAAGGCGTATTGAGAAATCCACTCAATGCAAATTAATCGCGAATCCAGTAGTATTTATGTGATTAATTCTAATTTATTTAGTCTGTTTTTAACAATTTGACATTTACTGCTGCTATACTGCTACTGGGCATTACATGAAAATGTCGTGAAAAGATGTTGCTTAGAATTCAAAAGTCGAAGGTACATAGTGTACGCCACCCCCATTATTGTGTACTTCCAAACCATCCGTGTCTTTAAGGATTAATATCTCGGCTGATTATCGAAGATTTTTTTTCAAAAATCATTATTAACAACGCTTTTATACTTATGCTACGATAGGTATCTCCAGTGCTCCTCAACACCTGTACTGAATGCCCGCAAATCGAAATTTGTGTGTAACGAAAAAATGCGCTTTTCTCTAAAACTATATATGATCTAAGGGTTATCCTAGGGTAATCGTTATAGTTTTGCTGAAAGGTTTAAATTAACGTCTATTACCTCTAATTTTTTCAGAGTTTTAGTTTCATTATATTTAAAAATAGATTGGAGAGAACAAATTTTTGACTATTTTTTCACCGATATAGCTGAAAATATACCTAAAATTAAAAAAAAAAAAAAAAAAAATATGTTCAGCATTACAAAAGTTTTTATACGATACCCCACACAATATACAGAGGAAAAAATTCTTTTAAGTATTTTAATTAGCCCACATTTTTCCTAAATATATTTGTGAATGCTTTAATACTCAGTGAATATGTGGGTCAATAGTTTTTATTACTTCCTCTCAATAGCTTTACGCGCTCCATAGTTTACGAGAAAAATGGCTGTGATAGACAGACACAAAAGTGATCTTATAAAGGATCTATTTTCATATTTCAAGTACGGAATCCTAAAAATGATTTCATCAAACATAATTAAAACACCTTTTTGATATAATGTATTAGATTATCTAAAATTCATTATAACAATAATAAATCACGAATGTAACAAATTATGTATATTTTGTAACTAAACAAATTGAGATTTTTTTTTATGCTTGTTTATGTTGGAGTTAAAGTATCATATGAATAACAAATGATCATCATTTTAAGAAAAATGGCATTACGCCAAAACATCTTGAAAGGATGTTACATTTTATTGACTAAACAAAAAAAAAAAAAAAAAAAAAAAAAAAAAGAGGAATGGCACCAAAAATATGACAATCATACGGAAAAAAAATATATGAATACACTTCACAGATGTAAAGATGCCTTGATACAATTTTCTTCTTCTGGCGCGTGTAACAAATGTCTAATTAATGATAATGATTAATGATTTCTTCAATTAATCTTTTCGCGATGGGAGCCTATTACGAAATTTTTAATGTTTTGTCACCGGTTTTTAAAAAGATAAATTTGAGACTTATTAAATCGAGAAAATGCTCCGATTAAATATGGCAGATTTTACAATGAAATTTTACTGGTGAGAGTAAATAAGGATTCTTAAGCCTTTTTGGGGCACATATACGTGTCGCTCGTCCCCAAGAAATTAAAAAAAAGGGGGGGGGGTCCAGGACGCATTTTAAAATAATTTTTGTTGACTGAATTAAAATTTTGAATGTTTTTGTGATAATTAACCATATTATTTGAAAACAATACATATCTAGTGATAAAATATTTCATAATTTAAAAAAAATTAAATTTAAAATTAATTAAAAAATTGGGTAATTTAAAATTGTTATAACTCAAAATATTATTTTAAAATTTCAATTTGTTTTCTATTTAAATAACAGAAATATCTAAATTTTTAATTTGATTCAGCATTTTTAAAAATATTAATTTTTAATAAAATTAAAAATATTTAAAATAAAAAAATCGAAAAAGAATAACTTATTAAAAAAAAAATCATATTTTTAAAAGTAAATTTTTTTTTCTAATTTGCTGAATCAAAATTAAAGTAAAGCAATAAAAAAAGACATGTTCCAAATTCGAAGTATTTATCTTTTATCTTTAAATGTTCTTAAATTATAACAATTTAAATCTGAGAAATTGTGAAAAAACCCATCATGAAGAAAAAAGGCATTTTCACAAGAATTCATTTCTATGACAGTCATTGCATGAAAGCTGGATTTTTAAAACAAATCAAAACGAAACACATAATAATTCCTCTTCTAATTACGATAGAAACATAATTTAACCGTCATTATAAGTATTAAAAAAAAAAAAAAGAATTTTCTATGCAATATTTTTTTTTGTGCCCGGACCCCTCTAGAAATAATCCCTAAAGTAAAATGACAGACATTTTTCTTATCCGTTTAGAGGCGTGTGAAGAGAAAACAACGCACGGGGCAAAGTTGCAATTTGGCGACCCCCACTCTCAACTTTTACTTGTGATAGACCAAAAATGAAGTTAATAGTAAAAATTTCTGCTGAATTTCCGTGCCCGGGACGCATTTTCAGAAAGAATCACGTTTTGAGCACCTTATCGCCAGAACAACGATTGGCGCGGATGTGAAGTCAATGCTACGCACCTTTTCTTGTTTGTGACGTCTAATGCCTAGCGAATAGCAACCCTTCCTTTTGTAAAGAGATCGCACTTATTGTTCATTTGTTTTTCCGTAAATATTATCAAGCAAAGACTATGATATGAGGAAATGTTATTCACCGTTGTTTACGATTAAAACATAGTTTAAAGCAAAGAGCTTTTTCAGATTAAAATGCTTTAAATTTCACAGAACATCTAAACATAGTTTCTTTTTTCTGTTTTTTTTTTTTTTTTTTTCAAAATTATTATTTTTTTAACTCGCTATGTTCGAAGAAATTGAGAAGTTAATTAAAAACAGTAGTAAAGATTCTCTTGTAATAAATATAATTATATTAATAATATGTTTTATGACACATTTGAAATCAGTTTATTTTGTGTTTAGCGATGCAGCTAGCTAAACGTTCTCGCTTTCGCCAACTCGCCAAGGCTGGTGCTCAAAATGTGATTCTTTCCGAAAATGCGCCCGGGACGACCACCCCTTTTCCCCTCCCCCCTTTTGCACGGAGCTGTATCCGCTCCCTTTACCATTTTTTTTTTTTTTTTTTTTTTTATTTTTTTAACTGCACAAGATAATTTAACTTTTTGTAATAATGTCATTGCATTTCATCATTAATATTTTACGAGGTGGAACCCGTCGAAATTCGACGAAAGGACATTTTTAAGAAAGAACTGCCAAATTGATTTATAATAAATTTACAAAATTAATTACAATAAAAAATGCATCTTATATATTGGTCAGACTAACTCTCAAACAAATATATTTTTAAGCTAATTGAATATTAAGAAAATACTATTTTAAACTCATTTATCAAAATTATTAAACGAAATAAAACGAAATTCATCGGATTTTATAGCAGACGATAGTTTTGAAATAGTATACGCATTTTAATTTCTATTTCCTTTTTCAAATTTAAGAGAAAATGGAGTGTTTCTGTTGCCACAGTTACAAAATTGGTACTAAAAATTATTAAAAAAAATTAATATCGCAAAATTTAATTGAGATATTAGCTTTGAAACAAATTGCATTTAAAAGTAAAAAAAAAAAAAAAAAAAAAAAAAAAAAAAGACTGTGTAAAAATTTAAAATGTACGATGTTTAGAAGTGTAAAATTTGCAGTAGCGAAAATATCAAAACCGAAATTGCATAGAAAAGTGTTGCGTATTTAATTTCTTTTTTTTTTTTTTTTTTTTTTTCAATTTTAAGAGAAAATGGGGTGATTCTGTTGCCACAATTACAAAATTGGTACTAGAAACTATTAAAAAAAAATAATATCTTAAAAGTAAATTGAGATACAGCTCTTAAACAATTTGAATTTAAAAGTACATTTTTTTCTCTATACGGTGGTGTAAAATTTCAAAATGTGAGATGCACAGAATTGTAAAATTTGCCGTAGCGAAAATTGCAAAATCGAAATTACAGGGGAAAGTGTTACCATTCGCAAAATGACGTGTGCGTTACGCACAGGCACAGATACGTTTGGACTTTATAATATAGATATCACGAAACTTGGAAAGCTGCCAGTGAAATATTAAGTATATAATTTAATTATATATAATTTATGATATTATACAAGAATATCTTCTTTCTTTTTAAGCTTCAAGTCGAGTAAAAACGTGATAAAACAAATCATAGTGACAAATTATACCCCGACCGAGTTTTTTCGGGATAATAATTAACACGCTGAGTGCCACATCAGTGACTGGTGACTGACACTGAACTTTCTGTTTAGCCCGCATCAGTCACCGGTGAATGACAATCTGAAATATGAAAAAAAGTTTTAAAAAATGTATATTGTTTATAATTACTCAAAAATTATTTAAAATTTACTTAATTTTTATTTATTGCTGGATAATACTTTCTGCACAATTGCTTAATCTAAAGTTTGTTACTTTTTTAGAAATAGACAACATTCACTATGAATAGAACAAACCTCATTCCGAATCGGCTAGAAGTCTGTACTTTTAAAGTTTCGCTATTTAAATTTACGAACAGCAGTGCAATTTAAATTTTCTTTTATATTATATAGAGCATGTTTAATAATAAATACATAATAAAAAAATACTTTTTTTTAATTTTTGGTATTTCTACTTGTAAACTGATCGATGAAATAATAAAATACTTACATTAAGATGCAATTTTCGCTTTTTTTTGTATGTGATTCCACTTTACTTGTTCTTATGCGCTGTATTTATTTTTAGAGGTATTCTTATGCCAACAGGTTGAAAAGAGTTCGAAAACCTCAGATCAAACTTAAAATAAAAGTTGAATCACCTCTTTTTCTCTTTCCGTTGTTTCTACTTTCTTTCATTTTTTAAACCCTTTATCTGCTGACGGTACTTATAAATATCCTTAAAATAACTTAGTATAAAATTCATTTAACACATAGCTTTATTGTAATACAGTTTATCTTGTTCAAAAAGTATTGTCATGCAATTTCCCATTGTCTAGATGTATTCTATCTCTCATGAAACTTTGTTACAGTTGTGCTGAAACACCCTGTATGAGTACAGAAGTATAATTATAATAACAAAAAATTAAATTTATTATTTTATTTTTTATTTTATTTCAATATTGCATTTTTATTTATAAAACTTACTATAAAACAAAAAATAAACTAAATTTTAAAGGACAAAGGGGAAAAAATATTTAATAATAAACTGCATACATTTATAATTATAAATTATGATAAAATAATGTTCTATCAATGTTGCTAATTCAAACACTTGTAATAGAACTTGTAAATTAAATTCTGATTGTGCTTCTTAATATTATGCATCACAAAAGAAATTACATTTAATTAGTTGGATGTGCCAATCCCAAAACATTTTTCTATCTCGTACGTACATTTTATTAATACTTCAAAAAGTAGTTACACTTGTTAATACTTTAATGTTATTAATTCAATACTATACTAACATTGATTTTCATCTTAAATGTCTGCTTCAGTCAATCAATTGTAAAAACCGAGTTAATGTGGATCGTGATGAGTAGTAGGAAAAGGACAGTACGCGCTCAGCCGGCGGCGGGACGGCGGGACCGTCCCGCCGCAGCACGCAGCAACCGTCCCGCCGCCAGTGCCACCACCGTCCCGCCGCCGCCACCACCGTCCCGCCACCATCCCTCCTGCCCCCACCCCTGCATCCCCCTCCACGAACGCCCCCTAGCGGAAAAAAGGAACATTCTATTATAACAGGATAGGTGAACGACCTTCCCTATTCAAAAAATATTGTCAATCACATCTCAACACAGAATCGTACTATATGATGAAGATTAAATTTATATTTGAATTTTGAAGAACCGTAATTTTAATGAGTATTATTAATTAAGCGAAACAATTAAAATTTCAGTTTTCAGCCATTTTATTTAGATTTCTTCATCTACAAGATGAGATTATCAATTTAACACAAGAAAGTTAAACATATATTTGAATTTTGCTTGATAGACATCTTAATGAGTAGTATTAATTAAATAAAAACAATAGAAAATATCAAGTTTTATAGAAAAAGACTGATTTCTTACTATTTTTATCAACTATATGATCAATGTAACGATTTAAAAGTTAAAGTTAAACGTACATCCTAGTTTTTCAACTGCTGTAAACTTAATGAGTATCGTTAATTAAGTAAAAAACAATGGAAAATATCAAGTTTTATAGAAAAAGACTGATTTCTTACGATTTTTATCAACTTAAGAGAGAAAACTTAATCGTACATTTCAGTTTTTCAACAGCTGTATCCTTAATGAGTATTGATAATTAAGTAAAAAACAATGGAAAATATCAAGTTTTATAGAAAAAGACTGATTTCTTACGATTTTTATCAACTGCAACATCAGTGTATCGACTTACAAATTGAAAGTTAAACATGCATTCTAGTTTTTCAACAGCTATAATCTTAATGAGTATCGTTAATTAAGTAAAATACAATGGAAAATATCAAGTTTTATAGAAAAAGACTTATTTCTTACGATTTTTTCAACTCAAACTTCAGAATATCAATTTGATAGAAAGAAATTTAAGCATGCATTCCAGTTTTGGACAACCATTTCCTTCATGAACATTATTTATTAAGCAAAACAACGGAAAATATTAAATTTTTAACTGAATTCTTCTTCTTTTTTTTTAATATAAAATCAGAATACACAACTTAAAATAGAAATTTAAACATATTTTTTAGTTTTTCAACAGTCGTTACCTCAAAGAATTTCGATAATTGAACAATTAACAAAGGAAACTAATGATTTTTTAACGAAAAAAGATGAATTAAACGAATTTGGTTAACTTTTACTCTAAATGGAAATTTCATCATACTTTTATATACTAACTAAGTAGAATTTTAATGCATAAACGAACACATTTCAATAAATACTCAACGCACACACAAATTTGAAAACAACACCTGCTTCTTGTGACTTCATATTGAAACCAAAACTTATTCCTTGGAAGTCCCTCACCATGCCTTTTCACCCCCATCTCCCCCAATTTTTTACCACAGGTAGGGAAATGGACAAAGCAATGATCTCTCATTCTTGTATATTTAGAAGTCTGAGAGAAAAAAAGAGACATTTTATGCACTCCAATTTCACAACAGTTACCGCAATATCCCAAAATTTGAATTTTGGAAGACATAATCAGTATAATTAATTAAACAAAATAATAAAAATATTATTTTTTAAGGGGAAAAGGTGAATTTAAGCGAATTTGATTAGTTTTACGATAGTCTTTTGAACTGCAACTTGGAAATATAGATTTCTAACAGAAGAATTAAACGTATATTTTAATTTTAACAACAAAAACTTAACAAGTATCATTAATTTAAGAAAAATAAATATCAATTTTAAAGAAAAGACGAATTTGAATAATTTTACACTAGTATTTTCAAAAGCAACATAGAAATATCAATACTTATTCACATATTTCACTTATTCACTGTATTCAATACTATATTTAATAAATTTGGATACACTTTAAGAATTTTCTAATCTATAATTAAATATTAGCTGTATATTTAATGTTACCCATGTTTTCAACATTAGTTCATAATCGTGAATTTTGTATTTTAAATACCATGTATTCAGGGTCAGATTATTTTCACTTGAAATCATGCAGAATTTTTTAACAGAGTTTGTTTTTGAAATCACTAAAGCAACTGTATTTAATATTTTTAACACCAATTTTCTAAGATTTTCTAACATTTTCCGATTATACATTCTTCAGAAGTACATTTCTAAATGCTACAATCACTTTACATATCGAAAAGATATCATTGAAGCAACTGTATTTAATATTTTTAATACCAATTTTCTAAGATTTTTTAACATTTTCCGGTTATACATTCCTCAAAAGTTATTATTACGTATTCTAAACAATAGAAAATATTAATTTTAAGAATAAAAAGACGAATTTAAACAAATTTTATTAGTTTTACACTATTTTTTCTCACCTCCAACACGGATATATCAATTTTAACAGAAGAATTAAACGTATATTTTAGTTTTTAACAACAAAAATGTAATAAGTATCATTAATTAAACAAAAATAAATATCAATTTTCAAGAAAAGACAATTTTTTACGCAAATTTTCAACTTTGAAATACATTTGCTTACATATATTGTTACAGTATATTACTAAACTTAAACTTTTTAAAAAGTTTGAATGTCTTTACAAAGGGTTCATACTTATATTTTTCACGTCTTGACTGCATTCGAAATCTTACAACAAAAGTATACTTTTATTATTATTATTATTATTATTATTATTATTATTATTCTAGAAAACCTAAAAAATCGTTTCTTGCTGCTTTAGACACTTGACATTTTAAAACTACTCTACCCATATAATTAATCAAATTAGGACATGATTCATCTTACACTTCAAAATTTCTGAATTTTTACAATACTTATTTTCATCAAACTTTATTCTTGATCCTATATATTTTAATAGCACTGAATTTTAACATCTGTTTTTATCTACTTATCAGAAAATTATTAAAACACCCAACAACATTTTCCAAATATGAATATTATCTTTACAATTTAATAATGCAAAACATACACGAATACAAAGTTTAATTTTTACAAACATTTCATATTTCAACCCAAACTATTCGAAATTTTCACAACATAAGAGCAAACATTAGACGAACTTTTTAATATTAATATTGCTTAGATCTTTTCATCATAACTTTTAACTATGATAATTATTCATTTTTAGGTTGATTGTCGAAAAACTGTAACTGAAATTGCATAAACTTAATGTAAAAAACCATGTTCTCACACAATTTCTTGAAATTCAACAAAGAATTGACTATTACTCCAATACATGTCTACTTCAATCTCGACTCTCGATAGTATATAGATATTGCATCATTACATATTTACAACTCTTTTCAAACGTTTATCAGAAAATCAAGTCAATCAAAGTCTAGTAGTTATCACACCTATTCCTCAGAAATATTACTATCATATGAAACAGTAAAGAAAATTAATAGATATTTAATATTTAATAATCTCATACGTGAAATTACTGCCGAATGAGAATACTAATAATCAATAAAAGCAACTGTTGAACAAAAAAATAGTACAGATTACCGAAAATTCAAATCATTTTTTCTACAAAAATTACAAAAATTAACAAATGAATGACAAGTTAGAGAAATAACTAAAAAAATAATGAACATATTTACAAATTTATTAAAATCACACCTTTTTCTGGATTACAAACCACAATTTCTTGAAAAATTTAACACCGAATTTGTAAGATTTTAATCCTAGTATTACATACACTCAATAAATATTCAAAATTAACAAAAAAATAATTTTTTTAGTCTCATCAATAAGCAGAAATTCTATATTAAAAGAATATTTTCATAGTAGTATTTATAAAAATGAGAGTTTACAAACTGATTTTCATAATTTTATCACTTTTAAACTTAATTTTTATACATAAAACATTATTTAATCAAATTTTATACTTTCTAATTCAGTAAAATTCAAGACTTTTTTAGTTTTTAAACCAATAACACAATATTTATTTACATCAAACTTGATTCTTTACCTTTTATATTTCCACATTACACAAGTGAGTTAAATACTAACTTGGAACGGGAGTTGAAGTCAATTGATCCAATTTCATTTTCATCGTATACGCATTGACCCTACACGAAATTTCTTACTTCTATAATCATCTAATGTATTAAAACTAATCTACTCATATTTTTAATCAATTCATCAGATGTTTCATCTCGCACTTCTGAATTATCATCCACCAAGTTGCTTAAAATATAAATACTATCTTTATAGTATTAATGTAGTATACATGACTAATCTTGAGTTTCCATCTATACTATTAATCAAATTATCATATGTTTCATCTTACAGATCAACAATTTCTGAATTATCGTCCATCTAGTTGTTTAAAATATTAATAAAATGTTTATAGTTTTTGATTATACATAGTATGTATGAATACAATCTTTAATTTTTAACAGTTCATATTTCAAATAACCTATTTTCGAAACCAAACTATGTGAATTTTACCACAATGCTTGTCATCATACAGAGATTTGTGTTTCATACTTTTTCTAAAAATTATCAGATATGTACGCCTCAGAGGAATTTCTATCATATGAATAAATGAAAAAAAAATTAATTTATATTAAACGTACAACGAAATTTGATTGCAATATATATGTATTTAATAAAAATAAATAGATAAGCGATTATTTATACATTAAACCTTTACTAAATATATATTTCTTGCGTTATACAGATGTTTCAACAAGATGAACCAAAACAGCAGTAAACTTCAGAAATTAATGATCTGAATGATTCATTCCTAGCACATGTAGCATTAATGAACAATACACATGTAAGTACTTATATGAAAAATACTAGAATTCGTATATGTAACGTAATTAGAGTAATATAAAATGATTTGTCTTACTGCCCACACTTTAACAAATACCTTTTTACCTATATTGTTGAAGATAATCCTAATTGTTTGCATTTGTTTCTATTACAGATGTGTTTTATTTGCTACAAACACGTCTTATGTAAATGGAATTTGACAGAACAAACAAAAATCCATACAGGTGAAAAACCTTACACTTGAGAAGATTACCAAATGCGGTTTTCAAGAAGATGTGAATCAAAAATGCACACATCATCATATAAAGCATCATCAATTATATGTAAACTTAGTGAAGATATTCAAAAATTAGTCAGACGTTTGAAGAATTTAGAAATAAAGGAAGATATTTAGACTATTTATCCATCATATTTTCATAACAGTTACCACAATATCTCAAACTTAAAATTTGGAAGACATACACACAGCTGAAAAGAAATTTTGTTACCCGTGATTTTTCTAATCAGCGTGAATGTATAAATATTATTTTGCAATGTATTCTTTAAATGTTCACATAAATATTGTTTTATATATATTTATCGTTGTGTTTATTTTTCTAAAACCTATTACATTAATGGAATAAATAACATTTTAAGTGAAACAACACTTTCACAACTTAAAAAATGCATAAGAACATACAAAATAAGCAGATGTATGAAAAAATATACAAGTTTACAGAATAATTTCAAAGTTTTCTAGAAATACAAACAAAAAATATTTACAATATAAAAAGTTACAAAAGTGAAAAGAAAAAACACAAATGTAAAACAAAAAAAATCACAAAGTGAAAAACTCAAAACAAAGTTTTTGAAAAAAGAAAATTTACAACAAAAACTTTTTTTACAAAAACCAAAATTTCAAAAAATATTTTTACAAAAACATTTTTTTCAAAAACATTTTTTACAAAAAATTTTTTTTTTCAAAATAAGTTTTTACAAAAGTAAAAAATAAAAAATCACAACGTTAAAAAATGAAAAATTTTAGTTAAAAAAAGTGTAAAAAAATTGCAAACAAATTTGCAAAAATTTCAAAAAAAGTTATGAAAAAAGTATCAAAAATTTTGTTCTTTTTAATACAGTATGCAATGGCGAAACCATTGTATTTGCTATTACAAAGAACAAAATTTTTGATACTTTTTTCATAACTTTTTTTGAAATTTTTGCAAATTTTTTTGCAATTTTTTTTACACTTTTTTTAACTAAAATTTTTCATTTTTTAACGTTGTGATTTTTATTTTTTACTTTTGTAAAAACTTATTTTGAAAAAAAAATTTTTTTGTAAAAAATGTTTTTGAAAAAAAAAAAATTTTGTAAAAAATGTTTTTGAAAAAAATTTTTTTGTAAAAATATTTTTTGAAGTTTTAGTTTTTGTAAAAAAAGTTTTTGTTGTAAATTTTCTTTTTTCAAAAACTTTGTTTTGAGTTTTTCACTTTGTGATTTTTAGGTAGATTTCGTATGAAATACTATTAGGTAGATTTCGTATGAAATACTACCTATTGCATTGTCTCCCATGTTGGAATTTCTGAAAACTTTTTGCGGATCTACACGAATCATGACTCCTAGACCCCAAAACTACCATCAGTAAAAAAGTTTATATATCTATCTATCTATCTATCTATCTATCGGTGTATATCACTTTCTTCTAGACACGATAACTTCCATAATTATGCTCAGATCTTCATCAAACTTTTACATAAAATCAAGGGGCATAAAATCTCGGTTAAGTTCGTTAATGGGCAAAATCGGACCAAGGGGGTGGAAGTTAGGAGGGTTTTTGTGAAAACAGAAAAAACGCGATAACTTTTTAATTAAAATAGATATCGAATCAGTTTAAAGTTTATATTACTTCTAAAAAATGGGCAAAAAGTTTATGCTTGACAGATTTTTGATAAAGTTAAAAATGGGCTCAAGGGGCGAAAAAAACATGGTTTTTGGGAGAAAAAAATTCATAACTTCGTCAATTCTCAAGATATCAAATCCAACTAAATTTTATATAAATGTACTCAATATTATCTAAAACTTTTGCATTTACAAGTTTTTGATAGGACCATTTTTTACCGATGAAAAAAATTAAAAACGAAAAGAAAAAGGGGGGAGGAAAAAGAAAAAAACCCATAACTTACTCAATTCTTAAGCAATTAAATCTAATTAAATTTATTTTACATCTTCACAATAATATCTACAACTTTTATATTGACAAGTTTTTCATAGAACCAATTCTTATAGCAAAAATAAATTAAACAAAAATAGGAGTTGGAGAAAAAACCTCAAATCCAAACTGCTTATATTCTGACTCATTTTAAAATTCATTTTTGATTTTAAACGCGTCCAAATGACAGATCCTCTTATTTAGCAACTATATAATGCGACGTATTGGCCAATTTTTTGATAAAGGCAGAATATATTTTTAAAAAGGCTGCCAAAAAAGGTATTTTGAACAGATTTCCCGAAGTTTTCATCATTAAAAAATTCATTAAGTATAACAAATTGCGTTTTTTATGAGTCATTTTTAAATTCATTTTTGTTCTCAAACCCATCCAATTTACAGGTCCTATTATTTAGGAACTATATAACTTGACGTATTGGCCAGTTTTTTAATAAAGGCAGAATATATTTTTTAAAAGGCTGCCAAAAAGGGTATTTTGAACAGAATTTCACGAAGTTGTGATTAAAATTTGAGGAAATTTAAGAAATTGCGTTTTTACCGAGTTCATTTTTAAATCTTTTTTTGTTCTCTAACGCATCCAATTTACAGGTTCTCTTATTT
Source organism: Maratus speculifer (assembly GCA_964019185.1). Classification (NCBI taxonomy): domain Eukaryota; kingdom Metazoa; phylum Arthropoda; class Arachnida; order Araneae; family Salticidae; genus Maratus; species Maratus speculifer. Next base: position 156,717,760 of record OZ025301.1, on the reverse strand, counting down.
AGGAACTATATAATGTGACGGAGTAGCCAGTTTTTTGATAAAGGCAGAATATATTTTAAAAAAGGCTGCCAAAATGGGCACTTCGCACAAAATTTCCCAAAGCAAGATGATTAATGAACTGTGGTATTCAAATAACAAATTGGTTATTTTATGACTCATTTTTAAATCCAATTTTGCTCTGACACGCATTCAATTGACAGTTTTTTGTTACTTAGAAACTATATAATGTGCGTATTCGTCGATTTTTTGATAAAGGGTGAATATATATATTTTAAAAGCTGTCAAAGTAAGCACTTTGCAAAAAAATTTCCCAAAGCGATCACGATAAAAGAAATGAGGTTGTATTCAAATAACAAATTGTTTATTTTATGACTCATTTTTAAATTCAATTTTGCTCTCAAACGCATTCAGTTGACAGTTATTTGTTATTTAGGAACTGTGTAATGTGCCGTATTGGTCAGATTTTTGATAAAGGCTAAATATATATTTTAAAAAATCTGTCAAAGTGGGCACTTCGCACAAAATTTCTCAAAGCGATCTTGATTAAAGAATTGTGAATGTATTAAAATAATAAATTGGTTATTTTATGACTCATTTTTAAATTCAATTTTGCTGTCAAACGAATTTAATTAACAGTTTTTTGTTATTTAGGAACTATATAATGAGCATATTGGTCAATTTTTTAAATAAAGTAAGAATATAATTCAAAATATATTGCCAAAATGGGCATTTGAGTAAAGATAGGATTTTTTTTTTTTTTTTTTTTTTTTTTTTTGAGATGAAAACTTTTCGAAATCTACCTCCGCCTATAGGCCATGCCGAAAGGGATTTTTTGTTTTAGATTTGTGTTTTTTCTTTTCTCTTTTGTAATTTTTTTATATTGTAAATATTTTTTGTTTGTATTTTTAGAAAACTTTGAAATTATTCTGTAAACTTGTATATTTTTTCATACATCTGCTTATTTTGTATGTTCTTATACATTTTTTAAGTTGTGAAAGTGTTGTTTCACTTAAAATGTTATGTATTCCATTAATGTAATAGATTTTAGAAAAATAAACACAACGATAAATGTATATAAAAGAATATTTATGTGAACATTTAAAGAATACATTGCAAAGTAATATCTATACATTCACGCTGATTAGAAAAATCACGGGTAACAAAATTTCTTTTCAGCTGTGTGTATGTCTTCCAAATTTTAAGTTTGAGATATTGTGGTAACTGTTATGAAAATATGATGGATAAATAGTCTAAATATCTTCCTTTATTTCTAAATTCTTCAAACGTCTGACTAATTTTTGAATATCTTCACTAAGTTTACATATAATTGATGATGCTTTATATGATGATGTGTGCATTTTTGATTCACATCTTCTTGAAAACCGCATTTGATAATCTTCCCAAGTGTAAGGTTTTTCACCTGTATGGATTTTTGTTTGTTCTGTCAAATTCCATTTACATAAGATGTGTTTGTAGCAAATAAAACACATCTGTAATAGAAACAAATGCAAACAATTAGGATTATCTTCAACAATATAGGTAAAAAGGTATTTGTTAAAGTGTGGGCAGTAAGACAAATCATTTTATATTACTCTAATTACGTTACATATACGAATTCTAGTATTTTTCATATAAGTACTTACATGTGTATTATTCATTAATGCTACATGTGCTAGGAATGAATCATTCAGATCATTAATTTCTGAAGTTTGCTGCTGTTTTGGTTCATCTTGTTGAAACATCTGTATAACGCAAGAAATATATATTTAGTAAAGGTTTAATGTATAAATAATCGCTTATTTATTTATTTTTATTATATACATATATATTGCAATCAAATTTCGTTGTACGTTTAATATAAATTATTTTTTTTTTCATTTATTCATATGATAGAAATTCCTCTGAGGCGTACATATCTGATAATTTTTAGAAAAAGTATGAAACACAAATCTCTGTATGATGACAAGCATTGTGGTAAAATTCACATAGTTTGGTTTCGAAAATAGGTTATTTGAAATATGAACTGTTAAAAATTAAAGATTGTATTCATACATACTATGTATAATCAAAAACTATAAACATTTTATTAATATTTTAAACAACTAGATGGACGATAATTCAGAAATTGTTGATCTGTAAGATGAAACATATGATAATTTGATTAATAGTATAGATGGAAACTCAAGATTAGTCATGTATACTACATTAATACTATAAAGATAGTATTTATATTTTAAGCAACTTGGTGGATGATAATTCAGAAGTGCGAGATGAAACATCTGATGAATTGATTAAAAATATGAGTAGATTAGTTTTAATACATTAGATGATTATAGAAGTAAGAAACTTCGTGTAGGGTCAATGCGTATACGATGAAAATCAAATTGGATCAATTGACTTCAACTCCCGTTCCAAGTTAGTATTTAACTCACTTGTGTAATGTGGAAATATAAAAGGTAAAGAATCAAGTTTGATGTAAATAAATATAGTGGTATTGGTTTAAAAACTAAAAAAGTCTTGAATTTTACTGAATTAGAAAGTATAAAATTTTATTAAATAATGTTTTATGTATAAAAATTAAGTTTAAAAGTGATAAAATTATGAAAATCAGTTTGTAAACTCTCATTTTTATAAATACTACTATGAAAATATTCTTTTAATATAGAATTTCTGCTTATTGATGAGACTAAAAAAATTATTTTTTTGTTAATTTTGAATATTTATTGAGTGTATGTAATACTAGGATTAAAATCTTACAAATTCGGTGTTAAATTTTTCAAGAAATTGTGGTTTGTAATCCAGAAAAAGGTGTGATTTTAATAAATTTGTAAATATGTTCATTATTTTTTTAGTTATTTCTCTAACTTGTCATTCATTTGTTAATTTTTGTAATTTTTGTAGAAAAAATGATTTGAATTTTCGGTAATCTGTACTATTTTTTTGTTCAACAGTTGCTTTTATTGATTATGAGTATTCTCATTCGGCAGTAATTTCACGTATGAGATTATTAAATATTAAATATCTATTAATTTTCTTTACTGTTTCATATGATAGTAATATTTCTGAGGAACAGGTGTGATAACTACTAGACTTTGATTGACTTGATTTTCTGATAAACGTTTGAAAAGAGTTGTAAGTATGTAATGATGCAATATCTATATACTATCGAGAGTCGAGATTGAAGTAGATATGTATTGGAGTAATAGTCAATTCTTTGTTGAATTTCAAGAAATTGTGTGAGAACATGGTTTTTTACATTAAGTTTATGTAATTTCAGTTACAGTTTTTCGACAATCAACCTAAAAATGAATAATTATCATAGTTAAAAGTTATGATGAAAAGATCTAAGCAATATTAATATTAAAAAGTTCGTCTAATGTTTGCTCTTATGTTGTGAAAATTTCGAATAGTTTGGGTTGAAATATGAAATGTTTGTAAAAATTAAACTTTGTATTCGTGTATGTTTTGCATTATTAAATTGTAAAGATAATATTCATATTTGGAAAATGTTGTTGGGTGTTTTAATAATTTTCTGATAAGTAGATAAAAACAGATGTTAAAATTCAGTGCTATTAAAATATATAGGATCAAGAATAAAGTTTGATGAAAATAAGTATTGTAAAAATTCAGAAATTTTGAAGTGTAAGATGAATCATGTCCTAATTTGATTAATTATATGGGTAGAGTAGTTTTAAAATGTCAAGTGTCTAAAGCAGCAAGAAACGATTTTTTAGGTTTTCTAGAATAATAATAATAATAATAATAATAATAATAATAATAATAATAATAAAAGTATACTTTTGTTGTAAGATTTCGAATGCAGTCAAGATATGAAAAATATAAGTATGAACCCTTTGTAAAGACATTCAAACTTTTTAAAAAGTTTAAGTTTAGTAATATACTGTAACAATATATGTAAGCAAATGTATTTCAAAGTTGAAAATTTGCGTAAAAAATTGTCTTTTCTTGAAAATTGATATTTATTTTTGTTTAATTAATGATACTTATTACATTTTTGTTGTTAAAAACTAAAATATACGTTTAATTCTTCTGTTAAAATTGATATATCCGTGTTGGAGGTGAGAAAAAATAGTGTAAAACTAATAAAATTTGTTTAAATTCGTCTTTTTATTCTTAAAATTAATATTTTCTATTGTTTAGAATACGTAATAATAACTTTTGAGGAATGTATAACCGGAAAATGTTAAAAAATCTTAGAAAATTGGTATTAAAAATATTAAATACAGTTGCTTCAATGATATCTTTTCGATATGTAAAGTGATTGTAGCATTTAGAAATGTACTTCTGAAGAATGTATAATCGGAAAATGTTAGAAAATCTTAGAAAATTCGTGTTAAAAATATTAAATACAGTTGCTTCAATGATTTCAAAAACAAACTCTGTTAAAAAATTCTGCATGATTTCAAGTGAAAATAATCTGACCCTGAATACATGGTATTTAAAATACAAAATTCACGATTATGAACTAATGTTGAAAACATGGGTAACATTAAATATACAGCTAATATTTAATTATAGATTAGAAAATTCTTAAAGTGTATCCAAATTTATTAAATATAGTATTGAATACAGTGAATAAGTGAAATATGTGAATAAGTATTGATATTTCTATGTTGCTTTTGAAAATACTAGTGTAAAATTATTCAAATTCGTCTTTTCTTTAAAATTGATATTTATTTTTCTTAAATTAATGATACTTGTTAAGTTTTTGTTGTTAAAATTAAAATATACGTTTAATTCTTCTGTTAGAAATCTATATTTCCAAGTTGCAGTTCAAAAGACTATCGTAAAACTAATCAAATTCGCTTAAATTCACCTTTTCCCCTTAAAAAATAATATTTTTATTATTTTGTTTAATTAATTATACTGATTATGTCTTCCAAAATTCAAATTTTGGGATATTGCGGTAACTGTTATGAAATTGGAGTGCATAAAATGTCTCTTTTTTTCTCTCAGACTTCTAAATATACAAGAATGAGAGATCATTGCTTTGTCCATTTCCCTACCTGTGGTAAAAAATTGGGGGAGATGGGGGTGAAAAGGCATGGTGAGGGACTTCCAAGGAATAAGTTTTGGTTTCAATATGAAGTCACAAGAAGCAGGTGTTGTTTTCAAATTTGTGTGTGCGTTGAGTATTTATTGAAATGTGTTCGTTTATGCATTAAAATTCTACTTAGTTAGTATATAAAAGTATGATGAAATTTCCATTTAGAGTAAAAGTTAACCAAATTCGTTTAATTCATCTTTTTTCGTTAAAAAATCATTAGTTTCCTTTGTTAATTGTTCAGTTATCGAAATTCTTTGAGGTAACGACTGTTGAAAAATTAAAAAATATGTTTAAATTTCTATTTTAAGTTGTGTATTCTGATTTTATATTAAAAAAAAAAAAAAAAGAAGAAATCAGTTAAAAATTTAATATTTTCCGTTGTTTTGCTTAATAAATAATGTTCATGAAGGAAATGGTTGTCCAAAACTGGAATGCATGCTTAAATTTCTTTCTATCAAATTGATATTCTGAAGTTTGAGTTGAAAAAATCGTAAGAAATAAATCTCTTTCTATAAAACTTGATATTTTCCATTGTATTTTACTTAATTAACGATACTCATTAAGATTATAGCTGTTGAAAAACTAGAATGCATGTTTAACTTTCAACTTGTAAGTCGATACACTGATGTTGCAGTTGATAAAAATCGTAAGAAATCAGTCTTTTTCTATAAAACTTGATATTTTCCATTGTTTTTTACTTAATTATCAATACTCATTAAGGATACAGCTGTTGAAAAACTGAAATGTACGATTACGTTTTCTCTCTTAAGTTGATAAAAATCGTAAGAAATCAGTCTTTTTCTATAAAACTTGATATTTTCCATTGTTTTTTACTTAATTAACGATACTCATTTAGGTTATAGCAGTTGAAAAACTAGGATGTACGTTTAACTTTAACTTTTAAATCGTTACATTGATCATATAGTTGATAAAAATAGTAAGAAATCAGTCTTTTTCTATAAAACTTGATATTTTCTATTGTTTTTATTTAATTAATACTACTCATTAAGATGTCTATCAAGCAAAATTCAAATATATGTTTAACTTTCTTGTGTTAAATTGATAATCTCATCTTGTAGATGAAGAAATCTAAATAAAATGGCTGAAAACGGAAATTTTAATTGTTTCGCTTAATTAATAATACTCATTAAAATTACGGTTCTTCAAAATTCAAATATAAATTTAATCTTCATCATATAGTATGATTCTGTGTTGAGATGTGATTGACAATATTTTTTGAATAGGGAAGGTCGTTCACCTATCCTGTTATAATAGAATGTTCCTTTTTTCCGCTAGGGGGCGTTCGTGGCGGGGGATGCATGGTGGGGGCAGGAGGGATGGTGGCGGGACGGTGGTGGCACTGGCGGCGGCACCGGCGGCGGGACGGTTGCTGCGTGCTGCGGCGGGACGGTCCCGCCGTCCCGCCGCCGGCTGAGCCCGTACTGTCCTTTTCCTACTATTGTGATGTCTATTAAAATCAACAGTTTTCTCTTATTATCAGCTATTTACAAATAGCCGAATTAGAAGGATGCGAAATCCCGTCTCCGCACGAGTCGATGAACAATGGAACGATATACTATTATTTTCAACACAATCTAACTGATTGGTAAAGTAATCATACGAATTTTAATTTTTCCAACTGAGCGAAAAATTACCCAGGCCGGGAATCGAGCCCAGATACTTGGCTTACAAGACCAATGCTTTACCTGTTAAGCTACCTGGGCGATAGACTCAGGGAGGATCTGCTTGCCATACCCAAAATTAATTATACACAAAAAATTTAGTTCAGTTCTATGCGTGCGTAACTTCATACACTTTTTGATCGTACAGTAATGAAAATGACACAGACATCGCGATTACAGCGCCTCCTTCCGGAGGATTATTTTCAAATTCAGGGAGGGCCTGCTGACTATAGCCAACGAGATAGCCAAGTACTTACACAAAAAATTGGTTCAATTCTATGCATAACTTCATACACATTTTGATGGTATAATATTGAAAATGGCACAAAAATCGCTATTGCCGTGCGATTTTCTTCAAATTCAGGGAGGACTAATTAGTCATAACCAAACACTTACATATAAAATTTGGTTCAATTATATACATAACTTCGTACACTTTTTCATGTTACAATATTTAAAATGGCACAAAAATCGGTATTACAGCGCCCCCTTTCAACTGCGCTGTAATAGCGGCAATTGTAATTTCGGCAAATTTCAAAATTGAAGGAGGGCCTGAATTGCCACTGCCAAAAACACACACAAAAAATTTGGTTCAATTCTATGCATATCTTCATATACTTTTCGATGGTGCAATGGCGACATACGCAGTTTTGAATTCAGACATTTTTCTCCGGGAGGCATTTCAACGGTTCCGGGGAGGGGGAGATTGTACTAGTTGACCATTGAATACACAAAATTTCAAATTTTCCGGGAGGGATATTCATTGCTAAGGGGAGAATGTCCCCCCCCCCTGAATTCAACACTGGATATACGAATACACAGACACACACATGGTCAGACAGAGTTTTAGTAAAAAGATGTTTTTTAGAATCTTTGATCCCTAAAAAGTGTAAATCCGCCGAAAACCGGAAGTCGGGAAAAAATTTCGATTAAAATAATTTCTTCTATTAAAGATAGGAGTAAGTAAAAATGGATCTTGAAAATCACTGCATTTGAAATAGCGTTGACCCAATAAATTACTAGTTATAGATTTATTCTAATATTATTTTTTCCCTTGGGAACCGATTAAAAACACATATTTTATATTAATTTGTAATAAGATTTAGCTTTTACTATTTTTTTTTTCGATAAAGTAAATTTGTTGAAAATCAACGATTCAAATAAGTGAATTGCAATCGAATGTTGCTATGCGATTTTTTTTTTTTGTTTCAGTATGTCTGTATTAAATTTTTTCCCAGATATTTAAGAATAACATACATATATAATTTTTTCTTGGTATCTCCATTAAAAAAGATATTAAGTACAGTATTTTACGTTAATTTTTTTAATGATATTAACCTTTTTTATAAATTAGATTTTTTTTTATCTGAATAATAATTTTACAAGGCCATTGCTTTGTTTTCAATTAACTAGAAGCTTAACAGAATAAGTATTCAGATATTCAACCCCCCCCCCCAAAAAAAAAAAAAAAATCACAAAAACACTTTTTTTTCTTCAAAAAATAGATTTTTTTTTTAAATCAACGACTTAAATAAGTGAATTGCGATCGAATGCTGCTATGCGATTTTTGTTTGTTTCTGTATGTCTGATTTTTCTTTTAATTTTTTCCAGATATATAAGAATAACAATAGTATATAATACTTTCCTGGTCCTTCCATTAAAAATACATTAAGTGTTGTATTTTGCGCTATTTTTTATTTATTTTATTTTATTTTATTTTATTTTATTTTATTTTATTTTTTTTTTTTTGTAATATTAACCTTTTTTACAAATTAGATTTCTTATTTGAATAATAATTTTGCTAGGCCGCTGCTTTGTTTTCAGTTAACTAGAAACTTAACAGAATAAGTATTCAGATATTCAAGCAGTGAAAAATCACGGAAAGCTTATTTTTTTATTTATTTATTTATTTTTACTCCGTTTTTGAAGTAAAAGGTTTAGAATGAAGCTACACATTTAACCTTTTTCTTGAAGATCCCATTTGAGTATTTTCCAATTAATTTAAGTGGCATTAGCCCAAGGTAAAAGCACATTTGCTACGCGATTGGAAAGCTTTTTTTTCTCACTTTTAAAAGAAATAGATTCTTATATTCCAATGCAGTTTTGATTATTCTTTTTCATGTGCCAGAGATGTGCAGAGATGTGTCAGAGGCCTGCAACTGCATCACGTAATTTCAAATATCATCGGAACAACATAATTTCGAACCCAGGATCTTTGATGACGATTTTTTTCTTTCTTTTTATTCCTTTTTTCTGCAACTTTGTTACATTTTTACTGCACTAAAAATAACAAATATGCTTTATCAACCTGTTCGTGTTCTTCCTTTCTTCTGCTTTGTGCTGTCACTACCGTGCCAGGGAAACGTTTCTGACCATTCATTGCCATGCGATTTCCCATCGTCTGGATGTACTCTATCTCTGTTGAAACTTTGTAATAGTTGTGCTGAAGCATCCTAGATGAGTACAGGAATATAATTTTAATAACAAAATTTGAAAAAATTATTTTTTTTTTCAACATTTTATTCTTTTTTAGAAAATTTACAATAAAACAAAACATAAACTAAATTTTATAGGACAAAGTGGAAGAAACACTCAGTAATAAGTTGCACACATATATAATTATAAATTATTGTAAAACAATATTTTATCAACGTTTCCAATTCCCACAGTTGTAATATAATTTTAAAATTCTGATTGTGCTTCTCAATATTATGCATTATAAAAAGAAATGGATCTTGAATATCAACACATTGGAAATAATGATGAAAAAGAATTACTAGTTGCAGATTTATTCTGATATATTTTTTTCCTTATGAATTGATTAAAAACACACATTTTATGTTAATTTGTAAGATCTAGCTTTCATTTTTCTTTTTTCTTTTCTTTTTTCTTTTTTTATAGACTTGCTTTATTTAAAAAATCAACTACTCAAATAAATGAATTCAGATCGAATGCTGCTATGCGATTTTTATTTGTTTCTGTAATTTTTCCCCAGATATTTAAGCGATTATAACACATATATAACATTTTCTTGGTATCTCATTAAAAAAGGTACTCAGTACTGTATTTTACGCTTTTTTTCTTTTTAATGATATTAACCTTTTTTACAAATTAGATTTTGAATGATAATTTTGCAAGGCCGTTGCTTTGTTTTCAATTAACTTGTGGAAACTTAACAGAATATGTATTCAGATATTCAAACAAAAAACAATAATAATAAAAAAAAAAAACCCACGAAAAAGTTTTTATTTTTTTTTTTTTTAAACTCCGTTTTGGAAGTAAAAGATTTAGAATAAAGCTAGGTACTTTAACTTTTTCTCGAAGATCACATTTGAGTATTTTTCAATTAATTTAAGTGGCATTAGTCCAAGAAAATAGCACATTTCCTACACGTTTAGCTAGTTTTTTTTTTTTTTTTTTTTCTCACTTATAAAAGAAATAGGGTTCTTACGTTTTAATGTAGCTTTAATTGATTATGCAAAATTTTTCAATTTTGCACTGTGAGTTTTTTATGTGTTCATAGAGCTTTTGTATTTTAACAATTTCTTTTATCAAATTTAAATAACAATTTATTTTAACAAATTCATTTAAATTTAAAAGGTAGGGTAGTGTTTAGTTAAAATACATATTTGTGCGTATTATAATCCATGTTTGCATAAATTTATTTAAAGTCTGTATAAAAATATATTATTTGATTTATGACCTACACATAATAAAATATTTATGCTCATATTACATAAAAAATTGAATTTATCAGCAATTGCGCTAAACAATGAGGATATTCTAAATATATGGTAAAATCAGTTATTAGTTCATTTAAATAATTTTGTGTGTTTTAAAACGAAAATCTATAAAGATTTGGGATTTGGATTCGTGATTTGTATGGTGTATTATATAATTTATACATGGTGAATTTAAATTCTTGGGCAAAAATGTTTAAAAGGTGATAGTACACATCAAGACAAACAATTGTAAATATGAACTAAGGGTCCCAAACGTCTACTGAAACAAACAGACACCATTAAAGTTTGTGAGGGAGTGACCTTTGTCATAAAGGCACTTTAGTATTTCTGAGATCGTGACGTCAATAATTTAACATGTGTAAGCGTAAAAGCGACAACTATCCTCTCTTTTACTTTAACTTTCTAGAGTGTGTGTGTCTCTTTGGGATTCTGCAGTTAGGCTCGCGGTTAGTAGTAATATGTTAATTCGAAGTACCTCAGTTTGCAGCATATAAAAGCTTGGAGTTTGAGTGTGTGGGGTGTGTCTCTGGCGATAGCCAGCAGAGCATTAGTCAGCTAGCAGTGGTGTCTCTGTCAGTAGCCAGCAGAGTGTTCGAGCGATATTAGTCAGCGAAGTGTGTTTCCCGCTGGTATCTAGCAGATTGAAAGTAGCATCGAGCCTCCAGTGAGTTGTGAAGGAGTTTCGGTATTCGATTTGAGAAGTGGGCCGGTGGTAAGAAATTTAATAGTAATTGCATTTGATTATCTCAAGTGAATAAAGGATATCTACAGCCACGGGCTGTCTAATTAGATTTTGTCTAGCAGTTTAGCCGAAGATCGCTGAGAAGTAATCAGAGTTGCCCCGATTGAGCTAGTTCCGGAGCTGTGAGTATGAATTTAATCTGTTAGTAGTATTCTCAGTTGTGAAAATTAAGACTTGCTCCACTTCTCTTAAGTCCTTATCGTTTTAAATAAACTGTGTTTTTATCTTAATTCCTGAGTATGTCTGCATTTAACTCCCAGCACGAGCACCCAACCGTTACAAGTTTAGGGTACAATATTTCAAATGATTATAAAAAAACGAAAAATTGGATGATTCGTTTCTGGTTTTAGCTAAAATTATCCTTTAAATCAGTATTTTCTTGAAAATAAATTTTAAAGGTAAAGTTCAAAAAATGCCGATAGTAGACGCTTCAGATTTGGAGTAAGGAACTACTATTTTTTAACGTTATTTTTTGTATCGTATTAATTTGTATCAAAAGCTAGATTTAAACTTAAATTTTGAGCTCAAAATCTAAGTCTTAACTTTTAAAAGCAGTTAATGAGATACAAAAAATAACGGTAATAAATAGTTGTTCCTTATTCCAAAGTCTAAAGCGTCCTTTATCGGCATTTTTTAAAAATTTATTTTTAAAATTTATTAAAAAAAAAAAAAAAAAAAAAAAAAAATACTAACATAAAGAATAGTTTTAGTGAAAACCGCAACGGTTCAACCTTTTTTTTTCTATTTTCCTTAATCATTTGAAATTTTCGACCCTAAACTTTAATGGCGCCTATCCCCTTCGGAAGACGTTTGGGAACCTCAGTTTCTCATTTAATATTGTTTGACTTGATGTGTACTATTGCCCCCTAAAGTTTTGCCAAGCGTTTAGATTCATCCTGCATATATGCATTTAAAGATATTATAGATACTTTATATACACACACATATAGGAAAAGGGAATGTTTTATATTATAAAATAATAATTATTATTGTTATATTAATAGTATGCGCGTATTAAAAGAGAAAGCAGTAAAATTCAAGCTTAAAATTTCCATTGCATTTTTAATATAATTCAATTTAGAAAATTATTCTTAACGATCGGTTAGAGTTAAATTAAACAACCACATTTTCCTGACCATAATTTCTAAATGATTTTGCAGAAAATTGCCCTTATACACTGTAATACAAAAAAACAAAATTAATGCATTAGAAATTAAAACGAAACCTATGTCTAATTTACGCGATATATGATCGTCATATATTACGTATATCATAAAATGTATTTATTTATGATACAATGTTATGTGTAAAAGTTACGTATCTAAAATAAAATGGTTATTTTAAAAAATAAATCCTTGATACTATATCTTTTATATATTACGAGAACCTGATACAGATGTGAATCGTTTATCAATGTTTTCATTTTCACGTAGTGATATGGGATAAAATCGTGAGCGAAATTCAATAATACAACTACACTGCAGATTATTATCACAAGTATACATTGTTTCGTAACTACGTCGTATTGTATACATTCGGTAATGCGTAGTGCATTCATTATTAGTTGAGTTTGTAAGCATTATATCTTTGGAACTTTTGATAAAATTTTTAAAAGAAATCAAAAAGCATAAGGTTAAAGAAGATAAATCGTTCCCATTTTAGAGGAGAGGGAATTTGACCTTTAAATTATCTTATAGTACGTTTACACGATGTTTCATTTTGTTTAAAATCCTTGAATTGTCTTGTGAGTTACTATTGTCACACAAATGGCGTGGGAGAATTTAGTCTGTTCTTGTAGAAATCCGTAGATAACTGAAAATTTCAAGACAAGCCACAATCTAAATGCGCATTTCTAAGTACAGTAAAGCACCGTTTTTAAGTTTTTCCCTCTTTTACATTTATACCGCATTTCAGTGCGGTTCCGATGCATTTCTATGTATTTTAAATTTGTATAATTTTATTTAACCTTCCTATCCTGAATGGGTCTAATCGACCCAGTCCCATAATGCGTTTCATTCGATTCAAACCAGAAAAATCTTCATAAAGTAAATTAAATAAATAACACAAGCATTTAAGTTAAATAAGTATGTTAAATGGATTTAGATAAAAATTCTGGTGGGAAATATTTTAATCAAGTTTGAGTAAAATTTCAACAGGGTATGAAGGTTAAACAGTTATACGTTATTTCTTTCATTCCGTAACCGATTTTCTCAGGATTTTTTCTTTCAGCGTATGCTTAAGGGTGTTCTTAAATCAAAAAGGGCAACTTTGTGACACATGCATTAATTTATTTTTGTTCGGAAATGCATGAAAATAGCAGGTGTTGTTATTCAGAAACTCTCTAATTGCACTCATTCTTTTGTTTAAAAAAAAAACACAATAGATTTTTCATAACAAACCTTCAAAGTTGACACTTTTGAGCATATTTCCCGACGAAAGCAGAAAAACCGGTCGAAAAGGAGGAGAAAAACGGGTGATTGCGTCATCGAAATAGTTTATAACTCGATAAGTAATTTAATTATCATAAAATGGAAAAATAAGTTCAATTCGAAATCGCTTTCATAGTCAGGCATTAAAATTTTATAACTTTCTGTAAAAAAATGAATTTGTAAATGTCTCAAAACGTTTTTCGCTTGTTGAGCGGATCAATTAAGAACACCCTTAAGGGTGTATTTCGATCCAAAGTACCTTTTTTCCGATTTATTTTTAGATTCATTTTTTCTCTCAAACGCACCAAAATTTCAAATTCTCTTATTTAGAAACTGCACAAGGTGCCGTAATTGTAATTTTTTTTTAGGTAGCTTTCATTACAAAAAGTAAAAAGCTACCTATTGCAGCCGTCCGGAGGAAAGCACTTCCGGAAAATTTTCGTATATTTTCACCGATCATGACCCCCAGACCCCAAAACCACCCTCCGTTCAAATGTTGACATATATATATATATATATATATATATATATATATATATATAACCATATATATATATATATATATATATCTGATTTTTGTCATGCGATAACTAACGTATTTATGAACCGATTTGAATGAAACTTGGTATGTACATAGTACATACAAATGTCTCGACCGAGTTCGTTGGTCAGCATCATCTGCCATTTTGTTTAAAAATGGCGGCCATTTTAAAATTTTTAAAAAATTTAAAATTTAAAATTAAATGCGAAAAAATTAAAAGTTGAAAAATATTTTACTTTTACGTGTTAGAACTTAAAACAAAGATTCCATAACACTTTTTATTTTGTCTATATCTTAAAAAATGATTGAGTTATAGCACTTTGAATTTTTCTTATGGCTGACATTTTGAAACGATCTGATATTTGTCATGTGATAACACGTGTATTTATGAACCGATTTCAATGAAACTTGGTATGTACATAGTACATACAAATGTCTCGACCGAGTTCGTTGGCCAGCATCATCCGCCATTTTGTTTCAAAATGGTGGCCATTTTAAAATTTTTAAAATTTTTAAAATTTTAAATTAAATGCGAAAAAATCAAAATTTGAAAAACATTTTTCTTTTACGTGTTATAACTTAAAACAAAGATTCCAGAACACTTTTTATTTTGTCTATATCTTAAAAAATGATTGAGTTAGCACTTTGAATTTTTCTTATGGCTGACATTTTGAAACGATCTGAATTTTGTCACGTGATAACACGAGTATTTATGAACCGATTTCAATGAAACTTGGTATGTACATAGTACATACAAATGTCTCGACCGAGTTCGTTGGCCAGCATCATCCGTCATTTTGTTTCAAAATGGTGGCCATTTTAAATTTTTTTTAAATTTAAAATTAAATGCGAAAAAATTAAAAGTTGAAAAATATTTTTCTTTTACGTGTTAGAACTTAAAACAACGATTCCAGAACACTTTTTATTTTGTCTATACCTTAAAAAATGATTGAGTTATAGCACTTTGAATTTTGCTTATGGCTGACATTTTGAAACGGTCTGATCTGAACGATCCACAATGTTGCTTTAAAATGGCATACACTTTATGATATCGTGGAATTTGGTAACTCTCTAAATCGCTTAAAATAAAACCAGGTTGAATAAAAGATGTCTAATTTCTAAAAATTTCTATTAATATTCAGTCTTGACAAAAACTAGTATTCAATCTTATAAAATCACTAATTTTATAAGATTTTTTCCACTAATTTCAGCTTAGTATTTTTGAACGATGTAACTTACCTTAAAATAAATAAATAAATATATAAGTATATGAAAGCTACCTCTTCCTCCCGGCATTGCCGGAAGGACTTTTTTTTTTTATAAATGTAGAAAATGTTGCAAAAAAAAAATGGCTGTCAAAAACGGCGTTTTGGACAAAATTTTCCGAAGCGGGAGGTCTGCGAACGAAAAAAAGGGCATACTGAGAAAATAATTGCTTATAAATCAAATTCTAAATAATTCAACGAAAAATTACTTCACACGGCACCTTATACATCTCTTCAAATATCACCCCAGCAAGTTTCATGTTTCTACTTTTAAAAATGAGTCTGAAAATGTATAGGAAAATTTTGAGCTGTTGAAAGGGAGAAAAATCATTTTTTCGAATACACCCTTAAGAGTATTCTTAAATCAAAAAGGGCAACTTTGTGACATAAGTTTTAATTCATTTTTGTTCGGAAATGCATGAAAACAAGTAGGAGTTGTTAATCAGAAACTATCTAAACGTACTCATCTTTCTGTTTTTGTGCAAACACAATAGAAATTTCAGAACAAGCCGTCAAAAGTGATGTTTTAAACCGCATTTTCCGACGAAAGCAGAAAAACCAGTCAACGAAAGGTAGAAAATCACGTGATCAAAATAGCTTATAACTTGGTAAGTAATTTAATTATCATAAAGGAGAGGAGAGGGAGGTTCGATACTTCTTTCAGAATTGCATTAAAACGAGGATTATTATCATTATTACTTTCATTTCTGCTTGGAGTTGAAACCATGTTCCGAGTTTGGAATCGGTTTGACATTAAGTACAGTGGCGTAGCAAGCGTGGGACGGAGGGGGCGGTCCTCCCCGGGTGTCACCCAATCTCTTTTTGCAAATATATATATATATAAATATATATATATATATATATATATATAATAAGGTATGCACCAGATGACAAAAGCAACCTATTCAACGAATGGGTAGCGAAAGCAAACTTTTAAAGAAAAACTTATCTTCTACATATAGACACCGCATTGACTTATGAGGACTATGGGTTGAGAGATGAGCCACTCCTGTGGTTTTTTAATGCAGGAGGACAAGAGGTAAATAAGGAATGGTATGGTCATTTGTTGTAATAACATAGAATTGTGATTGAAAATTATGAAGGATGGGGCGGAAGCGGAGGGGCGGGGACACAATTTGCATCCACCCCGGGTGTCACCCATTCTAGCTACGCCATTGATTAAGTAGAAATTTCAGTTTCTAATATACACCCATACATTAATGCAACGTGTATAAAGCAACACCTGGTGCGTGGAGCACATCTTTAAAACTTCAAATAGTGAAAGAAAAAACTGCAGAACTTTTAAAGTATAAAATTTAAAACATATCTGCGCACATTTTCTGCGAACCCTTTCCTGCACGGAATAAATTTGTTTGAAATAACTAACTTACATTAGAATTTATAAACGAATTTATTAGGAATATGAACTTGCTTGTTTTCAGGTATAAGAGTAAAATTTTAACTAAATAATCTTGGTGCCAGTAAAATTAAAATTAGATGTCCTTTTTTTAAGAACCCCGCCAACGGTCGAGAGGTTCTGACCTCTCGTTTGGTAGACGGCAGGTGCTAGGTTCGAACCCAATCGCGGCCATCGGCCTAATCGTGCGGAGTTTTCCGTGGCTTTCTTCGAATCTTGGATTTCCTTGCGTGAATACGAATTAGGTTCCCTTAGAAAGACCCTCACGAAGGACATCCTCCCTAAAAGGCCTATATCCCAAGTGTAGATAATCGGCCGTCATAAACAAAACCAAAAACCAAACCCTTTTTAAGGGCACCGCGTCGGAAAGGGGCTGTGCAAATATAACGGGTCTGGCACATGATATCGTAAGATATCTACACTGTAAAAAAAAAGGGGGTCGACCTACTAAAAAAAAATTAGTGATCCTTGTTTACTAAAAAATTTTTAGTAATCTTACTCAGTTACAAGAAAATCTGTAAGAGTTACTAGAAAAAAGCTAGCAAAGAATAGAGTTAATAGTTTTATATTTTTAATAGCTATTACTAAAACTAGCTTGGTGTGGCCGTGATAGCCTAGTGGTCATAGCACAGAGCTCCAGACTGAAAGATTTCGGGTTCGAAGCTCGACACCCCCAAAGACGTACCGAGTATGTGCAGTGTACGTATTCGTTAAGTAAAGGGGTTATGAAATCAAAATTGCGCAGGTGGCAATGTTTGATGCTGCCATCTATTGAGGCGTTGCCGGAAATCTACCGCTGCAAAAATTGCGTTTGGTCTAGCTACTAAGAATCCGTGAGTAATGGTTACTAAAAATAATTTTGGAGCTGTTACTAAAATTTGCTGGTTGGCTCATACTAAAAAGTTTTAAGTTAGTTGTACAAAAAATTCTTTTGTTCAGTTTACAAAAGAAAGATTTGTTTCACTTGAAAAAAAGTTTAGAATGGTTACTAAAAAATTCTGTGGAATACAAATTTACTAAAAAAATTTTAGTAACCTCATGAATTTTTTTTTTTACAGTGTAGGGAGAGGGAGGGGGTTCGTCTTTTGATATTGATATGCCTATGATCAAGTTTTCTCTATATATTTGCAGCATGGTCTTTGGCTTAAAAAAGTATGTTAACTTTTTTTTATGAAAATACAAAGTTATTAAAATCACTGAATTATTATAAAATTATTTAATTCTAAAATCTGAAATAATACCAGGGATGTAGTGGAGGGTACACGTGGGTATACGTTGTATACCTTCTGGATTTTTTCAAGGAACATCGTATACCCTCTGTTTCTCAAGAAAGCTATAGTAAATACACCATAGGGTATACCCTCTGCCTTGAGCGTTATACCCTCTGCTTAAAGAGTATGCTCTCTGTTTATTTTGCCACTACATCCCTGAATAGTACTCCAACGTTTGGCTTTCCTATTCTTCTTCATAAATGTAATACATTCATAATCATGGTTCGAGGAACGTTACGTGAAGTGTCAGGGGCGCCGACTTTTGAAAAATATTGGTTTGGCTAAAAAATATTGAGTGGACTCTAAAATATTTTGGTAAAATGGTATGACCAGTTTGTTCTTCTTTGAAGGATGAATAAGATGATGAAAGATGAGTATTTTAAGTGAAGCTGTCATGCTTTAAAAATACAATTTTATTAAATCACATTCTCATGCGTTTTTCTTTAAAGACAATAATACTTATTGTAATATCATTATATCATGAACATGACTACAAATTGAAACTAGTCGTTGGGGGGCCACCGTAATACTTACCCATCATGGATAGGCATATGAAAATAAAACATGTGAAAACTATTTATACAATGCATTGCAATTCCAAAACAAAATTTAAATATTGTTAATATGTATAGTAATGCTCTATTAATGAATTGCTGATGTACCAATTTCGACAAATTATATAAAATGCCAAACTACTCAAGTAATACCGAACTGCGTAAAAGAAACATCCTTATAACTCCAATAATAATAATAATATAAACTAACAGTTTACTGCGTTGGATTAAGCGTCTCATTTTCAATTAAAATATACCTTTGAATTGAAATTTGAATGAAATACAGGGTTATGAAAAATCGGAGAATGTGAAAAACAGGATTACAAATATTTCGGCAACTAATAATTCGATCGACTTCGTTCTATATGCAAAATGTGTGTTATTTTATTGCCTTTTACGTCCATTCATTAGAACAAAAACATTCGAAAATTTTTATGTACTTTTCATCAGAGCGAATTTTTCGAGAGTCCGAAAAAAATAGTTCCGGATAATCGAGGTTGCTGATATTAAATAGGCTTCGTCCCATTCTTACATACTAACTACATACAAAATTTCAAGTCTCTATCTCAATTTGTTCGGGAGATAGAGCGTTTACACAGACAGACAGACGGACGGCAAAATTTTTTTTTCTAAAAATATATTTTTCGGAATCTCGACTATCTAAAACGTGTAAATTCGTCAAATTTTTTTTTTTTCGATTTTCAAAACGATTGCAAGACTTATCCTATACTACGTATGATGGGTAAGTAATAGGTTAAACATAAATATCATAAAGTTAAACATAAAGTTAAACATAATATAAAGTTAATATAAAGTTAAACATAAATATCAGTCAGTTGGGATTTATGGATTTCAATTGAAGAATTAAAACACATTGGCAAAATAATTTTTGTTCAAAGGTGAAAAATAGCAAAAATAAATAAATAAATAAATAAATAAATAAATAAATAAATAAAATGAAAAATAAAATAAAATAAAATAAAATAAAATAAAATAACGAAATAAATAAATAAATAGAACATTGAAAATTGGATATGCTAGGATTCAAAATTATTGAATGGGCTCGTGCCCCATGGGCCTATATAAGTTGGCGCCACTGTGAAGCGTATTTGAAATGAAGCTTGTGTAAAATAGATAAAAGAGAAAGAGAAAGAAAGTTGTTCACTTGATTTGTTGATACCCCTTCTTCGTTCTGGGCAAGTGCAACAAAGCTTTATTACTGTTAAATGCATTATGTAACAAAAAACTGTTATGAAACACTTTTAAATAGTAGCTATTTGTTTAAGTGTTATTTCATACAAAGCGATGTTTGATCGACTTCTCTTCATTTGAATTAATAAAGCATGCTAAAAATAAATGTAACTATTTTTGTATATCGCTCCAAACAAAAGAAATAAATTCGAAAAATCCAAAAATGTTTACATTTTGATAACGATATCATTACCGGGGAGGGGGTCAAGGGATGATAATGTATCGTCACCTGAGAATAATAAAGTTCTATCTGTGTTTTTGAAAGAATTGACTTATCGATATAGAAGGTTATATTTGTATCTATAAAGGCATTTTTGCATCAAAATGATGTTATATATAATTTAAATGTGACCTTAGAATCGTAATATGACATTATTTTAATCCAGAAATGTTTTCATAGATACAAATAGATCATTTCTATATCAGTTAGTCAATTCTTTCAAAAACACAGATAGAAACTTATTATTCTCAGGTGACGGTATGACAGTGCCGTAGCTAAGGGTGGCGCTATGTGCGGCCCCCTTAAAATATTTTGAGCCCCTCCCACTGGAAAAGATTCCAAGGTCACTAAATGAATTTATGTTCCAAAAATTCAAATGAAATTCTGTTCAAAAATCTAATTTAGTTTTGAGACCCTTTCACAGTTTTGCAGAATTACTAAATTATATCTAAAATAAGTACAGTGAAACCTCCAAATAAGGGACACTCCGAATAAGGGACACCTCTATTTAAGGGACAAAACTTCCGGTCCCAGTCCCTTGGTATAGGACATGTAATGTATTTACCTCTGAATAAGGGACACTCGATTTAAGGGACAGTTGAAAATGAGATCAAAGGGACTGATTTTTGCATTTCAGATAATGAAATATGTCTGTAATGAAAGTGAAGATGCAGATTTTTGTGAATTCATCAAACAGACAGACAGTCATGTGGATACAATGGCATACAACAAATTTGACGATTATTTATCTACCCACAATATGATTTGACATCAGTGCATTTATCCCTATTAAAAGTAATGCTGAAAATTTTTAGCATTTTCAGTGAAGAATAAAAGAAAAATTATGAAATAAAAAACTTTACAGATGCTTTTAGGTTGTTTTCAAATCCAAAAGAACAACTTTTATGACACAAGTTTTAATTTATTTTTATTTGGAAATGCCTGAAACTAGAAGGCATTGTTATTCAAAAAATATGTAATCAAGCTTTTTTGAACAAAAGAACAATCCAAAAGAACAACTTTTATGACACAAGTTTTAATTTATTTTTATTTGGAAATGCCTGAAACTAGAAGGCATTGTTATTCAAAAAATATGTAATCAAGCTTTTTTTTGTGTGTGTGTGCAAATACAATAAATTTTTCAAGAAATACTGTCAAAATGGACGCTTATTTGAACTGAATTTTCCCGCGAAAGAAGTGTAACAATTCAAGAAAGCGTAAAACACGTCTTTGTCACTTGATCAAAATCGCTTATAACTCAATAGGTAATTTACCTATCAAAAAACTGAAAACACAGTTCAATTCCAAACGTTCCAAGTTTATACTTTTCTGTTAAAAAATGGATTTGTAAATGTGTCAAAATATTTTCCCAATAATAAGAGCAGTTGAGATCTTTGATTCCTTAAAAAATGCAAAGCAATTTAATACTTTTTTTTTTTTTTTGGTAAATACTGATGATAATGATGAACTAAAATTTATAAGTATGGTAAATAAACATTTGAAAAGTTTATACCGGAAAATTGGAAAATTGCAAAACAATCCCTTTTGACTGATTACTTCAAGTAAAATTCTTTCAATTGTTTAACCCATTTTGCATGTATATTGTTTCAATAAAAATATAAATCAATATTTCTACAAAACATTTAATGATTTAGTAATTAATTGAAAATTTTAATTAATTCTCTTTTCTTCCTTTTGCCTGATTAACATGATTTATGCACTTCAGGTACATTTAAATTTCCCTTTAATGCTTTGCAATTTTTAATTCCTTCTAAACGATTAATTAAAAATAATATAAAAACTCCGAATAAGAGACACCTCTATTTAAGGGACAAAAATCTCGGTTCCATAGGTGTCCCTTATTTGGAGGTTTCACTGTAATTTAACACTCTCATCTTATTTGTACATGCGAAGCTAACTTGATGTTTAATTTTGCACCAGTTATACACTCAAAATTTTCATCATCATATACTTTTCTTATTATAAAATGAAGTTATTATAACAGTTTAATAAGAAACATACCACATACAATGTGAATATGAACTAATATATTTTTCTGCGTTAGAGAGAGAAAAAAAAAATTATGAGACCCCCTACAATATCTTGAGCCTCCCCCCCCCCCCCACTATTGATCACTCCTAGTTGCGGCCCTGCGGTATGATATTGGAAGATAGAGGGTCCAAAATTAATAATAATAATTAAAAAAAAATGATAAAATTATATTTGCACAGCCTCAAAGGGTTAAACCATAAATAGAAAGCAACATTAAGGGTGTATTTCGATTCAAACTGCTTATTTTCCGATTTATTTTTGACTTCATTTTTACTCTCATATGCATTAAACTGGCAAATTGTCTTATTTAGAAAGTACACAAGGTGCCGTAATTGTCAATTCTTTGATAAATGCAGAAAATATTGCAAAAAAAGCAATCAAAAACGGCATTTTGAACAGATTTTCCCCTAGCGGAAGATCTATGAACGAAAAAAAGGGTCATACTGAGAAGATAATTGTTTATAAACCAAATTCTAATGAATTGAGCGCAAAAATACATCACACGGCACCTTGTACATTTCTTCAAAAATCCCCTCAGCAAGTTTCATGTTTCTACTTTTAAAAATGTGTCTGAAATTGTATCGGAAAATTTCGAGCTGTTGAAGGTGGAAAAGCGTTTTTTCGAATACACACTTAATAAAATTTAAGAGCTTATTTTGACATTATTATTATATTTTAGAGCTGACAAAATTTTCATGTCACTAGGCGTTTCCTTTTTTCTGACTTGATTCTACAGTTTTTCTTCTTGATTTAAATACTTTTCTTTCACGATTTGTCACCGGCCGCGTGCTGATGTATTCACACGTATCTCACTGTATTCATCGGTTATTGCTCTTGAACATTTTCTAGAATTATTTTTTGTGGAATGGCACTACCTGACCTTGACTATTGAATATCTGCGACGAAGACGAGAGACGTGTCTCCTGTTCGTGCCTTGAGAGTTTAATTCGTCTTTTCTCTTTTTTAGGTAAATGAATGTTACGATACGACGGAATTGCGCAGTTGATTCATTCTTTATTTTATGGGTATGTGGGTCGAAACATTCAATGTGTAGCGCTTCGTATTCTAATGAATATGTTTCGAAACAATGAGGCATTCGCCATTTTTTTTAAATATATTCTTCTTTTTTTTCTGGGAACTAATAGGTTATGCCACAGACAGCGTGCAATTTTATTCCTAAAACGCCAGGAATATATAACCAGGGGCGTATTTAAGTAGAATTCATTAGGGGGGCGTAAATGACGATTTTGCCGACTAACTTAAAATATATACGTTTATATTTTTAAAAGTATGTTTCTGTATTTGTATATATGCATCTACCGGATGTCCTAAAACTGACTGACTGATTTTAAAACTCGGTAACTTGCAAATTGTGGTAGCTGTAAAATTAAATTCCTACAAGAGTGTTATGTAAGAATTTAAGATAGCAGGAGTTTTTTTTACCGCGATTCTCGATTTTAATTTAAAATAGCGGGGATAGATGGTACTGTTAGCAACAGGCGCTAAATCTGAGCCCTTTTGGCCTCTTTTCTTAATTCTGTTGTGAAAGAAAAAGATTAAATGTATGCAGTGGACTCCTAATAACAAAATTACATTGGCAACTGAGAGTCATTTCATATATTTAATCTCCTTTTGTCGCAACAAGACTGAGAGTGAAGAGAAACAAAATATCGGCCCCCAATTTAACACCCATTGTTAGCAATGCAATGTATTTCTTCTATTTTAAACTTAAGTCGAGAAACGCTGTAAAAAACACTTCTCACATCTTACCTAACCCTTCTGCAAAATTTTTTTAAATAGCTGCGACCATTTGTAAGTTATTGAATTTTTAAATCAGTTAATTCATTTTAAAACAACCTGTATGTTCTATATAAAATTCAACATTATTAACCCACCGAGATTAACTCATTAGTGCCTAGCGTCCTTTTTTAGGGACAATTACAAAAAAGACAAAAAGGCACTTTTCAAACCAGTAAATAGAAAGATAAATAAGTACAATTTTTTAAGAGACCTCAATAAATTAAGATCAAAGTTATTCTTCTTTTAAAAGTGGTGGGAAACCCAAAAATTTCATTTTTATTGAAGAAAATAATTTAGGCATTAATGGGTTAAATTTTTCACTTTAAAACATCGAATTAAAAACATCTTTAAAACATCGCATATTTATACAATAAATTTACAGTATATCTTACAGTATATACAGTATATTACGATGCATTCGCACGACAGAAAGTACATAAAAGCAACATTAATGACTACTTTTCCTAGACATTTCAACATTAAAATAAGGATTCATAATAAATAAATAAATAAATAAAAATAATAATAATTTAGTTTAGAATACTTTTGAAGCTGTCTAATAAAAAGTAGATTTGTGAAAATATTTCTCCGACATTTATTAAGGTTTTCCCAAAACAAAAGGGCTATTTTTGGACACACCTCTGAATTCATTTATTTTCGAAAATGCATAAGATTGGCAGGTGTTCTCATTAGAAACTATTCAATCAAATGACGCTATGTATTTTTTGGCAAAGGCAATGCATCTTAGATAAAATAGTGTTAAAGAAAGCGTTTTGAAACGAATTTCCAGTTCCGACATCACGAAAAAGGAGAAAAACCTGAAGCCGTAACAAGAATCTTTTATTGTCAACCTTATATATATATATATGTAGAAGTGGGGCGGACGAAAAACGGGTGTTTGAAATAAGTCACAGTTCCAATATTTCACTGAATGAATATTTAATTATAAGTTTCTGGGTTAGATAACTGGTACATATACAATTCTAGGCTAAATACAGTATAAAATAAACAGGACAAAATAACTGATATTAAAGTTAATATGGGTATCAATCGATCCCTTTCACACAGTTCTAAAACGGAAATCTCGTTCCGTTAAAAACACGGGCGTGCAGCAGACCCATCTGCTCTGCACCGCAGCTCAAGGCCCTCTCTCTCTGCAAAATCTTCTAGCTCCCACACTTTTCCATATTGCACTTAGCTTGCAAATATTTTCCTGGGATGGGCATTTGAACTTCGCCCAGTTATTGAAACTATGCACATACATTGTCAGTCGAAGTCTTGTGGTTTCTGGGGCTAAATTACCTCTACATCTCGTCCATCCTGACCTATCTGTGACCTCACAGAGCTTAATACCAACTGTAAGCTCCAGATCAGACTCCCTACGACTTTCATCAAAATAGTGGAAGCACAAAACACAACCACTAAAATTCCATATTAAATCACTGAAAAACTAATAATAATAATAAAAAGTCTGGTGCTAGTCCAAGTGTTCATAAACTATTAAAAGTTTTTTTTTTCTCTTTAGACACAGTTCAGTTTTTTTTTCTTGCATAAAATAATGTCTAAAAAATGACGTTAAATGGGTGTACTTGGAGTCATAAAACACTATATGGCGGTACATAAACAAATAAACACCAACAAAAAAACACATATAAAAGAAATACTTGAAAAACATCATATTTTACGGTGTAGAAACCCATGGTTTCATGCAGTCAGCTGCAGTTGATGTCACTCTTGGACCCTCTTGGAAGCCTACTTTTTCGACATCGTATCTGTCATTGCTTTTGATTTTGATCACTTTGTAAGGACCAAAATATTTAATTTTTAATTTCATGCCGACTCCAAATTGGGTTCTTTTTATGGCAACTAGATCACCAATTTTATAACACCTTGCTTTTTTCCGCTTACGATTAAAACTTTTACTATTTTCTTCCTGGATTTTTAGAATGTTTTGCTTAGCAATATTTCTATTGTTAAGTCTTTCTTCCATGAACGCGTTTTCATGTTCCTCATCAATAATTCGTTTAATATTTAAATCCTCCTTATCCCTTAATTTTACTCCTGTTAATAACTCAAAAGGGGTATACTGAGTGCTACGCGAAATCGTACTGTTCATTATTCGTTGTACGGTTGGCACATATTTATACCATTTCGTCGGATCATCGATGGATAATTTACTCAGGATATTTATGAGCGTTTTCTGTGATCGCTCTACCTGTCCGTTTCCCCTCGGTATACCTGTCGTAATTAAGACGTGTTCTATCTTTTCATCTTCGAGATACTCCTTAAATTCATTTGAAGTAAAAGCGGCTCCACGATCGCTAATTATACGTTCTGGATTTCCAAATATGGCTTGTTGAATTTTTAATTTCGAAATCACCTCTTTAGCGGATGTTGTTTTGACAGGATAAAACCACACAAATTTTGTGAAAGCGTCCACTACAGAGAAAATAAAATTATAATTTTTGTTTGTTGAAGGTAGCGGACCTAAATGATCGATATGGTAAGTTTGAAGTGGCGAATCTTGTTTAGGGATGGGATTTAGCAATCCTTCACCTTTACCTTGTTTCCTGTTGCATAGTATGCACTCAATACAATTTCCTATCACGTTTTCGATCTGTTTTCGAAGGTTAGGGATATAATAATCCTGTTTCACGATCGCTTCAGTTTTAGCAACAGCATAATGTCCCTTATTGTGAATTTCACGAATAATTTCCCTTTGCATGCTTTCTGGTACCATAATTAATTCTCTATCGTTTTCATATTTATACACAATATTTCGCCTAACAAAATAATCATTACTTTCGTTTTTTTCAACTAATGTTTTTATAGTTTGAATGTAATCATCTTCGTTTTGCGCTTTAGTCAATTTTGCTGTAAGTTCATCCTGTGAACGCGTTAAAGTTAAAACCGTGTTACGACTCAATGCATCGACATGTTTCATTTGATTTCCGGCTCTGTGAACAATTTGGTAGTCAAATTCTTGAAGAAATAATGCCCACCTCGCAACTTTAGGTGTAAGATCTTTTTTCTCTAAGGTTTTTTGAAAAGCAGAACAATCGGTTATTATTTTAAATTTATTTCCTAACAAATAAGTTCGAAATTTCTTTAATGCTTCGATGACAGCAAGTGCTTCGAGCTCATAACTACTATATTTCGCTTGAGCGGGCGTTGTTTTTTTGCTCATGAAATGAACTGGATGTAAATTTCCGTAATCATCTTTTTGTAATAAGATTGCTCCGAAACCTAAACTACTAGCATCCGTATGTAATTCCGTTTCTGCCCCCTTTCTAAATATGTGTAATACTGGATTACTAGACAGTTTATTTTTTAAAATTTGGAAAGCTTCTTTTTGATTTGGTCCGAAATTGAATTCATTTTCCATTTTTAAAAGATCACTCAAAGGTCTAGCAATTCTAGCATAATCAGCGATATACTTCCTGAAATATCCGGTAAGTCCCAAAAAACTCTGGAGTTGCTTTTTATCTTTTGGTTCAGGAAATTTTGTAACAGCTATAACGTGAGTTTCGGAAGGTCGAATTGTTCCATTCTCAATTACGTATCCTAAGAATTCAATTTTTCTCTTCAAAAACTGACATTTAGGAAAGTTAAATTCGAGGCCATACTCTGATGCTACCTGAAACACACGTTTCAATTTAGAGAGCGCCTCTTCCTCAGTCTGCGCAGGGACAATTATATCGTCTAAGTACACGGAAATCGTTTTATCTCTAATTAATTCTTTAAGGCATGCATATATGTAACGTTGGAAAAATTGTGGAGCGACATTTAAACCGAATGGCATTACATTGTACTCGAATTGTTGATTATTCGTAACAAACGAAGTAAACTTTTTACTATCCTCATCAACCTCTACGTGAAAAAATCCATTTTTCAAATCTAATGTACTGAACACCTTACTCTGCCCAATCTCATCTAAAATATCGTCAATCACTGGAAGGGGATAATTATCTCTAATTATCTTTTTGTTAAGTTTTCTATAATCTACGCATAATCGGTAGTCCCCATTTTTCTTTTTCGCTAAAACAATTGGCGCAGCATAATTTGAACAACTTTCTCTTATAATACCCTTATCAAGCCAATCTCCTATTTGTGTATCAACAAATTCTTGTTCAGCAATCGCTAATCGCCTCGGTCTTTGTACTACTGGTATGACATCGCTTAACACTATCTTAACTTTCAAGTCAACACTTTTCGTTTTCTCAGGCTTATAATTCGTAATCAAATTAATTAATTCTTCCCTTAAACCGCAGTCGGCAATATGCGTCATATCGATTTCATTTACATTAACCGCATTAGCTATTTCTGCTAAGCAAACAGATTCGGGTTCATGAGAATCATCTAAAGAATTTTCAGTCATGGGTGTGTTTGAAGAATTCAACCGCAAGTCTGGGTTAGGCTTGGGAACCTCTTCAACATCTAACCGCAAGTCAGATTTAACCGTGAGAATGTTTTTAACATCTTTGACCGCGCCTATCTCTGGAATTTCCAAGGGTATCTTTGTAACAACGTTTACATTGTAACTTTTTTCATCGTTCCGCTTACCCGTCACTTTTAAGCCATTGTTTGATATTTCGAAATTTAATTTATTCAAACAGTTATTGCCGAGAAGCATTTCATATTTTAAATCCTGCAAAACGTACACATCGCAATTTACACTAACATCATCAATTTTTATATTAGTATTGAAAAAACCTGAAGGAATTACTCCATCACCACTAATACCTGTCAATTTCACATCATTCTTACTTAAATTAGGCCTTCCCAAAATTCTATAAAGTTCATTGTTTATCATTGTCACATCTGACCCACTATCAACAAAACAATTTACGCGTTTCCCTTTAATTTCAATACTTTTGACAATTTTATCCGACGGACAAAATTTATTACTCATGGCGTTCACCGCTTTCGTATTATTTAAACCGTAGTGATTACTTTTATTTCCATCCATTCTGCGAGGACACTGATTCGATTTATGAGAGACAAATTCATTGCAATAAAAACATTTAGTTTTAAAAGGGTTATAATTATTCCTTACTCCGTTCTTGTTGTTTTGAGAGAAATTGTTCTTCCGGCCAAAACTTTTGTTCTCTGTGTTCTGCGAAAAACGTTTACTATCGCTATTTTTTATTTCCGAATTCTTCCTAACAATATTACGGGCCGCCTCATAATCATCAAGTCTACTTATAAAATCTGAGACCTTAGTAAACTTAGACAAGTCATCAACAAAATGCTCCCTTACTTCCAATGGTAATTTTTTCCTTATTTGGTCAATAACTAGAAGGTTTTTTAAATCTTCAAAAGACGAAATGTTCAGACCTGTCAACCATTCTTCTAAAAAATTCGTAAGTTCAAATGAGTAATCGCGCCACGAGGCCGAACTTTCTTTTCTGTGGCCAAAGAATTTCTGTCGAAACTGTTCCGCACTAAGCTTGAATCTTTTCAATAATAACTGTTTAACATAATCATAATCATTCGAGAGTTCCTCATTTTCGCGACCTATTATGTTAACTATTTCTAATGGTAACAGACCTAGCAAATAAATCACCCAATTCTCCTTTTCTACCCCTAATCTTTTTATTTGTCTTTCGAACAAAGTGAGATATATACTTATTTCTTCATTGGTATCATATCTCGCGATTAATTTTAAAACATCAGGAGTTTTCACTCCGGCATTAAGCATCATTTCGGATTTGTTTTTTGCGCTAAGTTCTAACTCTAATTTTTTTAATTCATATGCTTTTTTTTCGTTTTCCTCTATTTCTTTATTTTTATCTTGTTCTAACCGTTCGCTAACGAGACCGTCTAATAAGTTTTTGACTAAATCTTCATTATAACCGTCCGATTTGGTTATTATGTCGGCTAACTGAACTTTTGTCGCGCTTTCCTCAGCACTCAGCCCCAATTCATTTAACACTGACAATAAGTCTATTTTCTTTGCTCTTACCAAATATGCCATTATTCCTACAAAAACTCTATCAAATATACTAAAATATCTTATAAAAATATTATAAATATATAAGCAAAATTATTTTCTATTCATAAACTCACATTACAAAACAAAATTCTTTAATGTTTAAAATAAAAGCAAGATGCTATAAGTTTTATATTTAATTACCATTTATGGGAAAAAACCACTTACTTCATTGTGGATATCCTCTGTTCTCATGAAAAATAATACACAAAATATATTATAACTTCAAATCAAATATATATAATAATTATGAAAACATTCAATATAGATTGATCAATATCTCAATAGATCAATATCTCAATACATATCTGTATATGTTAAAAAATATAAGCCCTAAAAAAAATGCACCGGGCTTGAAAATACTAAAACACTAGGACATTTCAGCCCTGTATCACTTTGCTTCGAAAAAATTTCACTCGCGTAAAAATCGCCTCGCAAAAAAAAAATCACAGCGAGGGTTCTTGAAAGATAAAACATGCACCCAGTACGCACAATTAATCGGTTGGTAAAAAAATAGCACTTAGCTGGTAAAAAAAAACACACTACCAGCATTCGTCGAAGAAAAAAAACCCACAAATTCGTTGCACTCGCGCACTCGTTAACTTTACAACTCGTAAAAAAAAATGCACTACGAGTTGTTTCTTGTGGCACCGCAACAGCACTGTTTTCTTCCGGACAGCTCAAACACACGCAGCTCTCGGACAGTCGAAGCAGCTAAATAATTCTTTCTTTTCTTCGTAAAAATAGCGATTCCAGCAATCATTGGAGTAGCAGGGAATATCCAATTTTATCGCCGACCAGCTGAAAAGTTGTTAAAAGTCCAACGGAAGTCAAACGGTTGATCCTATTAATGCCAAATTACTATGAAAAGTTCTTGCAAGTCCTCTGGTTCATCCAGGGCGAGCCCCCAAAATTTGTAGAAGTGGGGCGGACGAAAAACGGGTGTTTGAAATAAGTCACAGTTCCAATATTTCACTGAATGAATATTTAATTATAAGTTTCTGGGTTAGATAACTGGTACATATACAATTCTAGGCTAAATACAGTATAAAATAAACAGGACAAAATAACTGATATTAAAGTTAATATGGGTATCAATCGATCCCTTTCACACAGTTCTAAAACGGAAATCTCGTTCCGTTAAAAACACGGGCGTGCAGCAGACCCATCTGCTCTGCACCGCAGCTCAAGGCCCTCTCTCTCTGCAAAATCTTCTAGCTCCCACACTTTTCCATATTGCACTTAGCTTGCAAATATTTTCCTGGGATGGGCATTTGAACTTCGCCCAGTTATTGAAACTATGCACATACATTGTCAGTCGAAGTCTTGTGGTTTCTGGGGCTAAATTACCTCTACATATATAAATTACTATTGGATTCAAAATCGCTTCAATAGTCAGGCTTGCCAGTTTTAAGCCTTTACAGTTAAAAGTAGTTTAAAAATGTTCTGTTTAGCAATACATTTGACCACCTTACGATATATTTCCAAAGATTACTCTAACAAAACATTATCGTTTTTAATATTTTTACAAAACATGTTGCCTGCGCTATACATCCTGAGAACAATTAAGTACAGTTCCAGCCCGTCTCGACTTCACTGAGAAAAAAAGCAAGCTTGATTTCAGCATTGCACGAGTCTGCTAAAGAAAAAAGAAACTCCGCTCAGACACCATGCCTGATGCCGACTTCTATGGTGGACATGCAATATTTCTGTATTGATTTATCAAACTAGCATCGGTTCATGACGAACATTTACACTTATTCTCCCGAAAATCATATTCATTGAAACTAGCCAATATTTTACCGGTTTTGCTTACTCTTTTAGATTGGGCCGGCAGGCCCACTAATTTTTTTTTACCGGCCTAGCTGGTCCGTTTAATTTATTTGCTGGCACGGCCCGTATTTTTCGTTTATCAGCCAATTGATAAAAATGTCTTAATTCTGCCGACCCGACCCGTTTGAAAATTGTCTTTATTTCGACTGGCCGAGTGCGGGCCTCGGATCAAGTCCGGGCCCGTGCAAGTCCCTATCTTGTACGCTAAAATATGAAAAACATAGACGACTGAGAGCAGGAAAACACAGTGATAAACCTTCCAATTGATCACTAAAATAGAGTTTTTGACAGTTGTTTCCCCCAAGTTATGGCTTTGGCAGATCAGTTGCATTTTAATATGATAATCGAGTTCTGTCCAATCCTAGAATTTTAGCCACAAACTCAATGAGGCCTGTGTAGTGGCTTTCCTGTCAAATTGGAATGAAGAATATTTTTACTCAACTTTCCTTTCGTCCAATAAACAGTCTTTTTCGGACGGTACATAGTCGCCGAATGTGATTGTTGCCACTTCTGGGAAAAAATATGAATATCTTCATTGAAGTCGTCATCATCTTTAATGCTAGTTGATCTACTAGAACTCTACTCATCTACTGCAAATTCTCAGAAAAACTAGTCTTTCCCGAATTTTTTTTTTTTTTTCAAATTATTTTCAGCAGTCACGAGAAGTCGAAAAATGGTGAGGCAAACTTCGGATTTTCGGAAGAAATCCTTTAGAAAAATGATAAGGATTGGTGTTTTTTAGTGTATGTTTTAAGTAAAAACATGTAAAATTGGAAAAAAAATCGGGTGTTTTACAGTTGTATCGATTGATACTGACTACCTAGAATTTGCCGACTGTCATCGAAGTTGCCGACATTAGGGGGGCGAGACGCCCCCCTACGCCCCCCCAGTAGCTACGCCCCTATATATAACAAGTCGGAAATTATACCGGAAACAGTGACGTCAACTTATATGGGCCCATGGTTCCCGAGACTACCCAATAATCTTGAATCACAGCTTTCTCAATTTCCATTATTCTATTTATTTACTTATCTATATATATATAAGAAAGTCTGGATTTTGTATTAATCACAGCAGAAAAAAATCTGCCGAAGCTACAATCTTGAAAATCGGAGTAAAAATACTTCTGATAACGTCGAGTGCCGCTAAGAAGGGATTTTCGGAAATTCCACCCCTAAGGGGGTTAAAAAAAGGAACGAACTTTTAAAAAATCCTTAAAAATCGGCTTTTGTAGTTATTTTTTAACTGATAACATATTTTAGTTTATTTTTTCATTCTGAATCGAATGGTACCAAGCAAATTCTTTTAAGTTCAGTAGTTCGCGAGATACTTCACATTTTCCTGATTTGGCGGTGTCTTCGGGACAAAAACCTGAAATTTTCTAACCTTATCTATCTATATAAAAGAAAGTCTGGATTTCGTATTAATCACAGCAGAAACAAATCTGCCGAACCTTATAATCTTGAAAATTGGGGTAAAAATACTTCTGATAACCAGAGCCTGATTACTAACGGGGCACTCTCTCACCAGAAAAATTTTATAGAAATTTTCGTCTTCTTTAAACGTCCTTTTTATACAAGATTACTGTCATGAATAAGGAAAAATTCTTTAGTTCTTTTTCCTGGTGGGAGAGTGCCCCGTTAGTAATCAGGCCCTGCTGATAACATCGACTGCCGCTAAGAAGGGATTTTCGAAAGTTCCACCCTTAAGAGGGGTAAAAAAAAAGAATCAACTTTAAAAAAATTCCTTAAAAATCGGCTTTTGTAGTCACTGATAACATTTTCAAGTGTATTTTTTCATGCAGAATCGAATGATACTAAGCAAATCCTTTTAAGTCCAGTAGTTCGTGAGATACTTCACATTTTTCTAATTTGGCGATGTCTTTAGATGACTGATTTTTTTACCGATTACAGACAGTCTAAAATATGATATAAAACTGAAAATTAATATGATTTAAATATTTCGTTAGATTCAACTTTATTTAGAAAAACTGACCAGCGTAGCGGGCGAAGACTGCTAGTTATTTTATAATTTATTTTTCTTCTAACAATAAAATTTTTGTTGCTAATGACCATGTATTTTAGTTCTCCGACAGACACCTGTAAATCCCAAGTGACTGAAATGCTTTGCTACATGAATATCTTTCTGCTAATTCAATTTGTAGTGATGTTCATGATAGCATGACATTATAGTAAATATCAGTGTCTTTATAAGGAAAAACGCATGAAAATATAATTTAATAAAATTACTTACTATTTTACTTTTTAATTACTTTATTAAAACATGATAGCTTGACTTAAAATTCGCATCTTTTACCATCTGTCAACCCTTCAAAGAAAAACAAACTCGTCGCACCATTTTACAAAAATAATTTTGAGCCCACCCAATATTTTTCCGAAGTTAGCGCGCCCTACCAGTGGCCGCGAGGTTCTGACCTCGAAACTGGTTCTGGGTTCAAACCCAATCGCGACCGTCGGCCTAACCGTTCGGAGTTTTCCGTGGTTTTCTTCGAACCTTGCGTAAATACGGGTTAGATTCCCTTAGAAAGACCCCTACGGAGGGCCCCCCCCCCACTCCTTTAGGGCCTATATCCCAAGCGTAGATAATTGGCCGGCATAAACAAAACCAAACCAAACCAATCAAAAGTTGACGCTACTGCCTGAAATGTTTTTCTTTTCGTTAGGATTTGACATTTTAGCCGATGCCTGCGCATAGAGTCGGAAAGTTCAGTCGGAAAGTGTGGCCTAATTTAACCGCAATGTATAATTTTTCTTTATCGTCAAATGAAGTAATAAAAATTTTCCTCAAGGGAAATTTAGTTTGCTTTTCGTTAAATAAATGTGATAAATAAAAAAGAATTAGAAAGACTTTTTTTTTTTTCATTAAGAAAAACCTATAAATATACAAACTTTATTTTTTAGCAGAAAGTTTTTACCAAGTAGACATTTTGCAAGAAGCATTATAATTTTGTTTTTGTTTTTGTTTTTATCAAAAGAGAAAACATGTTGTCAGTTATATACACACTTCTCCTCTGCATGGGGTCTGTGTTTCGCTTCAGATCAGGTTGAAAGTAACCAAATGCTGCGCAAAAAAATTTCAACGGCAGCTGTTTTCTTTTTTTTCTTTTCTTTTTTTTCTTTTCACTTTGTTAACTCGAATATTAATGCGTAGCTTTGCTGATTTCGTGCTAACTTTGCACATCTGTTACTAAAAGGATGATGTAAGCCGGCAGCCCCCCTTGTCCGTAATTTAAGAATAATCGACTTCCTCTTACAACAGACAAGATTTGTTCACATAATGAGCAGAATAGTCGCGAACTTCGATTGTTTTTGAATGATAATTTACGCACTTTAAAAATGAGTTAAGGCTATTCTCAAATCGAAATTGGCTACTTTCTGGCGCATTTTTAAAATTCCGTTTTGTTCGCAAATGCATCAAATTGGCAGATGATCTGACTCAGAAATTATTTAACCGAACAGTATTTTTGTGCTTCGGTAAAGGTAGTAAGTTTTTCAGAAAACACTGAAAAAGTTTGTGTTTTGAGCCGAATTTGCTGAAATAACATCGCATAAAAGGAAATAAAAACTACTATCGCTCGGACGAAAATCGCCTATAACTAACTAGAGATATAATTCACTTCGAAAAATGACAGAAATTTCATGGCTTTCATTGCATTTGTATGTTGGCTAATTATCTGCACTTGAGATATAGGCCCTAAAGGGAGGGGGTATGTCCTCCCAGGGGGGGTCTTTCTAAGAGAACTTAACCCGTATTTACGTAAGAAAATCCAAGGTTAGAAAAAAAACCACGGGAAAACTCCGAACGGTTAGGTTGACGCCGCAATGGGGCTTGAACCCATCACCGGCCGTCTACCAGTTTCTGAAGCAGAACCTCTCGGCCACTGGTGGATCTAAGCATGACTTTCACTGACGATGTTAAACTTCAAGTGTAGAGGTTTAGCACTTTTTGTGATTCCTGTGGCAAAAATGTTCTGATTGCTGTATTATAGAGATATCACTTCATTCATCCTAATTATACAAAATATAGGTTGTCTCAAAAATTTCTTTCGTTTTTTGACAAAAAATAACGCATGCAAATTTCGAAAACAGTGAGATTTTATTGAAGAATTTATGTGCTATTCTGTTCAGCAAACCTTCTATCTTTTCAGAAGTCTCATAATACCTTCTTTCAAAAACATTTTTGATTCGGTTCCAAAACACCTTTCCGAGGTGATTTTTTTATGTCATTCAAACAGTTAATATTTTTTCGTGAAAAGAATTTCTGAGAGAGGAAAGAAAATAGCAATCGGATGGAGCAATGTCTGAAGAGTAGGGAGGGTGGGTCAGAATAGCGCAGTCGAATACAAAGAATCTGTTTCGCCCATTCAAAGATTGTCCGAAAGGCGTTTTTTGCAATTCATGTATTTTTTTTTTTTTTAGTTCAACTGGTATCACTTTCTGTAAATAGAAATCTTTAACTCACACTTTGACATAATTTTCAAAATAAAAATACAGTAGACTTCCTCAAATCCGCACAGCTTGGGACCAGAGGTTTTGCGGATTTTAGAATTTTGCGGATTTCTGGTCATTGCTTTGTTTACAATTTTTAAACAGTAATTTGAATGTAATTAATAATGCAATCAAAAGTATAATGAATGCTTACAATATACAAAATATTAAAATAAGTAATAAACTAAAGTAATAAAAATTTAGATAATTTTTAAAATGATTAAAATACTAAAAGCAAAGGTCAAGTTAATAATCATTAATGTACAATTAAATATTCATTATAAATATGAAATGTGTTTTTCCTAAATTATTCAATGAAACTTGCTTCATAAAAGTACATTACTAATTCACATCAGGATGATAAAATTATGAAGCTTTATTTCAGGTTTAGCCAGACTTAATAACTAAAAAAGCTTGATTATAATACATAAGTATATGTGGTAAGATTGTGATTACCAATGATATCAGCAATATCTTTATTTTTTCAGAAATAAATTATTCTTTCTTCATGAAAAAACATCAATTCAATAACGTTAACAAAAATTACAAATTAAAAAATGTATGGAATTGATATAAAACTAAAAAAGTGAAATTTTGCACCTACATCTAAACTGACAGTTTCATTGTTTACATCTGTAAAATATGTGCGAATTTTAGAGAGTTGCGGATTTTAGGAGTGCGGATTTGAGGGAGTCTACTGTACTACAAAACGGAATAGAATATAAAAATAGTTGATGGCGGTTGACCTGTTGGAAAATTACGGACCGCATTTTCAACAGAGAAAAGATCCTTTTACGAAAAGATTGGTCCCCATAGATCAGGCATGTCAAACACGTGGCCCGCGGGCCATATTTGGCCCGCCAAAAACTTATCTGTGGCCCGCGAAGCTTTTGGCATTTTACCTGTGTTTTATTTCGTTGTTAAAAACGTCCAGGGTGAAAGATGACTGCACGAACACTGGTGCATCAACCGTGGTCTTAGAGTTTATAAACATCTAAAAGATCAGTTTGGCACACTTTTTTTTTTTAATTCAAAATGATATTATATTTTTGAACAATAATATTTATCTTATATACTCTGTCATTAAATAAAAGGAATAAGTCAAGTAAATTATTAATCAAGTGAATCATAGTTCATTGCGAAAATATATGAATATGAGGATTTCAAATTTCTATAATTATTCCTAACTCGACCAATTTTTTAAAGTATAGAATGCAAATAAACATTATTTAAACAAGAAAATATATTTGATAAATGAAATAAAAAAAAAAAAAAATAGAAACAAGGCACAATACAAGACATATTTTATTAAATAAATTCTTTGATTCAAAACATGTTTTTTTTTTTTTTTTTTTTTTTTTTTTAATTATGTTTTACCTCTAAAATTCTAACAGCTATGCTTTTTGTCAGATCAAGATTAACAAATCAGAAAACACATTTAATTTCAAAAATAAATATAATTTACAAAATTCAATTAAATTTTATTGATAAAAAGTAACTTTGTGTATTTTTTTTTTTTTTCGAAAAATAAGATAAAATAAAATATGCGTAATAATAACTTTGGAATTTTGATTAAATATTTCTTTAACATGGTTGTGTTTTGTACAAAACATTTTATTCTTTGCAATGGTAATACAGTCAAACCCCGATAATTCGGATTAACTGGAACCAGACCCAATCCGGATTATCCGGAGAATTAGTAACAAATGAAATAAAATAAAATATATTTACGGAAAATCACCTTTATGTTAAACTTATTGTATATTTACAGACAGTAAAAATGCTTACTTTGCTCAATTCTTCCGAAAAAATTTTAGAAATAGTTTTTTTTTTTTTTTTTTTTTTTTTTTTTAAATTCAGAATACGATGATTAAACAAGTTAATGTTATGGAAATTAACCAATCGCTTCAACAAACTTGAAAAAAAATGACCAAATCGATCCGGATTATCCGGAGATCCGGATTAACGGGGTCCGAATTTGCGGGGTTCTACTGTAATAACATCTACTTTTTTTCATGTGGCCCGCGGCCTTGTATATAATGCTTTATTTGGTCCGTGGCGGTAAATGAGTTTGACATGCCTGCCATAGATGAAAGTTGGACACTTTATAACAACCATTAGAACGCAAACAATACTAAACCTGTTAGAATAACGGTCCCATTCTTGTCGCTAAAGCCGGACTCCTACAGAAGAAAGTTTTGGTCCCTATTTGGTGAAATTGGATCTACTACAAGATATTTCTACCAAACCAAACCACGAACTGAGTTGAACAAAAGTTACTGTTTGCAACGAGAGAAACTGAAAGCAGCTTACCAGGAAACACCCTGAATTAACAAACAAACGAGGCATTATCTTCCATAGTGATAACTCCATTCCACGTATGTATTTGCACAAAGTCCTTGTATTAGAATGAGACATTCCGAACTATCCTCCTTATTCTCCGGACATTGCTCCGTCCGACTACTATTTGAATTATAAGAAGATTTGTTCAACAGATTTGCGCAAACATGCTTCAATAAAATATCGCCACTATCGAAATTACCATAGTTTATTTTTTGTACAAAAAAAAAAAAAAAAAAAAAAAGAAAAGAAAGAAAGAAAGAATGAAAGAAACTTTTGGGAGAACCTAATATTTATTTATTTATTTATTTTACCTACACTAAAATCCTATTAAGAAAAGTACCCGAGGCTTGCATCTATGTTGTAAAATTGAGCTAAGTCGTTAAAAACAGTATAGTAAATTTCGAAGAGTCAGGGATGGCAGGTCTTCAGGGTTCATAATAAAGTTATGCTTTTCTGAAATATATCGTCTGCAAGTGTTGCTGATTTTCATACTGGTATACACGGGTTTGACATTTACTGTAAAATTATCTGCTATCATAGACCGGAAATTTTTAGAGGATATTATTTCCCAGATGTTATATGTCCTACAGAAATTTTTATACGATAGATACTGTTACACTTTGGTACAAAGCACAAATCTGGCGTTTTTAGGCTCAGTGTCATAAAAGCGAGACAAGTTGTCAAAACAAAACAACCAGACAGCAACAACAAAAAGACAAGCGGGAAAACAATTTCAAAATCGAAACATAAAAATATGTTAGATCTTATGAAATTGAAACCTGTCTACAGACGAAATGTTTGCTTAAATATATATATACAGTGTCTCACAAAAGTGATGGGACACTTGTGCTTTATAAAAAGAAACTGCAATAAAATAAATAAACAAACATGTGCAAAAATTTTTTGGGTGTGTTTCATATTTAAAGTTAGTAACAATTATTACATAACATACATTTTGTCAAAATATAAAAATATTAATTTAGTAAAAATACAATTGTTCAGAACGGAGCAAAAAATGGCTCACATAAGTGATGGGACACTTACTTTTCCATCAAATATTTATCCAAAAATTTTACTTTTTAAAAGGTTTTAATATTTTGTTGGATTTCCTTTTACTTTTAAAACATGATTTAATCTTTTTGGGATGGATTCGACTAATTTTTTTGTGATTTCTGGAGTGATTTTACCCCATTCTTCTTGAAGCACCGATTTTAGTTGTTGTTTTGAAGAAATGGTGTGTTTGCGAATTCTTGATTCCAATTCTTGCCAAATATTCTCTATGGGATTTAAGTCTGGAGATTGTGGTGGTGTTTTTATTATTTCAGGACAGTTATATAGCAGCCAGAGTCTAACGTTCAGAGCAGTGTGCTTGGGGTCATTGTCCTGGTAGAATTTAAAATCGTTATGCAGGTTCAATTTTCGTGCTGAAGATTTCAAATTTTGCTTTAAAATATCAATATACTTGTACTGATCCATTATACTGTCTATAAAAACAAGATTACCAACTCCAGCGGACGACATACACCCCCATACCATAACTCCTCCTCCACCATGTTTTACTGTTGGTACCAAGTTCTGTTTGCGAAATTCTTCCCTGGGTTTTCTCCACACCAAGATTCTACCGTCAGAACCAAATATATTAAATTTACTCTCATCAGCAAATATAACTTTATTCCAGTAATCAGAATTCTTATTTATGTTGGATTTTGCGAAAGCTAGTCTGAGTTTTCTATTCTTTTCACTTACGAAGAATTTTTCCCTGGCTATTCTACCGTGATATTCAGCAGATCGAATTACCCTTCTAATAGTCTCAGGATTAACAATTATTCCATATAATGCTTGTAAATCAGCAGCAACTTTTGAAGCACTATTTCTTGGATTTTTTTTAATATTTCGAACGATAATTCGCTTTATTCCATTGGATAGCTTTGATGGTCGGCCAGGTCTTCTTTTATCCTGAATCATATGATTCTTTTTATATCGTTTAATGATATTGAAAACTGTTGAACGACTCAAGTTAACTGTTTCAGCAGTTTTTCTAATAGATTTTCCACGTTCAATATGCAAATTAATAACTAATTTTTGAATTTCAGGCGAAGTTTCTTTTCGTTTAGCATTCATGGCTACACAGAGCTAAAAAACACAAAAATTCCAAAACAAACTGGAGAGAAATACTGCAGACGATTTTATAAATTATTGCCAATTGCTTTTAAGTAAAAATAAAACCCCAAAAAATATTTTTATTGCTTATTTCAGACGATTTTTGTTGCATATATAATGGTGTCCCATCACTTATGTGAGCTATTTTTTGCTCCGTTCTAAACATTTGTATTTTTATGAAATTAATATTTTAATATTTTGACAAAATGTATGTTATATAATAATCTTTACTAAATTTAAGTATGAAACACACCCACAAAAAAATGTGTACATGTTTTTTTTAATTTATTTGATTAGTTTCCTTTTGTAAAGCACAAGTGTCCCATCACTTATGTGAGACACTGTATATATAACTACACTTGATTAGATAGAAAACTGTTTAAAACGGAATCTCTCTCATGTCATTTGAGATTCCGCCTTAGTAAGTTTTTCTGTACTCATTAAACCTAAGAATATTAAGCAGTAAAATCTATTGCAAACAGAATCGCTAGCAGGAATATGTTCAGGAAATTTTTAGATCCTTTAAAGGACCCTTCACAAAATAATTTATCTTAAAACAGAACCCTTCACAAAATAATTTATCTTAAAACAGGACCCTTCACAAAATTTTTATCCCCAAACAGGACCCTTCACAAAACATTTTATGCCAAAACCGGACTCTTCACAAAATTATTTGTCTCTTAAATAGAACTTGCACAGGATTTTTTCACCTTCAAATTGAACTTTTCACAAATTTAATAGTAAAATTTGGCTTGTAAATAAAGAGTTGAACTCACCAAAGTGCATATTGCTTAGCTTTTTATGTATGGAAATAGAACCTCAAGACATCGGTAATTTAAAATTCACAAAATTCCAACTCGGATTTTCATAAATATAAGAAAAAAATTCACAATTTCACAAAAAATAGAACCTTGTGAGAAAAGTCTGGACAGACCCCTAGCTAGGAAACGAAAGAAAATTCCGTTTTTGGAGGTTACAGATTGAAGTATCATACCGGTATGATATTATTTCATAGAAATATTAAATTTCTATGTTTAAGACAGTCCCCCGTTCTGATAGGGTTCCGTTCTGATAGGATTTTTTGAATCAAACATATAAAACCTGTAAAAATAAAAAAGCCCAAGACCGGAAAAAGATTGCATTCAATCGTTTTCAATCGTTCCATTCTCAACTATGTTCAATAGCTAATTTCTAAACCGTTCGTCATAGGCATATAGTTACAGTTACAAAAAATGATTTGAATAAAATAAAATATATTATTTTAAAAATCATTCAGATCCTTAACAACATTACTTAAATGTTACAAAAATTATTTTTTTTACTCGATTCTAGGTCATATAAGAGATATTTAGTAAAAAAAAACTCTACTACATTAACAAGTAAGATGAATTTACTGACGAAATAATTTCAATACTTGTGATGTCCTCTATCTCCCCTTAAAGTTGTTCTAATAAGCCTTAGACATCCTGTATATTAGATTCAGTAATAGGGGGGAAATAAGGCTACATCTTAAATAGCACGCAATCACCATGGCAACCTAGAATAGCTATCTATCATGGGATATCATTGAATTAATTGTTTTATGTTTATAGGATTTATTAGTTTAATCACCTTGGTAACTTAGAATCATTGTCTAACATGGGATATAGTTGGATTAATTACGTATGATAGGACCTAATAAAATGAAGAAAAATTTTAATAATATGCTTTTAAATTTTGATTCGATTTTAATAAAATTTGAAATAACACGACAAATCTCTGAAACGCGATATAAAATAGCAAGCCATTCCGTTATGTAGGTATTGCGTTGTTTTCGGACAGACAGACGGGCCAGACGACGACTATAGCTGCTACGTATTTATATAATTACGAACACGCCTAAAAAGAAGAAAAAC
This sequence comes from Maratus speculifer, assembly GCA_964019185.1. Lineage (NCBI taxonomy): Eukaryota > Metazoa > Arthropoda > Arachnida > Araneae > Salticidae > Maratus > Maratus speculifer. The sequence goes on along the minus strand of OZ025301.1, from coordinate 156,674,994 downwards.
AGGAGGTTAAAACTTAAGTTAGATTCTTTAAATCTCTCTAATCTCGATTTCAATTTAAGAATCAAAAAATTTTATTTCACGCATTACGATAAGTTTCTGATATTAATGTAATAATTGTTGCGTGATTTTTTAGAAATCAATATACGAACCAAGATGTTCATTTATATAAGGAAAAAAAAAAGGTGTTCATAATGCTATATATATGTAACACACACACACACACACATATATATATATATATATATATATATATATATATATATATATATATATATATATATATATATATATATATATATAAACACTATTTTTTATGAAAGAAAACAAAAACAATGAATCGGTATTGTATCGTAACATAAAAAACTTTTTTAAAACTTTTTTTTATTTTATTTTATCATCACCTTTAATTACCACACAATAACTAAATTATTGTATAAAAAAGAGAATTCTAATTAGTTGAATTTGCAATGCAAAAGAATTTATGCATGCCATAAAAAAACAGTAATTAAGAACAAACAGCATGATCTATCTCACAGATAAATATAAAATTGGGTGTCTAAAAAGATTTTTTCCCCTTTTTTCTCTTTTTTTTCAGTCCTAAAAGAATGTAAGAAAAAATAAGCTCCTAATTCGTTATTCAATCATCTGTGTTCAATGTAGAAAAATAATGACAGATTTGCTTTATTTAGACATAGAGCGAAGTTTTTTTTTTACCACGCTTTTATTAACTTCATCTGTATATGTTTGTGAGCTTGTAACTCTCCTTATTTTATGTATGTTCACCGATTATTCCGAAACCATGCAACCGATTAACTTGGTTTTGGTGTTAAATGAAAGACGATGCTCTCGAATTGGTACCACTTCAGTTTCATCAGTTTGGTTCAGTACTTTTTTAGTAATTAGGCAAAAACTAATAAAATTAGTGATTTTTCGCTAATTAAAAGTGTTGAATACGTTCACTGAATGGAGTGTAGACAGCATGGCCGAGCGGTCTAAGGCGCCGGATTGAAGCTCTGTTTTTCGAAAGAGATTGTGGGTTCGAACCCCACTCCTGACATTATTTACATCTATGTAAAAATTTAAAAAAAAAATTCCGTATTACAGTTTTTATTTTTAACCGGCTTCAGAAAAGGAAGAGGAAGTTATCAATTCGACGCGTATGTATATTTTTTCTGTGCATGTTCAGCAATTACTCTGAAACTATCCAACCGATTAATTTGGTTTTTGTATTAAATATAAATATAGTTTTAAAAAAATTAAAAACCACGCTTTTAAAGTAATCAAACTAAAAAGTGAAAAATAAATATAGTTTAAAAAAACTAGAAAACACGCTTTTTAAGTATATCAAACTAAAAAGTGAAAAATAATTCGTACTATAAACTGAAAACGAAAATAGATGAAAAATACTATATTACTATAAAATCATTGTTATTATAGAAATCAATTAATAAGCAATAAATAAAATTATCGTGGAAAAAAAGCGTGGGGTGCTCCATCTATCATGCTCCATCTATCAGTTCTTAAGAAGCACCTCACGCTTTTTTTCCACGATAATTTTATTTATTGCTTATTAATTGATTTCTATCATAACAATGATTTTATAGTAATATAGTATTTTTCATCTATTTTCGTTTTCAGCTTATAGTACGAATTATTTTTCACTTTTTAGTTTGATATACTTAAAAAGCGTGTTTTCTAGTTTTTTTAAACTATATTTACTTTTTTTAACATTAATTGATCGTCTCTGAAACATAAGCCAAGAAATAGAAATCAACTAACTGTAAGGTCATGTGGGGAAAAAACGGTTTAAATTTTATAGCTTTACCGGCCTAAATAAGATAGCTAAAGGAATAGGGTGCTAAATGATTAGGAACGTAAAAGAAACGTGCTGGAAGATTTTAAAATAATATATTTTAAGCATGTATCTATATATTTTTTGCAATTTTTTTTTCGATATGCGTTTTTTTATGCTTAGGTACATTTTTCTAAAATTCTATTTTAGGTCGTTGAATTTTTCCAAAATTGTGTAACTAACTTTTTTTGTTTAAAAATATGTAACATTTTAGGTCTGAGTGAATTTTTTTTTTTTTTTTTTTTTTTTTTTTTTTTAAATAATGAAAAATATACTGTTAAAATTTTTAGGATTTTCAAAGCTTTTAGTAAAATATTTTTAATTTTATTTGTCTTATCTTTTAAGACGAAACGAGTGGAATCCCGTCGAATTCGACGAATGAAATGTTTAAAAGACCCGATCGATTTGGTTTAAAAAAAAAAAAAAAAAAAAAAAAAAAAAGCAAAAGTAATCACATTATTGAATCAATATATAATACACACATTTCCAAACTTAATGTCAAGTTTGCCAGTTACAATTTTGCATGCAAATAGTCGCACATCTTCAGTTAAAATTGTAATCTGAGTGCCGGCGAAATCCAGAAATTTTATTTTATATCAAAAAATAGTTTTATAAAAAAAAAAAAAAAAAAAAAAAAAAAAAAAAAACTTATTTTATTTTTACTATGACATTATTTTTACTAACTGAAGTCAACTGAAAGTAAAATCTCAATCTCAGTGTCCATAATGAAAAGAAATATTTAAATGTAATATCGTTATGAGTAAAAATGCGATGTTTTAAATAGTGACGTCATTTTCTCTTCAAATGTTTTTTAAAAGTTACTGTTATTAGTAATATGAAAAAGGCATTCGTAATAATATTGTAATTCCCATTTATCTGGTTGCTGAATGACATCATTTTCCTCATTTGAAATTTTTCTTATTTTGCTTTAGATATTAATTTTTATCATAAATTATTTTCTGTTATTTTATATACATTATTAATATTATTTCTCCGTAAATATTTTTTTTTTTTTTACCTCAATTAGTGCATAATTATATGCAATCATTTTATTGGGGTTAAATTTTACGAAAACAATTAACTTTTTTCTTTTAAATGCGAGGACATGTTCACTGATGAAATAAAGCTTCTGACTAGTGGAAAGTGATAATGGACAATAAATTTTTATTATCGAGGGAAAAGCTAAACTGAGTTGCCACCATTATGAAGAGATATCGTAAAAAGCATTTAAAATTAAAAATAAAATATAAAAATGGAAATAAATTAAAAAATAGCTAAAATGGGCACAACTACAAATAAATAGCTTTCATTTTAAAAAATAATTATCAAAATCGGTAGAGTAGAAAATTCAGGGCTGATGATTAAAAAAAACAGCCAGGTTTTTTAAATATATAGATGAATATGGCTTCTTATTATTCTCAATTAGTATGTTTTCTGATACCAAAAAATTTTTTAAAGTGATACTAGTCGCCCTTGGTGATCAGTTTGGTCTTCTTTAAATGTATGCTAAGCATTGTATCAAATTACTTTTATTCATAATTTGGAAATAGTTCCAAATCCTATTCCAGTTTCCAAATCCTGGTCCAACTTTTTTTAATGATAAATGTTTTAATGTGGCTGTTGTTCAGTTTTTGGGGTTATATAATGCTAGAGTGAAAAAATTTTCTATGTTCTGGAATGTTTTTTTTTTCTTTGTTAAGTTTATGTTTTTTTAATAATATTTATTAGATAAATGTATGTTTATAATTATTAAAAAACATGTTTTTTTTCTCATAATAATAATAAAAAAAATGATAAGAAGCTAAAAAGTTTTTGGAGCTATTTTGGATTTTTCGCCAATCGCGTAAACAAGATGCAAAACGCTTCCTCATTATTTAATTTATTTGTTCAATTCCTTGCCAAATCAGAAGATTATGTTAGACAAATCAAGAGCTCAGCATATTTATGCTAGCCGCAGGTATTAAATCGCCAAACGTTGTGTTCGTGACATTTTTTCGTGTTTCATAAATTTCATTATTTGAAATGCAATCCTTTCATTCATTTCATTTATAATGCATAACTTTAATTTTTAACTGAAACATTTAAAATTCATGTATTTTATTTATTTTTTTAATAAATAAAAAAGAAAAAATAAATAAATTAACAAATAAAAATAAAAATAATAAAGCTATTTTGAAGCTCCATAATTGCAGGAAAAGAGCGAAACGTAAATAAACCCAATTTACTCGGCCTAAATCCTGCCAAAAAACTTTTACAGAATAATCAATAATATGCTTTTTTTTTTTTTTTTTTTTTTTTTTTTTTTTGGGGGGGGGGGAGGCGTTGCTATTAAACTATAACAAATAATCGCGATTTCTGTGCCACATACGTTAGCATAATATATATATATAGGTATTCAACTGCTTTTTAAAGAAGTGTACTGAACAGACATGTTGTTAAAAAAATACATAAAAAGTGAATTAGTTCTTGAAAATTAATTTATGTGTGAAATCAATTTCTCTTGCTTTATATATTGGCTATAATATGTGCATTTACTGTAAAAGCAAAAAAAATAATTTATATCCCTGTTTTTAAGTATAACATGATGTTAAATGTTTCGTGATGTTATTGATAAATTTTACATGATGTTAAATATTTCGCAAAATCCGTTTCATTTTGCTTGTCGAAATGTATCATTTGGCCTTAAAAAGAAGATGCACTTTATAGCGCTCAGATGTTGTTTAATCATAATTTTTTAATCTTATTTTTGTAGTTTTCTTGCTAAAATATACATTAATTTTATAGTATTTTAATTAACAGGTTTGGTTTGGTTTATTTTACGTCGGCCGATTATCTACGCGAGGGATATAGGCCCAGAGGAGGGGGTGCCCTTTGTGGGGGTCTTTCTAAGGGAACCTAACCCGTATTTACGCAAGGTTCGATGAAAACCACAAAAACTCCGATCGGTTAGGCCGATGGCCGCGATTGGGTTCTAACCCATCACCTGCCGTCTACCAGTTGAGAGGTCAGAATCTCTCGGCCACTGGTGGAGCTTTAATTAACAGAGCGAGATGTAAAGATTCCACATATATCTTCCTCCTTTTCAGAATATTTTCTCATTTTTTTTAATAGTTTATTCAGTTAGTCACTTTATATGCGTCGAGGAAGCTTTATTTCTGGAATTAACTTATTTAGTGTTTGTCACCAGATTCATCAAAATCCTAGAATATCACCTACCTTATAAATATCGGTCTATGTACTGGCTGACTACTACACTGTACTTCGTATTCACATATGCCTGCAAAACTACTTTTACAATAACAATATAATATGTGTAAAAAAAAAAAAAAAAAAAAAAAAAAAAAAACAAGCAGTAGGGAAGAGTCAAAGCCGCCATAATTACTTATACTTTAGTAATATCGGAGTGGTGTAGTATAATGATCTTAAACTACACCACTTTTTATAATAAATTTTAAGTTTTAAATATTAAAAAATTATGAAACGTTTTATTGTGCGATTTTGTTTACAAGTAATATGGTTTTTCATCACAAAAAAATTCAAAATTTTCACTCAATTAATAAAAATTATTTTAAATGTGTCCCGGACCCCCTTAAAAGAAAATCCAAAGTGGCAACTCTGTACAGTACATAAATAATAAATAAAAAACTTGAATCTATTCAAGAACTATCTTTCTGTTGTTGTTTATTTATTTGTGCTGGCAGAGAGAGAAAGAAAAAAAAAGTCGTGTATTTACCTCTGTTACTTTTTCTTTTCTCTCTACTTGGCAAAGTAAAAACAACAAAAAAAAAGAATCGTAAGACGTTACGCAATCGGTTTCTGTTGAAGTCAGCAAATAGTGACAGCTTTCTTTATATGCAGCTGGGTCTTTTTGCATTAATTGATCGTCTCCAAAAGGATTTGCCAACAAATGTATGTCACCCTAAAAAAAGAAGATGCTTTGTAACACTCAGCGATTATTTAACCCTTTGAAGCATTCAGCGTTTATTTCTTTCCTACTTTCCAGTCTAATGAACATATTGCGCTATATGTATTGAAGAGATGTATGAAATGAAAACCTTTTTAGACTTTGCCTTTGGAAGTCTTCGCAATTATTGAGTTTTGAGCAGCATTTACAAGGAAATTGCTTTTGGTGTTGCTCGTACTTGCATCGAGATATTGTGTATTTTGTAGCCCTAGAGAACTGACAAAAATTCTCTATTAAAATCATATTTTATGTATTTCTTATACTTTAAAATTTGTATTATTATATTATTATTTATTATTATTTTAATTTATTTCACGTCGAAAATGAGTTAAGTCGGCAAAGATGTCGTTACGAAATTTTCTCTTGCCTTGTTTTGGGGCTATGACAATCGGCTAGGGATGTCAGAAAACTCTACTTTTGAATATACGACGATATTTTTCCCGCCAAAAATTTGAATATAATGTAATTTTTCAAAACCAAATTATTCGTAGGTTTTTGAAGGAATTTTTAAATTTTTTTTTTCAATATTTTATATTTATTATTAACTAATATATATTTTTAAATGCTTTCCTTAAAAAAGAATACAGAATCGTAAAGTGTTACGTAATCGGTTTCTGTTGAAGTCAGCAAATAGTGACAGATTTCTTTATAGGCAGCTGGCTCTTTTTGCATTAATTGATCGTCTCCGAAAGGATTTGCCAACAAATGTATGTCACCCTAAAAAAAAAGAAGATGCTTTGTAGCACTGAGCGATTAGTTAACCCTTTCAAGCATTCAGCGTTTATTTCCCACTTTCCAGTCTAATGAACGTATTGCGTTTCATGTAACAAGTAAAATTGTATACAATTAAATGCCTTTGCGAATCGCTTGTTTAGGCGATGGTTCTGGAAGTTCGCAATGATTATTTAACTTTTGGCATTACTTAGAGGCTTTTTAAGAGTGTTGTTAAATAAAAAAGGGCAACTTTGTGACATAAGTTTTAATTTATTTTTGATCGGAAATGCATGAAATTAGCAGATGTTGTTGTTCAGAAACTACCTAATCGCACTCATATTTCCGTTTTTTAGCAAACGCAATAGATATTTCAGAACAAGCTGTCAAAATTGACATTTTAAACGGCATTTCCCGACGAAAGCATAAAAACCAGTCTTGCAGCCGGAGAAAAAAGACATGATCATGTGATCGAAATCGATTATAACTCAATAGGTTATTTAATTGTCATAAAATGGAAAACTAAGTCCGATTCGAAATCGCCTCCATAGTCTATCCTTCCAATCATTGTGTTAAAAAATGAATTAGTAAATGTGTCAAAACTTTTTGCGCTTGTTGAGCAAAACAGTTGAGAAACACCCTTAATAATTTCCAGTCTAAGAAAAAGTTACAATTCGTATAATTGGCATGAATAGACTTAGACCATAAATTACTCATAGATTGAGTGTATCTGTATAAATAAACAATTAATTCAATCGTTCAAAAAAGAATCTGTCTAGTCTAAGAAAAAGTTACAATTCGTGTAATTGGCATGAGTAGACTTAGACCATAAATTACTCATAGATTGAGTGTATCTATATAAATAAACAATTAATTCAATCGTTCAAAAAACAATCTGTCTAGTTTAAGAAAAAGCTACGATTCGTGTAATTGGCATGAGTAGACTTAGACCATAAATTACTCATAGATTGAGTGTATCTGTATAAATAAACAATTAATTCAATCGTTCAAAAAAGAATCTGTCTAGTCTAAGAAAAAGTTACAATTCGTGTAGTTGGCATGAGTAGACTTAGACCATAAATTACTCATAGATTGAGTGTATCTGTATAAATAAACAGTTATTTCAATCGTTCAAAAAAGAATCTGTCTAGTCTAAGAAAAAGTTATAATTCGTGTAGTTGGCATGAGTAGACTTAGACCATAAATTGCTCATAGATTGAGTGTATCTGTATAAATAAACAATTAATTTAATCGTTCAATAAAGAATCTGTCTAGTCTAAGAAAAAGTTACAATTCGTGTAATTGGAATGAGTAGACTTAGACCAAAAATTACTCATAGATTGAGTGTATCTGTATAAATAAAGAATTAATTCAATCGTTCAAAAAAGAATCTGTCTAATCTAAGAAAAAGTTACAATTCGTATAATTGGCATGAGTAGACTTAGACCATAAATTACTCATAGATTGAGTGTATCTGTATAAATAAACAATTAATTCAATCGTTCAAAAAAGAATTGTCTAGTCTAAGAAAAAGTTACAATTCGTATAATTGGCATGAGTAGACTTAGACCATAAATTACTCATAGATTGAGTGTATCTGTATAAGTAAACAATTAATTCAATCGTTCAAAAAATAATCTGCCTAGTCTAAGAAAAAGTTATAATTCGTGTAGTTGGCATGAGTAAACTTAGACCATAAATTGCTCATAGATTGACTGCATCTGTATAAATAAACAATTAATTCAATCGTTCAAAAAAGAATCTGTCTATTCTAAGAAAAAGTTACAATTCGTGTAGTTGGCATGAGTAGACTTAGACCATAAATTACTCATAGATTGAGTGTATCTGAATAAATAAACAATTAATTCAATCGTTCAAAAAATAATCTGTCTAGTCTAAGAAAAAGTTACAATTCGTGTAATTGGCATGAGTAGACCACAAATTACTCATAGATTGAGTGTGCCTGTATAATTAAAAGAAAAAATCAAGAAAAAAAAAAGAATCTGTATAGTCTTAGAATAAGTTTCAATTCATGTAATTGGTAAGGAGTAGACCATAAATTTCTCACAGATTGAGAGTATCTGCATAAGAAGAGGAAAGTGATCATTTAACCCTTTGAATCATTCAACGCTTATTTCACACTTTCCAGTCTAATGAACATATTGCGTTTCACGCATTCAATAAATTACATGAAATTAAGATAATGCTTTTGAGAGATGTATTTTTAGAAGATGCTATTGAAACTCTTCTGCAATTATTTAACGTTTCGCAGAACTTGTCAAGTGCTTATTATCCAATACTTTTCAGTCTAATGAGCAAGTTGCATTGCGTGTAATTGGTGTTATTACATATATTTGACATTCAGTAGATATGTGTAACTATTTACAACGAGAAGTCGTATATGAAGAATTGAAGAAAAGAAAGAAACTGCGTGTCTGTTTAAAATATGTCATTTTTAGTGAAAAAAATTACAAAAAAACCTCATATACAGGGTGATTCATAAAATTGAAACTATAGGTTATTTCTTTAAATATTACCTCTATCGACACATACTTGCAATCATGGTCGTAGCTAAGGAGGTGCTAGGGGCGGCTAAGTTCACCCCTAAAACATTTTGATCCTCCCCTGGAAGAGATTTCAAGGTCACTAAATGAATTTATGTTCCGAAAATCCAAATAAAATTCTGTTCAGAAATTTAATTTAGTTTTGATGGTCTTTTACAGTTTTACAGAAATACTAAATTGTAACTAAAATAGGCGTTTCAACACTCGCTCATCTTATTTGCACATATGAAACTAACATTCTAACATGTTTAATATTGCACTAGTTATACATATACACTCGAATTTTTCATCATCATATTTTTTTCTTATCTTTAATGAGAAGCGTAGTACCTACAATGTGAATATCCATTTTCTGCATCCGAGAGAGAGCAAATATGAGCCCCCCCCCCCCTCCTACATTTTCTGGATCCTCCCTCCTACATTTTCTTGACCCCCCTCCCCCCTCTATTATTCACTTCTAGCTATGGCTCTACTTCCAATTACAATGTTTCATTAAAAAAAAGGGTGTAAAAAAAATGAGATATTTTGCAACTATATTGGGGATCCAAGAGTCGATGCAGATTTTTATTCCTGGACCCCATTTGTGAAAAATGAAAGTATTTTTTGTGAATTTTATTATATTTTTGTGTAAAATAACATTTTGTAATAAAACTTGAAATCCAGTAACTCAAATTCGAACCAAGAATTTATTAACAAAAACTCATTTGAATCCCATTGCTAAAGCTCTTGTGATTCATGATCTGATTTTATTTACGAATTAGACATTTTTAAACAGTTTTTATGAAAAAAAAAATGTTAAGAAAGTAGCGTATTTTATTAAAAGGAGTTTTGTGAAGGGGCGTATTTTATTAAAAGGAGTTTTGTAAAGGGGCCTGTTTTTCTATTAAGTTAATTTTTGTGAAGGGACCCACTTTATTAAATTTAATTTTGTGAAAGGACCTATTTAATTACATTGACTTTGGTGAAGGGTCCTGTTTTATTATATTTATTTCTGTAAAGAAATGTTACATAGATTTTTGTAAAAAGGCCGTAGATACCACAAATTTTACCCGGATCGATCTCTGGGATTTATATGAGAAAATACGAAAATTAAATTTTTAAATTACCCCCGTAAAATAAAATATCCTATCATGAAAATTTTCCTTATGCATTCCTGAACTAAACACATAAAATATTCCGACTTTTGCAGACCTATAGTGCAGAACTCTAGCATATTTTGAAGGCAGGATTAACATAAAATCTTTATGTTGCTATTTTATGTCCAAAAGAGAGGCTCTGTCTTAAATCAACTTATTATAAACGCACAATTTTTAGATTATCTCTATCTTGCGCTCAAAATGAGTCAATAACTCGTCGTTCAGAGGCATGGGTCAATTGTGAAAGTCACGAAATTTGGATTTTAATATCTCTGCGAGTTTTTCGGATATCGAGATGAATTTTTTAAAGTTTAATTCAAGAATGGATTAAGAAAATTTTCCTAATTAGAAATTTTAACCTACGGAGGGCGTATAAAATTTAGTTTTTGTATTTTCGCAAAAGAGAACCTTCCATGTCATGAAGTTGCAATTTATGTCACTAAATTTTGCATCTTTTTCCTGAAATTTTGTAACTGAAAGTATCTGTCTCGGGCCGATATTTAAGAAATAAACTATTATTTTGATCTTTATGAATCTCACACACTGTGTATTTGTCTTTACCCCTGCTGGTATATACAGGCTGTTTCGCTACCAGACCGACAAGCTTTGAGGGATGATAGTAAACATGAAAACAAACATTATTAAATAGGGAACCATGGGGCGCAAACGTCTTCTGTAGGAGCTAGCGGCCATTAAAGTTTGAGGTCCAAAATTTCAAACAATGATAAAAAACGGAAAAAAGGGTCAATTCGTTTGCGGTTTTCACTAAAACATTTTTTATATCACGTTTTTCTTGGAAAAAAAATTCAAAGGTTATGTTCAAAAATTGTCGATAGAGGGCGCTTTAGACTTTTGAGTAACGAACAGTTACTTTTTACCGCTATTTTGTGTATGGGATTGAAATTATTCTAAAGTTTAGACTTTAACTTAAATTTTAAGCCCAAAATCAGAAACATTGGGATTAGGTAACTAGCGAAAATTAAACTGTGAACAGAGGGGGAAATTTTAAACGCTCATAAATATTAGACAAACAAATCGATTTCGTTGCAGTTTGCGTGTAAGTCATTCCCTTGGTAATTATTTTATTCAAAATGATGTACAGTTTGGTGCCCTCATATTTTGATAGAGGGCGCTTCTGACATATCTCTGACATTTCAGTGGCATTACTCCTGCGTGTTTTACTACCAGACCATCATACTTCCAGGAAGTGTTAGGGATACAAAGACGACTTGGAATCACAGAGGAATGTAACGTTGGAAATGCATTTTTTGCAAGTTACGGGTAAAGGAAGCAGAGAAAAAAGTAACAGGAACAGCAGAGAAAGAACGACACGTTAATGTGACAGAAAACAGTTTATTTAAAGGTTTTATGAGAAAAGGTGTTCAAAATTACAACCAGAAGTAGACCGGTATGCTTGAAAGCGGCGTCACTTGGAATTCCTCACGCTGTGAAAGTTTCCTGGCATCTCTGATAGTTTTCTGGCAGCTACAGAAATACCAGCTGCGAGGTCGTCAACTGATGGTACGGGAGTCTCATACACCCAATTTTCTATTTGACCTCAGCAAAAGAAGTCCATACATGATAGATCCGGCTATCTGGCATGCCAATGAACCGGGCTACCACGACCTATCCACCACTGTCCATATATTACTTTGAACTGTCGGTAAACGTCATTGGTAAAAAATGGAGGAACCCTATCGTGCTGTTCATCGTTCAAATACTTCATTCTGCTACCTTTGGAACCGGTTCGAGAATGATCACTTCAAAGTGATCTTTGCGCAGGCGCATTACCGTTTAGCGCCATCTACCGTCGCTGTCAAACTTGCCGGACTACTTCTGGTCGTAATTTCAAACACCTTTTCTAGTAAAACCTTTAAATAAACTGGTTTCTGTGACATTAACGTGTCGCTCTTCTCGCACTAACGTGTCTCTCTGTTTCTGTAACTTTTTTCTCAGCTTCCTTTAACCGTAACTTGCAAAAAATGCATTTCCAACGTTACATTTCTATGCGATTCCAAGTCATATTTGTATCCCTAACAATTCCTGGAAGTATGATGGTCTGGTAGTAAAACACCCAGGAGTAATACCTTTGAAATGTCAGAGATGTGTCGGAAGCGCCCTCTATCAAAAAATGAGGGCACTAAAGCTGTACATCATTTTGACTAAAATAATTACCAAGTTAATGACTTACACGCAAACTGCAACAAAATCGATTTGTTTGTCCAATATTTATGAGCGTTTAAAATTTCCTCCTCGGTTCACAGTTTAATTTTTGCTAGTTACCCGATCCCAATGTTTCCGATTTTGGGCTTAAAATTTAAGTTAAAGTCTAAACTTTAGAATAATTTCAACCCCATACACAAAATAGTGGTAAAAAGTAACTGTTCGTTACTCTAAAGTCTAAAGCGCCCTCTATCGACAATTTTTGAACATAACCTTTGAAATTTTTTTCTAAGAAAAACGTGATATAAAGAATGTTTTAGTGAAAACCGCAAACGAATCGACCCTTTTACTTACCCATCATACGTAGTATAGGGTAAGTCTTGCAATCGTTTTGAAAATCGAAATTTTTTTTTTGACGGATATACACGTTTTAGATAGTGGGGATTCCGAAAAACATATTTTTAGAAAAAAAATTTTGCCGTCCGTCTGTCTGTCTGTCTGTCTGTCTGTAAACGCTCTATCTCCCAAACAAATTGAGATAGAGACTTGAAATTTTGTATGTAGTTAGTATGTAAGAATGGGACGAACCCTATTTAATATCAGCAACCTCGATTATCCGGAACTATTTTTTTCGGACTCTCGAAAAATTCGTTCTGATGAAAGGTACATAAAAATTTTCGAATTTTTTTGTTCTGAGGAATGGACGTAAAAGGCAATAAAATAACACACATTTTGCATCTAGAACGAAGTCAATCGGATTATTAGTTGCCGAGATATTTGTAATCTTGTTTTCCACATTCTTCGATTTTTCATGACCCTGTATTTCATTCAAATTTCAATTCAGAAGTATATTTTAATTGAAAATGAGACGCTTAATCCGACGCAGTTAATTGTTAGTTAATAGAATTATTATTTTTGGAGTTATAAGGATGTTTCTTTTACGCAGTTCGGTACTACTTGAGTAGTTTGGCGTTTTATATAATTTGTCGAAATTGGTACATCAGCAGTTCTTTAATATAGCATTACTATGTACATTAACAATATTTAAATTTTGTTTATGAATTGCAATGCATTGTATAAATAGTTTTCACATGTTTTATTTTCATATACATATCCATGATGGGTAAGTATTACGGTGGCCCCCAACGACTAGTTTTCCGTTTTTTATCATCGTTTGAAATTTTGGACCTCAAACTTTAATGGCCGCTAGCTCCTACAGAAGACGTTTGCGCCCCATGGTTCCCTATTTAATAATGTTTGTTTTCATGTCTACTATCATCCCTCAAAGTTTGTCGGTCTGGTAGCGAAACACCCTGTATTTTTTTTCTTATAGACAAAGAGAAAAGAATTAAAATTGTAATTTTTTACACTTTTATTTTTAGTGTATTACGAGGTGTGTTGATCATATATAAAGTTACATAAGAAGGTTTTTTTTTTTTTTTTTTTTTTTTTTTTTTTTGTTAAAGAGAGCAAACATTGATAACTTTCTTTATAGGCAGCTGAGCATTTTTCCTAATTATTTTGGGCAACTGTAAGACAAGATCCTCTTTTACTGTTGATTCTGACCTCGGCTAGAAATATTTTAAACTATCCATTTAAATAAGCAATTTTCATTATTTATTATTCGTTTTTCTTTGTTAAAAAATGTACTATTTTGTTACAGCGGCCATTTACTTCATTAAGACATAGTTGGAAAAGATGGCTGAAATCTTATCGTACATAATTAACTTAATGATATCTTATGATAGATAATGATTCTGGATTGCCATGTTTATTAGTCATATTTAAGATGGAGTCCCATTGTTTCAACTGAACTGTATTGAAGCCAAATTCCTTTCAAACATATACAATAAACTCTTTGTAAGGCGGAATCTGTGTAAAACTCTGTCTAACTCTGAAAATTTTTCAAGTCCCTGCGAATCCATAGACTTAGAGTAGAGTAAAATTTGTCTCAGGCGGAATATTGTCTAGTATGGAAAATTTCCTCGGCACCAGTCGATTCCGCCTTAATAAGCATTTAGTGCATACATTTTAACTATTTACAGCATGATCTCGTAAATAATTAAAAAAAAAGAAAAAAAGTGAATTTCAGTAAATATTTGTTAAATTTTTTAAGTTTTTTTTTTTTTTTTTTTTTTTTTTTTCCATCAAAGAGTTTAGGCGTACATTTACCTCTGCTTATTTTTCTACTCTCATAGCTTTGTAAAAAGAAAAAAAAAAAAAAAAAGATTTAAAGGGAAAAAAAAGTAGCGTGTTTTGTTACGCAATTGCCTTTGTTAAACTCAGCAAACAGTGACAGCTTTATTTCATTATAGACAGCAGAGTTTGCATTCATTGACTGTCTTCAAAAGGATTCGCCTATAAAAAGTATGTCAGCTTAAAAAAAAAGATGTCTTTGCTGTTGTCAGCGTTTATTTATTTTGTTAAAGAAATAAAAAATAAACAACTATTTTCTGTCTAATGAACACTTTACCTTTCAAGCAATAACACAACCACGGCTGCGGAGTCGGAGTCGCTACGAAACAAGCCGACTCCGGCTCCGACATTTTTTGTTAGATAGTTTGAAGTGAAATTAAACAATTGTGTGTAATTTGAAATCCATAAAAGGAATTATTTTTTTTTTCTTGGATTATATCAGGCTACTCAAATTAAAGAAACCCAATATATTACCTGAAGTACAAAAAAATAAAAAATCATCAAAAACAATTAAGGGTGTTCTTAACTGATCCGCTCAACAAGCGAAAAACGTTTTGACACATTTACAAATTCATTTTTTAACAGAAAGCTATAAAATTTTAATGCCTGACTATGAAAGCGATTACGAATTGAACTTATTTTTCCATTTTATGATAATTAAATTACCTATCGAGTTATAAGCTATTTCGATGATGCAATCACCCGTTTTCTCCTCCTTTTCGACCGGTTTTTCTGCTTTCGTCGGGAAATATGCTCAAAAGTGTAACTTTGAAGGCTTGTTATGAAAAATCTATTGTTTTTTTTTAAAAACGAAAGAATGAGTGCAATTAGAGAGTTTCTGAATAACAACATCTGCTAGTTTCATGCATTTCCGAACAAAAATAAATTAAAACTTATGTCACAAAATTGCCCTTTTTGATTTAAGAATACCCTTAATAATAATAATAAAAAAAAGAGATACAATTTTCAAACAAATTGCATTTAAAAGTAAACTTGTTATCTCTATACGACGGTGTAAAAATTGGAAGTGTGCGATGTTTAGAAATTTAAAAATTCGCTGTACCGAAAATTATAAAACTGAAATTTTATTTAAAAAAAACGGAGTTGCCAGATTTGGCCTCTTTTTCAGTTCTAAAATTTTTCGCTTTCACCAAAAACTCTGCTTTCTCTGCATTGCTTTCTTTATTTAATGTCAGATGCTTCCTTTTTCATAAAGCGAAAATTTTTCTTTCAAAATTTCTGATGTGAATTCGAAGTTTTTCCAGATGATTAATCCATGGCATACGTAATATATGATTCTGTTATTACGTTAAGTCATGTTTTGATCATCATAAAAATAATGTTTATAATTATTTTTTTAAGTACAGAATTCATTTATAATTCTAAAAGTCTAATCTGAAAATATCATTCTTGAAGTGGTCGTTGCAATTTGTTAAATCATTTTTTTTTTCCAATTTCAGCATTTAATGTAAACAAAAAAACAGCGAAAAGAAGAACGTGTCTACAAGAAACATTCTGTTTATGGAAATATTACTTTCGATCTATATAATTGTATTAGTTTCAAACCATTGATTTTAGATAACTATTTCATCCTTCTGATTACATGTGTATTGCTAGAAACTGAGGTAATGCATTCAATTGCTTCGCTAGTTTGTAAACAACCTCACCTATGACATAATTTTTCCCATTACCATCCATCGTCTCCAATCTCGGTAAACTAAACGGCGTAACCACTTCCGTTACTCCCTAGATTCCGATGACGTCACTTTCTTTGATCCTGCATCAGAGAAAGATCCGACTCCTTTCCGTCGGCAGACGCAGTTGGCTATTGACCTTGGAACCTGAAAATACTTTGTTGACCTTCAACTCAACTCGCACTTCCTTTCGAAGATAAACAGCGCGAAAGAGTGCCAAATTCTTCTGGGAGTGCATCGGCGTTTTCTTTGTTCGATCTTCACTTACGGACATTGCCTGTCTAGGTGGAATATTTTTCCATAATATTTTTTTCTTCGCCACACCAAATAAGCAGGTAGACCTGTTTCTTTTTTAATAGAAAAGAAGTAAATGTTGTAATAGATATTATAAACGAGTTATTTTACTACAGTTGTATAGTGTGGGTTAGGTTGCTCCCAGGGCAGTTCTAAATATTGAACATCCAATTTTGTGATTAAACTACATTAAAGCTGTTCTCAAATAAGGAGCAACTTTAATTTGATACAGGTTTATAATGTCACAAGTTTTAAATAATTTTTATTCGGATGCGCATGAAAATGAGAGGTGTTATTATCAATAAACTATGTGATCAAAAGACGTTTTTTTTTTCTTTTTTTTTCAGAAAATACCGTCAAAGTTGGTCTTTTTCTTTTGAGCAGATTTTTAGGACTAAAGACAAAAAACCAGCTGAAAAGAGGAGAAGAATCAGTTTCAGCCCCGAAACTAGCCTTGGTTTGGCTTGACAATGTAATTGGTGCAAATTTTATCCCAGCGCGTGTGCTGAAGGGTTAGTAGAATAAGCGCATCTTGGAAATTGATGAAATTCTGGAAGTGTGTTTAATAATGTATAATAAACCAGGAAGCGGCACCACAGACAATCACCTCATTGGGTTCACGGATGAAATTTCAGAATTAATTAAAACTCACTTCGCATATTAAAATGCAATCGGCTGCCAAGTCATATTTGCGTGGAAAACACCTGAAACTCGATTTTAGTGATTGATTTGTAGGTTAACCATTGTGTTTTCCTGCTCCTAGTCCTTCATGTTTTCATACCTTTGGGTGCAAGAAAATACAAAGATAAACCTACGAGTCGACCTCTAAAATCGTGCTTACAGGTTTTTTTTCAACCAAGATATGACTTGACATATCGATTGCGTTTTAATATGCGAATCGAGTTTTAAATAATTCTGAAATTTTAGCCGTGAATTTGATGAGGCGATTATCTGTGCTGCAGCTTTCTGGACTTTGGTCTATAATTGTATTTATAAATTTATTTTTTTTGTTTTTCTATAGAGGTTCACGTGTTTATGTTCGCTGACAACCAATCATTAGACATAAGTGAAGTACAGAAACAGTATGCTATATGTGCCTTTTAATTGTTTTTCGAAGGAGCAATCTCAATAGTTGTGCGACAATTTCTGTCAGATGTTAAGGATCTGTCTCAGATCCTTTCGGATGGTCGGACAAGCCGAATTTCTTGGGACGAATCGGAATGTCATCCGAACTGGCGGTAAGATTTTTAGTCTTAGGAGTTTTTCCGTAGTGTGGCCGGACGTTAAAGTGATTTGGGGGTTCAGACCATGTGGTGTGCACTTAGCAGCGCATGCGCCTGGAGCAACAATGGTTTTACATGGTGGCATCACATGATGGGTCCGTATCCGTAGGGCGAAAGTCCGGGCTGGTGCACTTTGACTATACCGGCAGTTATGGGCTCTTCAATATCTATGCCTATGCCGTTGAATGAAAAGTTGTTGGGACGTTGCCACGTTGCAGGGAAATACTTTTACTGCTTTCCGAAATCCAGCCTTCCGTAGCTCCTGTAAAAATTAAAAGTATATTAGCCTCCTATTGCATAAACTCTAATAAAAAAAAATCTTAAAACAACCAATGATTTTTATAAAAGCCAGTCATAACCACATACATCTGATACTTGCCAAAAAGAGATAAGCATATCTGCAATTCAAAAATGCCGCGAGACTCTAATTATATTTGCTTGTAAATAAAAGAGATTTTTATTTTATAACGTCTTATTTGTGTAAATGATCATCTTATGCCACCGAGTTCTGAAACGTTTCTTTGCGCCATATTAAAAATACACTACATGACATTGTGAATGCAACACTAAGAAAGAGTGGTCCAAAATCTATGCAAATTTTAGGGTAGACGCATGCCACCGAGTTACTCAAACGAAGTGAAATACACTGTCTTCCAGTACAAGTTGAATAAGATAGAAAGGAAGAAACCTGCAAATCTGTTGCAATTACTTCAGCTAGGAAAATCATCGTAGAAGTTTTGTTCTGATCTCAGAGGACGCATGTAATAGCTACGAATGTCAAGACACTGTCAACGGAAGAAGTTTCAGCAGACAGACAATTTTACGAGAGGCGTGGTGATTGGACTGAGAAGGGCAGGTTCGTCTATGCGGCAAATCGCAGTTGAGACACACCTAGACGCGACCTCAATATATCGGCTGTGCTGTGACAAAGATGATTGGAACAAGGAAATGCGTCAAGTTTAAATGGTGCTAATGCAGCTAGAAGAACGCCAGCATGGGCGGATAGACGCATCCGATGACAAGCGATTGAAAACCCGCAAGCCATTTTTAACTTGCATTTTGCAGCATGTTCAAGACATTTTGGATAATCCCATATCAACGAGAACCATTTCCTGTCGACTGATTGTGTTAGTGGCCAGCACTCATGGGGCCTTTAAGAAGATTGCTATTGACTCTACAGCATAGACGCCAATGTCTGCAATGGTGCCGGCCTAGGACCAGGGCCAGGGCCTGATTACTAACGGGGCACTCACCAGTAAAATTTCATAGAAATTTAGCTTTGTTTAATGTCCTTTTCATTCGAAATTACTCTCATGAATAAGGGGGAAAATTTATTTATTTTTACTGTTGTGAGAGTGCCTCGTTGATAACGAGGCCCTGGCTTGGCGATATGAACGGCGGAATGACGCACGACGGTCGTGTTCTCAGACAAGTCAAGCTTCTGTTTCTCCAGTGACAATCGCTGCATTGGAATGTTGCGTAGAAGTGAAGGCATGTCCAATCCGGTACCAATTGTGGAACGTTCTCATCGCGCGGCAACACGGCATCATGTTTTGTGGCGCATCTACGTACGATTCCAGGTCTCTTCTAGTGCGTATTTAAGACACTATGCCTGCCCAACAATACATGTATGATATGTAGCGGCCTGTGTCACTCCCTTACCTTCAGGGGGTCTCCAATGCCCTTTATCAGCCGGATATGCCCGATCGCACGCTTTCGCATCAGTCAACGTGCGCTTCAATGTGCACATTTTTTTCTAACCAGCGTATCTCTGATCTCTCACCTATAGAATACACTCGGGATGTAGTTTGACGCCATTTGCAGACCCTGTCACTTCCGCATTCAGAAGATGAGCTGTAGCAAATGGTTGACAGAGAATGGCGAGCAATTCAGGACACCATCCGAAATCTAATTGACTCTAAGCCTAGCCGTGTTGCTTCGTGAATCGTCGTCCACAGTGGTCCTAAATCCTACTGAGCCGATGCTTTTCTCACTCTTTATTATAAATATCATATCGAAATAAAGATAACTTATTGTGCGTTGCTGTCTATGTTTGTCGAGTTTCACCACGTTCTGGTCACTTTTTCTTGGTGTTGCATTTTCACTGTTTTCGTAGTGTAACAATCAATTTATGCTGTACTCTAACAACAACTTTGGAATATTAAAAAATGTAGTACATCCGCGGTGAATTGAGCAATATCGTTAGTGGGCTACTTTTTAAAATTTATATTTCTTGATTGGCGCCACTTTTCTTAAATGGTAAAATTCGCCCTATTTAATTACATTTTAACTAAAACGAATAGAATTTCAGCATTTCAAAAAAGTAATAATAATAAAAAAAATACAGAATTTTTAAAAGTAACCCTTAGGGAACATTGGAATTGAGTGACATAGTCCACTCTCCATTGGCCGCAGAATGAATTCAGTATTTAGATGTTTTTGTAGTGTTAGAAAGCGGGTGTACATTGAACAAATTCGTGTAAATCTTTAATGTAAGAACAATCAAATGTAATTAATGTAATTTGCATGTAACATACAGGTAAGGAAATACAGCTTTGTGAAAATGTGTGCATCCTTCCCTCCCTATTTTTCTCTTTTCAAAATTAATTATCGCGAAATACAGTGAGCGACACATTATGATACGGGTGTATATTATTTCGGCGCAGCCGTTCTATTAGGATTAATTGAATAACATGTACTTCAGAGCTGAAGAGATATTAAAATAGCAATCATTTCATGACCTTTAAAACTGACGTCTTTATTGTTGAAAGCGGAGCCTTCCATTGGAGCAAATTACTCTGTGTCAAGTTAGATAATTGTTCTAGAATATTCGACGACAAGTTGGGATAGGAATTAATGTTTAGTTGAGACCGTAACTGCATGAGTAAAGAATTAAAATGATGCTCAATACATTGATTCCTGTAAAAATATCTCACAAATAACTTGAGTAATAAAAAAATATTTTCTAAAATAACAGCAATGTTTTCTTACTATAAATTAAAACTACCCGAATAACTTGTATGGGCATTTGGAGACGAAAAAAAATAAGTAAAACAATGTTTGAAGAGTTTTTTTCCGCTCTTAATAGAAATTAAACTGGGTTCTGCTATAGCTGTTAATATTTTAAATGAGAATGTTGTTATTATTTTTTTTAAATATAACTTTCTTTCATCGCTATTTCTTAAAAAGTAAATGGCGCTTGATATATTTAGAGGCATTAAAATGATAGGGATTAATAATATTAATACCGAAAATGATTAGTAACAATTATTAGTGTTAATAAAGAAACAAGGAATGTTTAACCTGCGGTACGTGTGCTAAGCAAATACCATATTCATGTAAATAAAAAAATTACACTTGCTAAATTCGGAAACAACATATTATATTCAACATATTAAAACACAATTCAGTTTTTAAAATGCAAACACAAGTCCTGCAGTTTAAAAAATAATTTACAATTCTTAAGAAACGGTGTCAAGTGAATTTTAGATAGAAACCTCTACAATAAAATATGAATTCATACTTATAAAGGAGGTTTAAATTTTTTACAATAAATACCGCGCATTTTCAATGAATTGATTTGTCCTAATAAATACATAATTGGTGGTATAAATAACATAAATAATGTGGTAATAAATAAATATTTTTGTGTGGCCTCGTAAATTAATGATAAAAAAAAATTCTTTGCCTCACAGATTGTACAGAATGTATATTTTAATAAATACTTCATACAAACATGTCAGTTTCATTATATTCGAAAGAATGTAACATCATTAACATGCACTTGAAAATATTTTTTCCCATTGGTCGTAATGTAACGGAATACTTTTAATTGTCCCTGTAACTGAACTATTTATCCGATTTTCATAAAATTTGAAATGACTCGACAAAATTATGCAATAATTATATTTTTTAAATTTCAAACGATTCGGTTGGGTATTTTTTGCGTTGTTCTATGAGGACAGACAGACGGACGGACAGAACGACGACTATAGATGCTGCTACGTGTTTATATAATTACAAACACACTTAAAAATGTACTTTAAAAATACTTAAGAGGTAAAAGACAGTAAACTTAAAAAAAAAAAAAACATAAAAAATTAAGAATTAAAAATTAAGTTTTTATACTTATGTCAAGGATACGTAGAATAGTTAAATGGAAAATTGAAAGTTATTGAGTTAAAGTATTACTGTAGTTACAAAACTACTATATATAAAGAATCAAATGTAAAAAAATTAAGTTAACATTTGTTCAGAATTAACACTCACTAAACAAAACAGAAAAAACTTGCAATTTTTTTTTTTTTTTCTAATAGTGGTACGTATAGAATATAAAAATAGTCCCTTGTTCTCTATTCTAGAAGGAATAGCTGTGAAATACAAGGTAAATTTTAATATAATAGATTCATAGAACAAGCACAAGTACATAAATCTTGACAAGCATCACGGATAATAGAGATAACTGGCTTAATTTAACCATGTTCTTCAATTGTGTGGGATTCATAAAGATAACCAAATTCCAAATAAGGATTACTATAATTCCAGTTATTTTCTCCATCTATCATTTCAAGATTACGTCCACAAAGCTGATGATACAATGAATCATTAAACTGCAGTTTGGTAGCGAGGAAAATAATTGTAATTTATCTGGAATGGATTTCATTTCCTGTCTTTTAGTGTTGAAACTCAATACATTTGTGCGTAGCGATCGCCAAATATTGCTGCACAACATTATCTTTTTTTTTTTTCTGCCCTCCCCCTCTTCCCCCTCCCACACACTTATCCAAGAGTGTAAAATAAAATTATTGAAAAGCTGTTTACAACAAGTTGGAAATTGTACGTCAAACGTAGCAAATGAGGTGCGTTCGTACTATAACGAAGTTTTATAAACATTCTTATTTTGTCGTATTAGTATACAGTACTTCAGCAGAGAATCCGAAATCTTTTGTCCTGATCTTGTTCCTCTTAGATTTTGGTTTTTTGTCGTTGTTTTGGCGCAGCATGTTCCTCAAGGGATTTTGTGCCACTAAACCCTATACAACCAACCAACCAACCAACCAACCGAAATCTTTTGTGTGTCTCTGTAAGTACTATCTGCTTTCTATTATTCAGGAAGTAATTTGTAGTAAACCTCAGCAATGTATATCAATTTTACAAACTGTGAAATACTTTAATATTATTAAAACGCGCCTCAAACAATGTTTTCCCCTATACCATTATCTAATAAAATAGTTCTGTGCAGCCCTGTAAATGAATAACGATTATTCTTTACACCGCATACTGTACAAAATTTATATTTTAGTATACTTCATAAGTGCATATCAATTTCATTATGTTCGAAAGAGTGTAACGTCATTAAAATGCCCTCGAAACTATTTTTTTTTCATCCATTAATGTGACAGATTACTTTTGATTAATTACCTGTAATACAGATTACCTGTAATTAAACTATCCATCTGATTTTCATAAAATTTGAAATGACTCGACAAAATTCTGCAACAATTATATATTTTAAATTTCAAAACCACACGGTTGGGTAGTTTTTCTGCTGTTATATGTGGACAGTCAGACGGACGGACTGAACGACGACTACAGGGATAACCTATTTATATAATTACGAACAGACCTAAAGAGTACTTGAAATGTCCCCCCCCCCCTACAATTTTTATAATTTTATGATATGAATTATGAAATTAATATTCGAAAAATTATGAATTGCAACCTGCAATTTTTTAGTGGATTTAGATTTATTAAGTCCTACTTTATAGAAATACAAAATTTCGTTTTTACTTACCCATCATATGTAGTACTAGTATATAACCCCTGTCAAAAATGACAGGATTTTAACTAAACATTCAATTTTCGATATAGTTCAACAAATTTAAATGGACAAAACATTAAAAAAAAAAAAAACCATGTACAAAAGTTTTTGTGAAATGTGTTATCAATGAATTTCTAACACATCACATTGTTAATCATAATGTTACATAAGCAAAATCAAAATGAGTTTCACAAATAGTTTAACGGTTACACTAACGATTAAAATTATGTTATTTTAAGTAATTGTTTAGGTTAATAGTACAATGGTAGGGATGAACCTGTGACTCATGATGGGTTATGTAAGTATGTGGTCTGCAAATTTCTTAAATTTATAATTTTAAAAAATTGAAGATTTTGTCATGGATGGCAGAAAAAAAAATCATGAATTTCGACATTTTCTCTCATGGCAAAATTGCAAGTTTTATCGAGCCAGTTAAAAATTATGAATTTTGTTACATAGGTAACCAATACCATAGCTATTTATATAGGAAATTCTTAAGTTGAGAATTTTGTCAGTCATTGTTTTAAAAATATTTTAAATATCATCGATCATGCTCACAGAGGACATGAATTTTGTCAATTGCATACAGATAAAAAATGTGAATTTTACTTATCATGCACAGAGAAAATATGAATTTCGTTGATCAAGAGCATGAAATTCGTGAGATTTGTTGACTGCCTGTAGAAAAATTCCAAATTTTGTCGACTGAGTGTCAAAAAGTCTTGGAAAAACTACCCTCCTTTTAAAATCATGTTTGTTATTTGAAAAAAAAAAAAATACATTAAGGGCCATCATGTACATAAGTTGATGAAAAAGAGCCGCTGGATATATTAATTAATTAAAAAGGGCTGCCAAGCTTGTGGTAAGTCAACACTTACTACTATATAAGTTAGTTTTTTATGATGAAGTTTTGCAGTGATATTTATAAATTAAAGAGTTAGCCAAAAAATATGACAGCAAATTCCTGCTTATGAATTGTTTATAGCTTTTCCATGAATAAATCAAAGTTATTGTAAATTTGCATATTGGCAAGCATCTATTTAATAGTTAATAGTAGAAAACAAATTTTAATGTATCTTGAGTAACAAAGCATTCCAGTAATAAAATAAAACTTTGATTAAAAAAAGGAAAAAAAAAAAGATAACACATCAAAAATTACAGAACTTTAGGTGCAATTAAAGAACGTATTCCATTTGTAATACAATTACAACAAATATTTTCTAGAAAAGAATCTCTAGAAACATTATATTTTTTTGTAAACACACTACTATCTGATAAAGTTTACATTTAACATAATACTGGCTATGAAAAAAAAAATTACCCTTTAGTATAAAGTTCAGCATTAATTTAAACAAAATCAAAATATTAATACATCAAATACAACAGAAAATTGCACGCAGCTTTACCATAAATAATAACAAATATACTATAAACTTGATTAATGCAAGTATCTATTTCTCATAAAATATCTTTTCCATAAATAAAGACAAAAATATTTTTTATTTGAATATTGGCAAGTATATATTTTTAAATTAATAGAAGAATATAAATTTTAACATATTTTGAATGGCAAAGTGTTGCAACAATTAAATAATACTATATATATATAAATTAGCAAAAAAGAAAAAGAAAGATAGCTTATCAAAAATAACAGAAATTTAGGTGCAATTAAAACACTTATTCCATTACTAATACAATAGATGCAAAACTTTTTTAGAAAAGAATCTCTAGAAAAATGATATTTTTTTGTAAACACTCTATTATCAGTGTTTTCATTTAACATGATATAGGTTAGGAAAAAGAAAAATTATCTTTTAGTGTAAAGTTCAGCAGAAACTTTGAACAAAATTAAAATGTTAGCACATGAAATATGACAAAAAATTTTATGTACCTTTACCTCAAATAATAACAAATATATTGTAAACTTGACTATTGCAAGTATCTGTTTCTCATACAATAGTAGAAGAGAGTTCAATTTAAATGTTTTTTGAATAGCAAAGTTTTCATAATGACGAAATATTAAACAAATAGCAGAACCTTTCAAAAGCCACAAAAATTTAGATGCAATAAAAACACTTTTTTCATTAATAATAGAATACTCAGGGATCTATCCAGGGGAAAAACTGAGTCCGTTAACGGACTCTTCACAAAAATAAATTTTATGAAAACGGACTCTTCACAAAAATAAATTTTACGAAAACGGACTCTTCACAAAAATAAATTTTACGAAAACGGACTCTTCACAAAAATAAATTTTATAAAAACGGATTCTTCACAAAAAATGAAAACAAAAATGTGTGAATAACATGTCTGTGGTAAGTGTAAAATTCAACGAAAATCTAGCTTTTTTTTTGTCGATTTTATCGTCCATCTGAACGTAAACACACTTCGTTTATAAGTATCTGGCTTTCCAGTCTTTCTCCAACAGACCTTTATTTGGAATCGGCGTTGATTGGCTAACATATGACGTCATAAAAAAGCAGGCGCGTTCAGGGAGTAAGAAATAAACCTCTTTTTCTCCGTAGATCGTATTTTACGCTGGATACGTTGTTTCTTTCGCTTGCTAGTTTGGCAACACGGGAAGAATCTGCTTTGCTTTGATTTTTGTTGCAAGCTCTCGCGATCACATGGAAGTAGCATAGCACGCTATCGTATATAAATCATTTTAATTTTTATTTCGCAACGCCGTTAAATTTAATCTTTTCTTATTCTGCATAATTTTAAACAATTCTGCTACATTTCCTAGTTTTTGACAGTTTTAAACAAAATCAAATTATTTAAAGAGTTTAATATGATTTTACAAATATTTTAAGAACAGAATTGGATAATTGACATGTATTCTTTTTTTTTTTTTTTTTTTTTTTTTTTTTTAATAATGCGTTCAAAGAGTCATTCATTTGTTTCAAGATTTGGAAAATCTGAATGGCAACAGAGTTCGTTTGTTTATATCGCAATCTGATGTTTACAATTACTTATTTTTAATTTGGAGCCTAATACATTATAATTGGATATGATATACATGTTTTATAGAAAAATATGCTGTTTAAACGTTATTTTAAGTAAAAGAAATTATCTTTTAACTGTCATATGTCTGCATTTGTTTTCCATTAAGCCTAACGTGGCGTATTGCTAGGGTCCATCGATTGATTCACTACATTTTTTGCGAGAAGACTACCACGATCCAGGTAAGAAACAGTGAAAAGTTCTTAAAAATGCATGCTTCTGATTTAGATCTCTATTAATTAAGTGAAATGTAATTTCCGAAAATATCACATTAACTTTTTGATATGCCGAACATTAACTGGTGTTTATTACAAAGTTCGATTCTTTATATTATTTGCCAATAGATGATTGCAAAAAGAGTTTTTGACAGTTTTAAACAAAATCAAATTATTTAAAGAGTTTAATATGATTTTACAAATATTTTAAGAACAGAATTAGATAATTGACGTGTATTCTTTTTTTCTGTTTTCTTTTTTTTTTTTAATAATGCGTTCAAAGAGTCATTCATTTGTTTCAAGATTTGGAAAATCTGAATGGCAACAGAGTTCGTTTGTTTATATCGTAATCTGATGTTTACAATTACTTATTTTTAATTTGGAGCCTAATACATTATAATTGGATATGATATACATGTTTTATAGAAAAATATGCTGTTTAAACGTTATTTTAAGTAAAAGAAATTATCTTTTAGCTGTCATATGTCTGCATTTGTTTTCCATTAAGCCTAACGTGGCGAATTGCTAGGGTCCATTCACAGATAGGAGTGGCGAATCCTGGAACTGTTCCACACAGCTCTCCAGAACGCATTTTATTATAAGTAGATAGGGTAAGTCTTGCAATCGTTTTGAAAATCGAAAAAAATATTTTGACGGATTTACACGTTTCAGATGGTGGAGATTCCGAAAAACATATTTTTAGAAAAAAAATTTGCCGTCCGTCTGTCTGCCTGTCTCTGTCTGTAAACGCTCTATCTCACGAAGAAATTGAGATAGAGACTTGAAATTTTGTATGTAAGTAGAGGATAAGTGAGAGTTCAGCTGCATGCGGTGGCGTGTGGCGGGTGGTGGGTGGATGGTGGAAGTGGAATCACCACCACTTCGCAGAGGGGTGAGGAGGACCACCACCACCTGAATGAGAAGCTTATCTGATGGAGAGTATATCATACTGTAGTAGGATGATGGGGAGGGCTTTAAATTGAGGGGGCTTAAATTTTTAGGGTTTGTAACTTATGAGATTATACTGTAGTATAGGGGTGGATGTTTTGAGTCTGTTACAGTATGATGGGATTTTTAGAGAGAGAGAGGGGAGGGCTTATTTTTTAGGAGGGGCTTAAAATTGAGGTAGTAGTGGGAAAAGGACAGTTCGATTGAGAAGGTGGCGGGTGGTGGGAGGAGGAAAGGAGGAAGAGGCTCACCACCTTACAGAGAGAGAGGAGGAGGTCCTCCACCACCACTTAAATGAGAAGCTTATCTGATGGAGAGTGTATCATACTATAGTAGGATGATGGGGAGGGCTTAAAATTGAGGGGGCTTAAATTTTTAGAGTTTAAAACTTCTTAGATCATACTATAGCAGAGGGGTGGATGGTTTGAGTCTGTTACAGTATGATGGGATTTTTAGAGAGAGAGAGGGGGGGAGGGCTTATTTTTTAGGAGGGGCTTAAAATAGAGGGGGGCTTAAATTTTTTTGGGGAGTTTAAATTAAAGTAGAGATTGGAATCAACTTAGAGTAGGAAAGATATTTTAAAATGGGTGAAGGATGTTTTGACTCTGTTACAGTATGATGTGATTTTAGGAAAGGGGAGGAGGGCTTAATTTTTAGGGGGCTTATTTTTCTGAAAGGCTTAAATGTATTTTTTTTTCTTAAAGATTGGAATCAACTTAGAGTAGGAAGGAAATTTGAACATATCGTAAAATATGTTATAGTATGATGAGATTTTAGGAAAGGGGGGAGGGCTTAATTTTTAGGGGACTTATTTTTCTGAAAGGCTTAAATGTATTTTTTTGGGGAGTTTAAATTAAAGTAGAGATTGAAATCAAATTAGAGTAGGAAGGAAATTTGAACATATCGTAAAATATGTTATAGTAAGATGAGATTTTAGGAAATGGGAGGGCTTAATTTTTAGAGGGACTTAATTTTTAAGGGGCTTAATTTTTTTTTCGGATCTGAAGCTTATAATATCATACTATAGCAAAGGGGTAACCTCCTCATTTTCCAAACTTCACCCCCCCCCCGGAAGATTTTTATTTGGAAGCTGCTCTTTGTTGGATCGAATTTTCGTTGGAAATTAATAATTTTAAAAAATTGAGTCTGATCAATTGAGCATTGCTCATCACGCCTGTGAGATAATTGAGTATTGCGATAAGGAGGAAGGTGAGTCTGCTTAATTAAACATTAATCACAATTGCCCATTGCTCATCCCGCCTGTGGCCGCATAATGTCTTATATTACAATCGAATCATCTCTAATTTAAAATAGTATGTTATCAACACGTATTCACTGCATTGTTCAAACATCCGATTACCAAACAATTTTAACAGGAACTAGCAGATATAAGAAAAATATCAACTAAGATTAGATTTCACTTATTTACAAATGACAAGAAAGAGAACTTTGTTTGATGACACAGTTAACTAAACTTTTTAAAACGACAATTTAATTTCATTAAACCATTACATATGTTTTTTTAGAGGTTCCCTGTTTTATTCAATTTACATTAATGTTAGAGCAACAATGAAAATATTTTTAACTTTACTTTACCTAAACCTTGATTATTCATACACATTGATTTTTACACCTTTCAAAATATATAAACTACTTCATTATTAATTATTTTTCGATATACAGTTCTAATAAACGGTTAATTGCCATGCATTTATTTTAGTAAGTTTGCTGTATTCACATTAAAAATGTTTTTACAAGTTATCATCTATTAGTCGATAACGACAAATTTAAGCAATGTTTTACTTTAGTATAGTATTGTTTTATCACTGTGCTGAAAATAAGTGATTCTTTTTCCGTTAATTTTCACATGAATTTTCTAATCAATTAGTAAAAAATTACAACAGCATGATAAACACCAGATAACATCGAGCCTTACCTATCAAATACCATCATATTATCAGATCACTTTATAAACCAATCCTATTATTTTTTTAAAAACAGTAGCGCCTCCTAGAATTTAACAGATTTTTGTGAATCAGTAGAAATTTTTCACACTGTTTATTGTTTTTTATCATATGAAGATATTAACCGCTGTTCTTTAAGTGAGTGCTGTACAAGAAATTTCTTACTTCATGAATATGGAATCGGATTTACCCAGTCAAGAGGTGCAAGTTTCGAATAGTGAAAGATCACCATCCTTTTCTTGTAATCAATGTCAAAAATGCTTCTCTAGAAAGATTACGTTAACCAGACATCAAAGATCCCACTTGGATAAAAAGCCCTTTAAATGTGAAACTTTCATTCAAAGTACTGATTTAAAACGACATAGTGTTACTCATTCCAAGACACCCACTTTTTATAAATGTGATCAATGTGCAATAGAATTTTATAGAAAGTATTCGTTAAGAATTCACAAGAGATTTCATAAGACATATAAATGCGATGAATGTTCATTAGAACTCTCTAAAAAATATTTGTTAAAAATTCACAAGAGATCTCATAAGAAGTTTCATGTTTGTGAAAAATGTTCTAACTCGTTTCGATCAAAGTCTGCTTTAACTAAACATAAAAAAATTCATTCGCAAAAGGAATATAAATGTAAGCATTGTTGTGTTATATTTTACTCTGATATCGATTTTTTATTTCACAAAAAAGTTCATTACAGGAATTTCGAATGCAAACACTGTAACAAAACCTTTAATGTTGACACCAAGTTTATTCAACATTTGATTAAAATGCATAAGTGAAAAAATGCAAACTTTGTCAAATCATGTGAACTGGTTAATTTCCTGTACAGTTTATAATTTTTTTGTATTTTTATCATTATCGAGAATGATGAATAAATAATGTGTAAATGAAAAAAAAAGCTTTTGTCTTGTATTTTTATTATAACAATTCATGAATTTTAATAATTATTTCACGATATTGTAAAAAATTTACTTAAATTTTAACATTTAGAAAAAAGGTTCCTATCAATTAAAATACTTCAGTATTTTAATTGATAGGAACCTTTTTTTGTATTTTTATTGAATTAATTTTAAAATACTTTTAATATATAAGAATTATTTATCAAGTTTAATTTATCATTTATATTAGCAATTGTTATTCACATAATCATGATGGATATTACCTAGTGTTGCCACAAAAATTTTCAAAAAGAACGAAACTGTTAACAATAAGTATTATTCATTACTCAGATTAAAACTTTTACCTAGTGTTGCCACAAAATTTTTTAAAAAGAGCGAAACTGATAACATTATTTATAATATACTTACTTAAATTAAAACCTTGTGTTGCCACAAAGTTCTTCAAAAATAGTAAAACCATTGACTTAATATATAAACTACCGCTTATGTACAAAGACTGTTTTTTTTTTTTAGTT
The DNA here is from genome assembly GCA_964019185.1 of Maratus speculifer. Classification (NCBI taxonomy): domain Eukaryota; kingdom Metazoa; phylum Arthropoda; class Arachnida; order Araneae; family Salticidae; genus Maratus; species Maratus speculifer. The sequence goes on along the minus strand of OZ025301.1, from coordinate 156,643,768 downwards.
TATTAAAAAATGGTTGACTAAAACTAATGGCATTACTAATTTTTTAATGTTTAACTGTAACCGACGCTGATTTTTTAACATATATTAGGATATGTGTTGTTTTTAAGCATTCAGTTTGCAAGTGATTTCCGTTTGAACTTCATCAGCAGCTATTCTTATTTTTTGAAAATGGATTCTGTAGCAAATTTGTTAAAAAGACCTCTCGACGAAGTAGTTCCTTCTCCAAAGTATCAATGTTTAGAAGATTGTAATGAACCTATTTATGTGAATGAATTAAACTTGCCGAGATTAGAAGTTCCCAATGCATTGAACACTAACAATGAGACAATATCATGTGATTATCCACTGAATGTGAAATCTGAGATTAATACAAATTTTTTTAACTTAATTTCCCAAGACGAATTTTTTCAAGAACCCACTACTAGATGTGAAGAGACTGTGTTCCAAGCAATCAACCTTTCCCAAGCAAGTGATGAAAGACAATCCACCACCTCACGAACTAAAAGGGGTAAATCCTATAATCGTGTTATATTTCGAGAAGAACTCAGTGATTGTATCTTCTTAATTTTAAAACTGTATAACAGACAATTTTATATACATATTCAAGAGTTTAAACGCAGCGAGCTTACTAATGAAGAAATTGTAACGAAAAATGCAATTTTTATGGATGTTAACAGTTGGTACGAATTTTGCAATAAAATTTTTCCATTTAATTTGAAGTATAAAAGTTCCTCTTTTGTTGCTAATAATATGATATTAGTGTTAAATTTTAATAATTCTATCATGCGAATTAAACATTTAAAGTATTATTCTCACATTGACTTGAACGAGTATCAGTTAGAAAAGTTAAAAATAAAAGCCTTTGATCTGAATAAAGAACTTCTTCAGCATATATATGTAAAGCATTTACCAAACTTAATAAGACAGAAATGTATCGTTAGTCACACATCTTTAGAAAATGAACGCATATGCCAACATAAACTTATAACATGTATTGAAAATAGTATATCGAGTATACTAAAGCGCATTTTTGAATGCAATGGATGCATTTTTAACCACGAATCTGTAATCTTTCATCCCTGTTTGATATTAAATAATCGACAAAAATTTGAACAAATAGGAGAAATGTTATTAACTCTAATAGATTTCGACTTTGTTATTTCCTCGTTTTTAAACGAAGTAGATTGTATTTGTGAAAACTTCTTATCTAATATTAATGTAGAAACCATTCAAAACGAATTGTTTAAAATAATGAAATAAAATGTTTTACTATTCTCTTTAATATGTGTGTTTAATTATTTTCAAAATGTATGTTTATTTCGTTTAGCTTTTTCAAAACATTTATAAATTGTTTCAATTTGTATGTGTATAAAAAAAGAAACACTTCATTATTAATAAAAAATATATTAACTATCTTAAATAAATAAATAAATAATAATCTTAATATTTTAATTCATTCTTTTCAAAAATTAGAAAGTTAAAAAGTTAATAAAAATGAATAAGTTAAAAAAAATTTATAGAAAAAATTATTATTAGTAGAAATTTTTTTGTCAAATGTTTAAAATATATTTTGAAAATTTTAAAATGTATTACAACTTATCAAAAATGAGTTTACTGATTTATATGAGTATGTATATTATGTTCACTCTATTATTTTACTGTAACATTACAAGAGATTCATAGTTAAACACATATTAACATTAGGATGTATATAAAAGCAATAGATTAATATACTCTCTTGTTTTATTAAAAAATAAAATAACTTCATAAAAATGTTAAAAAAATAAAAATTTTATGAAAAAGTTTAAAAAATAATTCATTAGATTAAAAAAAAAATTCACAAATTAAAAAAATATATTTCATAAGTTTACAAAAAAAAAAAAAAGTATCATAAAAAGTTTTAACAGAAAAAAAAAAAAAAAAAAAAAAAAGTATTATAAAAAGTTTTAACAAAAAAAAAAGTATTATAAAAAGTTTTAACAAAATAATAATAATAATAATAATAATAATAATAATAATAATAATAATAATATTAATATTAATAATAATAATAATATCAATAGAATTTTTTTTCAAATGTTTAAAATATATTTTGCAAAAGTTAAAATGCATTTTCTGATTTATGTATATTATTTTCACTGTATTATCTTACTGTAACATTACAATTCATTCATAGTTGAACATATATAAACATTAGGATGTGCATAAAAGCAATGCATTAATATACTATCTTGTTATTAAAAGATAAAATAACTTCATAAAAATCTTTTCAAAATTAAAAAAAAGTTTCATAAGTTTACAAAAAATAAAATCTTTATGAAAAAGTTAAAAAAATATTTTATAAATTAAAAAATATATTTCATACGTTTACAAAAAAAAAAAAAAAAAAAAAAAAAAAAATCATAACTTAAAAGTTATTTTAAAAGTTCTAAAAATATTATATAAGTTCAAACGTTTAAAAAATATTTTTCAAATTAAAAAAAAAAAATATTACAGCTTATCAAAAATGAGTTTACCGATTTACTGATTTATATGTATATGTTATTTTCATCATATTATCTTACTACGACATTAAATTACGTTCGTAGTTAAACATTTATAAACGTTAACAAATGTATAAAAGCAATAGATTTATATAGTGTTTTGTTCTATAAAAATTAAAAAAGTTAAAATTAAATATAAATTAATTCTTTTGTTTTATAAAAATTCAAAAGTTTAATAAGTATTAAAAATATTTTGTAAATTTAAAGAATGAATTTCTTCAAATTTATTAAAAATGAGTTGATCGATTTACCTACTTATATTTTACTTTCATTATATAATTTTTCTATCGACAAAACATTTCATAGTTGTATAAAAACATTGATTAATATGCTCTTTTGTTTTATGAAAATTATAAAACTTTTTTCATAAAGATTAAAAAATGTGTTTCGTAAGTTTAAAAAAAAAAAAAACTTTATAAAAATGTTTTCAAATAATAATAAAAAAAGCTGTTATTAGATACTCCCCTTTAATTACATCTCATTGATAAGTTTTAATCAACCATTCAACTATTATGTGAGTTAGGATCTCATTGATAAGTTTTAATCAACCAACAAACCAACTATTTATTTTCCCTAAAAATCAGCTATTTATTTACCCTAGTAACCAAAAAGCTTTTATCGACACATGAACAAAATTTTAAGATGCAAGACTCGTCTTTTTAATCGAAAAAACAATGACTTATATTATATTATTTTTTTTCTTACTTAAATGAAACCTTCGCATGTGCATGGTAAAACTTGGAAAAATTCATTTAATACACAAATTTAAAGAAAACAGACAAGGTCTTCACACTTCTTTTAGTATTGTACTAACATTTTACCAAATATCTTTAGAACTCAGCAAGGTTTTAAATAATTATTTTAATAAAAATTGTCATTTGTAAGTAACATTATTGAACTAACTTGGAAAAATTAACTTGGCAAAACAGGTTTTCGCTGTTCCAACTTAGTAATATTCATATGTTAATCAACCTGTTTGGTTATATCCCAGCATGGCTTTATAAAATATATCTTAAAAAACCTTTAATATTAATGTTTAAAAATATGCAGTTAGTCTTTTATAGATAATTATTTTCACTTCTTTTATTTAAAAACATTTTTAAATAAAATTAATACAGTTGCCATTTTATCTGTGCGTTATGAAATGTGCATGCAAAACTTTTAATTATAATTTTCACATTTTTAGTATTTCAAATTATTGTTTTCAAGGTGTACTAAAATTTGGAATTAATTCTTTGTTAAAATGTTTAACAAAACATGATATCACAGATATTAGTTACAATCAGCATTTGTTTCAAACTAGTGAATTAATTAATTAATAATTATTAGAATGATTAAATTATTTAATAAATGAATGTTTATAAGAACCAATCTAGAAAACAAAGCACTAGTCACGTGGTATACATCACGTGATCAGTTGATGATACATGTTCTTTGACGTCACAGATCTTTTGATATAGTTATCTGATAACATTTTCTGATAAGGACTTTGAATTTCTCATTTCTTCCCAAACATTTGACTGCGTTGGACGTGCTTTTGCGATGGTGAGTGTAGAATGTTAAATGTGTCTTTATTATTAAACTATTTTATTTTAATTATGCATGAAAATTAAATATTTTTCCAAATTTTAGTACACTTTGCAAACAATAATTTAAAATACTAAAAATGTGAAAATTATAATTAAAAGTTTTGCATGCACATTTCATAACGCACAGATAAATTGGCAACTGTATTAATTTTATTTAAAAATGTTTTTAAATAAAATAAGTGAAAATAATTATCTATAAAAGACTAACTGCATATTTTTAAACATTAATATTAAAGGTTTTTTAAGATATATTTTATAAAGCCATGCTGGGATATAACGAAACAGGTTGATTAACATATGAATATTACTAAGTTGGAACAGCGAAAACCTGTTTTGCCAAGTTAATTTTTCCAAGTTAGTTCAATAATGTTACTTACAAATGACAATTTTTATTAAAATAATTATTTAAAACCTTGCTGAGTTCTAAAGATATTTGGTAAAATGTTAGTACAATACTAAAAGAAGTGTGAAGACCTTGTCTGTTTTCTTTAAATTTGTGTATTAAATGAATTTTTCCAAGTTTTACCATGCACATGCGAAGGTTTCATTTAAGTAAGAAAAAAAATAATATAATATAAGTCATTGTTTTCTCGATTAAAAAGACAAGTCTTGCATCTTAAAATTTTGTTCATGTGTCGATAAAAGCTTTTTGGTTACTAGGGTAAATAAATAGCTGATTTTTAGGGAAAATAAATAGTTGGTTTGTTGGTTGATTAAAACTTATCAATGAGATCCTAACTCACATAATAGTTGAATGGTTGATTAAAACTTATCAATGAGATGTAATTAAAGGGGAGTATCTAATAACAGCTTTTTTTATTATTATTTGAAAACATTTTTATAAAGTTTTTTTTTTTTTTTTTTTTTTTTTTTTTTTAATTTACGAAACACATTTTTTAATCTTTATGAAAAAAGTTTTATAATTTTCATAAAACAAAAGAGTATATTAATCAATGTTTTTATACAACTATGAAATGTTTTGTCGATAGAAAAATTATATAATGAAAGTAAAATATAAGTAGGTAAATCGATCAACTCATTTTTAATAAATTGGAAGAAATTCATTCTTTAAATTTACAAAATATTTTTAATACTTATTAAACTTTTGAATTTTTATAAAACATAAGAATTAATTTATATTTAATTTTAACTTTTTTAATTTTTATAGAACAAAACACTATATAAATCTATTGCTTTTATACATTTGTTAACGTTTATAAATGTTTAACTACGAACGTTATTTAATGTCGGTAGTAAGATAATGTGATGAAAATAACATATACATATAAATCAGTAAATCGGTAAACTCATTTTTGATAAGCTGTAATATTTTTTTTTTAATTTGAAAAATATTTTTTAAACGTTTGAACTTATATAATATTTTTAGAACTTTTGAAATAACTTTTAAGTTATGATTTTTTTTTTTTTTTTTTTTTTTTTTTTTTTGTAAACTTATGAAATATATTTTTTAATTTATAAAATATTTTTTAAACTTTTTCATAAAGTTTTTATTTTTTGTAAACTTATGAAACTTTTTTTTAATTTTGAAAAGATTTTTATGAAGTTATTTTATCTTTTAATAACAAGATAGTATATTAATGCATTGCTTTTATGCACATCCTAATGTTTATATATGTTCAACTATGAATGAATTGTAATGTTACAGTAAGATAATACAGTGAAAATAATATACATAAATCAGAAAATGCATTTTAACTTTTGCAAAATATATTTTAAACATTTGAAAAAAAATTCTATTGATATTATTATTATTATTAATATTATTATTATTAATATTAATATTATTATTATTATTATTATTATTATTATTATTATTATTATTATTATTATTATTATTATTTTGTTAAAACTTTTTATAATACTTTTTTTTTTTTTTTTTTTTGTTAAAACTTTTTATAATACTTTTTTTTTTTTTTTTTTTTTTTTTTTTTTTTTTTTTGTTAAAACTTTTTATGATACTTTTTTTTTTTTTGTAAACTTATGAAATATATTTTTTTAATTTGTGAATTTTTTTTTTAATCTAATGAATTATTTTTTAAACTTTTTCATAAAATTTTTATTTTTTTAACATTTTTATGAAGTTATTTTATTTTTTAATAAAACAAGAGAGTATATTAATCTATTGCTTTTATATACATCCTAATGTTAATATGTGTTTAACTATGAATCTCTTGTAATGTTACAGTAAAATAATAGAGTGAACATAATATACATACTCATATAAATCAGTAAACTCATTTTTGATAAGTTGTAATACATTTTAAAATTTTCAAAATATATTTTAAACATTTGACAAAAAATTTCTACTAATAATAATTTTTTCTATAAATTTTTTTTAACTTATTCATTTTTATTAACTTTTTAACTTTCTAATTTTTTAAAAGAATGAATTAAAATATTAAGATTATTATTTATTTATTTATTTAAGATAGTTAATATATTTTTTATTAATAATGAAGTGTTTCTTTTTTTATACACATACAAATTGAAACAATTTATAAATGTTTTGAAAAAGCTAAACGAAATAAACATACATTTTGAAAATAATTAAACACACATATTAAAGAGAATAGTAAAACATTTTATTTCATTATTTTAAACAATTCGTTTTGAATGGTTTCTACATTAATATTAGATAAGAAGTTTTCACAAATACAATCTACTTCGTTTAAAAACGAGGAAATAACAAAGTCGAAATCTATTAGAGTTAATAACATTTCTCCTATTTGTTCAAATTTTTGTCGATTATTTAATATCAAACAGGGATGAAAGATTACAGATTTGTGGTTAAAAATGCATCCATTGCATTCAAAAATGCGCTTTAGTATACTCGATATACTATTTTCAATACATGTTATAAGTTTATGTTGGCACATGCGTTCATTTTCTAAAGATGTGTGACTAACGATACATTTCTGTCTTATTAAGTTTGGTAAATGCTTTACATAAATATGCTGAAGAAGTTCTTTATTCAGATCAAAGGCTTTTATTTTTAACTTTTCTAACTGATACTCGTTCAAGTCAATGTGAGAATAATTCTTTAAATGTTTAATTCGCATGATAGAATTATTAAAATTTAACACTAATATCATATTATTAGCAACAAACGAGGAACTTTTATACTTCAAATTAAATGGAAAAATTTTATTGCAAAATTCGTACCAACTGTTAACATCCATAAAAATTGCATTTTTCGTTACAATTTCTTCATTAGTAAGCTCGCTGCGTTTAAACTCTTGAATATGTATATAAAATTGTCTGTTATACAGTTTTAAAATTAAGAAGATACAATCACTGAGTTCTTCTCGAAATATAACACGATTATAGGAGTTACCCCTTTTAGTTCGTGAGGTGGTGGATTGTCTTTCATCACTTGCTTGGGAAAGGTTGATTGCTTGGAACACAGTCTCTTCGCATCTAGTAGTGGGTTCTTGAAAAAATTCGTCTTGGGAAATTAAGTTAAAAAAATTCGTATTAATCTCAGATTTCACATTCAGTGGATAATCACATGATATTGTCTCATTGTTAGTGTTCAATGCATTGGGAACTTCTAATCTCGGCAAGTTTAATTCATTCACATAAATAGGTTCATTACAATCTTCTAAACATTGATACTTTGAAGAAGGAACTACTTCGTCGAGAGGTCTTTTTAACAAATTTGCTATAGAATCCATTTTCAAAAAATAAGAATAGCTGCTGATGAAGTTCAAACGCAAATCACTTGCAAACTGAATGCTTAAAAACAACACATATCCTAATATATGTTAAAAAATCAGCGTCGGTTACAGTTAAACATTAAAAAATTAGTAATGCCATTAGTTTTAGCCAACCATTTTTTAATAAACTAAAAAAAAAAACAAAAAAAAAACAGTCTTTGTACATAAGTGGTAGTTTATATATTAAGTCAATGGTTTTACTATTTTTGAAGAACTTTGTGGCAACACAAGGTTTTAATTTAAGTAAGTATATTATAAATAATGTTATCAGTTTCGCTCTTTTTAAAAAATTTTGTGGCAACACTAGGTAAAAGTTTTAATCTGAGTAATGAATAATACTTATTGTTAACAGTTTCGTTCTTTTTGAAAATTTTTGTGGCAACACTAGGTAATATCCAGTGTTGGGCACGTTCACAAAATAAACGAACTAACTCAAACTCACGTTCAATTTCTGAAAAGTGATTTAAGTTCACGTTCAAACTCAAAAATTTTTAAACGAACGCGTTCAAATCACGCTCATTTGTAAAAGTGAACGAAGTTCACTAAAAAGTTCACTTTTTTTTTTTTTTTATTTAAATGTTTGGATATTATTGTCCAAATTTATAAAATTTTGTGAACTAATCATTTGATTATTCGATATGTAAGATAGAGGTATGCACGGACGGAAATTTCCAGCCCCGATCCATAGAAAAAGAAATGTCCCGCCCGATATTAAAATAAAAATTTCAGCCCGAGCCCAGCCCGGCTCGTAGAGAAAATTTAGCGGCCCGATATAATAGCTAAAAACAAGGTCCGACACCGCCCGACATAATAGCTAAAAACAAGGCCCGAGCTTGGCCCGGCCGGGAAAAAAAGTTGAAATTTCGCACCGAACCCGCCCATACATCTTACACAAGACTACATAAAAGAAATTCAGACATTTTTTTTCCCCGAGTTTTTTCCCAGTAATTACAAATTGTGTTGTATTCCCTTTTTTTTCCCATATGATATTGAAACTCAATATAATGTAAATCACTGCTTTAAAAAAAGAAAAGAAAAAATTCATAAAAAACAGAAAATGCATTGGCAGAGAATTTGCCGTCTATTCTCTGAAAATGCAAATTCGCCGCCATTCAAACTAGTCGTTGGGGGCCACCGTAATACTTACCCATCATGAATATGTATATGAAAATAAAACATGTGAAACTATTTGTACAGTGCATTGCAATTCATAAACAAAATTTAAATATTGTTAATATACATAGTAATGCTATATTAAAGAACTGCTGATGTACCAATTTCGACAAATTATATAAAACGCCAAACTACTCAAGTTGTACCGAATTGCGTAAAAGAAACATCCTTATAACTCCAAAAATAATAATTCTATTAACTAACAATTAACTGCGTCGGATTAAGAGTCTCATTTCCAATTAAAATATACTTCTGAATTGAAATTTGAATGAAATACAGGGTCATGAAAAATCGAAGAATGTGGAAAACAAGATTACAAATATCTCGGCAACTAATAATCCGATCGACTTCGTTCTATATGCAAAATGTGTGTTATTTTATTGCCTTTTACGTCCATTCCTTAGAACAAAAAAATTCGAAAATTTTTATATACCTTTCATCAGAACGAATTTTTCGAGAGTCCGAAAAAAATAGTTCCGGATAATCGAGGTTGCTGATATTAAATAGGGTTCGTCCCATTCTTACATACTAACTACATACAAAATTTCAAGTCTCTATCTCAATTTGTTCGGGAGATAGAGCGTTTACAGACAGACAGACGGACGGCAAAAAATTTTTTCTAAAAATATGTTTTTCGGAATCTCCACTATCTAAAACGTGTAAATCCGTCAAAAAATTTTTTTCGATTTTCAAAACGATTGCAAGACTTACCCTATACTACGTATGATGGGTAAGTAAAAGGAAATTTCTGTTTTTACAAATGTGAGCAATGGATGATGGAGCAACATTTGAAAGTATATATATAATAATTATACATACTGATGCAAATTCATACAGAATAAATATTTGCATTGCATATCATCGTTATCATTACATTGCTTTTTTTTTTTTTTTTTTTTTACTACTTTACGTTTTTTGGAAGTCAAATCTCCGCATTCGAGATTAAATTAGGCAGGATAAATACTCTATTTCCTACAACACACTCGCCATATCCAAAGACATTGTTAGAGACTTAAATATCCATTACGAAATACTGGATATCTTCCCTTTCTTCTAAATCGAAATGGAGCATGGAGCATTTTCGTTAGTTTATCTTGGAAGAAAAGTTATTGATTTTAACATTCTCTTGAATAAGCTTATAAGAAAAAAAAAAAATCCTTTAATTTAAAAAAAATGTAAGATCTCTACCCAAAACAAAAAGTCTGCATTTCAGAAATTTTACATAAAATCAGTAGTATATAATGGACTTTTTTTTTTGTGTGTGTGTTCATAAAATTATTATGCATATCTAATATTTTTCTTAATATCGTAAATAGGGTAAGTCGATTGAAAATTTCGTTAAATTGTCTAAATTACTGTCAAGTATTATAAATATCAGGGTTCGATTCAAGTAGGTACCTTAGATTTTTGTTTACTTGGATTGCGGTCGTGGTTTTGTATACCACATTTCTCTACTATTTCTTATAATTTGTTCCGACTTTTTTCAAACAACTTACATAAAAAAAATTTACTCCGGGGGAAAAATGTGAATGCGCATTTCAGCATTTCATATCATAACACTAGAGGTCTGCACGGGCCCGGCTTGGCCCGTGGCCCGTACCGGCCCGCTGGCCGGGCCGGCAGATTTAGGATAGTTTTTTCAACGGGCCGGGCCGGCAAAATAATTGAACGGGCCAGACGGGCCGAATCGGGCCGGTAGGCCCGAAAATTTTTTTGATTCTGAAGAAATTCTTTTTTCTGAAGAAAATTTTTTTATTCTCACGATTTGAGCTGGAACGATAAAATATGAGCTATTTTCAATGGTTTTAACGAGAATAAGTATAAATGTGCGTCACGAGCCATACTAGTTTGACAGCATCAATATAAAAATGTACAGTGTAGAGATCAGCATCGGAGAATAACATTGTGTGCAACTCGTTTTAATATTTTTTTAGCTGACTCATGCCGGTCCGAGATCAAGCTTGCATTATTTTTCTACATACAGACTGGCCGGACCGGAACTAGACTTAATTCTTCTCAAGATCTGTAGGGCAGAAAACATGATTTACATTTACAATTATATTGATTTACAATTGATTTACAATTATTAACAGCGATAAAGAACTTATGTTAGCTTTATCTTCGGATAAATACTTCTTGATGGTTTTTAAATTAATTTCTGATTAATTTTAAATTGTAAAAGTATAAAAGTGATATTGGAGGGATTTGGAATCGAATAGCGTTTTTTATTTTTGGTAAATAAAATACTTGTATGACCTTTTTGAGATGTAATAGTTTCTCAAATGATTGCCGGCTTTTCTCCCTTCCCATGCTCTCGCTTCCGGAAACTCTATTCAAATCGCTAATTATGACAGTATTTTATTTGCTTGTAGTATTCTTAAATTGCTTGTATCAAAAAATGGATAACGCTACTCGATTATATAGTTTTTGAATAAAGATACCTGCTAATCTTATGCATTTCTGAGAAAAAAGTGAATTTAGAAATGCATCAGAAAGGAGCTTCTTTGAATTTGAGAATGAATTTGGATTTAAAACCTTTAATAAAATGATATAGAAATATTTTTATAAATCTTCTTTTATCAAACATCTTCAAAAATAACGATGTTTTTAGCTTTCTTTCTTTTTTCTTTTATTCTAAGCCATATTAAATTTTTAACGAATCTTTATTCGAATGTTGAAAGCCTAAGAGTCTAAGTAATCATTAATGTTGTTAATGTGTATTTCCTGTAAAATATACTGTAAAATCATTCCATAGATATGTATGCAGTATTCTTTAAAAAAATCTTAATTATATGATAAAAATCTGATTTTTTTTAGAAATCGTAGAAATTGTAACGGGCCAAAACGGGCCGGGCCTGTTTTCACTGATTTCTGTACGGGCCGGGCCGGGCCGGGCCGAAAATATAAAAATTTAAACGGGCCGGACCGGGCCCGGGCCTGGAAATTCCGGCCCGTGCAGACCTCTAGCATACACATATTACCATTTTTTGGTGGTCTTTTCCCGCCGGAATTTTTTATCTTCCTGTAACTCGCTTCCCCTTAGTTACGATAACGAAATTCCACGTAACTGACCTTGAGTATCCGCACTTTTGTATACTATAAAACTTCAAGTCATTCCTTCATTTTCTACGCATTTTACAGCATTTTGGAGTTTAAATTGGTCTAATGCATCGCGATGCGACCACTTGCGTTAGATTTTCCCCCCTCCTGGTTCTTCATACCATATCCGCGAATTCTGTGTGTGTGTGTGTGTGGGGGGGGGGGGGGGGTAAGATTCCGGGAAGTGTGGGGTGGTTTCGCCGTTTCACTATGTTTTTTTTTTCTTCTTTGTTTTGTTTTTCTTTCTTTCTTTCTGCTGCTATACTCTTTCAAGTATTTTTTTTATGTTTAGAAAACGTCGTAAGTTTTTTAGCTGTTCTGGAAGGTTTAATAATTTTGAAAACTTACAAAATTATTATATTAGCGATGGATTTCCACTAAAAACTCACAGTGGCCTCTTACATTTTTTTATGATAAACATTGTGGAAATAAATTATCAATTTATTAAAAAAAAATAGTGGAAAAAAAATGAAACTCTTCGTTATATTTTGAAAGAACATGCTTTAGATTTATGAATATGACATACATATGTAAAATAAATGACAATAACACTGACAAACTCTTAATGAAGAAAAATAAGAGTAATTGTGGGGAACTAGAAACTAGTTGTTAGAAGTTCTTTAGTTTCCAAAATGTGAAAGCTATCGTTTTCTAGAACAATGAAAAACGTTTTTATTAAATGCTTTTTTTTTTCCTTCTTCTTTACATATTTTTCTTTAACTTTGGGAGGCGGTTAGTGATATAACATGATCTAAAATAATTGTTACGGGTTTTTTTTTTTTTTTTCTACAAAATAAATTATCTATAACAAAACGTAAAATATGCTTGCGAGAAATTATTTTGTTAAGAGATTGATGAACGTTTATAATTTTAGAGAATCTTGCTATTTTCCCATATTCCTATTTTTATGATTTGTTTTTTCTATTTTTTTACGTAATTTTAGAAAAAAGTTTTAAAAGAATAATCGAAAAGAAAAAGTTAAGGAAAAAATCTTAAATTATCAAATCTCTAAAGTTGCACTTGCAAAAACGAATCAACGAAAAGAAAAGAAAAAAAAAAAAAAAGAAAGAAAGAAAGAAAGAATTGAAAAGTAGCTACTGCTTTTATGTTACTGATTTCGAAGAAAGGATTATTTTATCTCCTTTTTTATTACTATATAAATATGGTAATAAAAATTATTTAAGATTTATTTTTTTAACTTTAATTGCCTCCTAGTGCCGGACAACCATCATAACCTGCTTAAGAGCGTTGCTGTCCTTTCAAAAGATATGTATTACGATTTCAAATTTATAACTGAAGGTATCTTTTAATTTGTTACTGAATGTATCTTTATAATTTCAGTCAAATTATATAATAATTTTTATCTTTTTTACGAACTTTGTAAAAAAAGAAGGAGATGAAAAGTTATTAAAAAATTTATTATGTTTTTTCATTTCAGAAAAAGTACTGAATTATCAAATCTCTAAAGTTGTACATGCAAAAATGAGTCAACGAAAAAGAAAAATATATGTATATATGAAAAGTAGCTACTGCTTTCATGTTAATAATTTCGAAAGAAAGGGTTATTTTATCTCCCTTTTTTTTATCTATGTAGAGATAGTAAGAAAAAAAAATGAGATGCATTTTTCCAACTTCTATGTTTCCAAGTACCAGACCACCTCAAAACTAAACTAAGTTGCTGTCATTTTAAAAAATATGCATCACGATTTCAAATTTGTAACGGATAATATCTTTTAATTCATTATCAATTGTATCTCTACAAAGTCAATCAGAATTATATAGTAATTTTTATCATTTTTACAAATTTTCCTGGTTAGATATGGGGTTATTTTGCTAATTAAAATGAAGGCGGTGATTATTACACCCCCCCGAAAGACCCCCACGGAGGGCATTCCACCCCTTAGAGTCTATCCCCACAGTGTAGATAATTGGCCGACATACATACATACATAATTCCGACCCCCCCCCCACTTAAATAGATAAATTTAATGGCTAAGTATAAAGGGAAGGAACGAGGGATAACCCCCTTAAATTAAATAAATGGCTTTTACTCAGAATTATCCGATTTGCTTAAAATTCTGGACGTAGGTTCATTCTGACAAAGCGTATCTCTGATTAGTTATGGGATTATTTTGCTAATTAATAAGGGGGCGATTATCCCCCCCCTTAAATAAGATAAATTGTTTTTTATGCACACTTATCCGATGTATTTCAAATTTTGGCTGTATGTTCTTTCTAATAAAGAGAATCCCTGGATAGTTTAAACGGTTTAATGGGTAAGTATAGAAGGGGGGACAGAAGATAACCCCCCTAAAATAAATTAAATGGCTTTTTATGCAGAATTATCCGATTTGCTTCAAAATTTGGGTGTAGGTCCATTATGATAAGGCGAATCCCTGATTAATTGTGGGTTATCCCCCGTTCCCCCCTCTATACTTAGTCATTAAACCCTTAAAACTATTCATGGATTCACTTTATCAGAAAGAATCTACATCCAAAATTTGAAATACGTCGGACAGCTGCGAAAAAAAAAAAAAAAAAAATATCTTATTTAAGGAGGAGGGATAATCGCCGCTCCCCCTTTTTAATTAGCAAAAGAACCCCATACTAATCAGGGATACACCTTACTATAATAAATCTACACCCAAAATTTGAAGCAAATTGGATGATTCTGCATAAAAAGGTCATTTATTTAATTTAAGGGAGTGGTTATCCCCCGTCCCCCCCTCTATACTTAACCATTAAACCCTTAAAACTATTCCGGGATCCACTTTATGAGAAAGAACTTATATACAAAATATGAAATACATCGGATAAGAGTGCATAAAAAAATTATCTAATTTAAGGGGGGGGGTAATAATCACCACCTCCTTTTTAATTAGCAAAATAACCCCCATAACTAATCAGGGATACGCCTTATCATAATGAACCTATAATCCAAAATTTGAAGCAAATCTGATAATTCTGCGTAAAAAGCAATTTATTTAATTTAAGGGAGGTTACATTCTATTACCTTTCTATACTTAGCCATTAAACCCTTAAAACTATTCAGGGATTCACCTTATCAGAAAGAACCTACATTTAAAATTTGACTTACATCAGATAATTCTGCATAACAAACAATTTATCTAATTTAGTGTGAGATTATTGCCCATCCCCCCTTTATTAATAAGCAAAAGAACCCATAATTAATCAAAGATACGTCTTATCATAATGAACTTATATCCAAAATTCCAAGCAAATCGGATAATTCTGCGTAAAAGCTATTAATTTAAGAGAGGTTATTGCCCCATTTCCCCTCTACGCTTAACCATTAAACTCCCAAATCTCTTCAGGCATTATATGTTATATATAAGCCTTATCAGAAAGAATCTCTATCCAAAATTTGGATAGAGATATACATATTGGAAACACATTTGAATACATATTGGATAATTCTGCATAAAAACCCATTTATGTAATTTAGGGCGGAGGGGGGTAATCGTCCCTTTCCAAAACTAATCAGGCAAGCGTTTTTTCAGTATGAACGTATATCCAAAAATTGAACCAAAACAGTTAATTCAACATGAAAAACTCATTTACCTAAATTATGAGCCTCCCCCCGATCCCCCTTTCATATTTAACCAAAATCTATAATAAATCCCTAAAATCAATTCCTCATCACCTTTTTTCCGATAACTTTTTTCCGCTTTTGTAGTTTATGTCACTTTTTTCCGATAACTTTTTTTCCGGTCACTTTTTTTCCGTTTACCCAGATTTTTATAACCGGTTTTCAAGCACTGTATATTCCTCCTCCGAACGCACACACACACCATAGAAATATAACATGTATTATTCTTTAAAGAAAATTTTAACTGTAGAATAATGGTAATTTAAAAATATATGTATTTTCGTCAAAAATTGTAGACCCAAAGAGGTTGTTCCCTAAACAAATCTTTATACAAATCAGACAGGGACGGGTAAATGATTTTCATGCAAGCAAGGTAGTGAGACAATGTGAAAAAATTTCGATTTGTGCACACTTCGCTTAAGAATAAAGTACAGTTCCAGAAATAAGCCCGGTCCAGTCTGGACCGAGCTTTCAGATAAAGGAAGATCTGTGCACGACCCAAAAAACTAATGATCAGACTCGACCCGCCCCGAGTCCATGTAGACTTCTCAACGGCATTTGAATAGAAACTAGTTGGATGTGCCATTCCCAAAACTTTCTTCTATCTCATACATACATTTTAATATTTTTAAAAAATAGTTACTCATTTTAATGCTTTAATAATTTTACAATAACAATTCAATATCATACCAACTTTGATTTTTATCTTAAATTTCTACTTCAGTCAATTAATCGGAGTAAAAACGAATTTCCGTCTCTGCACGAGCCGATGGACAATAGAATGATAGCCAGATTTATTTATTTATTTATTTATTTATTTTTTTCAAATTATGGGAGGACCTACTTGCCTCACCAAAAAATAATCATATACAAAAACTTAGTTCATGTTCTAGAACTAACTACTAGAACATAACGTTCTAGAACGTAAACTTTTAGGTGGTGCAATATTGAAAATGGCATAAAATTCGCTATTGCAATGCCCCCTTCCGGCGGATTTTTTTAAAAATTCAGGGAGGACCAATCAGTCATAGTCATACACTTACGCAAAAAATTTGGTTCAATTCGATGCATAACTTCATATACTTTTGGTCGGTACAATATTGAAAATGGCACAAACACACGATTGCACTCTCTGGATTTCTGTGTGCATACTCTTCGAGACAATGCTGGTCTGAGTATTGTGCTTTAGTAATTGCTCCTTTTTGCTAGTTTGGAACTTAGTATTAATTTTACAGAAGAGGAGGGGCTAACTTACCTTATAGTAATTGCGATAGACAAAAACAGACACAAGAGGGAGATCTTATAATGTTCCGTTTAATTTTTTAAATACGGAACTCTAAAAAGTACTTATTACAGTTTCCCTTTCATGCTTGTTTTTCATTTAAAAAAGGGGGTCATGGGCTGCGTAAATAGGCACATTTATTCCAAAGTATTGGTGTTTCCATATTTATTTCTGTATATTCCATTGTAAACTAAATTGATTTTAAAATGAGTCCTTAACTGTATCTAAATATCTGAAATATTAATAAGATTAACACATTTCCACGGATTGGAGGCTTAAAAATATAAAAATTTCTATACTAGTGAATCTTTAAAAAAAAAAAAAAAAAAAAAAAAAAAAAAAACTTAGAAAAATTTATTGTAGACAGATTCGTTATTAAGAAATTCGCCGTCTTTTACAAATGTGTTATGACTTTTTTTACACGGATTATTCTATCCATTTTGCACCGATCTAGAAATTGTTTCGTTTAAGACACGATTTCGTCATATACAGATTTTTGTAGCACCTTTTATAATACTGTTTCTCCCATCCCCTAGCATTGTATATGAACTATTCTTTAAAGAAAAGTTTAATTGTTGAATCATGGTAATTTAAAATTAGAATAAACTATGGCTATAGCGGAATCGATCGGTATCTTGAAAATTTTCCGTAGAAGACAATATTCCGTCTTAGACAAATTCTACTCTGTCTGCGGATTCGCAGGAACTTAGACTAGGATACTACCTAGAGGTCTGCACGGGCCCGGGCCGGGCCGGCCGATTTAGAATAGTTTTTTCAACGGGCCGGCAAAAAAATTGAACGGGCCAGACCGATAAAAAAAATTTTTCGGGCCTACCGGCCCGTTCTGGATTTAACCAGAAACGATAAAATATGAGCTATTTTCAACGAAAATGGTTTTAACGAGAATAAAGTATAAACGTGGTCATACTAGTTTGACAGCATCAATATAAAAATGCACAGTGTATCGGCATCGGAGAATTACATTATGTGTAACCCGTTTTAATATTTTTTTAGCTGACTCATGCCGGTCCGAGATCAAGCTTGCATTATTTTTCTACATATAGACTGGCCGGACCGGTACTAGACTTAATTATTGGCAGAAAACATGATTTGTAAAATTATTAACAGCAATAAAGAACTTATGTTAGCTTAGTCTTCGGATATATACTTCTTGATGATTTTTAAATTAATTTCTCAATAATGCGAAAGTTTGACAGATTTTCTGATTAATTTTAAATTGTAAAAGTATAAAAGTTATCACTTTTATACTTTTACAAAATTAACGATAGCCTAACTATTGAAGGGATTTGGAATCGAATAGCGTTTTTCATTTTTGGTAAATAAAATACTTGTATAACCTTGTTGAGATATAATAGTTTCTGAAATGATTGTAGGTTTTTATCCCTTCCCTTGCTATTACTTCCGGAAATTCCATTCAAAACGCTAATTATGACAGTATTTTATTTGTTTGCAGTATTCTTAAATTGCTTGTATAAAAAAAGTGGATAACGCCATTCGATTATATAGTTTCTGAATAAAGATATCTGCTAATCTTATGCGTTTCTGAGAGAAAAAAAAATTAGAAATGTATCAGAAAGGAGCTTCTTTGAATTTAAGAATGAATTTGGATTTGAAATCTATAATAAAATGATATAGAAATATATTTATAAATCTTCTTTTATTAAACAGCTTCAAAATTAACGATGTTTTTAGCTTTCTTTCTTTTTTCTTTTATTCTAAGCCATATTAATTTTTCAATGAATCTTTATTCGAATGTTGAAAGCCTAAGAATCTAAGTAATCATTAATGTTGTTAATGTGTATTTACTGTAAAATGTACTCTAAAATCATTCCATAGATATGTATGCAGTATTTTTTAAAGGAATCTTAGTTATATGATAAAAATCTGAATTTTTTAGAAATCGCCGAAATTGTAACGGGGCAAAACGGGCCGGGCCTGTTTTCGATGATTTTTGTACGGGCCGGGCCTAAAATAAAAAAATTTAAACGGGCCGAACTTTTGAGTTTTACAACGGGCCGGGCCGAAATAACTTTCCTACGGGCCGGGCCGGGTTCGGGCCTGGAAATTCCGGCCCGTGCAGATCTCTAATACTACCCAGAGAAGTGATATCCAGACTTAACCCGTCCTGAGGCTCGTGCAGGCCTCTAAATGGCATTTGAAAGAGGGAAAATGTGTACTAAGGTCTGGAAAAATTTTAAATAAATTATGAAAAAACTGAACGTTAATTTGAACGTAAATTTCGTTCAAACTCGTCGATTTTTTGAGTTTCCGTTCAGTTCAAACTCGTTTATAAAATAGTGAGCGAAGTTCAGTTCAAAGTTCACAAATAGTGAGCGAAACTCGTGAGTTTTCGTTCAGTGAGCGCGTTCATACCCAACACTGGTAATATCCATCATGATTATGTGAATAACAATTGCTAATATAAATGATAAATTAAACTTGATAAATAATGCTTATATATTAAAAGTATTTTAAAATTAATTCAATAAAAATACAAAAAAAGGTTCCTATCAATTAAAATACTGAAGTATTTTAATTGATAGGAACCTTTTTTCTAAATGTTAAAATTTAAGTAAATTTTTTACAATATCGTGAAATAATTATTAAAATTCATGAATTGTTATAACAAAAATACAAGACAAAAGCTTTTTTTCATTTACACATTATTTATTCATCATTCTCGATAATGATAAAAATACAAAAAAATTATAAACTGTACAGAAAATCAACCAGTTCACATGATTTGACAAAGTTTGCATTTTTTCACTTATGCATTTTAATCAAATGTTGAATAAACTTGGTGTCAACATTAAATGTTTTGTTACAGTGTTTGCATTCGAAATTCCTGTAATGAACTTTTTTGTGAAATAAAAAATCGATATCAGAGTAAAATATAACACCACAATGCGCTTACATTTATATTCCTTTTGCGAATGAATTTTTTTATGTTTAGTTAAAGCAGACTTTGATCGAAACGAGTTAGAACATTTTTCACAAACATGAAACTTCTTATGAGATCTCTTGTGAATTTTTAACAAATATTTTTTAGAGAGTTCTAATGAACATTCATCGCATTTATATGTCTTATGAAATCTCTTGTGAATTCTTAACGAATACTTTCTATAAAATTCTATTGCACATTGATCACATTTATAAAAAGTGGGTGTCTTGGAATGAGTAACACTATGTCGTTTTAAATCAGTACTTTGAATGAAAGTTTCACATTTAAAGGGCTTTTTATCCAAGTGGGATCTTTGATGTCTGGTTAACGTAATCTTTCTAGAGAAGCATTTTTGACATTGATTACAAGAAAAGGATGGTGATCTTTCACTATTCGAAACTTGCACCTCTTGACTGGGTAAATCCGATTCCATATTCATGAAGTAAGAAATTTCTTGTACAGCACTCACTTAAAGAACAGCGGTTAATATCTTCATATGATAAAAAAACAATAAACAGTGTGAAAAATTTCTACTGATTCACAAAAATCTGTTAAATTCTAGGAGGCGCTACTGTTTTTAAAAAAATAATAGGATTGGTTTATAAAGTGATCTGATAATATGATGGTATTTGATAGGTAAGGCTCGATGTTATCTGGTGTTTATCATGCTGTTGTAATTTTTTACTAATTGATTAGAAAATTCATGCGAAAATTAACGGAAAAAGAATCACTTATTTTCAGCACAGTGATAAAACAATACTATACTAAAGTAAAACATTGCTTAAATTTGTCGTTATCGACTAATAGATGATAACTTGTAAAAACATTTTTAATGTGAATACAGCAAACTTACTAAAATAAATGAATGGCAATTAACCGTTTATTAGAACTGTATATCGAAAAATAATTAATAATGAAGTAGTTTATATATTTTGAATGGTGTAAAAATCAATGTGTATGAATAATCAAGGTTTAGGTAAAGTAAAGTTAAAAATATTTTCATTGTTGCTCTAACATTAATGTAAATTGAATAAAACAGGGAACCTCTAAAAAAACATATGTAATGGTTTAATGAAATTAAATTGTCGTTTTAAAAAGTTTAGTTAACTGTGTCATCAAACAAAGTTCTCTTTCTTGTCATTTGTAAATAAGTGAAATCTAATCTTAGTTGATATTTTTCTTATATCTGCTAGTTCCTGTTAAAATTGTTTGGTAATCGGATGTTTGAACAATGCAGTGAATACGTGTTGATAACATACTATTTTAAGTTAGAGATGATTCGATTGTAATATAAGACATTATGCGGCCACAGGCGGGATGAGCAATGGGCAATTGTGATTAATGTTTAATTAAGCAGACTCACCTTCCTCCTTATCGCAATACTCAATTATCTCACAGGCGTGATGAGCAATGCTCAATTGATCAGACTCGATTTTTTAAAATTATTAATTTCCAACGAAAATTCGATCCAACAAAGAGCAGCTTCCAAATAAAAATCTTCCGGAGGGGGGGGGGGTGAAGTTTGGAAAATGAGGAGGTTACCCCTTTGCTATAGTATGATATTATAAGCTTCAGATCCGAAAAAAAATTAAGCCCCTTAAAAATTAAGTCCCTCTAAAAATTAAGCCCTCCCATTTCCTAAAATCTCATCTTACTATAACATATTTTACGATATGTTCAAATTTCCTTCCTACTCTAATTTGATTTCAATCTCTACTTTAATTTAAACCCCCCAAAAAAATACATTTAAGCCTTTCAGAAAAATAAGCCCCCTAAAAATTAAGCCCTCCCCCCTTTCCTAAAATCTCATCATACTATAACATATTTTACGATATGTTCAAATTTCCTTCCTACTCTAAGTTGATTCCAATCTTTAAGAAAAAAAAATACATTTAAGCCTTTCAGAAAAATAAGCCCCCTAAAAATTAAGCCCCCTAATAATTAAGCCCTCCCCCCCTTTCCTAAAATCACATCATACTGTAACAGAGTCAAAACATCCTTCACCCATTTTAAAATATCTTTCCTACTCTAAGTTGATTCCAATCTCTACTTTAATTTAAACTCCCCAAAAAAATTTAAGCCCCCCTCAATTTTAAGCCCCTCCTAAAAAATAAGCCCTCCCCCCCTCTCTCTCTCTAAAAATCCCATCATACTGTAACAGACTCAAACCATCCACCCCTCTGCTATAGTATGATCTAAGAAGTTTTAAACTCTAAAAATTTAAGCCCCCTCAATTTTAAGCCCTCCCCATCATCCTACTATAGTATGATACACTCTCCATCAGATAAGCTTCTCATTTAAGTGGTGGTGGAGGACCTCCTCCTCTCTCTCTGTAAGGTGGTGGGCCTCTTCCTCCTCTCCTCCTCCCACCACCCACCACCTTCTCAATCGAACTGTCCTTTTCCCACTACTACCTCAATTTTAAGCCCCTCCTAAAAAATAAGCCCTCCCCTCTCTCTCTCTAAAAATCCCATCATACTGTAACAGACTCAAAACATCCACCCCTATACTACAGTATAATCTCATAAGTTTCAAACCCTAAAAATTTAAGCCCCCTCAATTTAAAGCCCTCCCCATCATCCTACTACAGTATGATACACTCTCCATCAGATAAGCTTCTCATTCAGGTGGTGGTGGTCCTCCTCACTCCTCTGCGAAGTGGTGGTGGTTCCACTTCCACCATCCATCCACCACCCGCCACACGCCACCGCATGCAGCTGAACTCTCACTTATCCTCTACTTATGTACTTAGTATGTAAGAATGGGACGAAGCCTATTTAATATTAGTAACCTCAGTTATCCGGAACTATTTTTTTCGGACTCTTGAAAAATTCCGATGAAAAATTCTGATGAAAGATATACAAATTTTCGAAATTTTGTATTTTAAGAAGTGGATTTAAAAGGCAATAAATTAACACAAATTTTGCATAAAAATCAAAGTCGATCGGATTTATAGTAGCAGAGATATTTGTAATCCTGTTTTTCACATTCTTCGATTTTTCGTGACCCTGTATTTCATTCAAATTTCAATTCAGAGATATATTTACATTGGAAATGAGACGCTTAATCCGATGCAGTAAACTATTAGTTAATAGGATTATTATTTTTGGAGTTATAAGGATGTTTCTTTTACGCAGTTCGGTACTTGAACAGTATCGCATTTTATATAATTTGTCGAAATGGGTTCATCAGCAATTCATAAATAGAGCATTACTATGTATATTAACAATACTAAAATATACGTTAATTTTGTTTTGGAATTGCGAAGCATTGTATAAATAGTTTTCACATGTTTTATTTTCCTATATTATATTATGCATATTCATGGTGGGTAAGTATTACGTTGGCCCCCAACGACTAGTTTTTTCTTCCAAGTAACTTTCAATTTATGCTTAAAAAACGGCAAAATGATGATTAAGGGTACAATAGAAAGTGACTTGATATTTTGAAATTTGTTTTACTGTTCTATTATCTATCAGTCTTGAATTCTGCTTGAGTTACGTCCAAGATCCAAGGGGGATCCTTCGGTCAATAATTCAGTACCAAATTTCAATTAGGATACAATCCCTAAAATATGATCGTTTTGAAATAAATAATTTGCCAGAAACTTTTGATACGAATTGCATGAAAATTCGTTTTTACGCTAATTGAAAGGTGGTAGAAATCATTTATGCTGTTTGAGGTGGGTACTGGTATTGAGAAAAACAAAATAAAGGTTTGTTTTAATATTCTGATGAGCCCCTAAGAAAATTTTATATACGTCATTTAAAAAAAAGACTTTATTCCTAATCGTTTGGTACTAGTAACTTTCTTCTATGATAATATTTTGAAAAGTTAGTAGGAAATGTTTACTTTTTATTTTTTCCACGACTTTACAAGATAAAGATGGTATTAGTCCAGGGCCTGGCTAAAGCAGAGGCTTGCGGAGCAATTGCTCTGGGCCCCTCACATGAGCCCCCCCCCCCCCCCCCCAAGGACCGATATAAGTTTTTCATTAAAGGATTTTCAAATGATAAAAAATGGCCAAAAGTGACCAAAATCCTTTTTTTTTCAGTTTTAAGGGTATTTTTTCTCCTACCCCTTCTGTTTCCGTGGCCCATGTCCCCTTAAGTCTCACATTCATTCTTATATTCCTGTAACCGAAAAAAAAAAAAAAAAAAAAAAAAAACGCATTCTGTAATTTCTTAAAGTTATATTTCTTCTGCTTCTATGTATATAGATCTGAATAGTACTTGGTACGATATTTATGTACACATATAATAGGTATGAATTTTAGTTTTAGTCACTTCAGTATGATTTACGAAAAATTTTAAGATTGAAGGGGCCTCCCTAATAATATTTACTCCAGGGACCCCCATTATCTAAATCGGTCCCTGTATTAGTCACAAAGATTAGTTTCAAATATCTCAAGCAGCTGTTATGATTTTTTAAACATTATACAAAGTAGTTTGTAAAATTCTGAAAAAATATATTTATTGTTTTCAGACTTATTTAAAAAAAATAATAATTTGTGATTCGTACAATGCCACCCATATAGAATTTTTTTCACTATTAACTCAAATATTTACAACTCTTTCAAAAAGACTGTTGTCTGATTTTACCTTAATTTTTTAAGGTAAAATAAAAAAAAAATTTTTTTTTGGAAACAGTTGTAAATATTTGGGTAAATAATAAGAAAAATTTTATATGGATGGCATAGTATACATTATAAATTAATTGTAAAATAGAACTAGTCATCGAATGGTGTTTTTCATTTTTCTGTAAAAGCAGATTTTTTTCAGAACAAAATTTGTCGTTTTGAACCAAATATCTGGACACAATAGAGCAGCGGGGAAATTTTTTTTTTTTTTTTTTTTTTGGAAACAGTTGTAAATATTTGGGGAAATAATCACTTGTGTTTTACAGACACTGAGTAAAAACTTATTGAAGTAAGACAGAAGCAGATTCACTGATAAATTTAGCTGTTCATTTACCATCAGAAGAATAGTAGTATAAGAAAAGAGGGGGGGGGGGGGAATTTGAGAAAAAGGGTACATTTTTTTTTTTAACTTTTAGATTAAAAAAAAAAATGTGTTTAATATAAATGTTGACATTCATATAGTGAATGGAGAAAGATTGAAAGGCCACATTACCAAAGTTGCTGATTTTTTTTAGATCGTTAGCCCCTGTAAGATTAGTAATAAAACATAATCTTAAATATATATATATATCTATATAATGAAAAAAAAAAAAGTAGAAAACGCAAATCTACAGAAAAATTCATTGAATGCTTTCTCATTCTGCTGTAAAAAACAAATTACCTAAAACATTACAGAATCCTCTTAAAATATTTTAAATTAATTAAATAGTTAATTAAAACTAAAGTATTCTAATGCTACACAAACATATGAAAAATAATTTTTCATCAAAATAATGCATAAAAATATAAACTAAGAATGGGTTAATTTAGATTTTAACCTTAAGACTTTTTTTTTTTTTTCTCAGACATAAATAGTGAATCATTTACAAATAAAACACAATAAAGTTATTTAGATTTTAATTAATAAATAAATGTGTTTTTAATGCACTACACACATCACATACAGTTGGCATCTATACTGGTGAGTGTATTTCGCATCATTAAATAGTATATCTTGGGGGGGAAATAATCCAAGAGCTGAGCATGCAACAGAAATTGAATATTGAAGATACTGAAATGTCCTTGAAATCCATTTGCATCCAGTGTGAAAAAAGAAATAAATTATTTTAAATGCATGTGGGATCAAAGCTGATGAATATATTTTCCAGAATAAAGCTATATTTCTTGAAAAAAAAAAAAAATCAAACTGAATATACTAATAGCCCAGTCATTTTAGCAAAAATAGGGGAAAAAATTAGAACAAAGCTGGATTTTTGCATAGGTGCTAGTTAGGTTATGTAGTTAAACATACTAAAAGTCCCCATCGATCCGATGTGAGCTTTCGCCACCAGGGGGCGCTAAAGAGCTTGAAAATCAGTTTTTTGTGAATATCTCACGAACAATGGCATTTAGAGAAAAAAGGTGAATTACAAAGTTGTAGATAATTTAATTTTCTATAAAAAGTGTCATTAACATTTGTTTGTCACATTAATCCTTCCCTGTCAAAAATATAAAAACGTGACCATATTTGAAAGTAAAATTATAAAAATTCAAAAAATCTGCTGCTACTTGAAAAAAAATTTGTAAACAGATCTATAATTCTCACCTTTGAATGGGGAAAGTGAAAATATAATATACATTTATGCTTATTTCCACACCACCCTTGAGGTAAAACACTTAGTGCTTTTTTTTTTTTTTTGTGGTTTCCCCTGTAGGCATATTCCACGTATAGTGATTGGCTTAATCCAATTTAAGTCGTTTAACTGCTTTAGTAGTTCTTTGCACAGCTTCAGTTTCTACACTCGATTCAGATTCGTAATTATCTGTATTTATTTCTTTCGTTGCTGTACTGCTTTCAGTATTTTTTGTTTGCCTTTCGATATCATCACTGAATACAGAAGTAGCACTTCCCTCCTCCCTTGCAGTGGGCAGGATACTGTCAATATTTTCTTCATCTTCAAATTCAATTTTACTTGCATTATGAAATGAAACT
This sequence comes from Maratus speculifer, assembly GCA_964019185.1. Taxonomy (NCBI): domain Eukaryota; kingdom Metazoa; phylum Arthropoda; class Arachnida; order Araneae; family Salticidae; genus Maratus; species Maratus speculifer. Next base: position 156,617,162 of record OZ025301.1, on the reverse strand, counting down.
CTGCAGCAATTTATGAAATATCAGAACATTTCAATCCAATATTTTGGCATCTACATGCTTTTCCACATCCTTTGGAGCAAGTATAAAAAATAGATTCAATAATATCTTTTGGTGCGGACGGTAAGGTAGCAAGAATTTGAAACAAATTAGGTGCATTTTGCCAGCCCCAGTTCTCAGTAAGTAGTTTATTGCTCAATCAGTATTGTACTTGATGATAAATACGTAAACTGTACAATCTAGCTGCATCTTCGGCATGCGGCAATGATAAAAGGCTTTTTTTACCAACAGCAACTCTTCTCTTGAAACATACGTAACGGTACTTTTTCAGAAAAATTTCTGCTTTACTGCCGTTTAAAGCAAGAAAAATAGTTTTCTCAGCCTCGGAAACTTCAAATTAAGGTACTTGATCACTTTTAAAAATGCTGGCAGCTTGTATGTTATGATCTTCTTCCTTCTTCAAAAATTTTGCTAACTACATTTTACCTTTACCAAACATTGCTGATGTCGAGTCACAACCTGAAAAAGCGTGAAGGAACAATATATGATCTTTCAGAACAGCATCATTGTTAAAACTGTGCGATGCATACAGGGTGGTAACAATTCGTCCTCTTCCAGACTTAATAAAAAATATCTCTATCTCTGGAGGTGCTAAAACTGTCAACAATACGAGCAAGTCAACATCATCGCCAACAACAGCAGTAAGCGCACCAGACTTTGCTACTTCAATAACTGTGTTAACAATTAGTGTATTTGCATCATCTTCTGCTTATTTCGCTTCGAAACCATTCTCCATAAATTTATCCATAATCATAGATATGAGACGCGTCTTATTTTAATGATTAGATTAAAAAAATTCTTTTCCGCGTTACTTTAGAGCATTTTTTTTTTTCCTTCTGTAAAAAATCTTCGTCTAATGCAGTGATGCACAACCTTTTTTACCAGAAAATCGTTTGCCACCAGAATATTTGAAAAGTGTAGTTTCTTTTATTGAATCACAAATTTTCTGCCATTACTATAAGGAAAATTATTCAGCATAAAAATAGTGGTATCATTTTGGCCCGCGGGCCAGAGGTTGTGCATCCCTGGTCTAATGTATCAGAAATCACAAACATTTTCCCTTAAATTCAAACAACGGACTGTCATTTCTCAATTTTTCCTTCAATGGATGATTAATTTGTGCGGATGTTGGTCGTTTTTCGGCAATAGATTTATTGTATGATTTAATAGAATTCTTTCGTGAATAATTTTTCTTACTCTTTGAATGAACTGTAAGTTCATTATTGTTTTTAGACATTTCTTCAAATATTTTCCACTTATGATCATCTCTTTCCGAACTTGCTGTCACAAGCGACTTCAGACCCTTTTTTTCTATTATTACAAAATCTTTCGAAACCCAGTCCTCATCTCATTCAAGATAAACTATTTTGTCAATCTCCATTTTTCGCTCAGAATCAGCAATTAAGAAAGAGTCATTTTAAACTGTCATAAATAATTTAAAACTTTCTACGACATTTGTTAAAAATAAAATTATTCCCTTCCTAAAATCTTAAAAAGAATAAATACTTCGTTCAATAAATTAGGGTCATTTCATACTAGCGAAATGAGCACCAAATAAAAATAAAATATTGAAAAGTACTTGCACGTGGTACATTTCGACAAATGCAAAGAGAGATAGGGTATTGGGCAATGACTATTCGTCACCTGAGAATAATAAAGTTCTGTCTGTGTTTTTGAAAATATTGAGTTATCTATATAGAAAGACTCTATTTGTATCTATGAAGGCATTTTTGCATCAAAATGATGTTATATATAATTTACATATGACCTTACAATCATAATATGACATTATTTTAATCCACAAATGCCTTCATAGATACAAATAGAATATTTCTATATCGATAAGTCGATTTTTTCAAAAACACAGATAGAACCTTATTATTCTCAGGTGACGTATTGCACAAGCGCGCGAAAACGCCATACAAACAATGGGGGAGAGATGAGGGGGGGGGGGGAATCAAAAGTTGTTTAGTATTTGTTCTGCATCTTCGCCGCGTTATGATTGTACTTGCAGATTCTTTTTCAATAATGTTTATTTTATCTTAATTTTTGGCAGGGAAGGGTTGGTGTGACAAAAAAATGTTAATAGCACTTTTTGTAGGAAATTAAATTATCTACATTTTTGTAATTGAACTTTTTTGTCTAGATGCCATTGTTCGTGAGATATTCACAGAAAACCGATTTTCAAGCTCTTTAGCGCCCCCTGGAGGCGAAAGCTCACATCGGATCGATGGGGACTTTTAGTATGTTAAACTACATACCCTAACTAGCACCTGTGCAAAAATCCAGCTTTGTTCTAATTTTTTCCCCTATTTGCAAAAAAAGGTGCTAAAATGACTGGACTATAAAAGCACATGGCAAAAAAACCCCGCAATATTGAAAATACAAAAATGTCATCGAAATCTGCTTGCATCCAATAAAAAAAGAATTAACCAGTTCTCTAATTAGATGTAATCAGTGTAGTTATGCATATTTTGATGAAAAAAACTGTATTTCACTTGGCAATCAATAATTATTATTTTAAGTCGTCACTTGGCGAGTGATGACTAGAGTGGCGATAGATGACCAGCAAATTACTTGAAATGCATGTGGAATCAAAGCTGATAAATATATTTTGCCAAAATAAAACTGTATTTCTTAAAAAAAATAATCCAACTGAACACGATAAATGAACTCGGTAAAAAAAAAAAAAAAAAAAAAAAAAAAACCAGCAGCAGAAATTTTTTCTACAGTGGGCAACACAAGTAAAAACTTAAAAAACAGTCTGCAGACCAATCCCTCACATTACATTATATGCACTCAAACCTCCTAAGCATTTGTGATAGACAAAAGAAAAGTATATTTTTAAAAAGAAGTTGTCTTTGTTCTCAGAATTTTTAACACCTCATACAATGTCCAAAAGAGGGGGGGGGGTGTCCTCTTTGACGAAACCTGCTGTTTTTTTTCGCGATCTCTTGAAGAAATTTGCCGTTTTTTCGCGATCTGCTGGAGAAATTTGCCGTTTTTTCGCGATTTCCTGAAGAAATTTGACGTTTTTTTCGCGACCTTTTGATGAAATTTGTCGTTTTTTTCGTGATTTTTTTTTACGAAATTTGCAGTTTTTTGGATTTTTTAACGAAAACTGCCGTTTTTTCGCGATCTTTTGAAGAAATGTGTCTTTTTTTTCGTGTTATTATGAAGAAATTTTCCGTTTTCTCGTAATTTTTTGAAGAAATTTGCCGTTTTTCGTGATTTTTTGAAGAAATTCGCCGTTATTCCGTGATCTTTTACGAAAATTGCCGTTTTTACGCGATTTTCTGAAGAAATTGGCCGTTTTTTTCGTGATTTTTTAAAGAAATTTGCCGTTTTTGTAATTTATTCATAAAATTTGTCGTTTTTTTCTTGATTTTTTTGACAAAAACTGCCGTTTTTTCGTGATCTTTTGAAGAAGTTTGCCTTTTTTGCGAAATTTTGAAGAAACTTGCCGCTTTTTTCGTGATCTTTTGAAGAAATTTGCCTTTTTTCGTGATTTTTTGACGAAATTTACCGTTTTTTCGCGATATTTGAACGAAATTCGCGTGTTTTTCACGATCTATGACGAAATTGATTTTTTCTCGAAGACTATCGAAATTCGCGATGCATTTTATGTCCGAAATTTTGGATTTAGGACAGAATTTTTTTAATTTTTGCTAAATTTTTTAAAGTTAAAAAATAGTTTGTCGCAGCGTTGCGCCGATTCTGCTCCCAGGAATGAAAATACAGCTAAATTATTGAAATCTGTTTGCATCCAGTAGGGAAGAGAAATAACCACTTTTCTAATCAAATGTAATCCATGTAGCGATGCGTATTTCCATGAAAAAATCTGCATTTCACTTGGCGATCGAAAAAAAAATTTTTATCGCCAGTTTTATATCTTTAATTACCGCATGGCAAGTATCGGCCGCTAATTTTTATCTGTATTAAATCAAATCCTGCTACATCGATTTAACACATAGGGGGCGCTATGGGCGGCTCAGCCCCCCTAAAATATTTTGACTCCCCACCCCCCTGAAAAAGATTCCAAGGTCACTAAATGAATTTCTGTTCCGAAAATCCAAATGAAATTTTGTTCAAAAATCTAATTTAGTTTTGAGACCCTTTCACAGTTTTGTAGAATTACTAAATTGTATCTAAAATAAGCGTTTCAGCACTCCCTCATCCTATTTGTACATATGAAGCTAACATGATGTTTAATTTTTCACCAGTTATAGACTCAAAATTTTCATCATCATGTACTTTTTTAGCAGAAAATGAAGTTATTACAGCAGTTTAATGAGAAACATAGTATCTACAATGCGAATATGCACTAATTTTTCTTTCTGTGTCAGAGAAAAAAACAAAAACAAATAAGCTCCCCTCCCCCACATTCTCTTGAGCCCCCCCCCCTCCTTATTATTCATTTCTAGCTACGGTCCTAACCCTGCTAAATCGATATAACGCAAACTTGCTCTGTTTTCCCTAAATCGTATTTTTCTTACATCGCCTTTTTCCTAAATCGGAAAGCATTGAGGCAAGGCTATATCGTTTCGCTACATCGCGATTTAAGAACTGGCTAAATCGCGACGTTTGATGTATCTATTGAAAACCAATAGTTAAATCGGATTTCCGATGTAAGCGTTAAATCGAAGCTACATCGTTTCGCTACATCGCGACGTTCGATGTATCTATTCAAGACCAATAGTTAAATCGGATTTCCGATGTAAGCGTTAAAACGATTTAAGGCTCAGATCTGCAAATTTGAATTTTAACTTTAAAATTGCTCCCCCCCCGCCCCCCAGGCATAAATAGTGAATTAATAAAAAAAAAAAAAACACAAATTGTTTTTTGGATTTTAATTAATAAATAAACGCAGTGTTGAATTTAGACACTTTTCTCCGGGAGGTATTTCTGTGGCTCCGAGGGGGGGGGGGGGAGAGAAATTGCACATTTTCACCATTAAAAACACAGAATTTCCGGGGGAGGGACCCCCTTAATAAATGGGTTAGTAATACACTACACACATCACATGCATTTGACATCTATGCTAGCAGTAGCGTATCTAGACTTATCATTTCAGAGGGGGCTGAGATACAACATACATTTCTGAGAGGGTAGCGCCGTGCAGAAGGGCGGGAGGGGAGGGGGGCGAAGGGAGCGGTCGCCCCGGCGCGGGAATTTAGGAGGCGCCAAATTTATACTACCAACGTAATAAGGTTGGCATCTATACTGGCGAGTGTATTTCGCATCATTAAACAGTATTATCTTGGGAAAAAAATAATCAAAGACCTGAGCATGCAACAGAAGTCGAAAATTGAAGGTACTGAAATGCCCTTGAAATCCATTTGCATCCAGTGTGAAAAAAGGAATAAATTATTTGAAATGCACGTAGAATCAAAGCTGATAAATATATTTTCCAGGATAAAGCTATATTTCTTGAAAAAATAATCAAACTACTAAAAGCACTAAGAGAATATACTAAAATCACATGGCAAAAAACCACCGCAATATTGAAAATACAAAAACGTCATCGAAATCTGCTTGCATCCGATAGAAAAAAGAATTAACCAGTTCTCTAATTAGACGTAATCAATGTAGATATGTATATTTTGATGGAAAAAACTGTATTTCACTTGGCGATCAATAATTATTATTTTAAGTCGCCACTTGGCGAGTGATGACTACAGTGGCGATCGATGACCAATAAATTACTTGAAATGCATATGGAATCAAATCTGATGAATATATTTTGCAAAATAAAACTGTATTTCTTGAAAAAAAAAACATCCAACTGAAATAGATAAAAGAATGCAGAAAAGAAAACGAAATATTAAAAATACAGCCATGTCATTGAAATCTGTTGCATCCAGTAGGAAAAAGAAATAACCACTTTTCTAATTAGATGTAATTAATGTAGAGATGCATATTTCCATGAAAAAAACTGCATTTTACTTGGCGATTGAAAATAGATCTATTAAATCGCCACTTGGCGAGTGACGACTAGGATGGCGATCGATAGCCAACAAATTACTTCAAATGTAGTGGAATCAATGCCGATGAATATATTTTTGCAAAATGAAACTGCATTTCTCGAAAAAGTAATCAAACTGGACACAGTAAAAGAACTCTGCAAAAAACCAAAATATTGAAAATACAGCTATGTCATTGAAATCTGTTTGCATCCAGTAGGAAAAAGAAGAAACCACTTTTCTAATTAGATGTAATCAATGTAGAGATCCATACTTCTATGAAAAAAACTGCATTTCACTGGGCGACCGAAAATAGATTTTTTTAACCGCCACTTGGCGAATGACGACAAGGGTGGCAAATGAAGGAAATTTTTTAATTGCCACTTTTACATTTTTAATATCCACATGGCAAGAGACCGCTGCTAATTTTAAATCAAATCCTATTAAATCAATTTAACACCAGCTTTCAATGTTTTTCTTAAATAGTCTTTTTCTTAAATCGCCTTTTTCTTAAATCGAAAACACTGAGGTTTGTGATGTGTGTTTAAATCGGATCCTCTAAATCGATTTAACACCAACTTGCTCTGTTTTCCCTAAATCATATTTTTCTTACATCACCTTTTTCCTAAATCAGAAAGCATTGAGGCTTGCAAAGTTTACTTAATTCGATTTAACACTAGTTTGACATGCAAGCAGTATATACTACACCAAAGTAGATAACTCAATTTTCTGATGTTAACTCTGAATCATTATTTGAAATCGATTTAAAACCAATGGCTAAATCACGATTTAAGACTGACTAAATCGTGATGTAAGACAATGGCTAAATCGCGATGTATAGCAATGTCTAAATCGCGATTTCCGATGTATCGATTTAAGAAACTGACTAAATCGCGATTTCCGATGTAAGCTTTAAATCGATTTAAGAGATAAATCGATTTAAGGCCCAGGCCTACGACAGATTTTGCTTTTTTTAGGTCTTATTGTGTCTAGAAATTTGGTGTAAAACGCCAAATTTCAACGGCATTTTCTAAAAAAAAAAAAAAAAAAAAAAAAAAAAAAAAAATTAAAAAATTAGGAAAAATAAATAAATAAAGAAAAAAAAACACCATTCGATTACATAATTTCTATTAACAACAGCAGCCATTTCCATGCGTTTTGGAACAAAATTAATTTCCAAAATGTATCAGAAAGTAACTTCTTTGGATTTAAGAAGTTGCAATAACATAAAAAAGAAAAAAGAAAAAAAAAACTTTTTGTCGATTTACAACGTTAATTATATAGTAATGCGCGTGTTATTGAGTGCAAAATATCAACTTACATGCATCACCCACGATTGGGTTCTAATGGCCAGCCTTTCGAAGAACAGCAGAACGTGCCGCTGAGGATTCGATTTCACACTGCTATCTTTAAACAAAACGTGATATCGTTCAGGATATTCTTAACAGGTATCCAATATAATCGTCAAAATATGAAGAAGCATCTTCATTATCAATACAACACGAAACCTGTCTCTAAAAAAACAATATCGTTTGCAGGGGCGGATTTATGAAGTGAAGGGCCCGTCTCACTGGAATTTTTTGGGGCCCTTTCATCTTGAAAAATTGGGTACATTTCTAATTTTAAAATAATAGATATTCAAAACTAAAATTACAATAATTACTTATAAATTAATTAAAATGTATTCAAATCATTAAGGATTAAATGCTCAAAATTCAGTTTATGCTCAAATTACATCAGAATTTTGCACGAACTTAGATACTGTGGGGGATAAATGTGCTAAAATTGTGTATCTTATTTTCCTTTCCATTTTTAGTACTTTTTAACTTTGTTGAAAAGTGATTATGCATTCTGTTTGTCTGTCCACGCTCTAATTCCGGTAAATATACTCGGATTTTCATGCAAATGATAAAGCTTATTTAGGGTCACCAATGCATGTTTGGTATTGCATATAAAGTGTGTACGATTAATGGTTCATTTACAGGGGCACTCAAAATAATTCGATTACATTATGGTATATAAGGGAAAATCGTTTGCAGAGTATTTTAATGTGATTGTGATATTTCAAATGTATTGAAACTGATAAAAATTACTGAATTTCACTAAGATCACGTTAAAACAAAGCATAATAAAGTAACCAGATGACCCAAGAACTATGAAAAAGAAAATACCAAGAGAATGGAATTATTTTTAAAGAAGAGCTCCCCAAGAAGACGATTAATGTTCAAAATTTATAATAAATAGAATCCGAGGTTTTTTTTTTTTTCATTTATGCTGATGAGTGGGAGGATCAAGAAGTTATTAACAGAAAAAAAAATAGTGAATCGGATAATTTTTAAGGAAGCTGAATTAGGGGGTTCAAAAGAAGCCAGCTGATAGATTGGAGCAGAGCTCAAAAATGTAAACATGTTAAAAGGTCCTAGCATCTAGCGCTTTAGCTTTTCAATTAGATGAAATTAAGCTTAGGGTATGAATTAATCATTAGAATAAAATTTTAAAGAAATGCATAAAATATAGAGGAAAATTCTTTAAAAAAGAGTCCTAGGATGCCAATAAAAGTATGAGGGGTAGCTGAAGGTCCGAAGAAGCTGTTAGAAAGGAAGCTAATGAAAAAAAAATATTAGAAAAAAAAAACTGTGAAAGGAGCTGCTTCCCAAATAAATTTGCCGAATCGTCCTTAATATTAACCAAACATGTATGAGTGAAATCCTCCTCAGACTACAGAGTTAAGGACTTACCTTTAACAACAGCGTTATTTTTAATTTACGACTGCAGTGAGTAAACGAAAGTTGATGCCAAAAAATAAGATTAATATTCAAAAATGGTAGTATCAAGGTAATAAGATAATTTTTTAGTGGTTTATAAAGTAGTTGGAGGACCCTAGAAATACATTAACTGTTTATGCTACAGTGGTCTCTGATTGAAACAACCAAATTTTAATTTAAAATTTATAATGATACCAAGAATATTTTTAAAAAGTTTCGCTTTTACACTGAAAGTTTAAAGTATTAAGTTTTTAGTTTCTAATAAAAGGTTGTTTGTAAATTTCGGTATTAGTCAATCATTTCATCATTTTATGAACAAAATTTTTCTGTGCCGGAAAAGGTTAAAGAAAATTGTAGGAATCATTTTAAAGGCGATTAATATTCAAAATTGGTGGTAGCCGAAGCCTGAGAATTTTTTTGGCATTCATTTAGTAGCTGAAGAGTATAAGTTCTTAGGTAAAGAAGGTAGTGAATAAGATAATTTTTAAGGAGGCTATAACAAAGGGCGAAAGGGCCCAAAGAGGGAAACATGAGCAGGGCCTTAATATGAAAACATTTTGAATGGTCTTACAGTTCTTAGCACTTTAGATCTTCATTTAATCAAAATTAAGTATGTCTATGAAATAATCATTAGAATAAATTTTTGAAGCAAAAATTAGGAGGGGGGGGGGATTAATTAAAATAGGAAAAAAAATGTGAGGATTTTGGTCCAGAGAGAGGAGTCCAAGACTCAACTTTAAAATTTCGCATTGAAAGTGTAAGAAAGTTAGGAAGTGAAAAAGGCATGCCGCAAAAAAGTAAAGGGATCCCGGATCGGGTTCTACGTAATCCTAGGATGCTCAGGATTTTAATTGGAATGTAGAAACGGGAGAATAACTAAATGGAAAAGGATTCTAGAAATGAAGATCGTATTAAGAGGAAGCAATTTATTAACAATTTATTGTGTGAAAAATTTCAAGTTTCTGATCACGGGCCACAAAGCGCCTGATTTTTTAACTAGCATGTAGTTGGGTATAAAGATATTTTTAGTAGTTTTTAAAACAACTGGAGGACGCAACAACTATGTTAAAGAAAATTGCATGCAATTCGGATCATTAAAAAAAAAAAAAAAAAAAAAAAAACTGCACTTAGGACCCCAAAAAAACAATTAATATTCTAAACTGGTTGTAGCCAAAGTCTGGAAAATGTTTTTATCGTTAATGTAGTAGCTGGAAGACATACGAATTTGATAGTGAAGAAACTATTGAATCGGACCATTTTCAAGAGAACTATTAGAGAGGGACCAAACGGGGCAACTGATAGTAAAGAGTAGGTTCTAGCATGAAAACTTGTTAAATGGTCTTAATTCTTCACACTTTAGATCTTCAATTAGTCGAAATTAAGTTAAAAATTAATCATTAGAAATTTTTTTTGAAGAAATGAGCAAAAAAGGGGTAAGAGAAACTGGGGCACATTGATGCAGCTTTTTTCTAAGAATTTTTTGGTGTCCAGAAAGCAGAAATTTCAAGTTATTTTTCCATGTGATGTTATCAAAACTTGTGTAGTTTGTTATAAAAATGTACAATCATTGTTTTATACATTATTTTTGCATGTAATTTTTAAAAAATCAAAAAAAGTCATTTGTATCAATGTGTCCCATCCCCGGGGCAGACTGATACACCTGAGGGGCACTTTGATAAGTATGGGGAAAATGAAGACAAAATAACACCAAAGCATATTTTTCATAGAAAAATAGTAGCAAGCCATTTTATATTTATTTATAGAAATTCAAATCACCCACAATTTATTTGTAAGCAATATTAAAGCAATCAAAATTAAATGTATAATGACTTATGTTCTGGCTGTTTCTTGTCTGATTGTTGACTGTGGTAACTTTGTCATATCTGGCACTTCAACCCCAGCATAATCTTTTTTCTTAGGCAAGATGAAAAAATTATGAGTTTTTAGTTTATAAATTGGTTTATAAACAGAAAATAAAGGATAATTATATTAAAAATTCTATTTATAATATAATTATCCTTTGTTGTTCTGCAGTTTGTTTCCCTTACTTAACATTTCTCGTGTGGAAATAATTTTTTCTCTGGAGAATCGATATAAATTTGAGATTTATCAGGCTGTCGTCTTTTTCTTTTGTTAGTTCTATTAGCACTAGATGTTGGGTAAGTTCGTACGTCTTCTGTTTGCAAAAATACTATAAAATGTTCTAATATAAGGAAATTAGAGCTATTTCACTTCAATAAAAACTAATATTAAAAATTTCTGGCGAAAAATGGTTGGATTAAGGAGTGTATGGTAAAAAAATAATAAAGGATAATGAAAAAATGAACTAGAAAAGAATTTAGGATGTATCAATGTGCTCCGACATACACTGGGGTTATATCAATGTGTCCCATACAGCCATTTTGAATAAAATTAGTCTCAAATCCAACACTTCCTAATTTATCTAACAATAAAGAATGAGGAACTGATAAAAAGTAGCTTTACTTGCCAGGGAGAATATTCTTTTCTGTTGAAAATACTAATACAGTTTTATAATACCATTTCAATTGTGCAACTCAAATTTACTTTTGATCTACAAAAACAATAAACCACCCATCCCATTTCATCAAACTACTGAATCATTCCAAGACTTTCTGTATCTAGTTGAGTGCACTAGTATCACCTTTTGGAGCTGTTGTGAAACTTCATGTAATAACCCTGTAAGCTGTAGAGGGAGGTGTATCAATGTGCCCCATGTATCAATGTGCCCCAGTTCTCCCTATGTTTAAAATAGGCCCCTAGTGTAATAATAAAAATATCAGAGTGTTGGTCCAGAGAGAGGAGTCCAAGACTCATCTTTAAAATTTTGCATTGAGAATGTGATAAAATTAAGAGGTGAAAAATGCATGCCGCACAAAAAGTTTAAGGAGCTCTGAGTCGTTCCCTTCATGATCCTAGAGTGCCCAGGATTTTAACTGAAATCTAGAAACGGGAGAATAACTAACCGGTTAAGAGTTCCAAAAATGAAGTTCGGATTAAGAGGGAATAATTTTTTAACAATTTATGGTGCAACAACTTCAAGGGGTCCAGTACCGGATCTCAAGTTAACAGAGACTATAAAGTATGTTTAGCAGTCTTAACATTAATTGGAACATGATAGAACTATGCTAAAGAAAATTGCATACAATTTGGATCATTTTTTAAAAAGCTGCACCAAGAGCCCACCCTATAAGGCCGACTAATTTTTCAAAATTGGTGATAGCTAAACTCTGAAAAATATTTTTGTGATTTATGAAGTAGTTAAAGGCCAAAGAAGTTGTTTCAAAAATAAAAGAAAAAGCTAGTGAATTGGACCATTTTAAAGAAAGCTATAGCAGAGAGTTCAAAAAGGGCTATCTGAAAATTTAAAGCAGGTCCTAATATGAAAACATATTAAAAAATCTAAGTGCTTAATGCTTTATATCTGCAATTAATTAAAATTATATTAATCGCAAAAAATACCATGTAGTTCGGATCATTTTTAACATAGTGACAACAAGGACCACAAGAAAGTAATTAATATTCAAAATTGGTGGTAGCTAAAATCTGAAAATTTTTTATTTTGTTGTAGTAACTGGAAGACCTAAGAAGTTAGAAAAAAAAATATTAAATCGCATCCTTTTAAAGGATGTTATAATAGTGGGCCCGAAAAGGACCAACATATAATTAAAAATTAGGGACCTAACATGAAAATATATTACATAGTCTTAGTATTTAGCGCGTTAGATATTCAATTAGTCAAAATTAACACAAGGTATGAATTATTGGTTCAAATAATTTTTTAAATAAATGCACAAATAATTGGTAAATGTTTAAAAAAAGGGTCCTAGACCCCCCATTTAAAATATGAAGGTGTTGGTCTGAGAAGAAAAGTCCAAGAATCAATTTTAAAATTATGTACTGAGAAGGTGAGAAAATTAAGGGGTAAAAAACGCTTGGATCCTAAAAAGTTCAAGGAGTCCTGGACCGGACTGTATGGCACTCTAAGGGGCCCCAAGATCTAAATTGGAAAGTAGAAACGTGAGAATAACTAATTGGGAAAAAGGATACCAAAAATTATCTCTTTTAATCGAAGTATTTAAAAAAAAACAATTTATTAAAAGTTTATTTCAGAAAAGCTTCAAGGGACCCTGTATCTGCCCCAAGAAGGCAAGACCTTAACTGGAGATTAGAAAGGAGAGAATGGTAAAATGGAGCAAGGTCATTAAAAACAAAGACTATTTGATATAAAAGGGCAAGTTATTAACAATTTAGTGCATAAAAACTTAAAGGGGTCCCGATCCTTAAAATAGAAAAAATATAAGCCTAGTGTACTCCAGGACCTGTCTTGGACTATCTCACTTAAATTTTCACACTTCTATGTGTGGTACATTTCGCTAACAATTGCACATAGAAACTTTGTTTTATTAGTGCAGATTTAAGAGACAAAAACCTGAATGAAGTGTACCCGGGCAAAGATCTTAACTGAAATATACAAAGGGGGATAACGAAATGAAAATAGGGCAACCAAACAATAGAAGATCAGATAGAAAGAAGGCAAGTTATTAAAAATTTAGGATATAAAAACTTGAAAGAGTTCAAGGTGCACAAATCTAAAAAAAAAAAAAATTTAAAAACCTGATCGCCAAGTGTATCTGGAACTGGCTCAGACCATCCTCACCCCAATTTTAAAATTTCGACGTGAGGTAGATTTTGGTATCCATCGACACAGATATACACTACGAAAGTTTCTTTATTAACATAGATAATCAGTAGCAAAGTAAAAATGCATTTAAAATATCAGTTTTATGAAAACTGCATTCCAAGTGTGGGGCCCCCTTAAAAGTCAGGGGCCCCGTAGTGATGGTGCATGATTAATCAGCCCTTCTATCCATATAATTAAATCGTCACAAGAATGTATCTAACACCGTTCCTTTCGGCTCAAGTCCAGGTTTCTTTTGAATCCCACCCCTTCCCACCACAACCGATCATTGTCTTGATAATTAAAAAGAAAAGTAAGGGAAAGCTAAAACTTTTCTGGTAGTAGAAAATGATAGAAAAAAATATTTATTACTTGAAAATGGTATAAAAGTAACTGAAAAATTAAAACAACACAAAGAAACTAAGGGACACTAAGAAAATCATTTTTTCAAAACGTCACATTTTTCTTTGAACTCGAAATAAGATTTGGGGGCCCTTTGGATGAGGGGCCCCTCGCGATTGCGACCATCGCGACCCCTTAAATCCGCCCCTGATCGTTTGGTTTGACGTAGTGTTCTCGCTGACATCTGACTAACATTAGTAATTTAGCTAATTAAAAATAAAAAAAACATTCGCCAAATAAAAAAGTATTAGCAAAATAGATTCGCCGTGTAGCACAATTTTTTTAAAATCTGTAATCCTTTAATGTACGCCCTTTTTTTTCAAAATGTCCTAAAAAGTTTTTATAACTGCTACAACGATTGTTATTAATCTAATTTCAACTACTCGCTGCAAATATAATAAAAGTATGTATATATGTATACGCATATGTATTAAAAAAAAAAGAAAAGAAAAGAAAGAAGAAGCAGTAATTGAACACTAGCAATTTGGCGAATCTAATCGCTTGTTTACTCGCCAAATGAAGAATTTAGTCGAAATTTGGCACAATGGCGAGCGACAGCGAGAACCGTGGGTTTGAGAATGATGAAATTTACAGTGAAAGGCAAATTATTATGACTTATCACAAAAGAAGGGGCGGGGGGGGGGAAGGTTAAAATTACAAGCAGATTGTAATAGAAGTTACAATAAATTAATAAAAATAATAAGGTGTATTCCAATCCAAACTGCATATTTTCTTATTTATTTTTAAATTCATTTTTGCTCTCAAACGCATCAAACTAGCAAATTCTCTTATTTAGAAAATATACAATGTGCTGTGTATAATATTGCAAATAATTGCTGTCAAAGTTTGCGTTTCGAGCCCTGCATCTTGGAGCCAAATTTTCTGAATCGGGAAATCTGGGAACGAAAAAATGGTCACACTGAGAAAATAATCATTTATAAATCCAATACTAATGAATTGCGTGAAAAGTGAAATCATACGGCATCTTATACATCTGTTCAAAAATTGCCCCAGTAAGTTTCATGTTTCTACATTTAAAAATGAGTCTGAAAATCTATCAGAAAATTTCCGAGTTCTTGAGGTTGGGAGAATATTTTCCGAATACACCCTTAACTTCCATAATACACACATTCTATAACGTAAAATCTTTTCAGAAATACTAAGTATGAAAAATGTGGAAAATTCCCTAAAAAATGTCTGTATTTTAATAATATAATCTAACATTAATATCTAGCAAATGTCCCTCAGTGGAGAACTTTAAGTTTTATAAATACCAAGCAAGATTTAATTTCTAACAAAAGAATACTTGAATCCTTGAGATTCAGCATGTAAATTCTGTTATATAAAATGCGTGCTCGTGTGGGCTTGAATGGTGTTAGCCGGGTATTTGCATTGAACGTTTATATCACTTTATATTTGCTATGCAAGCAAGTTTAAGTGCTATATCGGGATTTAATGTACTGTAATCTTCAGTATTAAATAATAATAATAGTAAAAGACAATATGTAACTTGTTTATAAATAATTTTTAATCACTTGTTTGTTTTTCCTATGTATGCCGTGAGGGTGCTGTTTTCCAGTCGTTAGGAACTGTGCATATATAACATTATCAACTTTTTGGTAATTTTGGACCCCCTCCCCCCTTCCGATATCATACGTTATCATTCATCACCCCCACCCCCACCCCCCGACAATGATATCGTTATCAAAATGTATTTTTTTTTTTATCTTTTTCTTTGGAGTAATGTACAAAACTGGTTACATATGTTTTTCGCTTATTTTATTGATTCAAATGAAGATAAGTCAATAAAATATCACTTTATATCGTATAATACTAAAAAGAAATTGTTATTATTTAAAAATATTTTATAATAGCTTTTTATTACATAATGCATTCAACAGTAATTATGTCTTGTTGCACTTGCCCGCACACAAAGGAAGATGGTGGTGAGATAGAAATTCTTATATATATATATATATATACAGTGGAGCATCGTTTATACGACGCCGAAGGGACTACCGAAAAACGTCTTATAAACGATAACGACGTATAATCGATTTTCATTTCCAAAACTAGAATTAATTTTGTTTTCGCTTAATTTTAATGTTTAACGTGATGATTTGCATGAATTTGTAAATTAAACAAGCAAAATATACAATTAACCAAAAAAATGAGGGGAGGGAATTAGTAAGCAATTTAAATATGCGTACCTTTATTTATGTTTCACCGAAAGGTTCCTCATTTGCAGTACATCATTTCCTTTCCATTTAAAGTCAGAGATCAAAAACCCCGCGTGGCCAATTAAAAGTCGCCAATACTGATAACAGTTAGAAGGATAGTCTATTTGCAACTTAAAAGAGGTCGGGAAAGCTGACCATCCCCGAAAAAAAGAATGACCCCTCCCAGTGTAATCTGTTAAACGTAAGCTGATTTTTCAGACTAATCGAAAACCAGCCCACATTTTTATAATGTGGAGTGCATTTAAACTTAAACACGCTTTTTGGTGTCATTCATAGCTGCCAACTTCCGCTTGTTCGTAAAATACACAAGAAAAATAAACAAAAATAAACCTATACAAAATCGGAAAATCGACGTATAAACGATTTTGGGCGTCGTATAAAAGATATATTTTTACATTGAAATGAATAGGAATGAATCGGGACCACATTAAAACGTCGTATAAATGTAAACGTCGTATAAGTGATCGTCGTATAAACGATGCTTTACTGTATATAAAAACAAGCGGGCAGTATTCTTTCTGTTTCTCTTTTATTTATTAGCAAACACCAACTTCACTTGAAATATACTTCACATATGGTTTCTTTAGGGTGTATTCGAAAAAACGCTTTTCCACCTTCAACAGCTCGAAATTTTTCGACACAATTTCAGACACATTTTTAAAAGTAGAAACATGAAACTTGCTGAGGTGATTCTTGAAGAGGCGTATAAGGTGATGTCTTTTTACGTTCAATTCATTAGAATTTGATTTATAAATATTTACCTTCTCAGCATGACCCGTTTTTTTCATTCGCAGGTCTCCCGTTTCGGAAAAATCTGTTCAAAATGCCGTTTTTGATCGCTTTTTTTGCAATATTTTCTACATTTATCAAAGAATTGACAATCACGGCACCTTGCGGACTTTCTAAATAAGAGAATCTGCAAGTTTGATGAGTTTGAGAGCAAAAGTGAATTCAAAAATAAATCGGAAAATAAGCAGTTTGAATCGAAATACATCCTTAAACCGTGGTTGTATATGCATACACATATGAAGAAGACTAGGGATGTCAAATGTTGGGGTATTCCATATTTTAGAATTATATGTATTTATAATAATTTAGAGATTTTAATAAAAATTTTGTATTTTCATAGAAATAGGTAACCGACTAAAAGTCGAAAAGGTACTCTTTTGATCCCAAAACCATGTTACAAATCAAAAAAAGTATAATTTGATTGGTTCAAAAATGATATCGATATCAAAAGACAAACCTCCCCTCCCTCTAGAGATATCTTATGATATCATTCGCCAGACTCTCTCTTTCCCCCTAAAATGATAACGTTATATTTGCACATAGCCCCTTATTGGTTTGCCCAATTGTTTTACAGCGGGCGTACGGTAATATCTCATTGCTTTGTTGATTTCACTGTACCAGACTAACCTATAACATTCGGATTAATAGTAATCATTTTAGGGGGAAAGAGAGTGTCTGGCGAATGATATCATCAGATATCTCTAGGGGGAGGGGAGGTTTGTCTTTTGATATCGATATCTTTTTTGACCCAATCAAAATATACTTTTTTTTTTTTTAGAAATTTGTAACATGGTTTTTGGGTCAAAACAGTACGTTTTCGACTTTTAGTCAGTTATTTATTTCTAGGAAAATACAAAATTTTTATTAAAATCTCTAAATTATTATAAATACATATAATTCTAAAATGCATATAATTCTAAAATACATACAATCCTTCGGGTACAATGAGTCTATGTACCCCAAAAATTCTATTAGAGCAATGCAGAAATTCTATTAGAATTTCAAAAATTCTATTAGTCTATCACTGCAAAGAAGTCAATCAAATTTCCGTATATCTTTTATCCTGGCCCCACCAGTGGCCGAGAGGTTCGGACCTCTCAACTGGTAGACGGCAGGTGCTGGGTTCGAACCCAATCGCGGCTGTCGGCCTAACCGTTCGGAGTTTTCGTGGTTTTCTTCGAACCTTGCGTAAATACGGGTTAGGTTCCCTTAGAAAGACCCCCACGAAGGGCATTCCCCCCTGGTCCTATATCCCTAGCGCAGATAATCGGACGTCAAAAATCAATCAATCAATCTTTTATCCGATCCTGAGACTAAACTGAAACGAAGGAAAAGTAATTCATATTGCAATACAATTATAAACAAGTAGTCTACAATTATACCTCTATTAACAATTTCATTATTGATTTTGAAAAATAAACATATACTATATTTACTCATTGAAATTGAAATTAATTTATTAGTTGTTTTTACCCTTTCGTGTCTAAGTGCACTGTAAAAAAAAAAAAGGGTCAATCTACTAAAAAAATATTAGTGATCCTTGTAATTACTAAAAAAAATTTAGTAATCTCTCTCAGTTTGAAGAAAATCCGTAAGAGTTACTAGAAAAAAGCTAGTAATGAATAGAATGAATAGAGTTAATAGTTTTATATTTTTAATAGCTATTACTAAAACTCGCTTGGTGTGGCCGTGATAGACTAGTGGTCATAGCACAGAGCTCCAGACTGAAAGGCCTCGAGTTCGAAGCTCGACACAACCAAAGACGTACCGAGTGTATGCTGTGTAAGTATTCATTAAGTAAAAGGGTTATGAAATCAAAATTGCGCAGGTGGCAATGTTTGATGCTGCCATCTATTGAGGCGTTGCCGGAAATCTACCGCTGCAAAAATTGCGTTTACACTAGCTCCTAAGAATCCGTGAGTAATGGTTACTAAAAATAATTTTGGAGCTGTTCCTAAAATTTACTGGCTGGCTCATTCTAAAAAGTTTTAAGTTAGTTATACAAAAAATTCTTTTGTTCAGTTTACAAAAGAAAGGTTTGTTTCACTTGCAAAAAAAAGTTTGGAATGGTTACTAAAAATTCTTTGGAATACAAATTTACTAAAAAATTTTTAGTAACCTCATGATTTTTTTTTACAGTGTATGACTTCATTTATGTTTAGGCCTTTACCAATAAAAATAATAATTATTATTTTGCTAAATTGTCTTTGCGCCATTTGCGATTCTTTTATTTTAAACATATTTGACTTAGTCTTAGAGATCTGCACAAGTGTAAATGTATATATATATATATATATATATATATATATATATATATATATATATATATATATATATATATATATATATATATATATATATATATATATATATTTATTTATTTATTTATTTATTTATTTATTTTCTCGTGTATTAATGTAGTCATTTTGAATGGATTAACAGTTTAAAAGAAATTTCAAATTTTCAGTTTAAAAGAAAATTCCATCATAGGCAGGTTCTTTTTTCATGCGTTTAACTCTATTTTAATAAGCCTAGAAATCTATGAGTCTTTAAAAAAATAAATTTTAATGTTTAATTTTAGAATAATGGCTATTTCAAAGTATATACCTTTTTTGCAAAAATTATTGGACCAAGCGAAATTTTGCTGATACTTTAATAGACTTGACCACGTCGACAAATGGATTTTTTTTTATATGGGATGATTCAACCGGGACGGAATACTTTGTTCCGTAAAGAGCAGGATGAATGAAATCAGTCCCGGCTTTCGTATGGAAAAAATAAGTTAGGCCCGGCCCGATCCGATCCTTTAGGAAAAGAGTAAGGCCCGAGCCCGACTTGGGAAGATTACACTGTAAAAAAAAATCTGTAAAGGTACTAAACATTTTCTAGGAAACTGGGATTCCAAGAACTTTTCATGTAACGATAACAGGAAAAATCCATGCAACCGATTCTAAAACTTGAGTTTTTGTTGTTACCGTTACAGGAAAAGTTCTTGGAATCCTAGTTTCCTTGATAAAGTGTAGTACCTTTACAGATTTTTTTTTACAGTGTAGTGACTAGGTCCGGCCCGAGTCTTCAGAATTAATAAAAGGTCGGGTCCCACCCGGCTCGAATGCCATTAATGAAAATCGTCCCGAACCTGGCCCGCGGGACGTGCCGGGCCCGAGTTTCGGGCCGATGTTCGTCCGTGCACACTGTAAAAAAAAAAAATCTGCAAAGGTACTAAACCTTTTCTAGGAAACTGGGATTCCAAGAACTTTTCCTGTAACGGTAACAGCAAAAATTCAAGTTTCAGAATCGATTACATGAATTTTTCCTGTTATCGTTACATGAAAAGTTCTTGGAATCCCAGTTTCCTAGAAAATGTTTAGTACCTTCACAGATTTTTTTTACAGTGCAGATCTCTATTTTGGCTCTTTAAATTAAAAATAATTGTTACTTTCCCGAAATAATCATGTATAATAAAGAGCAAAAAGTATTAGAAAGTTGTATATAAGATAAATTTTATTGTAATACAATATTTTCTAAACATCTAAAATTCTTCCCTAGCTTATTGTCATATGAATATGATTTGAATACACTGTAAAAAAAATTCTGTAAAGGTACTAAACTTTTTCTAGGAAACTGGGATTCCTAGAACTTTTCCTGTAACGGTAACAGCAAAAATTCAAGTTTCAGAATCGGTTACATGGATTTTTCCTGTTATCGTTACATGAAAAGTTCTTGGAATCCCAGTTTCCTAGAAAAAGTTTAGTACCTTTACAGAATTTTTTTTTACAGTGTAGTATGTAAAACAAGAAAATTCGTATCTTTCAGGCAATGAAATATTCGTTAAACACTAATTAATCATTAATTTGGATAACTAGTGTTAATGTTATTAACATAAAACTAAATTTTTGTAAAAACTGAAAAAAAAAAAAATTATTACTCGAAAGGATTAATTTGAAAAAATGTTTTTGAAAAATCGAGTTATCTTCAAATACGATCCAGTCAGCTCGCAACCCGAACTTGGAATAATTAGAATCAACCCGATTCGAATCTAAGCACAAGGAGAAAAATCATCATCAACCTGACCCGACACGAATCTAAATCGGGCTACCCGATCCGATGCATTATTTTACACTGCATCTCCCGTTTCTTTCCTATTTCTAAGTTATACATCGAATAGCCGTATGAAGTCGTATATGCCGAATAGTCGTATGGAGTCGTATAAATCGCAAAGAAAGGTAAGAAAAAATAATTGTAACAATTGTAAAGTAAATTGTATCATTATTACTTTCTTTATGTAGAACTGTAAATTCCATTTTTCTGTTAGGCAATCATATTAGACGAAAATACCATGGGGAATATTATTTTATTTGAAGTAAAAAAAAATCTGAATGTTGAACTAGATTCGAAATGTTAAATTTGAAATTTTTGCCATTTATAAATAAAAAATACAGAACAACCAAAAAAGCAATTAAAAAACGTACCAATTTAGGATCGAATTTCAGCCGAAATTATGAACGATAAGTGAAAATTTCATGCGATACAAAAAGCACACCTCGCCCCCGGGTGGGCTCGAACCACCAACCTTTCGGTTAACAGCCGAACGCGCTAGCCGATTGCGCCACGGAGGCGTTGAAAAGATGATGCGACATATATAACTAATAGGAGTTTGATTTTTCCATTCATATTTGGAGAAATTGGCATTTTGATTTCAATGTTACTAAAAATATCTAATAATATACATAATTTTTTTTTTTTTTTTTTTTTTTTTAATCAATTATTTTATATAGTTATAATTTTATTTTACCCGTCTATAACTTTGGAACTTCCATAAAATACAAAGTTTTTATTATTCAAAGCGAATTATTTCACCTTTTTTTAATAACAAAATATCATCTAATTTAGAATTTCAAAATTCTTTAAAAATGTAGTTTAAAAGAAAACATTAATATGATCTTAAATCAATCCAGATACAGACCAATCCAAAACAGCTGTTAAATTATTTAAATTTCAAAATCATTTTTTTAAAAATTAGTTTAATCAAATTACTAAGTTTTTAAAATTTCAAAATGAATTATATTAGCTAAAATGCTGTTTATTATTAAAGATATATTTTTTATGAGATTTAACTATTTGCTCAGTTATCTATATTATAAAGGCCAAACGTATTTGTGCGTAACGCATACGTCATTTTGCAAATGGCAACACTTTTCGATGAAATTTCGCTTTTGCAATTTTTGGTATTGCAAATTTTATATTTCTAAACATCGCATATTTAAAATTTTTACACCGTTGTATAGAGAAAAAAAATGTACTTTTAAATGCAATTTGTTTCAAACCTGTATCTCAATTTATTATTGAGATTTTTTTTTTTTTTAAATAATTATTTGCACCAATTTCGTAATTGTGGCAACAGAATCACTCCATTTTCTCTTAAAAATTAAAAATAAATAAATAAATAATAAAATAAAATAAAATGCGTTTTATATTTCAAAAGTATTGTCTCTTAAATCTAGATAGTCAGCATCCAAACTATTTTCATTTGTTTTCTTTAACTTAAGGAATCAGGATAAATTTCTTGAGAAATTTCATTATAGTCAGTATTAAAATTCAAAACGATCAAATCATCTATGTATCGGTAAGCTAATAATTTGACATCGGCTGTATTAAAACTATATTAAAATTCATTAAAAAAAAAAAGTTAGCAGCAGTGGATGAGTAGCTAGTACCCATACCAATCCCATTGATTTGTAGGTGTATTTTAGAACCTGTAAAAACGAAAATCAGTACCATCTAAAACTAGTTCAGTTGTCTTTAAGAGTGCATCCTTTAAGCTACTAATATGGAATAGTGGTAAATTTTCGAAATCATATGTATGGATAAAATGAATTTTATTGTTTTTTAATTTTTTAGCAATCTCAAAACTATTGGAGATAATCCAAAAACAGTTACTGTCTTCATATTTATATTTCAGCATGTTCAAAAATTTTTAAAGTAAATCCTCAAATTTCCTGTTAAAATTATTACCTATAGTGTTAACATTACTGCAAACTACAGGTTCATTTGCAGCAGAGCCGTCCTTAGGGGTGTGCGACAGGTGCGGCCGCACAGGGCCTCGAGCGTAGAGAGAGCTCGCACCTGGACTAGACACAAAATATTTTTTCTTTAATAAAAAAGAAGGTATAATAGAAAATCTTTAATATAAATTTATGATTTTAGTTAAGTAAAGATAGTGGTGTTAACGTTCAAAAATTTTTAAAGTAAATCCTCAAATTTCCTGTTAAAATTATTACCTATAGTGTTAACATTACTGCAAACTACAGGTTCATTTGCAGCAGAGCCGTCCTTAGGGGTGTGCGACAGGTACTATGTTGGAAGAGGGACTTTTACTATCAATTTGCCACAATTACTTTCGAAATTGGTTCAATAGCTCCAGAAATTGCCCCTATAAACGCACAAACAAATGCTACTCCTTTATAATGGGTAGAGGATCGAAATCTGGCTCCCCTGGTCACAGTATATAGGAGAAGATTGGTTCTTTTTTTATTCATAGTATGGATAAAATTATATTAAGAGTCGAAAGGAAAGGGCCTCGCAAAATCCTTGCACCGGGCCTCGCTTTAAATCGTCCTCTCTAAGGACGGCTCTGATTTGCAGTAATGTTAACAGTATAGGTTACAAGCATCGCTGACGAGGCTTGAAGCCTATTGTTTTTGTATTTTGATTGTTGAATTTTTAATTTTAGGGGAGTTTGTTTTGTGAGGGGGCTGTGCTAGTTCTTGCTAAATTAATAATTTTGAAGGTGTATTTTAATTTATGTGTTTTACTGCAGCGTTTCAGTGTGAACATGAATGTATATTGTTTATTGTTGATTATTTTACATATTGTATATATGTGTGTGTGTGTGAACATTTGAATGGAGGGTGGTTTTGGTGTCTGGGAGTCATGATCGGTGAAAATCTACCAAAATTTTCCGGAAGTGCTTTCCTCCGGACAGCTGCAATAGGTAGCTTTTTAGCTCACAGGCTATCATAGCCTGAGAGCTTATGTGCCCGTCCGTTCTGTATGTATGTTCGTACGTTCGTATGTTCGTTCGTGCGTAACGCGATAACTCATGATAAAAATATCGGATCCACTTGAAATTTTGTATATAGGTATATCCTGATAAGGCGCTTCCCTGATTAGTTTTTGGAGTTCATTCGATATGTATAAGAGGGGGAACGGGGGGCTCATGCCCCTCCCCTTAATTGATGTAAACGAGATTTTCATGCAGAATTAACAATTTTCATTCAAAATTTAGATATAGGATCCTTCTGATGAGGCGATTCCGTGTCTGTTATTAGGTGTTCATTGAATAAGTATAATCAGGGGGAATGGAGGGCTCATGCCCCCCCCCCCTTAATTGATATAAACGGGATTTTCATGCAGAATTAACAGTTTTCGTTCAAAATTTAGATATAGGATCATTCTGATGAGACGATACCGTGGATGTTATTAGGTGTTCATTGAATAAGTATAAACAGGGGGAACGGGGGGCTCATGCCCCTCCCCTTAATTGATATAAACGGGATTTTCATGCAGAATTAACAGTTTTCGTTCAAAATTTATATATAGGATCATTCTGATGAGGCGATACCGTGGCTGTTATTAGGTGTTCATTGAATAAATATAAACAGGGGGAACGGGGGGCTCATGCCCCTCCCCTTAATTGATATAAACGGGATTTTCATGCAGAATTAACAGTTTTCGTTCAAAATTTAGATATAGGATCATTCTGATGAGGCGAGTCCGTGGCTGTTATTAGGTGTTCATTGAATAAGTATAAACAGGGGGAACGGGGGTTCTAATGCCCCTCCCCTTAACTTGTATAAATGGATTTTTCAATCAGAATTGTGAGATTTCGTTTAAATCTCTGAATAGTTTTGGAAGTTTAATATTTAAGTATAAAAGAGGGGAATAACTCCTCTTAAATTATATAAATGCTAAATGGGTTTTTATTAAGAATTATCCGATTTGCTCTGAATTTTGGATATAGATTTTTTAATATGATAAAGCATGTACTTGATAGTTTAGGAGGGTCAATGGTTGAGTATAAAAAAGGGGAAAGGGGATTGCTGTTTCCCCTTCTTATTTTATTTATTTATTTATTTATTTATTTATTTTTTTTTTTGAACGGAATTAACAAAAATACAAGGCTGTAATGTACAATTAGTATGCGTAGCCTGTGAGCTCAATGCCATCAGTTTAACTGGGCAATATTCTTTTTATTACTTTTTGTAATGAAAGCTACATAAAAGCAAGTATTAACAACATTACAAATATTCAAAAACAAAGTTTCTTTAAATTAATTCAAATTACAAAATTGGAAGTTTTTGTTAATTTATTTATTATTTTAAGTTTCGAAATTAAAAATGTTTAGTAAATTATTTAATTTTTAATTTGTTTTGTGAGTTAAATTGCTTCTCAAGAATTTGTTAAACATGTACTAAACGTATCAGAAATACAGAATGCATATAAATCAGTTTGGTTTATTTTGTGCCGGCCGATTATCTACTCTAGGGATACAGGCCCCGGGGAGGAGTGCCCTTCGTTGGGAGCCTTTCTAAGGGAACCTAACCCGTATTTACCCAAGGTTCGCAGAAAACCACGGAAAACTCCGAACGGTTAGGCCGACGGCCGCGATTGGGTTCGAACCCAGCACCTGCCATCTACCAATTAAGAGGTAAGAGCCTCTCGGCCACTGTTGGGGCATAAATCAGTTTGGATTCAATATCAAGCTTAAGGGTGTTCTTAAATCAAAAAGGTCAACTTTGTGACACATGCTTTAATTTAGTTTTGTTCAGAAATGCGTGAAAATAGCAAGAGTTATTATTCAGAAACTGTCTAATTGCATTCAATTTTCTGTTTTTTTTTTTTTTTTTTTTTAAACACAATAGATTTTTTATAACAAGCCTTCAAAGTTGACACTTTTGAGCACATTTCCCGACGAAAACAGAAAAACTGGTCGAAAAGCAGGAGAAAAACGGGTGATCACATCATCGAAACAGCTTATAACTGAATAGGTAATTTAATTATCATAAAATGGAAAAATAGGTTCGATTCGAAATCGCTTCCATATTCAGGCATTCCAATTTTATATACTTTTGTTAAAAAATGAATTTGTAAATGTGTCAAAACGTTTTGCGCTTGCTGAGCGCAGCAGTTAAGAACACCCTTAACAGATGAAAGTACAAGTACATTTGCTAAACATTCGTATATTCTTAATTGATTTGGTTTGGCTTATTTTATGACGGCCGAATATCTACGCGAAGGATATAGGCCTTATAAGTGAGTGGGGTGCCCTCCGTGGGGGTCTTTCTAAGGGAACCTAATCCGTATTCACGCAAAGAAATCCAAGGTTCGAAGAAAACCACAGAACACTCCGAACGATTAGGCCGACGGCCGCGATTGGTTTCGAACCCAGCACCTGCCGTGGACCAGTTGAGAGGTCAAAACCTCTCGAAAATTGGTAATTGAAACCAAATATCTAACTTGAAAAAAAAAAATGTATAAATTTGATTCCCCCCCCCCCCCCCCTCCCGATTGAATTTTTAATCATTATATTAGTATTATTATTATTTAGTGTTTAAAAAACGATGTTATTTTTTAATACATATTTTAAAACATGAATAGCATTGTTAATGGCATTGTTTATGGCATTATAAATTGTTCATTTGTTATCGATATCAAGTAGAATATTTGAGTCTTCAATATATGCATTTTAAAAATTATCTCAAGAAATAAAATAAATTATCCACAATCTTTTGTGGAGCAAATTAATATTTTTGATTTAAATGTCTTAATAGGTTGCATTCAGCTTCGTTAAGTAAGAAGCTGTGTACGTGTTTACTGAATAACCACTTCGATTTGGTGGTCATCATAAATTTTTTTGTCAAGTTTAATTGCTTAAACTAAAATCTATGTTTTTTAATCTTCTTTCATTGGTGAAACAATATACTTAAATGTCTTATATTTTTTATTAAAACTAAGCTGTGTCATTAAACAACCTTAAAACTTTTCACGATATATATCATTTCTGAAATATTTTAAAAAATACCTAATCTCATTACACACTCGATATGTTATCATAGATGAGGGGGAAAAAAAAACTTTGGTAGAAAGATATTTGTTTTGTACCAAAAGAAAAAGAATCGTCTGCCATTTCTTTCAGAAATTACAAAAAGAGAAACTGGATAATTCAAAATAAAACTCATCGAAAAAAGAAATATTTTATCCAAAAGAATTTCTTATCTATCAAGTGGCAAAGAAAAAAAAAAGAAAAGAAAACTGCAACAGAATGTTTAAACATATCATTTTTAGCCCTCAATAAAGCGAAAAAATAATAAAAGCTTTAAAAGAAAAAAAAAATGTGAATGATATTGCTATGACAACGACATATCTAAACGCATCTTGTCGCTTTTTTTTTCTTCATTACTTTAAGAGATTATTTCTAAGGAATTTCTATATTTGTGTAGATTTGTTTAGATGCATAGGTCAAATGGGCAGTGACGCTCCCAGTTGACTTTTGGGTACCCCAAATTTGGTTCACAATTTCTGGAAAGTATATGTTTTAAGTCTATTTTGGCTTTGTTCTTATTATAATCAATATTTTGTATAGCTTTTGAATAGGATTAAGAAAGAAAAGGAAAAAGAAAGAAAAATATATTATCTAAGTATGTATTAATGTATTTCTATAACGCCCCTCTCTCTCCCTGGTCCCTTGGCACACTTTGGATTAATCGGAACCTGTATTTGTGATAAATAGCTGAAAAAATCAGAAAAAAAAAAAAAAAAAAAAAAAAAATAGGAGAGACTAGGGCACATGTGAACATCGATTTTTTTAGTAGTTATATGTTTTTTTATTTGAAAAAATTACCAACGATGACAGCACCTCTAGATATATGGTAAAAAATTTTTGAAGATGTTTTAAATTTTGTTTGTCCTCTGTAGCCAAAAAAAAAAAAAAAAAAAAAAAAAAAAAAACTGTTTATAAATCTGAAAAGTAAAATCTCAGTTCAAACTTGTTAAGCGAATAACTTTATTTATTCATTTATTTAATTTTAGTATTTTAACATAAACATTTTTGATAAAAATAATTTTCTTCTAAAATTGAAAAATCTTAAGGATTTTTAATTTTAATTCTAGTGGCCTTTTGGGCCGCTTGTGAACAGACTAGTTGGGGCAGATACACTATATGGCCTAAGGCGACCGGCCACTTGCGATTTTAGACAATTTCTTAAATATCTAGAAAAATACTTTAGGAATTATCCTGAAACACTAAGTGTTTAAACATAATAGTACAGGTCGTACATTCCGTGAAGATTTTTAACCGAAATTCCATAGGGGACCGTCAACAAATTGAAAAAGAAGGAATATCTTTTGGACAACACTATCAAAGCTAAAGCAGCAAAAGCGTTCAAATTCTAGATTATGATTAAGTGGCTTATTTTATTGTAATACACTGTGTTTATTTTTATGAGGATAGCCTGTATACTCGTAGAGAAATTGAGTTTTTTATAAAAGCAGTTCCACATTTTTTTTTCAAGTTTTTTTGTTTATAATTTGCAGAGTTCTTAATATAAAATGATGTTCTTTTCCGAAAATGTGACAAAACACATTGTACACAATATCCTGTAATTAGAAATAAAAAATAGTAAGATATGTATGAAAAATGATTAGGTTTAATAAATAGTTTTTCATTACGCATGCGTGAACGATATCAAAATTTAATATATTGTGTTAGCTAAATTTACAGAGCAACTTTTGTGAAAGTCACAAAAACGTAGTTTGAAAATTCAGAAAGTGATCGTCGATAGAATAAGCTCGAAATCCGTTATTCTCAAAATGAAGCAAAAAGATGAGGGGCTGTATCTTTTTATCCATTGATTAGTATCAATATAGCATTCGCAATATGCCACTTACTGCTATATTTGGATACAACCCCTCATTTTTTTTGTTTCATTTTATGATTGACAGATTTTAAGCTCAAATAAAAAATGAAGGAATTCTGTCGAATAGTTCCCGAGATATATTGTCACTCAATATATGAAAAACACAGTTTCAAGAAAAATTGCTTTAAAGTTTTAAAATAAAGTTACGTTCAACAAGCAGCTTTTTTTTCAATTAAAAAAAATATTATAAGGATTTGGAGTAGTAGAAAATCACTTTAAGGCAGCAACCGACAAATTTGAAGATGCAAAAAATGTAAATTTTAAAAAATCGAAAATTTTTGCCCTAAACAATCGAAACTACGCTTAAAGATAATAATATTTCGACTCTGAACGTTAAGTATGAGTTAATATAATCATATTTTTCATCACTTAATTCATATAACACATCGTGTTGAATTCAGCTATTTTTCTTTGAGAGAGGTTTCTGATCTTTCAAAGAGAAATTATGGAGTCCCACGTAAAAAATTGTATCTTTTATAAATACAAAATATGAAAGTAAGCAAGGTGAGACGCTTTGATTATTCCAGGAAGATTGCCCCCCCCCCCCCTCCAATACATGAGAAAAATTACATTAAAAAAATTTTGTGTACTCTCGTACAAATAAGTAGATCGCGGAATATCCTATTTAGTATTTATTTGGTCAGTATTTACTCGTTTAAACAATAGATCAGCATTGCAAAGTCTTTACTCAATACAGCACTTTCAAGAGACTTAGATGTAGTGATGGGACGAATGTGATTTGGCTGAATAGCCGAATACCGAATATTCGGCCAAATTTTAGGCCGAATACCGAATATTCGGCGGCCGAATATCAACTTTTTTTTCAAATAAAGAAAATAAATTTTGATTATATATAATTTAAAAAAATAGGAGCTCATTAATAATTATTACTCTTAAATGTGCTTTTAAATGTATTTTTAAATTTGAAACATTTATTTTAACACAAAAAAAATTATGAAATTGCGTTATATTCTTTTATCTTAATGTACATCAAATTGATTTTCAGTAAGTCAGGATGGTAAGATATTTTCATTAGGATGAGCGAAGCGAATCCTCTACTAGTCCACTCAAATTACAATTTGTCGTACGCTTTACAAAAAAACTATTCAATATTTTAACTTCAAATTAAACACAAAAATAAATTATGATCTGTAGATTTGCAGAATATAATTTTTTTTACAGTAAAACGTTAAAAAAATTATTTTTTTAATTAATTTATTTTACATGCATTTCCAATACGGACGCATTTTAGCAAATAAATAAAAAATGAAAAGCGTATATTTTCAGAAAAAAAAAGTTTAAATCATGGAGTAAATAATTATAGATAGAATCATGATTAATCTCTATAAATAAAAGGAATTCCGAGGATAATTAATTGAGGCACAGGGGAGCAAATCTTGGCAATGCGCCAACTCGGTCCAGAGGAAGCAAATCTTGGCAATGCGCCAACTCGTAAATATTAATCTAAAATATAGATTTCTGACTGCAGACGATTTTAAGATATTAACAAAAGAATGTTATATTTTCAAGCAAAACGTTAAAATAATTTTCTATATTGATATTTAAAACACATATGATAAAATAATTAATATTTTTTACCGGTGAAGCGATAGATTAGTTCTTTTTAAAAAACAACAGTCAGTGGCCACGTATTTCTGACAATGCATTTCTGCAAGTTTCGAGTTAATGATAAAATAATACAAATTTCAAGTTCGTTTAATATTGTTAATACGGACCCGGGCAACGCCGGGCGGGTTAGCTAGTTTATTAAATAAAACATGTTTTCATTATCCCGCAAAATCGTTTGCACAGATGACACTTAAACATTTAAAAAAATTGTATTATGGATTTTTTTTTTTTTTTTTTTTTTTTTTTTTTTTTTTGTAAACTGGCAACAAAATAATTGTAAACAAATAAAATTAATTCTTAAATTTGTTATATAAATGAAAAATTAAAAGATCTGCTTGAAGTTGTTGGTTCAAGCTCTTTATAAATATTTTTGCGAAGGTCGTGTTGTGGCTAAATAATATCGACTCATTAATCAGAAGGATTTTATAGAAAAATAAGACTTTAATAAGTTCGCAAACACAACAATAATTATTCGTGAAAACGTCACTGCGAGAATGAGAGAGCGCTTCGTTAAAAAGTAATTCCATTAATTGAGTTGCCATTCGCAGAAAGTAAAAAGTTCTCCCACGCGGAGAGAATTACAGCAATTCTCATACGCTAACATGTATAAAAACGAAGAAATTAAAATAAAATGTTTTACAGTTAAAAATTCATAGTATCAACGAGAGCAGATTTCAAATGTTTTTTCCAGAAAATAGTATTTTGAAGAAGTAACTTTCTTCAAGTTTCTTCAAATATATTATTCTAAAATAGCTATCAAAGATTATCGGATGTTGATTACAAAGATTGGAAACATGCATATTTCAAACAATTAAAAAACACCAGTGGCTACTTGAAATTGTAAAAACATCTTTAAAAGAGCTTTTAGTTGAAAATTTAAAAAAAAAAAAATTGTAAAAGTTTGCTTCGAAAATATCTTATTATGCCAGTTTTACATCATAAATAAAAAATTAAAATGCGCCAAAACATAAAATAACGTTTTTGTTTAATAAAAATGCAAAAATAATATATAAAAAAAATATTGTTACTTTCAAATATCTGTTTTATAAAATAATGCTTCGCGAATCCAAACAAAGCATGGCTTTTGCTAGTTAAAATATGAAGAATGTATTTCACTTTTATTATCAAATGATACTTTTACCCTTTCTTGCATCCAAAATTAATAATATTCTTAATCTCTCTCTCTCTCTCAGAACTCTAGTGGAGATATTTTCTGAAATAACCTTTAATGAAGTAAATTTGATAATTTAGAGTTTGTGTCCTTAATGATAAGTGAATTCGTAAGAATGAGCCTGCTCTGAAATCAGTTTCCAAACTTTAAATTACAAATTACATTAAAGCAAAAGGTTATGCTTAAAGTAGAATGCATGTGGTAACAATATCTTTGATATTTGAATTGGTGCATACTCACTTTTAAAGGAAATGCAGAAAGGCTGTGTATTTTTTAGCAATCGAATAACTGTATATTTTGTAAGTAAGAATGAGAATGACGTCATGAAGGAAGTAGCCAATTTGGATTAGAGAAAAAAAATTGTAGAAATGAAACTTTTTAAATCCTAAATTTATTTGGCAAGATATCTTTCACTATTCGGCGAGATTTTACCAATATTCGGCCAGATATCGCTAAATATTCGGCTACAGGTATTCGGCCGAAGTATTCGGTCAACAAGCCTTCAATATTCGGTCAACCGAACATTCAGCAAACGGGCCGAATAGGCCGAATACCGAATAGTGGCCGAATATTCGTCCCATCCCTACTTAGATGTTAAACCTATATATTGCCCCTCTGATGCAAAACCGATGCAATCTGTATATAAAAAAAATCTTTAATGTGCCGATTAGGCTTGAAATAAATTCTATTTCTACTTCTCCATTTGACAGTATAGAGTGAAACCTCCGAATAAGGGACACCCATGGGACCGGAATTTTTGTCCCTTAAATAGAGGTGTCCCTTATTTGGAGTTTTTACTTTTTTTAAATTAATCGTTTAGAAAAGACATAAAGGATAACCGAACATTAAAGGTGAAGTTTAAATGTACCCAAACGCTATTATTTACGTTAATCAGACACAAAAGAAAAAGAAAATTAATTTAAATTTTCAATCAATTACTACATTAAATGATTTGTAGAGTTATTGATTTATATTTGTTACATAAGTGTTTGTGTAGCTGCAAAAATTACAATAGCATTTAAAAGAATCTTACTTGAAGTACTAATCGATCAAAACTGATTGTTTTTCCGATTTCAATTTTTCACCACAAATCTCTCAAAAATTCATCTACCATACTTACAAATTTTAGTCTTTCATTATGAGTAGCATTTACGAAAAAACTATTAAACTGTTTTTTGTATCTTAAAGCATCTGTTAAGTTTGTATCTCTCAAATTTCATTTCTTCTTTTCCTTTAGAGCCATTCTCACAATTTTTAGCTATAGGAATAAACGCATTGATATCTTTATTGGAATTATGGGGAATAAAACTCCTCAATTGTATTCTATGCCTATGTATCAACATGACTGTCTGTCTCAATGATAATTTCACAAACATCTGTATTGTAATTTTTACCATAGACTACTTCATTATCTGAAATGATTATTAGCTTGGATCTTGCTGAAAAGCAGATCTTTTACTTTGCTTTTCCAAAAGCATCAGTCAGTCCGGTATGAAGGATCGGTTCACGTCGAGTAACTAAGACTTGACGGGTGTCCACTAGTAAAATAAATATAGTTAAAAAAAAAACTAAAAAACACGCTTTTTAAGTAAGGTACCCTGGGGTAATAACGCCAGGCGGGGTAATAACGCCAAGTGCTTATATTTTGCATAATTATGAAATAATCAGGTAAATGACAGCCATGTGCTCTGCGCAGAAGGGTTTTGAGTCATATAAATCGCAAAAAACAGCTTCAAGTTAATTTGTTTCATTTTTAGGTCTTATTGTTTTTACAAGCATCTAAAATTAACGCATGATCTAAAATTTGCGAGATAAGGTTTCTGATCTGAAGACTATATTTTTTATCCAGAAATGTTTTATTTATTACATAAATTTGTAGTGTATTTCATGTACTTTCAAATTGTTGTAGAAGATTTTGGATATCTTCTGGAGATAATTTTTAGTTTAGGATTTACTGCGCAATATGTATCCCGGGGTAATAACGCCAGGGATTGGCGTTATTACCTCGGTTGATTCCCAACAGTGGCCGAACTATATCCGAAGGGGGTTTATATATTAATATGGGACAGCATTATCACCATTGTTGAAAATGTAATATTAAGGGGGGGGGTGCCCAATACTTAAAAATAATCTCTCTATTTTAATTTTTATTATATTATTTTTTTTACTAATGTAAAAAATAATTTTTAACTCTTGTAAATAAAACTACATCAAAATGTTTTCGAGATTCAAATTCAAACATCTTCAAAATCAGGTTTCTATTAAATTTCCACTGGATTGTTCAATTGAGTTCGAAATTTTATCTGTCCACTTTCTCAGCGTTCAATTTTCCAAAACTTTATAAATTTAACCTTTAACTGATGTGACAGAAATTGTAACGTATGAATGTGATGCGGTTTGTGAGACCGCAAAATTGAAAGATGAATAAAAGGCGGGAATAACTCATAGGATTGTGTTTTTGTACTAAACTTTTTATACAAGAGTATTATACTTAATATTCGCCTATTTAGTCTCTGGTGATAGTACTAAAATTCCAAATGAAACAAAATTTCGGTAGTGTTTGCAGTTAAACTGAAAATTACAAGTTAAACTAAGAAATTAAAAGAAAACTAGTTGTCTACGAGACCGGTAACATTAGTTAAAGGTTAAAAGGCGATCCATGATTAAAAATCATAGAATACTGTTCCTGCGCTAAACTTTTTCTACAGAATTAATTCTAATTAAATTTAATCTATTCAAATATTTCTAACAATATTACGAGAGCTCCAAACGAAAGAGAATTTCAGTTGTAACTATAGTTAAAGTGGAAAATACAAGTTAAACGCTATTTTTTTGGGGAGGGAGGGGGTACAGTGTTCAGTCAGATTGCTAATAGCAGTTAAAGGTTAATTTTGTTGCTAATATAGAGATAATGATATATAACCATATGAAATATGTATAAAATTGAATAAGAGATCTCTTTGGGATAATATTTTTTAATCAAAAATCTTATTCAATTTATTAAAAATTTATTAAAGCATGTTCTTTAAAACGTCGACAATTTAACTGTAGGTTTGGAGAATCCGCATTAGTGTGGAGGTATGGGTTAAAAACTATTTACTAGATTACTATAATAGTATTAACCCTTAACTGCTGTGACAAAAATTGTCGCATAACTTACTGTGAGCGGCCTGTCAGACCGCTTAATCTAACGATGAATAAAATGTTAAATTAACTTTTAGAATGTTATTTTGTATTGTACATTATATACGGGACTATTATAAATAAAATTCAGCTGTTCAAAAGTCTCTAGAGATAGTAATAGGACACAAAATGAAACAAAATTTTCCCGGTATCTATAAAACTAAAAATTGCAAGTTAAATTCTGAAACTTGAAAAACTTAGCGGTATGTGAGACGCTAACAGCAGTTAAGGTTTAACAAAAATATTTATTACATATAACTCTAGTTATTATAAAACTTCACATGATTAAAATATTACATTATGAATGGTTAAAACCATGCAATGTTTCTTATGATCATATTTAAGCGGGACTTTTGAAGCAAAGAGAGACACAGGGTGTTATATCCTGTTGAAGCTCCCCCTCACTCCTTTTTCTTTCACTTTCACAAAAAAAATCAATATTTTCTATCGCATAGAATGCATACATGGGAATATAAATACTGATTCAAATAATCCGTGCAATGCTTCTAATAATTCTATTTAAATGGTCATTTTAAAGCAAAACGTAGCTTAGAATTTGATATTCTTTTGCCTCCGCCCCCCGCCACCACCACACCTTTCTTTTTCTTTCAGAGTCTCAAAAAATTGTACATTTTCAATAGCTTCGATTGCAATTTGTGAATTTCTAGAGCTGTACAGTTTGTATTTTTAGAATTGGGCAATCTACATGCCATTATTCCATCTTATTTTATAGTTTTGTTTGCATGGCGTTATTACCCATATAGTTGGGTATTAACGCCAAATAGCATTGGTCAAGAAAAAACGCCATTACATTTTATGAATACATATCTGTTAAATTATTTTATTTTATATAGATAGTCAATGAGTTGCTGTATCAGATCCTATATTTGTTTGAAAAATACAATCTTAAACTAAGCCGTGAAAATTAGTAGAACCTTAACGTGGCGTTATTACCCCAGGGTACCTTATATCAAACTAAAAAGTGAAAAATAATTCGTACTATAAGCTGAAAACGAAAATAGATGAAAAATACTATACTACTATAAAATCATTGTTATTATAGAATTAATAAGCAATAAAAAAAATTATCGTGGAAAAAAAGCGTGGGGTGTTTCTTAAGAACTGATAGATGGAGCACCCCACGCTTTTTTTCCTCGATAATTTTATTTATTGCTTATTAATTGATTCTATAATAACAATGATTTTAGAGTAATATAGTATTTTTCATCTATTTTCGTTTTCAGCTTATAGTACGAATTATTTTTCACTTTTCAGTTTGATATACTTAAAATGCGTGTTTTTTAGTTTTTTTAAACTATATTTATTTTTCACTTTTTAGTTTGATTACTTTAAAAGCGTGGTTTTTAGTTTTTTTTAAACTATATTTATATTTAATACAAAAACCAAATTAATCGGTTGGATAGTTTCAGAGTAATTGGTGAACATACATAGAAAAAAAAATACATACGCGTCGAATTGATAACTTCCTCTTCCTTTTCTGAAGCCGGTTAAAAATAAAAATTGTAATACGGAAATTTTTTTTTAAATTTTACATAGATGTAAATAATGTCAGGAGTGGGGTTCGAAGTTCGAACCCACAATCTCTTTCGAAAAACAGAGCTTCAATCCGGCGCCATAGACCCACTCCATTCAGTGAACGTATTCAACACTTTTAGTTAGCGAAAAATCACTAATTTTATAATTTTTTCCTAATTACTAAAAAAGTACTGAACCAATTTCGATGAAACTGAAGTGGTACCAATTCGAGAGCATCGTCTTTCATTTAACACCAAAACGAAGTTAATCGGTTGCATGGTTTCGGAGTAATCGATGAACATACATAAAATAAGGAGAGTTACAAACTCACAAACATACAGGTGAAGTTAATAAAAAGCGTGGTAAAATAGAGTACAGTTGTACTCAGGATCCAAGAATCTATGTTTAGAATTGTCAATTTTGTTAACAGGTGTTATCTATACAAGCTCTTGACAACTCTGTGTAATCTACATCCGAAATTTTAACCTTCATCAGATCTTCTTCTGTTGTGTTTGTAAATAAAGGCCTGTGATTGCTAGAAGGCTTTTCTCTATATTATTCACATGATGTCACGACATGAAGTAGCTGCTTATGCCTTAGTTAGTTACTCTTTATTATGAAATGTTTCACTTCCATTTTGTTTCCCATAAGAGCTGGCGAGCAGCTAAATTGAATTAATATAATGATGCATATTTAAGGGTGTATTCGAAAAACGCTTTTTTACCTCCAACAGCTGGAAATTTTCCGATACAATTTCAGACACATTTTTAAAAGTAGAAACATGAAACTTGCTGAGGAGATTCTTGAAGGGACGTATCAGGTGCTGTGTGATGTCTCTCAATTCATTAGAATTTGAGTTATAAACAATTACCTTATCAGCATGACCCTTTTTTTTGTTCCCAGATATCCCGCTTGGGAAAAATCGGTTCGAAATGCCGTTTTTGATTGCTTTTTATGCAATATTTTCTGTATTTTTCAAGGAATCACCTTGTGTACTTTCCAAATAAGAGATTTTGAAAGTTTGATGTATTTGAGAGCAAAAATGAATTAAAAAATAAATCGGGAAATAAGCAATTTGAATCGAAATACAGCCTTAATGTACAATATTTAATGTAACATCCTTCTTTACATATGTTTTTAATATTAATAGCTTTAAAATTTTAAGACCAGTCCACTTCTAATGGAACATTAAATAAATTTTAAGGAACTTTTTAATAAATTGACAATTATTTTAGTTATACTAACAAGGAGAATGTGATATCCACCCTAAACTCTTTTTGAGTTTTTCTATTTGAATTAGTGTATCAACATTTACTATGATTTTATTCCAGAATGTACAGTTCTTTTGTCTACTCATTTCCTATTTGTAATCATTTCTGGAGATTAACCCTTTCAGGAACTGAAAAATCCTGTTCGTAAAATAATGGAATAACTGATTGGCAGCAGAATTTTCAAAAAAAAATTTCTTTGAAAATAGAAACTTGTTTTTCTACACTTTCATTATAAAAGGATAAGTTTTACAAAAATATTGTTGGTGTCAATTATTGGACTGGAATTAAACTTAGGTGGTTACGGACATGGAAAAAATCGTTTGAAGAGAATTTTAATGACATAACGATAGTTCAGATGTATTGAAACTGATATAAATCACTAAATTTTATCACGATCATGTTAAAACAGAGCATTCGTAGCATTTTTTATAAATTTACAGGGACACACAAGACAAATCGGTTACAGTACTGTCTTTGTGTATTGCTAGAGAACACGTTTTAAAATTCAGTATGCATTTTTTTTAATTTAATTAGTTTTTTTGCATTTTACTTTTTATATATAAATTCTATACCTTATATACAGGGCTCCACAAAAGTATTCGCATACCATTTTCTTTATTAGAGGAAATTACTGAAGTGTAATTTTCAACTAAAATGTGTGTAGCTCTTAAATGAATCTCTTAAACGATTTTGGAATGATGTTGTTAATAGATACAAATCACCAGTGGTGACCACCCCCCCCCCAAACCCAATGACGCACAGCCCCTCTCCCCCCCCAAAAAAAACTTCATACTTTAACATTGACCCCCCCCCCCCCTTTAAACAGAATATCAATTGGAAATTTCTGGAACTTAAATGTTGAAAAAATTTTAAAGTTATACTAAAAAAATAAAGATTTTTTTAACAGTAAAAAAAGGAAATATTAAGAATTTAAAAATCCCCCCCCCCTAAAAAATGTACTTTTTCTCAAATTCCCCCCCCCCCCCCCAAAAAAAAAAAAAAAAAATTAAATTGTGTGACGCATATTGCGTCACCAAACCCGTCTCTGGGCACCCCTGCAAATCACTATATCACACGCAAGGCTACTTAAAATCTTAATGTTCCGATTGTGGATGGAAATAGATGAAATTCGCTTTTGAAAGGCGTATACATTTCCATATGTTAAAATGAAACGTAATATTTTAATGTTTAAAAGGTGCAATTTTGTTATATTATTCTGATTGTGTTAAAAAGTACTTCTTAATCTATGCTTGACGCATGATTCTTTTTTCTTTCTTGCTAAGTTTTCAATTAGAATCTGTGTATTAACTTTTACAATTGTTATATTCCAGAATGTATAGTTCTTTTGTATACTCATTTCCTATTTGCAATCCATTTCTGGAGATTAAAGAATTTCATTTTTAAAAATGTTCTAATAAGTAACCGAATTTATTAAACTTTTCCAAGAAAAGTTTAAAAAATTTGAATTTAGGAATAATCTAATGGAAATAAATGATTTCTATTCAAATATTTTCAGAATGTAAACAAAAATAGCTTGACAAGAATTATCATTTCAAGAACCACTATAGAAAATTAAAATCGATGTATATTTATGTGTCCTTTCATGTAAATAAATAGATTTCAGAAAAGGGTTATCTACACTTCAAATGTTTCTTTCCAAACTTGAGATTCACCCGATGCAGCCGAGCGAACCGCTCGTTTGTTTACAAGTTAAATTTAACTAGGAACTGTTTCACTTCCATTCGTATCCCATGAGAACAGTCATTCGAGTTCATTCGAGAACAACTACTGAAAGTACTCTACGAAATTAAAAATACGTATTTATTCGTCTTTAGGAGTAACTAAAGAGATTTCGGAGTATATGCTGTCTATTATACCGGGTGATCCAAAAGCCAGGACGAACTTTTAAAATGAATAATTTGAAAACGTATCAAGATACAAAGATACGCTTTGCACCAAACTGATGGAAAAGAAACCGGGTTTTGTTTGGCAACGAAAAAATATACAGTCGACTCTCGTTAATTCGAAATCGGATAATTCGAATCCTCGCTTAATTCGAACTAAATATGAAGTCCCAAAATTTTCAATGCCAGAATATCGTTAAAAATTTTCATTAATTCGAACTCATTTTCTGTTGACTTCGTTTAATTCGAACTAACAAGAATTCCGATTTTTCATTTTTCTTTTCTTTCTCAAGGATTTCAGATCATTTGAATATCTTTCTTTGATTTTTGTAGAAATTGTTCCGAACGAGTATACGTATAATGCAATGCAATTGATATCCACTTTCTTAGAGCCCCGTCTGTCCATCAGTGATGATTTAAATTTTTCTTCCATCGTGTTTGTTTCTAATGTTTTAATTAGTTTATGTATTTATCCATTCTAATTTAATATTAAGTCATATTCTAATGATAACAGACGAAATAAATATAAAAAACACTATAACATTAATTCCTTTGTAATAGTACCATATTAAACATGTTTTCATTTCATATTTTCCTTAATTCGAACTTCGGATAATTCGAACATTTCTTGTGGTCCCGACGAGTTCGAATTAACGAGAGCCGACTGTAGTTCTGTTGGCGGCGAATGGCATCACTAGCAGCACTGAAAGATGCCATACGCCAAAATGTGTCTCATCATAATTCAAGAAATGCTACTAAATGCTGTGAATGGTGTGGTGAGTGCCTAGTCTCACAGCTGCACTTTTGAATGATGGACAGCACATTGAACATTTACTGTAGTACTAATTAACTGTAACTAAGCTGACTTGTAAGTTGTCAACATTTTTTCATTTGTAAATCCTCTTTTGGTGCAATAAATCCTTATAGCGCCATTTGTTGGGCACCAACAAAACTAATTTTCTTTCGTTGTTACACAAAACCCGGTTTCTTCTCCATCTGCTCGGTGCAAACCACTTCTTTGTATCATGATTCGTTTTCGAATTATTCAATTTTAAAGTTCGTCCTGACTTTTGGATCATCCGGTATAAATTTCCAATATTTAAATGTAAAGTAGAGGTCTGCACGGGCCCGGGCTTGGCCTGTGGTCCGTACCCGGCCCGGCGGAATCGTTTCGAATTTTCTAACGGGCCGGGCCGACAAACAACATAAACGGGCCGGGCCGATAAAAAAAATTTTCGGGCCTGCCGGCCCGTTCTGAAGATTTAAGCAGAAACGATAAAAGATGAGCTATTTTCAACGAAAATGGTTTTAACGAGAATAAGTATAAATGTGGCCATACTAGCTTGACAGCATCAATATAAAAATGCACAGTATATCGGCATCGGAGAATTACATTATGTGTAACCCGTTTTAATATTTTTTTAGCTGACTCATGCCGGTCCGAGATCATGCTTGCATTATTTTTCTACATATAGACTGGCCGGACCGGTACTAGACTTAATTATTGGCAGAAAACATGATTTGTAAAATTATTAACAGCGATAAAGAACTTATGTTAGCTTAGTCTTCGGATATATAGATATCTTGATGATTTTTAAATTAATTTCTCAATAATGCGAAAGTTTGACACATTTTCTGATTAATTTTAAATTGTGAAAGTATAAAAGTGATAAGCCTAACTATTGAAGGGATTTGGAATCGAATAGCGTTTTTCATTTTTGGTAAATAAAATACTTGTATAACCTTGTTGAGACATAATAGTTTCTCAAATGATTGCAGGTTTTTCTCCCTTCCCTTGCTATTGCTTCCGGAAATTCTATTCAAAACGCTAATTATGACAGTATTTTATTTGTTTGCAGCATTCTTAAATTGCTTGTATCAAAAAATGGATAACGCCATTCGATTATATAGTTTCTGAAAAAAGATATCTGCTAATCTTATGCGTTTCTGAGGAAAAAAAAAAATGAATTTAGAAATGTATCAGAAAGGAGCTTCTTGGAATTTAAGAATGAATTCGGATTTGAAATCTTACAATAAAATGATATAGAAATATATTTATAAATCTTCTTTTATTAAACAGCTTCAAAATTAACAATGTTTTTAGCTTTCTTTATTTTTTCTTTTATTCTAAGCCAAATTAATTTTTTAATGAATCTTTATTCGAATGTTGAAAGCCTAAGAATCTAAATAATCATTAATGTTGTTAATGTGTATTTGCTGTAAAATATACTGTAAAATAATTCCATAGATATGTATGCAGTATTCTTTAAAGGAATCTTAGTTATATGATAAAAATCTGAATTTTTTAGAAATCGTAGAAATTCTAACGGGCCAAAACGGGCCGGGCCGGGTCTGTTTTCGCTGATTTTTGTACGGGCCGGGCCTAAAATATAAAAATTTAAACGGGCCGGGCCGAAATTTTTGAGTTTCACAACGGGCCGGGCCGGGCCGAAATAACTTTCCTACGGGCCGGCCGGCCCGGGCCTGGAAATTCCGGCCCGTGCAGACCTCTAATGTAAAGCATAAACATTTTCCAACAAAGTTGAAAAGAAATGTTTGTAAAATATAGATAAAATGATATACAGGATCGTTCTAAGTATTGGATACATGGTCGCCTATGGATGATAATTTCTGGAAATGTAATTTCAGAGTTTTAAGAGTATTTTAGTTTGAATTAAATTTTAGCTAAATATTGGCGTGTAATATAAGCACTTAGGTAAACTACAAGGCTAAACAAAAATATTCAAGTATGTTTCCATCTATTAGAATAAATTGTTGAAAGAGAAATTTCAACCTGTTAGGGGTTTTCTTGCTAAGATAAATTTCCCTATTATATAGTATATACACTATCTACCAATAAGTGTTTGAAAAATTTCGATTTTTGACATTTTCTCAAATATTTAAAAATATACTTGTCGAATTCTTCTGAAACTTCAGGATTATGAAGATTATGTATGGCCTCATATTTATCAACATCCATTTGATAAGCAGGGCAATTAGGTGACCGACAAAAAATTAAAGAATAACAGAAATATTTGGGATACCATGTACATGAAAATGCACGAAACGATAATAAAACGATATTAAAAAAATCCAATCAAATATCGTGAAAATTCAAAAAGATATCATTATTATAAGTAAGCTGTTTTTACATTGCTCTCTAAAAACGGCTGAATTATAAGGGATTCTCCATAAATTGACATTTTTTAGTAACTGGCTTTTAGGAAAAAAATAGTATTTAATGTATACAATATCTAATACAATATTTCTGTTAATAAGTATCTTGACATCTGTGATAGAAAAGAATAAAAGCTCTTTTCCTTTTCCATCACAGGTGTCAAGATATACTTATTAGCAGCAATATTGTATTAGATATTGTATTCATTAAATAGTACCATTTTTTTTTCTAAAAGTCAGTTAATAAAAAATGTCAATTTGTATAGAATCCCTTATAATTCAGCCGTTTTTAGAGAGCAATGTAAAAACAGCTTACTTATAATAATGATATCTTTTTGAATTTTCATGATATTTGATTAGATTTTTTTTATAAGTTACTTTATAGAATTGAGTATTAAATGATGTAAAAGAATCGTTTTTATTGTTCGCGCATGCGCAGATAAAAATTATTTCATAAAACTACTCATATTTCATAAAATATTTAATATATTTATATTCCAATTGCGCTGTATTTTTTCTAATAGATTTTGCCAATATTTCTGAAATTTGTGTTAAATTTAATCAAAAACCCTGCATGATAAAAACAAAAAACATATCAGAATTTTTTTAATTTTTTAAAAAAATCACTCTTTTTCCATAAATATACATGCTATTCTTACAAAAATCAGTGTACATGTTGTGCAGTATCCACATATTTGTATTCTGCAGCGATAAATCATTTTCATGTACAGGGTGATCCCAAATATTTCTGTTATTCTTTAATTTTTTTGTCGGCCTTCTAATTGCCCTGCTTATCAAATGGATGTTGATAAATATGAGGTCAGACATAATCTTCATAATCCTGAAGTTTCAGAAGAATCCGACCAGTATATTTTTAAATATTTGAGAAAATGTCAAAAATCGAAATTTTTCAAACACTTATTGGTAGATAGTATATGTATCAACCGGCAGATCAAATAGAGGGCTGTTCAAAAGTATTGGAATACTTATTTCTATGGACAGTAGTACCTTATTTCCCTAATAAATAACGGAGTTTTGTTAAAGATTACAGTAAGTGTTGGAAAGTGTTTTATAATGTATGATTATCGCATTATTTTTCTTACTTGTTTATTTTCTTCTGTCGTTGCAAAAACAAAATATTAGGTTCGTGTAAAATTCCGACTTTTGGTTTTCTGTACGTTTATACGTTTTAGAAGTTCCTGAACTATCTAATTATTTTTCGAAAATGGCTGTAACAAATTTTGTGGAAGCTCTATCTCAAAAATTAATGACCGGATTTAATGAAACTTCATATTTAGTTAAACTTTCAAATAAATAAAATCTGATTGGATTTCGGGGTAAATCGTCTAGCAGGTAACACTGTTTTAATGCCTATTTCACGATTTCCCTGATTAGATAGCTATATCTTAAGAATTAAAACACGGAATTTTATGAAACTTCATATTTTTTTTAGATCTTATCTTAAAATTCAGAATTAAAAAGTTTTAGTGTAAATACTCAATAGGTGGCTCTGCTAGAATGCATTTTTTTTTTTTTTTTTTTTTTTTTTTTTTGCAATTTCTCTCCTTGCTATACACTGTTAAAAAAATTCTGAAATTCACGAACATTTTTTTCCTGAATTTCACAGAAAAGCTCCCTTTTCACAACAAAAGGGTATTTTCCGTTACAAATCACAAAATTCCATCATATTTCCAGAAAATAACGAAACGGATGGAAATAAAAACAAAAAACGGAGACACTCCGTTGTGTAGGGAGATCCATGGCCGAGTGGTCAAGGCACCGCACCGCTAATCGCTTGCGTGCGCAGATTGTGGGTTCGAGTCCCATTGGCGCCATGGAATAATGAAACATAAAAAACTCTTTTTAAATTACATTTTTTCTGTTTATTTTTCTCTTTTTTCTTATTAAAAATCTTTTAATTTATTAGCCTAAAAATAAATAAATAAAGAAATAAATAGTGTACGACAATTTCAAAAAAAGTCTCTCTCTCTGTATATATATATGTA
This sequence comes from Maratus speculifer, assembly GCA_964019185.1. Taxonomy (NCBI): domain Eukaryota; kingdom Metazoa; phylum Arthropoda; class Arachnida; order Araneae; family Salticidae; genus Maratus; species Maratus speculifer. Next base: position 156,572,392 of record OZ025301.1, on the reverse strand, counting down.
TTTTTTTATTTTTAAATTGTTAATAAAAAATTTTTTTTTTAAAAAAACAGTGGTTTTAAACAGTGATTTTTTTTTAATTTAAACTATTTAAAAAATTAAAAATGATTTAAAAAAATAATAAGTATTATGCATCAGTCTAAAATAATCCGTTTACAAACATTCTAAGGAACATATTTGAAAGGAAATCTTTAAAAAGCACAATAGATTTTCCCACTAACTCATAAAAGACATACCTTGTACCGTTTAGCATCGCCAACTTTGGCTCAGTTCGTAAGAATTTGTTCCGCAGTCTGAAGGTCCCGAGTTCGATCCTGAAGACGGCGTGAACTAAATTATCCAAAATAACAATTAAGTAAAATAGCATAGCAGCTTAAAATCCCTCGGTGATTTCGAGTTCTTAGAAGATTAATCGGTAAATTATATTAAATTATTACTATTATAAATCAAACTTTGTAACGGAAAGTTACTGATTCTTACACCGGAATTTTCCCTTCTTGTATTTCCCACAACGGAAAATCTACTAACGGAACGGTAAAAGTTCGGCTACTATTGCTGCCGGTAGTTTCACCTGGAATTCACAGATTTATTTTTAACAGTGTATCTCAAGAACTAGTGCACGGAATTTCACCACTGTTCATATTCTGTTAGATCTTGACATAAATGGATCTTTATTAGGTTTAGGTCTACGCTATTCAACATTTACGCACCTGGGGTGTCACTGTTATGTTCGTTTTTTTAGATTAGAACGAATAGATTTTCATTTAATTTGATTAGAAACTATTTAATTCATAAAGGAAAACAATTTTGCAACTGCCACAATATAGTTATTCATTAGTTATTCTTTATTTTGAATTCCTTCACTTTTTGTTGTCCATAATAATTAATCATTTAAAATCCGAATTTTTTATGTATTTTTGCGATCAATTTCTTTGTCGATGCACATTGATGTAAAATTGGTATTCCAGACTCATTTTCTACATGTATTTTATTTTAAAAGTTTGTGCAATAAACATCTGCGTCTTACTTTGATGCCAAATTTACAAAAAGGGTATTTTAATCGTATGTTTAAATTTAAAAATGTCTGGTGAGCATGGATTGAAATCAATACTTTATATGCGCCAAAATATAATAAATTCTAAGTACAATCCATAAAATTAAAAACAAATAGTTATTCATCCTCTAATGCCTGAGCAAATATATTTCGAAACATGTTGTCTACATTTCTTTTGCTTGTATGTAAACATGGGCTAAAACGTATGTCCAAAGCGAGTCCCTTGTTTATTTACGAGATAAACTGAGCAACAGTGTTTGATTTCAATTTGTCACCCATGAGATTACATTGAGCAACGAGTCTAAGTGAAAGAAATATGTTACTCAGTGTTTACTAATATTTCACTCGAGAATTAATCGTTAATTATTATCAATTATTATCATTAACTATTTGGAAAATAGTTGTTGTCCTCTGTAGAGAATTGGGAAATCTGAAGTATATCTGAATCTTTTTATTGGTTGTATTCCGCAACTTATTCGTTTTCTGATTGATCCATATTTAACGTCCAAAAATAAAATACTTCTGTTTTTTTTTATTTATTATTGTTATTCGTTTTCTGATTGGTCCATGTTTAACTTCCAAAAATAGAATACTTCTGTTGCCACAATGACAAATTTTTTTTTAATTAAATTAATAAAATTAAAAATTAATAAATTAAAATTAATAAAAAAATTTAAATGATAAAAATTTGAAATAATAATAATTTGAAACACTAATGTGATAAATATTTCAAACAAATTCCATTTAAAAGTGCCTTTTTTTCTCTACGTAACCGTGTAGAAATTTAAAATATGTTATGTTTAGGAATTTAAAAATTCGCAGTTCCGAAAATGTTTAAAACTGAAATTTCATTTAAAATAGGTCCAGGAATATTAATGTTTAATCCATGTCGTACGTAATATGAAGCGTTCAGATGTCAATCTGATTAATTCCATCCAATAGAAATGCACATTTTAAGCGTTAAAGTTATATACCTATAAACTACTGTTTTTACTTACCCATCATACGTAGTATAGGATAATTCTTGCAATCGTTTTGAAAATAGAAAAATTTTTTTTTGACGGACTTACACGTTTTAGATAGTGGAGATTCCGAAAAACATATTTTTAGAAAAAAAAAAAAAAAAAAAAAAAAAAAAAAAGCCGTCCGTCTGTCTGTCTGTAAACGCTCTATCTCCCGAAAAAATTGAGATAGAGACTTGAAACTTTGTATGTAGTTAGTATGCAAGAATGGTACGAAGCCTATTTAATACCATCAACCTCGATTATCCGGAACTATTTTTTTCGGACTCTCGAAAAATTCGTTCTGATGAAAGATACATAAAAATTTTCGAATTTTTTTGTTCTAAGGCATGGACGTATAAACAATAAAATAACACACATTTTGCATATAGAATAAAGTCGATCGGATTATTAGTTGCCGAGATATTTGTAATCCTGTTTTCCACATTCTTCGATTTTTCATGACCCTGTATTTCATTCAAATTTCAATTCAGAGGTATATTTACATTGGAAATGAGACGCTTAATCCGACGCAGTTAATTGTTAGTTAATAGAATTATTATTTTTGGAGTTATAAGGATGTTTCTTTTACGCAGTTCGGTACTACTTGAGTAGTTTGGCGTTTTATATACTTTGTCGAAATTGGCAGTCAGCAGTTCTTTAATAGAGCATTACAATGTGTATTAACAATATTTAAATTTTGTTTATGAATTGCAATGCATTGTATAAATAGTTTTCACATGTTTTATTTTCATATACATATCCATGATGGGTAAGTATTACGGTGGTCCCCAACGACTAGTTTTATCATTGGTCTAGGAATATTAATGTTTAATGCATGGCGTACGTATTATATGAATAGTTATGATCATCATGAAAATGATGCTTATTATTTTAAATTATTGAATTTATTTGTAAATCTTTAAAATTGTAGTCTTTGAAAATATCATTTTCCAAATAGTCGTTGTAATTTGTTAAATTTCGTGTTTTTTGCTATTTGCTTTCTTACTTTCCCATATTCATTTAATTTACGGATGCAAGTTTTAAAGGGATTCAGTATCCTTCATTCGGCGGAAATTTCCGAAAATATCGATTTTTGAATTTTTTACTTAAATGATATTTTATTATCCATAGTCAAACACCAAATGTATGAAATGTGATGTATGATATTGATAATAAATAAATAAAGTACTTAAAATAAATATTGCTGTGAAAATGTCCCATTTACCAAATCGAGTTATCGAATCATTAAAGTGCACTTGAAACTATTTTTTCCCTTAGCCGTCATGTTGCGGAATAATTTTGATTGTCCCTGTAATTGAACAGTAGATCCTATTTTCATCAAATTTGAAAAAAAAAAAAAAAAAAAAAAAAAAAAAATTACATATTTTAAATTTAAAACGATTCGGTTGGGTAGTTTTTGCTCTTATATATGCGGACAGACGTACGGACTGAACGATGACTATAGGTGATAAGTATTTACATAATTAGGAACGTACCTGAAAAAGGACTTAAATATTTTTGTGAAAATGTTCCATTCATTCCCCATCTTCTTCCGCTTTAATTTGAATATATCTAGCGAGCATATGACTGAAAACAACACTTTATTTGCAACAAAATAACAATTTCTAATAAAGAATACTGCCCAGTTAAACTGATGGCATTGAGCTCACAGGCTACAAATACTAATTGCACATTAAAGCTTTATATTTTCAAGGGTTAATTCCGTTCGAAAAAAAAAATTAAGAAGGGGAAACAGCTCTCCCCTTTTCTCTTTTTTTATACTTAATCATTGAACCTCCTATACTATCAAAGACATGCTTTATCATATAAAAAATCTATATCCAAAATTCAGAGCAAATTAGATAATTCTTAATAAAAACCCATTTAGCATTTATATAATTTAAAAAGAGTTATCCCCCTCTTTTATACTTAACCATTAAACTTCCAAAACTATTCAGAGATTTGAACGAAATCTGAAAATTCTGCTTGAAAAACCCATTTATATAAATTAAGGGGGGGAGGACATTAGAACCCCTGTTCCCCTTATTTATACTTATTCAATGAACACCTAATAACAGTCACGGAATCGCCTCATCAGAATGATCCTAACCTAAATTTTGAACGAAAATTAATTCTGCATGAAAATCCCATTTATATCAACTAACGGGGGGGGGGGGGGATTAGAACCCCTGTTCCCCCTATTTATACTTATTCAATGAACACCTAATAACAGTCACGGAATCGCCTCATCAGAATGATCCTAATCTAAATTTTGAAAACTTAATTCTGCATGAAAATCCCATTTATATCAACTAACAGGAGGGGGCATTAGAACCCCTGTTCCCCCTATTTATACTTAATCAATGAACACCTAATAACAGTCACGGAATCGCCTCATCAGAATGATCCTAATCTAAATTTTGAAAACTTAATTCTGCATGAAAATCTCATCTATATCAACTAACGGGGGGCATGAGCCCCCCGTTCCCCCTCTTATACATATCGAATGAACTCCAAAAACTAATCAGGGAAGCGCCTTGTCAGGATATACCTACATACAAAATTTCAAGTGGATCGGATATTTTTATCATGAGTTATCGCGTTACGTACGAACATACATACAGAACGGGCGGGCACATAAGCTCTCAGGCTATGATAGCCTGTGAGCTAAAAACACTCCATAAAATTAAAAAAAAAAAAAAAAAAAAAAAAAAGAATAAATAGTTATTCATCTTCTGATGCGTGAGTAAATATATTTCGGAACATGTTGTCTACATTCCCAAACTTTACTTGTATGTAAACAATGGGCTAAAACGTATGCCCAAATCAAGTCCCTTGTTTATATACGAGATAAACTGAGTAGCATGTTGTTTGATTTCAATTCTTCACCTATGAGATCACATTCAGCAACGAGTCTAATAGATTGCGGGCAAATAGCACTACTTTTTATTACACTAAAAGAGCCATAAATCTATCTTTGTTTCCGAACGGAACAAAAGCTTACTAGTTTTGGAACATCTTTAAATGGTTTTTGAGAAAAGAACCCTACCGAATTGATAAAGGAAGGGAAAGTTTATCTCCCCCATCTTCAGTCGTAAAGCTGTCAACTGATTTCGAGTTCGATTCCTCTCTTGAAGTTAAAAAAAGTTCACTGAAAAAGCAATTTATACATCAAAGCGCCGACGCGAAAGATCAAAAATAGCGACGCCTGACCGCAAGAAGTTAGTCTATGTGCCCGGTCCTTAAGTGAAATAAATATGTTACCCAATGTTTACTACTAGTATTTCACTCGAGAATTAATCTTTAATTACTAATCTTTAACTATAATTCTATTTGCTTTTTTACTTTCTGAGATACATTTAATTTATGGAGCTTAAATGTATCTCTTTGAAAACTGATTTAGTGAGTTTATCGAAAATTTCCATTTGAATATTGCTAGCTAAATATAAGTTCTTTGTAGACCGGGAGGCGGCAGCACGGACAAACACCTCATCGACTTCATGGATAAAAATCGAGGATTAGTTAAACCTCAATTCGTATATTAAAACACAATCGATCTGCAATTCCTATCTTGTTGAAAATCACTGTGATTTCAACAACTGACTCGTAGGTTTATCACTGTACTTTTCTCCATCCAAAAGTATGAAAACATGGAGGATTAGGAGCAGGAAAACATAATGGTAAACCTATGAGTCAACCGCAAAAATTGGATTTTTAGGTGTTTCCCACCAAGATAGGATTTGACAGACCGATTGCTTTTTAATATGCGAATCGAAATTTTACAATCCTAATTTTTCATATGTGAACTCAATGAAGTGATTCGCTGTGCTGCCATTTTCTGATCTAAAATATTTTTGTAAAAAGTCTCATTCATGCACCATCTCCCTACGTTTTAATTTGAATATTTCTAGCGAGCATGCGACATAAAACAACCCTTTATTCGCTCCAAAACAGCAATTTCTAAAAACACTCCATAAAATTAAAAACAAATAACTATTCATCCTTTAATACGGGAGTAAATATATTTCGAAACATCGTGTCTACATTCTCGAAATTTGATTGTATGTGAACATGGGCTAAAGCGTATGCCCAAAGCAAGCCCCTTGTTTATTTACGAGATAAACTGAGCAGCATGTTGTTTGATTTCAATTCGTCATCCCTGAGATCGCATTTGGCAACGAGTTTGTGAAAGAAATATGTTACTCAATGTTTACTAATATTCCATTTGAGAATTAATCTTTAAACTTTAGTAGGGGGGGGGGGCTTGCGTACAGTGCAATTTTAGTTGTTGGTTGTATTTGTGATGGTCATACATAATTAATGTTAGATGTAAAGGTCATGCATAATTAAAGTTAATAGATGCTGTTCTGCATCAGCTCAATTCATGTAGACCCTAAAGGGGAGGGGGGAAGGATCCCTCCTTGGAAATATTTGTTTAAGAGAATCTAAGCTGTATTTACGCAATTAAATCCAAGGTTCGAAGAAAAACACGGAAATCTTCGAACGATTATGCCAACAGCCGCGATTGGGTTCGAAACCAGCACCTGCCGCCTACCAATTTTGAGAGCAGAACCTCTCAGCCACTGATGGGGCCAGTGTAATTTTGAAAGGGCTGGAGTACACCAGCTCATTTTTACATCCTCTGTTTCAAATTTTTAGATACATTTCTTAGTTTATATTATTAATTTGATCAAGAACCATATTAAAAATAAGTTAAGAGTGTTCTTAAATCAAAAAGGGCAACTTTGTGACATAAGTTTTAATTCTTTTTTGTTCGGAAATGCATGAAACTAGAAGGTGTTGTTATTCGGAAACTATCTAGTCGCACTCATTTTTCTATTTTTGTGCAAACGAATGGATATTTCAGAACAAGCCGTCAAAAATGATGTTTTGAACCGTATTTTCAGACGAAAGCAGAAAAACCAGTCAATGAAAGGTAGAAAATCACGTGATCACGTGATCAAAATAGCTTATAACTCGTTAGGTAATTTGATTATCATAAAATGGAAAACTGAGTTCGATTCGAAAATGCTTACATTGCGAGTCCATTTTTTAACAAAAATATATAAAATTGGAATGCCTGACTATGAAAGCGATTTCGAATCGAACCTATTTTTCCATTTTATGATAATTAAATTACCTATCCAGTTATAAGCTATTTCGATGACGTGATCACCCGTTTTTCTCCTGATTTTCGACCTGTTTTTCTGCTTTCGTCGGGAGATGTGCTCAAAAGTGTCAACTTTGAAGGCTTGTTATAAAAAATCTATTATGTTTTAGAAAAAACAGAAAATTGAGTGCAATTAGACAGTTTCTGAATAACAACACCTGCTATTTTCATGCATTTCCGAACAAAAATAAATTAAAGGATGTGTCATAAAGTTGACCTTTTTGATTTAAGAACACCCTTAAGGAAAAAAATAGGATAAAGAACAGAAAAAGAAGAAGAAATATTCTTTAAATATTCTTTAGTTTCTAATATTATTAGTTTGTTATCTTATCTACAGCCAAAAAAAAAAAAAAAAAAAAAAAAAAACAGATTGCCAATTGAGGGTTAATTGCTACTCTTTAACTATCATTCTAATTGTTTTCTTACTTTCCTACTTTCTCATATTAATTAAATTTTGGAATCAAAATGTTTCTGTTTGAAAACAGATTCAATGAGTGATTGAGTTAATCGAGAATTTCTTTTTGCATATTTCAAGCACTTCAGCGATTACAGTTGTTTATTCATTGAATAATTGTGAATGCAAGACGCAATCCTCGAAATTAACAAGTCGGGAATGAACACCAAACGTGGCAAGTGAGGTGTGTTTGTACTATAACTAATTTTATAAATATTCAGATCTTGGTGCAATAATTGTTGCTCGCTTTTACAAAAATAAATGGATACAAAATTTATTGCGATTCTATAGATTAAAATTAGTAATACAGAAATAATATGATTCTATTTTAAGTAGGATATAATGACCATGGCAACCTAGAATCATTACCTATCACGGGGTGTTATTAAATTAATTATGTATGACCTGTATTTAATAGAATAATCACCATGATTTCCTAGAATCATTAACTATAATATGATATTACTGAATTAATTGCTTATAATAGGATTTAGTAGAATGAAAAGGAGTTTTATTAATAAGTTTTTGACCCCTTGAGGACGAGTGATACGCATACGTGCCGCAAAAAGGATTAACAATCCTCATTTATCCCCACCGGTAAAATTTTACTGTAAAATTTACCTTATGTATTCGGAGTATTGTCTCGATTAAATAAAACACAAATTTTTGTTTTTAAAAACCGGTGACAAAACATTAAAATCTTTGTAAAAGGCTCCCTTCATGAAGGTGTTAAGTTTTGATTCAATTTTTATAAAATTTGAAATGACTCGAATTTTTTGCTCTGTTATGTGCGAACAGACGGATGAACCAGACGACAACTAAGGTACTATGTATTAATATTATTACAAAAGCAGATAAAAACACATTCTTTTTTAACCTGCCGTATACGTAAATAGATTTCGCCACATGTTATCTACTTCTCCAATGTTTGCTTGCAAACTACGAGTTCAGCCCAATGCAATAGCTTGTTTATTTATGAGTTACACTTTACCCAGAAATTATTTCACACCCAGTCGTCTGTCATGTGAACGCAATTGACAAAGAGCTAAGTGAAATTAGAATTAGTATACTGCAATCTGTAACACATTTTTATTATAGGAGCTGTACTATAAGTGCAGATTCCCAAAATTTTTAAGAAGCCAATACTATTTTTTAATTACAAAAATTTTTGGGCTCCTAAGGCCAAATATTCCAGCCGCTACAAAGGCTTAATTTCTTAAAAAAAAAAAAAAAAAAAAAAAAAAAAAAACTTTTGGTGACGAGCGATCCATATACGTGTCGCAAAACGTACTCAGAATCCTTGTTCATCCCCACCACTAAAATTTTACAGTTAAATTTAAATTAGAAAAACAATGAAAGCCTGATCTCAGCTCGGCACAGGAGTCTGCTTAAAAAATATTAAGCCCGGGCTAATCACAAAATAAATGGAAGATGCCGATCTCAACGTATTACAAGTTACATTTCTGTAGTAACGTTGTCAAATTAATATCAGCTCGTTACGCATATTTATACTTATTCTCGTTAATTCATTGAAAATAACTCATACCTTATAGTTTTTGCTTAAACCTATATAACGGGCCAGTAGACTCGCTAAATTTTTTTATCGGTCCGAACCGGCCCGCATGGCTCGTTCAATTTTTTTTGCCGGCCCGGCCCATTGGAAAAGTTATTCTTAATCTGCCTCCTCAGCCCGTTAGAAAATATGGAATCATTCTGCTAGTTCACTGGAGAAATATGGAATCATTCTGCTAGCGGTCGGCCTACACTGTAAAAAAAAGTGTCGATCTACTAAAAAAACTTTAGTGATCCTTGTAATTACTAACAAATTTTTAGTAATCTTAGTCGGTTACAAGAAAATCTGTAAGAATTACTAGAAAAAAGTTAGCAACGAACAGAGTTAATAATTTTATATTTTTAATAGCTATTACTAAAGCTCACTTGGTCTGGCCTTGATAGCATAGTGGTTATAGTAACGGACTCCAGGCTAAAAGGTCCCGGGTTCGATACTGGCCACTGCCAAATACGCCCCGAATGAATGCAATGTAAGTACTCGTTAATAAAGGGATTATGAATATCCTGACGGAGCAGTAGCAATGTTTGGTGCTGCCATCTATTGCGGTTTTGCCGAAAATCTTCCGCTCCAGAAGTCTGGATGAAGCTCGAACGAAGCTCCTGCCCTTCGAGCTATTACTAAAATTTCCTTGGTGGCTCATACTAAAAATTTTTAAGTTAGTTATACAAAAAATTCTTTTGTTCGGTTTACAAAAGAAATGCTTGTTTCGCTTGCAAAAAAAAAAGTTTGTAATGGTTACTAAAAAATTCTGTGGAATACAAATTTACTAAAAAATTTTTAGTAACCTCTTGAATTTTTTTTTACAGTGTAACCCGTGCAGATCTCTAGGTCTCAATTTCTCTTTAACTTTTTTTTTGTTGTTGTTGTTAATTTATACATTTGCGACATTTTTCCGTAAACACAAGCTCAACCCAAATCGTCCAGGCAAATAGCTTGTTTGTTTACAATTTTTTATTAATAGTAAAGTTAATCTTTATTGCAAACTGTTTCACTTTCTTTCGTCTCGCATGTTTGACAATAAGCCAAGGGAATCTGCGTTATTACTCCATTTTTATTATTATTCCAATTGAGTCAAGATTTAATCTTAAACTATTCCTCCTTTACCATTATTCTGCTGTCTTTCTTGTTATTTCTTTATTTATCTATTTTGTATCATTTCTCTAATTTAGAAAGTTAAAATGTTTCTCCCAGAAAAAGGATTTAGTATGTGATTCAATTTATCAAGCACTTATTTTCTTTGGAATATTTCCATCACGACAGCGAAAAAAACTCTTTATATATGCGACAATCATGTTTTAAGGCTATTCTTAAATCAAATAGAACAGCTTTATGACGTAAGTTTTAATTCATTCTTTTTTACAAATATACATGAAACTAGCAGGTGTTATTGTTCAGAAACTATCTAATCACACTCATTTTAACCCCCCCTTTTTTTGTAAACACAATAGATTTTTCCCAAAAATAATGTCAAAGTGTGCATTTTGAACCGTTTTTGTGCGCGAAAGCGGAGAAAACAGTCAACGAAGAGTGAAAACATCTTTGTCATGTGATCGAAGACATTTATAACTCAGCAGGCATAAGTTATTGATCAAAAAATGGAAAATAAAATTCGATTCGATTCCGAATCGTTATCGTGGTCAGTCTTTGCAAATTCATATCTTTCCGTTAAAAAATGTATTTGTAAATAAGACAAAATATTTTGCTCTTGTTGAGCAGAGCAGTTTAAAATAGCCTCCAGTTTTAATTTATTTTTGTTCGGAAATACATGAAACTAGCAAGTGTTGTTCAGAAACTGTCTAATCGCTATCATTTTCCCTTTTATTATTACAAGGTAGAACCCGTCAAATTTTGACGAAAGAAAATGTTTCAAAAGGAACTGTTTCATTGTCTTATAATAAACTTACAAAATTAGTTAAAGTAAAAAATGCATTTTATATTGGTAAATCTAACTCTTAAACAAACGATATTTAACGTCAAATTCACAAAATACTATTTCTATAAAACTCACAACAGTTGTAGGAATTGTTAAAATTAAACCTTAGTCGTATATGTAAGCAGTAAGATATAATAAAGATCTGTTATATGATAAAGTTATCAATTGAGATTCTTTTGCTAATATTCCAAAAAGATTAAAAGCAAAATTTATTACACTGTGATTCAATCATTGAATTTTTCCCCATGAAATCTAAATCCGGCATCATTTTCACTATATCAAAATTTATAAATGCACACATCATAGCTGTATTCACCTTTAAAAAAAAAATTGGCATTTTAATTTGATCATTTTGATCCAAAACTTGAAGTCTCAATGGGCTATTAGCTGAAACATATATTAAACTGTTGATATTCTTTTACGTGTAAATAAATTTTGTAAATAAAATCGAAATTCACCGGGTTTTATAGCAGAAGATATTTAAATTTCATTTTTTTCTTTTAATGAGAAAATGGCAACATAAGGATACAGTAATCAATTTTTTCCTTTTTTTTTTCCTTTTAATAGAAATGGAGTACTCCTGTTGCCACGAATAGAAAACCGGAAATAAAAACTACGAAAAAATTAATATTTCATAAACAAATTAAGATACAGCTTTCAAACAAATTTCATTTAAAAGCACATTTTTTTCCCTACACGATGATGTAAAAATTTAAAGTGTGCAATATTCAGAAGTTTAAATTTTTTGTACTTAAAATTTGAAAGTGTTGCCATTTGCAAAATGACGTATGCGTTACGCACAGATACGTTTGGCCTTTATAATATAGATAGATTATTATTATTATTATTTTTTTTTTTTTTTTTGGTAAACGCAATACATCTTACAGAAAATAGTGTCAAAGTGGGCGTTTTGTACTGAATATCCGAGCAAAAGGAGAGTAATCACTCAAACTGCAGTGAAAAACATGTTCGCCACGTGATCAAAATCGCTTACAACTCAATAGATAAATTACTGATAAAAAAATGTAAAACACAGCTCGATTCCAAGTAACTTCTGAAGTCAGGCCTTCCATTTTCATACCTTTCCTTTAAAAAATGAATTTGTAAATGTGTAAAAATGCTTTGCTCTTGTTGAGCAGAGCAATTGAGAACAGCCTTAAGGAAAACTTTATACACTAATTAAAATCATATATCTGTTGGCCTTTTAACTCAATGAATAGTAGATTTCGAAATATGTTATCAATATTTCCTGTTTTTATTTGTAATAATTTCAGTTCAAACTGTAACGGTTGGGTGCTCGTACTGGGAGTTAAATGCAGACATAACTCAGGAACTAAGATAAAAACAGTTTATTTAAAACGGTTAAGGCTGAAGGGCAGGGGAGCAGTTCTGTAATTTTAATAACTGATGACAATACTAAAAGATTAAACTCATACTCACAGCTCCGGCACTAACTCAATCGGGGCACTTCAGATTACTTCTCACTTCAACTTCCGCTAAACTCCACTCAAACTCCAAGCTTTTATATGCTGCAAACTGAGATACTACAAATTTACATATTACTTCTTACCGCGACATAACTGTAGAATCCGAGTAAGACACACACGCTCTAGAAAGTTAAAGTAAAAGAGAGGATAGATGTCGCTTTCACGCTTACACATGTTAAATCATTGATGTCACGATCTCAAAAATGCTAGAGTGCCTTTACAAAGGTCACTCCCTCAAAAAACTAATGCATTCAAAAGAACTAGGATTGTCAATTTAGCTTCTTATTTTAGAGGCTGTGCATACATAACGTTATCATTTTAGGTGGGGGGGAGAGAGTATGGCATATGATATCGTAAGATATCACTAGGGGGAGAGGGGAGTTGCCTCTTGATATTGATATCATTTTTGATCCAATCAAAATTGTTTTTTTTTTTTTTTTTTTTTTTTTTTTTTGTAACATGGATTTGTATCTTAGTTCAAAATAGTATACAGTAAAACCCCGATAATTCGGATTAATTGGGACCAGACCCAATCCGGATTATCCGGAGAATTAGAAAAAAATGAAACAAACAAGCATCCGCTTGAGCATAAGTAGTTCTTTGGGTGTAGTTTAAATAAGAGTTTAAATAAGAAAGCTTAAGATATTCTTCCGAAAAGATTTCAGGAAAAGTTTTTTATGTTCAGAATACGACGATGAAACAATTTAATGTTATGAAAATTAGCTAATCACTTCTCTAACGTTAAAGGGAAAAAAGAAAAAAAGTACCAAACTGATCTGGATTATCCGGAGATCCGGATTAACGGGGTCCAAATTAGCGGAGTTCTTCTGTATTACTTTTTTGTAGTATGTTATCTATTTTTGTAAAAATATAAAGTTATTATGAAAATCACTAAATTATTATAAAATTATCTAGTTCTAAAATATGGATATCCCAAAGTTTGACATTTTTATTCATCTTCATATGTGTATGCATCACGGTTCCAGAAGTCATATGTTAGGTATATTTGAAATAAATCTTGTGTTTACTAATTAAAAAAAAAAAAAAAAAAAAAAAAAAAAAAGTTGTCCACTTGTTTTGTTGATAACAATTTCTATCTGTCCCCCACCCCTCCTCCGTTCGGGTTAGGTGCAACAAGATATTATTACAGTTGAATGCATTAAGTAACAAAAAGCTATTATTAAATACTTTTAAATACAGTAAAACCTCCATAACGGACACTCCCGAATAGCGGACACCTCTATTTAACGGACAGTTTTCAAATCCCCACTCCCAAAACCAAAATTTTTGTATATTTAACCTCTGAATAGCGGACATTCCGAATAGCGGACAATAATTTTGGCAAAAAAGAATGAAAAATTATTTTTTAACGAGGGGAAAAAAATATAAAAATCTTCTAAATTTATCAGGGCAATGTGTCACAAATTTTGGATCACGGATAAAGAGATAAATTACTGTGGATTTATCGGTACCGCATGGTACCGATTTTCTCCGGAAAATCCCCTCTCCCTCTACATTTATCTGTGATCACAACTCCTCCCCCCCCCCCTCCCTCGGATGATTTGAGATTGTATGCTTTTAAAAAGTAGAAAAATACAATAAACAGTTATATATATATATATATATATATATATATAATAGAAAAAAATTATTCAAAAGGCTTAAAACTACTGACAGAGTTAAAACTTCACGTTGAAAAACAAATTACATGTAATCGCAAGTAAAAGCAAACTTTTGTAAAAAAAAAAAAAAAAAAAAAAAAAAAAAAAAAATCATAAGAATGTAATAAATCAAGGATAAAGGTATGCACAATTTTATTTCAGTTTTATTGCTTTAAATTTTTTTTTAATTTCTGGTTAATCATATAATAGAGGTTTAGGACATATTAAAAATCGACTAATGAAACATTAAGCATTCATTAGCAATTTTTCTACCTCTGACGTTTTCTCAATAGCGGACACCTCCGAATAGCGGACAATTTCTGCGCTCCCAGCTCCCAAAGTGTCCGTTATTTAGGGGTTTTACTGTAGTAACAATTTATTTTAAGTGTTATTTGAAATAGGCCATATTTTATTGACTTTACTTCATTTGAGTCAATAAAATTTGCGAAAATAAAAAAAATTAACCAATTTTGTATTTTACTCGAAACAAATAAATTAAATTCTAAAAAAAAGATTACACTTTGATAAGGATATCATTACGGGGAGGGGGGGGGGGGTTCTAGAAATGATAAAGTATGATACCGAAATGGGCTAAAATGTATGCCCAAAGAGTGTCCCCTGTTTAAGAGAATCTAAGCTGTATTTACGCAATTAAATCCAAGGTTCGAAGAAAAACACGGAAATTTCCGAACGATTATGCCAACAGCCGCGATTGGGTTCGAAACAGCATCTGCCGCTACCAATTTTGAGAGCAGAACATCTCAGCCACTGATGGGGCCAGTGCAATTTTGCAAGGGCTGGAGTACGCCAGGTCATTTTTACATCCTCTGTTTCAAATTTTTAGATACATTTCTTAGTTTATATTATAAATTTGATCAGGAATCATATTAAAAATAAGTTAAGAGTGTTCTTAAGTCAAAAAGAGCAACTGTGACATAAGTTTTAATTCATTTTTGTTCGGAAATGCATGAAACCAGTAGGTGTTGTTATTCAGAAACTATCACTCATTTTTTGTTTTTGTGAAAACGCAATGGATATTTCGGAACAAGCCGTCAAAAATGATGTTTTGAACCGCCTTTTTCGACGAAAGCAGAAAAACCAGTCAACGAAAGGTAGAAGATCACGTGATCAAAATAGCTTATGACTCGGTAGGTAGTTTAATTGCCATAAAATGGAAAACTGAGTTCGATTCGAAAATGCTTACATAGGGAGATCATCCAATTTTATAACTCTCCGTTAAAAAATGAATTTGTTAATGTGTCAAAACGTTTAGCGCTTACTGAGCAGAGCAATTGAGAACACTCTTAATAGTCCAAGAGCCGACCGCAGAAAATCCTAAGTCACCGAGCACAAGAAAAATTCCTCTATTTTACGGAAGAGTAGTCATAGGGGAATCTAATGATCCGTGTCTTCCATTATTGAAGTGGTGCATAAGCCAAAAATTAATACCACTAGTGGTTCCCTTGTACGTTTAACATTGTGTTTGCCGTACAAGCAAAAGTATGAAAACATGGAAAATTGGGTGCAGGAAAACATAATGCTAAGTGTACGAGTCAACCACTAGTGGTATTCATTTTTGGCTTATGCACCACTTTTCTAATGGCAGACATGGATGATTTAATTCCCCTATGACTACTCTTCCATAAAATAGAGGAATTTTTCTTGTGCTCGATGACTTAGGATTTTGTGCGGTCGGCTCTTGGACTATAAGGAATGAAACAGGATAAATAACAGAAAAAGAAGAAGAAATATACTTTTAATATTCTCTACGTTTGTTATCTACAGCCAAAAAGAACTGATTGGCGTATACGTCCAATTGAGGGTTAATTACTACTCTTTAACTATCATTTTAGTTGTTTCCTTATACTTTCTTACTTTCTCATATTAATTTAATTTTGGAATTAAAATGTTTCTGATTGAAAACTGATTTAATGAGTGATTGAGTTAATCGTAAATTTCTTTTTGCATATTTCAAGCACGTCAGCGATTACAGTTGTTTATTCATTGAATAATTGTGGATGCAAGACGCAATCCTCGAAATTAACAAGTCGGGAATGAACAAAAAACGTGGCAAGTGAGGTGCGTTTGTACTATAACTAATTTTATAAATATTCAGATCTTGGTGCAATAATTGTTGCTCGCTTTTACAAAAATAAATGGATACAAAATTTATTGCGGTTCTATAGATTGAAATTAGTAATACAGAAATAATATGATTCTATTTTAAATAGGATATCATGATCATGGCAACCTAGAATCATTACCTATCACGGGATGCTAGTGACAGCATTTAATAGAATAAGTACCATGACTTCCTAGAATCATTACATATAATAGGAAATTATTGAATGAATTACTTATAATAGGATTTAGTAGAGTGAAAAAGAGTTTTATTAATACGTTTTTGACCCCTTGAGGACGAGCGAAACGCATACGTGCCGCAAAAAGGCTTAACAATCCTCATTTATCCCCACCGGTAAAATTTTACTGAAAAATTTACCTTCTGTATTCGGAGTATTGTTTCGATTTAAGGGTGTTCTTAACTGCTGCGCTCAGGAAGCTCAAAACGTTTTGACACATTTACAAATTCATTTTTTAACAAAAATATATAAAATTGGAATGCCTGATTATGGAAGCGATTTCGAATCGAACCTACTTTTCCATTTTATGATAATTAAATTACCTATTCAGTTATAAGCAATTTCGATGATGTGATCACCCGTTTTTATCCTGCTTTTCGACCGGTTTTTCCGCTTTCGTCGGGAAATGTGCTCAAAAGTGTCAACTTTGAAGGCTTGTTATAAAAAATCTATTGTGTTTTAGAAAAAACAGAAAATTGAGTGCAATTAGACAGTTTTTGAATAATAACTCCTGCTATTTTCATGCATTTCTGAACAAAACTAAATTAAAGCATGTGTCACAAAGTTGACCTTTTTGCTTTAAGAACACCTTTAATAAGACACAAGTTTCTGTTTTTAAAAACCGATGACAAAACATTAAAATTTTCGTAAAAGGCTCCCTTTGCGAAGGTGTTAAATTTTGATTCAATTTTTATAAAATTTGAAATGACTCGACGAAGTTCTGCAACAATTATACATATTAAATTTCAAACCAATCGAATTGGAAGTTTTTGCTCTCTTATGTGCGGACAGACGGATGAACCAGGCGACAACTATAAGTTACTACGTTTTAATATTATTAAAAACGCTGATAAAAACACATTCTTTTTTAACTTGCCGCATACGTAAATAGATTTCACAATATGTTATCTACTTCTCCAATGTTTGCCTGTAAACTACGAGTTCAGCCCAATGCAATCGCTTGTTTATTTATGAGTTACACTTTACCTAGAAATTATTTCACACCCTGTCGTCTGCCATGTGAACGCAATTGACAAAGAGCTTAGTGAAATTAGAATTAGTATACTTTAAGCTGTATGACACTTTTTTTATTAGGGTTGTACTATAGGTGCAGATTCCCAATATTTTTAAGGAGCCAATATTATTTCTTAATTCCCAAAATTTTTGGGTTCTTAAACCCAAATATCCCAGTTCCACCAGGGCTTAATTTCTGAGAAAAAATAACCCCTTAAAGACGAGCGACCCATATACGTGTCGCAAAATATGCCCAGAATCCTTGTTTATCCCCACATTTTACAGCAAATTTTACAGTAAAATTTTACTGTATAATTTGCCTTATTTAATCCGCGCATTTTATCTATTTAAAAAAGCACAAATTTCAGTTTTTAAAAACCGGTGACAAAACATTAAAAATTTCGTAAAAGGTTCCCGTTACGAAAGGGATAAGTAACAAAGCGAAACAACGCGAATTTCGTTAAAAGATTGCAAAAGATCGCAAATCTATATCATTTTATTAAAGATTTTCTCAAATCCAAAGGAGCTACTTTCTGATACATTTCTGAATTCATTTCTTTTCGGAAATGCATAAGATAAGTAAGTGTTTTTATTCAAAAACTATGTAATCGAATTTCGTTATCCATTTTTTAAGGCAAGAAATAAAAAAAAATACCGTCAAAGTTAGCGTTTTGAATCGAATTTCCGGAAGCGACATGGGAATGGGGGAAAATCTACAGGCACGCTCGATTCACGTTTGACACAAGAATCTCTTATACCTCAACAAGCAAATAAACGTATCTTATTTATCAAAGATGGAAAACGGTATTAGATTCCAAATCCCTTCAATAATCAGGTTTGTCAATTTTATATCTTTAAAATTAAAAATTTGTCAGAAAATGTGTCAAACTTTCGCGCTGTTGAGAAGTTAATTTCAATGCCACCAAGAAGTGTTTTTCCAAAGATGATGCTATCATAAGTTCTTTTTCGCTATTAATACTTTTACAAATTATGTTGTCTACCTTATACATCTTGAGAACAATTAAGTTTAGTTCCGGCACAGCTCGACTACATGTAGAAAAACAATGCAAGCCTGATCTCGGCCCGGCACGAGTCTGCTAAAGTGTATTAAACCCAGGCTAATCATAAAATTAATGTCTGATGCCGATCTTTACGCATTACAAGTTACGTTTCTGTAGTGACGTTGTCAAATTAGTATCGGCTCGTTACGCATATTTATACTTATTCTCGTTAATTCATTGAAAATAACTCGTATCTTATAGTTTTTGCATAAACCTACATAACGGGCCAGTAGACCCGCTAATTTTTTTTATCGGCCCGGCCCGCATGGCTCGTTCAATTTTTTTTCCGGCCCGGCCCATTTATTTTGTTTGTCGACCAGGCCCGTTGGAAAAATTATTCTAATTCTGCATCCCCGGCCCGTTAAAAAATACGGAATCATTCTGTCATCCCGGCACATCGAACCCGGGCAGATCTCTAGATCTGTATAAACAATGTATAAATGAGCCATCCATATTTTTGATTCCCCTCCCTCTCTTTGTCACAAAGTGTCAAATTCACTTTACCACCTCCCCCCCTCTTGTCACATGTCACGCTATAACATATGCATAACTGTAAGTTTTAATGACATTTGTGACCTGAACAATAAAAATGATTCGTATTTTGAATGAAATAAGGTTTACAAAAACTACATCCAGGGGAAAAAAAATGTAGGATAGTAATAAAGTATTAACATGAAAGAGCAATTGAAAACAGTATTTTTTTGGTATTTGAAATAGTTTGTTTGTTTGTTTGTATTTATGTCGGCCAATTATCTACGCTTGGGATATAGGCCCTAATGGGTGGGATGCTCTCCGTGGGGGTCTTTCTAAGGGAACCTAACCCGTATTTACGCAAGGTTCGAAGAAAACCACGGAAAACTCCGAACGGTTAAACCGACGGTCGCGATTGGGTTCGAACCCAGCACCTACCGTCTACCAGTTTGGAGGTCAGAACCTCGCGGCCACTGGTGGGGCTCGGTATTTGAAATAGAATGTAACGTATTTGGCTTTAAATCTTTTTTTTTTTTTTTTTTTTTTTGAACACAAAATATTTTAATTTTAAAATAACAGTACCTTCATAATTTAAATCTGATGAATTTTAATGTTTTTATTTTAACCAAAGTGTGTGATGTTACATTTCTTCTTACCCCCTCCCATCCCCTTGTCACAAACGGTCACAATTTCATGAACCCCCTCTCCCCTTCTTGAAGAGTAACATCATTTATGGATTCATCATTTATGGATATAATTGGTTAAGGGGGCTCAGGGGTTGATCGATTCGGGAAAAACATGAAAACAGAGCTCTCGCTTCGAGTCCATATAAAAACAGAAGTATTCAATGCAATTAATTTAATTTTAAAGGTATGTTTGTAGTTTTATAAAATTATAAAATGAAGTACTTCAATGTAATATAACAAGAAATATAGCAAAATTTATGTAACACAATTTTCGAAAAAAAAATTATGTGTTATATCACCAACACCAAGATATCTTAACGTTGAATTGATACAAGAACCTAATTTTTGCTTTAAAATGATCCGGAAACTTTACTCTATAGAATGAATTAAGGATATAACTATCACTCAAAAACAACATTATTAAAAAAACTCTCAAATTTGAAAAATGAAAAACTCCTAAAAAATACAACTTTTTTTTTCATTAAAAATACTCAAAATATTAAACTATCTAAACTATATTAATTCATTCTATAGTTAATAATGTTATACGCATACAAAAAAAAAAAAAAAAGCCATTCTATCAAATAGTTTTTTTTAAATCTTGGTGTTAGTCGTCAAAAATCAAGTTTTGAGAAAACGCGACTTAAAGTTGAAATTACAGTCGAACCTCTATATAACGAAACTCCATGCATCGAATTTCTCCATATAACGAATTTTTAGTAAGAACGGTCCCCTTTTCGCATGATTACATTAAAAACAAACTCTTGCGAAATATCTATCTCCATATAACGAATTTTATCATAAATTGATCTTAATTTATTCAGTTTTAAAAAAGCTTCGAAATCATATGGAATCAATTTTCCATCACTTATTTTTGATTTATCGTTCAGTGGGAGGTTTTTTTTTTTTTATAAATATTACTTCTCTCCTTATTCTTTAAATCTAACAAGTTCATCCCACCTCCCACACACCTTTCAACATCCTTCTCAAAACACAGTCAATTGAATTGTTACACATATAAGAGAGGAATCAATGAGAGCACATAAGAGAGACCTTCAAATGGAGGAAATTATCAACTACAATTTTTCATTCCTTGCTAAAATTTGAGAATTTTTTTTGAGAGCGTAACAATTGTAATTTTAAAATCAAAACAACAAAAAATTACAGATTTCTTCCTCTGAAATTTATGTAAGTCTTCCTCATTTGATTTTCATAAAGCTTTCAAATAAATGTCTTTTCTCTTTTTTGAAACTGCTTAAATAAGTAAGAAATAAAATGTTAGGTTAATATATACTTTTAAACATTTCAAATTCTTAATTAAAAAGATCAAAAATAATATTTGCTCAAAATTTACACATTAAATACTATTTTTAACATCATACTCTATACATCGAATTTCTCTATTTAACGAATTTTTTACTGGAACGATGGATTTCGTTATATAGAGGCTCGACTGTATATGGGTGCGGTTATGAAAGTGTTGATACATAAAGGCTTATAACTCCGATAAAAATGCAAATATTTTTATGCGGCTTTTTGCATTGAGTTAAGAATTAATTGAATAATCAAACTAGATCATAAAAAAAAAATCGATTTTTTAAAAAGTTTTCAACCCCTGAGCCCCCTTAATGTTACATTTGCAACATTTTTCTGTAAACACAAGTTCAAGCCAAAGCATTCATGCTTATTGCTTGTTTGTTTACTATTTTTTTGTATTAATAGTAAAGTTAATCTTTACTGCAAACTGTTTCACTTTCTTTCGTCTCGCATGTTTGACAATAAGCCAAGGGAATCTGCGTTATTACTCCATTTTTATTACTATTCCGCTTGAGTCAAGATTTAATCTCAAGCTATTCCTCCTTTACTATTATTCTGCTCTCTTTCTTGTTATTTATTTATTATGCATTTTGTATCATTTCTGTAATTTAGAAAGTTAAAATGTTTCTCTCTGAAAAGGGATTTACCGTATTTTCGGGTGTATAGCCCGCACCCTGTGTATAACCCGCACCCCTAAATCGAGCAGTGCAGTAAAAAATGTTCGTGTATAACCCGCGGAGATGCATCGGTGTATAGTCCGCGGGCTATACACCATTTACGAACGTATATATCGACCAGAGTTCGAAATTAGAAGCCATTAGTCATAATTTTTAACACAAATTTACCAAATTTTTTCGTGATGCATAATATCTACAGTAATTGGGCTAAAAAATTATGATTATCAGTACCGTAATTTTCGGAAGAAACGCCGCGGCGTTTACGTGTTTTAGGATAAAATTTCAAGCAATGCGGCGCTTACGCGCATTTTTTTTCAAACAAGCGTGATATATTTTTTAATTTTTTCCGAAAATTAAAAAAAAAAAAAAAAAAAAAAAAAAAAAAATCGGTGATAAATTCAAAATTTCGGACATAAAATGTTTACGTATCTTAGGTCATTGGTTCCCAAAAGGATCGAATCCTCGGAGTCGATCCGAAATGCACCAACTCCGAAAAGGAACGATTCCTCTGACTGTATCTGAAACATTGACTTTCTAAGATACGTAGACGCCACATCCCATTGTTATCTCGGCATGGTTTCGAATCCAACATCTTTGGCGAAAAGATGCTGTTTTTGGGGGTGAACGCTTTATTGGCAATTTTCAGATTTCATTCTCGCAGTAAAATATATGTAAACATAGAAGCGAAACTACAAGCGGCGGGAATGCGGTCGGGAAAAAAACCGGTTTGGCGCGCTAAATCTGCTCTCCGTCACGTGACGGAAGGCAAAGATGTCGGCCTAAGGAAAGGTTACCATTGTGGTGTCTAAGTATCTTAGGTCATTGATCTGAAATGAAACGACTCCGGAAAAGTTCGATTCCTAGAACTCGTTCCGAAATGAAACGACTCTGTAAAGGAACGATTCCTCGGAATCGTTTCGAAAAAGACTGACTGCTCTGAATCGTTCCGAAATGACATAAATCACGCACTTTTTTTAAATTCTTCGAAAAGGAGCGATTCCTCGGATTCTATCTGAAATGAAATGACTCCGGAAAAATCCGATTCCTTGAACTCCTTCCGAAATGAAACGACTCTGTAAAGGAACGATTCCTCGGAATCGTTTCGAAAAAGAACGACTGCTCTGAATCGTTCCGAAATTATATAAATCACGCACCTTTTTTTTGTTCTTTGCAACAGGGTCGGTAGATTATTTTTTGAAAAATAAACTAAAAATGATCTTAAATTCAAAATTGTCGAGATTGGAAGGGTTCCGGATTTTGGATTTTGTACTCTACAGACATGATGGCTATTATACATCTATCAGTGCAATACATGGCGATAGTTCTTCCAAATCCAGAAATAACTGTATTTAAGCAGTAAAAAAAAGCCTTTACAAACATGGGAGAACT
The DNA here is from genome assembly GCA_964019185.1 of Maratus speculifer. NCBI lineage: Eukaryota > Metazoa > Arthropoda > Arachnida > Araneae > Salticidae > Maratus > Maratus speculifer. The sequence goes on along the minus strand of OZ025301.1, from coordinate 156,549,084 downwards.
CTCTAAATTTCGCGGCAAAGCGAGAAAAATTTACAAATTCCGATGTTTTTTTCCAATTTTTTAAGGTTTAAAAATTGTAGAAAAAATATCACGATTTCCAATTTTTAAAAAAAATCTTTGTATAACCCGCACCGTGTATAAGCCGCAGCGGCTTTTTGGAAGGTTTTTTTCTTGTATAAGCCGCGGACTATACACCCGAAAATACGGTAGTATGTGATTCAATTTATCAAGCATTTATTTTCTTTGGGATATTCCCATCACGACAGCGAAAACAACTCTTTATTTATGCGACAATCATGTTTTAAGGCTATTCTTAAATAAAACTAGTCGTTGGGGGGGGGGGGGGTAATACTTACCCATCATGGATATGGATAATATAAAATATGAAATTAAAACATGTGAATACTATTAACAAAATGCATCGGAAATCAAAAATAAAATGTAAACGTATATGTAAATATTTTAACACCTATTAATGCTTTATTAATAAATTTCTGATGAACCAATTTCGACAAATTATATAAAACGGTAAATTACTCAAGCAGTATCGAATTGCGTAAAAGAAACATCCCTATAACTCCAAAAATAATAATCATATTAAATAACAATTTACTGCGACGAATTAAGCGTCACATTTATAATTAAAATGTATCTTTGAATTGTAATTCAAATGAAATACAGGGTCATGAAAAATCGAAGAATGTGAAAAACGGGATTATAAATACCTCGGCAACTAATAATTAATCCGATTGACTTCGTTTTTTATGCAAAATTTGTGTTATGTTATTGCATTTTACGTCCTTTCCTTAAAATTAAATAATTAGAAAATTTTTATATACCTTTCATCAGAACGAATTTTTCGAGAGTCCGAAAAAAATAGTTCTGTAAAATCGAGGTTACTGATATTAAATAGGCTTCATCCCATTCTTACATACTAAGTATATTCAAAATTTTAAATCTCTATCTCAATTGTTTGCACCGTAAAAAAAAATTCAAGAGGTTACTAAAAATTTTTTAGTAAATTTCTATTCCACAGAATTTTTTAGTAACCATTACAAACTTTTTTTTTTGCAAGTGAAACAAGCATTTCTTTTGTATACTGAACAAAAGAATTTTTTGTATAGCTAACTTAAAAATTTTCAGTATGAACCATCAAGCAAAATTTAGTAATAGCTCCAAAATGATTTTTAATAACCTTTACGTGCGCCCAAAGGGCAGGAGCTTCCTTCGAGCTGCATCCAGACTTCTGAAACGATAGATTTTCGGCAAAACCGCAATAGATGGCAGCACCAAACATTTCTACCTGCTCCGACAGGATTTTCATAATCCCTTTATTAACGAGTACTTACACTACATATATTCTTAACGTATTTGGGCTGCGTCCAGCATCGAACCCGGGACCTTTCAGCCTGGAGTCCGTTACTATAACCACTATGCTATCAAAGCCACACCAAGTGTGGTTTTAGTAATAGCTATTAAAAATATAAAACTATTAACTCTATTCATTGCTAACTTTTTTCTAGTAATTCCTACAGATTTTCTAGTAACCAACTAAGATTACTAAAAATTTTTTAGTAATTACAAGGATCACTAAAGTTTTTTTAGTAGATCGACCCTTTTTTTTTTACAGTGTGGGAGATAGAGCATCTACAGACAGACAGACACACAGACGTACGGACGCCATTTTTTTTCTTTCTAAAAATATGTTTTTCGGAATCCCCGTATCTGAAGCATGTAAATCCGTCAAAAATTTTTTTTGGATTTTCAAAACGATCGCAAGATTTACCCTATACTACGTATGATGGTTAAGTAAAAAAGAGCAACTTTATGACGTAAGTTTTAATTTATTCTTGTTCACAAATGCATTAAATTAGAAGGTGTTGTTGTTCAGAAACTATCAAACCGCACTCATTTTACCCCCCCCCCTTTTTTGTGAACACAACAGAGTTTTTACAAAAAAAATGGCAAAGTGGGCGTTTTGAACCGATTTTTTGTGCGAAAGCGGAAAAAAAAACAGTCAAGGAAGAGAGAAAACATCTTTGTCACGTGATCGAAAACGTTTATAACTCAGCAGGTAAATTATTGGTCAAAAAATGAAAAATAAAATTCAATTCGATTCCAAATCGCTACCATGGTCAGGTTTTCCAATTTCATATCTTTCCGTTAAAAAATGTATTTGTAAATGAGTCGACACATTTTGCGCTTGTTGAGCAGAGCAGTTTAAAACAGCCTTATTTTTATTCGGAAATGCATGAAACTAGCAAGTGTTGTTTGGAAACTGTCTAATCGCAATCATTTTTCCATTTTTTTTTTTTTTTTTTTTTTTTTTTTTTGTAAACGCAATAGATTTTACAGAAAATAGTGTCAAAGATGGCGTTTTGTACCGAATTTCCGCGCAAAAGGAGAGTAATTACTCAAACTGTGGTGAAAAACGTGATCGTCACGTGATCAAAATCGCTTATAACTCAATATATAAAATAATATATATAAAAAAAACCCCTAAATACAGCTCGATTCCAAATAACTTTTGAAGTCAGGCCTTCCAACTTTACATCTTTTCGTTAAAAAATGGATTTTTGTAAATGCGTCGAAACGATTTGCGATTGTTGAGCAGAGCAGTTCAGAACAGCCATAAGAAACACTTTACACAGTAATTAAAATCATATATCTGTTAGCCCAGCGGTTCCCAAACTTTTTTGGTACGTGACCAACCTTTCAGGGGAAAAAAAATTACGACCCACCTTTTCGTAAAGAAAAATTTCGCAACTCACCCAAGATATCAGTATAGTAGTTTTTGTCGGTTATCCTATCCTACAAAAATCCCAAGTTTTCGTACGGAAGATACATTATCAACAAAAACAAGAATCGGTAATCTCAATGTGTGTAAGTGAAGAGTAATTAAAACAATGCACAAACTACAAAGACAGTTAAAAATACATTTAATTATTATGAAAACACTTTGTGATCAATGAGATTTCTGGTACTGGCGTTTACCAACGTAGGAAAATATATTAACAAGCAGTTTGTGTCAGTACATGTCTTTCAAAAACAGCAAAGTAGGAAAAGCATGTTCTCATAAGCACAAAGTGTTAAATTTCATCAAGGACCTCAAAGCTGATTTAAATATTTCTGGATATTATGTTAATCTAGAAGGGAAATTGAGGATTTTCTCTTGAAATATTATTTCCTGTTAAAATTGTCATATCTTGATAAAAGATGAAATTAAAGATATATGACAAGCCTTGATTGTTCCGAGACCCACCAAAACATCTGCCGTGGCCCACCAGTGGGTCGCGACCCATAGATTGGGAACCGCCGTGTTAGCCATTTAACTCAGTGAATAGTAGATTTCAGAATATGTTGTCAATATCTCCTGTATTTATTTGTAATAATTTCCCTTCAAACTAACGCATTGAAAAGAACAGGGTTGAAAGTTTAGCTTCCAATTTAAATCCGAAATTTCAAATTCGCATCGGAAATTTCGTAAAAAGATTTTTCGCTTTACCCGATCGCTGAACCGGTAATCTTTTTTTAGGGCTTCCTAGTTGCCGTCAACCTCACGCCCAGTATAAATATGAAATGTTTTGTTTATAGAGTGAACCATAGGAAATTAGTTAAAATTTAGTTAGAACCTACTATTAAGTACATATTAAGTACATATAAGTACTATACCTATTAAGTAAAAAAAAATCATAATATAAGAAAAACTGGGGGAAAAGTAGGTATTTTTTAAAATTATTTAAAAATAATTAAAACTCTTTAAGAGTTTAGTCAAGTATGTATTTCATTAAGGCTGCTCTTAAATCAGAAGGGGCATTTTATGATACAAGTTTTTATTTAATTTTGTTCGGAAATGCATGAAACTAGCAGGCGTTGTTAAAACTACCAAATCGCACTCATTTTCCCGGGTTTTTTTTTTTTTTTTTTTTCCAAACACAATAGATTGTACAGAAAATAATGTCAAAGTGGGTGTTTTCAACTGAATTTCCGCCCAAAAGCAGAATAATAACTCAAACAGGTATTTAAAATGTGTTAATAACGTGATCAATTTCGCTTATAACTCAATAGGTAATTCATTGATAAAAAAAAAAAAAAAAAAAAAAAAAAAAAAAAAAAAAATGGAAAATTCAACTCGATTTCAAATCGCGTTGGCCATGGTCAGGCCAACGAATTTCCGTTAAAAAAATGAATCTGTAAATGTGTCATGTGCAGTGTTCTCGCTGTCGCTCGCCATTGCGCCAAATTGCGACTAAATTCTTCATTTGGCGAGTAAACAAGTGATTAGATTCGCCAAATTGCTAGTGCTCATTTTTTGCTTTTTATTTCTTTTCCTTTTCATTTTTCATACATATGCATATTTTTAATATATATGTAGCGGATAGTTGAAATTAGATTAATAACGATCGTTGTAGCAGTTATAAAAATTTAGGTTATTTTAGAACATATTGAAAAAAAGGCATAACATTAAAGGATTAAAAATATTTTTTTTTTTTTTTTTTTTTTTTTTTGTGCTACACGGCGAATCTATTTGGCTAATACTTTTTTCATTTGGCGAATGTTTTTCATTTTTAATTAGCCAAATTACTAACGTTGCACAGTGGGGCAAAAACCCAAAAAGCTGGCCAAAAGTCGAAAAATGAAGTTACGATTTAGGGAATTTTGGTTATACAGCTGGCTAGAATAATGTTTGGAGAGTCAGAATCTGTATTTAAAAAAAGATTTTTGCTTTGCCCTTACAAGCAGCATCATTTCAAAAATGATGCTTGAAGCAGTATCATTTAGAGTGAACAAAAACAGCAAAACAACAGTTCATCTAAACGCGTGCTACATTTTATAATATTATCCGATTTTAATGATTTAAAATGGATTCACACTATGATAGTACGAACTTTATTTGCATGTATTACAAAATTTATATTAAGCACATAAAAATTAATAAATTCATTATCACTTTTGGATAAAAAATTTTAGAATTTTTTTTATTTTTTTGCTTTCAAACATCAAAAAGTTTAAATGTTCCACGGTGTTCCACAACGAAATGTAATGGAAATAATAACCTGGGCTATTGTCTAATGATTCATAAAAAACCAGCTGCCTTAAACTGCCTTTCTGCATTTCACGCATATTTTAGTAACCGTAAGTAAAAATGCCACTTTTTCGGCCGTTTCAAAAATTTTGAAATTGACTACTTTTCACATAATTTAGCTGATAAGTATTTTTCAAATTTTTGAATTATTCAATTTTATAATAGTTTATTACCTATTATATTGTAAATAAGTACTATAGTCATAAGATTCAATTAATTTGATAAGTAAGCTTAGTAATAAAAAAAATGAAAATAATTCTCTATTACTAATCCGGTAGAATAAAATTTTCTTATCTTTATAGCTAGTAATTTTGTTTGTTTTATTGTAATTAGAAGAACTATTTTATCAATGGCAATATTTGCTAGATCAAACTACTGAGCGTATTTCATTAATGCGAGTGAAAATCTTTATGAATATCACTTTCGCCTATATTAGTAATTTGGATTTGATTTGCAAGTGAGGATGTGATGGCACTTCTATTCTGAGTACATTTAAGCAAATTTTTAGCTATGAAGATGGCAGGAGGTCTCTGTTCTACCGTGCTACTAGAATACATAAATGTTGCGAACAATTCATTAATCGTCAATTTGAAAATTCAGAGATCTTCATTTCACTGATTTTATCGGGCCAATCAAGATCTATTTTTCTTTTCAAGAAATACGGAAACTACTGTCAATGAATAGGATTGTATTAAACACCAAGAGAATCAACTTATTTCCTTTAATACAATCATTGATACAGAAGAAATAGTCGTTAATAACGAATTAGTGCAATAATCAACGTTGCTAACTATGTCAGACAGCATCAAAACAACATCTTACCGATATGATATTTTTTATTAAAACTGGATTGAGATAATTTAGAATTTAGAATATATTAAGCTACATACAAAGATGTTTAGAGAGGGCTTACATCTGGCAGACAAACTGGATAGAAAAAATGAAAAACTCGTACTCTGCATGAAAAAAGGAACACTGAAATTGCAAAATAAAATAGCAAAAAATATTTCGTTTACAATAAAGACTTCTCGTCGAGAAACTAAATCCCAGATTTGGAAGCACAAATGATGGCAATACAATTCACAATTCTTTGAAAACGCAACTATTTGTGCTTCTATAACGAGCGTATACGAAGATTTGATTAAACGATTCTATGTCATAAGTAATTTCTTGTAGTCATGTCATTTATTTAATAAATTTCGAAGATTTTTCCTTACAAATAGCAAATAGCTCGTAGATTTGAGCCGCATCCCTGGTTCTATATGCTTACTTTAGTAAACAGACTACTTATTAATGACAAAGAAATAACATTATCTTCATTACTGCCAATTTTTCAAATGCCATAAGATACTCAAGAATCATGCAACAAACTGATCAAAAGGCATAGAGAAGATTTAATGCAAAATGCAGTATAAAAAAAATGGAAGATATTTTTACGCCTTTTAATGTCATCAGATTCTTTCATTTCCAGTTTAGGTAAATTATCGTAGAAGAAATTAAAATCATTCATCCTAAGAGTCACAGGATCTTCCAATACCGCCAACAAGTTCTGCTATCTATTTCGACACCTTGACCTCTGAAGAATCTTTTTATTATACAACAGTTGATTCTAAAGGTGAATTTCTGGAATATATTTTCGTTTTTATTTTAATAATATAAATATTAAATAGTCAAATATTTTACTTTCCATTAACGTACCTAAACTTCGATTAAAAATGCCTTGGTTTTTTGAAAATTCCTTTTTAAGTTTACCCTCGAAATTTTAAATTTTATTTAAATCTAATTGTTTTTACTTTTAATCTATAATTTTATTTATTTATTTATTCTTAAAGTTTAACTTTTAAATCCTAATTAGCACCCTGAAAAGTTTACGAAATTGCATATAAATTGAATAACTTTCGAGATACTTTAATTTTTGTTCCGCCATATTGAATCCGCCATTTTTTTTAATTTTAATTTTGTATTCTTACAGCTCATATTCAAAATATTAGAATAATTGAGAAAAAGTAATAAGAAAAAATTATTTGTCATTTATTTATTTTTTATACTAAGTAAATGCAATTAAATTTCTTATAAATTAAATCTGGAATGTTTAGATAAGATTTTAACATTTATAAAATATAAAATACAGCACAATAAATTAGGTATAGAGCTTCCTTAAACACACCAGAATATTAGAATAAAATTTAGATTGGTTCAAAATATTAGAATATTTTATTTTACGCAACAATATTTACTTATGAATATGAAGTAAATGGTAGTTAATATTTTTTAGCATCCCCTTTAGCTTTCATAACAGCGTACAATCGATCTTGCATACTATATACAAGGTGTTTACAAACATTTCTATCAATATTAGCCCAAATAGACTTTATACGTGCCACTAACTCAGTTTTACTTGAAGGAGGATTTTCTTGAAGTTTTTTCTTCATTATACACCATAAGTTTTCGATGGGATTAAGATCTGGTGAATTTGGTGGCCAAGGAAGTACCTTAATGTTGCGTTGGCGGAACCAATTCTTAGTTGACACCGAGGTATGCGGGGACGCTAAATCTTGTTGAAAGATGAAATCATCTTCAAATAATTCTTCTAATGATGGAATCATGTAATGTTCTAAAATTTCTTGATATATCAGAGAGTTAACCTTTTCGTAGACGATGCATAACTTTCCAGGTCCTTCTGCACTCATACAACCCCAAACCATGACACTAGCAGCAAATTTTACGGAACGTTTAAGGCATTCTTTATCAAATGCTTCTTGCTTCATTCTCCAAACTCGAATACCTTGATTACCATATGAAACACAAAACATACTTTCATCACTAAATAATATATTTTTCCAATCTTCATTGCTCCAAAAACGTCTTGATTTACACCGATTCAATCTTATACGCTTTTGTCTTGCAGTCATGAGAGGTTTTGTTTTCGGTACACGAGATTCATATTTAAATTTATGGAGACGTCTTAATGTTGTCGATGTAGAAACTTCAACTCCTTCTTCTTTCCATTTTCGGTGCAAGAATCGCACACTTTTAAAACGGTTTTTCTTAACTATACGCTTCAGTTTCCTGTCATCTCTAGCAGATGTTTTTGGTTTTCGACCACCATTTCGGCGATTATTTTGAAATTTTCCAATTTTTGAATATTGTATTAGTATTTTACTAACGCTCGAATGCGAACAATGTAAATAATTCGCTATAAAACATTGATTTTTACCGTGCCGATACAAATCAACCATACGAAGTTTAGTAGATTCAGGAATATCACTCACACGGCCCATTTTAAGACGAAAAAGAAACAAATTGCAAAAAAGAATACTGATTTTAAATAAAATAGTCTGAATTTAATCAATGATGCCACCAGTTAAGAATTGGTAATAATTAAAGGAGAATTAATGTGAAATATTCTAATATTTTGAACCACTTGAATAAATATTCTAATATTTTGACTTTTCAAAATAATTTTTTTTGCAATTAATCTTTTAAAAAATGATATTAAATTTAAGATAACAAGTAAGTTTAATCAACAATAAGTTCTTAATAAAAATATCGTTTTGCATATTTTCATTAAAAGACATTAAATTACCAAACGACATTTTCAATTTCTAAAAAAAAGGTAATTATTCTAATATTTTGAATATGAGCTGTACTTAGCATCCTCAAAAACACCTGTATACGAATTTTCGTACAATTTGAATAACATTTTCATATTTTGGCCAGCTTTTCGGGATTTTGCCCCACTGTGCGTTGGTCAAATGTCAGCGAGAACACTGGTCATGTGTCAAAACATTTTGTGCTTGCTGAGCAGAGCAGTTGAGAACAGCCTTAAAAATAAAATTAGATTATGATTTAGAAGTGCTAGTAAAAGAGTAGTTATGAAAACTACTGTGCAAATGGGATTATAAGAAAGCTATAATGAAAAAAACGAAAAAAATGACGAAAAAGATGCGCATTTAAAAATTCAGAAAAAGTATAAAAAATACAAGTCAGAAATTGCACGTCAAACATAGCAAATGAGGTGCGTTCTTACTATGAGGAGGTTTTAAAAATATTCAGATTTTACATGTGTATTTTCGGATTAAAGGATATGTATATTTTAGATATAATAGTATATAGTACTTTGGATACAATATAGTGGCTGAAATCTTTTGTGTCTTCCTGTAAATGCTATCTGTTTTCTATTATACAGAATGTAGTAAATCTTAGCAACGTATATCAATTTCACAAAATATGAAATAATTTAATAGAATTAAAACGCGCTCGAAACAATGTTCCCCCTTATACCATTATGCAATGGAATACTTTTGTGTGGCCCTGTAAATTAGTAACAAATATTCTTTGCAACCCAAATTGTATAGAATGTATATTTTAGTATATACTTTACAGATGCATATCAATTTTACTATGTTTGAAAACGTGCAACATCACTGAAATGCACTTGAAACTACTTTTTCCCATTGTCCGTAATGTAACTGAATACTTTTGATTGTCCCTGTAATTAAACTATACATCCTATTTTCATAGAATTTGAAAGAACTCGACAAAATTATGGAACAATTATGTATTTTAAATCTCAAACGATTCGGTTTGGTAGTTTTTGCTCTGCTACATGCGGACAGACGGACAGACTGAACGACGACTATAGGTGCTTCGTATTTATATAATTAAGAGCACACCTATAAAAATGAAAGATATGAATTATACATATTTCGTTTAAAAAAAAAGATTAAATTTAGTTACAGAAATAAAAGTTTAACTGTAAATCGCTCTCATTAAATAAAGAATGAAAATATTATTTTTTTTTCTGGCATGAACTGCGAATTTTTGAATTAAAGAGGAGAGCAAATTGGCAACCTTGAAAAGAACTGCTATACTTTATTGAGAAGTATGTGTTTCACTTTCATTTTTCTGCCAAGAGAACGAAATTGGAAACGAGCCAATTAGAAAACGTTTTTATCGATTTTTATTATTATAATTATTCTAGTTTAGAATGAAACATACACTGGTTGTATTAACTTGTTTCAAAAATGCTTTTAACACTGAATCTATGAATTTTATTTCATTTTAATTCATTTAAGTTTATTCATTTAAATTCTCTATTATATTTTGGAGAGGAATTTTAAGACCGTCTTAATGTTTAACTCATAGGTTCCCAACCTTTTCTGAACCACCGCCCCCCTTTACAAGAAAAAGTATTCCAACGCCCCCCCCCCTTCTCCTTCTTCCGTAAAAGTTAATTATAAAAATGTGAAATATTATTGTAATTATCTGTAACAAATTTTATCATTTTATATCAAGAATCCCAGCGCAAAAATTAATTAAAACGACAATCAAATGTAGTATTTTTTTTAATATTTAGAAATAAACACAAAATCAGTAAAATGAGAAGGATGAGCTAGTAGACTTTTAGCGATTTGTTAAAAATCTATTTGCTCAATGAACATTTGAACTAAGCTATTTGAACAATTCATTCCGATTTTGTTGAAACCAGTCGCAAATTGCCATATTCAGTCATGTGCAGTCTGTTCCTTTTCTTAGACAGTAAATTAGCTACTTAACTGATCCCATGCTCAGCCAAATATGATGAAGGAAAACTTTCTGGCAATTAAAAATATCGGTATTTTTTCTCACAATTCAGAGTAGAGGGCTTGTAAGTAATCATATTTGTAACCACGACTCTTGATAACCATTGTGTTAGTTGTGAGTTCTATGAGTTCCTCCACTAAATTTAATGATTTTACTGTATCTACATTTGCGAAAGGATCTAAAAGTCAACTCGGAATATTCATGTGTGTAATTTGAAATATTCTAGAATTGTTCCTGAAGTTCAGCACGAAGACGTCCAAATGTTAGCAGACTGCAAATAAATGCCCTTGTTTTACAGAGACTGCTAAAAATGTAGGAATGGCTTTTACTTACATTTCGTTTTCCCAGAAAAGCAGCTATGACTTTTTTGTTTAAATTAAATTGACTTCATTAAACATTCTTAATAGGGGAGAGTGTAGATAAAAAGGACATTTGACTTTATAAGTTTATAAAGTAATGAAATTAAAAGATATCATTCTCATATTTGGGGCTAATTCTCATCTAAAACCTTGGCTTTGATACTAAGTAAAACCTCCTTATCCCCATGCAGCAATTAAAAATCTATACGCATTTATAAAAATTGGGGAATATGTCCCTTATAACCCCATTGTAGGGAATGAAAGGAATACCTTGCTTTGTTAAAAGGGACACACATCAATAAAGCGCTTTTATGAACCTTTTTTCTTTCTATTTGCGATTGCATTATTAAAAAATAAACGATAATAACATAGTACAAATAAAAATAAAATACATTGCAGAATATGATAAAATAAAAACAAGTATCTTCAACACCAGTTATGGATTTGGATAACTTTCTTCAAAATATATTAATAGGGTGGGGAAAGGTAAAAGTAAAACACTGTCAAAAAAAGAGAAGGTACCAGTATTTTCTTATAAAAATACTTCCAGTAATATAAAGGGATTTTAGGCAATTTTCTCTTTAACAAAATACTGGTACAGTAGACTCGCGATTTTACGACTCTTCATTTAGCGACCCTTCGCAATTTAACGAGCATTGGATGAAGTCCCGACCATTTTTCAATACTTACAGTGTTTTATCTCGATCGTTTTAACGATCTGCAAACAATCCGAATCTTGATTTAGCGACCTTTTCACATGCTCAAGATATTAAAAATCTAGAAGCAGTAAATAAATTTTTCTTTCCAAAAAATTTTACAGTGTTAAATATTATGCAGTGTTTAAAAAAAAGGTACCGAAGAAACTAGTCTACGGTATTCTAATCAAATTAAACGAAAAGAAATTTCCCAAAACAAATTCTTAGTGGCTATTCATACAGCAAATAATGTTTGGCAAGCGATTTCTCATTACACAGTTTTGCCTCCATTCCGCTGGATATGTTTAAAGAACCAAGTTTTGAACTTGAACCTACAGCCTAGGAGTTGAAAAAACAGAACGCCGCAATTGAAGATTCCAATCATCTAACATAAAATCATTACGAAAAGATGATTTTATTTTGTAAGGCCAGAAAAGTCTCATGTATGAAGAAGTTTCCAACTGCCATTTAAAGCAAAAAATATAACATGATTATTCAAAAATTGTTAATTAAATAATCTAAATCATTTTTTTTTTATTTTGTGAAATGTTTAAAATTTTGTAAATTTATTCGATAGTTTTTAACCTTTTTTGATACTTAAAATTTAGACTAAATACTACAATTTTTTTATTGTATAAATCAGTAGTTTTTACTACATTAGAAAGCTAGGTATTTTTAAAGTGCATTAAGATCAACCAATATTAACAACATTTGATTTTAGCAATTCTATTAGCAACATTCAAATTAACGTCCTATTTGCCGAGGTCCCATGAAGGTCTTTAAATAGACGGTCTACTGTATGTAACATATTGTTTGTCTGTGTTTTTCCCTGTCACTTTTAACTCCCTCAGTTGTTGTCTCTTTCAGCCCCATACCCACTTCGCAAAATTAAAAATGCATTCAGGCATGACAGTATTATTTAACAAAATGTACTGGTATCCACGTAAAGTGCATACTTTACATAGCTAAATAACATAAATATTATAATGTTAAACTCAATACTAATTTCTTAGAGAAAAAAATAAAAGCAAGATCAAAATTTGCTTTTTTAATATCAAAAACAGGTTTTGCTTTCAGCGCCTACAACGCTATAATTCCGGACGCTAGTTGTAAGGATTATTAAGACAAAACAAGTATCATCATCAATTGAGCCAAAGTTGAAGCTTTGTACATTTTATTTTCTTCCTAAAATTTTGAGAATCTCTTTCATCCTCAGTCCTGTTAAATAAGCTAAGTCATGTTTGGAAGTAATCTGGTTTTCTCGCTATTTTTCGTCTACGTTTTAATGGAAGTCAAGTACAGTGTTGCCAGATGGGCTACTTTTTTTTAATTCAAATTCTTGATTGGCACCACTTTTTACAAATGATAAAATATGCCTTACTCAATGACATGATAATTAAGGCGCAAACAAAAGGTACTTCACCGTTTCAAAAAAGTGGTACCAATCAAGAAATCTGAATTTTAAAAAGTACCCCACTGGCAACACTGGTCAAGTATTGAGTCCAAATGGATTGAAATCCAATTCATACAAATGCCTATTGTGAAACAATGAACTTTTGTGGACAGCAGCAAGCGATTGTAATCTTCATCATTTTCACTTCAAAGTTAAAACCAATAATCTGTCTTGCAATGAAATGCTTTTAATTTTATCGACTACCTCAATAACTTAATGAAGTGACAGATGCAGTTATACATTAAATTATTTTGTAACCAATGGTTGGCGATCAGTAATGTACATAGAGTACAAATGATACTGCTTGTTGCTAATGCATCTCTTATGACGCTCTGTAATTACTGGAGAACCATCAGTAACAGTGGACAATTTTTTCGACATTCGTAAAGGAAATTAGATTTTTGAGACCCAGCTGCAGGTTCGATTCTATAAATTTACATTTAAAGGTAATATTTGAGATTTTATCATGGTCCCAAATAAAATCATGGAGGTAAGCTAGTTTAATTGCACATATCTTAATAATAGTTTAATTGCACATATTGCTAGATACGCCACGGCAACGCCCCCCTTGACTGTCTTACCGCCCCCCATTTGCCTCTAGACTCGCCACCGCCCCCCTGGAAAATTCCAGCGCCCACTGGGGGGCGGTATCGCCCCCGTTGGGAACCTATGGTTTAACTGGTTGTCACTTAAGGCTGCTCTCAACTGCTCTGCTCAACAACCACAAAATTTTTTGACACATTTACAAATTCATTTTTTGACACAAAGATTTAAAACTGGAAAACCTGATTATGAGAGGATTTGGCATAGAAATAAATTTTCCATTTTTTATCAAAAAGTTACTTATAAGCGTGTTCGATCACGTGACAAAGATGTGTTTCTCCTTTCCTGGTGGGTTTTTCTGCTTTCGCGCGGAAAGTCGGTTCAAAATACCACGTTGACACTATTTTCATAAAAATCTATTGTGTTTGTAAAAACACCCAGGAAAATGAATGCGATTAGATAGTTTCTGAACAACAACATTTATCAGTTTCATACATTTCCGAACAAAAATAAGTTAAAACATTCATGATAAAGTTGTCCTTTTTGATTTAAGAATAGCCTTAAAATATGATTATCGCATGAATAAAGAATTGTTTTCATTGTCGTCATGAACAGCCTTGGCTGTTCTTAAATTAAAAAGGGCAACTTTTGAACCGAAATTCCGCGCGGAAGAAGAACAACCATTCTAACTAGAATATAAAACGAGTTTGTCACGTGATCGAATTAGCTTATAACTCAATGGACAATTTATTGATAAAAATTTGAACAATTCAGTTCGATTCCAAATCGCTTGAATAGTCAGGCTTTGCATTTTAATATTTTTAAATGAAAAAATCAATTTGTAAATGTGTCAAAATGTTTTGAGCTTGTTGAGCAGAGCAGTTGAGAATAGTCTTAAAAAGCTGCAGATTAGATAATTTTGTAACACTGTGCTTTAAAAGCTGATGCTTTTGATAATAGACTTGTAACAAAAATACCAAATTTTTTTTTTCGTTTTTCAAGAGATTGACCTTGGTTATCTAAACACTGAACAATGACAAACATGGTTTATCGATATGTCTAATTACTAACGCTTAAAAAAATGTTGTTAGGTATTTAAAAAAATAGTAATAAAATAGGAGAAACGGAGAAAGGTAAACATACGAGATCGACGAAATTAGATGACTTGTTTATAGAAAGGAAGAAAGTCACACCAGAATCAAAAGCAGAAATTATCATCCTTGCCAAAAGAAAGTTTCGTAAAATAAGAAAAGATAAATTTAACAAAATTTTTTTTTTCCTTTTTAGCCTAGTGTTGATTTCAAGGTGTTGCTCACGAGGGAATCATCCCCCCTGGCGCAATGAAATGCCCCTCCTCCCCTGGAGGATTCGAGACTTTGTGCTTTCAATGATCAAAAATTGAAATCCCCTTTCCCAAAATTCTATCATGTCCCCCCAAAGCCACAGAAATTCGTTGTCGAAGAAAAGTGTCTGCAACCGTTCCTTCACTTGGCATCCCCTCCATCACATTTAATATCAATTCACAATGTCATGTGATTAAAATAATGTACAACAATATTAATCATAATAATAATAATAATAATAACCCCACACTTTAAAGAATCCCTGTTATAACTAAATTACCCCGACAGGGATTACTCCTTCTTCCTTCTCTATAAAAGTGTTTAATTTCTGAAGTTTAATGCTTCCTCTATGCAAAAGCATAATTTATCAAAACATTCACACAACATCACATTTATATATTTCAAGCATGTCAGTGAAAACAATTCTTTATTCATTCGAGAATTGTGATTACCAAAAGTACTCTGCAAAATTAAAAACACGCGTATCTGTTTGTTCCTTCCCTGTAAATAGATAGATTTCAGAATATCTTATCCACATTTCGAATGTTTGCTTGTAAACATGAGATCAACCTAGTGCACCCAAGCGAACTGCATGTTTATTTACAAGTTAAACTTAACTACGAACTGTTTCACTTCCATTCGTCTCCCATGAGGGAACAATTGGCAGCGAGCCAACTAGAATTAGCAGGTTACTCAGGTTTTACTATTACACTACTAGAGAACGTACGCTGAATAATGCAGTTAGTCATTGCGGCAATTATCATCTTTCGCTACGAATTTTTATGATTTTTCTTTTGTTAAACAGTTTGAGGAGGAAGAAAAAAAAATTAATTTGCATTTTGATACGAGTTTCTGAGGAAGTGTAGAACATTCATGACACGTTTAAAGTTTAAATTACACAAGGGATTAAGACGATACCTGTTAGAGATTATTTTTAATTGAAAGAATGTTATTTATCACTTGCTTTTTTTTCTTTATTTTCAAATATTTTGTAACAGTTATCATGTTTTGCTATGGATTTTTATGACTTTTCTTGCATTAAGCCGTTTTTAGTGAGGAAAAAAATCAATTTACATTTCGATACGTGTTTCTAACGGACTGTTACTTGTTCATTACACGTTTAAACTTAAAATTTCGTAAGGAATTAAGAAATTTATTACAGATTATCAGTTAATTTTAAAAATATGTTCTTTTTTCTTTTCTTTTCTTTTTCTTTTTTGTTCCGAATATTTTGTAACTGTTTTCATCTTTCGCGAGAGATATTTATTACTTTTCTTTTTTAAATCGTTTGTAAAAACAAAATCAATATGTATTTCAATATTTGTTTCTAAGGGACTGTAAAACATTCATTACACATCAAGGTTGAAATTTCTCCTGGGCTTAAGTCGATATCGGCACTTGCTTCTTCTCGTTATTTTCCATTATTTTATAATAATTATAACTTTCCACTACGGATTTTTATAATTTTTGTTTTCTTAAACCATTTGTGACGAAAGGGAAAAAACCCCAAAAAGAAACACAGTTTGCATTTTAATATGTGCTTCTAAATGACTGTAGAAAAATTCATTACTCTGTTAAATTTTTATAAAGAACTAAGACGATACCTGTCAGAAATTATTCAAATATTTTATAGCATTTATCAAAGTTGTGTGATTGTTTGAAAGATGTATGATAGTTATAACTTTATTTTCATTCATTAGGAAAAGGAGATTTGTTTAAATATATTTAGCAGTAAGAAATATTTAATTTAACTGATTAGTTTTGGTTGTTCACGAGCCATATTTACGCAAGGATATCCAAGATTCGCAAATAACCACGGAAAACTCCAAACGATTAGGCTTACGTTTGGAGCATGATTGAGTTTAAACTCAACGACTCCCCAGAAACACATGAAATAGACTGGTGTTGTTATTCAGAAACTATGTAGTTGAAACACATTTCCATTCTTTTGATAAACGCAAAAGATCTTCCAGGAAATACCGTGAAAATTGATGCTTTTAACGGAATTAACGAAATTATTCAAAAATGTCAAAATGCGAAAGAGTTATTAGAAAAATGCTTCCCCATAGGAATAGCATTAGCTCGCGAGCGTTTCCTCGAGCGAGGACATGGGCCTTGAACATATATTTCACTCTATAAATTTAAAATAAAAGTGATTTTATTGAAAGAATCCTGTGTAATAAAGAGTAAAAAGTATTAGAAAGTTACGATATGAGTTAAATCTTATTGTAATACAATATTTTCTAAACATCGCCAAAAATTCTTCCTTAGTCTGTTGTCATATGAATACTACTTGAATAGTACACAAAACAACAACATTCGTTATCTTCCAGACAATGAAATATTCATTAGACACTAATTAATCTATTTGGATAGCTAGTGTTATTGTTATTAACGTAAAAGTATTTTTTTCAAAAAACTGAAAAAAAAATTCGGACCCTGAAGGGTTAAAGAAAAAATAATAAATAAATTGAGAGTTTATTGAATTTCCTTCATCTTTTTATATACACAAGAGAAAAGAAAAATTATATTTAATGTAAAATCTCACACATCTAAGAATCCATACTCAGTTTTATGTAGTATATTCCACTAAATCTGAAAAAAAAAAAAAAAAAAGAAAAAAAAATCGAAGCAAAAATATTTATATTTATACAAGTAGTAAAAATTTTGTAAAAGTTAATTAAAAAAATGAAATTTTAGAAAAAAAGGCTGTTTAACAAGATTTAATTTTTAATTTTTAGTATTAAGTATTGTGCCACCATGTATATTACACTATCATTCAAAATTGAAGAGCTGGTTTCAAATGTATTGTGCCCCTTTAAATCATTCTAAATTAATGAAGTTAGCAAATATACATATACCAAATTTCATGTTTAATTCATCTATACCAAAAAATCCTAATAATCGAATATTAGCGATTCAAAAATCTTAGCAGGGCCGTAGCTATAGAAGTGATCTATAGGGAGGGAGGGGGGTCAAGAGATTGTAGGGGGGTGGGGGTGATAATTCTTTTTTCTGATCCTGACGCAGAAAAATAAATTAGTGCATATTCACACTGAGGGTAATATGTTTCTTATTAAACTGTTGCAATAGCTTCATTTTATACTAAGAAAAGTATATGATGATGAAAATTTTGAGTTTATAACTGGTGCAAAAATAAACATCATGTAAGCTTCATATGTTCAAAGAGAATGAGGGAGTGTTGAATTACTTATTTTAGATACAATTTAGCAATTCTGCAAAACTGTGAAAGTGGTCTGAAAGCTAAATTAGATTTTTGAACAGAATTTCATTTGAATTTTCGAAGCAGAAATTCATTTAGTGACCTTGGAATCTTTTCCAGGGGGGGGGGGTCAAAATATTTTAGTGGGGAGGGTGAGCAGCTTAAGCTACGGCCCGGAACCTTAGCATATCTTACTTTTCTATATCGTAAAGAATCATTTAATGTTCTGAAAGTTAGTTTTTTGTATCGATTCTCTAGTGAGAACAATATCTTTTTTTGGAAACAATCGATTATAGCTCAAAATTGCTCTTATTCATAGGAAAACAACAAAATGCTTTTTAATTTCATGGAGATTAAGAGCCCACAATAGTCACAGAAAAAGAACACAAAAATGATAGATTTATGATGATTTCCTGAAACTAAAAACATTTATCTTATTTCATTTAATCAAATACTTTCATTTTCAATTTGTAATTGAGATATTTCGCAATAATAATGACTGTTTTTCCTATAATTATGTATTTCAAGGTTGTGATGCAATCGATGTTTCGTCAGTGCTAAAGTTCAATTCTTTGTCAGTCTTCTATTTTATTTGTAAATGTAAACACGTAAAAAATTGTTCTCTGTAAAATTTAACTGTATTTTTCTAACTTTTGTTTAATATCCTTTTAATGTAGAGTGAAAAGAAAAATTATAGTTTTTCAAAAGGACTGTGCTCAGCTTCAGTGGATTTTATTATTTCTGCCTGATATTTATTACATTGGATAAATCACGCCGTTCGGTTATGAATCAACCAAGGTAGGACAGACTTTATTATTTTATTGTTGACTGTTAATTTTGAAGGGAAGCTAATAAAGTTCAAGTTAAATGATAATAGATTATGAGAAAGACAAAAACTGAACTTTTAGCAATGTTGCTCTCTTCTAAGGAACAACAACAAAATTGAATTACATTAAACTATAGTTGAAAATAATTAAAATAAAGTTGAAAATTAGTAAAAGTAAAAGTTATAAAAGTTGAATTAAGGCAGGAATAAAAATAAAGAATATGGCTTCTTCTTCAAAAGAAAGTTTTAGTATAGAAAAACTCAACTCAAATAACTATGCAATATGGAGTTTTAAACTCCAAATGCTTCTTATGAAGGAAGATTTATTTAGTCATATAACTGACGATCCACCAACTCCATTAAATAATGAGTGGACTAGGAAAGATAATAAAGCTAGAGCTACGATTAATTTAACATTAGAAGACTCGCAATTGATTTACGTAAAAAATGAAACAACAGCTAAAGCTACTTGGTTAGTTTTAAAAGGAATACATGAACGCACTAATTTATCAAGTAAATTATATTTATTGCGTAAATTATACAGCATAAAACTTGCCGAAAACGGCAACATGAATGATCATATTGTAAAGATCTTAGAAACCGCTGATAAATTGAAGGCAATAGGTGAAGAGATAAAAGATTCTCATCTATCAGCACTCATGTTATGCTCTCTCCCACCGAGTTACGACACTCTTATTACTGCGTTAGAATCTAAATCTGAGGAGGAATTAAATTCTAATTTTATTAAAGGGAAATTAACTGACGAATTTCAAAGGAGACAAGATAGCTCCAATTCGTCGAATGAAAATGCATACAAAGCTATAAAATTTAATCAAAAACCATTTCCAAAGCGCGAACAAAATCTTTTTTGTACGTACTGTAAACGAAAAAACCATGTGAAACAAAATTGTTGGTTTCTTAAGAATAAAAAATTCTAAAAACCAAACAAATGATAAAAATAAACAAAATTCGTCGTTATGTTTTGATGTAAATAAAGTTACTCCGGAAACAAAAATAGAAAGAAATACACAGACTCTGAAAAATAATAGCGAAGAAAAAGAAATATCTTTTCTCGCACGAAATGATTATAAATCTACCTGGATTATTGACTCAGGGAGCAGCTCACACTTGTGTAATGATATGAATTTATTCGTTGACATTAACACAAATAATAAAAATACTGTCACGATAGCGAACGGGAAAACTCTCGAGTCTCAAGGTACAGGGACTATAAAATTACAAACAAAAAATAACGACATAACTTTGAAGGATGTTTTGTATGTGCCGGACTTACAATCAAATCTAATGTCCGTTAGCAAAGCTGTTAAACATGGTTGTAAGCTCACATTTGAAAACAAAACATGTAAATTAACCCAAAATGGGAAAACATTCTTAGAAGGAAAAATTGAAAATAATTTGTATGAAATAGATCTGTATAAACCTAAACAAGATAACTATGCAAATCTAGCTCATCAATGCAAGAATAAAAACTGCATTGAGCTTTGGCATAAAAGACTTGGACACAGGAACATAAATTCCATTAAGCAACTAATATCTAAAAATTTAGCAACAGGAATAGAAATAAAAGAGTGTAAACACGATATAATTTGCGAAAGTTGCATAAAATGTAAATTAACAGATGCACCGTATCCAAAACAAGCAACAAACAGACCTCAGAAGGTCCTAGACCTGGTACATTCAGATATCTGTGGGCCGATGCCAACAGAAAGCATAGGAGGAAAGACATTTTTTCTCACATTTACCGATGACTTCAGTAGATTTACAATGATATATCTTTTATCAAAGACAAGCGAAGTAATTGAGAAATTAAAGGAATATGTAGCCTTTACTAAAAACAAATTCGGGTACACGATCAAAGAATTCCGCACAGATAACGGCGGAGAATACATTAGCGATGAAGTAGAAAATTTTCTATCCGAAACAGGTATTCATCATCAATTAACAGTACCATATTCTCCATCTCAAAACGGTGTTTCTGAGAGGAAGAACAGGACATTAGTTGAAATGACACGTTGCCTATTATCGGAAGCTAATCTACCTCAGAAATTTTGGGGCGAAGCTTTAAATACAGCGGTGTATTTGCTAAATAGACTACCAACAAAATCACACAACTTAACACCATACCAGTTGTGGACAAATAAAATCCCGGATTTGAGAAACATAAAAACATTTGGCTGCAAAGCTTACGCTTATCTTGATAAATCCCAAAGAAACAAGCTCGATAACAAAGCAATTGAAGGAACCTTTGTCGGTTACGACAATAGATCAAAAGGTTATAGAATTTATATTGGAAATAATAAAGTAATACGCGCACGAACAGTAAAATTTATTGAAAACTCTAATTCAAACCAAAGGGTACAAAGCTTTGAGATAACAAGCGACATCAACGTTCAAAAACAACCCGAAATAGCAGGGGGGAAATCTTCTAAAATTGTTATAAATATGCAGGAAAACAATGAAACAAGTAATGAAGATATTGAAATAAATCAACCTAGAAGATCACAAAGATCAAATAGGGGTGTTCCACCTGATCGATTTGCATATTTTTCAACAGAAAATAAAATATTAGAACCATCAGAATGGAAGAATATTGAATTAATTGATAATCCCTATGATAAAAACAATTGGTATGAAGCAACTAAGGAAGAAATTGCTTCTTTAAGAAAAAACAAAACATGGGATTTAGTTAATCCTCCACCTGGCGTAAAAGTGATAAATTGCAAATGGGTATTTTCATTAAAATATAATTCAAATGGTGAAATTGATAAATACAAAGCACGTTTAGTCGCTAAGGGCTTTTCTCAAAAATTTGGAACCGATTACTACGAAACTTTTGCACCAGTAGTATCATATACAACATTGAGGGCATTTTTAGCCTGTGCGGCATACAAAAATTTAGTTGTAAACCATCTTGATATAAAAACAGCATTTCTTCACGGAAATTTAGAAGAAGACGTCTACATGTCTCAGCCAGAAGGGTACGTTGTACCGGGAGAAGAAAATAAAGTTTGTAAACTAAGAAAAGCAATTTATGGCTTAAAACAAGCCGCAAGGGCATGGAATATTAAAATAAGTGAAAGTTTGGAAAAAATAGGTTTTGTGCAAAGCACTGCCGATCCATGTCTTTTCATGCGAAAAACACAAAACGGTACTACTTATATCATCATTTATGTGGATGACATGTTAATTTCAGGGGATACTAAAGAAATAGACGAGACCATAACTCAACTTAGAAAAGAATTTGAAGTAAAGAATTTAGGAACTGTAAATTATTATTTGGGTATAAATATAAGCAGAAATAAAGAAGGAAATTTTTTTCTCGATCAAAGAAACAAAATCAAAGAACTAGTTGAAAAATTCGATCTAAGTGATGCAAAACCCTGTGATACTCCGATGGAACCAGGTTATTTAAACACAATTGATGAAGAAAAATTACTTCCAAACAACAGCAAATATAGACAGGCAATTGGGATATTGTTATATATAGCTACTATCAGTAGGCCAGATATTTCAGCAGCCGTTAGTATTCTTAGTCGACGAAATGAAAAACCGAGAGAAAAAGATTGGAATGCAGTAAAAAAGGTTATAAAATATTTAAAAACTACAAAAGACATAAAATTAATTATTTGCAATAAAAATAAACCAATCCTAACAACATATGCGGATTCAGACTGGGCAGGAGATAAATATGATAGAAAATCAACTAGCGGAAATTTATGTAAGCTAGGAAATACAGCTATTTCTTGGAAAACAAAGAAACAAAATTCAGTTGCTCTATCCTCAGCCGAAGCTGAGTATGTATCAGTTGCCAGTGCTGCCCAAGAAACAACGTGGATAATTAATCTTTTAAAGGATCTAGAGTTAAATCAAACTTTGCCAATAACGATTTTCGAAGACAATCAATCCTGCATTAAAATGACACAAAATGAAAGATATCATTCGAAAACCAAACACGTGGATATAAAATTTCACAGTATAAGGGATCTTCGAAATAAAGGAATTATAGACGTGGAATTTTGCCCAAGCAAGGACATGACTGCTGATATCTTTACTAAGCCCTTACCTAAAGCTGATTTCCTTAAACATCGAAGCCAATTAAACTTAATGACTATATTAGCTTCAGAAATCAAGCAGGGGTGATAGATTTATGATGATTTCCTGAAACTAAAAACATTTATCTTATTTCATTTAATCAAGTACTTTTATTTTCAATTTGTAATTGAGATATTTCGCAATAATAATGACTGTTTTTCCTGGGTACACGACATTTCGGTCCCGCCATTTCGGTCCCGCCGTTTCGGTCCCGCCGTTTCGGTCCCGAGACATTTCGGTCCCTGGACATTTCGGTCCCGAGACATTTCGGTCCCTGGACATTTCGGTCCCGAGACATTTCGGTCCCTGGACATTTCGGTCCCGGGACATTTCGGTCCCGAGACATTTCGGTCCCGAGACATTTCGGTCCCTGGCCATTTCGGTCCTTAATCATTTTGGTCTCTTGCCAATTCGGTCCATTGCTATTTCTTTACCGGCCACTTTATAACTTGGTTTCTGATTGATGAAGGCGCACTAAACGCTTTAAGCTCAACATTGTTCGGGTCTTTTTTAATATTTTTTATTCTCCTGCCCCCCTTCCATCAAATTTTATACAAAGCTGAGTATAATAGTCCAATAAGTTTAATCTATTGTAACTCGTGATAATAAAATCACAGCGAGTTGTAAATTTGATTAAACAATGTTATATAATTTTACATTGTCTTTATTATTATTATCTAACAGAATAAATATTTTAAGTTTTATCATATATTTTTTATATTAGGTATTTTATCTATACTATAAACTATTATTTTTATTGATTAACTTTTATTTTTATTGATTGTTTTCGCACACTTTCTTAGAATCTTTAAATTAGTGATTTCGTAACTAGGCGTGCTATAAAAAATTTTTGTTAAAAAAAATAAAAATGCTCCAACGACCTTTTTTTATGTAATAATTATTAATTGCATTTTTTTTTTTTTTTTTTTTTTTTTTTTTTTAACAGTTTTCTTACCTTATGAAGACAATTTTTGTGAGTTAATTTTATTGAAAGTGGGCCTATTTCTTTGTAATAAAATGATTATTTTTTTATTTTATATAATAATGTAACTATTATTTTAAATAATTTTATTTTCGATTTTTAACTGACAAAACTAAGCTTTTTTAATTTATCGTTTATTTATTTATTTCCATTACCTTTTCGCTCCCACTTTCACAGAAAAAAATTGACAATTTTTATTTTAATTTTATTATTAATTGAATAAATAGTTTTAAATTTCAGTAACTTTAAATATAAAATAAATAAACAGGTAAACGATAAGCTTCAGTTTATAACTACTACAAAACATAATGATAAATTGAATATAAGACAGATTATTGAGTTTATGTAAAGTAAAATTCGAAATGCATATTAATAATTTTATCAATTTAATTATATAAAGATTCATTAAATTAAAAATACATAAATTTAATAAAATATTAATTTGATTTTCATTTTAAAATCACTAACTGTTTTGAGATTTAATTTATAGCCAATATTCATCACAATAAGTTATTATTCAAAAATTTTTATTTATTTCAAAAAGGGAAATTATTATTATTATTATTATTATTATTATTATTTTGAAAAACCAATTAGTAACGTAATAATTAATTAAACATAATAATGCAACACTATAACAATGCGTAAAAATATTTCTTAACAGGTTTAGGTAACATTATTATCCAGATGCAGATTTAAATTTTTTGAAATAAAGTTATAGTTTACAGTTCGCAAGAATCAATCATATACAAGGTTCGCACACTCCTTAAATTTTTTTAAGGACTCTGGCACCACTATTAAAAATAAGAAAATTTACATTTAATTTTTTAAACACAGAATTCGCAAACACCGCCTTCATTCAAAGATTTTACAATATTTTTGAATATTATTATATACATATATTATTGAGATGCTTTGAAAATAACCTTAAATTTTAGTGGTGGAACTGTGCGAACCCTGATATATTAATTATATTTAAAGAGTAAGAAAAATATGATAAACTAACCAATAAATGAATAAATAACATATTTATTTTGAGAATCCTTATCATTTTTATACATCCTAATGAAGTTAATAACATTATAGTAGCTGAAATTTAAAAAATATGTTTTTTTCATTTTTGCTATAACTTCTATATAGTTCTTGTACTAGATTTTAAACAAGTAATTGATAAATAAGTCACTTAAACAATTAATAGTTAAAATAATTTCGAATCCTTATTAATAAATATGTTTGATAAAAATAATTTAATTTTTGAGAATTTTTTAATTTAACAACATAATTATTAATGCTTTCAAATTTTGTAAGATGATGTTAATCATTTAATAAAATAATGTATAAAATTAAGTAAATAACAAATCAAAACCGTGTGCCGAGAATTTTTAAACACTTTTTTTTATGTTGGTGTTCCTATAAAATTGGAAATGTATGGATATAAGTATCAGCTAAGTACTACGTACTACGATTAACCTCTTTTAAGCAAAAATTCTGCATTTCAATCAATTGTCAACGCCCATCTGAACAAATAGTCATCTTTATACAAGATAGTTAGCTTTATTCTTTGTATCTTGATCTTTATACACTTGTCAGATGAAACCCTTATTCTTTACAATGCCCTTTATACTCTGGAGTTCAAATGCGGACGGACCTCCCACATAATCGCTGGCATTTTTTAGAAGAAATATGAATGTTTTGAAAAGAACAGCATTTCTCGGTTCCTTTCATTTCTCTTGTTGTTATCTTCATTTCAAACGCTTTTAGTATCAATTAAACCAGTATAAAAAGTAGAATGAAATATTTTTTATCCTTATTATTACAGCTTATGAATGACATTGAAATATTCAAAACTTATAACATAACTAAATAAGATTGTTAGATAAGTTATTTACCACCTAGACATAATATTTTAAGTTACCTTTTTTTATTTAACTTACTTTGACAGAAGGCTTTTTTTTCATATTTTTTATGAGGGTTTTTATATTTTAATGTTAAAAATAATT
The DNA here is from genome assembly GCA_964019185.1 of Maratus speculifer. Lineage (NCBI taxonomy): Eukaryota > Metazoa > Arthropoda > Arachnida > Araneae > Salticidae > Maratus > Maratus speculifer. The sequence continues at coordinate 156,522,875 of OZ025301.1, read as the reverse complement.
ATTTTATATAATAATATCAGCTTTAAATGAAATGACAAATTTCAATACGCATTACATTAATAATTTTTTAATTAGTTTCCTTAAGCTGGTTTTAGAAAATTTAACAGATGTGTTGTATAAATGTGATATATGCATAAAAGTATGGCAATATAATTTTTTTGCTGTTGCCGTTGTTTTAGAAAACATTAATAAAAACAGAGAAGTGTCAATATAATAAACGTTCTAGATTGTAATAATAACAATAAAAAAAGAACTGTTGTCATGAAAAAATAATTGCTAATAATTCAAGATGTAATTCATTTTTCTAAAATGTAAAAAAAAAAAAAAAAAAAAAAAAATCTTTAAGTTACAAATCATTTTAATAATTATTTCTGATCGTGTCATATATTTATGTAATAAAATAATTGCAATGCTAACTACCTCCACGTGTTGCAATCTGGAAACTCTTTTCTTAATTTAAAAACGGAAAAGTTTAAAAGGAAAATAAATGCTAGTAACCAAAAACAACATATAAAAAATGCCATAAACAAAAAGAGGATTCAATGATAATTTTGGCACAGGGGGTAAAATACCACCAGATACAGATGTTTTTTATTTATTTCAACATTTTTGCTCTTATGCGGGAAGTGGCGGGGGTGCAAAATAATGAAACACTTATAATTCTGAAAATTGGCTTCAGCGATGAAATCCTTTAATATGCTAAGTGTCAGAATATAAATTCCATATAACAATAACTCTTTCTTTTCTCCTGGCAATTTAAAAGCCTTTGTCTCCCAGGAGAGGAAACATGCATCTCAGAAGTTAAAATTTTACAACTATTATGGGGTGTGTTAATATCATAAGTTAATTGGGTTATTTTATAAATTTAGTTATCAGTTTCCAAGTTAACTTCTCCATTTCCTCGTTCAAGAATTCAAAACATTCTGGCAATTTTAAAAAATGCCAGTCATCTGTGAACTTTTTTCAGAAATCTCCATCGATTTCTAAATAATTGATCAAGTTTTGGGGTACTTGTTACTTCTAATTAATCGCATTACACTAAAATTTTATGCGACTTTCAGTTAAAAAACCAGTGTTGAATTCAGACACTTTTCTCCGAGAGGGACTTCTGTGGCTCCACTTTTTTACCAATGAAAACACAAAATTTCAAATTTTCCGGGGGGGGGGGGTAATTGATAGCTCCGGGGGGAATGACATGCACCTGAATTCAACATAAAGAATGCCATTCATCTGTGAATTTTTTTTCAGAAATCTCCATCGATTTCTAAATAATTGATCAAGTTTTGGGGTACTTGTTACTTGTAATTAATCGCATTACACTAAAATTTTATGCGACTTTCAGTTAAAAAACCAGTGTTGAATTCAGACACTTTTCTCCGAGAGGGACTTCTGTGGCTCCGGGGGGGGATTACACTTTTTTACCAATGAAAACAGAAAATTTCAAGTTTTCCGGGGGGGGGGTAATTGATAGCTCCGGGGGGAATGACCTGCCCCTGAATTCAACATAAAGAATGCCATTCATCTGTGAATTTTTTTCAGAAATCTCCATCGATTTCTAAATAATTGATCAAGTTTTGGGGTACTTGTTACTTCTAATTAATCGCATTACACTAAAATTTTATGCGACTTTCAGTTAAAAAACCAGTGTTGAATTCAGACACTTTTCTCCGGGAGGGACTTCTGTGGCTCCGAGGGAAATTACACTTTTTTACCAATGACAACACAAAATTTCAAATTTTCCGGGGGGGGGTAATTGATAGCTCCGGGGGGAATGACCTGCCCCTGAATTCAACACTCTAAAATGTTCCTTATAAAATTATGTCTGATATTTCCCGTGCACAAAATTTTAGCTTGCTGGAGAAGGGACCGAAAAGTCCAGGGACCGAAATGTCTCGGGACCGAAATGACCATGGACCGAAATGTCTCGGGACCGAAATGCCTCGGGACCGAAATGTCTCGGGACCGAAATGGCCAGGGACCGAAATGTCTTGGGACCGAAATGTCTCGGGACCGAAATGTCTTGGGACCGAAATGTCTTGGGACCGAAACGTCTCGGGACCGAAACGGCGGGACCGAAACGGCGGGACCGAAATGGCGGGACCGAAACGTCCTGCTTCCGTTTTTCCTATAATTATGTATTTCAAGGTTGTGATGCAATCGATGTTTCGTCAGTGCTAAAGTTCAATTCTTTGTCAGTCTTCTATTTTATTTGTAAATGTAAACACGTAAAAAATTGTTCTCTGTAAAATTTAACTGTATTTTTCTAACTTTTGTTTAATATCCTTTTAATGTAGAGTGAAAAGAAAAATTATAGTTTTTCAAAAGGACTGTGCTCAGCTTCAGTGGATTTTATTATTTCTGCCTGATATTTATTACATTGGATAAATCACGCCGTTCGGTTATGAATCAACCAAGGTAGGACAGACTTTATTATTTTATTGTTGACTGTTAATTTTGAAGGGAAGCTAATAAAGTTCAAGTTAAATGATAATAAAAAAGACCCGGATGACCATGTAAAGTCTATGGGAGCGTTCTTTTCTAATATCTCGCTCAAATTTTAATATTTTTGCATGATTTTTTTGCACAAGATAGCTGAGGGCAATCCACAACCGGGCTAGTTTTTACTTTTTCGATTTCGGTTACATATTTTTTATATTACGATAGTTTCAGTTTCAGAACCGGTTTAAACCGGTTTCGAAAGTTAAAGTAATTTTTTAAAGAAAATCTGAAACAAAAATTGAAAAAGTAAAAACTAGCCCGGTTGTGGATTGCCCTCAGCTACCTTGTGCAAAAAAAAATCATGCAAAAATATTAAAATTTGAGCGAGATATTAGAAAAGAACGCTCCCATAGACTTTACATGGTCATCCGGGTCTTTTTGAGTAATTTTTCTGTGACTATTGTGGGCTCTTAACCCCTTGAAGGGCGGTGGTATAAAGTATATACCACCTAATTTTAATTGAAAAACAGCACTTTGACACCAGAATTTTGAAATGAAAATTTTAATTTTATCAAGTACGTAAAGAAAAGCATTTATCTATTTTACAATAAATTTGTTTTTAAATTCTGGTGTCATTCAATCATTTCAGCATTATATGAATAGAAGTGCTTTGCTCCTCAAACGGTTAAACAGAAATATATGAAATTCTTCTGCTTTAATATGTAAACTAGTCGTTGGGGGCCACCGTAATACTTACCCATCATGGATATGTATATGAAAATAAAACATGTGAAACTATTTATACAATGCATTGCAATTCATAAACAAAATTTAAATATTGTTAATATACATAGTAATGCTATATTAAAGAACTGCTGATGTACCAATTTCGACAAATTATATAAAACGCCAAACTGCTCAAGTATTACCGAACTGCGTAAAAGAAACATCCTTATAAATCCAAAAATAGTAATTCTATTAACTAACAATTAGCTGCGTCGGATGAAGCGTCTCATTTCCAATTGAAATATACTTCTGAATTGAAATTTGAATGATATACAGGGTCATGAAAAATCGAAGAACGTGGAAAAGATGATTACAAATATCTCGGCAACTAATAATCCGATCGACTTCGTTCTATATGTAAAATGTGTGTTATTTTATTGCCTTTTACGTCCATTCCTTAGAACAAAAAAATTCGAAAATTTTTATATACCTTTCATCAGAACGAATTTTTCGAGAATCCGAAAAAAATAGTTCCGGATAATCGAGGTTGCTGATTATAAATAGGGTTCGTCCCATTCTTACATATTAACTACATACAAAATTTCAAGTCTCTATCTCAATTTGTTCGGAAGATAGAGCGTTTACAGACAGACAGACTGACAGACAGACAGACGGACGGCAAAATTTTTTTTCTAAAAATATGTTTTTCGGAATCGCCACTATCTAAAACGTGTAAATCCGTCAAAAAAAATTTTTCGATTTTCAAAACGATTGCAAGACTTACCCTATACTACGTATGATGGGTAAGTAAAATGGTTTAACGAATGTATAAGGAAGATTCACATTCATAAGCAAAGGGGTAAATTTGTTGAGGATCCTTAACAAGAAATGCTATTATGCTATCTTTTTATTTTGCTTTTTTTTTTTTTTTTTTTTGCATTTTTTTCATTTGTATTTTTATTTTCTCAGGAAAATTGTTTTTTAATTATTTCATTATTTGATAAGTTTACATTTAAACTAGTCGTTGGAGGCCACCGTAATACTTACCCATCATACATATGCATAATATAAAATATGAAAATAAAACATGTGTAACTTATTTATAAAATGCATTGCAATTCCAAAATAAAATTTTAACGCATATTTAAATAGTTTTAATATACATAATAATGATTTATTAATGAATTGCTGATGAGCCAATTTCGACAAATTATATAAAACGCCAAAATACTCAAGTAATACCAATTTGCGTAAAAGAAATATCCTTATAACTCCAAAAATAATAATCATATTAACTAGCAATTTACTGCGCAGGATGAAGCATCTCATTTCCAATTAAAATATATCTTTGAATTCAAATTAGAATGAAATACAGGGTCATGAAAAATCAAAGAATGTGAAAAACAGGATTACACGTATCTCAGTAACTAATAATCCGATCGACTTCATTCTTTATGCAAAATTTGTATTTTTTTATTGCCTTTTATATCCATCCCTTAAAGTAAAAAAATTCGAAAATTTTTATATACGTTTCATCAGAATGAACTTTTCGAGAGTCCGAAAAAAATAGTTCCGGATAATCGAGGTTACTGATATTAAATAGGCTTCGTCCCATTCTTACATACTAAGTACATACAAAATTTCAAGTCTCTATCTCAATTTGTTCGGGAGATAGATCGGTTACAGACAGACAGACAGACAGACACACAGACGGACGGACGGCAAATTTTTTTTTTCTAAAAATATGTTTTTTGGGATCTCCAGTATCTGAAACATGTAAATCGGCAAAATTTTTTCGATTTTCAAAACGATTGCAAAAATTCCCGCAAACAACACTTACGGATTTTTATAAGATAGTGTAAAATTAAGTTTGTGTTCAATGTATGATAAAGTTAATTACATTTCAGAAAGCCGGTAAGTGTTTTTATCATTTTGAACCATTTCTTTGACAGGATTCCGTTATACTGCGGTTAAGTTGTAACGCGGATGTGAAACATGTCTCCCAATAACCGCATTATATCGGGCTTCTATTCCAATTCCCGCAAACTAAGTGAGAATGCAATACAAATAAACTAAAGAAAAGAGAAGAATAAATAAAGATCTAAATATATTGACAAAAAATCTTATTATTTTATTAGTATAATAATTCATATTAAAATTTACTAAAAAGAAAAAAAAAAAAAAAGATGCAAAGAATAATTCTTTTGGCCAACTGCAAAGCTGAAGAGCCAACAAAAGAAGACAGCTTGCTCTGCTACTAATTATTTTTAGATTCATCGTAATTTCTTAAACAGCGTGGATTGGGGGGGGGGGGGGGGAGGGGTAGAAACTTAAAATGAAAGACGCAAAATTACATTTTCATCCAAGGGCAGCTTTAAATTACAAAAAAAGGGAAAGAAATAAGCGTAAAAGCCTTAATCTCGACGTTCCACAAATCGTAATGCATGCATAGATAATTTTTATCCTTCTAATACTCCCCCCCCCCCTTCAAGATAGCTAATTCTACTCATTTCTGAATATTCTCCATTCATACTTAATCTAATCAATAAATATAATAAATTTATGCAGCCGTAATCTAATGTTATTTTATACTCATAATTCCATAATTTTCTAATAATGTCTTCGATTTAAAAAATTAAAAAATCATAAAGTAATTATTTTTAAGTGTAATAATGAAAGTTATTTTTGGGTCACCTAAAAAAATGGCTTCATAATAAACGTATGTGTTACACACATAGATACAACTCAGGAAGCAAGAAGTGAATGATGGGAGGGGGGGGGGGGAGGAGAGGGAGGGGGATCAAGAAAATATAGAGGGGGGGGAGGGAAGCTCATATTTTCTCTTTCTCTCTCTCTCTCTCTCTCTCTCTCTGTGATGCAGAAAGATAAATTAATGCAGCTTCAGACTGTAGTTACTATGTTTCTCATTAAACTGTTGTCATAACTTCATTGTATGTTAAGAAAAGAATAAGATGATGAGAAATTTGAGAGTATAACTAGTGCAATATTAAACATCATGTTAACTTTATATCTGCAAATAGAATAAGGGAGTGTTGAAACACTTATTTTAGTTACAATGTAATATTTTTGCAAAACTATGAAAGGTTCTCAAAACTAAATTAGATTTTTGAATAGAATTTCATTTAGATTTTCAGAATATAAGTTCATTTAGTGACCTTTGAATCTTTTCCAGGGGAGGTCCAAAATGTTTTAGGGAGGGGGGGGGGGCTGAGCTGCCCATATAGCTCCCCCTTAGCTACGGCCCTGCTACAAGTTGACAAACGACAATTCATCATGACCTAATGAATTCGATAAGAATCATATTTGTTATCAATATCAATATTAATATGATTGAAACTATTACGCATGAATATAGAAATAAAATATCTAACATTTAAATTAACATACATTCATTTAAGGTATTTTCGAATTCTAAAGAAGGGATATATTAAAAAATCATTGTAAACCTTAACCTGGGTGTTTAGTAATCAGCCGTTATCCATGATTTTAATTAGTATTCCACCATATTTCTTCTTAAGTTAGCTGATAATATAAATTTCCCAATATTTTCTTTGAAATCTAATCAATCAAAAATTAAATAAATTCATACAACCTCCATCCAATGTCATTTCATACATTATTATAATTCCATAATTTCCTAATACAAATCGTCAAGGGGAAAAGTTAACAAATCATAAAGATTGTTATTATTTAACTGTGATTACAAAAGCTATTTTTGGATCACTTCCAAAATAAAAACAGAAGAAAAAAAACTTTCATAAATTATCGTCTGCTAAAACACAGCTTGTCAATTAATTTTTCCACCCATCTCTTGCACTAATCAATTCAATGGGGCAGTAAAGGTCGAATTTATGAAACTTTTTTTCATCCTTCATGGCCAAAAGTAAATCCACCTTCCCTTTCACATCGTGCCCCTTGACCTATATTTATCTGGATAGGGCCCTGACCAAATTCAAGGATGGTGTTTTCTTCCTACCCATGACATAAAGGAACTTACCTTAACCGTTCATAACTGTTGTCTCATTTTAAAGTGTAAGATTCAGCTACAATAATAGCACAAGAAGTGAGAGGAAGGCTGAAGGAAGCAAGCTAAGTAGAACGTTGAAGAGAATATTATGTTTAGGCAAATTTCGCAACGGAAATATTCGTGAAGAGAAATTTAATAATGTTATTGGTGTGTAACAGTTGATACTTTTTTAATATTGTGAAACATATTTGTTTTGAATAAGTGTATTAGAAATCAGGTATCGAATGAAAAATTTTTACAAAGGGGAAGGTGATTCTTTAAGGATATATTTAAGGATGTCAAGGAGAAAAATAAAAAGTTTTCAGTAACTTTTTAAGTAATTAAAAATAATGCGTAACGCAGAAATGCAAAGCATATACGAAATATGATGAAGGATATTTTTAAATCAAAAAATATATAGATAAATAGCATTATACTAGATAAAACACAATTCTAAATATGCATATTCATATCAGGTTGAGTAAGATAATAACACGATACAATTAAAAAAAAAAAAAAAGAAAAGAAAAGAAAAAAAAGAAAGTTGAAGGGAAAAAAATGTAAGAAAATACAGTAAAATATAAGATGAATGTTATTTCTTATATTTGGAGCGATTTCACAATATAAGAAAAATCATTGAGTACATTGAGAAACTTATTAAGGTTATTTATTTGTAATATTTGATATTTTTGTTGTTTAGCTAACTTGCGAAACATATTTGTTTTGAACAAAGTATAATAAAAATCAATTGTCAAATGAAAAATATACACAAACGGAAAATTGATTCTTTAAGGATAAATTTAATGATGTCAAGGGGAAAAAAGGAGTTTTCTGTAAATGTACAAGTAGTTTTTACAGTACTATTAATATGGCAAATCGCTATGGCAGAATTTTTGAAGATGTCATATCCTCATATAACAACAGAATTAAACAAGCACAACTTTTTAGTATTTTTTTTATATGTTTCCAACATAGTTGAAAAATGTTTCTGAATTCGGTTTGTCTGTCCATCTGTTCATGCTCTAACTCAAGTATGGCTGTCTGTTCATCCTCTAACTCAAGTAAATATCATCAGTTTAGGTATGGTTTATTCTTTGACGGCCGATTATCAACACGAAGGATATAGGTCCTTAAAGGAGGTCTTTCTAAGTGAACTTTGCCCCACCAGTGGCCGAGAGGTTCTGATCTCCAAATTGGTGGACGGTAGGTGCTGGGTTCGAACCCAATCGCGACTGTCGACCTAACCGTTCGGAGTTTTCCTTGTTTTTTTCGAACCTTGAATTTCCTTGCGTAAATACGGGTTAGATTCCCTTAAAAAGACCCCCGCGGAGGGCACCCCACCCCTTAGGGCCTATATCTCACAGTGTAGATAATTGGCCGACATAAATGCAAACAATTTAAGTGAACTTTACCCGTATTTACGCAAGGAAATTCAAGGTTAGAAGAAAACTATGGAACACTCCTAACGATTAGGCCAACGAACACGATTGGGTTGGATCCCAAACATTTTCTGTCTACCAGTTTCGAGGGCTGGGCAATAGCATAAACATCCTCGAATGTTTATGCTATTAATATATGTTACTGATGCCTACCAAAGTGTGTTCGGTGTCGAATATAACGTATTTAACATTTATAGTTCATTTATAGGCGCACTGAAAAGAATTCATTTACGGTTTGATTAAATTTGGTTCCGTTACGTCAATGGGGAAAAAAATGTTTGCAGTGTATTTTAATGACATTACGCTATTTGGAATGTATTGAAATCGATAAAAATCATTGAATTTCACTACAAGATGATTACTACAGATTAAGGCATTCACCGCATTTATCGTTCATTTACAAGAATGCACAAAATAAATAGTTTTCAGTAGGGATGTAGAGGAGGGTCAGGGTATATGGGGGTATACGCCGTATACCTTCTGAAGTTTTTTAAAGAACATACTCTGTTTCTCAAAATAGCTATAGTATTTGCACTTTAGGGTATCCTTGACCGTATACCCTCTGCTTATAGCGTATACCATCTTTTTTTTTACGACTACACCACTGGTTTTCAGCACAGTCTTTGAACAATAATTGCTGAAAATGCGTTTCCACTTTCTTTTATTTGCTTTTAAATTTAACTAATTTTCTGGCATGTTACTCGTTGTGATTAAACTACTTTTCATATACAGAGCTGCACAAAAGAATCCATGTAAAGTTGTCTCTAGTAGCGGAATTGCTGAATTGGAATTTTCAATTATGATGTATATTTTCTAACCGCATTAAATTTCGAATGCATGTAGTGTTGTGCAGATAAACAGTTGCACAAAATTGCTTGGTTATAAAAGTATATAAAAAAACAATTAAAAAAACTATATTAATCAATGACAATAATATAAATAAGTATATATACTCATTAAAAAAATCAATAAATATATCAAGACTTTAATAATTTTTTAGGAATTTATATTTATGCAGGAATGTTGATAACTTCGACCAAAGCTAAAAGACAGTCGGCTCTCGTTAATTCGAAATCGGGTAAATCGAATCTTCGCAATATTCGAACTAAATATGAAGTCCCGAAATTTTTAATGGCAGAGTAGCGTTAAAAGTTTTCAGTAATTTAAACTCATTTTATCTTGAATTCGTTTAATTCAAACTAACCAGAATTCAGTTTTTTCATTTTTCTTGATTTTCTCACGGATTTATCAGCTGACAATAGTTGAGAAATATCTGAACCCCTAACTAGGGAAGAAATTTTTGGAACAATTCACGAAAAATGCAATGAGAAGATGGAATCATATTCTGGCGATTCATCTATTATGTCCCACACTGTAAAAAAAAAAAAAAAAAAAAAAAATCAAGAGGTTACTAAAAATTTTTTAGTAAATTTGTATTCCGCAGAATTTTTTAGTAACCATTACAAACTTTTTTTATTTTATTTTATTTTATTTTATTTTATTTATTTATTTATTTATTTTTTTTTTTGCCAGTGAAACAAACATTTCTTTTGTAAACTGAACAAAAGAATTTTTTTATAACTAACTTAAAACATTTTAGTATGACCCACCAAGCAAATTTTAGTAATAGCTCCAAAATTATTTTTAGTAACCATTACGTGTGCTCGAAGGGCAGGAGCTTCCTTCGAGCTGTATCCAGTGGGTAAAAAGACACTCTTCTGAAACGGAAGATTTTCGGCAAAGCCGCAATAGATGGTAGCACCAAACATTGCTACCTGCTCTATTTTGACATGTTTCTAAAGGGAAGGGAAAGCTCAGAGATCATTACCCATGACAACTGCTACGACAGGATTTTCATAATCCCTTTGTTTAACAAGTGCGTACATTGCATACATTCGGTGCATATTTGGTGGCAGCCAGCATCGAACCCAGGTACTTTCAGCCTGGAGTTCGGTGCTATGACCACTAGGCTATCACGGCCACACAAAGCGAGTTTTAGTAATAGCTATTAAAAATGTAAAACAATTAACTCAATTCGTTGCTAGCTTTTTTCTAGTAATTCTTACAGATTCCTTGTAACCGAGTAAGATTACAAAAAAATATTTAGTAATTACAAGGATCACTAAAATTTTTTTAGTAGATCGACCCCCTTTTTTTTTTACAGTGCGTGTGCTTCCTCTAACCAGCGAAAAGTCAGCTACACTATCGAGTTTTTTTTTTTTTTAGTACATATAGCTTGATACAGCTGTCATCTGATGAAGAATTTAATTGTTTAGTATAACTGCTTAAAAAGTCAAAAAAGTATAAGACTAATCAAGCCATTTTATGATTTTTTTTCATAGTGATGATAAATAGTTTGAATATTTTCTTAAATAATTATCTAATGTCATGTATGAAAATTATAGTAGAATTAATAGAATTTTTAAAATGCAGTTGTTTTATAATATATTATTATTTTTTGTTTTATTTATATTATTTTAATATTATTTATTAGTTTATATATTAATTAGATATTATAACAGCTTTTAATTTGATATTAAGTCATATAAGTACGACAACAGTCGAAATAAAGTGAAAAAATACTATAAAATCAATTTCACTGTAATGGTACACCTTTAAACATATTTTCCTCTCATACTTTCCATAATTCGAACTCTGGATAATTGGAACATTTCTTGTGGTACCGAAGAGTTCGAATTAACGAGAGTCGACTGTATATGTGGATATTACCAACATGCAATCAGGGAAAGCCAATAAACTTTTCCTAATAGCCAGATGAGGCAATAATTTTTTTTTATTAGTGCCTTTTGGACACTTAGAAGAAAGAGGGTTTCAACAGAACACAAAACTAGCTCTGAATGCTCAAGTATTTATTATAGAGATTTTGTAGCCTGGCGGACAATTTGAATTAAAACTTGTATACTGACTCGTTGAAGTTGGTTTCATGAAGTTGGATTCTTGAAGTTAAAATTAGCTGAAAATTAATGTCAGTTCAATTCGATACTTTGATTCGATTCCGAAGGAACAGTTCGTGTTTTTAAAAGTGTTTTCAAGTTTTTCGCATTTTCAATAACTTTAAGTTTGACTGTGTCAAGAGCATGTTCAATGTTCTGTTATTGAGGATGTCAGTACTGATGAGGTACATAGCATAGTATTTGTATTGTATATATTTTTAATTGCATTTTTGCATTGTATATATTTTTAATTAAATGTTTTGATGTACAATTTTTATTTTATTTCTTTTTTAATGTAATCAAGTTTGTCTCGAGTTTCAGAATTAATTTATGTATGTTGAATAATAATTAATTTGTGAAATTTTACTATGAAATATAAACTACGAAATATGTTGAGAAATTCCGAGTCCATTTCATACAATGAAAGTTAATTATTTATTAATTTAAGAGTTTTTATTATTAAATAAAAAAAACTATAAAATGTATTAAATACAATATAAGTAATTTAATTAATTTGAGAGATTTCGATATGAAATAAAAAATTACAAAATGCATTGCGAAATTCAGAGCTCATTTCATAGAATATAAATTAAAAAAACTACTAATTTGATAGATTTTATTGTAAAAAAAAAAAAATACAAAAAAAAAAATACAAAATGTATTGGATAGAATGTAAATTAAATATTAATTAATTTGAGAGTTTTTATTATGAAATAAAAAACTACAAATGCATTAAGAAATTACGAGTTCATTTCATAGAATGTAAGTAAAAATTTTATTAACTTGATAGATTTTATTATAAAATAAAAAAGTGCAAAATGCATTTAGAAATTCTGAGCTTTTTTTATCTTAAAAATTTGTTAGTTTAGTAGATTTTATTATAAATTAAAAAATTACAAAATATTTTGAATAGAATGTAGGTTAAATATTAATTAATTTGAGACATTTTATTACGAAATTAAAAAACTACAAGAGGCATTTAGAAAGTACGAGCTCATTTCGTAGAATCTAAATTAAATATTTATTAAGTTGAGAGATTTTATAGCAAAAAAAAAAAAAATAATAATAATAATAATAATAACTACAAAATGTATTGACTAGAATGTAGATTAAATATTAATTAATTTGAGAGATTTTATTATGAAATTAAAAAACTACAAAATGCATTGAGAAATTCCAAGCTCATTTCATAGAATGTATGTTAAAAATTTATTAATTCGATATATTTTATTATAAATAAAAACTACAAGATATATTGAATAGAATGAAGGTTGAATATTAATTAATTTGGTAGATGTTATTGTAAATTAAAAAACTGCAAAATGATTTGAATAGAATGTAGGTTAAATATTAATTAATTTGAGAGATTTTATTATGAAATTAAAAAACTACAAAATGCATTGAGAAATTCTGAGCTCATTTGATAAAATAAAAGTTAAATATTTATTAATTTGATAGATTTTATTATAAATAAAAAACTACAAGATGTATTGAAAAGAATGTTGTTGAATATTAATTGATTTGAGAGATTTTATTATAAAAAATAAAATACAAAACACAAAATACATTGAGAAATTCCAAGCTCATTTTTATAGAATGTAAGTTAGAAATTCGTTAATCGGATAGATTTCATTATAAATTAAAAACTACAAAATGTTTTAAATAGAATGTAGGTTAAATATTAATTAATTTGAGAGATTTTATTATGAAATTAAAAAACTACAAAATGCATTGAGAAATTACGAGCTCATTTCATAGAATGTAAGTAAAATTTTTATTAACTTGATAGATTTTATTATAAAATAAAAAAGTGCAAAATGCATTTAGAAATTCTGAGCTTTTTTTTATGTTAAAAATTTATTAGTTTAGTAGATTTTATTATAAATTAAAAAATTACAAAATATTTTGAATAGAATGTAGGTTAAATATTAATTAATTTGAGACATTTTATTACGAAATTAAAAAACTACAAGAGGCATTTGGAAATTACGATCTCATTTCGTAGAATCTAAATTAAATATTTATTAAGTTGAGAGATTTTATAGCAAAAAAAAATAATAATAATAATAATAAAATAAAATAAAAATAAAAAAAATAAAATAAAATAAAATAAAATAACTACAAAATGTATTGACTAGAATGTAGATTAAATATTAATTAATTTGAGAGATTTTATTATGAAATTAAAAAACTACAAAATGCATTGAGAAATTCCAAGCTCATTTCATAGAATGTATGTTAAAAATTTATTAATTCGATATATTTTATTATAAATAAAAACTACAAGATATATTGAATAGAATGAAGGTTGAATATTAATTAATTTGGTAAATGTTATTGTAAATTAAAAAACTGCAAAATGATTTGAATAGAATGTAGGTTAAATATTAATTAATTTGAGAGATTTTATTATGAAATTAAAAAACTACAAAATGTATTGAGAAATTCTGAGCTCATTTGATAAAATAAAAGTTAAATATTTATTAATTTGATAGATTTTATTATAAATAAAAAACTACAAGATGTATTGAATAGAATGTAGGTTGAATATTAATTGATTTGAGAGATTTTATTATTAAAAAAAATACAAAATACAAAATACATTGAGAAATTCCAAGCTCATTTTTATAGAATGTAAGTTAGAGGTCTGCACGGGCCCGGGCTTGGCCCGCGGCCCGTACCCGGGCGGAATCGTTTCGAATTTTCTAGCGGGCCGGGCCGGGCCGCCAAATTTAGAATAGTTTTTTCAACGGGCCGGGCCGACAAACAATTACATTGGACCGGAGAATTACATTATGTCTAACCCGTTTTAATATTTTTTTAGCTGACTCATGCCGTTACGAGATCACGCTTGCATTATTTTTCTACATATAGACTGGCCGGACCGGTACTAGACTTAATTATTGGCAGAAAACATGATTTGTAAAATTATTAACAGCGATAAAGAATTATGTTAGCTTAGTCTTCGGATGTATACTTCTTGATGATTTTTAAATTAATTTCTCAATAATGCGAAAGTTTGACACATTTTCTGATTAATTTTAAATTGTAAAAGTATAAAAGTGATAAGCCTAACTATTGAAGGGATTTGGAATCGAATAGCGTTTTTCATTTTTGGTAAATAAAATACTTGTATAACTTTGTTGAGATATAATAGTTTCTCAAATGATTGCAGGTTTTTCTCCCTTCCCTTGCTATTGCTTCCGAAAATTCTATTCAAAACGCTAATTATGACAGTATTTTATTTGTTTGCAGTATTCTTAAATTGCGTGTATCAAAAAATAAATAACGCCATTCGATTATATAGTTTCTGAATAAGGATATCTGCTAATCTTATGCGTTTCTGAGAAAAAAAAAAAAAAAAAGAATTTAAAAATGTATCAGAAAGGAGCTTCTTTGAATTTAAGAATGAATTTGGATTTGAAATCTATAATTAAATGATACAGAAATATATTTATAAATCTTCTTTTATTAAACAACTTCAAAATTAACGATGTGTTTAGCTTTCTTTCTTTTTTCTTTTATTCTAAGCCATATTAATTTTTTAATGAATCTTTATTCGAATGTTGAAAGCCTAAGAATCTAAGTACAGTGTTAAAAAAATTCTGAAATTCACGAACATTTTTTTCCTGAATTTCACAGAAAAGCTCGCTTTTAACAACAAAAGGGTATTTTCCGTTACAAATCACAAAATTCCATCATATTTCCTGAAAATAACGAAAAGGATGGAAATAAAAACAAAAAACGGAGACACTCCGCTGTGTGGGGAGCTCCATGGCCGAGTGGTCAAGGCACCACACCACTAATCGCCTGCGAGCGCAGATTGTGGGTTCGAGTCCCATTCGCGCCATGGAATAATGAAGCTTAAAAAATTCCTTTTAAATTACATTTTTTCTGTTTATTTTTCTTTTTTTCTTATTAAAAATCTTTTAATTTATTAGCCGAAAAATAAATAGTGTACGACAATTTTAAAAAAATGTCTCTCCCTCTCTCTCTCTCTCTCTCTCTCTATATATATATGTATTTTTTTTTTTTTTTTTTTTTTTTTTTTTTTTTGTAAAAAAATTGTTAATAAAAAATTTTTATAAAAAAAAAACTGTGGTTTTAAACAGTGATTTTTTTTAATTTAAACTATTTAAAAAATTAAAAATTATTTTAAAAAAAAATAAGTACTATGCATCAGTCTAAAATAATCCGTTTACAAACATTCTAAGGAATATATTTGAAAGGAAATCTTTAAAAAGCAAAACAGATTTTCCCACTAACTCATAAAAGACATACTTTGTACCGTTTAGCATCAGCAACTTTGGCTCAGCTCGTAAGAATTTGTTCCGCAATCTGAAGGTCCCAAGTTCGATCCTGAGGACGGTGTCAACTAAATTATCCAAAATAACAATTAAGTAAAATAACATAGCAGCTTAAAATCCCTCGGTGATTTCGAATTCTTTGAAGATTAATTGGTAAGTCATTTTTAAAAATTATATTAAATTATTACTATTATAAATCAAACTTTGTAACGGAAAGTTACTGATTCTTACACCGGAGTTTTCCCTTCTTGTATTTCCCACAACGGAAAATCTACTAACGAAACGGAAAAAGTTCGGCTACTATTGCTGCCGGTAGTTTCACCTGGAATTCACAGATTTATTTTTAACAGTGTAATCATTAATGTTGTTAATGTGTATTTGCTGTAAAATATACTGTAAAATCATTCCATAGATATGTATGCAGTATTCTTTAAAGGAATCTTAGTTATATGATAAAATCTGAATTTTTTAGAAATCGTAGAAATTGTAACGGGCCGGGCCCGGGCCTGGAAATTCCGGCCCGTGCAGACCTCTAATGTAAGTTAGAAATTCGTTAATTGGATAGATTTCATTATAAATTAAAAACTACAAAATGTTTTAAATAGAATGTAGATTAAATATTAATTAATTTGAGAGATTTTATTATGAAATTAAAAAACTACAAAATGCATTGAGAAATTCCGAGCTCATTTCCTAGAATGTAAGTTAAAAATTTATTAATTTGATAGATTTTATTATAAATTAAAAAAAAAACTACAAGATGTATCGAATAGAATGCAGGTTGAATATTAATTAATTTGAGAACTTTTATTATGAAATAAAAAAGTGCAAAATCCATTGAGAAATTCCAAACTCATTCTATGGAAAGTAATATTTATTAGTTTGGGAGATTTTATTATAAAATAAAAAACTAAAAAAAGTATTGAATAGAATGTAAGTCAAATATTAATTAATAGAGATTTTATTATAGAATAAAAGAATTACAAAATGCATTGAGAAATTTCGAGCTCATTTTATAGAATGTTAAAATAAAAATTTATTAATTTGATAGATTTTATAATAAAATAAAAAACTACAAAATGCATTGGGAAATTCTGAACAAATTTCGTGCAATGTAAATTAAATATTTATTAATTTGGGAGATATTATTATGAAATAAAAAACTACAAAATGTATTAAATGGAATGTAAGTTAAATATTAATTAATTGAGAGACATTATAAAAAAAACTACAAAATGCATTGAGAAATTCCGAGCTTACATTCATAGAATGTAAGTTAAGTATTAATTAATTTAGGAAATTTTTTAGGAAATAAAAAATTACAAAGTGCATCGAAAAATTCCGAGTCAATTTCATAGAATGTCAGTTAAATATTAATTAATACGAAAGACTTTATTATAAAATAAAAGACTACAAAATGTATTAAGAAATTCAATAACATTTTTGGCATGTATTACTTGACACTGATGCATGTGGAACATATGTTTGTTTTGAATTAAGTGTTTTAGAATCAAATATCGACTGAAAAATATATACAAAAGGGAAAGTGATTGTTTAAGGCCATATTTAAAGATGTCAAGAGAAAAAAAAATAAAAACTGTAGTAATTCTTTAGGCAATTAAAAATAATGTTTGAAGTAAGAATGCAAAACACATAAGAATATAATAATTATTTATTTTTAACCAATAATTTTTTGTCGTTGTTTGTCTAAATCCAAGTAACAATACATTAAATAAAAAATTAAAATATGCATATTCTTATTCTCATCAGAGTGAAAATGATAGTAATTCAAACCAATATATATATATATATATAATAAAAAAAAAAGAAAAAAGAAAAAGAAAAGAAAAGAAAAGAGTTGAAGGAGAAAAAATGTAAGGAAATACAGTAAAACATAAGGTGAGTATTATTATGTTTGATGGATTTCACAATATGAGAAAAATCATTGAATATATTGAGCAACTTTTAAAGGCTATTCATTTTTAATACTTGATACTTTTGTTGTTTAGTTAAATTGTGAAAGATATTTGTTTTGAATAAAAGTACATTAAAATCGAACTGCCAAATGAAAAATATATACAAAGGGGATTATGTTTCTTTAAGGATAAATTTAAAGATGTCAAGGGTAAAAAATCTTTCAATAATTGTGTAAGTAATTATTAGTGCAATATTATATACAACAGAAGGTGAAGGAAGATTTTTTTTGAAGATTTTTGACGTAATTAAATGTAAACCTTTAATGCAGCATATCATAATTAAGTATTTAAAAATTAAGGAATTTTATTTATTTTAATGAACACAGCAACTAAGAAAATTAAATTAAATAAAAACAAAATTGAAATTTACACTATTGTATGAAATTGTGCATGGAAATAGTAGCAATCATTGAAAAAAAAAAAAAATAGAAAAGTTGAAATCCAATACAAAATAATATTAATATGTTTGAGAGATTTATGAAATAAAAATTATTGAGCACATTGGAAACTTCTTCAAAAATTCTATTCGTTTGTAGCAGTTTGTTTCATTTGTTATTTGGATGCATTTCAACATACATTTGTCTTGAATTGAATTCATTTAGAAATCATAGAAAGATAAAATAAAATAAATTCAAAGAATATTATAAAAAGTTTCTAATACGCAATTGAAACATATTTTTAAAAGGGAAATGGTATGAAAATCAGAAGTAGCATAATCAATATTTAAGATAATAATAGTTTAAAGGTGCACAAAACCCTTTAGTTAATTAATTTTTTAATTTAAGCATTTTAAGGTACATTTTTGGCAGGTTTCAACACTCTAGAAACGAAAGAGTGGATTTGGCTTCTCGGGAAAGAGCTGTAATTTATTGGATCGTGAATAAGTTGTCTTTTAAACGTTTTGCTCATCTTGATTTAAATTGCTTTTTTAAATTATTCATCTTGAATTAAATAGCTTAAAAACAACTCGTACACTGGAGTTGTTTCGATTCTTTATGGGAAGCTGACTTTCAAATCTTGAGATGAGTGGATTTCGGCTCAAAACCAGTTATTTTGTAACCGAGGTTTTAAGAGAGAATGAAGGAAAATGATTCTATCAAGAAGTTTCTCAATATTCCTGGCTAATTCGAATATATATACTGAAAAATTTAAATAAATTTTAAAATGCATCTTCTTGTGCAATTTTGAACATTTTTTGTTACTGAAAGTGGAGTGGATTGTGGCATTTAAAGGGAAAGCCATGTAATAAAATCGCTTTAAACTAATATTTATGTATTTATAATACTCGGATCTTTACGAAACTTCATCAGAATGTACACTATAGGACCATTAGTGACCGGATACTTGCGATTTTAGGCGTTTCGTTAAATATCTAGAATAAAACACAAGGAATTATGAAACTCCAAGTGTGTAAACAAAATAGAACAGGTCATATATTTCCGCGAAGAATTTTATGAGATGTTGAGGTCGTTGATTCATAAGCTCTAATTTTACAATAACAAAAAACAATGCATGGAGAAGATTTTTAAGAGCTAAATTGTTATAAAATTTAATGGAACATAAGGTGAGTATTGTGTCTGAATTATTTCACAATGAAGAAATATTCATTGAGCACATTGGAGAAATTTAATGATGTTATTCGTTTGTAAGTAATATAGTTAATGCTTTTGTTCAGGGATGTAGTGGGAGGATACACGAGGGTATACGCCCTATACCTTAGTAACACCGTATACCCTCTGTTTATCAAGAAAGTATAATATATACACACTCTAGGTTATACTCTTTACCTTGAACGTATACCCTCTGCTTAGAGCGTATATCCTCTGTTATTTTTACGACAACATCCATGCTTTTGTTATATGGATGCATTTCGACACATATTTGTGTGGAATGAAGCAGCAGCGTAGCTATGTTTTTTGGCGCCCGGGGCCAGCAAGAAATTTTGCGCCCCCACCCCAATATAGATATATAAAAATTTCTCTCAATTTGGCGCCCCTAGGCTTCGGCGCCCGGGGCGGACGCCCCCCTTGCCCCCCCCCCCCCCCCTTAGCTACGCCACTGGAATGAAGTACTATATTATTAAAATGAGCTATGAAATATAAAATTACAAAACCGAAGGTAACTTTCTAAAAATTAAAAAAAAGAGGGAGAAGCATTAAGGAAGATTATAAAATTCTACCAACAAGCAATTGAAACGTATACGTCTAAAAATGAAGTATAATAAAAATTAGAAGTATAATAATAAATATTAAGATAATTATTATTACTAGATGATACCCGTCAAAATTTGACGATAAACATGCTAAAAGATTAATTAGAATAATGTTAGATTTTCTTAATTAGTTACCTGTAAACAAAATTTTGAAAACTTTATTTATTTCTATGTTATCTACGTGATTATAACAGATTCAAAGCGTTTCATGGTTCTGTCAGTCTGACTTACTCAAGTAATCAACTGAAAGAATTTTAAGCCGAATTTTAAGACTTTTAACAGTGCTTGCTTTTTAGCAGAAGGATAACTAAAATTAATTCAATTTTTATTTGTTTGTGTTGTATGTTTTCTTTCTTTTTTCTTTTTTTAATGCGATTTGTAAGGATTTTCAATAATTTTATTCTTACAAATATATTTCTAAAACCCTGAACTGGAAATTGGTTGTTTATATCTAATAATTACTTTGTTTTAATTACTTGAAATATTTTTTAAATAAAATTGTTATAAAAAAACTATTGAGTGCTAAATTTTATTTAATTATAAAGCACCAAATCAATAATAATAACAAAAGATTAAAAATCATATAACTTTCCCTCGTAGTAAAATGCATCATTATTCAAATAAATTATTTGCCGAGTGTTGGGATCGATCCCAAGTCCTCTATAAAAGCTCAGAGCTTTAAATTCGTACCTTAAACCACTGAGCTAACCAGACATGCGTCGCCTTTCCTCTAATTGGAAGGGCTAATAAATTTAATTTCACGCATGCGCAAATGCCTAAATTTTTGAGTTGATCTTAAAGAATTAGCCTACTGTTTTAATATACATAATTATTTAAGTAACTAAATTTAAAGACAATTTCTCAATATGTGTCACTGCAACAGTCCCAGTTTGATAATGACTTTTTTTTAAAAAAAAAGAAGAAATTTAAAATCTAAGGTGATGTGAAATTTAATGGAAAATAAGTTGATACGTTTTAGGGATTTTGCAATAAAGTAGAAATCATTGAGTACATTACAAAATTTTAAATTAACATTTATTTGTAATAATTGACATTTTGGTTATTTGGGCAGTTTCTGAGACACATTTGTTTGAGCCCCACTAATGGCTAAGAGGTTCTGCCCTCGAAACTGGTAGACAGTAAGTTGCTGGGTTCGACCCCAATCGCGGCCGTCGGCCTAATCATTCGGAGTTTTCAGTGGTTTTCTTCGAACCTTGGATTTCCTTGCGTAAATACGGGATAGGTTACCTTAGGAAGACCCATCGTCTCCTTAACACCTATATCCCACGTATTGATAATTGATCGTTATAAAAGCAAGCCACATTTGTTCTGAATTAACGCTATTTTCAAATGCAGGGTAGTTATGTACTATCTGATGCATCTTTAAGATTAATTTTTTTTCGCAAACGTATCAAATAGACATCGCGGGAAAAAAATGAAAATACTAATGTTAGGTCTATGGGAAATAATAAAAATATCTCGCTTGGATTTTAATATTTTTAAATGATATATTTTTTTTTCTCTTCAAATCTTGGAATTTCATGCTTAAATACGGGTTAAGTTCCCTTAGAAAGACCCCCATGGAGGGCACTTTCTCCCTCTCTCTCCCCCCTCCCCCCCTCACATACACACACTTGGGGCCCATATCCTTCGAGTTGATAATTGGCCATCACAAACACAGCCAATCAATGTCATCTGTTCATTTTTTAGATTAAAATTTTAAAAGAATATTTTAATTGCAACTTTTTTTTATGTAGACATCATATCTTGGAGGATCAGCGTCTCGCTAGTAAACAGAAGGTTCTTAGTTGGAACCGCGGTGCTGGAACTAGACATTTTTGTACTAAGATAGATTTAATTGAAAAAAAAAATTCTTTTTTTTTTTTTTTTTTTTTTTTTTTTGGGCCAATTTAAGGGTTTATATTGTCTTTTGCCAGTTTAAGGTTTATATTATTATTTTTTTTTAAATCAGTGACATTTATAATATTTTTTGGAGTTAAATTTTCTTTGTATTTTAAAAACTATTGCTATTTATAAATGATTCAGAATTTTAAATTTCGTTTAAACATTTTTTTTCATCTTTAGAAATTTAAAATTTTATTTATATCTGCGCTATTATTATTATTATTAGGATGAGCGAAGCGAATCCTCTACTAGGCCACTCAAATGACATTTTGTCGTACACTTTACAAAAAAACTATTCAATATTTTAACTTCAAATTAAACACAAAAATAAATTATGATCTGAAGATTTGCACAATATGATTTTTTTTACAATAAAACGTTAAAAAAATTATTATTTTAATTAATTTATTTTACATACATTTCCAATACGGACGCATTTTAGCAAATAAATAAAAAATGAAACGCGTACATTTTCAGAAAAAAAATATATAAATCATGGAGTAAGTAATTATAGATAATTTAATAAATCATGATTAATTTAATAAATAATCATATAATTATAATCATGATTAATTTAATAAATAAAATATGTTTTCATTATTCCGCAAAATCGTTTGCACAGATGACACTTAAACATTTTAAAAGAATTGTATTATGGATTTTTTTTTTGTAAAGTGGCAACAAAAGAATTGTAAACAAATAAAATTAATTGTTAAATTTGTTATATAAATGAAAAATTAAAAGAATTGCGTGAAGTTGTTGCCTCAATTCAAGCTCTTTATAAATGTACTAAAGCAAAGTTGGCCGATTCAGAAACGACAAATGGACTTTAACCATTTCTTACTTTATCATTTGGATCTAAAGTAATGCTACGTTCTTATTTGTGGACCGAAAAAGGTTTAGTGAACGGGACTTTAGACTTTGTTGCATGCATTAAAGAAAATCACAAGCCACCAGACCAGATATCGCGAATAATCATAGATAAATTTGAATACTACAGTAATTTAATTTATAAGAATTGGTGCGTACCAATTCCCCCAATAATTAAATTCTGGAAAAATGGAAGCATAAATTGCTCAAGGAAAGAATTTCTTCTGCAGTTAGTTTTTGCTGTTACAATTCATAAATCCCAAGGTTTAACATTAGATGAAGCAGTTGTAAATATTGAGGATATATAGACCAACGTACGTTGTCGAGAGTGAAAATCTTTGAAAATTAAGCATTCAATAGAAATTTTCCTTACGAAAAATTCTACAAGATCAAAAATTCTCATACGCTAACATGTATAAAAACGAAGAAATTAGAATAAAAAGTTTTACAGTTAAAAATTCATAGTATCAACGAGAGCAGATTTCAAATGTTTTTTCAGAAAATAGGATTTTGAAGAAGTAACTTTCTTCAAGCTCTCTTCAAATATGTTATTCTAAAATAGCTATCAAAAATTATTTGATGTTAATTACAAAGATTGGAAACATGCATATTTCAAACAACTTTGAAAAACACCAGTGGCTACTGGAAATTGTAAAAACATCTTTAAAAGAGCTTTTAGTTGAAAATTTAAAAATATTTTGTAAAAGTTTGCTTCGAAAATATTTTATTATGCCAGTCTTACATCATAAATAAAAAATTAAAATGCGCCAAAACATAAAGTAATTTTTTGTTTAATAAAGATGCAAAAATAATATTAAAAAAATATTGTTACTTTCAAATATCTGTTTTATAAAATAATGCTTCGCGAATCCAAACAAAGCATGGCTTTTGCTAGTTTAATTAAAATAAATAATTTCTTTTTATTTTTAAAACAAATTTATTGGTGCTATCATCAATGTAAGAATTCAACAATTATAAATAATTATAAATTAACAATTTGGATTTATTAATTAAAGGATAAGTTGTTTTGAAAGAAATATTAAACTAATCTTCTGTGCGATCTAAGATCACACTTACCTATTTGTTTATCTGTTTTTTTTTTTTTTTGTTTTTTTTCTATAAATGAGAAAAAAATTCGGTATAAGCGTGCAAAAATTTGATTTGTTCATAACATGTAATTATCAAAGGCGGAAAAAATTTGTTTATCCAATAAAAACTTACATATAAACGAAAAAAAAGGAAGTACGTGTCAATCTACAATTTGTACACAGTCACGTGATGCATGAATGGGTTACGAAATATGCTAAAAGAGGATAAAACACAGATAAGGATGTAGTTATCACGTTTTTTTATATAAATATCTTCAAGGTATTTATATAAAAAAAAACATATCTTCAAAACATAACCTTCACAAATATGGGATACCACACATTGTTATCAAACATTTTAGATAATTTCTCTTGTTTATAAGGTAGAAAAATAGAATGTTTTATCAATTTTAGATGTTTCGAAAACACAAAACAAAGCTTTGTTTTAAAAGTGTCGTAAATACGTATTTATCTTGTTGATCTGAAAATTACTAAAAATGATTTTTAAATCTTTGAAAGATACAGTCGGCTCTCGTTAATTCGAACTCGTCGGGACCACAAAAAATGTTCGAATTATCCGAAGTTCGAATTATGGAAAATATGAAATGAAAACCATGCTTAACATGGTACTATTACAAAGGAATTAATATTATAATGTTTTTTAAATTTATTTCGTCTCTTATTTTTAGAGTATGACTTAATATTAAATTAGAATGTATAAATACTTAAACTAATTAAAAGATTAGAAACAAGCACAATGGAAGAAAAAATTAAAGCGTCACTGATGAACATACGGGGCAGTAAGAAAGTGTATATCAAATGCATTGGATTATATGTATACGCGATCGGAACAAGTTTCACAAAAATCAAAGGAAAAAAATGTCATTCAAAGGATGTGAAATCTGTGAGAAAGAAATGAAAAATGAAAAATCGGAATTCTCGTTATTTCGAATTAAGCGATGTCAATGAAAAACAGTTCGAATTATTGAAAAGTTTTAACATTATTCTGCCATTGAAAATTTCGGGACTTCATGTTTAGTTCGAATTAAGCGAAAATTCGAATTATCCGATTTCGAATTAACGAGAGTCGACTGTATCTTTTACCCGTCATCTACCGACTGTGTTTATAAGTACCATTAAAATTACTTATTGTAAAATTCTTTTAATACGTCAATTAGTTGTAATACTGTTTAGAATAAGTACAGATACCTTACTTTATTTTGTTCCAAAAGTATTATTGGTTACACAAAACAAAAATATTTTTAAAAGGATGATTTCTTTTGCCTTTGCATCTTTTCAGCTTTCTTGGCGCTGAGGGAGGGGGGTGGGGATTTTTCAATTCGGAAATGTTTCTATATTTATAATAGAAGAACATCATATTTTCGCATTTTATAATTCTTACAAAATACTAAGAAAACTATTTAAAATAAAAAAATTGAGTGGGGTTACAAATTTTGCACAAAATCCCTGTAAATTCAAATTTAATTAATCGTTCTAAATCCTTTAATCCTTCTAAAATCCTTCAAAAATGTATTAAATGATTATGTAAGTCTTTTAATTTAGTTTAAACAATTTGCGCAAAGTGAAATGTAAATTTTCATGATAATATAAAATTTTTATGAATTCATAATTCGGTAGATAAAGGATTTAAATTAAAAATGACAAATAGAAAAATATCTGCCTTATTTGCGAATTTTTATTTGTGCATCAGAATGTTTAAAATAAATAGGTTTAAAAAAATATTTTTTTTATTTTATTTCTGTGGTTATTTATCTATATTACAAAAGGAGTTTATGCCCAAAATTTAAAATTGTAAAACTATTAAGAGTGTGTCTGTCAATTTCAATTCTTAAATTGAAATAATTACATTAACCTTTAACTGATGTGATCGAATATGTAACGTAACAGTGCGTCTGTGCGACCGCAAAATCGAAAGATGAATAAAAGGCGGATTACCTCATAGCAGTATTCTCGCTGCCGCTCGCCATTGCGCCAAATTGCGACTAAATTCTTCATTTGCCGAGTAAACAAGCGATTAGATTCGCCAAATTGCTAGAGCTCAATTTTTGCTTTTTCTTTCTTTCCTTTTTCGTTTTTCATACATATGCATATACACATATTTTTAATATATATAGATATATTTTTAATATATTTGTAGCGGATAATTGAAATTGGATTAATAACAATCGTTATCGCAGATATAAAAACTTTGGTTATTTTAAAAACATATTGAAAAAAAAAATACATTAAAAAATTAAGGATTTTTTTTTTTTTATGTTTTTTATTTTTAATTAGCCAAATTACTAACGTTGGTCAAATGTCAGCGAGAACACTGCCTCATAGTATGGCGTTTTTGTACTAAACTATTTGTACAAGACTATTACAATTAACATTCACCTATATTTAAAAGATTCTGCTGATAGTTACCAAAGTTCCAAATGAAACAAAATTTCGGTAAAGTTTGTATAGTTAAGCTGAAAAATTCCAAGTTAAAATATAAAAAATGAAAAAAAAAAAAAAGAAAAGCAGTGGTCTGTGAGACCAGTAACATCAGTTAAAAGTTAATTGAATTAATCATTAACTGATTTAATCATTTTTGATCATGTGACAAGCAATTTTCTTTTCTGTCAATTGGTGCCCTGTTCTTAAATTCGGTTCAAAACTCCAAATTTAACAATTTTTCTGAAAATCTTTTGCGATTACAAAATAAAAAATGGATTACATAGTTAATTTGATCACATATAGTTTCTGAAAACCAACTAACTGCTGTTTCAAGAAAAGAATTTCAAACAAAAACGAATTAATATTAATCTTCTACCCTCCCCCCCCCTCCCACCTCCATCATTTCAATCCGTGAAATCTTGAAAAATTAATATTGTTCCAGAAAAATTCAACAACCATAAAAAGAAAAAACAGTCTTCATTTTAAATTGGTGTAAATTATATAAAAATGTGTTATAATTCCAGTTAAAAATATATAATCAGCACAAATACACTAAATTTAAATATTTATAAAGAAATTTAATGTATTAACTTTAAAAAAAAAATGTTAAACTCATTTAATACATCGATTAGCAGTTATGATCATCGATACTATTAATGGTCGTATACGTTTGTCGTTAGTGCGCAAATAGTTGTACCAGGAAAAACTTTTTTCACGAGGGAGAGGGGAGGGCGCAAAGAGTTGCGAAATATATTCATACATATATAAAAATAAATATTCAAAGATCTTGAAGTTTCCAGTCTTGAATTTATCTGGTGGTAATAAGCGAAAAAAATAATTAAGGGTCTCATTTTTATTGTTCCGTACTTAAACAAGTTGGAAATTGCACGTGAAGCGTAGCAAATGAGGTACGTTCGTACGATAACGAAATTTTAAAAATATTACTCTCATATATCAATCTCATAAAATTGTAAATAGTGAATTACAATTAAAACGCTCATCAAACAATGTTCACCCTATACCATTATGTAATGGAATGCTTTTGTGTGTCCTTGTAAATGAATAATAAATGTTCTTTCCACCACAAATTATGTAAAATGTATATTATAATATGTACATTATACACTGCTCAGAAAAATTAAAGGATATTGCAGTTTTAGGTGGATTTTGTATCTGGAAAACTTTTTAGCTGATTGATACATGGTCGACAGACATAGTAGGTTATATGAGAATAAATTACACATGTTTTGCAGAAAAAAATGCATTTTATTGCGCATTTGTGTACAAAAGGAAAAAAACACAATTTGTGCATATGAGAAAAAAAGAATAAGAAAAGGTGTTTTCTTCAAAGAAAATCATTTTCCGTAGGGGGTATGGTTTCCACGGGCGGCCAGCAACGTTGAACACCTTTGAGGCATGGACTCAATGAGGCTATTAATGACGAGTTGGGGTATTCTGCCCCACTCTTCCAGAAGAGCTCTTTCCAGTTCTTGGAGAGTTTGTGGGGGTTGTTGGCGGCCAGAAACTCGTCTTCCTAGAGCGTCCCAAACGTGCTCGATTGAATTCATGTCTGGAGAACACGCTGGCCATTCCATTCGAATGATTCCTTCCTCGAAAAGGAAATCCTCCACCAGGTTTGCACGATGTGGCCTGCAGTTATCGTCCATTAAAATGAAGTTATCTCCGATTGCTGCAGCGTAAGGGACTACAATAGGTCTGAGAATCTCATCCCTATATCGGCGACCAGTCAGAGCTCCATCTCGAATGATGTAGAGGTCAGTGCGCCCGTCAATGGAGATGCCATCATACACCAACACTCCTCCACCGCCAAATCTGACACTTTCGTGCACGAACGCAAGATTATTCCTAATGCCACGGTCCCTCCAGATGAAAATACGCCTATTATCCGGATGCACAGAAAAACGGGACTCGTCAGAAAACAGAATATTGCTCCATTCATTTCTCCTCCAGTTGACATGCTCGGTTGCCCACTCCCTGCGGTCGCGACGATGCCTTGATGTTAATCTAACACATACCATCGGTCGGCGAGCATACAGATCTGGGTCATTCCACGTGAAATCAACCAATTTAAGGAAAACTTATTGCATGATAGTCACAGATTTTTTTTTAATTTTTATCATAGACAGACATAGTACTGAAACCCTCAAATCTGAAATTTAAAAGTAATTTTCACAATATTGGCCGAGATATGGCCATTTGAAAACTGGCCATTTTTACAAAATGGCGGCCATCTTGGAATTGTATCACTGTCTAAATATGGCCATAACTTGACATCTAATGGCTCAAAGTTTATATATCTGGTACCAATTTGAAGCTATTTGTACAAAGAATGAATATTTCACATCAAAACAATAATAAATTTTCATTTTTTTACTTTTTATTATGTGCAAAGTGAAAATTTCACCCCAAAAAAGGGCAGATTGTAATGGCTCATAAAAAAAATGAATCATCATGAATTTTTCTGAAACTTGGTAAAAACGTTGCTCCATCTGTGTGCTTTAAATAAAAAAAAATTGGAAAGGTAAAATTTGTTGTTTTAAAATAAATGGTTTTTTACACATAAGGTGTCATTAACCAAATAATGATATTTTTAGAATCTGTGAGCATTCCTGATTCAAAAAATAATGGTTAAAATAAAATTTTCTAACATCTAAATTAATGTAAAAGTATAATCAAAACCTCATTTGTACTAATTTTGTAGAAATCTGCCTCCAGCCCCCCTCCCCCCCACCCAAAAAAAAAAAAAAAAAAAAAAAAAAAAAAAAAAAAAAAAAAAAAAAATTAGGCAATTCAAAAAATTTTACACTGAAAAAGATAAGATAATAATTAAGGAATATAATGTATAATTATAAAATACCTATAAATGCAATGCATACATATGGTGTTTTACTTCACATATAGGGGCAAGTGGGGTAGAATGGGACAGTAGGTTTTTCTCTTTATGTATCATTCTAAATATTTCATCAATCACATATTAGATGAAGTAATGGTACCCCAATCTTCAGTTGAAAAAGTAGCTAATTTACACAAGCTTGCAATTATATAAAGAAAAAGATTATTTCAAGAATCAAAACATGAATTCAAAATTTTAAATTTTGAATTCAAAACATGATGTAAAAATTTCATTATGTTTCTATAAGCTGATGTAATATTGCATCATGTTCTATATAAGCTGATGCAATTTAAAGAAAAGATTGCTGCTTTACTTCATCTGCTTCTTAATTGGCTATAATTAAAGTATGATGTAATCTTGCATCATAATGTCCAAGAAACTTGAGTAATTCCTTTTAAATACCATATACCACTTCTAAAGTTTTCAATGAAGTGTATTTAGACATACAATAATTATTTTGTACTTATTATACAGTGGAGATGGAGTGTTTTGTATGTAAAAAACTCAATGTTTCTCTGAGTACTGATGTTATTTCTGTTCTTCAATTATCCCCACGGGATTTACATTTATTAAAAAAAAGGTTACATTATATAATCCCAGATGAAAAAAGTTTTTTGCATGCGAATATATGCAAGGTTCACAAGGATAAATTTCTAAAATTTTATAGTTTAAATCAGAGACAGTGTTGTGATCCATTTAATAAACATCCAAATAGTAACAGAGCAAAATCACTGAAAACAATTTCTTTAGATATGTCTATGACAAATCCAGACATCCTCATTCCAGGAAAAAAATTATGTACTTCCTGCTATTCATCAATAAATAAGATGATTTCTATTGTTGACATGAAAAGCATCTCTGATCCAGAATTTAGTGAACCCACAGTAGTAATGGAACAATTAAACAAAAGCTGTGAAATGTTAGAGTTATCGCCAATAAAAATGAATAGGCGTAGCTCAAAGAGGAAACTTGGTTATTTGCAGACAAAAGTTACAAAAATCAGCAAGTGTATTGAAACTAAAGCAGCTACAGTATTAGGTGTTGAAACCATCAGTAAGCATCAAAATATTAAAGACATGACTTGCCCCGACTGTACATCTATGATGGAACGATTATTGAAGAAGTTTACAAATGCATCTTTTAAAGAAAAGCTTCAAATTTTGACACTAGTTCCAGATTCATGGACAATCCAGCAAACAATGATTTATTTTAATACCACACAATATTTTGTAAAAAAGGCAAGAAAGCTTAAAACAGCTGAAGGGGTGTTATCAATGCCTAGTGAAAGAAAAAGTGTTAAATTGAGTCCAGACATTATAGAAAAAGTTATTAATTTTTATTATGATGATAGTAACAGCCGCATGTGTCCTGGAAAAAAAGATTTCATATCTATCCCAACTGAAAATGGAAGAATATTAAAACAAAAGAGATTGATTTTGCACAATTTAAAGGATCTATATATTGCATTTAAGGAACAACATAACTTAAAAGTTGGACTGTCTAAGTTTTGCTCTCTACGTCCAAGAGAATGTGTTACTGTTGGAAGCAAAGGCATTCATTCTGTCTGTGTGTGCGTATACCATCAAAATGTTAAACTCATGCTTCATGCTATTCATATTAATGACTACATAGCACTATTACAGAAACTTGTTTGTTGCATTGAATCTGAAAAATGTATGTTGCACAGGTGTGATAAATGTCCATCTCCAGACATTTTAAAGAAAGATTTAATGCTTTTAGACGAATTGGAAATGAGCAATGAAGTTATTTATAAACAATGGGTTAAGACTGATGGTGCAGAATTAAAAACAGTGATTGCATCAGTTGATGAATTTGTTGAGGATTTAATTACAAAACTCCATGATTTATGTACACACCATTTTTTTGCAAAATCTCAAAGTTTATATTTCAAGAAAGCAAAGGAGAATTTGAAAAAAGGTAATGCTGTTATTTCAGCAGATTTTTCTGAGAACTATACTTGTATTGTGCAAGATGCTATCCAAAATATTCACTGGAAAAAAGAACAGGTTACAGTTCATCCCTTTCTAGCCTATATAAAGGACAATAACACTGATATTGTAAAATGTATTCCTATGTGTGTAATAAGTGATCATTTGGTTCATGACACTACAACATTTTGGTCTTTCCAAAAAGTAGTTGTTAAGTATTTGATTAAAAAATTTCTAGAGATTAAATACATACAATATTTTAGTGACGGATCATCGGCTCAATATAAAAATTTTACTAATCTCTGTCATCATGAAAAAGACCATGGAGTGAAAGCTGAATGGCATTTTTTTGCCTCATGCCATGGAAAAGGAGCTTGTGATGGTATAGGTGGCACTATAAAGCGCTTGGCTACCAAAGCAAGTCTTCAGCGACCATTTAAAGATGGTATATTAAATGCATTTGATCTCTATAATTTTGCAAAAGAATCTGTTAAAGGAATTGAAAGTTTTTTTGTAACAAAATCTGAAATTGAAACCGCAAACAGTCAATTAGCAGGTAGGTATGCAAAAGCAGATACAATCATAGGAACAAGACTGAATCACTGCTTTGTACCAATCAATGATTGACAAATACTGGTTTCCAGGGTGTCAGACAGTTCATCAACAAAATTTATTGCTACTTTGGGAATCAGTGAAATTGTCAGACCATTGACATTTAAAAGTGAACAATATGTTGCATGTGTATATGGGATAAATTGGTGGATTGGGAAAATTTTAGATTACTGTGAAGAACTGAACGACTATAAAATTATGTTCATGCATCCTAATGGCCCCAATTCTTCATATTCATGGCCAAAATCCTCAGATGTTTGTTGGATTCCGTATGAACAAATAATAAAAGAAGTGTCTATTACTTTAACTGCTACAGGAAGAACATATACTGTTCCACCAGAGGAAACTCAAACAATTCAAGCATTATTTTTAAACTTTAAAACTAATTAAATCCATTTTAGCTTAAATCTGAAGAAAAAACTGCTATATTATAAAGTTATATGCATGTAAGTAAATATTTTCTTCTTATTTTGTCTAGATTTGTTCCATGTGTAATTTTAAACTTTGGCTTATTTCTCATCATATTCAATGTTTTGCCCTGGATTTGTATTATATTATTGTTATTTATTTTTTTGTCTCATCATATATAGATTTTTGTTCATATAAATTTTAATTCAGTGTGAACAAAAAATAACAAATGTCAACTCAATTAACTCATTTACATATATTTATTGTATTTAAATTACACAATTGAATAATGTAACTCTGTAATTTACAGCTAGTATTTCTCCAACATTTCTGAAGAAAATATTATGTGCCTTTTTTTTCATGCATTCCATAGTAAGGTATTTAAAATATTTATGTAAATATGTTTTGAGAATTATATTATCATATTTTGAATGAAATGAAATAAAAAGTACTGTAAAAATAAATATTTAGTGTAAATAACTGCAAATTGATATTTCTTTATTGAATTATATAATATAAACACAATACTTTAATTTAGATGCTAGAAAATTTCATTTTAACCAATATTTCTTAAATTAAGAATACTTACAGATTTTAAAATAATCATTATTTGGGTCAATGACATCTTATATGTAGAAAACCATTTTTAAAACAACAAATTTTACCTCTCTAATTTTACAGTATAATGTTCCATATATAGAGAAACTGTTACATCTATGCATAATCAAATCATTATACAGAAAGCGTAAAAAGTATATGAACTAAATTTACTTTTCATTTTTGAAATAATCTTTTTCTTTATATAATTGCAAGCTTATGTAAATCAGCTACTTTTTTCAACTGAAGATTGGGATACCATTACTTCACCTAATGTGTGATTGATGAAATATTTAGAATGATACTTAAAGAGAAAAACCTACTGTCCCATTCCACCCCACTCGCCCCTATATGTGAAGTAAATTATCATATATATATGCACTGCATTTATAGGTATTTTATAATTATACATTATATTCCTTAATTATTTTCTTATCTTTTTCAGTGTAAAATTTTTTGAATTGTCTAATTTTTTTTTTTTGGGGGGGGGGGTGGGGGGGAGGGGGGCTGGGGGCAGATTTCTACAAAATTAGTACAAATGAGGTTTTGATTATACTTTTACATTAATTTAGATGTTAGAAAATTTTATTTTAACCATTATTTTTTGAATCAGGAATGCTTACAGATTCTAAAAATATCATTATTTGGTTAATGACACCTCATGTGTAAAAAACCATTTATTTTAAAACAACAAATTTTACCTTTCCAATTTTTTTTATTTAAAGCACACAGATGGAGCAACGTTTTTACCAAGTTTCAGAAAAATTCATGATGATTCATTTTTTTTTATGAGCCATTACAATCTGCCCTTTTTTGCGGTAAAATTTTCACTTTGCACATAATAAAAAGTAAAAAAATGAAAATTTATTATTGTTTTGATGTGAAATATTCATTCTTTGTACAAATAGCTTCAAATTGGTACCAGATATATAAAATTTGAGCCATTAGTTGTCAAGTTATGGCCATATTTAGACAGTGATACAATTCCAAGATGGCCGCCATTTCGTAAAAATGGCCAGTTTTCAAATGGCCATATCTCGGCCAATATTGTGAAAATTACTTTTAAATTTCAGATTTGAGGGTTTCACTATTATGTCTATCTATGATAAAATTAAAAAAAAAAAATCTGTGACTATGATGCAACACCCATTGGTTGAATTCATGTGGAATGACCCATCTACAGCATGGAGCCGGTTTCGGTCAGTCTTCTGAGTTGAAATAGTGGTGCCTGTAGCCGAGCGAATGTGTTGTTGGAGAAGAGTAGCGTTCATGTTTCGGTGTCTCCGAGCTGTTAACGCTAAATACCGATCTTCATTGGGCGTTGTTGCCCGTCTACGACCTTGCCCTGGTCTTCGGCCTGTACATCCACTCTTCAAAAAACGGTTCCAGATCCTGGAAATGACACTGTGAAACTCCAATGGCTTGCGCTACTTCGGCTTGAGTTTGGCCCCCTTCTAACCTACCAACAATTCTCCAAGCTTCTGAATCTGTCAAATGACTTCGCTGAGACATCGTACTCATCGAAACAAAGCAATCACTGAATGCCGATCATCCTTGTCTTCATTCTCTTTTATCCAGTTGAAAGTCAAATTTCATTCGCTGCCGCTGAAGCGACGGCGACGTTTTTGACGTCGAACTCAAAATTTGCATACTCCACAGTTTGAAAACCAGAAAAATTTGCATTTGTGATTCTCTTCTTCTATTTTCGGCAAAAAATTTTCGTTTATATCTTTATTTTATATAAAACTTCAAATATCCTTTAATTGTTTTGAGCAGTGTAGTTGCATATAAATTTTATTAAGTTCGAATGAGTGTAACACCATTAAAATGCATTTGAAATATTTTTCCCCATTGACCGTAATGTAACGGAATACTTTTGATTGTCCCTCTAATTGATCTATGCATCCGATTTTCATAAAATTTGAAATAACTCGACAAAATTATGTAATAATTATGTATTCCAAATTTCAAACGTATAAAATACATTTGAAACCTTTTTCCCATTGAATATAATCTAATTGAATACTTTTGATTGCCCCTGTAATTGATCTATGCACCCGATTATCAAAAAAATTTGAAATAACTCGACAAAATTTTGTAATAATTATGTATTTTAAATTTCAAACGATTAAAATGCATTTGAAACTTTTTTCCCCATTGACCGTAATGTAACGGAATACTTTTGATTGCCCCTGTAATTGATCTATGCATCCGATTTTCATAAAATTTGAAATGACTCGACAAAATTATGTAAAAATTATGTATTTTAAATTTCAAACGATTCGATTGGGTAGTTTTTGCGTTGTTATATGCGGACAGACGGACAGACAGACGGACGGACTGAACGACCACTATAGGTGCTACGTATTTACATAATTACGAACGAACCTAAAAATGAAAATGGAACCATTTTAAGATCATGCCCGTCTCTGTCTGTCTGTCTGTCACAGCCATTTTACTCAGAAACTATAAAATGTGAAAGGTTTAAATTGGGGGAAGTAATAAAGACTGTGTTGATCCACATATTTACAGATTATTAAACGCCTACAAATTTATTTAAGAGCAAGGCAGGAGGGATAATTTAGTCACTTTAAGAAAAAAAACAAAAACAAAAACAAACAAACAAACAAAAAAAAAAAAACTTTTCTTTGTATGTCATGAGGAGTAGCTTATGAAAGCTTTCGTTACGTTAAACTCAAAAATGCATTTTTTTTTATTTTAGGCATCATATTTTCAGGGATATCGCCAAAAATATAGTGCATCTAATTCTGAATCTACGGAAACCCACTGGTGGGTCACGGCGAGTGTTTTGGCGGGTCGCGGAACAATGCAGTTTGTCATAAAAATATGTTTTTTTTTTTTTTTTTTTTTTTAACTATTTGGAAAATAGTTATTGTCCTCGGTAATGAACTGGGAAATCTTAAGTGTATCTGAATCTTTTTATTGGTTGAATTCCGCTACTTATTTTATTTTATTCGTTTTCTGATTGGTCTTTGTTTAATGGCCAGAAATGAAATACATCTGTTGCCACAATGACAGAAATTTAATAAAAGCTTTAAAAAAATTAATAATTAGAAAACAAATTGCGATAAAGATTTCAAATAAATTTCATTTAAAAGCATATTTTTGTTTCTACGCAACGGTCTAAAAATTTAAAATGTGCGATGTTTAGAAGTTTAAAAATTTGCAGTTCCAAAAATTGTAAAACTGAAATTTCATTTAAGATTTGTTCATGATGGGTCCAGGAATATTAATGTTTAATCCATGTCGTACGTAATGTGAGGCATTCAGAAGTCAGTTTGATTAACTCCATCAAATAAAAATGCACATTTTAAACAGTTAAAGAAATACATAGATAAACTACAGTTTTCTTTTTTTTTTTTTTTTTTTTTTTTTTTTTTTTTTTTATCATTGGTCTTAGAATATTTATTTATTAATATTTAATGCATGACGTACGTAATGTATGACTCGCTATGATCATAATAAAAAAAAGTTTATTATTATTATTAATTTAAATAAAGAAATTATTTATAAATCTTTAAACATAGCACATATTCATTTTAGAGCAAATCTGAAAGGATTAAAACAATTTCCGCTTCTTCCGTAATTACTTCTGAGTTAAAACCCTTTGTCCAAAAAGCTAAAAGCTTCGAAATAGATTTGGAGCCTTACTAATCAACAAATTTATTAAATGTAGGTACTCATTTTATTCAGAAATTTAAGCTCTACAACATTTGTTTTGACAATGTCTTTGAAATATTTAGTGATTTCGACTATTATAGTATTTAAAAAAAAAAAAAAAAAAAAAAAAAAAAACATGCATTTTTGCTACAAATTTTCTTATATTTCCTAAGACTCACCTAGTATGAGGGAGAATACATGGCATTACATAAGACAGTTAAACATAACAATAACAATTTCATAAACATAACAATTCCCTGATTAATTCGGAATTCAACCCTGTAAAGTAGAATTTTTTTCCCATTTGAGTTTGAGGACAGTAATTTAAAATCCATATTTTTATTTAAAAGCAATATATGAAGCTGCATGGTTTCAACAATAACTTTAGCCGATGCAATAATTACATTAGATAATAAAAAAAATTGCACTGTTTTACAGATTATATTTTGAAAGTGACATTGTTTTCTTTTAAAATGATAAAATCATATACCCGAAGCCTCCGTGGCGCAATCGGCTAGCGCGTTCGGCTGTTAACCGAAAGGTTGGTGGTTCGAGCCCACCCGGGGGCGGGAATGTTTTTTGCATTCGATTCAAAAATCACTTTCTTGATTTCAGATTTTGAAATCACTTTTCGTGATTGTATTGTTTTATAAATCTTCTTTTGATTCATTTCAATGTTAGATTTTTTATTTTTATTTTATTGTATTTATTTCTTTTTTCTAAGTGAAATCTGCACAATACAGAAAGTACGAAGGCATAATTCGATTAATTAACTACGATTTCATTAGCTATTCTTTATTTATTGTTATAAAATCAAATTAACATAATTTTAACTTTTAAAAGTTAAAACAGTACTTTTCTCTCTTTTTATTTATTTATTTATTTATTTTGGACGATTTTCTGTTTTTGTTTTTTACCCAGAACTGGCTAATGAATGGCAAAAAAAAAAAAAAAAAAAAAAAAAAAAAAAAGTCCCAATTATTGAAGCAAAGAGGGGTTGGAAAGGGTAACTCGAATCTGATTTATTTATTTATTTTCACAGCGCAAAACTATATTAAATATAGAATAAAATATATTTATCTATGTACTATATCTATCTATATTATAAAGGACAAACGTGTGTCTGTGCATAACGTTGACGTCATTGATTGCAACAGCAGATGATTAAATTTTAATTTTATTGTATTTTTTTTAACTGTCTGAATATTTCATATTTTGAATTTTTGTATCGTCTTATGGGAAGAAAAATGTGCTTTTAGTTCTTTGTGCCTCAATAACTGATTTGAAAAATACAGACTCATATGTTAGACTATATCATTTTAAGGGTGTATTTCGGGCTATTTCGATTCAAACTGCTTATTTTCCGATTTATTTTTTAATTCATTTTTGCTCTCAAATGCACCAAACTTTCAAAATCTCTTACTTGGAAAGTACACAAGGTGCCGTGATTGCCGACTCTTTGATAAATGCAGAAAATATTGCAAAAAAAGCAATCAAAAACGGCATTTCGAACTGATTTTTCCCAAGCGGGAGTTTTGGGAACGAAACAAAGGGTCATACTGATAAGGTAATTTTTTATAACTCAAATTTTAATGAATTGAGCGTAAAAAGACATAACACGGCACCTCATATGTCCCTTCAAGAATCCCCTCAGCAAGTTTCATGTTTCTACTTTTAAAAATATGTCTGAAATTGAATCTGAAAATTTCGAGCTGTTGGAAGTGGAAAAGCGTTTTTTCCAATACATCCTTAAACATGTACAAAATAATACAGTAAAGCCTCCATAACGGATACCTCTATTTAACGGGCAGTTATCCAATCTCCACTCCCAAAATTTAAATTTTTATATGTTTATCCTCTGAATAACGGACATTCCGAATAGCGAACAGTAATTTCTGCATAAAAGCATGAAGCATTAATTTTTAGCGAGGAAAAAAATAATAATCCTCTAAATTTATTAGGGTAATGTGTCAAAAATTTTATGATCACAGTGGAGATAAGCTGGAGATGTGGGGATGAGCTGGGGAAATTCCCCAATTCCCCTACATTTATCTGTGATCACAACTTCCCATTCCTCGGATGATTTGAGATTGTATACTTTTGAGAAACACAAAAATGCAATAAAGAGTTATGCCCGGTGTTCTCGCTGACATTTGACCAATGTTAGTAATTTGGCTAATTAAAAATAAAAAACATTCGCCAAATGAAAAAAAAAAAAAATATTAGCCAAATAGATTCGTTGTGTAGCACAAAAAGAGTCGTCTTTAATCCTTTATTGTACTTCTTTTTTCGATATCTTCTAAAATAACCAAAGTTTTCATAACTGCGACAACGATTGTTATTAATCTAATTTCAACTATTCGCTACAAACATATTAAAAATATGTTATTTATATGCGTATGTATGAAAAACAAAAAAGCAAAAGCAAAAATTGAACACTAGCAATTTGGCGATTCTATTCGCTTTTTTACTCGCCAAATGAAGAATTCAGTCGCAATTTGGCGCAATGGCGAGCGACAGCGAGAACACTAGTTATGCCATTTAATTAAATATAGAAAAAGATGATTTAAAAGAATTAAAACTACTGACAGCGTTAAAACTTCACATTGAAAAACAAATTACATGTAATCGCAAGTAAAAGCAAACTTTTGTAACAATCTTTTTTTTTTTTTTTTTTTTTTGTAAGAATGTAATAAACAATGGATAGAGGTATGCACAATTTTATTTCAGTTTTATTGCTTTAAAAATATTTTAATTTCTGGTTAATCATATAACAGAGCTTTTAGGAGATATAAAAATCAATTAAAGAAACATAAAGCATTCAATAGCAATCTCTGAGGTTTTCCCAATGGCGGACACCTTCGAGTAGCGGACAATTTCCGCGCTCCCAAGGTATTGTTTAATCAGAGGTTTTCCTGTAATTAAAAAAATCAGAACGGAAAACTAAAATACTTATTGACTAAAAAATACTTTTTTCTCATCTGCAATAAACAGAAATCAACGTTTTTCTCATAAATAGTGGCCGTTTTCTAATACAAAATTTTAAAATATACAAAATTACTTAAAAAAAAAAAAAAAAGTTTTGAACTTCTTCAGTTTTTTTAGTTTGACAAGATTTACTGAGTTAATTATTGCAATATCGACCTCAAACTTCTCAAATGATAAGCAAAACTTTGGTATGAGAAATTAACTCAATATCGTCATCTATTGAAAATTCCAATGATCAATTTATATTACCTGGTGTGTTGGGAAATAGGATCAACAAATAAAATCATGTTTTAAAGATTGGGGTAAGTATTGTTTATTGGGTAAGTATTGTTAACTTTTGGGTATGTCGCAGGTCTGCAACACTGTGATACAAAGGGTTAAAATCTAATTTTGTTTAAAAACTGTATTCTAATTTATCTGAAATTGAATGCCCCACCAGTGGCTCAGAGCTTCTAACCCCTCAGCGAGTCGACGGCATGTACTGGGTTCGAACCTAATCGTGGCCGTCGGCCTAACAGTTCGGAGTTTTCGTGGTTTTCTTCAAACCTTGCGTAAATACGGGCCAGGTTCCCTTGGAAAGACTCCTCCCCCTGGGCCTATATCCCTCGAGTAGATAATCGGCCGACACAAAATGACCCCCCCCCCCCCAAAAAAAAAAAAAAAAAAAACACTCTAAAAACTGTATTGTTATTTATTCAATTTTTATTGTTTTTAAAATAACTTTCAAACATTTTTTTAAAAATCTATTTCATTTATGTGCCCACGATAACGAAACATAAACCCATTTGTACCTAAAATAATATAAATAGCTCAACATTTGCTTCTAGTTATTTTCCCAAAATGAAATTAGAATAAACTGCAATTTATAAAGAAAACAATAAAATACAGATAAATCGCAAATTTAAGACATGTGATCAAACTTTAAAGAAAAAAAATTAAACCAAAGCAATAAAAATGCTGATTGTAACGAATGATTTTTGGCGATTTCTTCGGTTTTTAATTCTTAATACGAGTTCAAAAAAAAAAAAAAAAAAAAAAAAAAAAAAAAAACATCATTTAATAAATTTCTAATTTTATTTGAGTGCATTATTGCTATTTTTACATAAATATGACATTAGTGGGCTTTCTAAAAAAATATATATTACCGTAATTTCCTGCGTATAATCCACGGATCAAACAATTATTTTTCGATCCAGAATTTGTTTAAAAAGAAATGTAACTTCTTAGATTGCCGTAAATATTTGTCTTCAATCACTAAATAAAATTTCTGGGTCCAAAAATAATTGTTTGATCCGATGATTATACTCAGGAAATTACGATAAATTAAATATATATATATATATATATATATATATATATATATATATATATTAGTTATATATATATCTATCTTAGTTCCTTTTCTTTTATTTCGTTTTATTTTATTAAGCATTAATAATAATAAAAATAAGTATTAGTTCAATAATTATAAATACTATTTAA
This sequence comes from Maratus speculifer, assembly GCA_964019185.1. Classification (NCBI taxonomy): domain Eukaryota; kingdom Metazoa; phylum Arthropoda; class Arachnida; order Araneae; family Salticidae; genus Maratus; species Maratus speculifer. Next base: position 156,481,859 of record OZ025301.1, on the reverse strand, counting down.
GAAAAATAAATAAATAATATAAGAAAGAAATACGATATACGATAATTCAAAAAATTTCATAAATAATATATCTATCCCAATTCCATAAAAATTAATAAAATATCTATCTGGACAAGTTTATATAGAGCTAGCTAACTCACTTGGCATTATCTGGACCTACAATACTAACTTTAAAAGAATCATAGCAGATAAAATTTAGTACATTAGGCTCAAAATTTCAAACATTTTTCTTCTTATTAATGTCAAAAAATAGCTGCAAAATGAAAAAAAAAAGAAAAAAAAACCCCTAAAAACCACATTAAAAAATTCGTTAAAAATTCAAAAATCACTGTATGAATTCCGAATAAACTTTATTGAAAAGAGGACAAAATTCACTGCATTGGATTAAAAGAATAAAACCGTATTCCTTTCACTAATCTGGAAAAATGGCCTCGAAACATAAAATAATGCAAAAATTCGCCTAAAAAATAGGCTTACCCTATGAAGCCTGGTTTGGTTTATTTTATGTCGCCAGATTATCTACACGGGGGATATAGGCCCGAAAGGGGTGGGATGCCCTCCATAGGGGTCTTTCTAAGGGCACCTAACCCGTACCTATGAAGCCTGGATTTATCTTCTTCTAAAATGTATCACCCAGTGTAATATGTCAGCCAATTAACATATTAACACTGTCAAGGTTTTTTTTTTTTTTTTTTTTTTTTTCGTTTTAAGGGTGTATTTCGATCCAAACTGCCTTTTTTCAGGTTTATTTTTAGATTCATTTTTGTTCTCAAATGCACCAAACTTTCGAATTCTCTTATTTATAAACTATACAAGGTGCCGTGATTATCAATTCCTTGATAAATGCAGAAAATGTTGCAAAAAAATGCTGTCAAAAACGACGTTTTGGACCAAAATTTCCGAAGCGGGAGTTCTGCGAACAAAAAAAAAGGGTCACGCTGAGAAAATAATTGCTTATAAATCTAATTCTAATTAAATCGGCGAAAAATTACATCACAAGGCACCTTGTACGTCTCTTCAAAAATCCCCTCAGCAAGTTTCATGCTTCTACTTTTAAAAATGTGTCCAAAATTGTATCTGAAAATTTTGAGCTGTTGAAGGTGGGAAATCATTTTTCCGAATACACCCTTAATTAAACAAAATTAGATTTATCGCCCAGCATAACAACAAATTCATATGAATATGAATCACAAAAATCAAACAACTTCTAAAAATTCGTGTATTGAATTTTTACGCACGAAAACGCGCTGAATAATTTCATCGTTTCTTTCACATTTTATTCCTTTTTCCTTAAATAGTAATTGTATTGATTGAACTAAACTAATGTTTCTTTCAGTTGTTGTTATTAATGCTTGATTAAATAAAATAAAGGAAGAGGGAGGAAAAGATATTTTAAATGTTATCACAATACTCTCCTTTTAAAATGGCATGATGCAAAATTTATGTAAGCATTTTTGATAAATAATTTATTAAATATGGATTTGAAATAGAAACACTTTTTCAGCGATTTTATGAATTGCATTATATTGTATTTCTTTTCCATATTAGTTCATGTTTTCATAAATAGCAAGTTTAAATATTTAACTATGTTGATATGTTTTTCCTATTTGTTATTATTAATGTTTATAAAGCAGTTTAAAATAAACGAAACAGATATTTTAAAACGGATTAACAACTCTCTTCTTTTAAAATGATACTGTAAAAATTTTATATCAACTTGTCTTGGTAAATAAATATATTAAATATGAAATTGAAATAGGAATATTATTTAAAAACTTTTATAAATTACACTAGATTGCATTTTTGAATTGTATTGTATCGTATTACTACAATGTCATCATTTCTTTCTTATTTCATTCCTTCTTTTTTTTTTTTTTTCAAAGAATAACTTTAATTATTGAATTGAATTAATGTTTTTTCTATTGTTAAAATTATGCTTTAATATCCACTCTCTTCTGAAGGGACCGCTGCACGTAGAGCGGCAAAAATTGGGGAGAAAATATCTCTATTTATGAAATTTTGCACCTCGAAGCCCGATTTTTTATTTTTTATTAGGTTTTTTAAAATTTAATTTTTTAGACGATTTTTAGCGTTCTTTTATGCTTCGAGGCCATTTTTTCACATTGGTGAGAGAAATACGATTTCATTCTTTTAACCCAATATAGTACATTTTGTTTTTTTTTAATAAAGTTTATTCGGAATTCATGCAGTGATTTTTAAATTGTTAACGATTTTTCTAATGCGGTTTTTAGTCCCCCCCCCCCCATTTTGAGGTTATTTTTTGACATTAATAAGAAGAAAATAGTTTGAAACTTTTAGCCTAATGTACTAAATTTTATCTGCTATGATTCTTTTAGAGTTAGTACAGCAGGTCCGGATAATGCCAAGTGAGTTAGCTAGCTCTATATAAACATGTCCAGATAAATATTTTATTAATTTTTATGGAATTGGAATAGATATATTATTTATGAAATTTTATAAATAATCGTATATTGAATTTCTTTTTCATATTATTTTTTTTCTTAAGTAGTAATTATAATTATTGAACTAATACTTTTCTACTAAGAATGTATTTATTAAAAATACAACACATTGCTCAATAGTGCACAAAACAAGAATTTTAATGTGGACTTGTGCAATTAAAATAAAATAATAAATATTTTATTTTATTTTATTTTAATTGTACAAGTTCATATTAAAATTCTTGTTTTGTGCACCATTAAGCAATGTGTTGTATTTTTAATAAATACGTTCTTAGTAGTTAAATTTTATGGTGCAATTGTCCAGTATATATTTATAATACTTTTCTTTTCGTTGTTATTATTAATGCTTAATAAAATAAAAAGAAGTAAAAGAAAAGGAGATGTATAGTTTAAAATTGATGGCAATGCTCTTCTTTTAACCCCTTCGCGACGGGAGCCAATTACAAAATTTTTAATGCTTTGTTACTGGTTTTTAAAAACAGAAATTTGTGCTTTATTAAATCGAGAAAATGCTCCGATTAAATAATACAAATTTTACAGTAAATTTTCACTGTTGGGGATAAACAAGGATTTTTAAGGGTGTATTTCGATTCAAACTGCTTATTTTCCGATTTATTTTTTAATTCACTTTTGCTCTCAAACGCATCAAACTTGCAGATTCTCTTATTTAGAAAGTCCGCAAGGTGCCATGATTGTTAATAATTCTTTGATAAATGTAGAAAATATTGAAAAAAAGGCGATCAAAAACGGCATTTTGAACAGATTTTTCCGAAACGGGAGACCTGCGAATGAAAAAACGGGTCATGCTGAGAAGGTAAATGTTTATAAATCAAATTATAATGAATTGAACGTAAAAAGACATCACACGGCACCTTATACGCCTCTTCAAGAATCACCTCAGCAAGTTTCATGTTTCTTCTTTTAAAAATGTGTCTGAAATTGTATCGGAAAATTTCGAGCTGTTGAAGGTGGAAAAGCGTTTTTTCGAATACACCCTTAAGCCTTTTTTTGTGCTACGTATACGTGTCGCTCGTTCCCAAGAGGTTAAAATCGTACGATGCAAATTCTACGTAAATTTGTCTTGATAAATAATTTATCAATTATGAAACTGAAAGAGATTTTGCGAAGATAGTTTTGAAGAAACCTTGCAGAAAAAAGCAGTGTGTTACACTAAATGTTACTAAAAAGATAAAAATGAATATTTGCGAAGCCGACAAGAAAAATAAACTTGCTATAAATAAACACAAAGTTGCATCAAAAAGGGTACTTTCACACTTTTTCTAAGGCTTCTTCTAAACGAACAAATGACCTTCCGATATCGCCGACATCGGATTGTTATCGAAAGGACTCCAAAAATAATCCTTTCATCTTCGGAGTATCGATAAAAAAGACAAAGGAAGAAAATGACGTAAGATGAGACGATTATCTTATGAGAACAGCGGTTGCCACGGCATAAAGACAAATTTCGAGACACTTTGTAAGATCTTATGTCTCGGGAAGCTGGATTAAAAGCACGGAAAGATAAAGATGAGAGAGACAAAATGTCTTGAAATACATACTGTCTGATGAAAGATTAGTAAGCCACTAGATTTTTCGGAAAGTTCATGTGTGATGTTTAAAAGTAATTTTAATGTAGATTGTAACATTAGATATATATTTATTCAATTAAGGTAAACGCACTAGTAGTGGATCACTTAAGGACCTTTTTATAATTATTATTAAAATGTTAATATTTTTTATTTATTTATTTATTTTTTTAAGAAAGAAAGAAAGAAACAAACAAAGGAAGAAAAAAGAAAGAAAAAAAATAAAGTATATATATATATACAGGGTGTCCGAAAAGTCTGGAAACGGTCGAATAACTGGAAAAATACATATGAGATTGAAAAACGTAAATATACGTGTTAAATATTTTTAAATAAGCTACTCAGTGATACCAAATTTGACCTTCGTAACCGACCCCCTGGGGGTCAGAGGGGGTCCAACTTTGAAATCTTAAATTATAACCCCCATTTTTTATTGCAGATTCGGATTCTACGGACAAAAATACGTAACTTTTGTATTTGATGTGTATTTCGAATCCTTGTTTATCACGGTGTAATTGAGCATATTAAATCGATACATATTTCGGCTTTTCCAACGGGATTTTCCCTAATCGAAACTAATTGGGGAGAATTTATGACATCAAATTCCTCGTCTTTTGCAATAACAGCGTTTCCTGAAAATCACCCGTGCCAATTATTTCGGTAGTGCTACACAGTTAAAAATTTGATCCATTTGCTGTAGCGTCACTCCACAGCTTTTATAGAATATCTCTTTCATGACCAATGAGAATGTTCCATAACACAGTAAAGTACACTGTAAAAAATTGACCCTTTTGCTGCATCGTCACTCCACCGCTTTTATAGAAAACGGTTACTTTACTGTGTTATGGAGCATTCTCATTGGTCACAAAAGAGATATTCTATAATAGCTGTGGAGTGACGCTGCAGCAAATGGGTCAAATTTTTAACAGTGTAGCACTATTGAAATAATCGCCACGGGTGATTTTCAGGAAACGCTATTCCTACAAAAGACGAGGAATTTGACGTCAAAAATTCTGCCCAATCAGTTTCGATTAGGGAAAGTCCCGTTGGAAAAGCGGGAATATGTATCGATTTAATATGCTCGATTACACCGTGATAAACGAAGATTTGAAATAAACATCAAATACAAAAGTTACGTATTTTTGTCCGTAGAATCCGAATCTGCAATAAAAAATGGGGGTTATAATTTAAGCTTTCAAAGTTGGACCCCCTCTGACCCCCAGGGGGTCGGTTTCGAAGGTCAAATTTGGTATCACAGAGTAGCTTATTTAAAAATATTTAACACGTATATTTACGTTTTTCAATCTCATATGTATTTCTCGAGTTATTCGGCCGTTTCCAGACTTTTCGGACACCCTGTATATATATATATATATATATATATATATATATATATATATATATATATATATATATATATATATATATATATATAGTAGTATATGAGGACCCCAAAAGCCAAGGGGTATAAGTGACAAAATTGAAAAAAAAAAAAAAAAAAAAAAAACTAAGTACACAAATGACTTGGAAATAAGCTTCTTTCTTTACATGTAATGAAATTTAGTTATTTTTAATTATGTACTGTAATTTTGAAATTAGTCATTTTGCCAAATAATAATTTCAACATTGTTCAATTATAAATTTTACTGAAATTGTACTCTATTTTTTTTTTCACATTTATTGAAATAAGCATTCAAAGACCACAGTGAATCCAGAGCAAGTTTCTTATTTCAACTCAGTCAATTATTGTTGATGTTCAAATCTGACGTCAATTATCTTTAAACTCAATTTACTTCAAATCGATTTTTTATCACTTGTACCCCTTGGCTTTTGAGGTCCTGATATGCATTTAGCTTTGTCCTAAACTTCATATAGCAAAATAAGCATTAAAAGTTTTAAAATACATTCTTCAGAAAAAAATTAAAAATAGAAAATGTTACATACAAGCTGTTCCGAACCTATTGGTCGCGTCCCACTGGTGGGTCATGGCTAATGTTTTGGTGGGTCGCGGAACAATCCAGCTTTGTCACAAAAATATATCCTTAACTTCATCTGTTTAACCTTTAAATGAAGTGAAACGAGATAGTTACAAATTTTTGGCTTCTCTTGGACTACAGGTCTAAAAATTGTGCATAGTATCATAACCGGAAGGTGTACTTACACGGAAAAAATTGTCCTGACAATGAGGTTCTAGTACAATTTTCTTTTTCGTTTTCGGGAAAAAAAGGTAATAATTAATGAGTGCTAAAAGTCTAGTTAAATTGCTACTTTCACTAAATAAATTCCGTAAAGATACCGAAATTTCACTGGCATTCTAATTGTGAGTTTACTTTTGGATTTTTTTTTTCCTTTAACATTTTAAAAGAGGTTTATGAAACAAAAACGATATAAATTATCGTTCACAGACATGGCAAAACAACAAATATCTATACAGACCAATCCTTTATCGACAAAATGTTATAACAACCTACTGTGTACGTGATGTTTACCGCAATGATGTCACACGTGCCTTTCATTGCATCACTTTTTTCCCATAAGAGAGATCAACAGTGTAGATTTTATTTTCGTTTTTAGGGAAAGAAAGAAATTTTCGGCCTATTCTCCTGGACAACAGGTCTAAAAACTGTATACAGAATCATAATCGGAAGGTGTACTGTAAACGAAAAAAAAAAAAAAAAAAAAAAAAAAAATTGTACTGATAATGATGGGGCTCTAGTATAGTTTCCTTTTAATTTTCCGAAGCAAGAAAAAGGCAATAATTAACAAGTGCTAAAAGTCTAGTTGAATGGCCACTGTCACTAAATAAATCCTGAAAGATACCGAAATCTAACTAGCTCCCCGATTGTAAATTTAATTTTGGATTTTCTTTACATTCTAAAAGAGGTTTATGAAACACAAACGATATAGATTACCGTTCACAGATATGGCAAAACAACAAATATCTGTACACATATTTGTATCCTTTATCAACCAAATGTTACAATAACCTCTATATACATGATGTTTACCTCAATGATTTCACATGTGTCCCTCATTGCATGACTTTTTTCTTTTTTCCCATAAGAGAGGTCAATAAAGTGTAGATTTTATTTTCATTTTCAGAGAAAGAAAGCAATTTTTGGCTTCTTCCCTTGGACAACAGGTCTAAAAACTGTACATAGTATCATAACCGGAAGGTGTACTTACACGGAAAAAAATTGTACTGACAATGAGCTTTTAGTACAATTTCCTTTTTCTTTTTCGAAAAAAAAGGTAATTAATAAGTGCTAAAAGTCTAGTTAAATTGCTACTTTCACTAAATAAATTCCGTAAAAATACCGAAATTTCACTGGCATTCTGATTGTGAGTTTACTTTTGGATTTTTTTTTTTTTTTTAAATTCTAAAAGAGGTTTCTGAAACACAAACGATATATATTATCGTTCACAGCAGTGGCGTAGCTACGTTTTTTGGCGCCCGGGGCAGGATTAATTTTGGCGCCCCCCCCCCAAAAAAAAAAAAAAATGTGATTTTTTCGGAAGAAATAGCTTTTTTTTTACTTATACTGGGAGGAAAACAGCATCTTCATTTTTTCTTGTTTTTAAGGATTTGGCTAATTTTATTCAAACACACTAAACTAAAATGCATAGAACCGGATTACTGAAGTTTTCCAATTTTCATCAATATTCAATTTGAATGGGACTTTCAAAAACTTAGCGGTACGTTCAGGGATATGTTTATGTTGTTTTAAGCATGTGGGATGCTGAATCCGATTAGGGTTATGCGGGGCCCATGGCCCAGCGCCTGTTTGACGGCAACTATTAGATATTACGATACGGTTTCAAAATTAATCAAAATATATCTTTGTTTTTGAGAAAATAATACGTAAACTACAATTTTATGATTAAAAAAATCATTTTACTAAATTATAAGGCCATGGCCTTATTACTCCTGTGCGGTATTCTGGCTCTGTAATGGGAATAGCGACAAAGAGAATAAATTTGAAAAAAAAAAAAAAAAAAAAAAAATACATTTATTAAAACTGCTAAGTTATTATACGTCCGATTATTTTAATAAATTCTACTGATAAAAAAGTGCAGTCACCCTAGAATTTCAAATTGCTATACGCATCCATTTTTTAAGATGGATGGGAAAACAATAAATGGTCTTGAATTCTTATGGTAAATCAAGATATCCAACGAATTTGTTTGAGATCTTAATAAACCCTTAACATATTCTCAGTCGCATGACAATAATCTGATATCAATATAGAGAGAGATATGCTATAGATAAAAATGTTAAAAACTAAAATCCTTTTAAAATTCAAAAATTTAAATTAAAATCCATAATTTTTTTTTTTTTTCAAAATCCATTTTACTCCTTGAATTATGTTTTTCAGCATGACATTTATTATGTTCACCAGTAAAATCGGAGAATAACTTAAGGGTGCTCTTAAAAGAAAAGGGGCAAATTTATGACATAAGTTTTAATTTACTTTTGTTCGGAAATGCATGAAACGAGCGGACGTTGCTGTTTAGAAACTGTCTAATTGCACTCATTTTCCCATTTCTTTGAAACGCCACAGATTTTTTAGAACAAGCCGTCAAAGTTCGTGTTTTGAATGGCATTTCCCGACGAAAGCAGAAAAACCGGTCGACGAAATAGAGAAAAAGGCGTGATCACGTGATCGAAAATGCATATAACTGGATAAGTAATTTATTGATCGTAAAATGGAAAACTGATTTCGATCCAGATATCTTAGATAGTCAGGCCTTCCAATTTTATATCTTCTCCGTTGAGAAATGAATTTGTGATTGTGTCAAAACGTTTTGCGCTTGTTGAGCAAAGCAGTTATGAACAAACATCCTTAACCCTTTAACGATCATAGCATTTTCATTGCTAAGATGTCGAAATAAATGGTTGACACCGGTAATTAAGAACAAATATATTTCTAAATAAGAAAACGTGATTTTTCACATACAAAATAAAAGGGATATTTTTAGATAAAAATACCGGTGTCAGTGTTGCGTATCGGAATTAAAATTTTGTGGTTTCGTGGCAAAACCAATGAACGTCAAAGGGTTAAGAGGAAAATACTGAATGGCGATTCTTCTTTAGTTTGTGGCTAAATCTTTGTATATTTCAGATTCTAATAATTGTGCGGATCTTCACCATATATCAATCAAGAACTAATTAACAAATTAAACTAAACATTTCTTGCAAATTGAAATCTTAGCCCCCTACTGGAAAATATTACAAGCCTCAATATTTGCATGAATTGGAACGAAAAAGTTTAGATTTTGCAATTCTGATAAGCTTGCATAACTTACGACCATGTAAGTCCCGAAATTGGCGTAAATAAGTCGTAAGACCTCCGATCGAAGTCACCGAGATGATTGTAAGATGCGATGACGAAAGAGCACAGTATACAAAAGAGAGAGACCCCCCCCCCCATATGGGCAAAAGGTGCCAGTGTCGACTGTTTTTGTATTCTGTTCGCACAAGTATTTTTCTAATATAAATATTGACGTTTATTTCTATTGTAAAGGATTTTTAAAGTGTGTGTAAGGATTTTTGTTTTGGGAAAGTGGTACCAGTTAGAATTAAAAAATAATCACCCGTGGCAGCCCTGCGTGCGAGAGTAACACATAGAAACGAACATCCATTAAAAACAGAACTAAAAATATTCTTTTTCCTTTATAATAACACGCTTTTAGTGCAGTGTTCGGACGAAAAAAGAAGTATAAAATAAATAAGTTAATAAATAAATAATAATAATCTTATATAAATTAATAATCTTATATAAAATAAATAAGTTAATAAATAAGTTTTCGTAATTTTTTTTTTCAAAAAATTACGAAAATTAAATTTTTGTGCGGTCCCCCGGTCTTATAAGTGATATTTAGTATAACTTTTCCAATACTCTAACAAGAAATACAGAAAAGGTTCCATTCATCTACCATTAAAATTGACCGAGTTATGAAACTTTAAATTTCATGACTGAAACCATTTTTCTAAGCTTTAAGGGAAAGCACACTAATTGCTTACAGAACTATAAAGGGCGTCAATTTTCAACGCCATCCAATGGCTGATTACTAAACCATTTATCACAGACATATAGTTCCAATTACAAAAATGTTTTAAATGAGGTAAAGAAATATTTTTAAAGCGATTTAACTGGAGGTGCTGCCACCGTTTTACGATAGTGTTAATTTTAATTAATTAATTTCTAGATTGATTATTAAAATAATTGAAGACATGAATTTCAAAATTCTCTTTATCGAGAAAATCAAATTTTGGGAAAGCGCGAAAAACCTCTAAATGCATTCATTGGTTTTCATTATAAATTTGGTGATTGTAGTATTACAATAGTGCAGATTTGTATAGACCGATAAAATAAACAAAAGCGATAAGGCTAGTTTTGAAATTTACATCCTCAATTGTATTTTTACATATGTTTAATTTTGTAAGGAAATGAAGTTGTTTCTTTTCATGATTTTATTTTATAAGCTTTTATTTAATTCTTAACGTTCGTATATACGTTTTCCTAGATCAAAATTTGTATTCAAATTATAACTGACTTCCAAATATCCGATCGAGATTCAATTTGCATACTTATTTATATCCAATGACAATGTAATATTAATACGATTTTAGTTGCGTACCATTTATTTATTTTATACGACTACATGGAATTCTATTAGGTTAAGTAATCTAATAGAATTTAAATACCTATCATTTTGTAACGAATTGTGACTGTTGCTTTTCATAATTTAATTTAACAAAATTTCTGTTATTTTTTAACTTACATTTTTAGCATAAGTTATATATTTTGCTTTAATATGTAAATGTTAGCATAAATTCAAAAATAATAATGCAAAAGTTATTTTACTCTCAATGTCTACAGGCTGAATTTTATACCTGACGTTTATTTTATTTTTTTTTTCCAGTAAATTTGTGACTGATCCCTACTTTGCAGCAAAAAAGATGCTTCAACTTTAAACAGTTATTACTTGGTCAGTTTTAATCGCAAAGGAATAGGACTTTTTTTTGTTATATTTGTTAGAGTAGTGGTAAAAATTTACTAAATATCACTTAGGACAGGGGGGCCGTTAAAAATTTAATTTTCGTATTTTTTTTTTTTACATTTTTTTACCTAAATCGCTTAAAAAAATACTTCTTTACCTTTTTTAAAGCATTTTTGCAACTGTAACAATATGTCTATGACTAACGGTTTAGAAATTAGCCATTCGCCACCGTTGAGAGTGGACACACTGTATAACATGCAGACAATCAATTTAATTATTAAACGCTATCGAATGCTAAGATCATAATTTAAAAGTATTTTATTAGTTTAATCGAAAATTACTAGTGTGTTGTTCTGTGGACACAGTGGAGTGATAGGTATTAAGAGTCCATAAACAACAGTTTCTTCCCTTTATTTACATTTTAAAGTATGATGATTATCGAACTTTTAAGCCGCTTTTTTGTCAAATTTTACAAAATAGATTTCAACGGGAATTGATTCTTAAAAATTAGCTTATGATTTTCTTCAAATTTTTAGCTCCATCTTGATGTGAAGATGACATATTCTTATCTCAGGTTCTATGGACCCGATTTCCACTGGGTTTTTCTCATTCAACTTGGTTTTCGGTTGGCTAACAGGTTATAGTTTTATCTTCAACCTCCAGGGGCATTTTTATTTGAGATTTCATGGGACCTATTTCAAAGGAATTTTCTTTCTTTCAATTCATTTTACGATTATCACCAGATGTTCTTGCACGTGAGCAGTCGCCTTCTACACGGTGACGAGGAGGCGCACATCCATTCCAGAGATTTATTTTGACAGAAATAAATTTGAATGTACGTTTTTATTGGTTGGTTCTTAGCTGCGTAGCACACCCGTTCTATGCTGCCAAAGACACTTGAGACTCATCCCAGAGGCTCATTTTGAAAGATTTTTTTAATTTAAATTTGAATAAAGGTTTTAATCATTCGCGGTTCATTTGGAAAAATCGACGGATGGGTCAGCTAGCTACAAATGAAAAATGTTCTTGATAACATAAATGTGATTTCAAGTCTCCACTCGACTTTTTGATTTATTTACTTCTGACTAGACAGTTAAAAGCCTCCAAAAGCGATTTACAATTATGAATTTTGCCATTCCTTCCACCTTCAACGAATTTCTTCAAAACATTCACACACACTCACAAAAGAAGTCAACAATTATTATTCATTTTCAAAATATGTGAAATAATTTCGGTTTAAAGCTCCTCTGAATTGGCGTCCCTATTTAATCATTTTGCGTCTCAATTCAGAAACATAATTATCTTCGTTACCGATTGTGTTGAGCCCCCTTGAAATATTTACATAAATTTTTCCTTTCTTCATTAATTGGATGTAACAAAGTATTTTACTAAAGAATACCTTAACACACTTAAAAAAATTAAAAGTCAAAATTTTTTTATTGTTAAAATATGTAAGATAATTTCAATTTAAACCTCTCTCAATCTGGCGCCCCTTAGCCTCGGCGCCCGGGGCGGGCGCCCCCCTTGCCCCCCCGTAGCTACGCCACTGGTTCACAGATATGGCAAAACAACAAATATCTGTACAGACCGATCCTTTATCAACTAAATGTTATAACAACCTGCTGTGTACGTGATGTTTACCGCAATGATTTCACACGTGTCTTTCATTGCATCACTTTTTTCCCATAAGAGAGGTCAATAGTGTAGATTTTATTTTTTTTTTTTTAGGGAAAGAAAGAAATTTTTGGCCTATTCCCCTGGACTACAGGTCTAAAAACTGTGTACAATATCATAATTGGAAGGTGTACTGTCAATGAAGTTCTAGTACAATTTCTTTGTTTCTTTTCCGGAAAAAAAGGTAATAATTAACAATTGCTAAAAGTCTACTTAAATTGCCACTTTTACCAAATAAATTCCGTAGAGATACCGAAATTTCACTCGCATCTCAATTGTATTTTTACTTTTGGATTATTATAATTATTTTTATTTATTTATTATTTTTTTTTAAACATTCTAAAAGGGATTTCTGAAACACAAACGATATATATTATCGTTCACAGATATGGCAAAACAACAAATATCTGTACAGACCGATCCTTTATCAACTAAATGTTATAACAACCTGCTGTGTACGTGATGTTTACCGCAATGATTTCACACGTGTCCCTCATTGCATCACTTTTTTCCCATAAGAGAGGTCGACAGTGTAGATTTTATTTTCGTTTTCAGGGAAAGAAAGGAAAAATAAACATCCGTAGACAAGATTTTGTTATTGGAGAAAAAAGGAGAGAAGTTAAAATCTGACAGTAAGGCAATTTCTCAATAGTTTTACCACCATCATTATTTTTTAACATCTTCGGTTTTGGAGCTAAAATAATAATACAAATATTAATTCACTGTTTTTTTTTTTTTTTTTTTTTTTTCGAAACAAAATAACATTGTAAATGACAGAAAATATGTCTTTTCTGAAATTGATCCTTTAGGCTTTAATAATTTAGGTTCGAAAATATGGATCTAAAACTACAAACCCCTAAAAAAATATCAATTTAATAATCATTAACGTAAATTAACGCAATCGAAAATTTAAGAGCTTTAAGGATGTATTTCGATTCAAACTGCTTATTTTACGATTTATTTTTGAGTTCACTTTTGCTCTTACATGCATCAAACTGGCAAATTGTATTGTTGAGAAAGTGCACATGATGCCGTGATTGTCGATTCTTTGATAAATGCAGAAAATATTGCAAAAAAAGACAGTCAAAAAACGGCATTTTCAACCGATTTTTCCGAAGCGGGAGTTTTGCGAACGCAAAAAAGGGTTCTACTGAGAAGATAATTGTTTATAAATCGAATTCTAATGACTGGAGTGTAAAATGACATCACACGGCACCTTGTACGTCTCTTCAAAAATCCCCTCTGCAAGTTTCATGTTTCTACTTTTAAAAATATATCGGAAATTGTATCAGAAAATTTCGAGCTGTTGCAGGTGGAAAAGCATTTTTTATAATACACCCTTAAAGAAGTAAATAATCTACAAATCCTCAAAAAATTATTGAAAAGATATAAGTTAAATACAGTCGGTTCTTCTTAATTCGAACTCGTCGGGACCACAAGAAATGTTCGAATTATCCGAATTTCGAATTATGGAATGTTTGAAAGGTGAACATGCTTAATATGGTACTATTACAAAGGAATTAATGTTATAGTGTTTTTTTTTTTAAATTTATTATGTCTGTTATCATCAGAGTATGACTTAATATTAAATTAGAATGTATAAATACATAAACTAATTAAAAAATTAGAAATAAGCACAATGAAAGAAAAATTTGAAGCGTCACTAATGGACAGACGGGGCACTTAGAAAGTGGATATCAAATGCATGGGATTATATGTATACACGTTCGGGACAATTTTCACAAAAAACAAAGAAAGAAAATTATTCAAATGATCTGAAATCCGTGATAAAGAAAGGAAAAATGAAAAATCGGAATTCTCGTTAGTTCGAATTAAACGATGTCGAGAGCAAATGAGTTCGAATTAATGAAATATTTAACGTTATTCTGCCATTGAAAATTTCGGGACTTCATGTTTAGCTCGAATTAAGCGAAGATTCGAATTATCCGATTTCGAAATAACGAGAGTCGACTGTACTTCTGAAAATTTATACTTTCTTGGTCACACTGTCCGCTGCCTTTTGGATATTTTTAGGCATTTTACAAACTCAGTTGAAAGTGACATTTATTTTATGAGAAATTCAGCTTAGATGCAGGCATTTATTCGTTTGCTTTCAGCGCAAAAATCATTCAACAATTAAAAAACGGTTTAAAAATCTATATATATAAAAGGAATTCTGAGGATAATTGAGGCACAGATAGGCTCTCATCCTCTATTCCTTTTATTTATAGAGATTTTACACAGCTTAGGTAAACGCAGAAGAAATATAAAACAGATAATGTATTTATCACAAAAAATCGTCTGCTAAGAAAATCTTTTTTCATTTTGAACTCTATAAATAAAAGGAATAAAGCAGAAGAAATATAAAACAGATAATGTATTTATCACAAAAAATCGTCTGCTAAGAAAATCTTTTTTCATTTTGAACTTCTATAAATAAAAGGACAGATAGGCTCTCAAACAGTGAATCGTCGAATATAATTGAAGAACAAATGGAAGAACAAATGGAAGAACAAATGGAAGAACAAATGGAAGAACAGATGGAAGAACAGAAAGAAGAACAGATGGAAGAACAAATGGAAGACCTCTTCATTAACAATAAAAAAAGATATGCAAACGAAACCCCAGAACACCGATCAAACATATCTGCCGGAAACTGACGAGACATGGCACAGAAACGTGAATGTGTGGGGTTGTAGAACTGGCATTCAGATAGTCTTCGGGCTACTGAGGGCGGGCAACCGTCTAGTAAAAATAAAAATAAATCAGACATTTTACTTTTTATAAGTGAACAAACAGAGGTCTTTGAATGAAGGCCCAGGGACAGAAGAAGTTAACGAAGTTCGTATTCTATTCCTCGTTGTCGTTTGTCAGAATGTTTGGAGATGAAACTTTCATGGTGATTGTGTTCGTGACCCTGGTGTTTCATGGTGATTGTGTTCGTGACCCTGGTGGATCATGGTGATTGTGTTCGCGAGGTTCAGGAAAAGTTCCACAGACAAAAATGCCAGTGGACAAAATCCCTATGTCATGATCGCAAATGAAAGCAGAAATTGCATCGAAGTAAAATTTACAGTACTGTATTATAATAAGTTTCTTTAAAGGAAAACGTGATAAATTAATGTCATTCTTACGTGGTATCTTAGAATGGATTGAACATTTAAAAAATTTGATAAATAAATGTTGACAGTTTTTGGAGTTATTATTGCAGAAGATGAACGTGTGAAGTCGTGAATTTCTTCATTATTCGCCATTATTTTAGTTTTAAATACCAATGATAGACAGCACTGTATTGATTCAAATTGAGAACTCTTAAACTAATTTTTTTTTTCAAACTTTAACATTTATTTTCAGTTGTTGAAGTGCCAAAAAGTGCTCCGCTTTTTGAAACCTAAAGATTATTTTGAGAAACAAGACACTTTGAGATACTGCAGCGTCATCTACCTGCGATATTTGGAATTAAAACAAGGAAGTGTAGAAAAGAAATGACTGTTTTCACACACTAATGTCTTGTAAAAGTACCTTCAATAGCCACCACCGTTTAAATGTTATTGAATTTTAAAAACGTTTAGTGCGATTTAGGACACATTCTGTAGATTACACCTACAGAAATGCAATTCAGATGGCGCTTACAATGCAATTAAAGCAACATTTAAAAATGTCATCTTTTATTAATCTTAAAGTGTACTAAATATAGCAAAATACTAAAACAAAATCTCAGGGCATCAGAAGAAATATTCTGTTGCAGAGAGATTTTCAGTTAATTTTAACTCGAATTATTCTGTATTATATTATATTCTTCTTCAAGGGTGGCCCAACCAGTGGCTGAGAGGTTTTGATCTCTCAACTGGAACACGGCAAGCGCTGGGTTCGAATCCAATCGCGACCGTCGTCCTAACCGTTCGGAGTTTTCGTGGTTTTCTTCGAGCCTTGCCTAAATACGGGTCAGGTTCCCTTAGAAAGTCCCCCACGAAGGACACTCCTCCCCCTGGGCCTATATCCCTCGAGTAGATAATCGGCTGACACAAAATAAACCAATCTTCAAGGGTGCTTTTTTGTTCAAGGCAGAATTCCTCTGTAATCGATTTCCGTTTTTACAGTAAAAGTTTTTACAGTTCCGTTACTGTAAGTAATAAAATTAGAATTAATTGTATTTATATATAGTCATGTATTTACTTTATTCATTATAGAGCAGTTGTGTTTGTTTAAAGAACAATTATAATTAAACTACTGGAGCAAACATACCATTCTGTATACATATTATTAGGTCATGAGAAATCGATTTATAATGGAAAAAAAATAGTTTATGTGAAAAAGTGTCACTATAAGCTGAGTTGAGTTTGAGACAGTACTAAAAACTAAAAAATGGGAATGTTTAACTAATGTGGCCTGTGAAAAATACAGGGGCATACCGGGCAGCTGCCACGACCACGAGGCCAACCTTGTTAGAGGGATACCACTGGAATAATCAAGATTTTCATATAAAAGTTCCAAATCGTTAAAATTTGTCAAAATTGATCGAAATTCTTATATTTTCAAACATTTAGGAAGAGAGCGCAGTCTCCCTTCTCTTCTTACTTCTACACTGTAAAAAAAAATTCAAGAGATTACTAAAAATTTTTTAGTAAATTTGTATTCCACAAAATTTTTTAGTAACCATTACAAACTTTTTTTTGCAAGCGAAACAAGTATTTCTTTTGTAAACTGAACAAAAGAATTTTTTGTATAACTAACTTAAAAATTTTTAGTATGAGCCACTAAGCAAATTTTAGTAATAGCTCCAAACTTTTTTTTAATAACCATTACGTGGGCTCGAAGGGCAGGAGCTTCCTTTGAGCTGCATCCAGACTTCTGGAGCGGAAGATTTTCGGCAAAACCGCAATAGATGGCAGCACCAAACATTGCTACTGCTCCGTCAAGATATTCATAATCCCTTTATTAACAAGTACTTACACTGCATACATTCGGGGCGTATTTGGCAGTGGCCAGCATCGAACCCGGGACCTTTTAGCCTGGAGTTCGTTACTATAACCACTACGCTATCAAGGCCACACCAAGTGAGTTTTAGTAATAGCTATTAAAAATATAAAATTATTAACTCTATTCGTTGCTAACTTTTTTCTAGTAATTCTTACAGATTTTTTTGTAACCGACTAAGATTACTAAATTTTTTTTAGTAATTACAAGGATCACTAAAGTTTTTTTAGTAGATCGACACTTTTTTCTTTTTTTTACAGTGTAATATACTAACCCTCAAACTAAGCCAAAAAAGAAAAAAAAATTATTTGTAAAGTAATGAATAAAATTTTAATGTAACAACTTAATATTTATTGTTTAAAAAAAAAATCTTTATTGATGCTTTCGTTGTAACAAAGGAAGTTAAAACGATTTATTATAGCAATTTGAGGGTATTTTCTTTTAACCCTTTATGTGCCGGGGGTACTTACAAATACCAATAAAATAACTTAGTATAAAATTCTTTTAATACTTCAATTAGTTGTAATACTGTTTAGAATGAGTTACAGACAGTGGCGCCAACTTTTAAAAAAAAATACTGGGTGGGCTCAACCATTTTAGGGTAAGTTAGAACTTTTTGAAATATAGTATAAAATTGTGATTTTATTAAATTATCTTTTAACACGAGGCCTTTTCATAGAATGTAATATTTTCCTTTAAATCATTAATATGACTAGAAACTGGAAATGAAAGCACTTTTTTCTTTTATGGAAAACTATTTTATGACTGGGTTTCTAAACACTTGCGATTTTCGTGCATTTAGGATGAAAAGTGAACTGGCAAATGGGTCAGGAAATAGCCAATCTCTATTTGACAAAAAATATGGCATTAGGTCTTTTATATGCATTTATTTGTTAATTTAGACTACGAAGTTAGACTATAGCGCATAACATATGAACTTTTATGTATTCATAGAGAATTTCTTTATGAAGTACATCCATAAATTGTAGCCATTCATTACCATCGCTATCATACAGTTACAGGGCCCTATGTGCCTGTTACTGCTATCCTTACTGTGATTTTAAACAAAATGATTCTGAATGGAAGAGTTGTTTCAACGATTAAAAAATAAACAAGTAACAGAATAGAATAATGAAAATTGAATGGGCTAACAGCAAATTATTGGGTGAGCTCGGGTCCCATGGACCCATATAAGTTGGCGCCACTGTTTCCAAATATTCATATTTTAAGCTGAAAACTCTTCACAATTGATGTTTCCTATAACTCGTTTCAGTTATCTGCATGAAACAAGAACTATTGTATGAGCATTTCAGTAACTGGTTGTCACTTATTATTGGCAAAGCTCTGAATTTCTTTTAAAGGGGTCCGGAAAACAAAAATCTGTAAATTAAAAGAAAAAAAAAATCATTATATTTTTTTGTTTTGTTTTTGTTTTTTAATGGTTAAAATGACGTTTAAATCATTTTCCTTTATGAATTAGAAGAGAAAATGTCAACTTTTTCGTCTTGGTTTGTTGTTAAAATCTAACTTTCAAGCAATGATTGTCATAGAAATGAATTCTTGTGAAAATGCGTTTTTCTTCATGATCGGTTTTTTCACAATTTCTCGAAAATTTAAATCGTTATAGCCTTAGAACCGTTAAAGATAAATGCTTAAAACTTGGAATATGTCTTTTTTAATTGCAATATTTTAATTCTGATTTAGAAAGTTTGAAAAAAATAATTACTTTTGAAAATAATATTTATGTTTGAAAATATGATTTTTTAATAAAAGTTACTTCATTTTTTTCAAATTTTTACTTTAAATATTTTTAATTTGTTTAATAAATATTTTTAAAAAAATGCCGAATCAAAATTAAAATGCAGATATTTTTGCTTATTTAAATGCAAAAAAATTGAAATTCTACAAATAATATTTTGAGTTATACCAAAAATTATCCCTTTTTTTTAAAAAATAAAATTTAAATTTTATAATAAAAAAAATAGGAGAAGTTTTAACATGTGATTTTTTTTTTATATATATATAAATCATACGGTTAACCAACATAAAATAATTCAAAATTTTAATTCAATAAATAAAAATTATTTTAAAATGTGTTCCGGACCCCCTTAAATATGAAAATTGAAGGATGGGTCAAGCCCCCCCCCCCCTCTATATTCAACCCTCCCCATTTTTGTTGTAACATAAAGTCTTTTAAAATCTTAAACATTTCACATGCCGGTTGGAACTGGTTCTGAGAAAGAAAATACCCTCATATTAAAAAACTGACACAAAAATCGAAAACGTACAAACATGCGATATTAGATATCGACCTCAGACATCCGATGAAAAAAAAATCATTTAAAAACATTAAAATGCAAACTTGAAATTTGAAAAGAACTCTTCCATAGGATTAACATTTTCATTTTCATTTCTTCGCAGTTCCCATGACTAATGTTGATTAGTGGCAGAAATAATTTAGAATAGGGCATTTTTTGTGCTCGTCAGGCATTTATAGCTTTTAGGGCATTTATAAGTTTTAGGGCATTTATAGATTTTAGGTTTTATATTTACCGTTTCCCTGATTTGCTCGAACGTCATACGGGCAATGTGTTTTTTCCCAATCATGATTTGCCCGTACCAAGTACAGACAAATGATTTCAAATCATGATTTATTATTCTCACCAATAAATTTTTATCGTAAATTTTGCGTTATTTGAGGGTGTATTCGAAAAAACGTTTTTCCACCTTCAACAGCTCGAAATTTTCTAATACAATTTCGGGCACATTTTTACAAGTAGAAACATTAAACTTGCTGAGAGGATTTTTGAAAAGACGTATAAGGTGCCGTGTGATGTCATTTTACACGCAATTCATTAGAATTTGATTTATAAACAATGATCATCTCAGTATGATCCATTTTTTCGTTCCCAAATCTCCCGCTTCGGAAAAATCGGTTCAAAATGCCGTTTTTGACTACCTTTTTCGCAATATTTTCTGCATTTATCAAAGACAGTCACGGCACCTTGTGTACTTTCTAAATAAGACAATTTACCAGTTTGGTGCAAATGAGAGCAAAAATGAATTCAAAAATAAATCGGAAAATAAGCAATTTGAATCGAAATACACCCTTAATGCGAGCATTTTTGTGATTCGATTAGGCAAAAATTTCTGTTTTGAAAAAGCTGTGATAAAAAGTTTTAAAAATTCTGTAAAAGACATAAAAAAATAGACATTTGAAAGTTTTTTTTTTTTTTTTTTTTTTTTCAGAAATATTGATTAGTTAAGTGGTCAGTAGGGCATTTGTGGTTTTTCTAATGATAACTTCAATGTATACTTTAACAAAGTCGTTCATAAAAATAAAATGCGTGTAAATACGACATACATAAATGGAATCGATTTGGCAAAACATATGTTTGTTTCGGAAAAAAGAAGGCAGCTTAGCAACAAGAAAATACCATTATTTATAACATGTTATCATCGGATTTTTCTCTTTTAGCGTAACAGCTTGTTTATATGTTTAATGCTAAAAGAAGAAAGATCATTTTTAAACCGATATTAGATAACAACCCTAAATACAGAAGAAAAAACAACTTAAGGTCACACTTATTATCAGTAGAAAAGGTCTAAGTAAAGCTTCTGTTTATACAAAATTTGAAAAATATGATATCAAAATAGAATAAAGAAAACCACGCATCACGTATAGATTATGACGGATCTTTTTTAATATTTTTTATATAAAAATTATTATTTTTTTCCTTTTCTTAAATCATCATTTCTGTCTTTCATCATATTTATATTAAGGGTGTATTCGAAAAAATAATTTTCCACCTTCAACAGCTCAAAATTTTCTGATACAATTTCAAGCGCATTTTTTAAAGTAAAAAGATGAAACTTGCTGAGGGAATTTTTTAAGAGACGAATAAGGTGCCGTGTGAAGTCTTTTTACGCTCAATTCATTAGAATTTGATTAATAAACAATTACCTTCTCAGTAGGACCCTTTTTTCCGTTCCCAGTACTCCCGCTTCGGAAAATTCGGATCAAAAGGCCAACTTTGACTGCATTTTTTGTAATATTTTGTACATTTATCAAAAAATTGACGGACACGGCACCTTATAAAGTTTCTAAATAAGAGAATTTGCGAGTTTGGTGCGTTTAAGAGCAAAAGGGAATTAATAAATTAATCGGGAAATAAGCAGTTTGAATCGAAATACACCCTTAAAATGACCACATATACACTCATTATTATTCAAATATACAGATTTTTTCTTTCTTTTTCTTATTTGAAAAATAATGAGGAATTTCTTCTGAAACATCGGATCATTCTGACCCCGACCCGAAAAAAAATCAAAGACTAACCTAAAGCCAAAACATTTACAGTCAATCCGACCTGAAAGTGACCTGCAACGACAAAAATAGTGTTAACCAAACCCGAATCTATACCTACAAATCGAATCTGAATAAATGAGTTATCCGATCCCATGCAGGAGAGGAACACTCTGTATTTACATAACATTTTTAAAACATTCTCTTAAACACTTGCTTATGAACATATATATTTAGATTATTGTTTGTTTATACTTGATGTAAAAGTTACAGACACCATTGGCTGGAAACTGATTGAAAGCAACAATAAAAAATACCCTGTCTGAATACAAAGTTGGAAAAATGCCCACTTCAAAAATAAGAATAACTAACTAACTAATATTTATTCTCAATAAAGGAGAGTAAAAATCACCAGCACATGTTTAACGCTTTTTCGAAAATGAAACACGCACGATGGCCAGGTGCCAAACTCTAGAATTTTCTAATAATTCATTCATCGTTCCAAAAATTATTTTCTGAAAAAATCGTTAATAAAAGAAAATTATTCCATATTTTAATAAAATAATGGAAAAATTGTCAGCAACTATATCTGTTAATATTATTATTTTTAATGTTTAAAATTTATCCGTTCTATCTTTTTTTATATCATCACATTAATATATAAAAATGAACACATACAAACTTCTTAATATTCCAATATATAACTTTAAAAAAAAATACTGAAGATTTTCTTTTGAAAAATCGAATCATTCCGATCACAAGCCGAAAAAAAGTCAAAACCTAACCCGAAACCGAAACATTTATAGTCAACCCGATCCGCAACGACAAAAATTTCAAACCCGGCGGTTAATCAAACCCGACTCTACCCACGAGTCGAGTCCAGATAAAATCGGATTACCCGACCTCATGCAGGATTCTAAAAGAAACATCCTGCTCTTATTTAACATTTTTAAAACATTCTTTTAACCCTTTTGGGTCTGGTGTACATGTCTTTCAATGGGGTATTATTTTGTCTTAAGAAATTATACTTTTGCTACTATTTACATGTAGTAATGTTAGAATATGTCTATGCATTTACTATATAACTTTATTTATGTTTAGGCATTTAAGAGTAATAACTATTATTATTATTATTTGTTTAATTATCTTTCTGCCGTTTGCGATTCTTTTATTTTAAACATATATTTGATTCTTTAAACTTAAAATAAATGTTACTTTCCTGAAAAAATCACGTGTAATAAAGCGCAAAAAATATTACAAAGTTGTAGTATAAGTTGAATCTTGTTGTAATACAATATTCTCTAAACAACTTCGAAAATTATTCCTTATCCTATTGTCATACGGATACTAATTGAAAACTACGCAAAAAAAACAACAATCGTTATTTTTTAGACAATGAAATATTCGTTAAACATTAATTAATCTATTTGGATAACTAGTGTTAATATTATTAATGTAAAAGTTTTTTTTTTTTTTATGAAAATTGAAAAAAATATTCGGACCCGTAAGGGTTAAACACATGCTTACGATAATATATTTAGAGCAATTGTTTGTTTATAATTGGATACAAATGTTACAGGGAGCATTGGCTGGAAACTGATTGAAAACAGCAATAAAAAATATCCCGACTAAATACAAAATTGGAAAACTGCCCACTTCAAAAATAAGAATAACTAACTACTATTTATTCTATATACGAAATCACCAGCACATGTTTAACGCTTTTTCGAAAATGAAACACGCACGATGGCCAGATGCCAAACTCTAGAATTCTCTAATTCATTCAATGCATCGTTCCAAAAATTATTTTCTGAAAAAAATCGATTGTCATGCTTATTAACCAAAAAATATTCTCTAACTACAATGAAGATAAATTCGGTTCGAAATGAAATTAAGGTTTCTGCTAATTTTATTTAGTGAGTAAAAACTAATTTGAAATGTTATTAATATGTTTTACAATAAGTTTTCCCCATTTATTTTTCTACTATATTTACAACTAAAAGTAACACATAGGCTGAAACGTGTAAGTAATCAATAAATGTGTTTACTATATTTGAAGCAAGATTTAGTGTAGGAAAAATAATTGACATTTTTCAGCTTGTGTCATTTTTAGATGCGTTTGTAATTATGTAAATAAGTAGCACCTATTTTCGTCGTTGAATCCGTTCGTCTGTCCGCATATAACAACACAAAAACCATTCAATCGAATCGTTTGAACTCTAAAATACAGTCGAGTCTCTCTATAACGAAATTCCATACATCGAATTTCTCTATATAACGAATTTTTAGTAGGACCGGTCCCCTTTTCGCATGATTACATTAAAAACAGTCTCTATATAGCAAAATATCTATCTCCATATAACGAATTTTTTCATAAATTGGTCATAAAAAACAGTTTTAAAAAGCTTCGAAATTATATGGAATCAATTTTCCATCACTTATTTTTAATTTATCGTTGGAGGAAAATATCAACTACAATTTTTCATTCCATGGTAAAATTTTGCGAGCGTAACAATTTTAAAATCAAAACAACAAAAAATTACAGATTTCTTCGTCTGAAATTAATGCAAGTCTTCCTTATTTGATTTTCATTAAGCTTTCAAATAAATGTCTATTCTCATTTTTGAAACAGCTTAAATAATTAAGAAATAAAGTTTTAGGTTAATATTTACTTTTAAACACTTCAAATTCTTAATTCAAAAGATCAAAAATAATATTTGTTCAAATTTCACACATTAAATACGATTTTTAACATCATTCTCTGTACAACGAATTTCTCTATATAACGAATTTTTTACTGGAACGGTGGATTTCGTTGTATAGAGACTCGAATGTATGTAATTATTGCATAATTTTGTCAAGTCACTTCAAACTTTATGAAAATCTGATGTATAGTTCAATTATAAGAACAATTAAAAATATTCCGTTATATTATGGTCGAGTAAGTTGGCGTTACTAACTCCATGTTTAACAAAATTATGGGAAAATAGTTTGCAATTATACCTGTTCTTTTTTTTTAAATCTTTTTTATATTACAATTATCATTTCTATCTTATTTTACATCATCATTTCTATCGTTCATCATATTTATATAAAAAAGAACACATATATACTCATTAATAATCAAATACATTGTTTTTTCTCTTTTTAATTTGAAAAATGCTGAAGAATTTCTTTGAAAAAATTGGATTATGTCAGATTTAAAAAAAAAAAAAAATCAAAATCTAAGCCGAAACCGAAACATTTACTGTCAACCCGACCTGAACATGACCAGCAAAAACAAAAATTAGCATTAACCAAACCCGAATCTACACCTACGAATCGGATCCGGATAAAATCGAGTTATCCGACGCCATGCAGGATTCTAAGAGGAACAGTCTGTATTTACATAACATTTTAAAAATAAACACATGCTTACGAACATATATTTAGAGAAATTGTTTGTTTATACTTGATGTAAAGGTTACGGAGAGCATTGGCTGGAAACTGATTGAAAACAGCAATAAAAAATACCCTGATTGAATACAAAATTGGAAAAATGCCCACTTCAAAAATAAGAATAACTAACTACTATTTATTCTCAATAAAGGAGAGTAAAAATCACCAGCACATGTTTAACGCTTTTTCGAAAATAAAACACGCACGATGGCCAGATGCCAAACTCTAGAATTTTCTAATAATTCATTCAGTGCAACGTTCCAAAAATTATTTTCTGAAAAAATCGATTGTTGTGCACATTTAACATAATTTATTCTCTAACTACAATGAAGATAAATTCGGTTCAAAATGAAATTAAGGTTTCTGCTAATTTTATTTAGTGAGTAAAAACTAATTTGAAGTGCCATTAATATGATTTACAATAAGTTTTCCCAGTATTTTTCTACTATATTTACAGCTAAAAGTAATACATCGGCTGAAACGTGTAAGTAATCAATAAAATTGTTTAATGTATTTTTTTTTTTTTTTTTTTAGTAAGATTTGGCGTAGTAAAAATGCTTGACATTTTCCTGCTTTTGTCATTAGGTGCATTCGTAATAATGTAAATATGTAATTTCCGGAGGTTCTCGTATAGGAATCATACAGTAGCAGTATTATCGCTGTCGCTCGCCATTGCGCCAAATTGCGACTAAATTCTTAATTTGGCGAGTAAACAAGTGATTAGATTCGCCAAATTGCTAGTGCTCAGTTTTTGCTTTCTTCTTCTTCTTCTTCTTCTCTCTCTCTTTTTTTTTTTTTTTTTTTTTTTTTTGTGTGTGTGTGTGTGTGTGTGTCTGTTTAATATTTTAACTAATTTTTTAATATATTTATATAACATATTTTTAATATATTTGTAGCGGATAGTTGAATTTAGATTAATAACGATCGTTGTCGCAGTTATAAGAACTTAGGTTATTTTAGAACATATTGAGTAAAAGGGGGAAAGGATTAAAGATTATTTTTTGTGCTACACGGCGAATCTATTTGGCTAATATTTTTTTCATTTGGCGAATGTTTTAATTTTTAATTGGCCAAATTAATAATGTTGGTCAAATGTCAGCGAGAACACTGCAAGTAGTAAAAACTCAATAAACAAAATTTCATATCATGAGGTATCTGATTTTTCTTTTGAAATCAACCTCAAAGAAAAATAAGCAATAAGTAATACTTAAAATCTATGTAAAATGAGTAATATTTTGAAATCTTCAGAGAGGAAGCGCCAATGACATTTTATCTGTCAGCTATTTGTCATTTTCATGCTTTGTTTTTCCAGAGAATAAACATCGATAAGGTATCAAGCAGAAGGACTTTAAGGAGAAAAATCAACAAGTTGCGCAAGGGAAAGAAAGACGATGTTATGAAAAATTGAGAAACTATAACGTTCTTGAAATGCCACCTGCAAAAAACTAGGCCAATGATGAAGAATAACTGTTTCGAAAATGTCTTAGATGGAAATATTAATTTACCCTTTTGGTATTTATATCTGATTTTGTAACACTGTGGAATCAATACGTAAAAATTGTTTCACAGTGTTACCTTTTATATGCAGCGATTATAAACAGGATATTTGAAATGGCCCTGTATCGATTACCTGATCGTGGGCGTCACCCGATTGTTGCAACTTTGGGACCAAGGCAAATAAAAATTTTTGAATATTAGTTTTTCGCTTAAGGGTCTGGTCCCTGCCGCGAAAACACTCGCGAGCTAATGCTATTCCTATGGGGAGGCATTTTCGAATAACTCTTTCGCATTTCGACATTTTTTAAATCCAGTCGACTCTCGTTAATTCGAACTCGTCGGGACCACAAGAAATATTCGAATTATCCGAAGTTCGAATTATGGAAAGTATGAAATGAAAACATGCTTAATATGGTACTATTTCAAAGGAATTGATGTCATATTGTTTTTCAAGTTTCTTTCGTCTGTTATCATTAGAATGTGACTTAATATTAAATTAGAATGTAGAAATACATTAATTAATTAACAGATTAGAAACAAGCACAATGGAAGAAAAATTTGAAGCGTCACTGATGGACATACGGGATACTAAGAAAGTGGATATCAAATCCATGGAATTATATGTATACTCGTTCGGAAAAATTCTCACAAAAATCAAAGAAAGAAAGTTATTCAAACGGTCTGAAATTCATGAGAAAGGAAAGGAAACTGAAAAATCGGAATTATCGTTAGTTCGAATTAAACGAAGTCAAGAGAAAATGAGTTCGAATTAATGAAAATTTTTAACGTTACGCTGCCATTGAAAATTTCGGGAATTCATGTTCAGTTCGAATTAAGCGAAGATTCAAATTATCCGATTTCGAATTAACGAGAGCCGACTGTAATTTCTTTTGCATTGGATAAATGAGGTCTTTCTCAAGATCGCTCCTTGATTACTTTTTCGATTTTGGTCGCAGGTATTTTCTATAAAGTTACTTTCACTTCCAAAACCGGTTCAGAATGTGAAAGTAAATTTATAAAAAATATCTGCGACCCAAATCGAAAAAGTAATTAAGGAGCGAACTTGAGAAGAACCGCAGCTATCCTATGCAAAAGAAATTATTTAAAAATGTCAAAATGCGAAAGAGTTATTAGGAAAACGCCTCCCTATAGGTATAGCATTAGCTCGCGAGTGTCTTCACGGACAGGGACAGAACCCTTAATTCTCAATAAGAAAATGTTTTAAAGAAATTTTGCGTAGCAAATTTTTGCAAAAATTTATAGCCCCATCTTTTAAAAGTGACTGACATACATATGTTGTCGTTTATTCACAAATCGCTCACAACAGAACAGAGCATGATTTATTTTATTATCGTGATTATTTATTCTTTTTAAGAATGCTATTAGAATTTCAAGAAAGTATTGACAGGAATGAGATAAGAAAAATTTAGTAAAACTTGTTGAATTTTAGTAAAACTTGGCAAAACGGAACTTGCATAAAGAGAGAAAATTTCCATGGTCTCGGCAAAAAAGATACTACAGTGAAACTTCCAAATAAGGGACACTCCGAATAAGGGACACCTCTATTTAAGGGACAAAACTTCCAGTCCCAGTCCCTTGGTATAGGACGTGTAATGTATTTACCTCTGAATAAGGGACACTCGATTTAAGGGACGCTTGAAAATGAGATTAAAGAGGTTTGCTTTTGCATTTCAGATAATGAATAGTCTGTAATGAAAATAAGAATACAGATTTTTTTGAACTTATCAAACAGACAGACAGTCATGTTAATAGAGAGTAATAAGACACAATTGACGAGCATTTATTTACCCATAATTCCGATTCGACTTCAGTGCGTTTATCCCCATTGAAAATAATGCTGAAAATTGTAAGGATGATTCTGAAAATGCAGAATAATAGAAAACTGTGAAATAAAGAACTTTACAGATGCTTTGAAGCTGTTCCCAATTTCGAAAGTGAAACTGTTATTGCAGACATAAGTTTACACAAGTAGCCATAACAAGTTAATTTGAGATAAATTTTAATTTATTTTTATTCAGAAAAGCCTGAAACTGACAGGCGTTGTTGTTCAAAAACTATGTAATCAAGTTTTTTTTTTTTTTTTTTTTTTCCTTCAAAAGCAATAGATTATTCAGGAAATACTATCAACGTGAGCATTTTGAACCGAATTTCTACGCGAAGAAGAATAACTACTTAAGAAAGGGTTAAAAACGTCTTTGTCACATAATCAAAATCGCTTATAACTCAATAGATAATTTATTAAAAACTTGAAATCACAATTTGATTCTAAATCGCTTCAATTATCAGGCATTCCAATTTTATACCTTTCTGTTAAAAAATGAATTTGTAAATGTGTCAAAACGCTTTCCACTTCCTAAAAGAGCAGTTGGAAGATTTGTTGCCTTAAAATACGCAAAGCAGTTTAATACTTTTTTTGTAAATACTGCTGATAATGAAGAACTGAAATTTATAAATATGGTAAATGAACATTTGGAAAATTTATAGTAAAAAATTGAAATTTGCAAAATAATCACTTTTGATTAATTACATAAAGTAAAATTCTTTTAAATGTTTTTAGACTTTTTGCATGTACACAGTTTGCATAAAAACACAAATTAATATATCTACATATTATTTAATGATTTATAATCAATTGAAAATTTTAATTAATTAATTCTCTTTTTCTTTTATGTCTGCTTAACGTAAATTATACACATCGAATACATTTTAACTTCACCTTTAATGTTTTGATATTTTATATATTTCTGGACGTTTAATTAAAAATATTAATAAAAACTCCGAATAAGGGACACCTCTATTTAAGGGACAAAAGTTCCGGTCCCATAGGTGTCCCTTATTTGGAGGTTTCACTGTATAAAATTTCAATAGAACGTGTTGTTGGTCAGAAGGAAACTTGTAAATTTTCCTTTGATATTTTGTTGCTCTGTCTTAGAGGGCTTTAATAAGTATAGCGTTTGGGACCAGTGCCTGATTTAAGGCAGGGCATTCTGGACACGGGCCCAGGGCCCCTGTTTTTTAAGGGCCCCCAAACGCTGCTGAAGATTTTTCAATTATTGTCCTAATTTTGATCTAGTTTTAATAGTCAATGAAATTTTACATTTCATTCTGTTCATGTTGTATTTTTATAAAGTATATTTTATTTGAAACATCAACTTATTACTTTATTATAATGAATATTTTCTATCTTTATCACTTAAGAAATTCATTGTATTATTAATTCTTGTTTAATTCAGTTCCTGTTCTCGACAGGTCATTTTGGAGTTGGTGAGCGCAACTTGCAGGCTTAATATTTTAAATAATTGCAGCTTGATGTTGTTGGATTTATTATTAGTTGTTGCATACTTTATTTCAGATATATAGACTTGCATACGAAAAGACTTTCAATAGCACCACAATTTATTATAAAGCATCTACTTATTTAAATTTCATAATTGTAAAATAGTTATTTAAAAGTAAATTATCATACTTAATTTTTAATGGATATTTTAAAGTCAACAAATGTCACTTTACTAATAACTGTTTTCATTGCGTTTAGTCAATCTCTCTGTAAATATCTGTGTAAGGGGGGGGGGGGGCGTAAGCGTCTGTGCCCAGGACTCCCAAATTTGTAAATCGGTCTCTGTTTGGAACATGACATTTGCACCAAATAGACCAGTGCTGAAGAATAATTGTTCAAAAGAATATCTTAGATGAAAACATTAATTTACCCCTTTAGTATTTATACCTGGTTTTGTAATGCTGTGGAATTAATCCATAAAAATTGTTTCACAGTGTTTTCTTTTATATGCAGCGATTATAAACAGGACCTAAACAGGCTCTTTGAAATGTCCCTGTATAGATTACCTGATCATGGGTATCACCCGATTCTTGCAATTTTGGGACCGAGGAAAAGAAAATATAGTCGAGTCTCTGTATTACGAAATCTATCGTTCCAGTAAAAAATTCGTTATATAGAGAAATTCGATGTATAGAAAATGATCATAAAAATTGTATTAAATGTGTAAATTTTGAACAAATATTATTTTTGATGTTTTTAATTAAGAATTTGAAATGTTTAAAAGTAAATATTAACCTAACATTTTATTTCTTAATTATTTAAGCAGTTTCAAAAAAGAGAATATACATTTATTTGAAAGCTTAATGAAAATCAAATAAGGAAGACTTGCATTAATTTCAGGCGAAGAAATGTGTAATGTTGTTTTGATTTTAAAATTGTTACGCTCTCAAAAAAAAAAAAAAAAAAAGGCTCAAATTTTAGCAAGGAATGAAAAATTGTCGTTAATATTTTTTTCCATTTTAAGGCCTCTCTTATGTGCCTCTCATTGATTCCTCTCTTATATGTGTAACTATCTAATTGACTCTGTTATGAGAAGAATATTGAAAGGTGTGTGGGAGGTGGGATGAATTCGTTGGAATTAAAGAACAAGGAGAGAAGTAATAAATAAAAAAAACCCTCAGCACTGAACGATAAATCAAAAATAAGTGATGGAAAATTGATTCCATATGATTTCGAAGCTTTTTTAAAATTGAATAAATTAAGACCAATTTATGAAAAAATTCATTATATGGAGATAGAAATTTCGCTATATAGAGACTGTTTTTAATGTAAACGTGCGAAAAGGGGAACGTTCCTACAAAAAATTCGTTATATAGAGAAATTCGATGTATGGAGTTTCGTTATAGAAAGACTCGACTGTAATTGAGTACTAATTTTAAGCTGAACTCTTAATCGAAAAGATTTTAAAGAAATTTTGCATTTCAAATTAGTGCAAAAATTTATACTCCATTATTAAAAGTGATATATTCGTGATTATTTGCAAAACGCATGCAACACAATTAGAATACAGTCTCATTAAATTAAATTTTAATTATTTATATACATATACATAAATTCTAGTTAATGACAGATGTAAATGTTTTCCATTTTTTGAGTGAAAAAAGTCCGGGCCAGGATTCGAACAGGGATGTACTGGCTGAAGCAGCCAATGCTCTTCCAACAGAGCCATCCCGGACGCATTTTCAGAAAGAATCCCGTTTTGAGCACCAGCCTTGGTGAGTTGGCGAAAGCGAGAACATTCAGCTAGCTGCATCGCCAAACACAAAATAACCGTTCAAATGTGTCATAAAACATATGATTAATAGAATTATATTTATTACAAGCGAATCTTTACTACTATTTTTAATTAACTTCTCAATTTCTTCGAACATAGCGAGTTAAGGAAATAGTATTTTTGAATTGAGATTTTTTTTTTTTTTTTTTTTTTTTTTTTTTTTTTTTTTTAATGTTCTGTGAAATTTAAAGCATTTTAATCTGAAAAAGCTCTTTGTTTTAAACTATGTTTTAATCGTAAATAACGGTGAATAACATTTCCTCATATTATAGTCTTTGCTTGATAACATTTACGGAAAAACAAATGAACAATAAGCGCGATCTCTTTGCCGAAGGAAGGGTTGCTTTTCGCTAGGCGTTTGACGTCACAAACAAGAAAGGATGCGTAGCATTGACTTCAACGCCAATCGTTGTTCTGACGATAAGGTGCTCAAAACGTGATTCTTTCTGAAAATGCATCCCGGACACGAACATTGGAGGACTATTTCACCCCCAAAAAATTATGCGTTCTGTTCTAGTCTAGTTAATCTAATTCTAGTTAATAGTTTTTCTCAAAATAGAGAAGATTTTAACGAAACATATCAGTAAATACAAAAATAGTCCTATTTTTAAAAGCGGTGCATCCGTCGTTATTCACAAGTCGCTTACAACAGAATCAGAATAAAGGGTCATCTAATTTTAAATGAAGTTTTCTTCAAACCGAAATTTTAAACACTTTTCAATTGTGTTGTAAAGTGTTAAAAGTTAAAGAAATTAATTGAAGACTTTTCGCCCAAATTCATCCTTGTCCTGGATGGAAAAAAAATTAATAATTTCTGCCCTTTTTAGCCATTCTTTGAATGATTGTGAAATCGAATACAACTGTAACTTGACCCTTTCGCGATGGGAGCCTTTTACGAAATTTTTGATGTTTTGTCACCGGTTTTTAAAAACAGAAATTTGTGCTTTATTAAAGCGAAAAAATGCTCCGATTAAATAAGTGAAATTTTTACAGTAAAATTTTACCGGTGGCGATAAACAAGGATTCTTAAGCCTTTCTGCGGCACGTATACGTGTCGCTCGTCCCCAAGGGGTTAATCAGAAAACTTAATGGTGTTTATTCTTATTCACTGAAACAGACAAATCGAATTCATAAACACTTTGCAACCATGAAAGGTGTTAAAATTACGATTTTAAAAAGGATTTTTTTTATGCGGGAAGGGGGGAGATGAATAGAAAAAAAATGAAATGTGTTCAAAAATACGGGAATTGATTGAAAACTTCTTTATACAAATTATTTTGCAAAGGAAGATAGCGGGTGTTCACCCAAATTCATCCTTGTCCCAAATGAAAAAAAAAAAAAAAAAAAAAAATATATATATATATATATATATATATATATATATATATATATATATATATATATATTGGCCCACTCCAGCATTTTTTTTGAACGATTGTAAAGTCTGAATAAGACATAGCTGTAATTTAATTGAAAAACCTACTTGCATTTATTCTTACTCACAGAAACAGACAAATAGACCAGCAGAATTCGTAAATAATTTTCATCCATATTGAAAGGTATTAAAAATTAAAGAAATTGATTGAAAACTTCTCTATATATAAATTATTTTGGAAAGGAGGAAAAAGGATAGGCGCCCAAATTCATCTTTGTTCCGGATGAAAAAAAAAAGTTTTGGACCACTTTAACAGATTTTTGAATGATTCAGAAATCTGAATAAAAATAGCTGTAATTTAATCGTAAAATTTAATAGTTTATCATTGCGTTTATTCTTATTCATCGAGACAGACAGACTGAAATCGTAAACGCTTTTCAACCATGTTGGCAGGTTTAAAAAATTAAAAGAATTTATTGAAAAATTCTCTATATAAATTTTTGTGATAAAGACGGGGAGATGTGTTCGCCCAAAATTATCCTTTTACCAGGTTAAAAAATAATGATAATAATTTTGGCACATTTCAGCAGTGCTTTGAACGATTGCGAAATCGGAGAACGATAGCAGTAATTTAATCGGAAAACTAAGTTGAGTTTATTCTTATTCAGTAAAAGAAACGGACAAACCGAATTCGTAAACACTTTTTAGCAGGGTTGGCAAGTTTTTGACAGTGTGCGGTTTTATCCGGTTTAAACCATGGTTTAAACCGTCACAGCTAAAACCTCTTGTCAAAAACCTCGTCAGAAACCTCAAATACTATACTGATCTGTAAAATTTCACGTTAAACATCTGTTACAA
Organism: Maratus speculifer; assembly: GCA_964019185.1. NCBI lineage: Eukaryota > Metazoa > Arthropoda > Arachnida > Araneae > Salticidae > Maratus > Maratus speculifer. The sequence goes on along the minus strand of OZ025301.1, from coordinate 156,447,528 downwards.
ATATACAATATTATATGCAATCAGGGTTGGCAAGTTTCTGCCGGGGTGGTTAAAACCAGCGGTAGAAACCGGTTAAAACCGGCATGACAGAAACTGGTTTCTGCCAGTAAGTGGCAAAAACTGGCAGAAACTAAGAAACAGTACTAAATAAGAACTTTACTCAGCAATGATTAATAATTCACACTTACATTTGATATGTAAACCATTGAGCTAAAAATTAAAACATAAGATTATGAATGTTATTCAAAGTATCAAAATGTTTAAAAATGATCATATAAATACATACCTTGCTTATTTAAAACAATAATTTTCATTCACTTGAAAAACAGAAACTTTCACAACAACAAGTTTACACATAGTTACCACAAGTTTTTTCACAAGTTTAATTATTACTGTACAAGTTTAATTATTAATATTATTGTTTACAGTTGAATTTCTATTTCTTTTAAAAATAAATTTACAAAAAATTCTGATTTAATAACAAATTACTTTTCAGATCATTTTTAAATAAATAACATAATGCAATTTCTTGTGAAAATATATAAGTAAATAATTGAAGCACAAAAAATAACATAGACAAAGAAAATTAATGAAATATCTTGTACAATATTGAAGAAACAAATTACCACTCAAATATACTATTAGTATTTTTTCCACGAAGCATTCCATAACATAGGACTAATTTTGCTAATCTTTCTGCCCCCAGATTATTTCTTAATTTGTTCTGAATGTAAGAAAAGTTTGAAAAAATTCTTTCGAGGCCAGCATCAGATTTATTCTTTTGAATACTGTATTTAAAAGAAATCTTTTCAAAATTCAAAGAATTACTAGATCCACATATCACTATAACAATTCTATGAGAGAGATTTTTTTATTAGTTATTTATTATGTTATTATTAAATTATGTTAGATTACAGAAAAATATTTTGAGTAAATATTTTTTTTTCTTTTCAGTGTTTATTTAAAATAAGCATTGCATATAGTTTTCTATTTTGGTTTTTAAACAGATTTTAAAATAATTATTTAAACATAAATTACATATGCATATGTAACAAAAAAAAAAAAAAAAATATCTGTTACATTACTCAATTTTTCAAAAATCAAATTTTTTTTAATTAAAACTATCCACAATATTTTATTTGTGTGCATATATTTATTCTGAATTATTTAAGTACTAATTATTTAAGGATGAACTACTTAATAAATTTAATATTACTAAAAAAAAATCAGAGATAATGTCACAGAATGTCTTTATGCCAGTTTCTGCCGGTTAAAACCGGTTATAACCACTTTCTGCCACTGGCACGGCAGAAACCACTTTCTGCCGGCAAAAACCCAACCCTGTATGCAATATTAAAAATTCTCTTTTACTGTATTGTATATTATCATTTCTGGAAAAAAAAAAGAAAAAAAATTGTCATAAATCTGAAAATTTGGCCTGCCTCCAAACTTGCTCAACTAGCAATGCTTCTGCTATCAAGCCCTGCTAGCTCAGCACCAATTGAGAGAGTATTTTGTAACTTTGACTTCATACACTCTAAACTCACAAACCATTTGGGTGTAAATAAATGTGCTAAATTGGTTAAGTGCTATAGGATGCTGTATGGTAAAACTGATCCAGATCATTAACAGTACAAAATCATTTTCTTCTATTTGAACATTCTAAAAAACAATGTTTTATTGCAATTAAAATACTTTAATTTTTTTGTAATTATTAAATTACAGTATAATTAATTTTATATAAAAAATTACTCAATGTTTCTCTTTTGTTCTTAAAATGTTTAAAGTGCATTACACATTTTTGACAGTTTAAGCCAGTTTTTGACGGTTTAAACCAGTTTTTGACACTTGTCATGTCAAAAACCAGTTTCTGAGGTCAGAAACCCAACCCTGCTTTTTAGCAACCTTGGAAGGTGTTAAAATTATGGGAATTTATTGAAAACCTTTTTATATAAATTATTTTGGAAAGGAGGGATGAGGATGGAGTATCAATAGGTTTGTCAGGAAAGAAATACTACCAAAAAATTTAACACCACTCCCCTCCCTCCAATTCCACATATAATAAACTTTGTAAAAGATTTCTTGCAAATGCTGTGGAAATGTGCCACGAATTTTGCCATTCGAAAACTAATATTGTAAAATGTTTTCGGTGCCAATTTTTTTTCTGCGATAAAAATTCAAAAAGTAGATATTAGCTATATAATAGACATGAAACGTAATATTATAACCATTCTAAATTTCTAAGGATATTTTTTTTAATAAATCTTTTTTTTTCTCATTGAAAAAAAGAATAATAATAAATGTAAAAATATATAGCTCAAAATTAATTTAGCATGACGTCTGATTTATTGTTGAAGATTAAAACGTTACTATAGGACGATTACGATTAGGACCACATACAAAAAAGGTGTTGTTTATGATGGCCGATTATCTGCAGGAGAAATATAGGCTCTAGGGAAAATGTCCCGCATGGAAGTCTTTCTAAGGGAACCCAACCCGTATTTACAGGGCCGTGCGAAAAGGGGGGTGAGGGGGGAGCGGTCGCCCAGGGCGTGGAAATTTAAGGGACGACAAATTTATACTACCAACGTCATTTTTGGGCTGTTACAAGAAAATGTTGGGGGAGGGGGGGGCGCCAAATTGACACTTTGCCCCGGCGCAGTTTTTTCTTCGTACGCCCCTGCGTACTTATGCAAAGTTCGAATAAAACCACGAAAACTCCGAAGAGTTAGGCCGACGAGCGAAATTTGATTCGAATCCAGCACCTCCCGTCTATCAGGTTCGAGAGCAGAACTTCTTAGCCACTGGTGGGGTCTACATACAAAAAAAAAAAAAAAAAAAAAAAAAAAAAAAAAAAAAATTACTGACTAAAAAAACGGTTTTTAAGACAGTTATCAGTTAAAATCTGTCCTATTATACATCATTATCTGCCCATGAAAATATGCAAAACAACCTGAAGATCATAAGTACTTTTTTATGTGCATTTCAATGAATTATATAAATATTGATTAATGATTATGTTGCTCAGGCCGTGCATAAAATGTTGTTGGGCCATATGGGGCTCGCGAGCTGCAGGCTGTGTATCGCTGCTTTGAACGATTGCGAAATCGGAGTAAGATAGCAGTAATTTACTAGCAGAAAACTTACTAGTTTATTATGATTCACTGTACGCTTCACTTTTAACTAGAAACACACTCACTTTTCTGAAACAATGTTTCTAAATCGTTCGTTTTCAGAAAACATATGTTGCCAAAAATACTTTCCTTCATCTCTTCTTTTTTGTTCGTATTTATCTTCGACTGATTTAAAAGCGGAAGCAGGGAAAGCGATTGTTAAGTTATCAGCGGAGAGTTATATTTTTATTTCTGACGTCATATGTGCAGAGGTAAACATTTTTAGGCGCTCTCTACAAAAGTCCTTTTTTTTTTTTTTTTTTTTTTTAACAGGCTTTTGGAAAAATGTCAGAAAGAAATGTTTTTTAGGTGCTTTCTTAATTATGTAAATACGTAGCATCTGTAGTTGTCGTTCAATCCATCCGTCTGTCCGCATATAACAACGCAAAAACTATTCAACCGAATCGTTTGAAATTAAATGTATAATTATTGTATAATTTTGTCGAGTTATTTTAAATTTTATGAAAATCGGATACTTAGTTCAATTACAGGGACAATCAAAAGTATTCCACTACATTAAGGTCAATGGAGAAAAATAGTTTCAGGTGGTAGTTTAACATAATTAAAATGCGCGCTGGAAACAGTGTTACTCCCCTATACCATTATGTAATGGAATATTTTTGTATGGCCTGTAAATTAATAATAAATATTTTTTGCTCCGCAGATTGACAGAATGTATTTTTAGTATATACTTTATAGATGCATATCAATTCTATTATGTTCAAAAGAGTGTAACATCATTAAACTATCGTCCGATTTCGATAAAATTTGAAATGACTCGACAAAATTATGCAACGATTATGTATTTTAAATTTCAAATGATTCGGTTGGGTAGTTTTTGCGTTGTTATATGCGGACAGACGGATGGACGGCTCGAACGACGACTATAGGGGCTTCGTATTTGCATAATTGCGAACGAACCTAAAAAGCAGAGACAATCAATAAGCTGAGATGCAGCTTTTAAGGAAATTTCCTCAAACAACAAGTGTTGGCATTCGCACATATGCGATTGAATTTATAATATGCAGAAGATGTAAAGCATGGCATTTCTAAAAATGTAGTATAATATAAATATACAGTCGACTCTCGTTAATTCGAAATCGGATGATTCGAATTTTCACTTAATTTGAACTAAATATGAAGACCCAAAATTTTCAATGGCAGAATAACGTTAAAAATTTTCATTAGTTCGAACTCATTTTCTCTTGACTTCGTTATTCGAACTAACGAGAATTCCAATTTTTCATTTCTCTCTTCATTCACACGAATTTCAGATCATTGAATAACTTTCTTTCTTTGATTTTTGTGAAAATTGTTCCGAACAAATATAAATATAATCCAATTCATTTGATATCCACTTTCTTAGTGCCCCTTCTGTTCATCAGTGAAACTTTAATTTTTTCTTTCATTATGCTTGTTTCTAATCTTTTAATTAGTTTATGTATTTATACTAATTTAAGATTAAGTCCTATTCTAATGATAACAGACGAAATAAATAATAAAAAAAACCACTATAACATTAATTCCTTTGTAAAAGTACCATATTAAGCATGTTTTCATTTCATATTTTCCATAATTCGAACTTCGGATAATTCGAACATTTCTTGTGGTTCTGACGAGTTCGAATTAACGAGAACTGACTGTATTTTTATCTTTTTTTAACTTCGTAGTAAGAAAGCTCATACAAGGTAAAATGAGAATGATTCATAACTCCTTAGTGTATACAAGAATTCCCGCGTTCTGAAGAATTATGAAATTGCAAACCTTTTATGCGATAAGAGACGACAAGGTAAATATTGGTTCAGGCTTTCTAAGAAATGTTCTTGGCGCCACAACGAAAGGTAAGTTTTGACTGCGCATTCACAGGTAGACATTTTGCACGTGATATCTTTTCTTTTATATTGAATTTGGTTGAGCATTGTTCATTAAATCAATATTTCCATTGAAATGTGGATGAACCTTTACCAAAGAGATGGCAGAATGAATGCTGCGATAAAGTATTATCGCCAGGAATAAAATAAAGTAATAAAATGTATTGCATTGAGACTTTGTAACTATATCCTTTAACACAAGTTATAGCGAGTACATCGTCTTTTTTTCCAATATTTACAGCTTATACATAAAACGAATGTTACACAGGGTTATTCTCTTGAGCAAAACCTTAAGGGGTGATAGAACACATCAAGACAAACAATATTAAATGGGAAATTAAGGGTGTTCTTAACTGATCCGCTCAACAAGCGAAAAACGTTTGTCTTAGTGATGGGCGATTCTGGAAATTTTGAGAATCGATTAAAATCGATATCGTATAAAACAACATCGATCATAACAAGTATCGATTTCTCAGTTCTAAAATCGATACTAGAATCGATATTTCGATATTCAGGTTCACACAGAGAAGATCCAAATTACTAATTCCAAAACTTAGACAATCAGCAGGATCGTAATTACCGCCTCCCACCTCCCATCACCATTAAGCTATTACAGATTTTAGAGTCGAATAATAAGAATTTTAAATTTTAAAATGATTGTCACTTATGGTTGTCACTTACACAAAAACTTTGACAAATTTGAAAGACATAACTCAACTAATAACAACACTGAGTAACTTGGCATTAAACTGAGGATAAAGAGTACCAAGAGAGTGCAACTAGGACTCTATTACTAGGACTAACAAGGAGTATAGACAAAAAAAAAAAAAAAAATTTCTAATGCCAACCAAATGTTACACGAGATAGTTTGGAAGAACAAAAAATATGCCCCATTCCCAAGGGGGCAGGTAAACCCCACTCTTGACGGAAGGGCGACCATAGCCCAAATGTATCTTTTGTCAAAGTTTTAAAATGAGGATTTACAATAAAATAGAACGAGAATTGGACATTTTAAAAATTGCATGCATACTTTGAACGGCCATTTAGTAAAGATTGGCGAGGAAGGAGGGGGAGGGGGACGAGGGATTAGAACGGACGAATTTGAAAAAAAAAAAAAACATAATTAACTAATAACCCAAATAACTGAGCTCCTAAACAGAAATATAGTGTTTAACTTAGTGTTGAATTCATGGGGTGGCCTGCGGGGAACATGCACTCTTTGAAACTATAAAAAGTGCCAAGAGCATGTAACTAGGTGGAGAGAGGGGTAGTAACAGAAAAAAACGAGGAGATAAAAGCTTTATAACGATATGTTACATGAGATGGAGTGGAAGAAACAAAAAATATGCCCCCCACCCAGGGTGGCAAGGTAAATCCCAAACGGACAGAAGGGCGACCCAGGCCCAAATGTATCTTTTGTTGAGGCTTCAAAATATGGATTTATAACAAAATAGAACGAGGATTAGACTTTTTTAAAATCGCAGTCATAATTTGAACGAACCTGTAAGTTAAGATTGGTGAGGAAAGGGGGGGGGGCGGTAGGACGCGCGAACATGGAAAAAAAAAAAATAGTGGCACTCTGAGAGTGCCGATAGAAGTGAAACCTTGAACAATTACGTGTGTATTTTTTGAATCGTTAAGATATATAATTTTGAATCGCCAGGAAATACTTTTAAAAGAATAAAAAAAAGTTTCTATAATATTAAAGAATATATTAATCTCTTAAAAAAAAAAAAAAAAAAAAAAAACGCGCGATACCATATGTCCAGCTATTGTAGTTAACTCACTATAACTACTTTCTTACATTTCAAAACGCGATAAATACACCAAACAAAATTTGACCATACTATCGATACCTTAATCCTTATCCAAATAAATCATTTTGTATTAATGCCTGTTACAATATCTGTAGATTACTTTTTGAATTATTCAAATCGGACATTCCATTCAAAAGATATTACGAATTTAAAGATGACAATCTAAAGAAATAATAGCGCTGCTGAGTACTCGGTGGCCAATAAGCTTAGGGATTATGTGTGCAATCAAACGATAGCGGGTTCGAACCCCAGTTTCGCTAATATGTATCAAGGTTTTTTTTTTTTTTCGAAGAAGTTTGAAAAATTAAAATTTTAACACATTATGGGTCCGTAACGTGACCTGAAATGATGGAAGAAAATTTCTTATGATAGATTTGTAATGTATGAAGCATAAGCTTTCAATAGACATATTGTATCAAGAAATGAGAAAAAATCCCTCTGTCCCCCCCCCCCCCAAAAAAAAGGTCCTATAGGGGAAACCGGGAAACTGGAATAGGAAAAATAACGGCGAGAAATGGTTAGCTATACTAGAATTTTTCTCATCACTGTAACTCCTATAGAAGCAAAGTTATAGCCTTTTAAAGATTGAAATGAAGTGAAGAAGGAAGCAAAATTAGGTGAGTGATCGACAGGGGGGGGAGGGGTCCACAGCTCTGGGGGTGCCATGTAGCTTAAACTTTTAAGTTAAAAATGGTAGAGAATTAAATGAGCGAAATTTTAAGGTGTATATTGGGGGAGGGTGCAAGCCCCCCCCCCTCAAACTTTTTTTGTTTCTTTTGAATAAACAAAAAAATATGCCCCCCGGCGGGGAGCAGATAAACCCCAAACGGGCGGAAGGGCGACCCTTTATTTATCTTTTGTCAAGGATTTAAAATGTGGATCTAAAATAAAATAGACCGAGAATTGGACATTTTAAAAACTGTATGCATATTTCGAATGGCCCTGTAACTTAAAACTGACGCGGAAGGGGGGGGGGGGGGTTAGAAGAGACGAGCGTGAAAAATAAAGCATAATAAACTAATACTTCAAATAATTGGACTTTTAAACAAAAATATAAAGATTTAACCTAGTGTCGAATTAATGGGGTGGCCCGCAGGGGATTACCCCCCCCCCAGAAGTTATGAGATTTTATGTTTTTTAATGCACAAATTGCGATTCCCTTTCTCTTACAGAGCTGTAAAACATGATGCCTTCCTTCGGAGTCGCAGAAAAATACCTGCATTCAACACTGATTTTGCCTAGAAAAAGAAAAAAAAAAAATCGAAATCGAATCTAAAGATCGAAATCGAATCTAAAGATCGAAATCGAGTCTAGAGAACGACATCGAATCTGAAGATCGACATCGAATCTAGAGATCGAAATCGAATCTAAAGATCGACATCGAATCTAAAGATCGATCTTACGGGCAGAATCGATTTTACATTTTTACTTTCTTTTGTAACTTTACAAGAAAAGAGTATTAGATTTGTGAAAAATTTTGACTTCCCGTTTTCGATGGATTTATATATTTTAGAAGGTCTTTAACACGACTTCATGGTTTTTAAGAAATATCTGTCTGTGTGTGTGTGTATCTGCACTCTGTGAGTCTGTATACGACAAAAATTTCTGACCGTTCTATCTGAAGAACAAATGCACGGAATTCCACAAAACTTTAGATTTAGTTTGACCTTGATATAAACTGAATCTAATTAATTTTTGGTGTATATAGCCTAACAGGTGGCGCTGCTATGCTGCATTTTTTGCGATTTGCGCAACAGCTATATCTGAATAACGAATGAACGGATTTTCATCACATTTTAGATCCAGTTAGTCCTTGACATGAATTGATGGTTTTTGCATTTTGATGTATATAGCTTCCCAGATGGCGCTGCTATACTGAATTTTTCACAATTTCCACTCAGCGCCATGTGAAAAGGGGGGGGGGAGGCGAAAGGAAGCGGTCGTTCTGAGCACGGAAATTTAGGGGGCGCCAAATTTTTACTACTAACATCACTTCTAGCCTATCTGAAGAAAAAGTTAATAGGGGGGGGGGCTAAATTGAACTTTGAACCAGGTGCAGTTCTCTTTTCGCACGCCCCTGTTTCCATTTTAGCTTAATCTCAAGAACTAATGCACGGACTTTCATAAAAATTTAGATTCAATTAGTCCTTGATATTATTTAATGCTAATTACATTTTGGTGGAAATCGCTTAAGAGATGGCGCTGCTATACTGCATTATTCATGATTAACGCAATAGCGCTATCTCAAGAACGAATTTTCATTAAAATTGAGATTCAGTAAATCTCTGACATAGATTAGTGTTATTTAGTTCTTGGTGTAAATTGTCCTACAGGTGGCGCTGATATGCTGCATTTTTTATGATTTCGCAATATCTGTATCTCGCGCTTTCATGGATTTTCATCAAAATTCAGATTCAGCTGGTACCTAATAAAAATTTATCCTGATCAATTTTTGGTGTACATCACTCAACAAAAAACGCTATTTTGCAGGGGGGGGGCGGGGGGGGGGGTTCTGAGGTTTCTTTAATTTTTCTGTCTTAGAAACTAATACACTGAAATTTTGGAATTGGCACATCCGTCTATTTTATCTTCGACTTTTGGAGGAAAATGAAAATTATATTACCTTCAGAGAAATCGATTAAAAATTTTAAAATATCGATTAAATCGAGTTGGCCGTAGTATCGATTAAATCGATTTAAAAAATCGAAATCGCCCATCACTAGTTTGTCTATCTGTCTGTCTGTAAACGCTGTATCTTCCGAACGAATTGAGATAGAGACTTGAAATTTTGTATGTACTTAGTATGTAAGAATGGGACGAAGCCTATTTAAGGGTGTTCTTAACTGATCCACTCAACAAGCGAAAAACGTTTTGACACATTTACAAATTCATTTTTTAACAGAAAGTTATAAAATTTTAATGCCTGACTATGAAAGCGATTTCGAATTGAACTTATTTTTCCATTTTATGATAATTAAATTACTTATCGAGTTATAAGCTATTTCGATGACGCAATCACCCGTTTTTCTCCTGCTTTTCGATCGGTTTTTCTGCTTTCGTCGGGAAATATACTAAAAAGTGTCAACTTTGAAGGCTTGTTATGAAAAATATATTGTATTTTGGAAAAAAACCCAGAAAATTGAGTGCAATTAGACAGTTTCTGAATAACAACACCTGCTATTTTCATGCATTTTCTGAACAAAAGTAAATTAAAGCATGTGTCACAAAGTTGCCCTTTTTGATTTAAGAACACCCTTAAGGGTCCCAAATCCAAATGTGTTCCGAAGGAAATAGGTGCCATTAAAGTTTGGGGTACAAAATTTCAAATTATTATAAAAACGCATAGCTGCCAACTTTTACGCATTTTTCATACCACAAAAATTTTATAACAAATATTATCTTATTTAATCGTCGAAATCTTATGTTTAAAGAAATGGAAAATCTCTGTACCATTTTAGTGTTAGCAAAAATGCGTAAAAGTTGGCAGCTATGAAAAACGGAAAAATTGGTCGATTCGCTTGAGTTTTTTCCTAAAATTATTCTTTATGTCAGTATTTTCTTGAAAATACATTTTAAAGATATAGGGGACGCTTTAGCCAGGAGTAACAAACAATTTTTTTTTTTTTTTTTTTTTGTACCTCATTAAATGTTTTCAAAAGCTTAGACTTAAATTTTGAACTCAAAATCTGAACCGTTGGGAGTGGTTAAGTAGCGAAAACTGAACTGTGTTCAGGAAGGGGCAAGGGGGGGGGGGAAATCATTTAATGTGTTATTTAATGTCAACATTTAATGTGATACAAAAAAGTACGGAAAAAAAATAGTTGTTCGTTACTCTAAAATCTAAAGCGCTCTCTATCGCTATTTTTTTTTTTTTTTAACTTTATCTTTAAAATTTATTTTCAAGAAAATATTGACATAAAAAATAGTTTTTGCAAGAACCGCAAACAAATTTATCAATTTTTCGTTTTTTAAATTATTATTTGAAATTTTGGACCCTAAACTTTAATGGCGGCTATCTCCTTTGGAAGACCGTTTGGGAATTCTGTTAGCAGGGATAGTTTTCTGTTTAATATTGTTTTGATATTATCTTGATGTATATTATCATCCCTTAAAGTTTTGCCCAAAGAGTTTTGATTCACACTGTATATAGCGACTAAAGGGCTGCTACAGCTTGACGCCACAGGCGACTAGTTTTATATTCTATTCGCACCAATATTTTTCTAATATAAATTTTGAAACATATTTTTCTTAAAAATATTGCAAAAGTGTGTATTATGGAATTCTCTTTTGAAAAAGTGGTACCAGTTCGAATTAACCCTTTATCTGCCGCATTATGAATTCGTGAAAATTTTACATTCTAAAGCATTTTACGCAAATTGTTTAAACCGAATTAAAAGATTTACACAATCATTTAATAAATATTTGAAGGATTTTAGAAGGATTGAAGGATTTAGAAGGATTAATTAAATTTGACTTTACAGGGATTTTGTGCAATTTTTGTAACCCCACTCAAATCTTTTATTTTTAATTATTTTCTTAGTATAATGTAGAATTATAAAATGTACAAATATGATGGTCTTACATTATAAACATTGAAATATTTCCGCATTGAAAAATACCCATCTCCTTCACTCAACGCCAAGAAAGCTAAAAAGATCCAAAGGCAAAAGAAATAATCCTTTAAAAAATATTTCTGTTTTGTGTAACCAATAATGCTTTTGCACAAGATAAAGTAATGTGTATCTGTAACTCATTCTAAACAATATTAAAATTAATCGACGTATTAAAAGACTTTTATAATAAGTTATTTTAAGGGTGTATTCGAAAAAACGCTTTTCCGCCTTTAATAGCTCGAATTTTTCTGATACAATTTCAGACACATTTTTTAAAGTAGAAACATGAAACTTGCTGAGGAGATTTTTGAAGAGACGTATAAGGTGCCGTGTGATGTCATTTTACGCTCAGTTCATTAGAATTTGATTTATAAACAATTATCTTCTCAGTATGACCCTTTTTTTCGTCCACAGATCTACCGCTTCGGAAAATTCGATTGTTTTTTTTTTTTTTTTTTTTTTTTTTTTTTTTTTTTTTTTTTAATGCAATATTTCCTGCATTTATCAAAGAAACGACAATTACGGCACCTTGTGTACTTTCTAAATAAGACATTTTGCCAATTTGATGCATATGAGAGCAAAAATGAAGTCAAAAATAAATCGGAAAGTAAGCAGTTTGAATCGAAATACACCCTTAATGGTACTTATAAGTACTATCGGTAGATAAAGGGTTAAAAAACAGTCGCCTGTTTTTTAACCCTGTTTTTTAGCCTTGCGACTATATCAGTGTCGCGTAGTGCATCATTTAAATAAGAAATTGGAGAAAAGTTGCATTAAAAACAGGTATAATTTTTTCAGAAATGCATATTTTAGTATTTGAAAAATTTGCAAGAGAGACATATTTGTTATGAAACATATATAGAAATTGTTTTATTTGTAAAAGGGAGACCCACTTCTATAAATACTAATCTAGCTTTTTAGAAATGTCCAATCAACCCTCTTTCTGACACATTTTTTTTTTATTTATTTTTCATAACAAAATTATCAAAATGAATCATAAAGTCTTTCGTTTTTGAGCAAAGAAAAAAAATATATATTTTGAGAGAACTCCTTATAGACCGAGAAGCGGCAGCATAGACAATCATCATATCGAATTCACGGATAAAAATCTAGGATTAATTAAATCTCGTTTTGTAAATTAAAACACAATCGGTCCTCCGGATAGATTTACCACTGTGCTTTCCCGCACCCAAAATTTAAAAAAATTGGAGGATTCAGAGCAGGAGAACATAATGGTAAACCTTTTCGTCAATCGCTAAAATCGGGTTTTTAGGTGTTTTGCACCAAGATAAGTCTTGGCAGACCGATTGCGTTTTAATATAAGAATCGAGATTTAACTAATCCTAGATGTTCATCCGATGAGGTGATTGTCTGTGCCGCCGCCGCCTCCTGAGACATGTCTATTAAGGCTGCTCATCATCCAATTTCCGAATCCCCCTCAGTAATGTCTCTAGTGGCTGAGAGGTTCTACTCTCAAAACTGGTAGACGGGAGGTGCTGGGTTCGAACTCAATCGAGCTCGTCAGCCTAACCGTTCTGTAGTTTTTTTTTTTTTTTTTTTTCTTTGCCTTATTAGTGGCTGAGAGGCTCTGCTCAAGAAATTGGTAGACGGCAGGTGCTGGATTCGAACTCAATTGCGGCCGGCCGTCGGCCTAATAGTTCGGAATTTTCCGTGATTTTTTGCTAATCTTGGATTTTCTTACAAAAATGCGGGTTAAATACCCTTAGAAAGACCCCCCCACCGAGGACACCACCCCGCTTCAGGGTCTTTATCATTGTGCTGATAATAGGCCGTCACAAATAAAACCAATAATCAATCAACTGTAGTTTTCTTCGAACCTTGGGAAACCTTATGTAAGTATGGGTTAGGTTCCTTTAAAAAGACCCCCACGAAGGACACTCTTCCTAGGACCTATATATCCTATATATCACCCGCGCAGATAATCAGCCGTTATAGATAACACCAACAACCCTCTTTAAGATAAAGTATATGGATGCTTTATGCATTCATATATGTGAAATTTTTCGTCAGGATACTAATTTTTTTAACTTCATTTTTCTGTGTGCTTTTCTTTAAAGATGTGTTTTTTTCTTTATTGACCAAACATTTCTAAAATCTATACTCAATTTAATTTTTTATGTGTTAAAAGCGGATTAACTGAAGGTAAAATATTATTACTTCGTTTAAAATTACACATTGATTCTAGAAATATTTTGAGAATTAAGAAAAAAAAAAAAACAGTTTGCCCGTTTTTTTTTACAATAAAAGAGGGGTGATAGTACACATCAAGACAAACAATTTTAAATAGGAGACCAAGGGTCCCAAACGTTTTCCAAAGGAGATAGCCGCCATTAAAGTTTAGGGACCAAAATTTCAAATAAACATAAAAAAACGGAAAAATCGGTCGATTGATTTGCGGTTTTCACTAAAATTAATCTTTATGTCGGCATTTTCTTGAAATTAAATTATAAAGATAAATTTCAAAAAATGCCGATAGAGGGCGCTTTAGACTTTGGAGTAACGAACAACTTTTTTTTGCCGGTATTTTTTGCATCTCAGACTTTCCCACCACCTCATAACCGTCAGGCAGAGAAAGGTACCTGCTGACTAAACTTTGCCCTTTTTTAAAAAAAATTGTTAGTAACTGTACCTGTCGTGCGTACGTATCGTAAAATAAATTTAGTGTTCATGTATCCCTGTCATCCTGCATTAATTTACCAAATCAGTACACTGCGTACAATACTGAGGGTCAGTATTCTGATGTGCCCAAATTAATCACGAGGAGAAAAACAAGTCGGAAATAGCACTTCAAGCGCAGCAAATGAGGTGCGTTCGTACTATAACTAAGTTTTAAAAATATTTAGATCTTGGTGTAATAGTATGCAGTACTTCGAATACAGTATAATAGTCGAAATCTCATATGTGTCTCCCTGTAAATACTATCTGCTTTCTATTATACAGGAAGTAACTCGTGGCAAACCTCAGAAACACATATCAATTTCATAAGATGTGAAATAGTTTAATGTAATTAAAATGCAGCCCAAACAATGTTTTCTCTATATCATTATGCAATGGAATATTTATAGCCCTGTAAATTAATAACAAATATTGTTTGTACCACACATTGTACCGCATGTGAATTTTAGTATATACTTTATAGACGCATACCAATTTTGCTATGTTCGAAAGAGTATAAAATCTTTAAAATGCATTTGAAACTATTTTTTCCCATTGGCCGTAATGTAACAAAATACTTTTGATTAAACTTTATATCCGATTTTCATAAAATTTGACTAGACAAAATTATGTAATAATTATACATTTTAAATTTAAACGATTAGCTTGTGTAGTTTTCGCTCTGTTATTTTCGGACAGACGGGCTGAACGACGACTATAGATGCTACGTATTCATATAATTACGAACGTTCTTAAAAATGAGTTGGTAAAGATAAAAATATTGCTGAATCATATAGGTTCAAAGAAAGATTGTATTACATAAGAATTACCATACAAGAAAAATATTCGCCGTAGAACTGCTATTGAATCAGATGATATTATCATTTCAATATAGTTGTAGTAATTTGGGGTATGCATGTGTTTGTACAGCTGTGAAGAATATTGTAGAAAAGAAATAGAGAATCGAAATGTTTTGGTTGTAAAATCTCATCTATCAAATTTTCCAAAAAATGTGACTCGTCAAAATATAATAAAACCGGATAAAAAGGAATCGTAAATGAGCGGAAAAAGTTTTTTTAGACAAATTTCCCTATTTAATAGTTATTCTGATTTGCTTGTTAAGTTGTTATGTAATTGTATCATGCTCTTTTCTTCAAGACCAAATTTTCCATGTAACACTTGGTAACGCAAAAACTTCGATTTGAGGAACATTTATTCAGATATTCGAATGAATCATTTTAAACATGTAATTATTTTTTTAACTTTAAACCGTATATAGGAAACATCTGACCCTGACGTAATTATGCAGAATATTGTAGATCGAATGTAATATCTGCTCTCAATCATATCATTTACTATAGGGAACGTTCCCAGGTGTAATTTGAGGATTTGAACGGGTGTAGTATCAAAAGGAAGATCTCGTCGTGTACGTTAAAAAGTGCAATTGAACTACCCGTCCGAATCCGAACGTTTTCGAGATATCAGCACTTGAAGTGTGAATGAATGAATAAATAAATAAATTGGGTGGTAGGTATATAAAGTATTCGTAAGTCATGCCAGCCTAAGAAAAACATTCTATTTTACACACTATATATACATATAGTTTATCCATTATGTCACGCCACACATTTTCAGAAACATTTGCATAAAACAAACTGCTGGAAATAACAAAAATAGATGGAAAAACTCTCGAATGTAACCGTATGCGAAAACTTCGTAGAATGCGAAGTACCTGTCTAAAAGAGGAGAAATAACTGGCAATGTGTGGGTGTAAAGGATTTTAGCTCGTAGCTCGGGCAAAGGTATTGTCAAAAAGATTAAAAACAATGCAAAGAAATTTTTAATTGCAAACAATTTATGTACCTGACGATCAATTTATTCATTTATTCTTTCACACTTCAAGTGCTGATATCTCAAAAACGGTTGGATTCGGACGGGTAATTCCATTGCACTTTTTAACGTACATAACAAGATCTTTTTTTTTTTTTTTTTTGATACCACACTCGTTCAAATCCACAAATTACACCTGGGAACGTTCCCTAATAAGTAAGAAAAATCCATCAGGAGCAGGCGTAGATTAGCAGTCGTGTGGTACCGGGTGGTAAAACAACAATAAATATCCTTTGACATGTTTCCCACTTAAAGTAATCTGAAGCGTCGAATATTTTTAATTGGGTTTTTTCAAACTTCATTTCACAAGAAAATAAATTCCACTGACATCGTATCATGTAGCCATCATAAGTAAAAAAATTTTATTTAACAGAGAAACTTCACCAGATAAATTCTTCTCACCAGCTGACAGTCGTTTTATTAGCAGAAGAAAAAAATGTGGAAATATAACTCCGAAGCCAATGTGACCAGATGTGATCAGATTCTGCGAAAGAATACATTATTTTATGGCTAAGATCTAAGTTGCCAATTACAAATTTAGAAATCGTGATTTCAACTAATACAAAAATTTTACCCCGCGAAAAAGAAAAAGAGTTCTCTCAGACTGATGGAAGGTTATCTGATGTAATCCGGTATAGCGTCACTTAGAAGGGAATTGCGGGTGATCGAATGACTTTTTAGAACGTAAATACAAAGATATAATGCTATAGATAAAATATATAAATTTATATAATGGGATTTTAGAAATAGAATTGTTTTGACAGATTGATGTTTTTTAGAATAAAATAAAGTAAAAAATAGGTTGATTAAAGGTGTAGAATTAAAATAAATATATTAAGATATTATAAAAATAAAGGGGAAAAGTTAAATATTGTAAGATTTTGGAAATAATTTAGAATATTTGGAAAAAAAACTATTATTACATATATATATACTGACTAAAAGATTTTTCTTTCACAACTCTTATAAGGAAAAAAAATAAAATTACAGATAAAATTACTCAAAAATAAAATAAAATAAATTTACAGAGTTTTGTGCATTTTTAATTATGTGAATTTACAGGTTCTATTGTAAATTTATCGAACAACGTCTCTATTATTTAAAAGAAACTCTGTTTTTCTAATTTTTGTAATTTTACATAAGACTTAAGAGTGTTCCTAAATCAAAAATGGCAACTTTGTGACATATGCTTTAATTTATTTTTGTTCGGAAATGCATGAAACTAGCAGGTGTTGTTACTCAGAAACTGTCTAATTGCACTCAATTTTTTGTTTTTTAAAAACACAATAGATTTTTCATAACAAGCCTTCAAAGTTGACATTTTTGAACACATTTCCCGACGAAAGCAGAAAAACCGGTCGAAAAGCAGAAGGAAAATCGGTGATCACGTGATCGAAATAGCTTAGAACTCGATAGGTAATTCATTGATCAAAAAATGGAAAATTAAGTTCGATTCGAAATCGCTTTCATAGTCAAGCCTTGCAATTTTTATATCTTTCCGTTAAAAAATGAATTTGTCAAAACGTTTTGCGCTTGTTGAGCGGAGCAGTTGAGAACACCCTTAAGATAATGGATTACTCGTAAATTCTCTGTAGTTTCACAGAAAAATGTTTAACAATGTACGGAATTCTCAAAAACTTGTACACTTGATCTAAGTCAATATTTCCGCATATCGGAATGCATTACGAGGATAAAGTGAACTAAAAATGTGTTTTTCTTTGTACAGCTGAAAAATATTCATTGCTAGTAGAAAAGTGCCAGGAAAGTATTGTATTTTACATGTGAAATCCCATTGCCTAATTTTTTTTTTTTCATAAAATACAAATGACAATTTAAGGAGTACTTGTGAGACATTTGTTGTTATAGCTCTAATTTTCGTCTGATTTGTTGATTTGTTAATTTTCGTTTAGACTATAATCAAATGATAGATTGGATGTACTCTCATGTGAGCAGACTAGACCTTATTATTCTCGTCCAATTACGATATTGACAACACCATTAACTACAGTAATTTCTCAAAAATGAGACACAGACAACAGATCTAAAGACAACTAAAAAAACTAGTCGTTGGGGGCCACCATAATACTTACCCATCATGGATATGCATATGAAAATAAAACATGTAAAAACTATTTATACAATGCATTGCAATTCATAAACAAAATTTAAATATTGTTAATATACATAGTAATGCATATTAAAGAACTGCTGATGTACCAATTTCGACAAATTATATAAAACGCCAAACTACTCAAGTAGTACCGAACTGCGTAAAAGAAACATCCTTATAACTCCAAAAATAATAATTCTATTAACTAACAATTAACTGCGTCGGATTAAGCATCTCATTTCCAATGTAAATATACCTCTGAATTGAAATTTGAATGAAATACAGGATCATGAAAAATCGAAGAATGTGGAAAACAAGATTACAAATATTTCGGCAACTAATAATCCGATCGATTTCGTTTTATATGCAAAATGTGTGTTATTTTATTGCCTTTTACGTCCATTCCTTAGAACAAAAAAATTCGAAAATTTTTATGTACTTTTCATCAGAACGAATTTTTCGAGAGTCCGAAAAAAATAGTTCCGTATAATCGAGGTTGCTGATATTAAATAGGCTTCGTTCCATTCTTACATACTAACTACATACAAAATTTCAAGTCTCTATCTCAATTTGTTCGGGAGATAGAGCGTTTACAGACAGACAGACGGACGGCAAAATTTTTTTTCTAAAAATATGTTTTTCGGAATCTCCACTATCTAAAACGTGTAAATCCAACAAAAATTTTTTTTTCGATTTTCAAAACGATTGCAAGATTTACCCTATACTACGTATGATGGTTAAGTAATAAAATAAAAAATGAACAAATCAATTTCGGTAAGTCAATTAACAGGTTGACTGCCACGGCAATTTTCAGAAATCTGGCCAAAAATGACAATATGATTTTATCCTATTGTCTTCTCTAATTCTAGTCCATAGGTAACATCAAAAATCATAAAAAATGATTTAAAAAATAATAAGAGCTTACGAATTATCTCGCAGTTGGTAATTATATTTTTTTATCGTTTTTTAGTAAATTTTCTGTTCATGCAAGCCAGCATTGATTCTTTGTTCTTTTACTAGAAGTAGGGATGAGATTTCCGCGTTTTTGAGAACCAGTATAATTTTTGAGAAAATGTTGTTGTTTTAAATCGCAAAAATGTTCGGATTAAATGAAATAACATTTTCTCTAACAAAATACTGGTGTTCAAAAACGCGGAAATCTCATCCCTATAGAAGCCATCTATCGATATTAGCACTGATATATTGCGAGTTTAATCGTAGCTGGACAAAAATGGAAAGTAAACACAGTGCGAGATAACTCGTAGTTGGCGTCCTAGAAAAGAACGCAATCTACGAGTTATCTCGTAGTTAAAGTAAAAAATCTGAGACTTAAGTATATGGACTGTCTTTATAACATTGAACCTGATAGAAACTTACAGATCGCTAGGTGCCTTAGATTCTACTGTCCATCATCCATAAATCCACACGTGTATGAACATAGACTCTTCTTTTTATTATTATTGACTAGCTGACCCGCCCGGCGTTGCCCGGGTCCGTATTAACAATATTAAACGAACTTGGAATTTGTATGATTTTATCATTAACTCGTTACATGCAGAAATGCATTGTCTGAAATATGTAGCCACTGACTGTGTGAAAAATCGGTTTTAAAAACAACAACTAATATTAAGCTCTAAAAATACTCAAAATGAGCAATGAAAAACGCGAGAGGGAATATGTATCCAACGATTGCATGACTTTCGTGTTAAAAATTTGATATTTACCCGTAAAAATCACTGTTAAGTCACGTAACTAATTATTATTTTCACATACAAATTCCAAGTAAAATATTTTGAATTTCAAACTAATTATATCACTCTTAAACCCGACTATACCATGAATGAAATCGATACACGATGGTAGCTAAAAGATTGGTATATAGTATTATAATTTCAGAGCTATTTAACAAAAGTAAGTGTTATTTTTAATCAAATCTTGCGTAATGTTCACTCTGTGTATAAATTCCTAACCTTAAACTTTTGTACCGTAACCAGAACCTGTCTTTAACCTAACAGCGACTTAACAGTACCCTACCGTAAATTAAATATAACAGAAATGTAACCTAGCCTTCACTTTATTGTAACATATCCTTATTCTAATCACAACATAAATGCAATTTAACTTTAACCTAACTTTAACCTAAATAATATAATAGAAAAAAACCATTTTAAAAAATTACTATTTCTTCGTAAAATATGCTTCAGCTGTAATTCATTTCTTTCAATTCGTTTTATCAATACAAAATTCCTTCCTCGTGCTTTTGTTTGAGACATTAAAATTTCAGCGATAAATGGTTTAATATTGTAAACCTTTTTTTTTTTTTTTTTGGTTTACTTCGCCTCCACCTATCTTTTTCTCCATAGTGTACAGCAGCTGTGATTTAAAAAAAATCCTCATTTAAACTGACAGTTTGCCAGTCTATGAATTTTAAAGGTCTATCCCAGCTTTTTAGGTGCGTTCGTAATTATGTAAATACGTAGCACCTATTGTTGTCGCTCAGTCCGTCCGTCTGTCTGTCTGTCTGTCTGTCCGTCCGCATATAACAACGCAAAAACTACCCAACCGAATCGTTTGAAATTTAAAATACATAATTATTACATAATTTTGTCGTGTCATTTCAAATTTTATGAAAATCGGATGGATAGATCAATTACAGGGACAATCAAAAGGATTCCGTTACATTACGGTCAATGGGGAAAATAGTTTCAAACGCATTTTAATCGTTTGAAATTTAAAACGTATATTTATTACATAATTTTGTCGAGTCATTTCAAATTTTATATAAATCGGATGGAAAATGTCAATTACAGGACAATCAAAAAGATTCCGTTACATTACGGTCAATGGGGAAAAAAGTTTCAAATGCATTTTAATCGTTTGAAATTTAAAACGTATATTTATTACATAATTTTGTTGAGTCATTTCAAATGTTATGAAAATCGGATGGATAGATCAATTACAGGGACAATCAAAAGTATTCCGTTACATTACGATCAATGGGAAAAAAAGTTCCAAATACACTTATTTGAACATTTTTACACTTATTTGAACATAACAGAATCGACATGAATCTATGAAATATGTACTAAAAATACATTTTGTACAAACTGTGATGGAAAGAATATTTATTATTAAATTACAGGGTCACACGAATGTATTCCACTAAATAATGTTATACGGGAAAACATTGTTTGGGGGATGTTTTAATTATATTAAACTACTTCACATTTTATGAATAAGATATACGTTACTGAAGTATAATAAAAATTACTCCCTGCATATTTACAAGAACACAAAGATTTCGACCACTATACTGTATCCAAAGTACGCTCTACTATATCAGCAAGATCTGAATATTTTAAAACTTCGTTATCGTACGAACGCACCTCATTTGCTACGCTTCACGTGCAATTTCCAACTTGTTTAATTATTTCTGCGAAAATTTTATGCAACCAATCAATCATATGAAAATGAAAGGAAAAAAAAGCGAAAAAAGGCGATTTTTTATGAGAGTGAACTTTGGAATTTAATTAATTACCCAGTTAATAAATAGAATTTTAAAATTCTGAGCTTCAGGTGCATCAGGAGAGACATTGGGCTATTCTCAAAAAAATTTTGAGCTTTGTACGTGCTGTAGATTTTGCTAGCCATCGCAGACACACAGACACACACACAGACAGACAGAGCGTTTTGTTCTTTTATTAGTATAGATTATGGTGTCAAAATAATAATTTAAATATCTTAATTAATTTGTATTAGATACACTATTTTCCGGTAGTAAAAATTGTACTTTCCGAATCTTCATGACTCTTCTATTATTGATTGCTTTCTTGATTCCCATGCTCCAGATTTATTAAGAAAATTGGAAGATTCAACATTATCTCAGAAGAAAGTAAAGGATACAGTGTCTTAGTAAAAAAAAAATATTGTATGTAATTATTAGACATCTCTTTCACCTACTCATTTCCGCAAACTTATATATCGGTTCACTAAGCAGCAGGTTTCAAGCATTGGAAGTATTATTTAAATTAATATAAATCTACAAAAATAATGCTGTTTTAAGACGCTTTGTTATAATTAATATTCTCAAGGCTTATATTTCTATATGTAATTAAATGTTTTATATCATGTTGGAAAAATCATTTTTTTTTTAGATTTTATTTTTACATTACAGGGAAAACAACTTTACAATTTGCCCTTTTATGTGGTGTTTAGAGGCAGGGGCCTCGCTAAGGGGGGGGGGGACAGGGGGGGAGCCTCCCCCCCAAACATCCGCAAATGTTGTTACACTTGGCAAATTTAATTAAAATTTTAATAAAATTTTTGGTACATTTTCTATTTTTGATAGAATTTGCAAAAGTTACAACTCTAATTGGAAATATTATTAAACTTTTTACAAATAAGAACTGTATTACATTTTCTAAGTGTGATAACTTGGCAAAATTATAAAACGAGTTGGCAAATATGAAAATTTGACTTGGCAATTTAAGATCTTCTCCCCCACCAATAAAAAGTCTTAGCGATGGCCCTGTTTAGAGGGAATTTAGGAAAAAAGGTCAATGGAAAAAAAGGCAACGGAAAAAACGTCAACGGAAAAAAAGGCAACGGAAAAAACGTCAACGGAAAAAAGGGCAACGGAAAAAAGGTCAACAGATAAAAACGGCAACAATAAATAATAGTAATAAATGTCAGTTCTTCAATAAATCGAAAGTTGATATACATTAGTTATTAAGGGAGGTATCTTAAGTTATAGAATACCGATTCTATGTTTCAAGTAAGCATATAAGTGTATCGGTTAGTACACGTGTATCGGTTATTTCAACTCGATTGATGAATAGCTTACGTTTAAAAACAGCGACTTTCATATCTTTATGCAAACTTTGACAAAGGACATTCTTTGGAGTGAGAAAAAAGTTTAAAACAGACAATGAAAAAAAAAAAAAATGGTACAAATACATTTTAAATAAAATGGAAAAAATGGATTTTTTTTTTTCTCTTGATATTTAATTATGTTATTAGAATGTTAAGGAGGATAACAGAAAATGAGTAGAAATGTGGAGATTTGGCACAAGAAAACTCAATTTTGGATACAGCAGCATAAACCATTTAAATTTAAATAAAAAAAAAGGAAATTTGTTATGGTGATTCTATTGATTATAGTAATAATAATAATAATAATAAAAATAATAATTGAATAAAAAATGTATGTATAAACATATTATTTCATTTTTCGACAAGTGAATTGCATTTTGTTATAAGGTTGTGCTTTCTCACGATGACCTTTATCAGGCTTTCGCGTGCGAAAATTCTGTAGAAAACACCATTTTGGACAGCATTTTCTGGAAGGCCACCTGCATTTATCAAAAAATGAAAACATTATTCAACTTTATGGTTTCTAAATAAGCCCCCCCTTGTCAAATCCGCCCCACCAGTGGCTAAGAGGTTGTGCTTTCGAAGCTGGTAGACGGGAGTGCTGGGTTCGAACCCAATCGCATCCGTCGGCCAAATCGTTCGGAGTTTTCCATGATTTTCTTTTAACCTTGGGTAATCTTGCGTAAATACAGTTAGAAAGACCTCGACGGAGGGCTCTCCTACAAGGACCTATATACCCCGGGCAGATAATCGGAAGTAACAACAATAACAATCCTTGCCATTTCCAAATCGGTAAACGAAAAAAAAGTGCCTGGAAAAAAAAGGACCGGTAAAAATATGAGTATATATAAATATAATGTAATAATATTATTAATAATAATAATTGAATCATAGATTAATATTTTGTTATATTTATATAATTTTATAAATTTATTATATTTATAGATTTTATATTTTTTAATATTTAAAATAATTATTATATTTAATAATTATATGCTATATTATTATTACTACATTACTATTATTAATATTTATAATATTTTATATTTAATTTTTTATATTTATATATTATAATATATATAATATACAGTGTAACACATAATAATTAATATAATAACATAATAAAAATATATAATAATATATAAATATAAATTAAATATAAAATTATTAATGAATAATTAATTATTATTTAAATATTATTAATTATTAAATATTATAAATTTTTATTCATTTCTTATTCTTTTTCTACAAGTATTATCGAGAAATGAAAACATTATTCGACTTTATGGTTTCTAAATAAGACCCCCCCCCCCTTGTCAAATCCGCCCCACCAGTGGCTAAGAGGTTGTTCTCTCGAAGGTGGTGGACGGGAGGTGCTGGGTTCGAACCCAATCTCATCCGTCGGCCAAATAGTTCGGAGTTTTCCATGATTTTCTTCCAACCTTGTCTCCTTCTTGCCTTGTAATTATTTTTATTAATAGAACCACCATAACAAATTTCGTTATATTTTAAATTTTATTTTAAATGGTTTATGCTGCATGTTGCCAAATTTAGTTTTCGTGCATTAAACTTTAAAATTTCGACTCTTTTTCTGTTATCCGTCTGAATATTCTAAATATCAAGACAACAATTTTTTGTGCCTTTTTTTCCACCCTATTTAAATATATATACTTGTTTTTTTATTTATTTATTTTTTCACGTTTGCCCCTTTTTCGTCAATTAAAGAATGTTTTTGGTCAAAGTTTACATAAAGATATGAAAGTTGCTGTCTTTATCCATAAGCGTTTACCTGTTGCCCTTTTTTCCGTTGCCTTTTTTTCCGTTGACGTTTTTTCCGTTGCCCTTTTTTCCGTTGACCTTTTTTCCGTTGACCTTTTTTCCGTTGACCTTTTTTCCGCGCACCGTTTAGAGGATTAAAGCTTATTACTTTCGCGTATAGTTATTTAGGTATTATTTGTATTTTTCTACAAAGCCCAAAACATTAACTAAATTAGGTGTGGATTATTTTATATATATATATATATTATTTTTATTTTATTTTTTACCATTTAAGCAGCAAGAAATAAACAAAGAACATGTTATAAACATTTTACAATATAATTAGTCATGACAACTTACTTAATTCGATTAAATAGAACAAAAAGCTACCTACAATATTAATAACATAACTATTCTATATTTAACGAAAGTTATTTTTATCGCAGTGTTTACCTCTCTAGAAAAGGAAATTTGTCACCATTGATCCCGAAAAAGAAAACAAGTAGATTGATAACGTTTTCTTTTCTTATCAGAACAGAGCAAGAAGATGAAACCTACGCTATTACTCTGATCCATATTCTATGCCTCTAATTCCTGTTAGGCAATTCAATTTCTCTTTTTGTCTCCATTCCTTAAAATTAATCGTCATCGACCGGCTTTTGTTGTTTCCTCGCGGTCTATGAATTGAAGTGAAGTCATGCGATTGTGGAAAGTAGAACTTGCGCAATGTTACCTTTTCGTGGGTTATCCAACCGAACCCTTTGGCGGGAAAAGGATCGCGGGAATCGGGGCCAAAGGTTCAAGGCTACTTTTTTAGCTGCTGTGTTTGATCTGTTTTCCTTGAAAATTTGAGCATTCTAAAAGTTTGTACATAATGAGCTATCAGTGCTTCATCGTTTACGAAATCTCGCCAGACGCAAGGCCAATGAAATCATAAAACTGCTTCTTTGTTTTGGTTTGTTTAACCTCTGGTTTTTGTTTCTCAAATAGAGGAGAAAATTAGAGATGTAACAATGTAGATAATGTAACTTTATGCGTTAATGTGGTACTCAAAGAGATCTTTTATGCAGTTTGGAGTTGAGATGTGGTACTTTTTTTGTATTTTATTTAAAATGATGATCTGCTTAATTGCGTTCTTCTTCTAGTTTTTTCCCTTGTTGTTTTCATGGCTTGCAAAATTTGGATGATTTACCGTTTAATTTCTATAGTTCGATCCTCTATTATTCAATTATCTGATGTTTCGAGCCAGTTTTTCATGATTTATGTAACCACAATCGCCTTCTATGCGTTCTATAAAAAATAGAGCTCTACAATAATAGAAAAAAATAGAGCACAAAATACAATACTCTACAATACAATACTCTACAAAATAGAGCTCTACAGGAATCCTAGTGATCCTGTTGATGAGTATGGAGCCAACTTATATGGGCTCATGAAGCCCGAGCCCACCCAATGATTTTGAATCCTAGCATGCCCACTTTTCATTATCCTATTTAGTTATTTTTTTTCAATATTTTATTATTATTATTTTTCTCCCTAGAACAAAAATTATTTTGTCAATGACCATGTGCATAATACTCAAACTGACATCCATAAATCCCAACCGACTGAAATGTCCACTTTCTGCTATTTCAATTTGTAGTCATGTTCATGACATGATGATATTACAATAAATATTATTGTCTTTATAAAGATAAATTTATTAAAATTGCAACTTTATAAAAACATGATAACTTGGCTTAAAATTCTCATCTTTCACCATCTGCCCAAAGAAGAACAAACTAGCTGTATCATTTTACAAAATATTTTTGAGCCCACCCAATATTTTTGAGCCAACCCAATATTTTTCAAAAGTTGGTGCCACTGCTGTAGTTACTATTGCTAAGAGGTTATCTAAAGTACATGGAAAAAAAAAACTATAAAATTATATTTACCATCAAATTATCTTTTTGATGTAATTTTTTAAAAATGCTTTTATAAAAGAATGGCGCGCATTTCATTGATAAACATTGAGTGTAATGCCGTAATTGAGGTTATAAATTGGGACGGTAATGTAACAACATAATTTCATCACTCAAACCACAGTACAATAATCAGAGTGCATTCACAAAAGAATCGCAGTTGTAAAATAAAGGAAAAATAAGTAGATGACAGACGTGCTCACGACAAATATTCCAGGCGAGTGGAAACTGGATAACATCGAGAACTTGTATCGAATTTCATTTTAAGAATTTCAATATTTTGGAGATGTTTGCTTCATAGCACCTCGATCAGACAACTTGCCGGCTACAAAATACTGCGTGTAGCAATCACAACAACAACAACAACAACAAAAATAATCAGTGAAATATTAATCTTTATAGTAGCCTCTCACTAACTCTATCTTTCCGTTACCTGAAATGCTGCGATGAGCCTCCAAAGTATTAACAAATTTATCAGGGCATAACTTATGAGGGATTAACGTCAGTTCAAGAATTTTCTTTAGAGTTTACTATTCTATAATTTCTGTTAAATGAATTTCAAGCAGAATTAATGGTCACCTTATGTAATCCATGTGCAAAATTTAACGGCATCAGAACCCAGAGAATATTAAGGTTTCTTTAATGTGCCAGACTTCAATTAATTATAGATTATAAAGATAGGGGGACATTATAAGAGTTTCATGACAACCAGTGGCGTAGCAAACGAGGGGTGGAGGGGCGGTCCGCCCCGAGTGTCACCCTCTAAGGGGTGACACATAATCTCTTTTTGCAAATCTATAATCTTATAAGATTTTGGAAAAGAATTCTGAAATAAAATGAAAATTCTAGCGCACGACGCAGCAGAGTTAATTTCCATTTCTTTGAGAATGTGAAATTTTTTCTAAATAAGATATGCACCAGACAACAAAAACCAACGAATGGGGGCGAAAGCAAATTTAAAAAAAAAGATTTATCTTCTACATATAGACACTGCATTGACTTACACGGACTATCAGTTGAGTGATGAGTTGCTCCTATGGCTTTTTTATGCAAGAGAACAAAAGGTAAATACGGAATGATATGGTCTGGTCATTTGTTGTAATAACATGGAATTGTGATTGAAAAAATATGACGGATTGGACGGAAGGGGTGACATCATTTACATCCGCTTCGGGTGTCACCCATTCTAGCTACGCCACTGATGACAACCCATATTTACAGAAATTAGCTTTAATATGCTGGACACTTTTGTTTCGATCAACTTGACAAGTATGTTCAAAACCTTTTCCACCAATCAAAATTTATTGCCTGTAAGTCACCACTCTCTTATGAAGACACTCCAAATTTCCTCCTCAGAATCGATTAGCATGCCTTATAGCTTATAATATTAGAAGAAGTAGCATGCAATAATACACTTATAGGTATAAAAAATGATATGCAGAGACTATAGCGTGACTATTTGCAAGATATCAATCTCAGAGCCATTGTTAAGGCACTTTAATGGAAGGGGTTGTCATAAAAATGACAAATCATTTATCAGCGTTTGCCAGCAGTATCTGTTTAACCAGAAAATTTATTGCAATAAAATCTGTGAAAACACAGTCTGTAATAAACAGATTTTTTTTTTTCGTTCCCAATGTAATATACTATACTTTACCTCCTAAAACGGAAATCTGTTTAGAACTGGATTTTTTTTTCTATTAGTGATTCCGTTCCCTATATAAATTACTGTATTTTTTAAACGAATTTTTTTTAGAAAGTTTGCCAGGTGAGCTTTGAGTTTTTGTCAAGTTGAAAGAAATTTATCAACTCTTTGGCAAGGTTGAAGCATCTCTCCTTCCTGATTAAGTTATTCTAAATAACATGTGTTTCTAGGAAGTCAGAGTGATAACTTGTGTGCTTTAAGAACTAAACATATTTTAGCTATTTTTTTTTTTATCTAGATTTTTTTTATGTTGCTTTGATAGCAATTAAAAGACTGAATCGTTAAAATTATTTTTAATATTTTCTATCATATTTTAAAATGTTTATAAATTCTGCTTGTCTGTCTGTCATCTGTCAATGTTCTAACTCGCAAAAATATACCCAGATTGCCATGAAATTGAAACATGTTATTGAGGTTTACTATAGTATGTTTTACATAGAGAATAGAGTTCGTATCGTTTACGGTTCGTTTATAGAGATACTCAAAAGTATTCCGTTACATTACAATATGCTGGGTAGAAATTTTCCAGTGAAGTTTAATTATATTAAACCATTTTAAAGATAATGAAATTTAAATACACCATTGAGATATACTACAAGGTGTTTAGTGTAGAATACGGTGTACATGCAATTTATTCTTCATTTACAGGGTCACACTAAAGAATTTCGTTTCAGTACTGCCTAAGAGCAATAATTGTTAGAAGTGTGTTTTCAGTTATGGTGCATGATAAATGTTTTTAGGGTTTCGTTCATCTGACGAAACCTTATTCGTCTCTGCCCTCTGTCTGTCTGTCACAGAGTCCGTACACAAAAACTATAACAAGGCAGATCGTTCAAATTTTAGGTACTAAACGCTGAATTTCTCTTGTCACACAACAAATCATAAAAGTTTGAAAAAACTATTATTTTAATTAAAATATTTATTTTAATACCATCCGTTCATTTTTTGTTGTTGTTTTCTCTTCTAATCGTTGCCAAAGTTTAAATAGATTTAAAAATTATTATGTATCTAACCTAAATTAATGGATTAAATAATCACATGAAAAACGTGTATTTGTTTTTATTTTGGTAAATAATTCCAGAATTGTTTTAAATCAGTTCTCGATCTTGTTTATTAATTATTTTTTATTTCAGGTGTATAAATATTCCATATCATATACAGACGGAACAAAAGTTGTCAGGTACATTTCCGTTTATTGACGGAAATTCCTCAATAGGAATTTTGAACTGTGCAAATGTTTTGAACTGTGCTTTTAAATAAACTAACTTGTAGTTTACGTGGGACATTGCAAAGTATCAACTACAACGGAGGGTTCTCGCTGGCTTTTGAGTAAAAATTAGCGATTTAGCAAGTAAGAAATAAAAATCATTCGCCAAATGAAAAAAATATTAACAAAATATATTTGGCATGAAACATTGGAAAATCTACCCTTTAATCCCTTATTGTATCCGTTTGTTCGGTGTGTTCTAAAATAACAATGTGTATTTTTTGTCATTGTTCAAAATAAAGAAATTCAACTATACGCGACAAAAACTATTAAAAAAATTAGTACATTCTAAATGTCTTATTGAATATGTAAATATTTCAAACACTCTTTAAGCGGTAAATTGCAATGAGATTTTGATTATAATCGATAGAAAAAATTGCTGATTTGCCAATGGTACTTTGTATACAACGAATAAACATCACCGTAAATGGCAAATTCAACGCCACATTTCAGAAAAAGTTTTCTCGATTTGGCAATTGATACGATTAATTTTGTTTGTAAATTTACCGGGACATAGATAGTGATAAATAATCTTCGCCGTGTCTTTGGCTACTGCTAAACTGAATTGGTGTCGAATGAGTATTTCTATAAATAATAATGTAAATGGAACGGTGCGATTGTAGATGAAAAGCGACATCAATCGTCCAAAAATTTGGGTAAGAATCTTAATTGTAACTGTACAAAAAATGAGCAGAAATTGAGCACTCGCAATTTGGCGAATCTAATTATTCATTTACTCGAAAAAAAATTTGTCGCAATTTGGCGCGATGGTAAGCAACAGCGAGAACCCTGACTACCGGTGAATATTTTTATATTATATTCACACCACTATCTTCAAAAATACACTTCCCATATCTATTGCTTAAAAATCTATTGATAAAGAATATTCAGTTGCATTAAAATAGTTTGCTTTTGGCTAGGAAATTTGCTGCTAGCCAAATCGAGTGACGTTTTCGTCTTTACACGCCAAACATTCGAAAGTATCTTATACTTCGCACACTTCTCTGCCAAATTTTCTCAAAGCATATGTAAAAAAATTTTCTTTTGAAAAAGTAGTTCTAGTAGCTCTAAAATATTTGCCTGTAATTGAAAGTTTAGTGCACCCCCACATATTATGTAGTATGCATACAAATCATATCATATACATAATCATGACATACATACATGATCATATACATAAAAAATATCGTTTTTTTTTTTTTTTTTTTTTTTTTTTTACTTACTATTGATGATAATTACAGAAATTGGTTATGCAAATGCGTTACATTTTTTCCAAATTCTTTATTTAGGCATTATCGTACACCTTGATAAAGGGTATAGCCGGGTTTCTTGGTAAAATATGCCCTTGAGTCAACCACATCGAGTCGAGTCCTACATGGATCGACAGCCCATAAAAAGAAATTCATTTCTCCCCAGTTTTAAGTTTGTATCTCAAGACCATGGGGGAGGGGGGTAATGGCCCTAAATGTTTGTTTTGGAAAAGAGTACTCTGTGACGAAACTACTAAGCAGATTTCAACAAAAAAAACAAAGGAATGTAAAAAACCACCATACGAATGTTTGATAATTTTTTTCAGATATTTTTAAACAAAAGAACAAGTTTTCTAACATTTTTCCTGTTTTTAAATGTACATTTTAATTAAAAATAAATTGAAATTTCTGAGTGACCACCTTAATTTTTTTGCATGAAATACTATGAAGCATGATGCATATTCACTATGAATTTCAACTTTCTACGTATGGTGCATCCTATTAAAAAAAGGGCAAAATCATATTCCGGCGGTAATGTGGGGCGTGTCTCGGACAAATTTCACGCCTTCTTATAAAAATACCGTGTGAATTAATATGTGATATTTGAAAAGAAGGCCTGAAATTTGCCCGAGACGCGTCCCACATTTCCGCCGGAATATGATTTTGCCCTTTTTTTTAATATGATGCACCATACGTAGAAAGTTGAAATTGATTCTAAGAAATTGATTCTTAAAACTGGGGAGAAATGAATTTCTTTTTATGGGCTATCGATCCATGTAGGACTCGATGTGGTTGACTCAAGCGCATATTTTACTATGAAACCCGGCTATACCCTTTTTACGTTTTGTAACAGCATTTTAAATAATATGGAAAGTGCTTATTAAAATATGCTGGACACATGATTTTTCATTCTTGCTGTTATTATTACTATAATTGCTACGTATCACCATCTTAAGTGAAATGTTCTAGAGGACTCACTTACTTAACCTTTTCGTATAGTCCGTCTCAAAAGTTTAAGAACTCTGCAAATCTGGTTTAAAATAATTAAAGAAGAAAATATTTTATGCTAATTTACTATAAATATTCGACATTTAATCAAAATAAAATAAAATTAGCCATTTTGGTTTATTAAAACAAAAGATTTATTTATTTTTATTTAATTTTTCTTTTTTCTTGAAGAAACGCTCTCTCAAAAGTTTAAGCACTTTATGCAAATTTTTTTTAGAACACGGGATTGGTATTGTGTAATGACATTGTATGACATCATATTGCACTTTTATACAAGTATAAAAGGTGGATAAATTATTTCCTCTCGTTTTAAAAATGTCAAAGGGTAAAGAATTCACAAAATGTGAGATTTTGAAAGTTTTTAAATTGAAATCGCAAAATAAAAGTGTTTCTGTAATTAAAAAAAAACTTTAAATAGATCAAAGCGATGTATATATCAAGTACTCTCTAGAAATGATAATTTTAAGTGAAAACCAAGATGTGGACGACCACGTATGACGACTGTTCAGATTCATCGCAGAATACGGAGATTTTATATCTAGACAAAATATGTCCATATGGCAAATTAAAAATAATCCCAGTGTACAGGTGTCCAAAGACACTGTACATAGACGTATTGAAGAGTGTGATTACATCACACTAAAGAGAATGGCTCGCAAACCGTCTCTCAAATTACATCACAAACAGGAAAGAATGAACTGGGCTAAAACAAACACATGTCCTACGGGGACAAGTGGTTTACTGTTTTATTCAGCGATGACAAAAAGTGGAACTTAGATGGCCAAAACTCACTGGCTTTTGTAAAAGGAAGACGAGATTCAAAAAAGTCTCAAGAGACGCTAAACCATCATTTGCTTCCATTCGTCGACATTTTTTTTTTTGGGGGGGGGGTCTTGAATGGACTTTTCAACAAGACAATGCCTCATTCCACGTATCACATTCTACAAAACTTTGGTTTTCTCAGAAAAATGATAAAGTTCGGCCAGCTTTAAGTCCAGCTTTAAGTCCAGATTTAAACTCGAGTGAGAATGTCTGGAGTATTTTAACCCGCCAGGTTTAGGGCAATGGAAAGCAGTATGACTCTGTTGAGGAACTCCAAGAGGCCATTGAGAAAGCATGATATTCTTTGCCACCAAAACCTTTCAAAAACTAATAATTTCGATGGACGCACGTTTATTTCAACTAATCCGAAATCACGGGAAAAGAATTGTTAGTAAAAGTTCTGTATAAATCTGGTTGTTCTTGACATTGGGCATAAATTTCTGAGACAGTTTTTTTAATAACTCTTTTTAATTATATTTTGTAAAATTACGTAATTTTTTTTTCTATTTTTGATATCATTTATTTAAAAAATGTTGCGAAATCTGCAAATAAAAAAATGTTATTCATTCTAACTTTTTATAATTCTTTAAAAATTGACATTTTATGCTTGTGCTTAAACTTTTGAGACTGACCTTATCTGATATTCTAATAATAGTAAACGTTTTTATATTACGACCTATTTAAAAATGAAATAAGAAAAGCTCTTTCAAAGCCTTGTAATACGTGCTAAAACATTTATTTGAATAAGGTACTTAATTTTTAATAAAAATTCTTTCATTGCCTTAGTGTTTCATCGTTTTTGAAATCTATCCAGACGCCAAGGTCAATGAAAACATAAAACTTCTTTTCTGCTATAGTTTGTGCAGCTTTTGGTTTTTGTTTCTCAAATAATTGTAACAATGACTACTCATTTGTAACGAGATTTTTTTTTATGAATAGATGTATTCATATATTTTTTATGTATTTTAAGTGGAACATTGTTGTAGTTAATTTTTAGCACTTTCCAACAAAGTTGAAAAGTGCTTATGCGTTCGGTTTGTCTGGCCGTCTGTCCGCGCTCTAACTCTCGTAAATATATTCGGATTGTCGTGAAAATTTTGGAAGTTAATGACGTTTATCTGAGCACGAACCCTATTGAAAATGAAGGTTCTGCCATGATAATCTTATTTACAGGAACAGTCAAAAGTTTTCCATTACATTACGGCCTATGGGGAAAAATCGTTTCAAATGAATTTTAAAGATGTTACTCACTGTCAAACATCTTCAAATTTATATGCATCTACAAAGTGCACTAAAATATGAATTTTGTAAAGTGTGCAGCGAAAAGAATAATTATTATTCAGTTACAGGGCCATACAAAAGAATTACAATACATAATAATAAAGGGCGAGAATTATTTGCACCATATTTTAATTATGGTAAACGATTTCATATATAATCAAATTGGTATAAGTTGCTGAGGATTAATATGAGTTATTTCATGCTTAATACTAGTGCATAGCATTTACAGGAACACACAAAAGATTTCGAATAGTACATTCAATCCAAAGTCCTGTATATTATGGAAGATGGCTGTTAGATAGATGAAATGCATTTTTAATTATGATATACGCTTTTAAGTTTCACTAGGATATACATATTATATGGTTTATATAAATGCTAATTGTTACACAATTTAGATATACAGGGTTACACAAAAGATCACGGAAAGATTACTGAATGTGGGCGTAATTTACTTAAAGGTGGTTTTTAAATATGTTGTGCCTTTTTATGATGAACTGCATTTAGTTTACTAAGAAATGCTTGTAGAATATAGATAAAATGATATACAGGGTCACCCAAAGAACTGGATACAGGGTCGTTTCTGGATGATAATTTCTAGAAATTTGATTTAAGTAGTTTAAAGAGAATTTATTTTTAAACTAAACTTTAGCAAAATATTTTTTTGTATTAAAGGTACTATGTATTTTATATAGGGCTAAACAAAAGTATTCAAGTATGTTTCTATCTATTAGTATAAATTGTTGAAAGGAAAATTTCAACCAGTTAGGCGTTTTCTTGCTAAACTAAATTTTACCATTATATAGTCTATATATTAACCGACAGATGAAATACAGGGCTTTTCAAAAATATTGGAATACATATTTGGATATGAACAATAATACGTTATATCCCTGGATAACGAAGTTTTGTTAAAGATTTCAAAAAGTGTTGGAAAGTGCTTCATAATCTATGCTTAACGCATGATTTTTCTTACTTGTTTTATATGGATTAAAAAAAAATGTTTTGAAATTTGGAATGATGATCTGTTGAATTCCTTGCTTCTTCGTCTTCTTCATTCTTTATTTTTATTTTATTTTTATGTTTTCCGCTGGAAACATTTGGGCTACCAGATTTATAGCTGAAATTCTGTAAGTCAATCTTCCATAATCCGATTTTTTTTTTATATTTCGAATCATACAACCCATACAACTGCGACCAACGACAAACAAGGCTAGTTTCTGACTTTTAAAACGTCTTCACGAAGTGGAACATTTTTACACGGAGATTGACACAAAACGATGGGCTGGTTGGCTGGTTGGTTGTATAAGTTTTATCACAAGGACATGCTGCGCCAAACCAAACACAAAACGATGGGAGGCGCGTCGTTTTGTATCAATCGCCGTTTAAATATGATCCACTCCATGTGACTTTTTAAACATCATGTACTGGCCTAGTCTGTCGCGATGCAGCCCAAAGCGTTTGCCAGACATTAGGGATAAAAGTAGATTCCAACCGGAATTGTGCAATAATAAACATTCAGGTACGAATTACAAGAGGCAAATTGTAAACGTGATAAATCCTAGTGAAAATTTAAAAAAAAGTAAAATAGAGTATTATTCGTTTCTTATTACTGAAAATAATTTTTGATTTGTACATATTTAATTTTACTTTATTTAAGTAATTATAAGTAACAGTAAGAATATTAGAATCTAAAGTATATTTACAGTGTGAGGAATCCAGTTCCCACACTTTTAAAAATACCCCCCACGTCGGCTGAGCCTTCGGAATCCTCAAACAGAGGGATACATATCTCCCCATCATCGAAATGGACATTAGAAAGTCAGCCGAATTCTAAAGATCACTTAAAGGAAACTTTCTAGCTAATGCATATGGTCGTTACGCTGTCGTAGGACCCCCCATGTGATGAGCCTTTGAAGTTGCGTGAGAAACCGTTTTGGGTATGATTTCATATGTCGGAGAAAGATCTCTCCCCAGTAAAGTCAATCGCCGGTGCAAGCAGCGAGGAGGCGTGTCATCAGGAGGAATAATGGATGCGGAAATTTGGGATAAAAGAACAAGGAGATGCTACGGAAGAGAACTTGCTTTTCGGATGCTAGAGAGTTGAGACGGTGGGTCTGACTCTCGGGAGCGGAAACAGTAGGCCGTCAGTGCCTAGGTAAAGGAACTTGCGGAGAGCACCTCCGGATAAGGATTTAGATACTAACAAGTGGCGGTAAAGCCTTTTTAAAAAGAACTCAGACGAACTTTTCTATCTAGTGTATCGTACCCACAATTTATAATTGTTATAACCGGATACAGATTTCCTTGTACTAATTTAATAAATATTAGTGAAATCAGATACCAGCCTCTTGCCGCTATTATTCGTCTCGCTACCACACAACGCCGACTGGAGGTGTAATAACAGGTTATAGACTTAGCCTTCGGGCTCGCTCAGATTTCTATGTCAAAGTCTAGGTAAAATAGATCCATTCTCAAAACTTATAACATAGAAATTTTCGGTGTATCCATTCTTAAATAAACATTTTCATGCTGAGCGCTGATGATTTACAGACAGGCATGATAAAATAACAATATTAACATTAAAATTAATATTATTTTGTGATTCTTGCATCTATAAATTAACTTTCGGAGTTAAATATGCTTAATTAAGATTAATATCATCATAAAATTCGATATTCTGGTTTGAGAAAACTGTTAAATACACTAGGGTAAACATACCAATAGTAGGGACTATCTGTTGGGGAATATATCTGGTATAGAGAAAAAAAATATATTGGAATACCTCGAGAATCCTGATTTTTTTATTTTCGGACTCTCAAATTATTCGTTCTGATAAAGGTTATATAAAAAGTTTCGAAGGTGTTTATTTTAAAAAGTGAATTATAAAAGGCAAATCGGATAATTATGTAGTGATAGTTGTAATCAGATTTCGCACTCTTCGATTATTCATGACACTGTGTTTTACTCAAGTAGTATGATATTTTAATTGGAAATGAGACGCTTAATCTCACGTTGTTAGTTAGTATGATTACCATTTTTGGAGTTTATATTATACGAGGTGGAAACAGGGCCGTAGCTAGAAGTGAACAGTAAAAGGAGCTCATGTTTTTTTTTTTTTTTTTTTTTTTTTTTTTTGTCTCTTTTTGACACAGAAAGATAAATGAGTGCATATTCACATTGTAGGTACTATGTTTCTTAATAAACTGTTGTATAAACTTTATTTTATGCTAAGTGAACTACATGATGATAAAAATTTTGAGTGTGTAGCTGGAACAAAATTAAACATCATGCTAGCTTCATATGTACAAATAGGATGAGGGAGGTGTTGAAACACTTATTTTAGATATAATTTAAGATATAATTTAGTAATTTTGCAAAACTGTGAAAGAGTCTCAAAACTAAATTAGTTTTTTGAATAGAATTTCATTTGAATTTTTGGAACAAAAATTCATTGCGTGACCTTGGAATCTTTTCCAGGGGGGGGGGGGGGCTCAAAATATTTTAGGGGGGCTGAGCCGCCCATAGCGCCCCCTTAAGTTCGGCCCTGGGTGGAAACCGTCGAAATTCAACGAAAGAAAATCTTTAATAAAGAGCTGTTTCGTTGATTTATAATAAATCTACAAAATTAGTTACAGTAAAAAATACATTTTATATTGGTCAGTCTAACTCCCAAATAAATATTATTTTAAGATCCAAATTATTAAACGAAATAAAACGGAAATTCACCGGATTTTATAACAGTTGATATTTTTAAAATAATATATCCATTATAATTTCTATTTTTTCTTTTCAATTTTTGAAAAAAATGGAATAATTCTGTTGCCACAATTTCAAATTTGGTACTAAAAGTTATAAAAAAATTAATATTTTAAAAATAAATTGAGATACAGCTTTCAAATAAATTGCATTTAAAAGTACATTTTTTTCTTTATACGACGATGTAAAAATTTAAAATGTGCGATGTTTAGAAGTGTAAAATTTACAGTAGCGAAAATTGCGAAACCAAAATTGGAGTGGAAAGTGTTGCCATTTGCAAAATGACGTATGCGTTACGCACAGATACGTTTGGCCTTTATAATATAGATATTTATATTTATTTGGAGGGGTTTTTTATGCAATTAACAGAGTATTTAGAGTTTATGACGTTATCAAGCAACGAGTAAACATTCTATCTACCGTACAAATTGAGATAAAGGCTTGAGATTTGGTATGTACTTAAAATGCAATAATGCAACAAACCCTGTTAAATTTCAGTAACTTTAGTTATCCGCAGCTATTTTTCGGACTTTCAAAATAAGTATTCTGACAAAGCGTATATAAAAATTTCCAAATTATTTATTTTAAAGAATGAATGTAACATAAATTTTACATAAAGGATGAAGTAGATCGGATAATTATTTGCCGAGATATTTGTAATAATATTTCCCACACTCTTCGATTTTTCATGGTACTGTAATTCTTTCAAATTTCAGTTCAAAGGTATATTTTAATTGGAAAAGAGACGCTTAATTCGAAGCAGCAAACTGTTAGTGTTAATTAATCAGATTATCATTTTCGGAATTATAAGGATCCTTTTACAGAATTCAGTAATAAAGCATTTAAAGTTTATGACGTCATCAAGCCCCGATTTTAAACACTGTATCTATCGAACAAATGATATAGATATAGGCTTAAAATTCGGTATGTACGTCTGTATGTACACAACAAAGCCTATTAAATTTTAGTAACCTTAGTTACCTCCAGCTATTTTTTTTTTCTTTTCTCGGACTTTCGAAATAATCGTTTTGATGAAGCGTACATAAAAAAATTTCGGAATTATTAAAAAAAAAAAAAAATGAATGTAGCATAAATTTTAAATAAAGAATTAAATCGATCTGGGTATCAGTTGTCTTGATATTTGCGATCATAATTTTCACATTATTTTATGTTATGCATATCCAAGATGGATAAGTATTATGTTGGTCCCTAACGATTAGTTTTACAGTGGGCATATTAATTTTGATGACTTTCTCCTGTGCTCCCTCATTTTATATTCATTAATCAAATTATTTTTGCGATAATTAACAGAATATTTTACTTACCGTGCAAAATTAAATTAAAGAATAAAAAGTAATTTAACTAAAAATAACAAAACAAAATAGTCCTTTACGATCAATTAGTTCAACGTTACATTGTTTCCTTTTTCGCGATCGTCGCACATTTCGTAATCGGTGAGATTAATAATCAGCTTTTTTTTTTTTTTTTTTTTTTTTTTTGTGAAAGACGGTCCTTTCTCGGATTGTTTTTCTTTTTCCATATTTGATAATTTGTGTCTACCTATTTTGTATTTCTTTTTCTTCTTTATTTTTTCTTTTGTATTTCTTTTTCTTCTTTTCTTTCTTTTTCTTCTTTATTTAATAATAATAAACATCATTTTTATGATGATCAGGTTTACGTAATAACAGAGTTTTATATTACGTACGCCATGGATTAAGCATTAATATTCCTGGACCAATCATAAACAAATTTTATATGAAATTTCAGTTTCACAATTTTCGGTACTGCAAATTTTTGAACTTGTAACCATCGCACATTTTCAATTTTTACACCACCGTGTATAGGGAAAAAATTTACTTTTAAATGCAAATTGTTTATAATTTGTATCTCAATTTGTTTTTGAGTTACTGATTTTTTTGTAGTTTTTTATACTTTTTTGTCATTGTGTCAACAAAGGGATTCCATTTTTGGATATTAAACATGGACCAATCAGAAAAAGAATAAAATCCGGACATTATTTCAGATATGTTTCAGATATTTCTATTCACGACCAACAAAAACAACCATTTTCGAAATGGTTAAAAATGCAAGTTTTTTAGATTTATATCTTAATGTCTATCTTTTAGTTTATATGAGATATAAATAAATATTTTGCCTAGAGTTATACCTGTCGCTTAAAACATGAGTCATCAAATTAACAGAAGGATAATCTATCAAAATCAGAAAAAAAACTATTTCTAAACTTGTCGGTGAAATAACTGGAACAAAATTCTTAAACAAATCACGTTTCAAGACTGATTGATCCACTGATGAAACACACCCTCGAAACAATTTATTCCTTTATTACTTTTAAATTGTTTGCCTTTCAACGAGTACAAATTGCAACAACGTCTTATGCACATATTAGAATATGTATTTGAAAAATTGTTCTACGATTAATGAACCTTTATTATATGGGCCATTTTCAAATTTTGCTTACATATGCTGTCCCAGAGTAAAAAGAAGACAATTCAAACATAAATTAATATTTAAAGTTTGATTTCAACTATTCACTAGCTAAAGAACATTATATTGAACATTTCTAACATGAAACATTTAAGAAATCAATAAAAATTTTTGAGATATAAATCTTTAAAATTGTGATTCTAAGCAAAAATGCCTGTCCCATTCCAAGTTTTATGTAATTAACTGTTTTTTTTTTAAACCTAATTTAACTTTTTTAAAAATAAAAATATTTAATTATTTTAAATATGAACTGTTAGTGTTCTATAATAATGAAAAAAATTGAGAAATTTTTTGCCCCTCACTTTACGTCAAGTCCGTTACCTTGTGATTATTTTAGTCAAAATAGGTTTCTAATTATGCCTAAAGTTAGCAGCAAATATTCCGCGATATAGTTAAACTATTCACGTAACTACTACTTGCCCTTTTTTACTCTTCAATTGTGAAGCAATGTAATAGTGGCAAGAATAAGCTTTCATCAAAGTTGGTATTTTTTTCACTGTCAAGTCTGTTACCGTAAGTTTTAATATTAAAATAACGATTTTTGCACATTTGTAATTAAATATTGTTTACTAAATAGTTTCAGAAGGTATGTATATTATTATATAAGTTAGAAATTATACAAGCTAGTTCATTTCATAATAGTTTTATTTGAAATGTCAAGTTTGTTACTTGTCAAGTCTGTTACCATATTTGTAAGCGATGAAATGTAAGCTGCTAATTAAGTTTACTAAATAGTTTTAGAAGGTATGTAAATTATTATCTAAGTTAAAAAAATACACAAGCGAGTTCATTTTAACAGTTTTACTTGAAATGTCAAGTCCGTTACCTTGAAATGTAAGTGAATGGTGAAAATAGCCCATATCTACCCTACATATATATAAAATCGTAATGAAACAAACTTATAAAACGATTTTATGAAACGGCTGATTTTGTTTTACAGCAATATTTCCTAAAATTTGTAATATTATGCTGTGAAATTAACACCAAAAATCTGTATTGATATGCAGATTTCAAAACCGTTAATAGAATTTTAAAATTTGAATTAATTTTCGAAATGTTAATTTTTTTTTCTATTTTTTTTTTTTTTTTTTTTTTTTTTTTTCTATAATGACAACTGCAGCATCATTAAATGCACTTGAAACGATTTTTTCCATTGGCCGTAATGTAAAGGAATACTTTTGATTCTACCTGTAATTATGGTTATAAAACAGATTTTCATAAAATTCGAAATAACTCGACAAAAATATGCAACAATTATATATTTTAAATTTCAAACGATTCAATTGGGCAGTTTTTGCTCTTTTGAATGCTGACAGATGGACAGAACGACGACTGTAGGTATTACGTAGTTACATAATTACGAATGCACCTAAAAAAAGTAGGGTTAAAAACGGGATAACTTTTAACCCCTTGGGGACGAGCGACACGTATACTTGCCGCAAAAAGGCTTAAGAATCCTCATTTATTCCCACCGGTAAAATTATACTGTAAAATTTGCTTTATTCAATCGGAGCATTTTCTCAATTTAAGAAGAGACAAATTTCTGTTTTTTAAGACTGCTGACAAGGCATTAAAAATTTCGTAAAAGGCTCCCGTCGCGAAGGGGTTAAAGCCGCATAATAAAAAGAAATTAAAAAAAATATTTATCTGTCTTTTATTAAGGTTTTTCTAAAATCCAAAGGAACTGCTTTATGGAACATTTCTGAATTAATTTCTTTTCGGAAATACGTGAGATTGGTAGTATACTTTGTGGTGGTTACTCGATAACCCCCCCCCATATTTTTTGTTTTAATTCAATTTTATTAACTATTTTATTTCCTATCATCTCCTTTTTATTAATGTTCTCAATTTAAATATTATTTCGATTTCGTTTCTTTTGACATCGTCGCCTGTAAATTTTTCTTCCTTACGTAGCTTATCGAATGTTCTAATCCGGTAAAATCTTGTTTGAATTCATTCCTTCCGGTTTAGAAAGCTTCTAGAATTATCTCGATCGTTCTATGGGTGGTATTTCCGGTTAATCGGGCCCTCCCCTTGGCCTATCAAATTCAAATCCACAGGTGACGTGATTTAACCAGCTAAGTGCCTGGCCACCTTCTTTGGCCTTCCTTCT
Organism: Maratus speculifer; assembly: GCA_964019185.1. Classification (NCBI taxonomy): domain Eukaryota; kingdom Metazoa; phylum Arthropoda; class Arachnida; order Araneae; family Salticidae; genus Maratus; species Maratus speculifer. Next base: position 156,405,077 of record OZ025301.1, on the reverse strand, counting down.
TTAAGAGTTTGTCATTTTTTTCCTTATTAAATTTATATTTCACCATACATTAAAACGTAGCTTGGCTTCTTTTTCCTCGCTCTCCCCATTCGAACGTTGCCAACTTGGCGTATTCCGGGTTTACAGTAACCCTTGTTCTTTTCTCTCTCCTGGCTCTGCGCCACCAAGCAGTCCAGTTCAGTTGAGCGTCAGTTGAGTTCAGTTGAGTGTCACCGAGACAGTTGAGAGTGATGCTGAGAAGTTCCGTAGATGCCGAGAAAATTTAGCGGGCACCGGGGCAAGTGAGCGCGCCCCGAGGCAGTTGAGCGGATGCTGCAAGATGGATGGTAAATCCTCCAAAAATCGTCGTTAAGCTGCGAGCGGCAATGCACCTCTGCCGCTGCGATCTAAACTCCTTTGTTCATTTTATTCCGGCTACTCAGTATGTTCTAATGGTGTGATAAAAATCAGTTATTTGTCTTCATAAATGATTTATCATAGTTCTTTTCCAAAGAACTCTCTTCAATTTATTTCAAGTTTCTTCAAACCGATTTCCATATCATTATTTTTTTAGTGAATTCATTTTTCCTCTGAAGAGAATGCAGAGAATGTGATTCCTACTTAAAATTATATCATAACTTAATTCCTCTTCGTTTCATGATAAATCGGCCATTAAGCGTAAATATAATTATCTGGGCATAAAAACGGCATCCCCAATTGAAGGTATTGAATATCTTTTGTGATTTTTTCGGGCATATTCCTTCTGAAGTAATATTTGGTTGATATTCTAAGATAATTTTTGTCTTCATATCATTAAGAAAATGTTATCATGTTATCAAAATGCATACAAATACATACATGAAGAAAGGTTGTGTTAAAATATGTCGACTTATGTATATCATCCTTGTGGAGCATTTTTTGTACGAAAATAATAATAATTCTACTTATATAAAAATGTACATGATAACAAATATATATAAAAAAATATTCAAGTCATGAAGTATTTCACAAGTGATTATAAATAAATATGCTTGTCTTCTTCAATTTTTTTCTCTTCATTTAATTGCATCAAAGCCTATTCATTTGTCTACCTGAATTTGTCTTCATCAGCCAAGAAAATTCCAGGTAACTTTTCTTCTTATCATTTTATATTTTTACAGCTTTGCTTTGAGTTATTATTATTATAGTTAAAGATTGCACTATTCAAGAACTATAATGGTTGCCTTTTTTGGGTCGTTTGCTGGCATTCATCCAACACAATGTGCTTTATCCATTAATACGATCACCTAGCCTATATTTGAGATGAAACAAAAAATAAGTGTTCTCATCTTATCCTCTTCTTAAGCAATCACCACATACTTATTCAAAAACTAACACTACACTGTAAATATATATATATATATATATATATATATATATATATATATATGCGTCTTTTTATCCCAAAAATGGTAGCATTTGAATTGCCACTAAAAGTGGTGTAAGAAAACACCACCAGTAAATTGGTGCAATAAAACCCCACCAGTAAATTGGTGCAATAAAACACCAACAATTAATTGGTGTAAACAAGTATCACTTTTGGTGGTAACTTAGTTGTAACCACTTTCGGTGTAAAATGATATTACTGCTGATTTGATGTACTTTAATACCAAAATAACAAATAATTTTAAAAAAAACCTAAATCGAATACAGCGATAATTCTAAATTAAGAGTTTTACGCAGAGAGTTTGATACACTTCTATATAATTGTATAACTTATTAACATACATTTAAGCATTTTAATTGTGAAATTTCATGGATTAATATATTTAAATGTGTCATTTTTATGATTGCCTTCTTAAGGAAAGGGGTACTGGTGGTGTTTAATGAACCTGCAAGATTTTGATACAGTCAAGCTTTGAAAACATTTTTAGCATTAAAATTAAGTCTTATATGGTGCATTAGACAGAAAATTGTAGCACCTCTATTCGCAAATATCAATAGTAATATACATAAGAAAATTGAATTCATTTAAGAAATTCCATACATTCTTTAAAAAAAAAACTGTTTATTAACGCGAGATTGAAGATCTTGAAATAAATAATATACTAATATACACACATACAATAGAATAATTTAAAAAAAAAAAAACTTTTTTTTTCCCCCAGGAAAGATGAAAAGTTAACTCAACGTCTACCGAAGCATTAATTTCATTTGTCTAAAAATTCTAATCGAAATTACATTAAAAGAAAACAAAACAAAACGCTGTCAAAGCAGTCATAACAGAGGTGTTAGGTATCATTTATGAGGGCAGATTATCTGCACTAGGAATATAGGACCAAGGGGAAGTACCCTCCGTGGGGGTTTTTCTAAGGGATCCTAGCCCGTATCTACGTAAGGTTGCCCAAGATTCAAAGAAAATCACGCAAAGCTCCGAATGGTTAGGTCAACGAAAGCGAATGGGTTCGAACCCAGCACCTCCCGTCTACTAGCTTTGAGAGCATAACCTCTTAGCCACTTGTAATAACAGAGAGCAGGCAACACTGAGCCTGTGAACTGACACAGCAAGAAAGAGGAGAGGGGGAATTGAACTGTTTTCTTGATTTCACATGCTGTATTTTTTATTTCATTTCATGTATCAGAATCGCACTTTCGCGTATCAGTAAACAGAATTTCACGTACCGGTACTGGTACACGAACCATAGTCTAAAAACCCCTGTAGAATATCCTTATTGATATATGAACAGAGATTTATCATTATATTATAAAAAAGGTATTAAAATTGGCAGTAATCTGATACACGGAAAACCTGATCTAATCTGGCTGAATTTTCGGCATAGTTTTGTCTGAAAATACTCGGCTGGCGAAACTTTTATTTTTGGAGAAAGACGAAAAAGAAACTAAATTTTTTGTCTAACTAAAAGTAAAGCCTCCCAAAAACCAGTGTTTTAGCTCACAGAATAATCTAGCCTGAGAACTAATATGTCCGCAGATTCTGTAATGTTATGTATACATAACTCGATAACTCATGATATAAATATCCGATATGCTTCAAAATTTGGATATAGGTTAATCCTGATAATGCGCTTCCCTGATTAGTTTTGGGAATTCATTGGATAAGTATAAACGAGGGTGGAGCGGGCGGCCAATAGTCTGCTTAATTTAGAAATTCATGCAAAATTATCAGACTTCTGACAAATTTTCAGTATAGGACCATTCTGATAAAGTATCTCAACATTATCTTTGGGTGTTCTTTTATAAAGTATAAAGGGGTTAAGGGATTGGAGGAATTCTCCTTAATTTAAGTAAATGGTTTTACACGCAGAATTTACCGATTTACTAAAATTTTTGAATATAGGTTCATTTTGATAAGGCGCAATCATTATTAGTTTTGAGGGTTCTTCTGTTAAATATAAAAGGAAAAACGGGCGATTACAACTCCCACTTTAAATTATATAAATGAGTATTTATGCAAAATTATCCGATTTGCTTCAAAATTTGGATGCAGGCTCTTGACAAGGCGAATTACTGAATAGTTTTCGAGGTTTAATGGTTAAGTTTAAATGGGAGAGTGAGGGATAACCCTCCTTTTTAGGCAGAATTATCCGATTTGCTTCGAATTTTGGTTATAGATTCATTCTGATAAGGTGTATCCCTGATTAGTTTTGGGGGTTCAATAGTTAGTATAAAGGGATAGGAAAATGGTAGAGCTAATAAACTGCTTATTATTTTTTTTTTCGAGGGGCATTATTATTATTATTATTTTAAATAAGCTATAATATGCAATCAGAATGGATAGCCTGTGAGCTCAATGCCATCAGTTTAATTTGATAATATTCGTTTTATTTTTTTCTAACATCGTTTTCCTAATATTCTATTGGGAACATATATCAGGACATTACGTAAATTTTCATTTAAAAAATTGTGCATGTAGCTGATACAAAGACATTTTGAAAACTGTTCTCATTACAGCAGTCGACTAAAAAAGCAGAATCGTGTTAAACAAAATGTTTTCTAACGAACCTTATGTTAACTTTCGCAATATAAACGATAGCAATCTTGTTCACAGATTTTTGGAACTGTTATAATTTAGACTGACTCAAGCGTAAAAAATCCACGGATTACATTATGCGATTTTGATTCTAAATCCTATTAATGGCGGCTTTTTACGAATATTAAAAGCTATAAATTAGCGATTTAAACTTAAGCTGAAAGGAAGAAACAAAAAAGAACATATTTCTGATCTCATTAACTATAAAGCAACTTCTAAAAAAAAAAAAAAAAATGCAAGCGTATTTACCAGTTAATATTTGGAGCATTTTCAATTTTCTTTAACGTTCTCATTTTAAATTTGAAAACTAATTCGTTTCATATTTTTCTCAGGGGAAAAAAAAATCAGCAGATATTTTTCCTTGTTAAAAAAGCTCAAAAATCTTCAAATTTTCTAAAAAAAAAATTATTTATTGCATTAAAAATTTCTCTTTTATTCTTAAAACGATGTTTAAAGCATGCTTCTTCCTTAATTAGAAGAGAAAAAAATTATTTTTTTTTTTGGTTTAGGTTTGTTTTCAAAATCTAGCTTTCAAGCAATGATTGTTATGAAATGACTTCTTGTGAAAAGGTATTTTTCTTTATTATGGGTTTTTACCCCATTTCTCGGATTTAAATTGTTATAACTCAAGCACCGTTAAAGATAAATGCTTCAAACTTGGAACATGTCTTTTTTTGATTGTTTTACATGAATTTTGATTCAGCAAATTTGGAAAAAAAATATTTACTTTTGAAATATGATTTTTTTAAATAAAAGTTACATAATTTTGTTTTCAAATTTTTACTTTAAATCTTTTTAATTTTTAGCCTTAAAAATACATATGATAAATTCAATTCACTAGTTTTTGTTAACATACTATTTTAAAAAAACTGATATTAATGTAACATAATTCTAGGGGCAATTTCTTACAATTAACAATAATAATAAAAGAAGATTTAGCTGCTGCTAATTAATATTAATAGCAATAATGATAAAATAAATTTTAGCTGTTACAATTGCGGTGATATTCGCGCATTCTTAATATATATCTTTTTAATTTTTAGCTTTAAAAATACATATAACTTCAATTCACTAGTTTTTGTTAACATACTATTTTTAAAAAATGATATTAATGTAACATAATTCTAGGGGTAATTTCTTACAATTAACAATAATAATAAAAGAATATGTAGCTGTTGCTATTTATTCTGATTCCCGTAGAGCATATTTTTTTCTTTTTAAAGTTACGTAATGTTAAAAAGGAAGAAAAAGTGTCATGACTTCTTTTACGTTGATTTTAGTTAATAAACTCTAAACTAGATAAGTATGCTACTGAAATTAATTCTAGTGGTAATTCCTATCTTGTTACTAGTAATGTAAGAATTTCTTAAAGTTAATAATAATAACGATAACACCTAGCCACAATGAATAATAATCATAATCAATTTGCTATGTAATCCATTTAAAAATGTCAACTAAAGCTCACTGCACAATAAAGTTTTACTTAGAGCATTGCAAGAAAACAAAGTAAAATAGTCCATATAGACACACTGACTGATAAGGATCACTTTCCGATCTTTGTCAGCTAGTCCATGGAGATCTGTCGAGACTTTTTCCTTATTTTCGTGAGAAAACACTCCGACAAATCACTTGCGGAAAATGGAAATAGAAGGAGGAATAATCGCGAATGAAAGAGACATTACAGCTGAGGATTTTGTAAGCGTGTTAAAATAAATTGACGATTGCTCAGATGTTGATATCAGCGGGATTACCAATTCGTTGGAAGCAGAAAATAAAAAAAGTTTACGCCTCACTTGCACATGACGAAATAATCGCTTTGGGTACAACTGAACAAATTAAAATGAAGATGATACAGACGAAAATACCATTATTAATGATGGTCAATCAAACATTATTATCCATAATGAAGCAACGTCCCATTTAGAACAATTAATGGTTTATTTTGAACCTCATGTGGAGGCTACACCCAACGAACTAGTTTATGCTCAGGCAGATGTGTGACCATGCGGCCTGCACAACTGGCATAGCAGATTATAAACCTTATAATTACAAAGCAAACATTTTTACTGTCTGTAAATATTGAATATGTTCAATGTAAAGATGATTTTCTGTAAGTATGTTTTATTTTATTTCATCGGTTCACTTTCTCCGGAAAATCCGGATTTTCGATAATTCGGATTGGGTCTGGTCCCAATTAATCCGAATTATCGGGGTTCTACTGTACTTGCAGTTCAGAAACAAAGCACTACGTTTTTGATCATATTTCAAATTTTACTTTTTAACTTTAACTATGTGTTTTAATGACATTTGTGAGATGATCAATAAAAATGATCCGTGTACTTATTTTGTATGAAATAAGGTTTACAACAAAAGATTTATAACAAAAATATATATATATTATGGAATAGTAATAAAATATTAATATGAAAAAAGTATTGAAAACAATAGTATTTTGGAATTTGAAATAGAATTTAACATTTTTTACTTATCTTTATGAACACAAAATATTTTAAGTTTAAAATAATTTCATACTTCATTATTTAATCCGCCGAATTTTAAGGGTGTTCTTAAATCAAAAAGGTCAACTTTGTGACACATGCTTTAATTTAGTTTTGTTCAGAAATGCATGAAAATAGCAGGAGTTATTATTCAGAAACTGTCTAATTGCACTCAGTTTTCTGTTTTTTCTAAAACACAATAGATTTTTTATAACAAGCCTTCAAAGTTGACACTTTTGAGCACATTTCACGACGAAAGCATAAAAACCAGTCGAAAAACGGGTGATCACATCATCGAAACAGCTTATAACTGAATAGGTAATTTAATTATCATAAAATGGAAAAATAGGTTCGATTCGAAATCGCTTCCATAGTCAGGCATTCCAATTTTATATATTTTTGTTAAAAAATGAATTTGTAAATGTGTCAAAACGTTTTGCGCTTGCTGAACGCAGTTAAGAACACCCTTAATGCTTTTATTTTAACCAGAATATGTGATGTGACATTTCTTCTTATCCCCTCCCACCCCCTTGTCACAATTTCATGACCCTCCCCCCCTCCCAACCTTCAAGCGTGACATCATTTATGAACGGCTCCTTATATCCTTCTTCAATTGATTTCTAATAGTACTTTACAGCAAATATTATATAATAGCAAATTAAAAATCAAGATAAAGATAAAGAAAAAAAAACTGTCTCAAAGTTTCGCCATTATCATTCTTTTTGTTTTTGCTTTAAAAGTGACACGGTTCTTTTGTCAGCTTAATTTTAACTGAAACCTGGGAAGTGCATTATGCCGTAACAGATTCGACTTTTTTTCTTTTTCTATGCCCTTGAAATTGTCCCATTTTGAATGGATACAACAATGGTCGTACTTTTTAACCGACTTCAAGGAGGAGGTTATGATTTTGACCTGTATGTATTTGTTGTTCACGCATAACTTTCGTAAATATGAACCGATTTTGATAATTCTTTTTTTGTTAGAAAATGTAAGACGCCCACATGGTCCCATTTAAATTTTATTAAATTCTTGCGATTAGAACTTTTTTAAAAACAAAAACATTAAAATTCCAATTTTTTGAAGCAGTCATCCAATTAAAAGCGTTCAATTTTCAGTTAATCGCAGGCTTTCATGTCGAGCACACAAGTCAGATATGTGTGTACAATAAATAAATAAAATTTCAGGCTATCACTCTTACACTGGTAGAAGATCTTTTCAACCACTTTCAAGGAGTAGGTTATGATTTCGATCTGTATGTATTTCTTGTTCACTCATAACTTCCCTAAAAATGAACCGATTTTGATAATTCTTTTTTTGTTTGAAAGTATAAGATGCCCGCCCCATTTTAATTTCATTAATTTCTGATGATTAGCATATTTTTAAGTAAAAAGTGTGGATTTGATAAAAAAAAAATATAATGTTTTGTCGCAAATAATCTTCCATTGTTGCAACCGTTTTCAAATCATAAGCATATTAAAACTATGCATTCATATGCGTTAGCGCCAAGTTGTCGCCAAGCTTGATTCTTTTTTGAAGTCGGTTGCTATTTTTTTTAAAGAAGCATAATTATGTTTATTTATTGAGCATTGTCAAATGAATGAACTGAACTTCTGAATCTGAGTAAACACAAATAATATCAGAAACTAGTTGGATGTGCCAATCCCGAAACTTTCTTCTATCCCATACGTACATTTAAATATTAAAAAAAAAATAGTTACTCATTTTAATGCTTTAATAATTTTAATTCAATACCATACCAACTTTGATTTTCATCTTAAATTTCTGCTTCAATCAATTAATCGGAGTAAAAAAGAATTATCTCTGCACGAGCCGATGGACAATAGAATGATAGGCAGATTTTTTTTTTCAAATTCAGGGAGGACCTACTTGCCTTACCAAAAAATAATCATATACAAAAAATTTAGTTCAGTTCTAGAACTAACTTCATACACTTTTATATGGTACAATATTTAGAATGGTATAAAATTCGCTATTTCAGCGCCTCCTTCCGGCGGATTTTTTTCAGATTCAGGGCGATTCAACTAGCCATAGCCATACACTTACACAAAAAATTTCGTTCAATTCGATGCATAACTTCATGTACTTTTGGTCGGTACAATATTGAAAATGGCACAAAAATCGCGATTGCAGCGCCTCCTTCCGACGGATTTTTTTCAAATTCAGGGAGGACCAACTAGCCATAGTAATATACATACACAAAAAATTTGGTTCAATTCGATGCATAACTTCATATACTTTTCGTCGGTACAATTGAAAATGGCACAAAAATCACGATTGGAGCGCCCCCTTCCGACGGATTTTTTTCAAATTCAGGCAGGACCAAATAGCCATAGTCATACATTTACACAAAAAATTCGGTTCAATTCGATGCATAACTTCATATACTTTTGGTCGGTACAATATTGATAATGGCACAAACATCGCGATTGCAGCGCCCACTTCCGGCAGAATATTTCAAAACTGAAGGAGGACCTGCTTGCCACAGCCAAAAACATTCACAAAAAATTTGGTTCAATTCTATGCGTAACTTCATACACTTTTTGATGGTAGAATGGCGACATACAGACAGACACACAGACACACGGACAGACAGACATTTTGTAAAAACATGTTTTTTGGAATCTCTGATCCCTAAAACGTGTAAATCCGTCGAAAACCGGAAGTCGAAAAAAATTTCGATTACAATACTTACTTCTATTGAAGATAGAAGAAAGTAAAAAGCAAGGAAAAAACAACTTGTATGACTGATGAATGGATATTTATTTTTATTTTTAAACGCAACCTGTACTCCTATATATATATATATATATATATATATATATATATATATATATATATATATATATATATATATGTGTGTGTGTAAGAAAATACAAAAAATCAGACCTATTTATTACTTTTTTAATAAATCGCCCCTCAATGTGGATACGGGCCCCATGACTAATAATCACGGGTTTTACAGGGCAACAAGAAACCTAAGTTTATCGTATTAATTTAAGTAAAATACATGGCCTTTTTAGCTGGTAACCCCCCTCGGGAGATGAGAGATTTCTATACATCTACGCACTTGGTCTCCAGAACTCATGATGTAAAGACTTGCGAAAAGATTTTGCTATGTATTAAATAAATCGTAATTAAAACTCATCCCCTTGAAGTCTGTCGTTTTATGAAAATGCGACAGTTCTTCATAGTCGGCAGTATGATACCTAGTGCGGGAAAATAATCTACGAAATATGAACATCATTAAAAATACCGGACCCACAAAGGAAAGCAAAGACAGTGGTCATTCTGACTCGAAACATCGAAAGAGGCCCTGAAAAGGAGCTAATGTCTCGTCATGAGTTATCATCCAGCAAACGTATTCCATATTGGAATACTTAAATGCTATTTTCTACCATTCGGTCGGGCTTTGCCGCATCCTAAGATCTTTGTCCTGGACACTGGATTTCTTCTTGAGCGGAACTATCGCCGTTGCCCCATTGGAGTACTTACAAGGAAGGTCTCCATTGTGGGCATACTCAGAATTTTTTGATAAAAATACGAATTAAACTACTCATGTAGGTAATAAAGGATCAGTGAAAATTAGCGGCGGAATTACATTATTAGATATGTAAAAAAATAAAATAGTTTGGAATAATTGGCGTGAAAAGCTGAAAGCGACGCGGGATTTGGCAAGCAGTGCATTTCCTCGCCAAAAGCAGACGATTTTAACGAATCTGAAAATTGATTTTAATTGATTTCACTGTTAAAAATCTGCAGCATTTACTGCAACGTCTCTCCACTACTTTTATAGAATATCTCTCTTCTGACCAATGAGAATGCTCCATAGCACGGCGAATTGACCGTGTCATACACTGTTAAAAATCTGCTGCATTTTGTTGCAACGCACTCCACAGCTTGTATATAATATATCTATTTCAACCAATGAGAAAGCTCCATTTCACGGCCAAGTAACCGCTTTCTATACAAGCAAGAGAGTGCGTTGCAACAAAATGCAGCAGATTTTAACAGTGTATTTTTCAATTTGGAACAATTTTAATCAATTTAAATTGTGTTTTAAATGATAAAATATATTAATTTCATTTTGTTATAAGTACATATAAACGTATATGACAAAATTACACTTAAAGTAAAGTAAAAATGCAAAACTAAAATTACTTGAACTAAACTTATTTAAATAAATTGAACATAGAAAGTTTTTTCTTTAAAAAGTATTCGAAGCGTAAAAGCGTATTTTTCAAAATTTCGTTTTTTCGCCAACCGGAGATAAACCGCCAAATAAACGAAATTTTTATTATTTTTTTACGGACGTTATAAGGAGGTTCCGCCGAAATTTTTTTTATAAACATATGTAACTATATGAGAAGAACATTCTGTAATTTTTTCAGATTTTTCTGAGTATGCCCGTATGGAGACCTTCCTTGTTAGATGCTATTTTCTACCATTCGGTCGGGCTTTGCCGCATCCTGGACACTGGATTTCTTCTTGAGCGGGACTTCAACTATCGCCCGCCGTTCCCCCTCCTGCCTTCTGTCGTGCCATGAATCATTTCGGTCGGTGCTCCGCAATCTTGTTTGTGATTTATTTTGTTTGTGTTCGTCTGGTTTCATCGAAGTGTGGTGCCGTATGTGTTTATTCTTCTATGGTGATAATGAGAGCAATGTTATCAGCAAAAATGTCGGGTACTTTGTGTTTTATTTCCAATAAAGTGTTTGAATGCAGTCATCGAGTCATCATGAAACGCGTAAATCTTTTCGATTTCAACAGTTCTGTTCGCTTTCTAGTGATTCATCAATAATCTTCAAATAGTGTTCCTGTAATCGCTTCGTTATTTATTGAAAGAAAAACTCGTGTTGCGTGAATTTATTCGACATCTATTACATGAGTATACTCAAGGGGTGGTACAGTGATTTATGATTAAAGGAATGTTTAATTTATAATATGTGAGCTCACAAGTGTACACTATTTTATTTATTTATTTATTTATTTATTTGTTTATATTAGTGCGCATGTTTTTTTTTCCTAATTCCTTGATTATAAAACTAATTGATTAAGGTAAGTAATATATCTCTAGTGTTATTGTTTTTATTACTTCTACAAACCATGGTTTTAAGTGTAATTATATTTTAAATTGAAAGAAAAAATGGATATCCATATTTACGTCTAATTATTTTATATAACTAATTCTTTTTATTTATTTCATTTCACAATTCTATGCAGATGCTTGTATTATGTTGATATTATTATTATTTTTTTGAAGGTCATTTAGAATTTGTTTATATTTAGATTTTTAAGAAGTTGTCATAAAATAAATTAAAAATGGAAGCTATTAAAAAACAAAAAACTGTTCTTAAGGGAAAAATCACTCGCATAAAAAATATTATAAATCCCAAAATTGATAATGAAACTGTAACTCTTGAAGAGTTAGATTTATATGGTAAACAGGTTCAGGATATTGAAGCCGAATTAAATAAACTCCATGAAAATGCCATTCTTCAGAGCGATGCATCGGAAACTGATCCTATAATTGATGAATATAATGAGATTGCACTTAAATTGGATAATTTAACCATAGCAATAAATACATCACGTAATAAGTTAACTAATAGTTTAAACATTCACGAGGGTGGTTCAGAAAGTCTAAATAAAACTACAGGTAATGTTTGTGTAAAAACTGTTAATCTTCCAAAATTTGAATTAAAACCTTTTCACGGAGAAGCTGATCAATGGCTTTCTTTTAAAGAGATTTTTCTTACAACTATAGATCAAAATTTGGAGTTGGGGGGCGTCTCAAAATTGCAATATCTACTGGCTAGTGTAAAGGGTCCTGCTCATAAATTAATTTCTGGATTTCCTCTCTCGGAAGCCAATTATAAAAATGCATGGGACACTCTCTGCGCTCGCTATGATAAAACTAGGGATTTAGCCATCGCACAAATAAGTAAGTTATACAATTTAAAAAACATGAAAAATTGCCCCTCTTCCTCTAAAGCTATTTTTGACATAATAGATACTTGTAATGAGTCACTTCGAATTCTAGAGTCTTTGAATTTGACTCAAAATGCTTTGGTGGATAACATGATAATTTATACTATAATTCAAAAACTAAGTGATAATCTAAAAGAACGATGGGAGCTCTCTCTTACTCATAATGATATGCCTAGTCTCACGGAATTTTTAAAATTTTTAGAGACTCATGCCAAAAGTATGCTAGCGTTGGAGAATCCAACTAAAATAGAGGTAAGAAATGTAAATTATTCCCGAAATTCTTCCGATAGATATAAATTCCCCAAAAGTCAAGAAAATACTAAATGCGGGGTTTGCCTCGAGTCGCATGCCACCCATGCCTGCAGAAAATTAACGAATATGTCCATAGATAACCGTTGGAGAACTGTCCAACTAAACAAACTATGTATCAATTGTCTGCGAGGTGGCCACTTTTCAAATAAATGTCCCTCCAAGATGAACTGTAAAAATTGCCATCGAAGACATCATACTTTACTCCATAAATATGATGTTCAGGGCAATGCAGGGACAACAATGAATCCCGATTTGGCAACCCATAGTAATCAGTTTCAATCACAAAATGTCCATGAGTATTCCCCTGATCAAGGAATACCCCATAATGCTTTATGACGGTTTATAGTCCCGGGGTACCTCAGATATGGGAATTACGATAATCATACGTATCCAAAAACTTGTCATGAGGTTCAAATACCATTTTTATTGGATAGCGGAAGTACCCTTTCCCTTATTCCAGAAAACTTAGTTGCAGCTTTGGATATGACGTCTATTCAAAGCTGTCATCCTCTTAATGTTAATCAAACCCAAGGACAAGTTCAGATTTCTGAAAAACTTCACGTACCCCTCAAAATAGGAAATATCAGGCAAAATAGCACCTTATACCTAGTTAGGTCATTCTTGCCATATGCGATACTGGGAACTCCAGAATTACAAAAATTCCATATATCGATGGACTTTTACTCGAATATTCTGACTCAGGATGGAGTCATTCTTAAGCATGATCAAAATATTTTCAATCAAATTTCTCAGGGAAACTCATTCAATCATACATTAACTTTAACGAGTGATATGAATTGCAAGAAGCCGCTTCGTTCTCCTTCCAAATCAAATCAAGAAATTTTGTCGCAACAAGGACAATGTTATCTTGATACTCAAATTCTCTTGGATTATGATGACAAAAGTTTTAGTCATTGTACTACTGAAGAGAACTCACAGTTGGAAGGGCTTCTAAGCGACTTCAAGGATATTTTTGCGCGCAATAGATATGACGTAGGTAGAGTCAGATGGGAACCTCAGAGGGTAACTCTCACCTCGGAACTTCCTATCTCGCTTCGACCTTACCGTGCATCTCCTAGGGACAATGAAGAAATTCAAAAACAAATACAAGAATTACTGGAAGCTAAACTTATTAAAGAGTCCTGCAGTCCTTATTCCTCTCCCGTCACTCTGGCATATAAAAAAGGAGAAGGTAAAACGCGTCTCTGTATTGATTACAGAAAAATCAATGCCATTTGTAAGACTGACTCGGAACCATTGCCCCGTATAGATTGGCTTTTGGACAGACTTGTCAATGCCAAATATTTTTCCACGCTAGATTTAGCCTCTGGCTACTGGCATATACCACTTCATCCTTCAGACACAGAGAAGTTGGCCTTTGCAACGAATCAAGGTCTTTATGAGTGGTTGGTTCTTCCTTTTGGCTATAAAAATGCCCCAGCTCAATTTGCAAGAGCTCTTCGAAGAATCCTAGATAAACATAAAGTTAATTTTGCTACCAATTATTTTGATGATTTTATAGTTTATTCCGATTCCTATGCCGAGCATATGGATCACCTTAAAACTATATTTAACATTTGCCGTCAAGAAAATCTAAAATTAAAATTTGCCAAATGTAACTTTGCTAAATCTCAAATTGACGTCCTCGGTTATGAAATTAGTAACGGCCAAATAAAACCAGACAATGCTAACACCGAAACTATTAAAAAATTAATCCCTCCAAAAAACGTTAAAGAATTGCAAAGGTTCCTTGGTTCTGTAAACGTATACCACAAATTCATAGATAAGTACGCTAAAATTAGAGCCCCTCTAAATAAATTGTTAAAGAAAGATGCTCCTTGGGAATGGTCAGATGCCTGTCAACAATCATTTGAATTGCTTAAAAACGCATTAATTTCTAGGCCTATTTTAAAATTATTCAATCCTAACCTCCCATGCCATGTCTATACTGATGCCTCAAAGGAAGCCGTAGGTGCTGTCTTAAAACAAATGGATGAAGAAGGGAATTTGCATCCCATTGCGTTCCACTCGAGACAATTAAGGCCCTACGAGCAAAATTACGCTATCACAGAACTGGAATGTCTAGCAATAATCGATGCCCTTGACAAATTCCATTATTACCTTCACGGAAAACCTTTTACAATACATACTGACCATGCCTCCTTAGTATGGCTTAAGAAGGTGAAGCATTTAACAGGTAGGTTATTCAGATGGTCATTAAAATTAAGTATGTATGATTATACTGTAAAATATAACAAAGGATCCACCAATTTTGAAGCAGACATGCTTTCAAGAAATCCCACTTTTTCTGTAAATCCCCATATTCATTTATTAACGTCAGATGAAATTAAAGAACACCAACAATTAGATAATATAACAGGGCCTAAATTTCAAAAAGTTAATGACATTGTAATAATTCGCAAAAAGGGTTTTCAAAAAATTGTAGTACCATTCTCCCTGAGGGAGAAATTATTAATAAAAACCCATACAGAATTTGGCCATCCCGGAATCCAAAAAATGTTAAATTTAATTTCCCCACAATACTATTGGAGCAGCATGACCCACGATATTACACAATTTGTCAAGCATTGTGAGGTCTGCCAACTGAACAAAAAATCACACCAACCAAAATTTGGTCTTCTGCAGGCATTACCACCTGCAGAATTACCTTTCGATATAATTTCATTAGATTCAGTAGGAGGTTTTAACTATTATAATTCATCTAAAAGGTATATGCACATAGCTATTGATCACGCTACTCGTTATGTTTGGGGTTTTGCATCTAAAAATGTTACAACTGAAGTCTACATTAATATTCTTAAACAGATTTTTAATATTCAACTTCCCAAGAAAATTTTAACGGATAGAAATCCTGCGTTTACAGCGTCTAAACTTCGTAAATGGGTACATAAACAGAATGTAAAAAAATTACTTACTTCTTCTCATAGACCACAGTGTAATGGGAAAAATGAGCGTGTGAATCAGTCAATTTGCACCCGGCTAAGACTTAAAGTAAATTCTACCCCTTCAAACGTCCCATGGCCCAAAATTCTGCAGGAAGTAATTAATGAGTACAATAACACACCTCATTCAGTAACCAAGTACCCTCCTGCATACTTAATGTTCGGCCAATTACCTTATCCATCAGTATTAGGCAATGAAAATTATTATCCCCCTGTAGAGGAAGCCAGAAAAGAGGATTTCCAAAGAACAAGTGAACATCACTTGAAAAATAAAGTCAGGTATGATTTAAAGTTTGTGGAAGCGCCTTTTAAACCTGGTGACCTTGTCATAGTGGGAGAATTTCACTATCCGAATACTCGGAAGTTAAGTCCGCCTTTTTCTGGTCCATATCAAATTATGGAAAAATTATCCAATGTAAGTTTCAAAATAAATAAGCCTAACTGGCTTACAAAAAAGGATTATGAAGTAATACACGCTTCCAAACTAAGATACTTTTTTCCTAGTAATCAATTTAAACTACTTACACCAACAAACTGAAATAGTTGGTATCATATGAACTGATATTATATTATATCTTATCTCGGTTTGCATTATTATGAATATTTGGAATTTTAATTACCTTTTTGATTTATTATGAATATTTGAATTTTAAATTATTTTTGCATTATTGTGAACATTATGTTATGTGTGAAAGTACTATTTCTTGAACTATGTCAGGACACAGAGCCGTCCTTAGGGGTGTGCGACAGGTGCGGCCGCACAGGGCCTCGCGCCTGAAAAGGCCTCGCGCTTGGGTAAAATAAATAAATAAATAAATAATCATTTCTATTTTTAAAACATCTAAATACTTTTTTTTAATTGTTGTGAGTATTTCACGATTAAATTTAGATATTTATAAAATGTAACATTTTAATCAATTAAAAAGTTAGGCGCAGGCATTCAAAAGCAGAAAATATTCCTTGTAGACGTCTAGTCTATTCTCTGTAGCCATAGTTAAACTTTAGTTTTGTGAATATGTTGCGACATTTTTACAGAATATATGGAATAAAATTTTATTAACAGAAAAACAAAACAACTCTTGTCGCCACCATGCAAGTCTCGATATAGCAGCTCTGAGCTTACCTCCCCCCCCCCCCCTCATCAACTCTTCACCTTATTGCAGACATATTGGGGTTAATTCAGTAGCCAGTGCTGAGGCTGATGCGATAGTAAATGATAATTTTATTTTCGTATCTAGCATTTGAATTAAACGATTTCAATATTCTTGATGTTGTTATTTCACGAGCTCAGGTATTTTTTTAGATTTTTCAATTATTACTGAAATTTGTGAAAATATTCGTAGGTTTCTTTGAGCATCAATAATCGTGTTTAGAAAGGATGGAATATTACATTTTTACATCTTGCATGATTAATATTAAAATCAACTGCATCAAATAATTAATCGTTCCGTACTTTGCCATAAAGATTTAGATAATGTATATATATCGGTGTTGAAATGAAAGAAGAAACGGAGGGGAGCAATCTTCCCCCTTCCACGCAGCAACGAGATGTCATACTGGAAAATTTGTGTTTTCAATAGTCAAAAAGTGCATTTTTCATTCCAAAATTTTAATGTCCCCCCCCCCTCCCTCCACGCACACGAACACATCTTACAAGGAAGGGCTCCATACGGGCATACCCCGAAAAATCTGAAAAAATTATAGAATGTTCTTCTCGTGTGAATATATACGTTTATAAAAAAAATTTCCGCGGAACCTCCTTTCAGTATCCGTAAAAAAATAATGAAAATTTCGTTATTTGGCGATTTATCGCCGGTAGGCGAAGAAATGTAATTTCAAAAAATACTTTATGCCAAATACACTTAGAGAAAAAAAAGTTTCATGTTGAATTTGTTTTGATAAATTTAATTTAAATAACTTTAGCTTTGTAAGTTTTAGTTTGTTTTAAGTATAATTTTGTTATATTGATATTTATATATTAAAATTTAAACATCAAAATTTGAGATCTAAAACGAAATGCATAATTTAAATTAATTAAATTTGTTTCAAGCTCAAAGTCCAATTGAGAATTGTCGATTAGATTTTGTTGCTATGGAAACACCTGGCTTTTATTTTTGAATACGTTTAAATGAATGAAGATAATTTTTCTCAATATGATTTTTTTAAAATCTATGAAAACATTTTTTCCAGTGATTAATTAAATAGCTACTTCAACAAGTAATATATATATATATGTGGTACAATATGTATATAATGTATTAAAATTGTTTATGTTTAAATTGATTAAATACCATTTACACGCATTCTAAATATCCAGCAGTTTTCAGTTGCATTATAATCGTTTGCTTTAGGCGTGAAAAAGGGCTGCTCGCCAAATCGAGTGAAGCTTTCGTCTTTTCACGCCAAATGTTCGAAAATATTTTATTTTTTTTACTTACATTCTAATGTGATTTCGCCACTAAATTTGACTAATCCTTTATTACATGCATAAGTACTTTAATTAGTAATTTTTTCATAAAATTCTGAGTATGCCCAGTATGGAGACCTTCCTTGTTAGCCACAGAAATATCCCCCTCCTCCTCCGAAGAAAAGTATTTAAATTCAACACTGATATATACATTCATTATTATTATAATTTTTTTTCATATGAGAGTGTTTTAATATTTTTTGTAGAAGTGTCTTTTTTATATCAAAATGTAAATCTACATCATAATTCATATACAGGGTATCAGAAAGTCTGAAATCAATCGAATAACTCAATAAATGCACATCAGATTGAAAAATAGAAAATTTGGTGTAAAAATATTTTTTAAAAAGCTATTCAGTGATATGATAGTTGAACGTGAACCCCACCTCGATCCCTTGGGTAACAGAGAATATTTAACTTTGAAATCATGAATGAGAACCCTGTTTAAATTGCAGATTTGGATTATGCGGGAAAAAATACACGTAACTTTTGTATTTTTTTTTTTTTTTTTTAAATTCCTCGTAGATGGCGATGTAATCAAACAAAATGCTGCAGTAAAAAACCTTCGAATTCTGAGAGGTAAAGAGTCTCGCATTAATGAAACGCATCGAAGCAGTGTTGAATTCCCGCCCGGAACATTGAAATTTTTCTCCCCGGATAGTTCGAGATTTTATGCTTTTTCATGGAGAAAAGTGCAAGTTGTTTGGATAACTGAAAATTTGGTTTAAAAAATTTTTTGGAAAAAATTATTTAGAATTATTATTAATAATTATTAATAATTATTTAGAATTATTTAGAATTAATGCTTCAAGTTATTCATTTTTATTTATACATAATCTAGCAGAGCCTTTAAAAATACTCATTAACAACAACAACAACAACAACAACAACAACAAAACTAAGTTTATATTTTTGTTTTTTTTATTGCATTACTTTTTAAATCTCCATTACTCACAGGGGGGAAAATGTGCTATTTGGGTACAAATCATATAATCAGCCTATAAATAACATGTTTTCGCCTTTTTATATTTTCTTAGTGTAGTGGAAAAGTTGCAAGTTGCACGCATATTTTTTTCTTTTCGGATAGTGGCACTATTCCCAAAAAGACCCCCCCCCCCAACCTGAGCCATAGCTATAAGTATGCAAAATTTCAAGTCTCTAACTTATACAATTTACAAGAACGAATTCTGGGCAATAAACAGAGGAATGAGATTAATAGAGTTTACTCAGATGAACAAAACCCTAAAAATTAATGTCAATATAGTCCTATTCGATATAAGACTCTAGAAGGAAAAGGCCTCGCAAAATTTCTCGCACCCGGCCTCGCCTTCGCTAGGGACGGCTCTGTCAGGACAGTTCCCTACAAATTTGAAAATGTAAATAACATTGGACTTTTCAGAATCCATCTGTAATATATTCCTTATTTTGATTATCTTATTCTATGTATAATATTTACTGAGTGTTTTGCATTTATTAATACAATTGTTTTTATCATGTTCAATGACGTATAATGGTACATTTTATAATACTGTTGTTTTAAGATATGATATTTGTACATTTTTTATTATTGTTATTCTATTATTTGTTAAGTATACGAAAGAAATAACTCATCTCCCATTAGCTCACTTAATGTAAAAATTGTTTACCCTTTTCAGGTGAGTATCATGGATGGAAGCCGGCCCATCCCCGGAGACTTGTCTGGAAGGGGGGGAAATTATAAGAAAATACAAAAAATCAGACCTATTTATTACTTTTTTAATAAATCGCCCCTCAATGTGGATACGGGCCCCATGACTAATAATCACGGGTTTTACAGGGCAACAAGAAACCTAAGTTTATCGTATTAATTTAAGTAAAACACATGGCCTTTTTAGCTGGTAACCCCCCTCGGGAGATGAGAGATTTCTATACATCTACGCACTTGGTCTCCAGAACTCATGATGTAAAGACTTGCGAAAAGATTTTGCTATGTATTAAATAAATCGTAATTAAAACTCATCCCCTTGAAGTCTGTCGTTTTATGAAAATGCGACATATATATATAAAGATAAAATTTTGTAAATTTTTTTAATCCTTTCCGGCACGGCCAAAATCAGTTAGTTAAATAAGAAATGTGAAAGAAGTTATTGACTGATACCGGAATTCACAAACGATTTTTTTAGATATTTTGAAACCGCCTAATTTAAGCTTTTATTACAAAAGCAAAATTTTACTAAAATATTATTGGTGCCGTTTGTAAGTTTGGAATTAAAATTAGGTATCCCAGACTGGGACCCGTGCCGGAAAAGGTTAACCGGGGCTGCAGAGTCGGAAAAAAATGGCGAATCCGACTCCGAAAATATTAACGACTTCGATTCCGACTCCAACTCGGGGCTGGCTAATATATAAGTATTGCTGTTGGTTAAAATTATGCAAGAAAAATACGATTATTTCGGTAATAATTCAATTCTTAGGATTTTTTTACATTTTACTAATTTTTCGATTTTGCATCCCTTATACCCGAAAAATCTAACTATTAAAATGAAAAAAAAAAAAAAATACTATTTTTAATTTGTGGGCTTTTAAAAAAGAGAAATCTTTATAAATTTGATGTTAATTCGTGTCTTTCAGAGCAGAAAAATTTCGATGGAAAGGGAAAAATATTAATAACAAAGATGAAAATTTTACTAGTTCGGAAATAACTCACAATCTATTAAATTTTTTAATGAAAAGGAATTTTCATCTACAATGTACGCCGGGCAGTATATTGCAAATCTTTAACTTGAGTAGCTCTATACTATATCCAAAATAACAATAATAATGCCTTTTATGGATTTAAAATTACATATAATTGGTTTAATTTCACTTCGAACTATTTAACAACAACAACAACAAAGCCGGAGTCGGAGTCAGCTTGTTTCCTAGCGACTGCGACTCCAAATCTCTGGCTCAAATATGAGCCCGACTCAGACTTCAATTCCGCAGCCCTTTATATAATAGCAAATTAGAAAGGTGCATTTCACCAGCCCGCACCTAAGGAGTTCAGGAAATTCAACAATGTCATTCGTTAGTACTCCGTTAGTACCGGTAAGTACCGAGAGATTTTCGTTTGTACCGCATCCGTTGCGGAGTTATGGCCAATTCTCAAGTTCCGGCGCGCGGGCTGGAGAAACATGGGATTTCCTATAGGAAAAAAATGAAGGTTCTCCGATTTCGTTCAAATTATGTGGGTCGTTAGTACTACGTTAGTACCGGTAAGTACCGAGAGATTTTCGTTTGTACCACATCCGTTGCGGAGTTATGGCCAATTCTCAAGTTCCAGCGCGCGGGCTGGAGAAACATGGGATTTCCTATAGGAAAAAAATGAAGGTTCTCCGATTTCGTTCAAATTATGTGGGTCGTTAGTACTACGTTAGTACCGGTAAGTACCGAGAGATTTTCGTTTGTACCACATCCGTTGCGGAGTTATGGCCAATTCTCAAGTTCCAGCGCGCGGGCTGGAGAAACATGGGATTTCCTATAGGAAAAAAATGAAGGTTCTCCGATTTCGTTCAAATTATGTGGGTCGTTAGTACTACGTTAGTACCGGTAAGTACCGAGAGATTTTCGTTTTCACCACATCCGTTGCGGAGTTATGGTCAATTCTCAAGTTCCAGCGCGCGGGCTGGAGAAACATGGGATTTCCTATAGGAAAAAAATGAAGGTTCTCCGATTTCGTTCAAATTATGTGGGTCGTTAGTACTACGTTAGTACCGGTAAGTACCGAGAGATTTTCGTTTGTACCACATCCGTTGCGGAGTTATGGCCAATTCTCAAGTTCCAGCGCGCGGGCTGGAGAAACATGGGATTTCCTATAGGAAAAAAATGAAGGTTCTCCAATTTCGTTCAAATTATGTGGGTCGTTAGTACTACGTTAGTACCGGTAAGTACCGAGAGATTTTCGTTTGTACCTCATTCGTTGCGGAGTTATGGCCAATTCTCAAGTTCCAGCGCGCGGGCTGGAGAAACATGGGATTTCCTATAGGAAAAAAATGAAGGTTCTCCGATTTAGTTCAAATTATGTGGGTCGTTAGTACTACGTTAGTACCGGTAAGTACCGAGAGATTTTCGTTTTCACCACATTCGTTGCGGAGTTATGGTCAATTCTCAAGTTCCAGCGCGCGGGCTGGAGAAACATGGGATTTCCTATAGAAAAAAAATGAAGGTTCTCCGATTTCGTTCAAATTATGTGGGTCGTTAGTACTACGTTAGTACCGGTAAGTACCGAGAGATTTTCGTTTGTACCACATCTGTTGCGGAGTTATGGCCAATTCTCAAGTTCCAGCGCGCGGGCTGGAGAAACATGGGATTTCCTATAGGAAAAAAATGAAGGTTCTCCGATTTCGTTCAAATTATGTGGGTCGTTAGTACTACGTTAGTACCGGTAAGTACCGAGAGATTTTCGTTTGTACCACATCCGTTGCGGAGTTATGGCCAATTCTCAAGTTCCAGCGCGCGGGCTGGAGAAACATGGGATTTCCTATAGGAAAAAAATGAAGGTTCTCCGATTTCGTTCAATTTATGTGGGTCGTTAGTACTACGTTAGTACCGGTAAGTACCGAGAGATTTTCGTTTGTACCACATCCGTTGCGGAGTTATGGCCAATTCTCAAGTTCCAGCGCGCGGGCTGGAGAAACATGGGATTTCCTATAGGAAAAAAATGAAGGTTCTCCGATTTCGTTCAAATTATGTGGGTCGTTAGTACTCCGTTAGTACCGGTAAGTACCGAGAGATTTTCGTTTGTACCACATCCGTTGCGGAGTTATGGCCAATTCTCAAGTTCCAGCGCGCGGGCTGGAGAAACATGGGATTTCCTATAGGAAAAAAATGAAGGTTCTCCGATTTCGTTCAAATTATTCGGGTCGTTAGTACTACGTTAGTACCGGTAAGTACCGAGAGATTTTCGTTTGTACCACATCCGTTGCGGAGTTATGGCCAATTCTCAAGTTCCAGCGCGCGGGCTGGAGAAACATGGGATTTCCTATAGAAAAAAAATTAAGGTTCTCCGATTTCGTTCAAATTATGTGGGTCGTTAGTACTACGTTAGTACCGGTAAGTACCGAGAGATTTTCGTTTGTACCACATCCGTTGCGGAGTTATGGCCAATTCTCAAGTTCCTGCGCGCGGGCTGGAGAAACATGGGATTTCCTATAGAAAAAAAATGAAGGTTCTCCGATTTCGTTCAAATTATGTGGGTCGTTAGTACTACGTTAGTACCGGTAAGTACCGAGAGATTTTCGTTTGTACCACATCCGTTGCGGAGTTATAGCCAATTCTCAAGTTCCAGCGCGCGGGCTGGAGAAACATGGGATTTCCTATAGGAAAAAAATGAAGGTTCTCCGATTTCGTTCAAATTATGTGGGTCGTTAGTACTACGTTAGTACCGGTAAGTACCGAGAGATTTTCGTTTGTACCACATCCGTGTCGGAGTTATGGCCAATTCTCAAGTTCCGGCGCGCGGGCTGGAGAAACATGGGATTTCCTATAGGAAAAAAATGAAGGTTCTCCGATTTCGTTCAAATTATGTGGGTCGTTAGTACTACGTTAGTACCGGTAAGTACCGAGAGATTTTCGTTTGTACCACATCCGTTGCGGAGTTACGGCCAATTCTCAAGTTCCAGCGCGCGGGCTGGAGAAACATGTGATTTCCTATAGGAAAAAAATGAAGGTTCTCCGATTTCGTTCAAATTATGTGGGTCGTTAGTACTACGTTAGTACCGGTAAGTACCGAGAGATTTTCGTTTGTACCACATCCGTTGCGGAGTTATGGCCAATTCCCAAGTTCCAGCGCGCGGGCTGGAGAAACATGGGATTTCCTATAGGAAAAAAATGAAGGTTCTCCGATTTCGTTCAAATTATGTGGGTCGTTAGTACTACGTTAGTACCGGTAAGTACCGAGAGATTTTCGTTTGTACCACATCCGTTGCGGAGTTACGGCCAATTCTCAAGTTCCAGCGCGCGGGCTGGAGAAACATGTGATTTCCTATAGGAAAAAAATGAAGGTTCTCCGATTTCGTTCAAATTATGTGGGTCGTTAGTACTACGTTAGTACCGGTAAGTACCGAGAGATTTTCGTTTGTACCACATCCGTTGCGGAGTTATGGCCAATTCTCAAGTTCCAGCGCGCGGGCTGGAGAAACATGGGATTTCCTATAGGAAAAAAATGAAGGTTCTCCGATTTCGTTCAAATTATGTGGGTCGTTAGTACTACGTTAGTACCGGTAAGTACCGAGAGATTTTCGTTTGTACCACATCCGTTGCGGAGTTATGGCCAATTCTCAAGTTCCAGCGCGCGGGCTGGAGAAACGGGATTTCCTATAGGGAAAAAATGAAGGTTCTCCGATTTCGTTCAAATTATTCGGGTCGTTAGTACTACGTTAGTACCGGTAAGTACCGAGAGATTTTCGTTTGTACCACATCCGTTGCGGAGTTATGGCCAATTCTCAAGTTCCTGCGCGCGGGCTGGAGAAACATGGGATTTCCTATAGGAAAAAAATGAAGGTTCTCCGATTTCGTTCAAATTATGTGGGTCGTTAGTACTACGTTAGTACCGGTAAGTACCGAGAGATTTTCGTTTGTACCACATCCGTTGCGGAGTTATAGCCAATTCTCATGTTCCAGCGCGCGGGCTGGAGAAACATGGGATTTCCTATAGGAAAAAAATGAAGGTTCTCCGATTTCGTTCAAATTATGTGGGTCGTTAGTACTACGTTAGTACCGGTAAGTACCGAGAGATTTTCGTTTGTACCACATCCGTTGCGGAGTTATTGCCAATTCTCAAGTTCCAGCGCGCGGGCTGGAGACACATGGGATTTCCTATAAGAAAAAAAGAAGGTTCTCCGATTTCGTTCAAATTATGTGGGTCGTTAGTACTACGTTAGTACCGGTAAGTACCGAGAGATTTTCGTTTGTACCACATCCGTTGCGGAGTTATGGCCAATTCTCAAGTTCCAGCGCGCGGGCTGGAGAAACATGGGATTCCCTATAGGAAAAAAATGAAGGTTCTCCGATTTCGTTCAAATTATGTGGGTCGTTAGTACTACGTTAGTACCGGTAAGTACCGAGAGATTTTCGTTTGTACCACATTCGTTGCGGAGTTATGGCCAATTCTCAAGTTCCAGCGCGCGGGCTGGAGAAACATGGGATTTCCCATAGGAAAAAATCAAAGTTCTCCGATTTCGTTCAAATTATGTGTATTGTTAGTACTATGTTACTAATGGTAAGTACCGAGAGATTTTCGTTTGTACCACATCCGTCGCGAAGTTATGTCGACTATTCATCTCCAGTTTGTGGGTTAGGGAAACGTAAGATTTCCCATGGAAAAAAAAATTAAGTCTTCCGATTTCGTTCAAATTATGTATGTCGTTAGTACCGGTATGTACCGTGAGATTTTCGTTGGTACCGCATCAGTTTCGGAGCTGTGATCAATTTTCAGTTTTGAGAAGCGGTAGAGGTTTGCACGGATTTCCAGCCCTGTTTTCCGGACCAACTTGTTTATATTTTTACATTTCTAGACACGGCACGGTCCGTATAGAAATAAATGAAATCAGGTCCTGCCTGAACTGGCCCTACACACAGTTTCTTCTATTTAAAAAAAAATGAGATTTGTTTTCATATAATTAAGATTCCTTTAATGAATACTGCATACATTTTTATGGGATGATTTTATCGTATATTTTACAGAAAATACATCATAGAAACATTCATGATTACTCAGATTCTTAGACTTTCATCATTCAATTAAAGATTCATTAAAAAATTAATATTGTTTAGAATAATAGAAAAAACAATGTTAAAAACTTCATAACTTTCGAAATTTTATAATAAAAAGTAGATTTATGAAAATACTTCTAAGTCATTTATTAAAGATTTTCTGAATTCCAAAGAAGTTACTTTCTGATACATTTCTGAATTCATTTCTTTTCGGAAACGCATAAGATTACCAGGTGTTTTTAATCAGAAACTATGTAATCGAATAGCCTTATACATTTTTTGATCCAAATATTAAAAGAAAATACTGTCAAAGTTAGCACTTTGAATCGAATTTCCGGAGCCAAAAGCATCTGAAGGGAGAAAAATCTGCAACCACGTTAAAAAAAATGTTATTGCAACAAATCTATGCAAGGATATTATATACCAAAAATGAAAAACGCTATTCGATTCCAAGTACCTTTAATAGTCAGACTTGTCTTTTGTAATCAAAAATTAGTCAGAAAATGCGTCAAACTTTCTCGTTGATGAGCAGCGAATTTAGGAACCATTTAAAAAAAACCACTGAGAAGTATATTTCCAAAGATTACGTTAACAGAATTTCTTTAACACTATTAATATTTTTACATATCATATTTTCTGCCCTGCCCATCTTGAAACAGTTAAGTCTAGTTCCGTTATATGTTGGAAAACAATGGAAGCCTGACTCGACCCGGCATGAGTCTACTAAAAGAAATATTACGTCCGGGTACACAATATAACAGTCCAATGTCGATCTTTACATTGTGCAAGTTGCATTTCTGTTTTAGAACAAAATGGATTTAAAAATGATTCAGAATGTAAGCAGTTTGAATTTGAGTTTTTTTCCTTCAGCTCTTGTTTTTGTTTAATTTATTTTTGATATAAGAATTGATCCTATCAAAAACGTGACAGTGTAAAAGCTGTAGATATAATTGAAAAGATGTATAATAAATTTTATCGAATTTAATATCTTAAGAATTGAGGAAGTAATAGATTTATTTCTTCCTGCCCCCCCCCCCCCTCCCTCCTTTGTTTTTGTTTTTTTTATTATTATTGCAACGAGAGTTGTTCCTATCAAAAATTTGCAAATAGAGTATTTGTTTTTTTTTAAGTTTTAGATAATATTAAAAATATATATAATATTTAAAAAATTGTAATTTAATTGGATGTGATATCTTGAGAATTGATGAAGTTATGAATTTTTTTTTTCAAAAATCCTATTTTCTTTCCCCGCATGAGCTCATTTTTAATTTTATCAAAAATCTGTCATGCATTTAACTTTTTGCCCATTTTTTAGGAGTAATATAAACTTTAAACTTATTCGATATTTATTTTCAATAAGAAATTATGGAGTTTTTCCGGTTTTCGGAAAAACCCTCCATATTTCTACTTGGTCCGATTTTGCCCATTAACGAACTTGACCGAGATTTTATGCCCTTTGTTTTTAAGTATCCGTTTGGAAGATATTTGAGCAGAATTATAGGAGTTACCGTGCCCATAAAAAAGTGATATATAAATATACATACACACATATATATAAACTTTTTTTACTGATGGTAGTTTTGGGGTCTAGAGATTATAATCGGTGTAGATCTGAAATAAAAATTTTCAGAAATTTCAACATAGGAGCACCGCAATGAGTATTTCATATGAAATCTTACTAAAAAGGGTAAAAAAATAAAATTTCTTTATAATAATCCATTACTTTTTTTACTTTCAAGGTACGGTTTTTCAAAAGACATGTGATGTTATTTAAGGGGAATTACGATTAATAAAACATTAATTTTAAATGGGTCTTAGATTTTTTTTTCTGATATATCATCATTTATTAAAAGAATGCTTTTTTTCATTTCTTTACTTGAAGATTATTGATACTTTCAAACAACAGTACAATGCAAGTAGTTTTTTTTAAAACAGCCGAGCTATCATATTTGCATAATTAAATTTCCTAGAAATGGATATAAGTTTGAAATTTTGAAAGTAAGTTTATTGTTCTGAAAATAATATATATATACATATATATATATATATGTGTGTGTCACAGCCAAAACCCGGAGCCTGGCTGATTCTAGAACTGGCCGGCCAATATCCGAACTGACCAAGTTTTCTGGCCAAAACGCAAAATACATGAAATGAATAGCGTATTTCGGGTTTTGGCCGGCCAATTCCCGAACTGGCAGGGAAGCCTTGGCCAACATCCGAACTGGGCATTTAAGGCTATCCTTTAGATATGGGGTCGTCAATAAACTTCTTTTAGAAGTTGTTTCTGATTTAGAGAAAAAAGTAGTTTCGTGACGGCCCCGGTAGATTGCACTGACATGCACACATGACAGGAAAGAATATTTCCACGCTATTCTAATATGCTATGCATAGGTATCAATTTTATTGTAACTGAGATAATCTAACAACATTGAAATGAAACGATTCCCTTTGCTTATATTTAAACGAAGTATCTTTGTGTATCCCAGTAAATTAACCAAAAATAGAACACAATTCCCTTTCAATACCGAAATTAATTGATAAACCAAATAAGATAGCAATTACAAGTTAATCAGAGCCTTTACTCGAGTTAGGGCATGGGCAGACAGACGGCTAGACTGTTTGAATTCATAGACTCTTTCAACTATGTTAGAAAGGATTAAGCCTTTCTAATGTGCCTATATCTATTTTGTGAACTGGCCAATCACATCTGGCCAGTTCGAGAATTGAACAGTCGCATCTGGCCAGTTCGCGAATCGGCCAATCATTTTTAAACGTTGCTGACCAGTTCGGGAATTAGCCGACCAATTCTAGAATTGGCCAATTTCGGGTTTTGGCCGTAACATTTATGTATAATTGAATTTATATTTTATTATTTTCTGATGTAAGCCAAATAAACATCTAAAAAAAATAACGAAATGTTAAACACAATCGAAAAAGGATTCTTTTACATTATTTTATTAATATAAAATGTTTACAATACATTACAATTATTTGTAAATGTAACATATTACTATTGTAATAATAAAGAAAAAGGTGTAATTTCCGAAATGAAAATAATGATAAGTAAAAAATTATAATTTTTTTCAATAATACACTAAACATATTGCAGATAAATCAGTGACACATTCATTTGTTTGTTATAAATATTGTAGTGATAAATATAAAGTATAATAATGAAAAGAAATTTTAACAACAATTGACATAAAATCATAGAATAAAATAAAATGTTAATCAAAAAAAGATTTGTAAATAAATTATTAGCAGTTCAAATGAAAAATTGTTTTTAATAAATATATATATATTTATAATGTATATATATATATATATATATATATATATATATATATATATATATATATATATATATATATATATATATATATATATAAGCTAAATAAATAAATATTTATTTATTTAGCTTAAACAGCTTGTTTATCTAATAAGTAATGGAAACAAAAATGGATTTTTTATTAACAATTCTAACTTCTTATATCTTAACATACCCTCTGTGGCATTAAAAAAAAAATAATAAAATAAAATAAAAGTATTTATTAACTTTCTTCTTACTACTCAAATCAAAATTTAATCAAGCCCCAATTTACCTAATTTCAATCAATCGAACGTCCAAGTATAAAAAGTTCTATAAACTTTCACTTTTTTTTTTAATTTCCATGCAAGTATTAGATTTTTTTTCTTTATTAAATGATAAGTTGAAGCAGAATCTAAAAATTTGAAAACATAAAAGCATAGTTGTTGTCACAAGGGAAAAATTAAAAAGATTCTGTGCATTAAACAGTTAATCCAAAATAATATTTTATAAATGTATAAGTTGGTAGAAAAATGCAAATTCCCAAAGATGTTGCAACGCATGCTTACCCACTGTTAAAAATAAAGGTGACAAAGCAGTTGCATTTGGCACCCAGGGGTGAAAAGGTGTTATTATTTGACACCCGCGGGCTTGAAAACGTGTTTGGGGGTGCCGTTTGATCCCTCACTGGGTGATTCATGCTGATCAAGGTGCCGTGCAATGCATACCGCTGAAAGATTTTCACCCCTTAGTTATTTGCGAATGCTCTGTGACGTGTATCCTTCCCCTTCAACTCGCCGTCACTAGTGGATCAAAACAGCAATTTCTCCTTACGATGACTATCACCACGCGTGCGCTATCCCAATTTCGTTTAGAACTTCTAATGGCTAAATTTTGGCGAGCTTTTTTACATAAAGCAATCTTTGAAATTCAGGACACTTGAACATTTCAGGGAGACTTCGAAGGGGAGCTGGATGGCCGAGCGGTTAGAGCGTTGAACTTGCAATCAGACGTTATGAGTTCGAATACTTCGCTGGCCAAAAGTCGGTGTTTAATTTTTATTTATTATTGGGCACTCTGGATTAAGGGTGCAATCTTTTCACTCTAATTAAGGTTAATTCACCCATTTTCACCTTCTGGCTCCCCTAGGGGTGTCACCAGTGAGACAAGCCTTTCACCCCTAAAAGGTGCAATGTGTCACCTGTAGTTTTAACAGTGTACTCTCCCCAATTCTCTTACTCCTCCTAGTCTATGCTTCTTACTGAATTGCATATGAAAAGTTAAAATCTTACAGAATCTATTTTTTCCCACTTTATAATTAAAGCGCTAAAATAGAATAGGTTAATTTCAATGGGAGAGAAAATTTTTATGATAGAAAGGCAGAAATTCCTTGTCTTATGAAATGATTATATTCTATATACACTGTTAAAACTACAGGTGACACATTGCACCTTTTAGGAGTGAAAGGCTTGTCTCACTGCTGACACCCCTAGAGGAGCCAGAATGGCACTCTTAATTAGGGTGAAATTATGGCACCCCTAATCTACAGGGCCCAATAATAAAAATGAATTATAAACTGACTTTTGTCCTGTGAAGGATTCGAACCCACGTCTGATTGCAAACTCTGCGCTCAAACCGTTCGGCCATCGAGCTCACCTTCAAAGTCTCCTTGAAATGTTCAAATGTCCAGAAACTCAAAGATTGCTTTATGTAAAAAGCTCACCAAAAGTTTTCCATCCGAAGTTCCAACCGAAATTGGGATAGCGCATGCGCGGTGATAGTCTTCGTAGGGAGAAATTGCTGTTATAATCCACCAGTGACGGTGAGTTGAAGAGGAAGGACACACATCGCAGAACATGCGCAAATAACTATGGGGGAAAATCTTCCAAAGGTATGCATTGCGCGGCACCCTAATTCGCGTGATTCACCCAGTGAGGGATCAAACGGCACCCCGAACACATTTTCAAGCCCGCGGGTGTCAAATGGTTACACCTTTTCATCCCTGAGAGCCAAATGCTACTGGTTTCTCACCTTTATTTTTAACAGTGTAATAATTGCAGTCAGGACACATGAATACGTTGTTGCAATTTGAAAGTTTTTCTGATGAAGTAAGAATCACAATATTGAGTGTTACTGACTGTATTTTACATTATCTAATATCTACCATTCAAACTATATTATGACACAAAGTTTTTCGAATAAGATGCTATATAGATAATAAGCTCTAAAAGATTATGCAAAATGGTAAATGAGTATATTGATATAGATTTTTCATGAATTAAGCGCTGTAAAAGTAAACTAATATACGTATAAATATATAAAACTGTTTACATCCAGCTCAAAAAATGGGAAGAAATAATTTTATAAATAAGAAAAAAAATTCCAAATAAATAGCATTTCCAGCATCTTTTCCATAAATCTTACTAAATTACTTGTTTATTAACAAGATTATTAAGCTCTTTTTTATAATATTTATATGATTCATTAGAAAATATATTATAACGTATAGGATCTTCAAGCATTTAAGAAAAAATACACTATGTGGCCATGATACTTGCAATCTTAGACGTTTTGTTAGATATTTAGGAAAATGCATAACAAATTATCCTGAAATTTCAAGTGGGTAAATAGTATAGTAGACGTCATATATGTTCATGAAGATTTTTTTCCCGAAAACCCATAGGGGAGTGTAAAAAAAATCGAAGAATAGCGAATAGCTTTTGGTTATCCCTATAAAATTTACTATTGCTAATGTATTGAAATTTTAGAACATGATTAGGAGGTGTCTTATAATATACAGTGTTCATTTTTATAAGTATAGCACGCATATTCACGGAAAAATTAAGTTTTTTTTAAAAAAAATTCCAAATTCCTCCAAATGTTTTGAATATAATTTGCAGTGTTCTTAATGTAAAAGAATGTCCTTTTCAGAAACCATTACAAATGATAATGTTCCCAATATCCTTCAAT
The DNA here is from genome assembly GCA_964019185.1 of Maratus speculifer. Lineage (NCBI taxonomy): Eukaryota > Metazoa > Arthropoda > Arachnida > Araneae > Salticidae > Maratus > Maratus speculifer. The sequence goes on along the minus strand of OZ025301.1, from coordinate 156,372,811 downwards.
CAGAGTTATAGCGGTAATAAATATTAGAGGATAAATGAACAAATTCACTGAATTTTCACTGCGCATGCGCGAATGCGACCTAAATATAATGCGCATAATGTATTAAATAAATGTATAGGGCAACGTTTGTGAAGTTCTCAAAAACATAGCTTGAAAATTCTGAAACTGATCGTTGATAGAATTAGCTCGAAATCCATTGTTTCCAAAAGGAAGCAAAAACACGAGGGGCTATATCGAAATATAGTAGTACGTGCATGCTTCTGTACGCTCGATGGGCAATAATCAATTTGTATTCGGATAAAGACCCTCATCTTTTTGCTGCATTTGTGGAACAACGAATTTCGATCTTTTCTATCAAAAATAAATTTCAGAATTTTCAAGCTATGTTTTTGAGACTTTCACGAAAGTTGTTCTATATATACATGAAATTTGTTCTAATACATTATCCACATTGCATTTTGAATGCATTTGTGCCTGCGCAGTGAATTATTATTTAGTGTAATTGTTCATTTTTTATACATTTTTTATTATTTTAAAATTCTGATTGCAGGGTGCTATCATTCTATTACGTAGCATATTCTATTACGTAGTGAATTTTTATTTAGAGAAACTGTCTATTTTTTATCCAATATTTATTTTTTTAAATTCTGATTGAGTGATTGGATATTGAGTAGAATGTCGCTGGTCATGGTTTCTGAAAAGAATATTCTTTTATATGAAGAACTCTGCAAATTATAAACAAAACATTTGGGGAAATTTGGGGTTGATTTTATAAAAAAAACTGAATTTCTCCACTAGTATACGTGATATCCTCATAAAAAATGAACGCAGTTTATTACAATAAACCTCCTAATCACGTTCTAACGCTTCAACGCTTTAGCGACGTTGGTTTTAGAGGATTATCCAAATGCCATATCTTTTCTTTTAATATGTTGACTGACCCTTGTGGGGTTTCGGTGTGTGTGTGTGTGGGGTGGAATTTCCCCAGAAATATATGAGGTATAATTTGATGTTTGTACAGCTGAAAATTCTGGATAATTCCTCAATCATCATGATTTTTTTTTTAAATATCTAACAAATCGGAAGTGATTGGTCATCATTAGCCGTATAGTGTACATCATACATGCGAAATAAAATAGCAATTTATGTTAAATTGAGCAAAATGACAAACATATTTTCATAAACAGTTATGCAAAACCAAAATATGTAATTTAAATCTTTGAAAATGTCTGTATTTAGTTAAAATGTATAGAAAATTAATCTTCTAATAAATAACAAGAAGAAATAAAAGATTCGGCATAATTATTCAAACTTTGCATAATTGTTACTACTGCTATAATAAGTGTTACTATATTGTTAATAAAATAAAAGAGGATTTTATTTCTCACTGACATACCTTTTAGAAAATTATATTTATAACTTTAAATATTAAAAATTTAAATCTGACTTAATTTTTAATAAAGTTTCATATCTCTTTTTAACAATCACATGAAAGAATTTTAGTAAAAAATATATCATTTGCGATTTAATAGAATTGGCAGCATTCGTTAAAAGGACTATCTTGAAATAAAAGTCTGGCATAGATATACTTTTAAGTTTCAACTGTTTGTCAGTATTATCCTTTGTCGATTTGAAATATGAGGCAATTTCTTCAATTTAATGCTTTTAATATAAGTTAATGAATTTATCACTTTAAAGTTTTTTTTAACCTTTTTAATAGTCACGTTAAAATACTTTTGTTGTTAGAAAAAATATTACTACATGTGCTGCATTAGAATTGGTAACAAAAATTAAAAATTATATCGAAATATGACATAAATGTCTTGTTAATACATTATTTTATTTAAACTGTTTGACAGTGTTATTATTTGTCTATTTTAAATAGGACGTAATTTTCCTTATTTGTTGTTTAACGGATATTCATGAATGTGTATAGTTTTTTGTAATCTTGTAAACTTTAAAGTTTTTTTTTTTTTTTTTAAAGTCAATGTAAATATGATATCTGATTTTATAAACATAATAAAGATAGAAATATGTGCTGCACAGAATAATAAATATAATTCTTCTCCAACAAATATAAAATGTAAAATTAAATAAAATATACAGAGAAATTTTTAAAAATGTGTGTAAGGATCGCAAAAAGCTAAAAAATGCTTTTCCAATAAAATTAAAAAAAAAAAAACTTTTTCAAGCTTTCTCTATGGTAATGAATCGCATACTTTTTTTTAAAGAGGAAATATATTAACATTCTTCATATGACTCAAATCAAAGTATGCAAAGTAGCACATAAGATTATAAACATTTCGTGAAAAAAAGAAAAAAAACTTTCATGAATGGAATAGAATATTAATCCCTGCTCTAATAAATTTATATTTTTCTCAACAATTATGAAAAGTAAAATTAAATAAATTTGTATGCTAATATCTAAAAATGTACATATTGATTGCAAAAGGATTGAATGCTGTTCTAGAAATCTGCATGGGCCGAAATTTCCAAGCCCGAGGCATATCGATCCACAGAAATTAAATTCGACTGACCTCGGTATAAAAATTAACAGTTCGATATGAGAACGGGTACAACACCTAGAAAAAAAATTATTGTCCATCCCTATATAAAACCTAAATTTTCAGCCCAAAATCGGCCAGTAAAGCAATTAAATTCTCAGCCCGAATCCAGCCAGAGAAACTATAATATTCAAGAAAGAATGTTTTAAAAAGAGTAAAATTTGCTCTTATTACATAATAAATGAAGCAAAAATTACCTTTAAATTTCTGTTTTCCAAGAGCAAAAAATATTTTATTTATTATTATAAAAAAAATATATTTATTATAAATTGTTTTGGTAGCTATGATAGTATTTTACAAGTCATACAAAAGTATACGTATATTTAGTTTGAAAACGGTTTTTAATTTAAGTGCATTTAACGATATAGATTATATTGGTTTTATTCCTATTTTTTTTTTTTTTTGTAATAAAAAAATAATGCAATGTTTGCATTGTAAAATTTTAAGAGAGTTTGATACTAGAGATACTTCGACATTCTATTAATTGGAGCTCAAATGTATTTTGATATGAAAATGAATAGTATAATGAACGCAATTAAGTTCCTTTTGTATTTTTTTAAAGTGAATTGATCTTAAAAGTTGTGAGGTGTTAAGTTATAATTATTTGGAAAAATTTCATTTTTTTTAATTTTCTTATCAGATAAGCATAGTGTTTGAGATTTCTCTCGACAGGATGTCCACTATCAACGGTGGCCAATGGCTAATTTCTTAATAGTTAGTCGTAGGCATACAGTTCCAGTTACAAAAATGTTTTAAATGAAGTAAAGAAATATAATAAAAGCAATTGGGGTAAAAAAAAGCATTCCTTTAAAAATTACAAAATTTAAATTTTTATACGGCTCTACAGGTCTGCACGAGCCCGGGTTGGGCAGGCGAAATGATTTTCGAACGGGTCGGGCTGGCAGAATCAGAATAAGTTTTTCAACGGGCCGGACCGGTCTATTCGAGCATAGCTTGGCTGTAAAAGACAGTTGGGCCTACCGGACAGTTATAAAGATTTGATAAGAACGATAAAATATGAGCTATTTTCAATGAATATGGCTTTAACTAGAATGTTCGTCACGAGCTGATACTAATTTGACAATATCAATACAAAAATGTAATTTGTACAGTGAAAGATCGGAAGCGGACAGTTACGTAGTGTCCAACCCGGATTTAATATTCTTTTAGCTGACTTGTGCCAGGTTGAGATCAAGCTTGCATTTTTTTTCTACATATTGTCCAGGCAGGCAAGAACTAATTGTTCTCGAAATTCTATAGGGTAGACAACACGATTTGTTAAAGATTTAATAGTGTCAAAGAACTTTGTTAAACTAATCTTTGGAAATATATATCTTGGGGTTCTTAAATTCATGCCTGAACAAGTCGAAAGTTTGAGAAATTTCCTAACTAATTTTTAATTGTAATGTTATAAAATTGACAAGCCTGACAATTGAAAAAATTTGGAATCAAATAGTGTTTTACATTTTTGGTAAGTAAAATATTTGTAGGGGGAAGTGGGGTAGATTGATACAGTTTTTTTCTAAGATTTTTTTTTTTTTTTTTTTTTTTTTTTGTGTAAAAAAGTAGAAAATTCAAGTTTTTTTTTCCATGAGGTGACAGCAAAACTTGTATAGTATGTTATAAAAATGTACAATAATTGTTTTATATAGTATTTTTGCATGTAATTTAAAAAAAATAATAAAAAGTCATTTGTATCAATATGCCCCATCCGCGGGGCAGATTGATACGTTTGAGAAAAATGACGACAAAATAATACCAATGGATATTTTTCATAGAAAATGTGTTAGAAAACTATTTTATATTTATCTATAGAAATTCAAATCACCCAAAATTTATTTTTAAGCAGTATTAAAACAATCAAAATTAAATATATTATGACCTGATGTTTTGGCTGTTCCTTGTCTGATTGTTGGCTGTGGTAACTTTGTCATATCTAGCGCTTCAATCCCAGGATTATCATCTTTCTTGGGAAAGATGAAAAAATTACCAGGTTTTCTGTTTATAAATAGTTTTATAAACAGAAAATAGAGGATAATTATATTAAAATTTCTGTTTATAATATAATTATCTTTTTCTGTTCTGAAGTTTGCTTTTCTTACTTAACATTTCTCATGTCGAAAACACTTTTTTTTTCTCTGGAAAATCGATATAAATTCCAGATTTGCCAGAATGCCGTCCTTTTCTTTTAATAGTTCTACTAGTACAAGCTTTTGGCTAACTTCGTACTTTTTCTGTTTGCAAAAATACTATAAAATGTTCTAATATAAAAAATTAGAGCTATTTCACTTCAATAGAAATTAATATTAGGAATTTTTGGTGAAAATGGTTGGATTAAGGAGTGTAGGGTAAAAAAATAATAAAAAGTAATGAAAAAATATACTAAAAAAGGATTTAGCTGGTATCAATATTCCCCGAGATAGAGTGTATCAATATGCCCCATACAGCCATTTTGAATAAAATGAGTCTCAAATCCAACACTTCATAATTTATCTAAGAATGAAAAATGAGGAACTGATAAAGAGTAGTTTCACTTGCCAGGGAGAGTATTCTTTTCTTTTGAAAATACTGGAACAGTTGTATAATACCATTTCAATTGTACAATTAAAATTTACTTTTGACCTACGAAAACAATAAATCACCCGTCCCATTTCACCAAACTACTGAATCATTCCAGGACTTTCTGTATGTAGTTGAGTGCACTAGCATCACCTTTTGGAACCGTTGTGAAACTTCCTGTGAGCGGTAGAGGGGGTGTATCAATGTGCCCCATGTATCAATGTACCCCAATTCCCCCTATATACTTGCCGAGTGTAAGAGATTCTTTTCAAGTGCTTGTAGATATTTCTTCCTTTCCATGCTACCGCTTCTGGAAATTCGATTCAAAAAGCTAACTTTAACAGTATTTTCTTTAAATTTTTGGATCAAAAATGGATAAGGCTATTCGATTACATAGTTTCTCAATAAAAACGCCTGCTAATCTTATTCGTTTCCGAAAAGAAATTAATTCAGAAATGTATCAGAAAGTAATTTCTTTGGAATTCAGAGAACCTTTAATAAATGATATAGAGATATTTTCATAAATCTACTTCTTATTATAAAAATTCATAAATTATGATGTTTTTAAAGTTGTTTTTCCTTTTATTCTAAACCAAATTAATTTTTTAATGAATATTTAAATGAATGTTGAAAGTCTAAAAATCTCAGTAATCATTAATGTTTCTATGATGTATTTTCTGTAACATATACAATAAAATCATCCCATAAAAATGTATGCGGTATTCTTTAAAGGAATCTTAAGTATATGATAAAAATATGATTTTTTTTTTTCGAAATAGATTCGATTACATATTTTCTGAATAAAAACACCTGCTAATCTTATGCATTTTCAAAAAGAAATGTATCAGAAAGTAGCTCCTTTGGATTTGAGAAAATCTTTAATAAAATGATGTAGAAATATTCTAATAAATCTACTTTTTACTATACAGCTTCAAAAGTTATGATGTTTTTAATTTTCTTTTTTTTTAATTTATTTTTTATTCTAAACCATATTAATTTTTTAATGAATGTTTAAAGTCAAAGAGTATAAGTAATCATTAATGTTGTTATTGTGCATTTTTTGTAAAATATACTGTAAAATCATCTCATAAATATGTATGCAGTAATCGTTTAAAAAAAAAATCTGAAATTTTTCGAAATAGTAGAAATTGTGCCGTGCCAGAACGGGCCGGGACTGTTTTCACTGATTTCTGTATGGGGCGGTCCTAGAAATGTAAAATTATTAACATGCATCCTCTACGGTCTCCTGGTGCTTTAAGTCTTATTTAGTACATATTTTAGAGGTCTGCACGGGCCCGGGTTTGCCCCGTGGCCCGTACCCGGCCCGGTCAGCGGGCCAACTCGGGCCGGCGGAATCGTTTCAAATTTTCTAACGGGCCGGGCCCGGCAGATAAAAAATTTTCGGGCCTACCGGCCCGTTCTGAAGATTTCAGCGGAAACGATAAAATATGATCTATTTTCAACGAAAATGGTTTTAACGAGAATAAATATAAATTGCGTCACGAGCTATACTAGTTTGAGAGTATCAATATGAAAATATAACTTGTACAGTGTAGAGATCGGCATCGGGCAGTTACATTGTGTGTAATCCGTTTTAATATTTTTTTAGCTGACTCGTGCGGGCCGAGATCAAGCTTGCATTATTTTTCCACACATAGACTTGCCGGACCGAAACCAGACTTAATCGTTCTAAAGATCTGTAGGGCAGACAACATGATTTGTAAAATTACTAACAGCGATAAAGTACTTATGTTAGCTTAATCTTTGGACATATACTTCCTGATGATTCTTAAATTAATTTCTCAATAACGAGAAAGTTTGACACATTTTCAGAATAATTTTTAATTGTAAAAATATAAAAGTTATAAAGCCTGACTATTGAAGGGATTTGGAATCTTATAGCGTTTTTCATTTTTGGTAAAAAAAATCCTTGTATAACCTTGTTGAGATATAATATAGCTTCTCAAATGGTTGCAGGTTTTTCTCCCTTCCCATGATATCGCTTTCAGAAATTCTATTCAAAACGCTAACTATGACAAATGTGTATTTACTGTAAATACTGCAAAATCATTCCATAGATAAGTATGCAGCACTCTTTAAAGGTATCTTAATTATATGATAAAAATCTGAATTTTTGGAAATCGTAGAAATCGTAACGGGCCAAAACGAGCCGGGCCGAGCCTGGACCTGGAAATTCCGGCCCTTGCAGACCTCTAACATATTTCCTGTTACAATGAGAAGTAAGACAAAAAAATTGCGTTATTCAATGATTGGTTTAGTAAATATTGTTTAAAGTTGGAGCGTATCTTTTGTTGCTAATTGGGGGGGGGGGGGCATTCATAAATTTAGTTGGAATATAATTTTAGGTATGTTAACAAATGTTTGAGAATAAAATTAACATTGCATTGCAAATTTGAAATCTTCAATCATTCTGACATATGAATGCAAAACGTACAATTTGTAATATCTATAACAAAAAGCAGAATTTTTGTTGAATAAAATGATGAAAATTAACTGCCCACAAAATGATCATTTCATAAAATCATTTTTTTTTCATCAGCCCACTAATTAATAATATTTTAGTTTCAAAAATTTATTTATCGGAAAAAAAACTAATTATCTATAGAAAAAAACTTTTATTGGACACTTTGTAAAGCATTACAAATAATGTATGTTATTCAGAATCATTAAAGTTTAAAAAAATGATAATCGAATTTTTTTACACGATAATTTAATAATATCAACATATTTATCAGAGAATGAAATTTTTATCTCACGTAAGGTGTTCACATATACCTGACTATCTTTTTATTTTCTTAATCTATTATCTGCATCGCGGAAACTTTAGGAATTATATCACTCTGGAACTCGCGAAAAAGTGGGGTCAAGTAGGTCACATATTAACTGACAGTGTTGTAAATCACAGACATAACTTTTACTCTTTACACCTCTTAAAAATGACATTTAATTCCAATAGATTTGACCGAACATGTTATCAGCATGTTTCTTACAAGATTCCATTTATTTTTAGAAGGTTTCTCTGTTTTATGCAAATTGTTGATAAAAGTTCAAGCATCTACCTGCTGGAAAACAAAAGTTTTAAATAGGATTTTTTCAAGATACTTACCAATAATGAAACTGCATGAGGTTCATTACTGGGTGCCGTGCCAGATTCTAATCGTGAACATACAGCATTCCAAAAAAGATTTTTAGCAGGCGTGAGATTTGATTTGTGAGGGGTGTAGGGAAGCAAATAACGATTTTTTATCTTCCGTAAAATGTACTGTGTCCAAGTCTAAGCTAGAGGCCTGCAAGGGCCAGAGTCGGCGGAACTGTACCGAATTTTCTAACGGGCCACCCCGTGCTAGCCTGACAGAATTATATATATATATTTAAGGGAATGGGCCGGGCCGACAAACAAAATAAGCGGGTGGGGCCGATAAAAAATTTCGCGTGTCTACCGGTCCGTTGAGAACATTTAAGCAGAAACGATAAAATATGAGCTATTTTCAATGAATATGGCGTTAACGAGAATAAGTATAAATGTGCGTCACGAGCCGATACTAGTTTGGCAACATCAATACCGAAATGGAACTTGTACAGTGTAGAGATCGGCATCGGACAGTTACATTGTGTGTAATCCGGGCTTTATATTATTTAGCAGTCTCTTGCTGGGACAAGATCAGGATTGCATCGTTTTTGTGCATATTGACAAGACGAACGGGAACTAGATTTAATTGTTCTGAAGATGTGTAGGGCAGACAACATAACTTGTAAAATTATTAATAGGGATAAAGAGCTTGTTAGGGTAATATTTATATATATTTCTTTGTGTTTCTTAAATTTATTTCTGAAAAACGCGAAAGTTCGACATATTTTTTGACTAATTTTTAAATTTATATTAGACGAAAAATGTGTAGGACATTTAAACTGTAAATTAGTAAAAGTATAAAATTAACAAGCCTGACTCTTGAAGGGAATTGGAATCAAATAGTGGTTTTCATTTTTGGTAAATATGATATATGTGTAATCTTTTTGGGAGATAAGGGATTTTTATCGAATGGTTGCAGATTTTTCTCCCTTCCCATGTTGTCGCTTCTAGAAATTCTATTCAAAATGCTAGCTTTGACTTTGTTTTCTTAAATTGCTTGTATCAAAAAAATAAATAATGCTATTCGATTATATAGTTTCCGAATAAAAACATCTGTTAATCTTTTGCATTTTCGAAAAAAAAAAATGAAATCCGAAATGTATCAGAAAGTAACTTTTTTGGATTTGAAATTGAATTTGGATTTGAAAAGTTTAATAAAATAATACAGAAATATTTTCATAAATCTACTTTTATTAATCTTCAAAAGTTACGATGTTTTTAACATTCTTTCTTTTCTTTTATTCTGAACAGTATCAATTTTTTAATGAATCTTTATTTGAATGTTGATAGTCCAAAAATCTAAGTAATCATTAGAGTTGACAATGTTTATTTCTTGTAAAATAGTCTGTAAAATCATTCTATATATATGTATTGCAGTATTCTTTAAAGTAATTTTAATTAGGTGATAAAAATCTGATATTTTAGAAATAGTAGAAATTGTGTGGGGCCAGAACGGGCCAGGCCTGTTTTCACAGATTCCTGTATAGGACGGGCCTAGAGATGTAAAAATATAAACGTGCCGGCCCGGGCACGGGCCTGGAAATTCTGACCCGTGCAGACCGCTAATCTGAGCAAGAGAGAAGGCAGGATTTTAGGATGTGAAAGTGGGGAGGAGAAGATGTTCTCCCTCACAAGAACTTCAATTATTTCAACTTGAAGTAATTTCAATTCAAAGTCGATTTAATTTCCATTTCTGATCAATCTACTTCAACCTGATCTACAAAAGAAAACTGATTGGCGAGAATCAGAAATTTAAATTAAAAGCTAATAGATCAGTATTTTAATGTAATTATAGAAATGCAATCTAAAATTATATCGTTAGTTTCAATTTTATTTTTCAAGTAGAAAAAGGAGTACATGTATGAATGAAAACATAAGTTTCAAAACTCGCCTTGTACAAAAATAAATAAATAAATAAATAAAAATTTTTAAAAAGTAAAAACAAATCGCGATTTTTTTTAAATTTATACTATTGATAAACTTGCACAAAAAAATATTCTAAATTAAAAAAAAATATCTAGTAATTTTGAAATAGATAAAATGTGAATTATCATGAAAATCAGTGGACGCTGTTTTACGTTTTTGAAAATTTTCCAAAATTTTATTTTCTGGATAAGGAGAGTTTTGAAACACACGTTCTCATATATATATATACATAAATGTATATATACCCCTTAATAATCAAATACATAGATTTTCTGATGAAATTTTTTTCTAAACCTTTCAAATAATTTTCACTTTGTCAAAAAAGATCAATTCGAATCCGACATGAAGCAGTCAAAGTCCAATCGAAAACCTATCTGAAATGAAGACTTATAAAATTAGAGTAAACCTGAGCAGAATCAAACATTAGCTCAAGTTGGGGTCGTTAAGAAAAAGGTTATAAAATTAAATCAAGCATTAAAACTATACATTAAAAATGATTCTTTTATGGAAAATATTCATGTGACGTATGGGAATTACACGCCTTAAAAATAACGTAAATAGCAATTTTTTTATAACATATCAATATTACATATTACAAATCATTATTACATATTAAATTTTTACATATTTCATCATTTGATGCAGCATAAAATCTTAAAATTTATACGAAAAATACTCAAAAAATCCATACATACAGTCATTAATTAAAATTTACAATTAAAAAATAACATGACAATAAAAGTAATGATACAAATAAGAAAGAAAGAATTCGTATTCGTGCAACCTGCTTCTGAAACGATAAAATATTCAACATAAACTGAAAATGTAAGCGCAAAATTTGTAAAAAATTTAATTTTGTAAAAAAGTTGTTATTATAAAAATTTTGATTCTAAATGTTATTCCCAAGACAACGAATTTTCGCAACATTAAATCAAAGACGAAGAATGTTATCCTCAGAATCGGTATAAAAGTATAACGGTAATAGGCCATAACTCCGCAAAAGATGCGGTACAAACGAAAATTTCTTGGTACTTACCGGTACTCACGTAGTACTAACATCACAGATAATTTGAAGGAAATCCGAGAACCTTCATTTTTTTCCTATAGGAAATCCATGTTTCTCCAGCCCGCGCGCTGGAACTTGAGAATTGGCCATAAATCCGCAACGGATGTGGTACAAACGAAAATCTCTCGGTACTTACCGGTACTAACGTAGTACTAACGACCCACATAATTTGAACGAAATCGGAGAACCTTCATTTTTTTCCTATAGGAAATCCCATGTTTCTCCAGCCCGCGCGCTGGAACTTGAGAATTGGCCATAACTCCGCAACGGATGTGGTACAAACGAAAATCTCTCGGTACTTACCGGTACTAACGTAGTACTAACGACCCACATAATTTGAACGAAATCGGAGAACCTTCATTTTTTTCCTATAAGAAATCCCATGTTTCTCCAGCCCGCGGCTGGAACTTGAGAATTGGCCATAACTCCGCAACGGATGTGGTACAAACGAAAATCTCTCGGTACTTACCGGTACTAACGTAGTACTAACGACCCACATAATTTGAACGAAATCGGAGAACCTTCATTTTTTTCCTATAGGAAATCCCATGTTTCTCCAGCCCGCGCGCTGGAACTTGAGAATTGGCCATAACTCCGCAACGTATGTGGTACAAACGAAAATCTCTCGGTACTTACCGGTACTAACGTAGTACTAACGACCCACATAATTTGAACGAAATCGGAGAACCTTCATTTTTTTCCTATAGGAAATCCCATGTTTCTCCAGCCCGCGCGCCGGAACCTTAGAATTGGCCATAACTCCGCAACGGATGCGGTACAAACGAAAATCTCTCGGTACTTACCGGTACTAACGTAGTACTAACGACCCACATAATTTGAACGAAATCGGAGAACCTTCATTTTTTTCCCATAGGGAATCCCATGTTTCTCCAGCCCGCGCGCTGGAACTTGAGAATTGGCCATAACTCCGCAACGGATGTGGTACAAACGAAAATCTCTCGGTACTTACCGGTACTAACGTAGTACTAACGACCCACATAATTTGAACGAAATGGGAGAACCTTCATTTTTTTCCTATAGGAAATCCCATGTTTCTCCAGCCCGCGCGCTGGAACTTGAGAATTGGCCATAACTCCGCAACGGATGTGGTACAAACGAAAATCTCTCGGTACTTACCGGTACTAACGTAGTACTAACGACCCACATAATTTGAACGAAATCGGAGAATCTTCATTTTTTTCCTATAGGAAATCCCATGTTTCTCCAGCCCGCGCGCTGGAACTTGAGAATTGGCCATAACTCCGCAACGGATGTGGTACAAACGAAAATCTCTCGGTACTTACCGGTACTAACGTAGTACTAACGACCCACATAATTTGAACGAAATCGGAGAACCTTCATTTTTTTCCTATAGGAAATCCCATGTTTCTCCAGCCCGCGCGCTGGAACTTGAGAATTGGCCATAACTCCGCAACGGATGTGGTACAAACGAAAATCTCTCGGTACTTACCGGTACTAACGTAGTACTAACGACCCACATAATTTGAACGAAATCGGAGAACCTTCATTTTTTTCCTATAGGAAATCCCATGTTTCTCCAGCCCGCGCGCCGGAACTTGAGAATTGGCCATAACTCCGCAACGGATGCGGTACAAACGAAAATCTCTCGGTACTTACCGGTACTAACGTAGTACTAACGACCCACATAATTTGAACGAAATCGGAGAACCTTCATTTTTTTCCTATAGGGAATCCCATGTTTCTCCAGCCCGCGCGCTGGAACTTGAGAATTGGCCATAACTCCGCAACGGATGTGGTACAAACGAAAATCTCTCGGTACTTACCGGTACTAACGTAGTACTAACGACCCACATAATTTGAACGAAATCGGAGAATCTTCATTTTTTTCCTATAGGAAATCCCATGTTTCTCCAGCCCGCGCGCTGGAACTTGAGAATTGGCCATAACTCCGCAACGGATGTGGTATAAACGAAAATCTCTCGGTACTTACCGGTACTAACGTAGTACTAACGACCCACATAATTTGAACGAAATCGGAGAACCTTCATTTTTTTCCTATAGGAAATCCCATGTTTCTCCAGCCCGCGCGCTGGAACTTGAGAATTGGCCATAACTCCGCAACGGATGTGGTACAAACGAAAATCTCTCGGTACTTACCGGTACTAACGTAGTACTAACGACCCACATAATTTGAACGAAATCGGAGAACCTTCATTTTTTTCCTATAGGAAATCCCATGTTTCTCCAGCCCGCGGCTGGAACTTGAGAATTGGCCATAACTCCGCAACGGATGTGGTACAAACGAAAATCTCTCGGTACTTACCGGTACTAACGTAGTACTAACGACCCACAAAATTTGAACGAAATCGGAGAACCTTCATTTTTTTCCTATAGGAAATCCCATGTTTCTCCAGCCCGCGCGCTGGAACTTGAGAATTGGCCATAACTCCGCAACGGATGTGGTACAAACGAAAATCTCTCGGTACTTACCGGTACTAACGTAGTACTAACGACCCACATAATTTGAACGAAATCGGAGAAACTTCATTTTTTTCCTATAGGAAATCCCATGTTTCTCCAGCCCGCGCGCTGGAACTTGAGAATTGGCCATAACTCCGCAACGGATGTGGTACAAACGAAAATCTCTCGGTACTTACCGGTACTAACGTAGTACTAACGACCCACATAATTTGAACGAAATCGGAGAACCTTCATTTTTTTCCTATAGGAAATCCCATGTTTCTCCAGCCCGCGCGCTGGAACTTGAGAATTGGCCATAACTCCGCAACGGATGTGGTACAAACGAAAATCTCTCGGTACTTACCGGTACTAACGTAGTACTAACGACCCACATAATTTGAACGAAATGGGAGAACCTTCATTTTTTTCCTATAGGAAATCCCATGTTTCTCCAGCCCGCGCGCTGGAACTTGAGAATTGGCCATAACTCCGCAACGGATGTGGTACAAACGAAAATCTCTCGGTACTTACCGGTACTAACGTAGTACTAACGACCCACATAATTTGAACGAAATCGGAGAATCTTCATTTTTTTCCTATAGGAAATCCCATGTTTCTCCAGCCCGCGCGCTGGAACTTGAGAATTGGCCATAACTCCGCAACGGATGTGGTACAAACGAAAATCTCTCGGTACTTACCGGTACTAACGTAATACTAACGACCCACATAATTTGAACGAAATCGGAGAACCTTCATTTTTTTCCTATAGGAAATCCCATGTTTCTCCAGCCCGCGCGCCGGAACTTGAGAATTGGCCATAACTCCGCAACGGATGCGGTACAAACGAAAATCTCTCGGTACTTACCGGTACTAACGTAGTACTAACGACCCACATAATTTGAACGAAATCGGAGAACCTTCATTTTTTTCCTATAGGGAATCCCATGTTTCTCCAGCCCGCGCGCTGGAACTTGAGAATTGGCCATAACTCCGCAACGGATGTGGTACAAACGAAAATCTCTCGGTACTTACCGGTACTAACGTAGTACTAACGACCCACATAATTTGAACGAAATCGGAGAATCTTCATTTTTTTCCTATAGGAAATCCCATGTTTCTCCAGCCCGCGCGCTGGAACTTGAGAATTGGCCATAACTCCGCAACGGATGTGGTACAAACGAAAATCTCTCGGTACTTACCGGTACTAACGTAGTACTAACGACCCACATAATTTGAACGAAATCGGAGAACCTTCATTTTTTTCCTATAGGAAATCCCATGTTTCTCCAGCCCGCGCGCTGGAACTTGAGAATTGGCCATAACTCCGCAACGGATGTGGTACAAACGAAAATCTCTCGGTACTTACCGGTACTAACGTAGTACTAACGACCCACATAATTTGAACGAAATCGGAGAACCTTCATTTTTTTCCTATAGGAAATCCCATGTTTCTCCAGCCCGCGCGCCGGAACTTGAGAATTGGCCATAACTCCGCAACGGATGCGGTACAAACGAAAATCTCTCGGTACTTACCGGTACTAACGTAGTACTAACGACCCACATAATTTGAACGAAATCGGAGAACCTTCATTTTTTTCCTATAGGGAATCCCATGTTTCTCCAGCCCGCGCGCTGGAACTTGAGAATTGGCCATAACTCCGCAACGGATGTGGTACAAACGAAAATCTCTCGGTACTTACCGGTACTAACGTAGTACTAACGACCCACATAATTTGAACGAAATCGGAGAATCTTCATTTTTTTCCTATAGGAAATCCCATGTTTCTCCAGCCCGCGCGCTGGAACTTGAGAATTGGCCATAACTCCGCAACGGATGTGGTATAAACGAAAATCTCTCGGTACTTACCGGTACTAACGTAGTACTAACGACCCACATAATTTGAACGAAATCGGAGAACCTTCATTTTTTTCCTATAGGAAATCCCATGTTTCTCCAGCCCGCGCGCTGGAACTTGAGAATTGGCCATAACTCCGCAACGGATGTGGTACAAACGAAAATCTCTCGGTACTTACCGGTACTAACGTAGTACTAACGACCCACATAATTTGAACGAAATCGGAGAACCTTCATTTTTTTCCTATAGGAAATCCCATGTTTCTCCAGCCCGCGGCTGGAACTTGAGAATTGGCCATAACTCCGCAACGGATGTGGTACAAACGAAAATCTCTCGGTACTTAACGGTACTAACGTAGTACTAACGACCCACAAAATTTGAACGAAATCGGAGAACCTTCATTTTTTTCCTATAGGAAATCCCATGTTTCTCCAGCCCGCGCGCTGGAACTTGAGAATTGGCCATAACTCCGCAACGGATGTGGTACAAACGAAAATCTCTCGGTACTTACCGGTACTAACGTAGTACTAACGACCCACATAATTTGAACGAAATCGGAGAAACTTCATTTTTTTCCTATAGGAAATCCCATGTTTCTCCAGCCCGCGCGCTGGAACTTGAGAATTGGCCATAACTCCGCAACGGATGTGGTACAAACGAAAATCTCTCGGTACTTACCGGTACTAACGTAGTACTAACGACCCACATAATTTGAACGAAATCGGAGAACCTTCATTTTTTTCCTATAGGAAATCCCATGTTTCTCCAGCCCGCGCGCTGGAACTTGAGAATTGGCCATAACTCCGCAACGGATGTGGTACAAACGAAAATCTCTCGGTACTTACCGGTACTAACGTAGTACTAACGACCCACATAATTTGAACGAAATCGGAGAACCTTCATTTTTTTCCTATAGGAAATCCCATGTTTCTCCAGCCCGCGCGCTGGAACTTGAGAATTGGCCATAACTCCGCAACGGATGTGGTACAAACGAAAATCTCTCGGTACTTACCGGTACTAACGTAGTACTAACGACCCACATAATTTGAACGAAATCGGAGAACCTTCATTTTTTTCCTATAGGAAATCCCATGTTTCTCCAGCCCGCGAGCTGGAACTTGAGAATTGGCCATAACTCCGCAACGGATGTGGTACAAACGAAAATCTCTCGGTACTTACCGGTACTAACGTAGTACTAACGACCCACATAATTTGAACGAAATCGGAGAACCTTCATTTTTTTCCTATAGGAAATCCCATGTTTCTCCAGCCCGCGCGCTGGAACTTGAGAATTGGCCATAACTCCGCAACGGATGTGGTACAAACGAAAATCTCTCGGTACTTACCGGTACTAACGTAGTACTAACGACCCACATAATTTGAACGAAATCGGAGAACCTTCATTTTTTTCCTATAGGAAATCCCATGTTTCTCCAGCCCGCGCGCTGGAACTTGAGAATTTTCCATAACTCCGCAACGGATGTGGTACAAACGAAAATCTCTCGGTACTTACCGGTACTAACGTAGTACTAACGACCCACATAATTTGAACGAAATCGGAGAACCTTCATTTTTTTCCTATAGGAAATCCCATGTTTCTCCAGCCCGCGCGCCGGAACTTGAGAATTGGCCATAACTCCGCAACGGATGCGGTACAAACGAAAATCTCTCGGTACTTACCGGTACTAACGTAGTACTAACGACCCACATAATTTGAACGAAATCGGAGAACCTTCATTTTTTTCCTATAGGGAATCCCATGTTTCTCCAGCCCGCGCGCTGGAACTTGAGAATTGGCCATAACTCCGCAACGGATGTGGTACAAACGAAAATCTCTCGGTACTTACCGGTACTAACGTAGTACTAACGACCCACATAATTTGAACGAAATGGGAGAACCTTCATTTTTTTCCTA
The DNA here is from genome assembly GCA_964019185.1 of Maratus speculifer. NCBI lineage: Eukaryota > Metazoa > Arthropoda > Arachnida > Araneae > Salticidae > Maratus > Maratus speculifer. Next base: position 156,355,332 of record OZ025301.1, on the reverse strand, counting down.
TAGGAAATCCCATGTTTCTCCAGCCCGCGCGCTGGAACTTGAGAATTGGCCATAACTCCGCAACGGATGTGGTACAAACGAAAATCTCTCGGTACTTACCGGTACTAACGTAGTACTAACGACCCACATAATTTGAACGAAATCGGAGAATCTTCATTTTTTTCCTATAGGAAATCCCATGTTTCTCCAGCCCGCGCGCTGGAACTTGAGAATTGGCCATAACTCCGCAACGGATGTGGTACAAACGAAAATCTCTCGGTTCTTACCGGTACTAACGTAATACTAACGACCCACATAATTTGAACGAAATCGGAGAACCTTCATTTTTTTCCTATAGGAAATCCCATGTTTCTCCAGCCCGCGCGCCGGAACTTGAGAATTGGCCATAACTCCGCAACGGATGCGGTACAAACGAAAATCTCTCGGTACTTACCGGTACTAACGTAGTACTAACGACCCACATAATTTGAACGAAATCGGAGAACCTTCATTTTTTTCCTATAGGGAATCCCATGTTTCTCCAGCCCGCGCGCTGGAACTTGAGAATTGGCCATAACTCCGCAACGGATGTGGTACAAACGAAAATCTCTCGGTACTTACCGGTACTAACGTAGTACTAACGACCCACATAATTTGAACGAAATCGGAGAATCTTCATTTTTTTCCTATAGGAAATCCCATGTTTCTCCAGCCCGCGCGCTGGAACTTGAGAATTGGCCATAACTCCGCAACGGATGTGGTACAAACGAAAATCTCTCGGTACTTACCGGTACTAACGTAGTACTAACGACCCACATAATTTGAACGAAATCGGAGAACCTTCATTTTTTTCCTATAGGAAATCCCATGTTTCTCCAGCCCGCGCGCTGGAACTTGAGAATTGGCCATAACTCCGCAACGGATGTGGTACAAACGAAAATCTCTCGGTACTTACCGGTACTAACGTAGTACTAACGACCCACATAATTTGAACGAAATCGGAGAACCTTCATTTTTTTCCTATAGGAAATCCCATGTTTCTCCAGCCCGCGCGCCGGAACTTGAGAATTGGCCATAACTCCGCAACGGATGCGGTACAAACGAAAATCTCTCGGTACTTACCGGTACTAACGGAGTACTAACGAATGACATTGTTGAATTTCCTGAACTCCATAGGTGCGGGCTGGTGAAATGCACCTAAATTAGAAATAAAGATAAAAGAAAAAAAATTAAAAAAGAAAAGAAAGAAAAAAAAACTGTCGCTAAGTTTCGCCATTATCATTTTTTTTTGTTTTTGCTTTAAAAGTGACACGGTTGTTTTGTCAGATTAATTTTAACTGAAACCTGGGAAGTGCATTATGCTGTAACAGATTCGATTTTTTTCTTTTTCTATGTCCTTGAAATTGTCCCATTTTGAATGGAAATAACAATGGCTGTACTTTTACTTATTTATTGAGCATTGTCAAATGAATGAACTGAACTTCTGAATCTGAGTAAATACAAATACTATCAGAAAAAAACGAAGAAAAAAATGCTTGTATGACTGATGAATGGATATTTAGATTTTTATTTTTATATTTAATTGAATATAACCAGTACTCTTTTTTTTCGTAAAGATGAAACTTTGTAATTGATTTTTAACCCGCTTTCTGATATACTTAGAATTATAACATTATAATTCATTATAAATGTTAAAATAAATAATAAACAAACAAATAAATAAATAAAAAACAAATAAAAAAGCAAATAAAAAAAATATGAATGAAATTTCTGTCTTAATTTTAAACTTAAAATAAAATAACAAACTTCTTTAATTATCTTAATTAAACATTGCTAATAATGTCGAATTATTAAATGAAATACAGTAAAATCTGTCAAAGTCGGAATCTGCCTAAGCCGGAAATCTATCTAGGCGGAAACATTTCAGAGTCCCACATTTTCAAACACAGAGATTTCGGACAAATCTGTCTAAGACGGAATGAATCTTTGTAACGCGGAACCGGACATTCATTTTGGGTCCTAGGTAGCAAATTTACTATTTAAGACGGAAGAAAATTTTCCTGCGAAATAAAAATGGAAAGAAATCTTTTCTTGTAAATGTAATGTTCAGTCGCATTCCCAGAGGTTAAGAAAAGGCATCATTGATTGCTGGACAGTAGTTTGGGGATGATTTTATTATTGTATATGACTGGGAACTGTTGAATATTGGGTGTGTTGTCAATTTGTAACGTAAACTATTATTACTATAAATATACAAAAATATGTAAAGATTTCATGTCTATTTAATTTAAAAAAATTAAAGATACGTTAGTTTTAACTTTTAACCAAAGAAATGTTTAGTATTCTGTGAACGGGATCTCTATAAAGTTTCTGTCTAAAACGGAAATCTGCCTAAGTCGGAATTTTATTACAATCCCAAGTGATTCCACCTTAGACAAATTTCACTGTGTACTGACAATAGTTTGGGCTTGTTTTTTTGGCGTCACAAGAAACGGCGGGTAGCCCTGGATATATTAATCAATGGTGCCCCAACTCAAATTGTACAACAATTGTTACTAACATTATTAGAACCTTCAAATAAATAAAATTTCCTAAAGCACTGAGCAACGGACAAGAATGCACACTTACGTATTGTATACTTGATAACCAGCAATAAAGTTTGAGGGGAGCAATGAAAATTCATTGACGAAAACAAAACACTCGCTGAAGAATAACTTACTTGGCGCCTACCAGGGGCGTGCCAGCAGTATTCGGCGCCTGTGTGCAGAACTGCATTTGGCGCCCTACACCCCCCCCCCAATCCAATCGCCTGTAAAAAAAACTTTATCCCCCCCCCCCCCCAAAAAAAAAACTATGACTATTTATAAATGTATAGTTGTTATTCTTTTGGAGTTTTTTGAACCAGAAAATTTATTTAATAAAATATGTATTGTTTCTTTACAGTTCGCACTTTATTTCATTAAATAAATAAATTTCTGTTTCCAAACATGCTTAAATTACTTGAAAAATACAGAAGGATGGCAGCTATGTAAATAAAATTCGTAACACAGTAAAACCTGTGTAAATGAAAGTACTCTCTATCAAAATCCTACGTTACGGTAAAATTTCATTATCCCGGAGAAAGTAATTTAATGCAATAACATCTAAAAGAGAGATGTTTGTTTTTACTTTGCATGTATTGACGATGGCTAAGAAAATCTACCGCACATAAGGATCTAAAAATTTGGATAAGGATTGATGATGGTAGATGCACCGTACACCTGACACTCAGTTTTTTTTTAATCACCCGAAATATTAATTAAAAACCCTTAATGATCATCGCAAAATGGCAATCTTTTATTCCTCAACGAGATCATGCTTGTGTCCTTCCCCAAGCAGTCCTTCTCACCGACCAAAAGCGTAACGTTTGATTTTTTCTGCATTTTGGGATTCCAGCAAATTGGGATATAGTGAGATCCTGGTAAAATTACAAATAAATAATAATAAATAAAGAAAACCGATTTCAATGGTATTTTTAATTACTATTTCAAAAACCTTTTTATTTGGTAGCGATTCGCATCAGTTCTCATGTTTTTCATTTCTCTGAAGTTTCAAACGTAAAAAACAACAACAACAACAACTGTTGATACAATCACGGTATTTTTCAGGTTCTAATAATTTTCATGTGTGAAAATATTAATATTTATTGTTCAAAAAAATTTTTGAAGTCATTTCAAGGATTCGCCAAACATATTTTTTTCTCTCGGTGCAAATTATCTCAAGATATCGTTTCCCAATTAAGAAATATGTGATTTGAATATCATTTCACGTTAATAAATTAAAAAAAAATATGTATGAGGAATTGTGCGGATTTCCATTATTTATTTTATCAAGAATATATATATTTTTTTTTTTTTTGGTCAAAATTGAAAGTTTTATATCTAAATGTCAGAAAATAAATACAAATTAACAGCTAGCTTGAAAAATCAGACAGAAACATGAATAGCACCGCCGATATACTCTATTGAAGGCAGTGGGAAATCAACTCGAGCTTCGATTGGATGGATTTTCATTTAAAAAGGAAAAATCATACAAATTCAAGATTATACACTGCTAGCAATATAATGTTCGTTCGAAAATATTTTTATTCAAAATTATAAAGTCAAATCAACATGTTGCTGAAGACATTGCCTTCCCCACACCCCATCTCTACATTCGTTTGGAAAAAATAACATTCAACAAGGGCGGATCTGGAGAGTCCTCAAGGGGGGTGGGGGCGATTTTAAAAATTCGAAGACTCAAAACTCATGCGCGGGTCGGGACTAATATTTTCACTGCGTGTCGGGTTTGGGTCCGGTGAACTTCTATATTGTTAGAGGGTCGGGTTTCGGTCCGGTTGACTTCTATTTTTCAAGCGGGTCGGTTCTGGGTCCGGTTGACTTCTATTTTTCAAGCGGGTCGGGTTTGGTTCCGGTTGATTTTTATTTTTTGCTGGTCGTGTTAGCTAATCAGGAGCGTACGAAGAGAAAACTGCGCCTGGGCAAAGTTTCAGTTTGCCCCCTCCCCCCCCCTCCCCCAAACGACTTTTCTTGTGACAGGCCAAAAATGATGTTGGTAGTATAAATTTGACGTCCTCGTCCTTTAAACTTCTGAACATGAGGCGACCACCCCCTTCGCCCCCTACCCTTTCGCACCACGTTGTAACCAATGCTTTTTCTGTGGTTCGTATTTGGGTCCGTTTGACTGCTACTTTTTACAGTTGGTCAGGTTAACTTCTACTTTTTTTGCTACTTGCTGGGTTTTAGACCGGTTGATTACTATATTTTGCTGCTGATCAAAAACAAAAGTAAATTTTTAAAAATGTATTTCGTAAGATTTCGCAAAACAAATCTACAACATAAATATATTTTTTACGAATAACAAATAAGTAAGATGTCAGTCCAAATTGGGCTCTGGGTGAAGAATTGCACGAATCGCGTCGGCCCAATAATGCTTATCATACAGGCTGGATCGGACACGGAACAGACGTTTAGCTTTTACTCAGGGCCGAGCCCCGACCTGGAAATTTTGATCAATATAGATAAGACATGAGTTCGGGCTCTTTTTTCAGAATTAGGTCCCACCCGAGCTCGATTTTAAATCCGAAACATTTTGCTTTATCAGAGCCCGAGCCCGATAACGAAAGTATACAGCGGAAGAAAAAAATGTATAATATATATATTTTTTTAATGTTAGGGGAAAAATTATAATTTTTAAACCACATTTTCCATAGAAATGTTACTCTTAAACGAAAATTTAAATTTAATATTATCAAAAGAAAAGTTTGGTATAAAATAAAAATTTACTTAATACATAAAAAAAATTGTCATATTTTGTCTCTTTTAATAAGAAAACATTATGGACATGTTAGTGAACTGTGTTTCATAAATAAATGCATGGAACTTGAAGAAATTATTGTCGATTATTTGTCGAATCGGACAACATTTACCAATTTTCTATGAAAAGTGCACATTTTTAACTATAACCATTTCATTCCTCATAACAATTTTTTGGGATAGGTGTGACCCAGACAATAATATTAAATTTATAAATTTAAATTCCAATGCTATTATAGGAATAGAGGAAACACTGCTCAATTGCTTTCTATCAGAATAATAATGGAAAATAAATTTACTTACGACCAAAAGTGACATCGTAAATTTCAGAGTACAGCTTCAGTATCAGCAGAATTCACAAAAAAAGCAACAATTATTAAAATTATTTCCATATGAAAAGCGATTACGACCTGTGTACGCTGCTGTGTACAATAGAAATCTAAATTATTCGCCAACCGCAAACTAAAATTGAAAGAAAATATCCTGTTAGCATTAAATGTCTAAATAATAATAAAATAAACAACTCTATTGCAAAATAACCAATGCTACAAACAAAAATCAAACTAAATTCATTATTCCCGCCTTTTCGTTGGCGCCAGACCATCGTCGGAAATGACAAAATAGGTCTGCAGAAATTACTAATAATTTGCTTTTAAAATAGCATCGTTTGCTAAAATAGAAAAAAAAAAAAAAAAAAAAAAAAAAACACAATTTCTGCTTTCCCTTTATTCTAATCAAAATGTCAATATAGTGATTTGAAAAGTAATAAGTTATGTTTAAGCGAGGGAAAAGCTTATTTAATATTTTCTAATCATTGATAAGTAAAATTTATAGGTTTCAGAAAAAATGAGTCCGAGTCCGAGCACTGTCTCATCTCTAATACAGACATTTAAAAAGAATGACTCCAGGCCGGACTCGACCAAGAAGAAAAACAAGTCTGGCCCGACCCAAATCGACAGAAAATAAAGATCAGGACACGGCCAGACTCAGAAGACCTGACCTAGCCCGACATTAGGGTGGGCGATTGCCCTTTCGCCATCTAGCCCTCCCCCCTCACACACACACACACACACACACACCTTAGATCCGCCATTGCCTAATTCATGAATTGGCGCGACCCGGGTCGGGCCGCGCAGCGCCGACCTTGGGCTTCAGCCCAAGTCCTATTCCATGAAGATCTCTCATGTTGGTTTGAAACCTTTATGGGCCCAAGGGGGGGGACGATCGCCCCATCGCCCCCCCCCCCCCCTTAGATCCGCCATTGACATTCAATATTTTACTTTAGAATATTTAAGGTTATTGTAATTGGCCTAGGTGATCCAAGGCGGTTGGTTAGTAGGACATAAAGTGCACGGGATTTTAAAACACTTTTTTCATAAATTTATATTTTTCCATTCATATTAACAGCCATCATTGTAGTTTCTAATTTATCTATGTCTAAATTGAACTTTTTTTTTTTGTTGTTGTTGTTGTTTTGCCATTTTAGTCTCTGTAACGTCTACGGTTATGTGTAATGCTAATAAATGCTCATATTTCAAAAATTCGATTTTATGTTCGGAAATGAAATGCACAAATCTTAGAATCATTACACTAATTTATGCAGTATTTGAATAGACACGAGTGTACGCAGGGAGTGCAGGGAAATATAAATTAGATTTTTAAACAGAATTTCATTTGAATTTTTGGAATAGAAATTAATTTAGTGACCTTGGAATCTTTCCCAGGGAGGCTCAAAATGTTTTAGGGTAAGCTGAGGCGCCCATAGAACCTAGGGTACCTGGACCTTGTTTGTAACCTTGTTGTACCGAAGGTTGAAGGAACACTAATAGCACCCCCTTAGCTACGACCCTGTGCATAGTCCCCAAGTTCTGGTTTTACATTTTTTCTTTATTCAGTATTCTCCAAAGCGTCCCCCACGGACGCCACAATTGCGCCCTTAGGTTTTCTTGGCACCCATTGGAATGTATCCTCTTATTAGCTATTAAGATTAAAAATCCTTTTTAAGGGATACATTTTTAAAAATTAAAAATATTTGAATAGTTTTCTTGTAATAGTTATCGATGACCTTAAATAAGTTTTAATTATTTAATGCTATTAATTTGTTATTCAGTGATTAAAGTTTCTATAGCTTCTTCATCTACAAAACTTTTGAAGATAGATTGCCCTCTGAAAATCTAATTTTAAATTTATTCTGAATTAAATTATTTTAAAATAGTTTCTGAATCATAGGGGACTTATAGCTATCAGCGTGAGATATACGCGCATCATATAAGACGTTTCTAACATATAGGTCTACCTCTATTCATGGACTGATATTGTAGGAGAAACTTTTACCAGTATTTCCGAATAGTAATTTTCTTCTTATTTATGATAAATTCTGAAGTAAAGTGACAATTGTTTCTTATAAATAATAATAAAAAAACAAGTGAAATTTAGCTCCTACGGTAATAAAACTGTATATTACGCTTTTCCACCGCAGTGAGATAATAGTGTTGCATATTTTCAGCTATGTGAATTACGGCGCCTTTCATTATTTATAACTATATGAGGTGCACTTCTGTTTTATAAAGGTTGTACAGGTCTTATCTAAATGATTTATTAGAGGACTCATAAGTAGAATAAAATAAAATTTTAAAGAAAGAAATTAATATTTATAAATAATTTGTATAAGGTAAATCTATAAAAGATAACTCAGATGCTAAGAAAATATAATATTTTTTATATTAATATTTTTTTATTTAACATTTGCTTCTCAACTGAAATCTTTAGGCGCCTTTACTGCTTCGGCGCCTGTGTGTGCCGCACACTTTGCACACTGGGTCGGAACGCCCCTGGCGCCTACGTCACAATTAAATTGTATTTGTTCCAATTCTAGAGGGTATTCTTTTACTATAACTCTTTATTTACGCAACACTTTGAATTTCTTAGAAATTGAAATGCCCGGGGTAACCCACCGTCCGCGGCTACCCGACTTTCCCCTATAAATTAATACATTGATTGATTTTGAGGTATTTTTCTGTTAGACCCTGTATAATAAATCGAATTTATTCTCTGTAATTTTTACAATTATGTGTAAGTAAAATAAAAAATGATTTAATGAATGCCAAAATAGGCCTAATGGTTGTAAAACTACATTAATAAAACATTTAAAAGAGTTAAAAATAGAAAATGAATTATAAATAAAAAATAAAGAGCATAGTATTTTAACAAATCTTTGAAATTGTACGTCAAACCTAGCAAATTAGATGCATTTCTATTATTAGTTTTATAAATATTCAGGCATGGTGCAATATATATTGCACTCTTACGCAAAAATGCACGAATACAAAATTTATTAGGATTATATATATATTAACTTAAGTAGTACTGAAATAATACGATTCCATTTTAAATAGGACGTCTTCACTATGACAACCTAGAATCATCACCAAACACGGGATATTTTGAATTCATTATATATATGATAGAATTTCGTAGAATGAAGAAAACTTTTTATTAACTAATATAATTTTTTATTAAAATCTGTGTGTTACTTCAAGAGATAAGCACCCAAAAAATTTGTGTCACATATGGACATTTTGCAAGAATATGTTTTTCGGGATCTCTGACCCCTAAAACACATAACTCCGTCGAAAGCTTTCACGAATCCAATACTTTCTTTTTATATTAATTTTTTTTTTTAAAAGGTAAAAATAGTCAAGATGTGCATGTAAATTCATTATGTAAGTACATGTAAATTCATCAAAAATGGAAGTTGAAAATTTTTCACGATTCTAATACTTTCTTCTTATAAAGAAAAAGTAACAGGTTATTCTGATTTGGCGAGCTTTACGTTTTAGAGTATCATTACTTAACGTTCTTGCCTATGTTGGACCTCTTCCAAAGAATTATTAAAATTTGCTACAGCTGCCAGCATTAAAAACTTACTATTTTGACATTTTTTTAAGAGGCTTTTATTGATTCCGCAGTCAAGATAAAATGGGTCATAAACTCATAAACTGTGTTTACATATGAAAGAAGAGTTAAGAAGAAGCCGTACAAAGCTCAAACAAAATAATCAGATGGCTATCTCCATCATAGTTGACTTTCTATTTGTACAATAGCGGTTGTGCGATTGTAAATAAGTGATATAACCCAAACGATTTCGGAGGGAGTTACGTGGAAAGAAATTTTGTCGATACTTTTTACGAATAAGAAAAAGAATTTCATGTATAAATTACGGTAGCAGTAGCGTAGCTACATTTCTTGGCGTTCAGGACAGTTAGAAATTTTGCGTCCCTCCCCCATCCCCTCCGGCCTAAATAAAAATTATTCACGATATTTTTTCTCAAGGCGAAAAAAAAAATCTGTTTGGCTTGTACCAGGAAGAAAAGGCAGCTTCACTATTTTTTGTTTTATGGATTCCGCTGATTTTACTCAAACGCATGAAACTAAAATGCGTAGAAACGGATCATGGAAGAATTCTACTTTTGATTAGGGATGCACCGAATATTCGGTATCTATTCGGTATTCGGCCTATTCGGCCATGTTACCGAATATTTGGTTAGGCCGAATACTAAACTATTCGGTTGAGCCGAATATTCGGCTTGGCCGAATATGAAACTATTCGGCCTGCCGAATATTCGGTATGGCCGAATATCAAAGTATTCGGCCGAATCTAATACTTAATAAAACCTTTTAAAAACTTTTCACTATTTCTACTTTTAAACTGTCAATTTTTTTATTTATATTTAAAATAATTAGAAACAAAATAATTTTAAAATAAAATAGAATGTTTTTACATTATTTATTTGCTGTTTGTAAAGCATAACTTAAGAAAATTAACCATGAGAAGGATTAAAATGGTGATTTATTAGAATTCTCCTTAGGAATAAATTAAGTGCTCATACAAGTTTCTAAATTTTGTTTAGTAAATAATCTGTTTCTTGCTTTTCCCCAAATAAAAGTCCTTTAAAAGAAGAAAAAAACTTTTGAGATTAGTAATAGGCAGGTTCAGGATCAAGCCAGACAATTTTTGTTCATGAAACCATAATCATAATCAACTTATTTAGTCATAAGTACATTGTATTTCATCTCACTCTAGATCAAAACTTGTGTGTTCGTTTATTACATTAACAATAAATAAGATAACATATTTTTAACTCGCATGCTCTGATTTCTGTAAAATATGTGATATGATCGGAAGGGTAGAAATTACCACCATTCGTAAAAAAGAACTATGAGCCAAACATACCTTTATTCAGAATTAAGTTGAAAGTATTTGTACTTTATATTGAAAAAAATCTGCCTTGAGTTATTTAAATAGGACAATTATCAGACTGTAAATTTTTTCTTCGGCCATTTTTTCATTATTTGATTTTAAAATGCTTGTTTTGATTAGTAGAAAATTTTATTAATTAAAGTTTCATAACTGCCCTTCTTAAATAACTCAAGGCAGATCTTTTTCAATACTAAATGCTCTTATAAAAAGCTCTTGTTTATCAAAATGTAAGTTTCTTTTATTAAATATTATGTAAAACTGTTTTAAAAAGTAACATTTTAATACCTTTAAATTTTGAAATTAAAAAAGTATTTGGAAAGCCGAATATTCGGTATTCGGCCGAATAGTTAACTATTCGGCTGGCCGAATATTCGGTATTCGGCCCAACAATTACTATTCGGCTAGCCGAATATTCGGTATTCGGTTCACCTGTCGGCCGAATATTCGGCATTCGGTATTCGGCCAAAATCACTATTCGGTGCATCCCTACTTTTGATCAATGCTAAATTTGAATGAAAAATTAAAAAACTTAGCGGAACATTCACGAATGTTGTTTTAAGCGTATAGGAGTCACAACAATATAAATAAGTTTCAAAACATAACCTTTGTCAAAATTCATAAATTACTCCCGATTATGGAAAAAAACTCCTAACGGTAGTAAGTTTAAAAGACAATAGGGGAAAAATGTTCTTGAATCTTTCTGCCAGCATTAAAAAATGCCATTTTGACAGATTTTTTTTTTAATAATTTCGCCAGGAAAAAGCTTTTATTGATTCCACAATCAAGATAAAATGGATCATAAACTAGCCGTACAAAGCTCAAACAAAATAATTAGATGGCTATCTCCATGATAGTTGACTTTCTATTTGCACAATTGAGGTTTTGCGATTGTAAGTAAATGACATAACACAAACGATTGTATATCATTTCGGAGTTATGTGCAAAGAAATAAATTTTGTAGATGCTTTTTAGAAATAAGAAAAAGGACTACAAGTAAAAAGGACTGTAGCACCATTAAAGTCCATGGTGTGTAAAAAAAATCATAAAGAATTCGCAAGCTATAGATCAACCGCGCAAATTCGATTTCGCTCCAAAATATGAGTTTCGCCGAAAATTCGCTTTCTTCCGGACCGAGACTGTTTGGATTCCGAAAATCTCGTTTCATCCTGCGGAAATTTTCAGTGTTACACATATATTTAGCATTTAAGCTGTAGCAGCTTAAATTAGACACTCTTTATTTATTGCTATCAACTTCATTGTTTATAATTGCCAGACATAACTAATTCAAGACGTGCTTGCAAAATTAAAAGCATGCAATGCATATAGGACTAAATTCTGAAGGCGCTTTTCACGTGCTCATAAAAGCTGTAGACTTAGCAGCAATAGAAAAATTTTGGTTGGAAACCTAAGAAGTGTTTCGAATATACTCTTTGAGAAAGTTCTCGTATAACATATCATTATGCATATAGGACTAAACTTTGAAGACGCTTTTCACATGTTGATTAAAATGTGCAGTCTTAACAATAATAAGAAAGTTTTAGTTTGAAACCGCGCAAGTGTTTCGAATACTTCGAATATTGTGTTTTTAGTTGCATTGGCTCAAATGAGACGCTCTTCATTTATTTCTATGAACATCACTGTTAACTATAATTATAAACTATCATTGATTTAAGATCTGAATGCAAATTATAAAGTAAATAATGCCTAACGACTAAACTTTCAAGACCTTTATCACGTGCCCATTAAAAGCTGCAGACTGAACAGCAATAGAAAATTTTGGGTTTGAAACCGTAAAAGTGTTTCGAATACTTTTTGGAAAAGTTCTAGTATAGCAGATGATTATTTACAAAAAATCATTATAAGAGATATATCGAGGTCTGTATATTTAAAACGTCTTTAAATTAAATGAGATTCGTATAATTAGAAAATCATTATGTATCGTTGATAAATTGATTACACTTTTATTTTATATACTACCTCTGACAATAAAGTTCGGTGAATGAATTCAGAACGACCGATCTGGCAACACTGGGGAAACAAAACGCTGCACCTGCATAGAAGCAAGTGTAGACCATCTTCCCCCACCGTTGTTCAGTTGAGCGTCGTTTATGTTCTGTGTAAGACGTGCTTTACTAAGTGCTTGTTCAGTGTGCGGTTCTTAACTGAGAACAGGAAAATGAACGAATAAAAGATCAGTTTAAAGTTTGGTTTTAAGCTTTGCAAGACACCGAAAGAAATTCATGAGGGATCGTGCAAATTGAACACCCACCATACTCGCCAGACCTCAATCCTCCAGACTTCTTCCTATTTTCACGACTCAAACTCTCTTTGAAAGAGATTTGACCATATTGCCGACATCCAACGAAACGTGACGAAGCTTTTGAACTCCATCCCAAAAGAAGACTTCTTGCGAATTTCTCAGGATATGTATAGCAGATCTCAGCGGTGCATAGTTATAGGAGATGATTATTTTAAAGGATGGTATGGCAACTTTCGTTAATATTTCATCTACATTAATGCTACAGGACTATTCACCGAACTTTATTGTCAGAGGTAGTAAAAATAAAGATTTCTGATCAGAGGTATAAAGAGCCAACTTGGGCCACATATAAATAATTAATAATTTTGAATATGTATGCAGGGTTCTCGCTGTCGCTTTCTATTGCGCCAAATTGCGAGTAAATTCTTCATTTGGCGAGTAAACAAGCGATTAGATTCTCCAAATTGCTAGCGCTCAATTTTTGCTTTATCTTTCTTTCTTTTTCGTTTTTCATACATATGCATATATACATAATTATAATGTATGCATATTTGTAGGGGATAGTTGAAATTAGATTAATAACAATCGTTGTCGCAGTTATAATAATTTAGGTTATTTTAAAGCATATTGAATAAAAGGGGGGGGTAATTCTTCTTGTGCTAGACGGTTAATCTATTTTGCTAATACTATTTTCATTTGGCAAATGTTTTTTTATTGTTAATTAGCCAAACTGGTAACGTTGGTCAAATGTCAGCGAGAACATTGTATGTATGTTTATATTAATTACCTTTAAAGATTTTTTTAACGTTTTCGTTTTCGACGAAAATAAGACTACCGAAATTCGGTTTCGGACTTAAAAAATATTTGTATATCTTTAATTATTACTGTTACACAAGGATGTTATGGTTACAGAAACTGCGAAGACTGGTTACAAAATACATTTACGAGTCTCTTCATAACGATACGTGCATATAATAAGAAACAGATCTTTCCAGTGCTGACTTCGGAGAGTGGCACGGAGGGGGCGGGGGAATCCTCGAAGCAATGAAATCCTCCCCGGAAGATTTGAAATTATGTGTTTTTAATGGTTAGAAAGAGCAATTTTCCCCGCAGAATTCTGCAATACTTTTTCCTCCCCGAGCCATGATTTTTTGTGATGTTTAAACATATCATTTGCAAACAAAATCTCATGATAAAATTTCTCTAAAAGTTTAATTTTTTAAAAATTTATTCAAATAGTGTTGTAGTTTAAAATATCATAGCTCAAAATATTATTTCTAGAATTAATTATTATTATTATTATTATTATTATTTTTTTTTTTTTTTTTTTTACATTTACATGAACGGAAATATCTAAATTTTGATTTTGATTCAGCATTTTCAAAAATATTAATTTTTAAGAAAATTATCAAAAACAATATACTTCAAGTTTGAAGCAATTATCTTTAACGGTGCTTGAGTTATAACAATTTGAATCTGAGAAATTGTAAAAAACTGCATCATAAAGAAAAACGCATTTTCACAAGAAGTTATTTCCATGACAACTTCTATTTAAGATAGAAACATGGTTTAAATGTCATTTTAAGCATTAAAAAAAAAAAAAAAAAAAAAAAAAAAAAAAAAAAAAAAAATTCAATGCAATATTTTTTTTAGAAAATTATAAGATTTTTCTGTCCATGGACCCCTTTAAAGTGTAATTTTAATAAAATAAAAAACTTTGAAAGTTTAAAGGTTTAAAAATAAGGAAGTTTGAAGGTTCCTTGTCCCCTTGTATAGTAATACAAATATTTTCTTTTAAATATTTTAATTTTAATTTTATTCATTTACTTATTTTTTTTTTTTTTTTAGGTGGTGACTTTCTCAAGTTCCACTATATTTTAAATAAAAGGCAAGTATGCATCTTTTTGCTCTTTTCATTAAAGTATTAACTCTTTCAGGGACGATGAAATGTTTATGAGACCATTTAACTTTAATTTTCATACCCCATAATAACACCACAATTTTGGATGAAAAATTTCCGTTTATTATGTATATGAAATATAGCCTTTTTCTTACTTCTAAATAAGTTTCTTCGTATATTCCGGTGTCAACCGTTCATTTCAACATTTCAGCAATGAAAGAACTTTGCCCCTAAAAGGGTAAAATGTAAAATAAGAAAGTTAGTCCAAATTAAAAAATAATAATAAAATAAAATAAATTGCTTTCTTTAATTTTTCTTTAAAAAATAAACAAAAATATTTTTTTTTCAAGTTATTTTTATTCATTCATTTCTTTTTTTATTATTCATGTATTTATTTATTTATTTCAGGTGGTGACTTTCCTAATAACTTCCAAACTTTCCTAACTTCGTACATTAAAAAATTTGGAAATTCCACGTCAAGCGTAGCAAATGAGGTGCGTTCGTACTATAATGAAGTTTTAAAAATATTCATTCTTGATGTAATAGCATACAGTACTTCGGATACAGTATAGTAGCCGAAATATTTTATATGTCTCTGTAAATACTGTTTGTTTTCTACTATACAGGAAGTAATTTGTAGCAAACCTCAGCAACGGATATCAATTTCATAAAATGTGAAATCGTTTTCTATAATTAAAACTTAAAAAGGGCCCCAAACAATGTTTGCACTAAGACAATTATGTAATGAAATACTTTTCTGTGGGCCTGTAAATAAATGACAAGTATTTTTTGTGCAACGAATTGTACAGAATGTATATTGTAGTACATACTTCATAGATGCATACGAATTTGGTCAGGGGCGTGCGAAGAGAAAAATGCGTCCGGGGCAAAGGTTGAATTTGGCGCCCCTCCACCCCCAACTTTTTCTTGTGATAGGCCAAAATGATGTCGGTAGTATATATTTGGCGTCCCCTAAGTTTCCGCGCCCGGGCGACCGCCCCCTTCGCCCCCCCCCCTTTCGCACGGCGCTGAATTTGGTTATGTTCGAAAAAGTGTAACATCATTAACGTGCACTTGAAACTATTTTTTCCCTTTTGCTGTCATGTAACGGAATATTCACAAAAGTTACTTATTAATTAAACTTTACCTTCGATTTTCATAAAATTTGAACTGATTGGACAAAATTATGAAAAAATTATATATTTAAAATTTCAAACGATTCGGACGAATAGTTTCTGCTCCGTTGTGTGGAGACGGACAGATGGACTGAACGACGACTATACACTGTAAAAAAAAGGGTCGATCTACTAAAAAAACTTTTGTGATCCTTGTAATTACTAAAAAATTTTTAGTAATCTTAGTCGGTTACAAAAAAATCTGTAAGAATTACTAGAAAAAAGTTAGCAACGAATAGAGTTAATAGTTTTATATTTTTAATAGCTCTTACTAAAACTCAGTTGGTGTGGCCTTGATAGCATAGTGGTTATAGTAACGGACTCCAGGCTAAAAGGTCCCAGGTTCGAAACTTGCCACCGCCAAATACGCCCCGAATGTATGTAGTGTCGCGTTAATAAAGGGATTATGAAAATCCTGTCGGAGCAGGTAGGAATGTTTGATGCTGCCATCTATTGCTGTTTTGCCGAAAATCTTCCGCTTCAGAAGTCTGGATGCAGCTCGAAGGAAGCTGCTGCCCATCAGGCGCACGTAATGGTTATTAAAAATTATTTTGGAGCTATTACTAAAATTTGCTTGGTGGCCCATACTAAAAATTTTTAAGTTAGTTATACAAAAAATTCTTTTGTTCAGTTTAAAAAAGAAATGCTTGTTTCACTTGCAAAAAAAAAGTTTGTAATAGTTACTAAAAAATTCTGTGGAATACAAATTTACTAAGAAATTTTTAGTAACCTCTTGAATTTTTTTTTACAGTGTAGGCTCTACGTATTTACAAAATAATTACGAACAAAACTAAAAAGCAGATACGTTTATCTTTTAAATAAAAATCTCGACGCTGCTTTTTGTTTCTTTTTCCTTGAGTTTGTTTACATTTCGTTTACCGTTATTTTGGATCATTTCCAGAAGAGTATTAAAATCTGACATAGCTGCCAGCAACAAAAACCACCATTTTGATAGAATTCGTCTGATAATTCCGCCAGATTGAGGAACATTTAATACTTTTACCAAGCTACATAAAATGGGTCACAAGCTGTGTTTATCTGCAAGCCCAACGAGGAAGAAGCCATACAAAACCCAAACAAAACAGATACTCTGGAATTTCAAACACAGTCGACTTTCTTACGTTTTTATTATCTAAGTGTAAGTGAAATGACCCTTTTTTTTCTTTTGGAATTTCTCGAAATTAAAAGAAGAAAGAAAACACAAAAGATCTATAAGGAAAGATCATGCATTACACGTTGATTATGTCACTCTCCACAACATTACAGATGTGAAGATCAAATAGCTTTATTTTCTTTTATTTCGCTTTTGTTTGATTTTAAAAAAAAACGAGATGGAAACCGTCGAAATTCGACGAAAGAAAATGTTTAAGAAAGAACTGTTTATTGGTTTATAATAAATCTACAAAATCAGTTCCAGTAAAAAATGCATTTTATATCGGTCAGTCTAACTCTCAAACAAATATTATTTTAAGCTAAAATTAACAAAATACTATAAAACTCAATTATCCAAATTATTAAACGGAATACAACCAAAATTCACCGGATTTTATAACAAACCATATTATTGAAATAGTATACGCATTTTAATGTCTTTTTTTTTTTTTTTTTTTTTTTTTTTCAGTTTTAAGAGAAAATATAGTGATTATGTTGCCACAGTTATAAAACTGGTGATAAAAATTATAAAAAATTAATATTTCAAAAATAAATTGTAATACAGCTTTCAAACAAATTGCATTTGAAAGTGCATTATTTCTCTATTCGATGGTGTAAAAATTTAAAATGCGCGATGTTTAGAAGTGTAAAATTTACAGTAGCCAAAAATTGCAAAACTGAAATTGCAGCGGAAAAGTGTTGCCGTTCGCAAAATGACGCATACGTTACGCAAAGATAGGTTTGGCCTTTATAATAGAGATAATTTTAAAATATAAATTAATAATTAAAACGATAAAAATGAATTAAAAAATATATAGAAATAAATGACTTTTAAGTGTTATTTATTATTTTTAGATATTTTTTATTAATAGCAATAGAAAATTTCTAGTTTGAAACCGCAGCAAAATTTTGAATACTCTTTGCAAATTTCTAACATGACAGATTGTAATTTACAAAAATCCTTATAAAAGATAAATCGAAATAAGTATACCTAAAATATTTTTTTAATTAGATGAAATTCGTGTAATTAGAATATCATTCTGTATCATAGCAATTGCATTTTATTTTATACGAAAATAAAAAAAATTCGGTCAGATACGCAGAAAGTCAACTTGGCTCCACATGCATACTCAATTAGTAATTCTATGTATTAATGTCTATAAAAATTTTTTTGGGGGGCATTTTCGTTTTTGGCCAAAAATAAGAAAGTTTTCAAAATTCGGTTTCGTTTTCAGCATTGGTTTTAAAAACCAATTTCGGTCTATCCTTAGATGTAGACAACAGAAATAATATATATAATGATTGTATTTTGTTCCTTTTTCTTGAGACTGTTTAGATTATGTTAATGAAACATGGCATACGTATGAAATTTTGCTGAAAAAAGATAAAAAAAAATGTTTAATTTTTTAAAAGATTGTGAAAATATTGTTTGAATTTTCTGTTTTTATCATTCTACTTTACAATTGACCTTAAAATGTGCGTATTTATTCAATATCGCATTTTTTTTAGTACTCCGAATATAGGCAGGTATATTGGTTTAATAGTGGATAATAAAAATAAACAGTAAAAATCTTTTTGACTTCAATGGTACAAGAAACAATGGTACAATAGAAACGAAATGGTTGCCTTTCGTAGTTCGTTATCAGTATCTTAGAGGTTTTCCCTAACTATCCCTAAAATTTCTCCCTTCTCGGTTGCGAAAGCACTATAGCACCGGTATATTAATAATTCATTTTTTAAAACTTGGTAATTATGATAATTATCATGATAATAATAATAATAATGTAACAACCATACACTCTCCTAAATTCTAAACTTAAAATGACACAATTCTTCTGGCATCATAAAAACTCATTTCAAAAAGAAAACATAATTAGATGATAATGATATCGAATCATCGTACGCGATCCTACAAAAATTTTATAAATTTTACATTTGTATTAAAAAAAAATACTTTGTTTGGAGATTAGAAAATTAATTTTTCTCCGTTCATAGTTTCATTGTTGTGAAACTGGATTTACAGGCATTCACAAGACTAATGAGTACTAGGGTGGGCCGAAAAAAACTTTTTTTCGATTTTCGATTATGGCGGGTGCGGAAAAGTGGCCACTGGTGGCACTCAGTTCATACAAAAAATTTGAGATTTTTTGGACATTTCCTTACCCTGCCGCAAACGGCTTGAAGTTTTGCAAAAATGTTCATTTTTGAACTTTTTCGAAAAAAATTAAAAAATGTGAAATTAAATTTATTTTGGTTGTATTTACTTGAAAAGGCATATTTAATGTACCAAATGTTTAAATAAGATCTGATCATGCATTATTTAATATCTATGCGTATTATAACTTAGGCTATTTTTATAGCTTTTTCGCGTATAATAGGCAAAAGTTGTATTTGTTTGAATCGATCGTTAGTTTCTGTATCATTTATGTCCCTTGGTCTTTTTTCTATATTTTCTATGTGTCAAACGTCATATATCTGGAGAAAAGACAGCATTATACTTCAAAAACAAATCTGGAAGGTGAGAAAGTGGTGAAGCAGGACTCTAAGCGCGCGCAATGATTCGTCGTGATACTCAGGGAGTGAAGGACGAAATAGTTGAGAGCCAAAATTTGATAAAGGATTCTTATTATTTATCCTTGCTCAGTTACCTGCGACATTTGTTCGGTATTAACGTGAAACCCTTTTGTATTGATATGCAGTGCTTTTTGGGTCGTTTAATGTGCCATTATAGTGTTTTGTGCGTTTTATTACAACGAGCTTAGAAATGGCTAGTATAAAGGGCCATGACAATGCAAAGACACGCGATAGCGTGAAAAGTAACTCTTTAGGGGCATCATGCATATTGAAAAGATTGCAATTGCCAACCTATGCTGATAATCATGCGCCACTACTACTGGTTGCTTCACCATGTAGAAGTTGTGACAGCAGAGGATACGAATCTCGTCATCGATAAAAACAAAGTCAGAAGAGAGAAATAGAAACTTGGAAAGAAGATACAGGCAGAAGAAGTTATTGAAAGAAGCAAAATTAAAAGCATATTTTCTGATGGTAGAAAGGATAAAAGTATATTCAGAGGAAAAAAAGAACAAGCGGCACTGTCGAAGGAAAGGCGAGGAACACATCATTGTGTTATTTGAACCTGGTTAGGAATACTTGTGTCACTTGATACCTCGTTCCGTTACCTTGATACCTCGTCAGTTCAAAAAAGTCTAACTTGTGGTGACTTGGAAGATTGTATAATGATTTTGCTATTTCTTTTCCGTGACCGGAACAAGGTATCAAGTGATCCGAGTATTCCTAACCAGGTTCAAACAACACGGTGATGTGTTCCTCGCCTTTCCTTCGACACTGCCAATTGTTCTTTTTTTCCTCTGAATATACTTTTATCCTTTCTACCATCAAAAAATATGCTTTTAATTTTCCTTCTTTCAATAACTTCTTCTGCCTGTATATTCTTTATAAGTTTCTATTTCTCTCTTCTGACTTTGTTTTTATCGATGACCAGATTCGTATTCTCTGCTGTCACATCTTCTACATGGTGAAGCAACCAGTATTAGTGGCGCATGATTATCAGCATAAGTTGGTAATTGCAATTCTTTCAATATGCATGATGCCCCCAAAGAGTTACTTTTCACGCTATCGCGTGTCTTTGCATTGTCATGGCCCTTTATACTAGCCATTTCTAAGCTCGTTGTAATAAAACGCACAAAACACTATAATGGCTCATTAAACGACCCAAAAAGCCCTGTATATCACCACAAAAGGGTTTCACGTAAACACTGAACAAATGTCGCAGGTAATTTAGCAAGGATAAATAATAAGAATCCTTTATCGCATTTTGGCTCTCAGCTATTTCGTCCTTCACTCCCTGAGTATTACGACGAATCATTGCGCGCGCTTAGAGTCCTGCTTCACCACTTTCTCACCTTCCAGATTTGTTTTTGAAGTATACTGCTGTCTTTTCCTCAAATATATGACGTTTGACACATAGAAAATATAGAAAGAAGACCAAGGGACATAAATAATACAGAAACTAACTATCGATTCAAACAAATACAACTTTTGCCTATTATACGCGAAAAAGCTATAAAAATAGCCTAAGTTATAATACACATAGATATTAAATAATGCATGATCAGATCTTATTTAAACATTTGGTACATTAAATATGCCTTTTCAAGTAAATACAACCAAAATAAATTTAATTTAACATTTTTAAATTTTTTTCGAAAAAAGTTCAAAAATGAACATTTTTGCAAAACTTCAAGCCGTTTGCGGCAGGGTAAGGAAATGTCCAAAAAATCTCAAATTTTTTGTATGAACTGAGTGCCACCAGTGGCCATTTTTCCACACCCGCCATAATCGAAAATCGAAAAAAAGTTTTTTTCGGCCCACCCTAATGAGTACAGTCGAGTCTCTATATAACGAAATCCACCGTTCCAGTAAAAAATTCGTTATATAGAGAAATTCGATGTATAGAGAATGGTGTTAAAAATCATATTTAATATGTGAGATTTGAACAAATATTATTTTTGATCTTTTGAATTAAGAATTTGAAATGTTTAAAAGCAAATATTAACCTAACATTTTATTTCTTAATTATTTAAGCCGTTTCAAAAAAGAGAACAGACATTTATTTGAAAGCTTAATGAAAATAAAATAAAGTAGACTTGCATTCGTTTCAGACGAAGAAATCTGTAATTTTTGTTGCTTTGATTTTTAAGGTGTTACGCTCTCAAAAACATGCTCGAATTTTAGCAAAGAATGAAAAATTGTAGTTAACATTTCCCTTCATTTGAAGGCCTCTCTCATGTGCCTCTCATTGATTCCTCTCTTACATGTGTATTAATCCAACTGACACTGTTTTGAGAAGAATGTGGAAAGGTGTGTGTGGAAGGTGTGATGAATTCGTTGGATTTAAAGAACAAGGAAAAAAAAAAAAAAACTCAGCACTGACGATAAATCAAAAATAATTGATGGAAAATTGATTCCATATGATTTCGAAGCTTTTTAAAACTGAATAAATTAAGACCAATTTATGAAAAAATTCGTTATATGGAGATAGATATTTCGCTATATAGAGACTGTTTTTAATGTAATGCGAAAAGGGGACCGTTCCAACTAAAATTTCGTTATACAGCGAAATTCGATGTATGGAGTTTCGTTTTAGGGAGACTCGGCTGTATTTTGTAACGACAACCATACAGGATTTGAATGCATCAAGAGATTCCGGGGATTTTATGTGTTTTAATGCCAGATTTTTTTTTTTTTTTTTTTTTTTAAGTTGTGGCGGCTATATCTAAAGATAATTTTTTTTCTCTTCAAATAAGGTAATTATTTCTTTATGAAAATTGTAGTAAAAAAAATTCCATTATTTCCATGTTAATTACATAAAAATTGTTAAAGATATTTTAGTGAAATTTTGTCAGAATACTTTCCATATTCTGACAAATAACAACATAATGTTCTGAATAGAATCTAATCTCTATATGTGATAATGTAATTATTTTACAGGTATTCAAACATTTAAAAAAAAGTTGTAATTTTTAATAAAAAAAGTTTATTTTTTGACATATTTTGGAAATATTTCAGTTAACTTTTTATATTCTTGGAGCCAAGTGTTGCCAGTTTGGCGAATTTTCGAAAGAAGAATTTTTACTTAAAGTGATAGACAAAGGAAGCTGATTAAATAATGCATAAAATGTTATTATTTATTTCTGTATGAAATCGAAATTTCTAAATAAATATGGAGGCCAAACTGGCAGCCCTGCTTGGAACTTAGAAACCCTGACCTTAATGTGAAATTTGGTTTGTTTGTTTGTTTGTTTGTACTTATGTCGGCCAATTGTATACTTGGGATATAGGCCCTAAGAGAGGGGAGGGGCTGCCCTCCGTGGGGGTCTTTTTAAGAGAATCTAACCAGTATTTACGCAAGGAAATCCAAGGTTCGAATAAAACCGCGGAAAGCTCCGAACGATTAGGCCGAATGGGCTCGAACCCAGCACCTGCCATCTACCAGCTTCTGAGGCAGATCCTCTCGATCACTGGAGGGGCTAATGTGAAATTTGGCAATTTCACTATCGTTATCAATTAACAGATCAATATTTTTGAAAAAAAACTTTCAAATAATACTTATTTTTTTCCTGTCTTTTATAGAATTTTTAATTTTTTATACCGGTTTTTCAAAAAGGAAATTTTTGAATAATTGAATCAGAAAAATGTTCGGATTAAATAATGTAAAATTTACAATAAAAATTTACTGGTGATAATAATAAACCATGATTGACATGACATTGCCCGTATGAAGTACGGGCAAATCAGGTAAGCGGTTAATTACCAAGATGACGCTAAATCAGCAGACTGGGGTTCAACTTATACGGTCGCTGAATGGAGGTAAAATTAATATTGAACCTAAGGGAATAAATTTCGTATCACGAAAAATTGACTTTCAGGTTTCAAAGGACAATGGACTTTCAGGTTACACTGTACTAAAATTTGTCCGACCAGTGCCCGCGAGGTTCTGACCTCCAAACTGGTAGACGGTAGGTGCTGGGTTCGAACCCAATCGCGACCGTCGGCCTAACCGTTCGAAGTTTTCCGTGGTTTTCTTCGAAACTTGCGTAAATACGGGTTAGGTTCCCTTAGAAAGACCCCCACGGAGGGCAACCCATCCCATAGGGCCTATATCCCATAGCGTAGATAATCGGCCGACAAAATACACCAAAAATACACCTGTACTAAAATTTTTTCAAAGACTATTCGAAACACTTCTGCAGCTTTAAACTAAAAATTTTCTATCACTGTTAAGCCTGCATTTTTAATGAGCAGGTGAAAAGAATCTTTATATAGGCATATAGACATTGCTTGCTTTATGATTTGCACTCACGTCTTGAGTCAGTGATGACTGATATAAACAGCAAAAGTATTAGCAATAAATAACAAGCTGGAAATTGCACGTGAACGTAGCAAATCAGGTGCGTTCGTACGATAACGAAGTTTTAAAAATATTCAAATCTTGCTGATATAGTAGAGCGTACTTCGGATACAGTATAGTAGTCGAAATCTTTTTTTGTGTTCATGTAAATATACAGAAAGTAATTTTTATTACACCTCAGAAACGTATATCTTATTCATAAAATGTGAAATAGTTGAATATAATTAAAACACGCCCCAAACAATGTTTTCCCGTATAGCATTATGTAGTGGAATACTTTTGTGTGGCCTTGTAATTTAATAATAAAAATTCTTTGCATCACAGATTGTATAGAATGCATATTTTAGTATATACTTCATAGATTTATGCCAATTCTATTATGTTCGAATGAGTGTAACATCATAAAAATGCATTTGAAACTTTTTTTTTCCATTGATCGTAATGTAATGGAGTACCTTTGATTGTCCCTGTAAATGATCTATGCATCCGATTTTCATAACATTTGAAATGACTCTATAAAATTACGTAATAATTATGTATTTTAAATTTCAAACGATTAAAATGCATTTGAATTTTTTTCCCAATTGACCGTAATGTAACGGAATCCTTTTGATTGTCCCTGTAATTGATCTATGCATCCGATTTTCATAACATTTGAAATGACTCGACAAAATTACGCAATAATTATATGTTTTAAATTTCAAACGATTAAAATGCATTTGAAACTTTTTTCCCCATTGACCGCAATGTAACGGAATAATTTTGATTGTCCCTGTAATTGATTTATCCATCCGATTTTTATAAAATTTGAAATGACTCGACAAAATTATGTTATAATTATGTATTTTAAATTTCAAACGATTCGGTTGGGCAGTTTTTGCGTTGTTATATGCGGACGCACAGACGGACAGACTGACGGACAGACTGAGCGACAACAATAGGTGCTACGTATTTACATAATTACGAACGCACCTAAAAAGTGTCTCATTTAACCCCTTGGGAACGAGCGACACGTATACGTGTCGCAAAAAAGGCTTAAGAATCCTTGTTCATTCTAGTGCTCGCGATAGGATACGTATAGCAGGTATACGATTAAACGATATACGTATATCCGTATAATACGTTTTTCTGCTATACGGATACTTTCGAATATACGTTTAAACGTATCCGGATACGTATAAGGCGTATCAACTAAACGTATATTTAAGAATACGTATATTTAATGTATACGTATATTCGCCGTATCGTATCTAATTTAAATAGCGGACTTCACCAGTCTTATGTCGCTGAATGGAGAATAATTTTGAAATCGGTAGCGTTACGACAGAAATCCGCATAGTATGCAGGCCCGCAGCTAAGGGGGCGCTATGAGCGGCTCAGCCCCCCCAGAATATTTTGAGCGCCCCCCCCCCCCCCTGAAAAAGATTCCAAGGTCACTCAATTAATTTCTGTTCCGAAAATCCAAATGAAATTCTGTTCAAAAATCTAATTTAGTTTTGAGACCCTTTCACAGTTTTGCAGAGTTACTAAATCGTATTTAAAATAAGTGTTTCAACACTCCCTCTTCTTATATGTACATATAAAGTTAACATGATGTTTCATTTTGCACCAGTTATACAATCAAAATTTTCATCATCCTATACTTTTCTTAGCATAAAATGAAGTTAGTACAACAGTTTAATTAGAAACATAATACCTACAATGTGAATAGTTATTAATTTATCTTTCTGCGTCAGAAAGAGAAAAAAAAATTATGAGCCCCCCCTACATTCTCTCGAGCCCCCCCCCCCCCCCTATGGTTCACTTCTAGCTACGGCCCTGATAGTATGTCTTATACATACGAGATCAAGCAATGAAAAGCGTATATTTTTTAAAACAGTTTGCAAAAAGTTCACAAAAGATCAGACTCCTGATTGGCTAATCTCGCTTCACTAACAGTGAAATATCTACTATCTGGATTCCAACCAAGATCTTGGTATTTCCCTTTATAAATATTTTAATCAACGCACATGTTCAGTGCAATTTACCGAAGTGACCCATGTTACCTATCGATTGTAGGGCAGTATGAAACCGAAATGTGGCACCAATGAAAACTATCCTGTTGAACTGTAGCTGACGTCACAATTCGCCTTGATTTTCATTTCATACTACCTTACAATCGGTTGGTAACATTGGTCACTTCGGTAAGTGACCGGTAAGTTACTCTAAACATACTCAATGTTTAATTATGTTTCTTCTAATTTTCATTAAATAAGTCATAAAATATTCTGGGAGGACAAAATAATTAAATTATTTAAAAAAGAAACTAATAAAAATTACCAAATATGTAAATTATTTTAAAATTCCTCCGCGGTAAGACAATTTATATATGGTGAAAAATAAAACCATTCTGTCACGTGACGCAGACACTCAGTATAAGTATCTCGTAGTGTAGAAGAACGAGCATTTATAGACGCAGTTCTGCTTAGATTACAATTAGAAATTAATAGAAAAAGCTGGGTGTGGTGGTACGCTGAGAAAAAGAATGACAGAGCCTACTGCCTGTTATGTGATGATGATATTGCTGAAAACTCATTCTGTGCAACTGGTGGAACAAAATTCATGCCACATATAGACAAAGTCACAGACAGATATTTTGTAAAAACATATTTTTCGGACTATCTTACCCTTAAAAAGTGTTAACCAGTCGAAAGATTTCTCGAATCCATTATTTTCTTCTTGTTAAGATACAAGAAAATATAAAAAAACTAAGTACTGAGCCACAGCTCTTCCAAAGATTAGTTTGATTCTATCCACAACTAATGTAAGACAATTTATAATAAATAACTTAGTTTTTTAGGAAAGAAACCAAAATTTAAACTGAGAAACGTATTCAGATTTTTTAGGTACCTGCATAACAAGTAGTAGTTAAGTAAACGCATCGTAGTTTTTTAAACGGAGAATCGCGATGGGGATACTCTACCGGATATTTCTCAATGTCTGTAATCCGCAGAAAAGCACTGAAACATCAAATTTCATATCTTGAATGAAAAACGTTTAAACGTTTATACGTTTAACCGCTTGGATAAGATCCGTATATACGATGTACCGTATATGTTGTTTTGAGCAATACGTATAACCGCCGATGCCGTATTATACGTATAGTTGATCCGTATTTCGTATAATACGTATTATACGTATACGCGTATAAACGTATAATCGAGAGCACTAGTTCATTCTCACCGGTAAAATTATACTGTAAAATTTGCCTTATTCAATCGAAGCATTTTCTCGATTTAAGAAATTTCTGTTTTTAAAATCAGGTAACAAAACATTAAAAGGCTCCCGTCGCGAAGGGGTTAACTAAATACAGCTAAAATAAACAAGAAATGTTGCAATTTTCTGAAGAAAGAAAAGGGATTTTTGCAGTACAGATAGTTTCGGCCAGCCAAATATTAAGCAGCTATTTCGCCAAAATTCAGATTTTGGACCGAAAACAAAAACGAAATCGAATTTTCGGTCAATCTCTAATTATTATAGTTGCTGTAGCCATAGTTTATAAATGATGAAGCATACATGAAAAAAGTTGCTGTTCATTCCCATATCTTTGTTAAAAGTTTTTGTTCATTTTTGGAGATTTAATTATGTTGTTGTTGTTGTTGTATTGACCAAGATATTGGCCCGGTGAGCAGCTTTACATTTCTATATAGCTGTCTTACTCCGCTAAGCTTCTTAAAATACCAAAGTCTCTAAATTCAAACTAATCGCCATACAGATATCTATACAGAAATTCGCAAAATTAACTCCTTCCAACACCACAAGCAGAAAAAGATTTAATTAGGTTTACATAATTGACTTTTAATGTACTTTAATATCTATATATTTAAAACACCTGGCTGTTTTTTTAGTCATCAGCCCTGAGTTTTCTACTGGCCCGATTTTGATAATTATTTTTTTAAATGAAAGCTGTTCATGTGTAGATGTGCCCATTCTGGCTAATTTTTAATTTATTTCCATTTTTATATTTTATTTTTAAATTTAAAAGCTTTTTCGCGACATTTCCTCAAAACAGTGGCAACAGGTTAAGTTTTTCTCACTATAATAGAAATTTAATTTTCTTTATTACTTTCCACCATGGAGGAAGAATATAGGATGCCAGTTTTCCACGTGCTTTTGTTTGGTACACTAAAATTTGAGCGATAAATGGATTCACATTGCAAACCCTTTTTAAGGCTTAGATCACCTCCACCTATCTTCTTCCTCCATGACTTTCCACCAATCAGGAGAATGTAACTGATGTTATATTAGGGGGAAAAAAAAGAAAAAGAAAAGAAAAGAAAAAAAGGAAGAAAAAGAATAAAACCTGTGATTTGCCGGTATTACGATCTTTCTATTTTACATAATATCAAAAATTAATTACAATCATTTCGTTGTATTAAATTATTATTTAAAATAAAAATAAATAAAACGTTTTCTACATTTTAATAACAAACACAAAAATTTTATTCTTTTTAATAACAAAGATATCGTTTTTCTTTTCGTTGTCATGGCAATAAAACTAATTATGACAAGTTCATGGAGACTACAAACTAATAAATTAAATTTATTGCAAGTGCTGTAAATGTGTATTGGGTTGGTTATGCAGTTTTAGTAACTCTCTGTTTCTGTAATAATTAAAATGTTTTGTTGATGTTACAAATACGAGGTGGAACCCGTCGAAATTCTACGAATGAAAATATTTAAAAAAGAACAGTTTCATTGACTTATAATAAATATAGAAAATTAGTTACAGTAAAAAATATATTTTATATTGGTCAGTCTAACTCTCAAACAATATTATTTTAAACTAATATTAATAAAATATTATAAAACACAATTATCCAAATTATTAAACGAAATATAACCTAAATTCACTGGATTTTTTAACAGACCTTTTAAAATAGTATACGCATTTTAATTTCCATTTTTTTTTTTTTCAATTTTAAGGGAAAATGCAGTGATTCTGTTGCCACAATTACAAAATTGGTACTAAACAAAGGACAAAACAAAGCATAGTTCAAAACTGCATTAAGTTTTCGACTCTTTGGTCATAATTTAACATATTTAAATTGTTAAAAGATATGCGATTAAGACCAGAAGAATCTGAATTTTCGGAATTTTTGCTTAAAATAGGTAATGGAGAAATTCTTGCATGAATGAAGAATTCTCTGGAGACTCAAATAAAGTATGTTTACTACCGTCTATTATAGCAGAAAATGACATCGTATCCCAAATTTTTCGAAAAGGATTTTCATTTTCAGATAGTATCACCAAATTGGCTAAAGTTTCAATCCCAGCCCCGAAAAACGATCATTGCAGTGAAATTTAACCATAAAGTTATTAACCTTATACCTCGCACATCCAGAACATACATGAGTAGAAATAATTTAATAACTGAAAGTGAAAAAGGAAATCCTCCAATTTCCAACGAAATTTTTAAATAGCTTAGAATTAAGTGGTTGCCTCCACACATTCTCACATTAAAAATCGAAGCAATTCTAATATTACTAAGAAATTTAAGTCCACACGAAAGTCTTTTAAAAGAGACCAGGTAAATTGTAAGAAACATGTACGATAACTTTTTGGATCTAGCAGTTACTAGTAGTAGGAAAAGGAGAGTACGGGCTCAGGAGCAGGTGGGACTGTGGGACCGTCCCGCCTGCTCCTCCGGCTGTCCCGCCTGCTCCTCCGGCTGCCCCGCCTGCTCCTCCGACTGCCCGCTGCCCCGCCTGCGGTCCCTCCTGCTCCCACCATCTCACCGCCGCCCTCCTGCGCCCCCTAGTGGAAAAAAGGAACATTCTATTCTAACAGGATAGGTGAACAACCTTCCCTAATTAAAAATATTATCAATCACATCTCAACATTGAATCATACTATAAGATGAAGATTAAATTTGTATTTGAATTTTAAACAACCGTAATTTTAATGAGTATTATTAATTAAGCGAAACAATTAAAATTTCAGTTTTTAACCATTTTATTTAGATTTCTTCAACTACAAGATGAGATTATCAATTTAACTCAAGAAAGTTAAACATATATTTGAATTTTGCTTCATAGACATCTTAATGAGTAGTATTAATTAAGTAAAAACAATAGAAAATATCCAGTTTTATAGAAAAAGACTGATTTCTTACGATTTTTATCAACTATATGATCAATGTAACGACTTAAAAGTTGGAAGTTAAACATGTATCCTAGTTTTTCAACAGCTATAGCCTTAATGAGTATCGTTAATTAAGTAAAAAAAACAATGGAAAATATCAAGTTTTATGGAAAAAGACTGATTTCTAACGATTTTTATCAACTTAAGAGAGAAAACTTAAACATACATTTCAGTTTTTCAACAGCTATAACCTTAATGAGCATTCATAATTAAGTAAAAAACAATGGAAAATATCGATTTTATAGAAAAAGACTGATTTCTTACGATTTTTATCAACTGCAACATCAGTGTATCGACTTACAAGTTGAAAGTTAAACATGCATTCTAGTTTTTCAACAGCTATAATCTTAATGAGTATCGTTAATTAAGTAAAAAACAATGGAAAATATCAAGTTTTATAGAAAAAGACTGATTTCTTACGATTTTTTCAACTCAAACTTCAGAATATCAATTTGATAGAAAGAAATTTAAGCATGCATTCCAGTTTTGGACAACCATTTCCTTCATGAACATTATTAATTAAGCAAAACAGAAAATATTAAATTTTTAACTGATTTCTTCATATTTTTTATTTATTTATTTATTTTTTAATATAAAATCAGAATACACAACTTAAAATAGAAATTTAAACATATTTTTTAGTTTTTGAACAGTTGTTACCTCAAAGAATTTCGATAATTGAACAATTAACAAAGGAAACTAA
Source organism: Maratus speculifer (assembly GCA_964019185.1). Taxonomy (NCBI): domain Eukaryota; kingdom Metazoa; phylum Arthropoda; class Arachnida; order Araneae; family Salticidae; genus Maratus; species Maratus speculifer. The sequence continues at coordinate 156,324,432 of OZ025301.1, read as the reverse complement.
TGATTTTTTAACGAAAAAAGACGAATTAAACGAATTTGGTTAACTTTTACTCTAATTGGAAATTTCATCGTACTTTATGTATACCAACTAAGTAGAATTTTAATGCATAAACGAATAATTTAAAGAAATCCCCAACACACAAATGTGAACCTGCAGAGCATTTCTTATTACGTCATATCTAAACTAAAACTTTTTTCTGCAACCCCACCATGCATGCATTCCAGGTAGGGGAACATAACAAAGAATCTTGACGTCACAACTTACAAAGGTATACAAATGTTTACGTTCAAGAAAAAGTATCACATAGAGTGAAAAAAAAGAAGAGATTTAAGTTATTTATCCATTCTAGTTTTATAACAGTTACTACAACATCTCCAAATTAAAATTTGGAAGTCATAATGAGTATAATTAATTAAGCAAAATAATAGAAATATTAGTTTTTCAGAGGGGAAAAGACGAATTTAAACAAATTTTATTAGTTTTACACTAGTTTAATAATAATTTTAAGGAGGAAAAAGACGAATTTAAACTTTTTTTTTTTTTAGTTTTACACTATTTTTTCTCATCTCCAACATGGATATATCAATTTTAACAGAAGAATTAAACGTATATTATAGTTTTTAACAACAAAATCTTAACAAGTATCATTAATTAAACAAAAATAAATATCAGTTTTAAAGAAAAGACGAATTTGAATAATTTTACACTAGTATTTTCAAAAGCAACATGGAAATATCAATACTTATTCACATATTTCACTTATTCACTGTATTCAATACTATATTTAATAAATTTGGATACACTTTAAGAATTTCCTAATCTATAATTAAATATTAGCTGTATATTTAATGTTACCCATGTTTTCAACATTAGTTCATAATCGTGAATTTTGTATTTTAAATACCATGTATTCAGGTTCAGATTATTTTCACTTGAAATCATACAGAATTTTTTAACAGAGTTTGTTTTTGAAATCATTGAAGCAACTGTATTTAATATTTTTAACACCAATTTTCTAAGATTTTCTAACATTTTCCGATTATACATTCTTCAGAAGTACATTTCTAAATGCTACAATCACTTTACATATCGAAAAGATATCATTGAAGCAACTGTATTTAATATTTTTAATACCAATTTTCTAAGATTTTTTAACATTTTCCGGTTATACATTCCTCAAAAGTTATTATTACGTATTCTAAACAATAGCAAATATTAATTTTAAGAATAAAAAGACGAATTTAAACAAATTTTATTAGTTTTACACTATTTTTTCTCACCTCCAACACGGATATATCAATTTTAACAGAAGAATTAAACGTATATTTTAGTTTTTAACAACAAAAATGTAATAAGTATCATTAATTAAACAAAAATAAATACCAATTTTCAAGAAAAGACAATTTTTTACACAAATTTTCAACTTTGAAATACATCGCTTACATATATTGTTACAGTATATTACTAAACTTAAACTTTTTAAAAAGTTTGAATGTCTTTACAAAGGGTTCATACTTATATTTTTCACGTCTTGACTGCATTCGAAATCTTACAACAAAAGTATACTTTTATTATTATTATTATTATTATTATTATTCTAGAAAACCTAAAAAATCGTTTCTTGCTGCTTTAGACACTTGACATATTAAAACTACTCTACCCATATAATTAATCAAATTAGGACATGATTCATCTTACACTTCAAAATTTCTGAATTTTTACAATACTTATTTTCATCAAACTTTATTCTTGATCCTATATATTTTAATAGCACAGAATTTTCACATCTGTTTTTATCTACTTATCAGAAAATTATTAAAACACCCAACAACATTTTTCAAATATGAATATTATCTTTACAATTTAATGATGCAAAACATACACGAATACAAAGTTTAATTTTTACAAACATTTCATATTTCAAACCAAACTATTCGAAATTTTCACAACGTAAGAGCAAACATTAGACGAACTTTTTAACACTAATATTGCTTAGATCTTTTCATCATAACTTTTAACTATGATAATTATCCATTTTTAGGTTGATTGTCGAAAAACTGTAACTGAAATTACATAAACTTAATGTAAAAAACCATGTTCTCACACAATTTCTTGAAATTCAACAAAGAATTGACTATTACTCCAATACTTATCTACTTCAATCTCGACTCTCGATAGTATATAGATATTACATCATTACATACTTACAACTCTTTTCAAACGTTTATCAGAAAATCAAGCCAATCAAAGTCTAGTAGTTATCACACCTGTTCCTCAGAAATATTACTATCATATGAAACAGTAAAGAAAATTAATAGATATTTAATATTTAATAACTTCATACGTGAAATTACTGTCGAATGAGAATACTAATAATCAATAAAATCAACTGTTGGACAAAAAATAGTACAGATTACTGAAAATTCAAATCATTTTTTCTACAAAAATTACAAAAATTAACAAATGAATGACCAGTTAGAGAAATAATTAAAAAAAATAATGAACATATTTACAAATTTATTAAAATCACACCTTTTTCTGGATTACAAACCACAATTTCTTGAAAAATTTAACACCGAATTTGTAAGATTTTAATCCTAGTATTACATACACTCAATAAATATTCAAAATTAACAAAAAAATAATTTTTTTAGTCTCATCAATAAGCAGAAATTCTATATTAAAAGAATATTTTCATAGTAGTACTTATAAAAATGAGAGTTTACAAACTGATTTTCATAATTTTATCACATTTAAACTTAATTTTTATACATAAAACATTATTTAATCAAATTTTATACTTTCTAATTCAGTAAAATTCAATACTTTTTTAGTTTTTAAACCAATACCACAATATTTATTTACATCAAACTTGATTCTTTACCTTTTATATTTCCACATTACACAAGTGAGTTAAATACTAACTTGGAACGGGAGTTGAAGTCAATTGATTCAATTCGATTTTCATCGTATACGCATTTCCCCTACACGAAATTTCTTACTTCTATAATCATCTAATGTATTAAAACTAATCTACTCATATTTTTAATCAATTCATCAGATGTTTCATCTCGCACTTCTGAATTATCATCCACCAAGTTGCTTAAAATATAAATACTATCTTTAAAGTTTTAATGTAGTATACATGACTAATCTTGAGTTTCCATCTATACTATTAATCAAATTATCATATGTTTCATCTTACAGTTCAACGATTTCTGAATTATCGTCCATCTAGTTGTTTAAAATATTAATAAAATGTTTATAGTTTTTGATTATACATAGTATGTATGAATACAATCTTTAATTTTTAACAGTTCATATTTCAAATAACCTATTTTCGAAACCAAACTATGTGAATTTTACCACAATACTTATCATCATACAGAGATTTGTGTTTCATACTTTTTCTAAAAATTATCAGATATGTACTCCTCAGAGGAATTTCTATCATATGAATAAATGAAAAAAAAAATTAATTTATATTAAACGTACAGCGAAATTTGATTGCAATATATATGTATTTAATAAAAATAAATAAATGAGCGATTATTTATACATTAAACCTTTACTAAATATATATTTCTTGCGTTATAAAGATGTTTCAACAAGATGAACCAAAACAGCAGCAAACTTCAGAAATTAATGATCTGAATGATTCATCCCTAGCACATGTAGCGTTAATGAATAATACATATGTAAGTACTTATATGAAAAATACTAGAATTCGTATATGAATCGTAATTAGAGTAAATATAAAATGATTTGTCTTACTGCCTACACTTTAACAAATGCCTTTTTACCTATATTGTTGAAAAGAATCCTAATTGTTTGCATTTTATTTCTATTACAGATGTGTTCTATTTGCTACAAACATTTCTTAAGTAAATCGAATTTAACAGAACATACAAAAATCCATACAGGTGAAAAACCTTACACTTGGGAAGATTACCAAATGCTGTTTTCAAGAAGGCGTGAATCAAAAGTGCACACATCATCATATAAAGCATCGTCAGTTATATGTAAACTTAGTGAGGATATTCAAAAATTATTCAGACGTTTGAAGAATTTAGACATAAAGGAAGATATTTAGACTATATATCCATCATATTTTCATAACACTTACCACAATATCTCAAACTTAAAATTTGGAAGACATACACACTGCTGAAAAGTAATTTTGTTACCCGTGATTCTTCTAACCAGCATGAATGTATAGATATTATTTTGCAATGTATCCTTTAAATGCTCACATTAAATATTCCTTTATATACATATATCGTTGTGTTTATTTTTTAAAAACCTATTACATTAATAAAATAGGTTACACACACGTACATACACATAACATTTTAAGTGAAACAACACTCTCACAACTTAAAAAATGCATAAGAACATACAAAAATAAGCAGATGTATGAAAAAATATGCAAATTTACAAAGTAATTTCACTGTTTTCTAGAAATACCAACAAAAAAATATTTAAAGTATAAAAAAATTACAAAAGTGAAAAGAAAAAACACAAATGTAAAACAAAAATCACAAAGTGAAAAACTCACAACAAAGTTTTTGAAAAAAAAAAAATTTACAACAAAAATTTTTTTACAAAAACCAAAACTTCAAAAATATTTTTCCAAAAAAATTTTTTTTCAAAAACATTTTTTACAAAAAAAATTTTTTTTTCAAAATAAGTTTTTACAAAAGTAAAAAATAAAAAATCACAACGTTAAAAATATGAAAAATTTTAGTTAAAAAAAGTGTAAAAAAATTGCAAAAAAAATTACAAAAATTTCAAAAAAAGTTACGAAAAAAGTATCAAAATTTTTGTTCTTTTTAATAGTAAATACAATGGTTTCACCATTGCATACTGTATTAAAAAGAACAAAAATTTTGATAACTTTTTTGATAACTTTTTTGATAACTTTTTTGAAATTTTTGCAATTTTTTTTTGCAATTTTTTTACACTTTTTTTAACTAAAATTTTTCATATTTTTAACGTTGTGATTTTTTATTTTTTACTTTTGTAAAAACTTATTTTGAAAAAAAAAATTTTTTTGTAAAAAATGTTTTTGAAAAAAAATTTTTTTGGAAAAATATTTTTGAAGTTTTGGTTTTTGTAAAAAAATTTTTGTTGTAATTTTTTTTTTTTTTTTCAAAAACTTTGTTGTGAGTTTTTCACTTTGTGATTTTTGTTTTACATTTGTGTTTTTTCTTTTCACTTTTGTAATTTTTTTATACTTTAAATATTTTTTTGTTGGTATTTCTAGAAAACAGTGAAATTATTTTGTAAATTTGCATATTTTTTCATACATCTGCTTATTTTTGTATGTTCTTATGCATTTTTTAAGTTGTGAGAGTGTTGTTTCACTTAAAATGTTATGTGTATGTACGTGTGTGTAACCTATTTTATTAATGTAATAGGTTTTTAAAAAATAAACACAACGATATATGTATATAAAGGAATATTTAATGTGAGCATTTAAAGGATACATTGCAAAATAATATCTATACATTCATGCTGGTTAGAAGAATCACGGGTAACAAAATTACTTTTCAGCAGTGTGTATGTCTTCCAAATTTTAAGTTTGAGATATTGTGGTAAGTGTTATGAAAATATGATGGATATATAGTCTAAATATCTTCCTTTATGTCTAAATTCTTCAAACGTCTGAATAATTTTTGAATATCCTCACTAAGTTTACATATAACTGACGATGCTTTATATGATGATGTGTGCACTTTTGATTCACGCCTTCTTGAAAACAGCATTTGGTAATCTTCCCAAGTGTAAGGTTTTTCACCTGTATGGATTTTTGTATGTTCTGTTAAATTCGATTTACTTAAGAAATGTTTGTAGCAAATAGAACACATCTGTAATAGAAATAAAATGCAAACAATTAGGATTCTTTTCAACAATATAGGTAAAAAGGCATTTGTTAAAGTGTAGGCAGTAAGACAAATCATTTTATATTTACTCTAATTACGATTCATATACGAATTCTAGTATTTTTCATATAAGTACTTACATATGTATTATTCATTAACGCTACATGTGCTAGGGATGAATCATTCAGATCATTAATTTCTGAAGTTTGCTGCTGTTTTGGTTCATCTTGTTGAAACATCTTTATAACGCAAGAAATATATATTTAGTAAAGGTTTAATGTATAAATAATCGCTCATTTATTTATTTTTATTAAATACATATATATTGCAATCAAATTTCGCTGTACGTTTAATATAAATTAATTTTTTTTTTTCATTTATTCATATGATAGAAATTCCTCTGAGGAGTACATATCTGATAATTTTTAGAAAAAGTATGAAACACAAATCTCTGTATGATGATAAGTATTGTGGTAAAATTCACATAGTTTGGTTTCGAAAATAGGTTATTTGAAATATGAACTGTTAAAAATTAAAGATTGTATTCATACATACTATGTATAATCAAAAACTATAAACATTTTATTAATATTTTAAACAACTAGATGGACGATAATTCAGAAATCGTTGAACTGTAAGATGAAACATATGATAATTTGATTAATAGTATAGATGGAAACTCAAGATTAGTCATGTATACTACATTAAAACTTTAAAGATAGTATTTATATTTTAAGCAACTTGGTGGATGATAATTCAGAAGTGCGAGATGAAACATCTGATGAATTGATTAAAAATATGAGTAGATTAGTTTTAATACATTAGATGATTATAGAAGTAAGAAATTTCGTGTAGGGGAAATGCGTATACGATGAAAATCGAATTGAATCAATTGACTTCAACTCCCGTTCCAAGTTAGTATTTAACTCACTTGTGTAATGTGGAAATATAAAAGGTAAAGAATCAAGTTTGATGTAAATAAATATTGTGGTATTGGTTTAAAAACTAAAAAAGTATTGAATTTTACTGAATTAGAAAGTATAAAATTTGATTAAATAATGTTTTATGTATAAAAATTAAGTTTAAATGTGATAAAATTATGAAAATCAGTTTGTAAACTCTCATTTTTATAAGTACTACTATGAAAATATTCTTTTAATATAGAATTTCTGCTTATTGATGAGACTAAAAAAATTATTTTTTTGTTAATTTTGAATATTTATTGAGTGTATGTAATACTAGGATTAAAATCTTACAAATTCGGTGTTAAATTTTTCAAGAAATTGTGGTTTGTAATCCAGAAAAAGGTGTGATTTTAATAAATTTGTAAATATGTTCATTATTTTTTTTAATTATTTCTCTAACTGGTCATTCATTTGTTAATTTTTGTAATTTTTGTAGAAAAAATGATTTGAATTTTCAGTAATCTGTACTATTTTTTGTCCAACAGTTGATTTTATTGATTATTAGTATTCTCATTCGACAGTAATTTCACGTATGAAGTTATTAAATATTAAATATCTATTAATTTTCTTTACTGTTTCATATGATAGTAATATTTCTGAGGAACAGGTGTGATAACTACTAGACTTTGATTGGCTTGATTTTCTGATAAACGTTTGAAAAGAGTTGTAAGTATGTAATGATGTAATATCTATATACTATCGAGAGTCGAGATTGAAGTAGATAAGTATTGGAGTAATAGTCAATTCTTTGTTGAATTTCAAGAAATTGTGTGAGAACATGGTTTTTTACATTAAGTTTATGTAATTTCAGTTACAGTTTTTCGACAATCAACCTAAAAATGGATAATTATCATAGTTAAAAGTTATGATGAAAAGATCTAAGCAATATTAGTGTTAAAAAGTTCGTCTAATGTTTGCTCTTACGTTGTGAAAATTTCGAATAGTTTGGTTTGAAATATGAAATGTTTGTAAAAATTAAACTTTGTATTCGTGTATGTTTTGCATCATTAAATTGTAAAGATAATATTCATATTTGAAAAATGTTGTTGGGTGTTTTAATAATTTTCTGATAAGTAGATAAAAACAGATGTGAAAATTCTGTGCTATTAAAATATATAGGATCAAGAATAAAGTTTGATGAAAATAAGTATTGTAAAAATTCAGAAATTTTGAAGTGTAAGATGAATCATGTCCTAATTTGATTAATTATATGGGTAGAGTAGTTTTAATATGTCAAGTGTCTAAAGCAGCAAGAAACGATTTTTTAGGTTTTCTAGAATAATAATAATAATAATAATAATAATAAAAGTATACTTTTGTTGTAAGATTTCGAATGCAGTCAAGACGTGAAAAATATAAGTATGAACCCTTTGTAAAGACATTCAAACTTTTTAAAAAGTTTAAGTTTAGTAATATACTGTAACAATATATGTAAGCGATGTATTTCAAAGTTGAAAATTTGTGTAAAAAATTGTCTTTTCTTGAAAATTGGTATTTATTTTTGTTTAATTAATGATACTTATTACATTTTTGTTGTTAAAAACTAAAATATACGTTTAATTCTTCTGTTAAAATTGATATATCCGTGTTGGAGGTGAGAAAAAATAGTGTAAAACTAATAAAATTTGTTTAAATTCGTCTTTTTATTCTTAAAATTAATATTTGCTATTGTTTAGAATACGTAATAATAACTTTTGAGGAATGTATAACCGGAAAATGTTAAAAAATCTTAGAAAATTGGTATTAAAAATATTAAATACAGTTGCTTCAATGATATCTTTTCGATATGTAAAGTGATTGTAGCATTTAGAAATGTACTTCTGAAGAATGTATAATCGGAAAATGTTAGAAAATCTTAGAAAATTGGTGTTAAAAATATTAAATACAGTTGTTTCAATGATTTCAAAAACAAACTCTGTTAAAAAATTCTGTATGATTTCAAGTGAAAATAATCTGAACCTGAATACATGGTATTTAAAATACAAAATTCACGATTATGAACTAATGTTGAAAACATGGGTAACATTAAATATACAGCTAATATTTAATTATAGATTAGGAAATTCTTAAAGTGTATCCAAATTTATTAAATATAGTATTGAATACAGTGAATAAGTGAAATATGTGAATAAGTATTGATATTTCCATGTTGCTTTTGAAAATACTAGTGTAAAATTATTCAAATTCGTCTTTTCTTTAAAACTGATATTTATTTTTGTTTAATTAATGATACTTGTTAAGATTTTGTTGTTAAAAACTATAATATACGTTTAATTCTTCTGTTAAAATTGATATATCCATGTTGGAGATGAGAAAAAATAGTGTAAAACTAAAAAAAAAAAAAGTTTAAATTCGTCTTTTTCCTCCTTAAAATTATTATTAAACTAGTGTAAAACTAATAAAATTTGTTTAAATTCGTCTTTTCCCCTCTGAAAAACTAATATTTCTATTATTTTGCTTAATTAATTATACTCATTATGACTTCCAAATTTTAATTTGGAGATGTTGTAGTAACTGTTATAAAACTAGAATGGATAAATAACTTAAATCTCTTCTTTTTTTTCACTCTATGTGATACTTTTTCTTGAACGTAAACATTTGTATACCTTTGTAAGTTGTGACGTCAAGATTCTTTGTTATGTTCCCCTACCTGGAATGCATGCATGGTGGGGTTGCAGAAAAAAGTTTTAGTTTAGATATGACGTAATAAGAAATGCTCTGCAGGTTCACATTTGTGTGTTGGGGATTTCTTTAAATTATTCGTTTATGCATTAAAATTCTACTTAGTTGGTATACATAAAGTACGATGAAATTTCCAATTAGAGTAAAAGTTAACCAAATTCGTTTAATTCGTCTTTTTTCGTTAAAAAATCATTAGTTTCCTTTGTTAATTGTTCAATTATCGAAATTCTTTGAGGTAACAACTGTTCAAAAACTAAAAAATATGTTTAAATTTCTATTTTAAGTTGTGTATTCTGATTTTATATTAAAAAATAAATAAATAAATAAAAAATATGAAGAAATCAGTTAAAAATTTAATATTTTCTGTTTTGCTTAATTAATAATGTTCATGAAGGAAATGGTTGTCCAAAACTGGAATGCATGCTTAAATTTCTTTCTATCAAATTGATATTCTGAAGTTTGAGTTGAAAAAATCGTAAGAAATCAGTCTTTTTCTATAAAACTTGATATTTTCCATTGTTTTTTACTTAATTAACGATACTCATTAAGATTATAGCTGTTGAAAAACTAGAATGCATGTTTAACTTTCAACTTGTAAGTCGATACACTGATGTTGCAGTTGATAAAAATCGTAAGAAATCAGTCTTTTTCTATAAAATCGATATTTTCCATTGTTTTTTACTTAATTATGAATGCTCATTAAGGTTATAGCTGTTGAAAAACTGAAATGTATGTTTAAGTTTTCTCTCTTAAGTTGATAAAAATCGTTAGAAATCAGTCTTTTTCCATAAAACTTGATATTTTCCATTGTTTTTTTTACTTAATTAACGATACTCATTAAGGCTATAGCTGTTGAAAAACTAGGATACATGTTTAACTTCCAACTTTTAAGTCGTTACATTGATCATATAGTTGATAAAAATCGTAAGAAATCAGTCTTTTTCTATAAAACTGGATATTTTCTATTGTTTTTACTTAATTAATACTACTCATTAAGATGTCTATGAAGCAAAATTCAAATATATGTTTAACTTTCTTGAGTTAAATTGATAATCTCATCTTGTAGTTGAAGAAATCTAAATAAAATGGTTAAAAACTGAAATTTTAATTGTTTCGCTTAATTAATAATACTCATTAAAATTACGGTTGTTTAAAATTCAAATACAAATTTAATCTTCATCTTATAGTATGATTCAATGTTGAGATGTGATTGATAATATTTTTAATTAGGGAAGGTTGTTCACCTATCCTGTTAGAATAGAATGTTCCTTTTTTCCACTAGGGGGCGCAGGAGGGCGGCGGTGAGATGGTGGGAGCAGGAGGGACCGCAGGCGGGGCAGCGGGCAGTCGGAGGAGCAGGCGGGGCAGCCGGAGGAGCAGGCGGGACAGCCGGAGGAGCAGGCGGGACGGTCCCACAGTCCCACCTGCTCCTGAGCCCGTACTCTCCTTTTCCTACTACTGTTACTACTGGCGAGGGAGTTGCAAAAAAAGTTTTGATTCCTAGAATGGATTTAATGCCATCAGATACAACTCTTCCCTTTTCATTTAGAATGTTTTTATTATTCGTGTTGCGTTTTGCATGACAATTAATAAAGCACAAGGGCAAACAATGGATTCTGTTGATATTTATTTACCTGAGCCAGTATTTAACCACGGCATATGTTGCGATGTCTCGAGTACATTCATTTAAAAATTTGAAAGTGCAAACAGTTCCAAAAAGCAACACAACAACTAATGTCGTATGTAAAGAAATACTTTAACTCGAAAAGAAAAATTAAATCTTAACTCAAAAAGAAAATAAAAAAACTTTCATTGAACCAATATGAAACTGATTTTCTATTTATTATAGATAAAACTGAATAAAATTTATATTTTCTTCTAAGTACACTTTTCTTTTATGTCATTCATTTTTGTTATTCATAAGCTTTAAATGTAAGTTACTTATCTAATATATATTCTTTTTCGTCGAATTTCGACGGGTGCAGCTAGTAAAATAATTAAATAACTTAGAATTTTACACATTGAATTTATCAAACTATAAATGTTTCTTTTTACAGTTTAGTTGTGGGGAAGAAAATAATTTCAGTTCAACTTTGGAACTGAAAAAACAATTTAGATTCTCTAATTTTCATTACATAAAACACAACGAGTATTTTTTTTTTTTTTTTTTTTTCAGGATCGGTTTGGGTTTGATTCTTTGATACCCTCATAGCATGCATGGTCACAATGACATGACTGTGGTCACATCACATCTGTGACCAAAATGCCACCACTCAGTGATGTCACATTGTGACAGAGATGTGACCTTTCCTAAAAATCTTTAGAAAATTACAAAAACTATGTTATTTACATTAAAAAACACTTTTGTCACAGTTTCGTCACGATGTTATGTCAAAGTAGTCACAAATGACACATTTTTCACAAATTTGTCACTTCACAAAGTGGTCACAATGTGACGTCACAAACGAGCTCTAGAACGGCCATAACGACTTCATATTTTAGTCACTATGACTTCACAACGACGTCGCAGTGAAGTCACCATGCCTTACGGGTATTTTATTACTACAAGGATCAGAAGCTTGGCTATCTTGATTTCTAAGTATAATACCAAATCCTATAGATTTTTTTTAACTTAATGTTAATGACTTACATGAAAGCAACTAATTGTATACTATTCCAAATAACACAAGATGTAGTCATATGTAAAATAGCTAATTCATTATCCAAAATCTAGTCAGGTGGGGCAGTCGCAAAAGTTTCTTCTATCTTATGCATTTTAATACTTCCTGAAATATACAACATAGCTGTGCCACTGGTTAGGTAGTTTAAACCAAAATCTAGTCAACAACTAATTATGCGAACTAATAACTGAATGTGGAGTTTGAGGAAAATCCGTGCATTAGTTTTTAAAATAGAGCTATTGCATGAAAAAAAAAAATCTGCATAACAGCGTCACATGTTGGGTTGAAGTACACCAAAAACTAATCAAGATCAATTTTTTATCAGGTACTAAAAGAATTTGAAGTTAGATGAAAATCAATGCTTTACTTCTTGAGATACATTTATTGCGAAAGCGTGAAAAAAGCAGCATAGTAGCGCCATCTGTAGTGCGATTTACACTAAAAACTAAACAACACTAATCTATATATGGGACTAACTGAATCTGAATATTCAGAAAATTTCGTGTATTAATTCTTGAGATAGAACTATTGCGATAATCATGAATAATGCACCATGAAAGCTTCAATTGTAAGCGATTTGCACCAAAACGCTCTAATCAGCTCTATCTTATATCAAGTTCTAACGTTTTATGAAAACTCATGCACTAGTTCTTGAGATATGGCTATTGTGGGAATTCTGAATAATGCAACATATCAGCGCCACCCGTTGACAGATATACAGCAAAAATTAATCAGATCTAGTTTATATCAAGGTATAACAGAATCTAAACTTTAGATTCTAAAGATTTGTGAAATTCCGTGCATTAGTTCTTGAGTTAGAGAACCCACCAAAGTTTTGTCACATACAGACTCACAGACTCATGGACAGACATTTTGTAAAAACTTGTTTTTTCGGGCTCTCTGCCCCCCTAAAATGTATTTAAATCCGTCGAAAACTGGATTTCGAAAATTTTCACGATTCCAATACTTTTTTCTTGTAAAGATAAAAGAAAATAATAAAAAGGTCTTAGTCTGCCAAATTTATCGTCGACAGACAATAATCTGTCACAAATTTGTAAATCAGTTATTTGATACAAATTTATCGGCCTTAGATTCATTTGCAAAATACTTCTTTTGATATGTTTTTAATTGCTAAAAGGAATAAAGTAGAAACTTTAAAAATAGTAAAAAGTTTTATTAAACTGTTTACATGCTTCGGCTCGATCGAAACCACTATGAAAAGAAATCAGAATATTCTAAATAATTCTAAATAGTTTAATAAAACCTTTTTTTCCCTGTTGTTAAGGTTTCTATTTTACATCTCTCAGCAGTTAAAAGAAGTATATTGTTACTGGGTGTTATAATTTGTTACATATTTAGCACAGTATAATTTTACACTGTCCAAGTCGTTATGAGTCGTTCAAGTATTACGAAGCAGTAAGAGAGGGAGGGAGTGAGGTCCAGTGCCTGCTTATTTTTGCTCACAAGAAAACATGGGGGTGGTTACGAGAATTCTTACGTAAGTATTAGACAACGAAGTAACTGTAGTTTAACAGTTAAAAGCAAAAGAGCATGATTTGGATGAGCATAATGCGGAAATGGAACAACTTGTGAAAAAAGATATTGAGTAAACAAGGACTGGAAGCGAGAAACATTCCAGCCCAAAACTTAATGATGGACAGTATAGACACATGCATTCAAAAATATCGGATACCAGACTAGAAATGTGAATGCAAAATACATAATATTCCTATAATTTCCTATGATTCTTGTTAACCCATTAGTGCCTGAATTATTTTCTTCGTTAAAATTCAAATTTTGCATTTTCCCACCACTTTTAAAGCAAGGATAACTTTTATCTTAATTTATCGAGGTCTTTGTGTTGAGAAAGAAAATATTTATTTATCCCCCTTTTTACTGGTGTGAAATGCGCTTATTTGAATTTTTTAAAACTGTCCCAAAAATGGGACGCTAGGCACTAATGGGTTAAAATTTTCAGTTATGTGTCTAAATAAGCTGGAGTTTGTTGTATTTCTTAAAGATTTTTTTCGGCTCGTTTATTGTTGTTCAATGAGATAATTTATAACATATTAAAAACCATTTTGTATTATCAAATTGTTTAATGCAATAAGTAACAATATATTAAACCGATTTCGTTTTCCTACGATATCATAATCCTTATGTGTCTATTTATGTAAATTTGCTGAATTAATACTGTAATTTATCGCTAAATGTAATTTTTTTTATGGCAGATATTGTTGAATGTCATAAAATCTTACGCGCAAAGTGGAGTGGGGGGAGGTTTAGCAAATGCTTATTTTTTCTTACAAAGGGTAAGGAATTGTAAAAATTGACAAAAATTTTGGCTAAATAATTACTTGAACGGCCCCTTAGATAAATATTAATTTTTTTTTTATATCTTTTGAGATCTACTTTTAAATAGAAAATGAAAGCTTGAAATTGTTAAACATGGAAACAATTATCCCCACCTCCCCAAGAAATACTGTAAAGAAATATTGGTCAATGTTGTGCAAAACTATGCCACGGTCTTCCAACAAAGCCGATAGTCTTTCGTAAATATTATGCTATCATTAACATCAACATCTGCTTAGATCCGCCCATAAAAAATGATAAATAAAAAACAGCAGGTGTAAACTCTAACGGGAAATGTTTACTTTAATAAATTGAAGCACTCAGGTCAAATGATACCTTGTTTTGCGTTGCTACTGCTTATTTTGTTGCTTTTTGCCAATCCTTCTCTGTGAAGGCAAGCAGACGATTTCGCAATCACTCTTTCGCAATATTTTTCAAGGAATATTCTAAAAAAAAAATGATAGACAGGGTTAGACATTTCGCAATATATGACAAAATAAAAAATATGAATTTGTAATTTGTTTTATTTAATGAGGAAGCAAAATAACATTATAATTGCTGTAATAAGTTTGCAATAAGGTTCTGATTATGTGTAATGCATTATTATACCCTAAACTCTGTCTAAGGCGGATTCGTACGAGACCGAGAAAATATTCCGTAGTAGGCATTATTCCGCCTTAGACAATTTTTATTCGATGTCTATGGATTCGCAGGGGTTTGTAGAATTTTACTGATGGGGATAAACTCGGATTCCTAAGCCTTTTTATGGCACGTATACGTGTCGCTCGTACCCAAGTAATTAAGTAAGTTAAAAACTTTAATATGTCTAAAATATTATTTTTATTCGTCCCATTAAGTTTTCTTCTGTTTCATAAAAATTATTGTTTACATTGAAATTCCAGGAGGCCCCTAGATAGTTTGTCATCGTACCTAAAGCTAGAGGTGAGATGCCGAAAAGCAAGCGTTTACAAAAACAAATTTTCTATGCTTTCTATAACATCTACAAAATAATAATAATAATAAAAACAAAATTGCAATTTAACAAATTGCAACAACTATTTGGAAAATCATATTTTCAAGGACTAAAACTTTAAAGACTTATAAATAAATTCTATATTTAAATTAATAATAACAATAAACATCATTTTTAGGATGACCAAAACGAGTCATACATTACGTACGCCATGCATTAAACATTAATATTCCTAGACTAATGATTAAAAAAAAACTGTAGTTTATAGATATACAAATTTAACTGTTTAAAATGTGCATTTTTATTGGATGGAGTTAATCAGACTGACTTCTGAACGTCATATATTATGTACAACATGGATTAAACATTAATATTCCTGGACCCATCATAGACAAATTTTAAATGAAATTTCAGTTTTACAATTTTCGGAACTGCAAATTTTTAAACTTCTAAACATAGCACATTTCAAATTTTTACACCGTTGCATAGAGAAAAAAAAATCCACTTTTAAATGAAATTTGTTTGAAATATTTATCAGAATTTGCTTTCAAAATATTATTTTTTAAAGTTTTCATTACATTTTTTGTCATTGTGGCAACAGAAGTATTCCCTTTTTGGACATTAAACATGGATCAATCAGAAAACGAATAAGTTGCGCAATTCAACCAATAAAAATATTCAGATATACTTCAGATTTCCCAGTTCTCTACCGAGGACAAAAACTAGTTTCCAAATAGTTAATAAGTTTTTAAATCATACATAAGGGTACGAACTTTAACCCCTTCGGAATTAGCGTCTTTTACAAAAATTTTTAATATATTATCACCGGTTCTTTATATAGGAGAAATTTTTGCTTAATTGAATCGGGATAATGCTCGTATCAAATAAGGCAAGATTTAGAATAAAATTTTACTGGTGAGAATATTCAAAGATTCTGAGCACTTCTGCGACAAGCATACCGGTCGCCAGGGCCGTTGCTAGAAGCAGGGATGTAGTGGAGGGTATACGCGGGTATACGCCGTATACCTTCTGGATTTTTTTAAGTGACACCGTATAACCCTCTGTTTCTGAAGAAATCTACAGTACACTGGTGTCCAAAAGTTAAGCATAATTGGTAATTAAGTAATTATTTTTAAGTAATGAAAGAAATATGAATCGGAATGTGCTGAAACTCCAGGTGTGTAAACAAAATAGTAC
The DNA here is from genome assembly GCA_964019185.1 of Maratus speculifer. NCBI lineage: Eukaryota > Metazoa > Arthropoda > Arachnida > Araneae > Salticidae > Maratus > Maratus speculifer. Next base: position 156,307,697 of record OZ025301.1, on the reverse strand, counting down.
GCGTCACATATTTTCGCGAAGAGTTTTCCCCGAAATCGAACAGGGGACCGTCAACAAATTGAAAAAGAACAAAGATCTTTTGGATAACCCTGTCAAAACTAATGTAGCAAAAGCGTTCAAACTGCACATTTTGATTAATTGGCTTATTGTAATGTACTGTGTTAATTTTTACAAGGACAGCATGTACACTCGTAGAGAAATTAAGGTTTTTATAAAAACAGTCCTAAATTTTTCCAAGTTTTTTGCTTATAATTTGCAGAGTTCTTATTATAAAATAATGTTCTTTTCTGAAAATATGACAAACATCATTGTACACAACACCTTGTCATCAGAATTTTAAAAAAATAAAAATTGTATGAAAAATGAGTATGTTTAGTAAATAATTTTTCATTGCGCATGCGTCAACGATATCAAAATGTCATTTGCATATTGTGTTAGCTGAATGTATAGAGCAACTTCTGTAAAAGTTTCAAAAACATAGCTTGAAAATTCTGAAAATGGGAGCCTATAGAATCAACTCAAAATCCTTTATTCCCTAAATGAAGCAAAAAGATGAGGGGCTGTATCCATATTCCATTGTTTAGTGCCTACACAATATTGCACGTACAACTATATTTAGGTAAAACCCCTGATTTTTTTTGCTTCCTTTAGGAATAATGGATTTTGAGTTGATTCTATAGGCTCCCATTTTCGGAATTTTCAAGTTATGTTTTTGAAACTTTTACAGAAGTTGCTCTATACATTTAGCTAACACAATATGCAAATGACATTTTGATATCGTTGACGCATGCGCAATGAAAAATTATTTACTAAACATACTCATTTTTCATACAATTTTTATTATTTTTAAATTCTGATGACAGGGTATAGTGTACAATGATTTTTGTCATATTTTCAGAAAAGAACATTATTTTATAATAAGAACTCTGCAAATTATAAGCAAAAAACTTGGAAAAATTTAGGACTGTTTTTATAAAAACCTTAATTTCTCTACGAGTATACATGCTATCCTTGTAAAAATTAACACAGTACATTACAATAAGCCAATTAATCATAATGTGCAGTTTGAACGCTTTTGGTACATTAGTTTTGACAGGGTTATCCAAAAGATCTTCGTTCTTTTTCAATTTGTTGACGGTCCCCTGTTCGATTTCGGGGAAAACTCTTCGCGAAAATATGTGACGCGTACTATTTTGTTTACACACCTGGAATTTCAGCACATTCCGATTCATATTTCTTTCATTACTTAAAAATAATTACTTTATTACCAATTATGCTTAACTTTTGGACACCAGTGTATATATACTTTAGGGTATTGGCGATTCAAGCGCTCGAATACGCCATCTGGTGGAGAAAAGATGTAACTTCTTCATTCAGGATAACGCCGTGTAAGCTCACAGCATTACATGCGTTTTAAATTTGTTTAGAATAATTATTCTTTTGCACAATTCCAGATTTCCTGTGACATTTGTCTTCGGTCTTATATGACGAAGTAAATATTATACGAATTTGAATATCTAAAACTTTTAAAAACATTTATAATAAAAAATTGTTTCAATGGGACTTTAACATTAATTAAAGGGAAATTAGGGACAGTTATCCTGTATCGAAGGCTGCGAGCAGCGCCTCTATAGGCGGTTTTAGTTCCCAATACTCTCTGCCTTGAGCGCATACCTTCTGCTGAGAGCGCATACCCTCTGGTTTTTCTACGACTACACCACTGGCTAGAAGTGAATAGGAGGGGGGGGGGGCAGGCCCCGATTATGACTAATTGGGGCTCTGGGCAAAGATAAATTAGGGGGCCCCTTTCAAATCGTTGCAACGAATAGAACTCATGGTCACTCATATATATGTACGCGTAATGCATGAATATTTTTTCACACCTTGGCTAGAAATAAAAGAAAATTATTAACTCTGTCAATTCAAAAATTAAATATACTTTAATTAATCAAAGTGCACTTTTTTCCCTTAGTACAGAACAAAACTGTTTTATATAGCTTTAGCAATTTGTTATATTACTTTAAGATGAATTTAGTAACTTTAACATATGGAAGAGTTGGAATTGGAAAAAGAAAGTTAATACTATATAATTTAATATATAGATTTGGGGGGGGGGGGCTTAAGGTCTGAGGCCCATGGGCAAAGTCCCGATTTGCCCATGCGGTAATAAGGGTCTGGGAGGGGGGGGGTCATATTATCTCTCTCTCTCTGTGTATGTGTGTGACGCAGAAAAATAAATTAGTGCATATTCACACTGTAGGTTCTAAATTTCTCATTAAACTGTTGTAACAACTTCATTTTATGTTGAGAAAAGAACAGGATGATGAAAAATGTGAGTGTATAACTAACGCAAAATTAAACATCATGTTAGCTACAAATATACGAATATACTACTCGTGTACAAATAGGATGTGTGAGAGTTGAGACACTTATTTTAATTGCAATTTAGTTTTTCTGGAAAACTGAGAAAATACCTCCAAACTAAATTACAATTTTTAACAGAATTTTATATAGATTTTCGGAAGAGAAATTCATTTAGTGACCTAGGAATCTTTTCCCGCGGAAGTTCAAAATGTTGTAAAAAAAGAAAAAAAAAAAAAAAAAAAAAAAAAAGCTCATTCCTTTTAGCACCCCCTCCCCTAGCTACGGCACTGCAGGTCACTCGTTCCCAAGGGGTTAACAAGAAATCAATTAATTACAAATAAAAAGTAGTCGTTGGGGGAGGTCATCTTAATACTTACCCATTATGGATATGCATAATATAATGTATGAAAATAAAACATGTGTAAACTATTTACAAAATGCATCGGAAATCCAAAATAAAATGTAAAAGTTTTTTATTTAGATATTTTTAACACATAGTAATGCTCTTATTAATGAATTACTGATGAACCAATTTCGACAAACTATATAAAATGCCAAATTACTCAAGCAGTAACGAATTGCGTAAAAGAAACATCCTTATAACTCCAAAAATAATAATCATATTAACTAACAATTTACTGCGCCGGATTAAGCGTCTCATTTCCTGTTAAATTATATCTTTGACTTGAAATTTGAAGGAAATACAGGGTCATGAAAAATCGAAGAATGAGAAAAACAGGATTACAAATATCTCGGCAATTAATGATACGATCGACTTCGTTCGTTATGTAAAAGTTGTGTTATTTTATTGCCTTTTACGTCCACTCCTTAAAATAAAAATTTCGAAAATTTTTATGTATTTTTTATCAAAACGAATTTTTTGCGAGTCCGCGAAAACAATAGTCTCTGATAGAGATGGGAATGCTCGGAAAAAAAACGGAAAAATTGGGAAAAAAAAACAGTTTTTTTCGGTTTTTTTCCGAGGGCTTATTTTTCAACTTTTCCGAACTGGAAAAATTGAAATTTCATTTATGAAATAATGTAGTGAAAATTTTGTAATAGCTACGTTCTCATACTTTTTATTTTATTTATTTTTATGTTGAGTGTCCCACATGAAAATTTTAATGTGGGTAATCTGATCTCTGAGCAGAAATCTATTTGAGAAGACTTGAAAGGATCCTTCGTATTTTCTTCTTGTTTGAAACACAAGACCCTTTGCAAAATTTCTCTAGAAAATAGACATTTCAGAAAAAAGTTTAATCTACAAATTGAATCTTTCGCAAATGTAGTGATTGAAGAAAAAAAAATCTCATGCCATATAGCAGCTGAATCTTATCAAGTTGTATAAATGCATAAATAACCCTATTAAAAATGTCTAAATAGGACTCTAAAAATAGTAATAGTTTATTATTCACAAATTCTGAATACATTTTGTATAAGTATATATACAAGAAATTCACAATTTCACAAAAACAGGATTGCATGAAAAAAATCTAGATATATAATTAAATGCAACTTCTCTTTTTAAAAATTAATTCACGTGCAAAATTATTTCAATAATATGCCGATTAATAGAAATGGTAAAATTAAAAATTTAACATAAAATTTGAAGCATGCATTTATTACTTTTTTCTATCTTTTCAAGAAGTAAGTATCGATTTCGTGAAAATTTTGACTTCCAGTTTTTGGTGATTTGAAAATATTTGTCACTCTGTGAGTCTGTATGGGACAAAAATTTTATGGGCACTCGATCTCAAGAACTGATGCACATAATTTCACAAAACTTTAGATTCAGTTACACCTTGATATAAACTCGAGATGTTTAGTTATTAGTGTATAATGGCTAACTGATGGCGCTGCTATGCTGCATTATTGATAATTTCCACAATAGTTCTATCTCAAGAATTAATGTATGTATTTTCATAAAACTTCAGATTAAGTTAATCTTTGATATAACTTTGTGCACATTACTTTTTGGTGTAAATCGCTCAACAGATGACGCTGCTGTGCTGCATTATTCATGATTATCGCAATAGCTCTATCTCAAGGACTAAAGGACGATTTTTTATCAAACTACAGCTTCAGACAGTTCCTGATATATATTAATATAAAGTGAAGAAGTCTAGGGGTAATATCACATAACTTTAATACTCTTGATTAATATAAACTATTTACAAGGGAAAAATAAGTAAAATGTTAAGATTAAGGGGCATCTTCGGTCTTTTTGACCAGGGCTCGGCTGAGTACGTCTTCATCAGGCTGGATCCGGCATCATTCTAACTCCTCTGTCCTTGTTGCTGAGGCCCTTTCGTGTGAAAGTGCTAACTATGCAACATTTAATTCACACGTGGCTGTAAAAAGGTCGTACACGTGTTGTACTTTGCTATGGGGCGGATGTCGAGTCGGCCAAATGCATCTGAAGCGAGCCTGTTGCTATGGGCTCGCTATATCGACATTAATGTTGTTTAGTTTTTGGTGTAAATTGCCCTATAGGTGGCACTACTATGCTGCATTTTTCAAGATTTCGTTATAGCTGATTAACTGAAAGTTTTTTCAAGGTATTGAATCTAAAATTGACCTCCATTTTACCTCCATAATGTACAGTAATGTTGCAAAAACATGGGCAGTTTGCATTAGAAAAGTACAACTGCGATGAAAAAAAAAAAAAAAAAAAAAAACATATTTTATTACAAGTAACTATGTTTCAAATTATACATTCCCTCTTGATTAAACTTTGAATATTTGTAGTTTTTTAAAGCACACTAGAAGTTTATCTCTGTATGTAACTGCTTTTGTTAATTCCTCAAATAGCGAGCATTTTCTATTTGTAGTGTTCTGTTTTCACAAATTTTGAGTTCCATTCTTAGAAATATGAAATTACCATATGGAAACATTATTGAATATGGTTTCTTACTCAAGAATAGAATACCAGATTTCAGGATAAAGAGAAAAATATTATGTTTAATTAAACTTTAAAATATATATACATATATATATATATATATATATATATATTTCTGGTTTCACTGAGTAAAAATCTAACAGTCAATAAATCCTATGCTATTTTTTAGTTGCAGACCTGAGTAAGCCAAACTAAAACTTAGTTTTGTTTGAATTTAGATTATAAAACTAAATCAAAACTTTGAGTTGAGATTGGAAAGCTATACCAAAACTAAACATATTTTTTAAAGGAAATAAAATTATAATTGTAAGAAAAAAGTGTAATAATGTAAAAATATACATTTTTTTAAACAAACAATTGAATTTTTTGAATACTGATATTGATAATAATGACAAAACTGCAACAATTTTTTTAAACTAGTATCATTTACTTAAAAACTATACTTGTGTAAATAGAATGCATAATTTATTTCATTCCAAACTGCAGACATATTGGCTCAGGTTCTTACATTAGGTAAATTGGTAGTTAAACATGTAACTGAAAAATCATTTCAACAGAGATATGATATAACAAACAATAGTGTTTTAAAAATTCTTAGGCTGTGGAAAAAAAAAACTAAACTTTTAAAAGCAGGCTTTGCTATTTTTTTTTATTTTGTAATATAAAGTGAAAATAATTTTCATTTAATATAAATAAATGGGAAAAAATGTTTATTATTTAATATTCTGTAAGAAAATATAATTTATTTGGGAGAAACAGTCATGAAAAATCAGTTTTTCCAATTTTTCCGTTTTTTTCCGAAAAAAACCAGTTTTTTTCCGCCACTTATATTTTTCCGGAAAATTTACATCTCTAGTCTCTGATAATCGAGATTACTGATATTAAATAGGCTTCGTCCCATTCTTACATACTAAGTATATACAAAATTTCAAGTCTCTATCTCAATTTGTTCGGGAGATAGAGTGCTTACAGACAGACAGAAAAACACACAAAGGGACGGACGGTGTTTTTTTTTTTTTTTTTTTTTTTTTTAAATATGTTTTTTGGAATCTCAAGTATCTGAAACGTGTAAATCCGTCAAAGAAAAATTTTCGATTTTCAAAACGATTGCAAGACTTACCCTATACTACGTATGGTAGGTAAGTAAAAAATAGGCGATTTTTAAAACAATTAATTCAAAAACTATGGCATTTTCACCCAATCTACTATGATCATTATTATTATTTCGGAATGACCACTGGCCCCACCAGCTACCGAGTTGTTTTGCCTCCGAAACTGATAGATGGCAGGTGTTGGGTTCAAGCCCAACCGCGGCCGTCGGCATAACCGTTCGAAGTTTTCCGTGGTTTTCTTTGAACCATGAATTTCCATGCGTAAATACGGGTTATATTCCCTTAAAAAAACCCACAGAGGGCTCCCCCCCCCCCCGCTTTAGGACCCATATCCCAAGTGTAATTAATTGGCCGATATAAACAAACAAACAGACTGACCACTGATGTGTATATATATATATATATATATATACAGTGGCGCCAACTTATACGGGCTCGTGGGGCCCGAGCCCACTTAATAATTTTGAATCATAGCGTACCCAATTTTCACTGTTCTAGTTATTTATTTCATTATTAATTCATTATTATTTTTTTCCCTTAGAATAAAATTAATTTTGCCAATGACCATGTGTTTTAACTCCCTGATTGAAACCCATAAATCCCAAACGACTGAAATGTTTTGCTTCTAAGTTTAACTTTCTTTTAATTAAATTTGTAGTCATGTTCATGATATCATGACATTGTAACGCATGATAATATAATTTAATAAAATTGAAACTTTATTAAAACATGATAGCTTGACTAAAATTCTCAGCTTTCACCATCTGTCAACCCTTCAAAGAAAAATCCACTGGTCGTACAATTTTATAAAAATATTTTTGAGCCCACCCAATATTTTCGGGCAAACCCAATATTTTCCAAAAGTTGGCGTCGCTGTATATATATATATATGTAACTTATTTTATTAAATTGCAAAAGGGCATCTATGTTCACTTCTTTTCTACCTTCTCTCGACGACCATAAACATCTTTTTTATTTTTCCTCCACGAAACTACACGTATGCTTCTCGCACATGATTTGCCTATTTCCATCGTGTCTTGTTAAATCAAAATTACAGTAATAAAAAACCTGCATAATAAAACCGACAGGACCATTTTTTTTATTATTATTATTCCTTCGGTGATAATCTTCACCAGACAAGAATATCGTGACACATTTTTTCCTAACATTGACCCACTTACCAATAATCACTCTGCGAATTGTTTTCTTATTGAGATTCTTTATTGTTTTTGTTTTCTTTTCAATCTCTTGTTTTGTTGTTTTTCTTTGCACCAGACGCCTTTATTTTGTTTATTTGTTTATTCATTTTGCATCTTTGTTTTATCGAGTGAAGGATTTCTCAGGTTTAATTTACATTATCTATTTTATTTGCTTTAAGGGGGTAGTAAGGTATTTTTTTTTCTTTTTTAGCATTTTTTAATTTTTATTTTATATTAATGCACAGCATCTTAAGATTATTCTGTGAAAATTTGAAAGCAATTGAAGTAAAACTGACGGAGATATACACTTGTAAGTCTCCGCCCTCCGATCTCGACAAAAGCGTCTGTGAAACTTTAAACGTGTTTTTCTAACACTTCGCTTTTTCGAAGCCGGTGAACTCTGTAGCTCAAAATCTACTGAACCGATCTTTTTTAAATTTTACTCACTCTTTCTTTATATAAATTACGAGGTAACGCTGTCGAGTTTTTTCTTTTTTTTAATTTTAACTTACTTTTAAAAAACAAAATAACAGATTTTTTTGATGAAAAATCAGTATTTTGACTTCCGAGCCTTGTAAAAAATTGAAAAATCTATAATAAAAAAAAAAACTCGACAGCGTTCCCTGAGGAAACTTATCAATTAATTAAATCAATTTGGTTTTTTAATTTCAGTTGATCCAGTCATGAGTTATGCGGTTCACCGCGAAACAACTTTTTTTTGGGACGTCTTCGAAGATTCGCTGTCATCGGCTCATTTTTTAATATTTCTTAATGAAAATTTCACAGAATACTCTTTAAATGACATATAATTATACTATAACCATACAAATAAATAAATATTAATTGTATCCTTACAAAAAATGATAGAAAATATGCTTTTTTTCCCTCGAATTAACCTTACTACCCCCTTAAAGAGGCCCGAAACACGAAAATCTTCGAACTTTCTAAACTTTCCCCTAGTTGGATGTGCCAATCCAAAACTTTCTTGTATTTCATATGTACATTTTAATATTTCAGAATTTAGTTACACATGTTAATACGTTAATATTATTAATTCAATACTATACTAACTATGATTTTCATCTTAAATCTCTGCTTCAGTCAATTAGTTGGAGTAAAAACGAGTTTCCGTATCTGCATGAACCGATAAACAATAAAACCATAGGCAATTTTTTTTTTTTTTTTTTTCAAATTTAGGAACGATTTACTCGCTATACCCCCCAAAAAAACATCATACAAAAAAAAAAAAAAAAAAAAAAAAAATTAGTTCAGTTCTATGCATAACTTTAAACAATTTTTAATGGTAAAATAATAAAAATTGTACAGACATCGCGATTATAGCGCCTCCTTTCGGCGGATTATTTTCAAATTCAGGAAGGGTCTGCTGACCATACTCAAACACTTAATTTCGTACTAAAAATTTCATACACCTCTATGCCCACTTTTTTGTGGTAAAATACTGAAAATGGCACAAAAATCGCTATTCCTGCGCCCCCATCTGGCGGATTTTTTTCATATTCAAAAAAGACCAACTGGCCGTAACCAAACAGTTGCACAAAAAATTTTGTTCAATTCGATGCATAACTTCATACACTTTTAGTCTGTACAATATTGAAAATGGCATAAAAATTGTTATTGCAGCGCCCCCTTCCGACAGAATATTTCAAAATTGAAGAAGGACCTTCTTGCCAAAGTCAAAAACATTCACAAAAAATTTGATTCAATTGTGCTGTGCATACCTTCATACATTTTTTTATGGTAAAATGGCGACATATGGAAACACATACACACACACACACAGACACACGGACAGACAGACATTTTATAAAAACATGTTTTTTTTTTTATCTCTGACCTCTAAAACGTGTAAAACCAGAAGTCGAAAAAAATTTCGACTACAATACTTTCTTCTATTGCAGATAGAAGAAAGTAAAAATTATTGCATTAAAACATTTTCTGCTTTTATATACTTAAAATGATGTTTATATTACGTTTCTTATTTACTTAGAAAAAAAAAATATTTTTTTTCGTTGTACAGTAAAACCCCGATAATTCGGATTAATTGGGACCGGATCCAATCCGGATTATCCGGAGAATTAGAAAAAAAAATGAAATAAAATATAACATACTAACAGAAAATCCCCTTTATGTTAAACTTATTGAATATTTGCAAACAGTAATAATGCTTACTTTGCTTAATTATTCCGAAAACATGTCAGAAAAAGTTTTTTTTTATTTAGAATACGATGATGAAACAAGTTAATGTTATGGAAAATAGCCAATCGCTTCTCAAACTTGAAAAAAAAAAAAAAATGACCAAACCGATCCGAATTATCCGGAGATCCGGATTATCGGGGTCCGAATTAGCGGGGTTCTACTGTAGTTTGTTTTCAAAATCTATCTTTTAAGCCCTTCGCGACAGGCGCGTGTTACGAAATTTTTAATGTTTTCTTATCGGTTTTTAAAAACAGAAATTTATGCCTTATTAAATCGAGAAAATGCTCCGGTTAAAGGAGACAAATTTTACTGGTGGAGATAAACAAGGATTCTTAAGCCTTTTTACGGCACGTATACGTGTCTCTCGTCCCCAAGGAGTTAAGCAATGGTTCCATGAAATAACTTTTCGATCAAAAAGGTCAAATTTGTGACACATGCATTAATTTATTTTTGTTCGGAAATGCATGAAAATAGCAGGTGTTGTTAATCAGAAACTGTCTAATTGCACTCATTCTTTTGTTTTTTAAAAAACACAATAGATTTTTCATATCAAGCCTTCAAAGTTGACACTTTTGAGCATATTTCCCGACGAAAGCAGAAAAACCGGTAGAAAAGGAGGAGAAAAACGGGTGATTACGTAAGCCATGGATTATGCATTAATATTCTTGAACCAATCATAAACAAATTTTAAATGAAATTTCAGTTTCACAATTTTCGATGCTGCAAATTTTTAAACTTCTAAACATCGCACATTTTCAATTTTTACACCATATTTTTACCCCAAGTTTTTTCTTTTTTTTTTGATCATGGCAATAGAAGTATTTCATTTTTCGATATTAAATATGGACCAATCAGAAAAACAAAGAAAGTCTGGACATCGCAAGCATTCAGATATGCTTCAGATTTTTATATTTTCGACCGACAAAAACAACCATTTTCCTAATGGTTAATAGCCTCACCTGTGGCCGAGAGGTTCTTACCTCTCAGCTGGTAGACGGCAGGTGCTGGGTTCGAACCTAATCTCGGCCGTCGGCCTAACCGCTCGGAGTTTTCCGTGGTTTTCTTCGAACTTTGGATTCCCTTGCGTAAATACGGTTAGGTTCCCTTAGAAAGACCCCTCACGGAGGGCATCTCACCCTTTAGGGCATATTCCCCACGTGTAGATAATCGACCGACATAAAAAATAAACCAAATAAAACCTAATGGTTGATAACGCTCCAGGATTAATATTTGCCTCCGAGTCATTTCACGCAGTGTTGAATTCAGACACTTTTCTCAGGGAGAGACTTCTGTGGCTCCGGGGGAACACTATAGAGTTCCGGGAGGGGGGAAATTGCACTTTTTTACCATTGAAAACACAAAATCTCGAAATTTCCGTGAGGACATTTGATAGCTCCGGGGGGGAATGTCACTCCCCCCCCCCCCCTGAATTTAATACTGATTTCACGTAGGACCTTAAACAAACAAAATTGTATAAAGCTGAAAACGGAAGTAACAATAATTCAGTGTAATACTAATATTACTTTATTCAAACAATTTCTCTCAAATTTTATTTATGTGAAGCAAAAAGCAAAACAAAGACAATAATATCGCAAATTTATAAAACATCATCTCGAGAAATAAACGTTTTTTGGAGCAAAACAACGACTCGCCCCCGGGTGGGCTCGAACCACCAACCTTTCGGTTAACAGCCGAACGCGCTAGCCGATTGCGCCACGGAGGCTTCGACAATTCGTTATGATTATTTAAACGGATTCAAAGTTATCATTTGTTGCATATGAAAATGAAAGAAATCTGATACCAAGATAGATAAAGAGCTCCAATCTCTACTGATACCATACTATGTTTACATATAAACACAAACTGTACTCTATATTCAAACAAATAAATAAATAAACAAGTTGGAAATTGCACGTGAACGTAGCAAATGAGGTGCGTTCGTACGATAATGAAGTTTTAAAAATATTCAGATCTTGCTGCAGGCCCGGACTGGCCAGGTCGGCTGGTCGGCGATCGCCGAGGGCCCCCGGCCCAAAGGGGCCCCTGAAGTGCAACTCAAAAAAGGAATATACGATTTTATAATTACTACTTACATAAGAAAAAAAATTAATATTTTCTAATAATAATATGCGTTTACAATAAATTTTAAACGATAGTTTTTTCATGGTAACTTATATTGTTTCGTCGTGTCATGTCGTTGGACAGACGAAATAGGGCTGCTGACTGATACATCGCCCTTTCTGCAGTACTCATAGAACCAGATTCAGGGTGCATCGCGATGCTCACTTGCCAATCTCGTATAGTATGGTTGTAACTAGTGCAATTTCACAGTGTGGTCAACATGAAGCAGTTGTACGAAAGCGACAGTACGAAAAGGAAAGAAAAAAATTAGAAAATTTTTAAACACTGAAAAATGTTTAAAAATTTTAATACTTGGTTAAGTAATAAGGACGACCCGATTTCACTCAATTTGCACAAAAAAATTAGGTTTTCTTAACATACAATTAAGATCCTTTTGAAGAATACTACAAACACGTTTATGAAATATTTTATATTTTAAAACTATACTTTAAAATCACGATATTTTCTCAACACAGAAATTACACGATAAAAACATTAATGATTACTTAGAAGCCTAGATTTTTGAACATTCAAATAAAGACTCATTATAAAATTAATGTAGTTTAGATTTAAAGAAAAAAAAAAGACGGTAAAAGCATGATTAACTTTTGAAGATGTATTATAAAAATATACAGTCGAGTCTCTATATAACGAAATCCACCGTTCCAATAAAAAATTCGTTATATAGAGAAATTCGATGTATAGAGAATGATGTTAAAAATCGTATTTAATGTGTGAAATTTGAACAAATATTATTTTTGATCTTTTGAATTAAGAATTTAAAATATTTAAAAGTAGATATTAACTTAACATTTTATTTCTTAATTATTTAAGCTGTTTCAAAAAAGGGAACAAACATTTATTTGAAAGCTTAATGAAAATCAAATAAGGAAGACTTGCATTAATTTCAGACGATGAAATCTGTAATTTTTTTGTTGTTTTGATTTTAAAATTGTTTCGCTCTCAAAAAAAAAAAAAAAAAAAAAAAAAAAAAAAAGGCAAAGAATGAAAAATTGTAACATAAAACCAAAATAAAATACTCAGATTACTTAAAGGTGTTTTTTATTAATAAAACCTAGTACTTTCGAGCATGTCATGCTCATCATCAGGGTTAAGACAACAAAAGAGTAAAAGTCGAAGGCTGAGTTCTTTTATAAGAAGTGCCTCTTCTTCTACTACTTCTTCTTCTGTACTTCTTTTATACAGCCTTCGACTTTACTCTTTTGTTGTTTTAACCCTGATGATGAGCATGACATGCTCAAAAGTACTAGGTTTTATTAATAAAAAACACCTTTAAGTAATCTGATTATTTTATTTTGATTTTATGTATAATTAAGGTTAATTAAAGGATTCGACATATGTGATATGTTATATCATTTTAATCTTATGAAAAATTGTAGTTAACATTTTTCTCCACTTGAAGGCCTCTGTTATGTGCCTCTCATTGATTTCTCTCTTACATGTATGTATCAATCCAATTGACTCTGTTTTGAGAAGGATGTGGGAGGTTTGATGGATTCGGTGGATTTAAAGAACAAGGAGAGAAGCAATATATATATATATAAACTTCAGCACTGACGATAAATCAAAAATAAGTGATGGAAAATTGACTCCATGTGATTCCGAAGCTTTTTAAAACTGAATAAATTAAGACCAATTTATGAAAAAATTCGTTATATGGAGATAGATATTTCGCTATATAGAGACTGTTTTTAATGTAAACATGCGAAAAAGGGACCGTTCTTACTAAAAATTCGTTATATAGAGAAATTTGATGTATGAAGTTTCGTTATAGAGAGACTCCACTGTATTTGTGAAAATATTTCTCTGTCATTTATTAGAGCTGCTTTCAAATCCAAAGGAGTTAGTTCCTGACACATTTCTAAATTCATTTTCTTCGGAAATGCGTAAGTTTTGCTGTTTTTTCTTATTCAGAACCTATGTAATCGAATGGTGTCTTCCATTTTTTGATAAAGACATTTTATCTTTTAGAAATATTGTCGAAGTAAGCATTTTGAATTGAATTTTTGTAAGCGATATCATTGAAAAGGGGATAAACCTGCAGTCACGTGACAAAAATCGCTTACCAATTGATAATTTATTTACCAAAAATGGAAAAATTATTCTATTCCCAAATTCTTTAATAGTCACGCATGTCAATTTTATGCATTTACAGTTAAAAATTAGTCAGAAAGTTTCGCGTTATTGAGAAGTGGATTGAAAACAACTCTAAGTTATACTTCTAGCGATTCCATTAACAGAAGTTTATTATCGCTATTAATATTTAATAAAAAAAAAAACATATTAACTGTCCTACACATTCTGAGAACATTTAAGACCAGTTCTGGCCCGACTCTAATACGTAGTAAAAAAGTGCACACCTGATCACGGCCTTAGGCATGAGTCTGCTGAAAAAATTAAACCCTGCCTCTACCACATAACTGTCCGATGCCCGCGTATTTGTTTGGATGGTGTCAAACTAACATTGGCTCGTGACGCACATTTATACTCATTCTCGCGAAAGTCGTTCAATGAAAGCGGATCAAATTTAATCGTCTTCGTTTAGGTTTTTATATCGGATTGGCAGATTCCCTATATTTTTATCGGTCCAGCACTCCCGCTAAATTTCTTTTGCCTGACCGGCCCGCAGACCGGGCTGGATACGGGTCCCGGGCCAAACCCGGGCCTATGCAAACTTCTACATCAAATAATAGGTTCAATGTTCCGTAATATTATTTTAAAAGACCCATATGATAGAATGATATTCAGCATGATGGTAGATAGTACTCCAGATATAGCTGTTACGAGTTGGCAATTTGCGTTAGCAATGGCTCCACCAGTGGCCGAGAGGTTCTGACCTCCAAACTAGTAGACGGTAGGTGCTGCGTTCGAACCCAATCACGACCGTCGGCCTAACCGTTCGGAGTTTCCTGCAGTTTTCTTCAAACCTTGCATTTCCTTGAGTAAATACGGGTTAGGTTCCCTTAGAAAAACCCCCACGGAGGACACCCCCCCCCTTAGGGCCTGTATCCCAAATGTAGATAATTGGCCAGCATAAAACACAAACAATCAAATAAAGCGTCAGCTATGTCCTTCAAGGAATAGTGTGTGAAAGACTTTTAGGAAAACAGATTCGCTAGTAAGCAGAAGATTCACAGTTCCAACCGTGATGCTGGAATTTGAAGTTTTCATACTAAGTAGGGAAGTGCAAGAAGTGTAAGTCACCAATTTTAACGAAAGTGGTATCGTTGAAAAATATCTCATTATGAGGAGTAAAAACTCAATGGAACAACCCGTCGGAAACGAGTCGTTTTCGAGATATCTGACAATTTATGTAACGTAGCTAGTGCATACTTACTGGGGAATCGCAAAAAAATTAGTTTAGATTTTGACGAAAGTGGTATTGTTGGAAAGATCTTATCGTGAGGAGTAAAAAATTCAAGAGAACTACCCATCGGAAATGAACAGTTTTCGAGATATCTGATAATTTAAGCCACGTAGCTAGTACATACTGGGCTAGTGCACACCTAGCAGAGTTGTCTCGATTTTGACGAAAATGATGTCGATGGAAAGATATTTTGAGAAGTAAAAAACTCAATGGAACTAACCCTTCGGAAATGAGTCGTTTTTGAGATATCCGACAATTTATGTAACTTAATGCAGTTTTACAGTAAGTGTGCATTAGCTACGTGCTACAAATTGTCGGATATATTGAAAACGTTTCATTTCCGACGGGTGAGTCCATTGAGTTTTTTAATCCTCCCGATAATATATTTTCAGCGATAGCACTTTCGTTAAAATCGAGATCAAATTTTTTTGCGGTTTCCCAGTAAGTGTTCATAGCTACGTGACATAAATTGTCAGATATATCGAAAACGGCTAATTTCCGACGGGTAGTTCCATTGAGATTTTTACTCCTCACAATGAGATCTTTCCAACGATATCACTTTCGTCAAAATCGGTGACTTACACTTCTTGCAGTTCCCTAGTAAGGTAGAATTAAAAAAAAAATCGTACTTTTTGCTGATTTAAGGGTTTATATTATTTTTTTTATCGCTAATATTCATATATACATATTTTTTTAATTACAATTTTCTTTTTATTTAAAAAATGAGCGGTTTTTTAATGATTCAGCATTTTAAATTTTGTCTAAACATTTTTTTTTCGTTTTTAAAAATTTTAAATTTTATTTATATCTCCTCATTTTTTTTCGCATTTTAAAAGAATTTTCCATTTTAAATTTTATTTAAATAATTTAATTTGAACATTTTAAATTTAATTAAAATAAATGACTTCCTTTTACTTTAAATTTATTGATGCTACCATCTATGTAAGAATTTAATAATTATAAATCAACAATTTGGATTTATTAATTAAAAGATAATTTGTTTTGAAAGATATATTAAAGGCGATACTCTGAGCGATCTGCAATCACACGTACCCACTTTTTTTTGTCACTTTTGTTATGTCACTTTTAATATTTACTTAGGTATCACAGTAGGATTTAGATTATTATGACTTCGACACAGTCATTTGATTACCGAAAACTAAAAATATACCTCACGCTCATTTTTAAGTAATAACCACTTAAAATGAATAATTCTTATTTTTTTTTCTAGCATGGAATTTGTTTAGGTATGGTGTATAAAAATAATACAAATATACATTGTGAAAGTAAGTTAACAACATTAAAAAATGCTTACATTTTACCCAACAATTTTCCAATGACAAAATAGCCTAAATGTGGATTTTTGCCATCCAAGCTTAAATTTAAAAATAAAATATAATATTCTCTTTTCGCTAAATTTCCCGTAAGGGGCCCCTTTTCAGTCTCTAGCCGAGGGCCCCCAAAGGAGCCAGTCCGGGCCTGTCTTGCTGATATAGTAGAGCGTATAGTAGTCGAAATCTTTACGTTTCTGTAAATATGCAGGAAGTAATTTTTATTACACCAACGTATATCTTATTCATAAAATGTGAAATAGTTGAATATAATTAAAACACGTACCAAACCATGTTTCCCCGTATAGCATTATATAGTGGAATACTTTTGTGTGGCCCTGTAATTTAATAATAAAAATTCTTTGCATCACAGTGTACAGAATGCATATTTTAGTATATATTTCATAGATTCATGCCGATTCTATTATGTACGAATGAGTGTAACATCATTAAAATGCATTTGGAACTTTTTCCCCATTGACCGTAATGTAACGGAATCCTTTTGATTGTCCCTGTAATTGATCTATGCATCCGATTTTCATAACATTTGAAATGACTCGACAAAATTACGCAATAATTATATGTTTTAAATTTCAAACGATTAAAATGCATTTAAAACTTTTTTCCCTATTGACCGTAATGTAATGGAATCCTTTTGAATGTCCCTGTAATTGATCTATCCATCCGATTTTCATAAAATTTGAAATGACTCGACAAAATTATGTTATAATTATGTATTTTAAATTTCAAACGATTCGGTTGGGTAGTTTTTGCGTTGTTATATGCGGACAGACGGACGGACAGACAGACGGACAGACGGACAGACAGACGGACAGACAGACGGACGGACTGAGCGACAACAATAGGTGCTACGTATTTAGATAATTACGAACGCACCTAAAAAGGAAAAACATGACGATAAAATAATGATTTTTTTTTTTTAATACGAAATCCTGATGCTATATATTTTAATCCGTTAGTTATAACTGCTAATAAAGCAGTTTTTTAATAATTTTTTTGAAAAATTGCTTTATTTATAATTTTTATTGTTTGAAATCTATAAATACTTTTTAAATTACATAAATGATGAAAAAACATATTTACGGATTTCCTTTTACATTACTGGTAACTTTTACAATTTTTTTTTTTTTTTTTTTTTTTTTTCTTGTCATATTTTTTTTTTTTTTTTTTTTTTTTAGAAACTTTTCCCTTAATATTCGTTTGATTTCATTTGATTACATTTGTTACTCTTTAACAAACGACAACATCTAGTTACATTTATTTTTTATTTTTATTATTTTTGTTGTTATTGTTGTTTGTTATTTGGAATTGTTGTTTAAAAATAGCTTATTAAAAAAATGTTACATTTTTAATATTTTTATTACAAATCTTCATTAAAAAAGAGGGACTTAGAAGTCTATGATTGCTCTTTACCCCGCTTTAGACAGTGCTTATCATAAATATCTTTTAAATTCTTATTCTGTAAGCAGTGTTGAATTCGGGCACTTTTCTCCGGGAGGGACTTTTGAGGCTTCGGGGGTCCCCGGAGTTCCTGGGGGGGTTGTTGAAATTGCACTTTTTGACCATACAAAACCCAAAATTTCAAACTTTCCGTGGGGGACATTTCGATGTTCCGGGGGAGAATGTCCCTACATCCCCGGGACACCCCCTGAATTTAACACAATTCTGTAAGGTTTTTTTCTTTCTAATGGTTTTTTAAGTAGTAGTTTTCTAATCCTCAGATTTTCAGAAGACACTCTTCTGAAAATCTGACATAAAATTGATGTTAAAGTTGAAGCCCCATAAGAGCCATATGAAGCCCCATATTCTTATTAATTTTTGTTTTATTTTATTATTTGTATTGGATAGTTAAGGTCAATCTCAACAAACGTCGTTTTTCACTTTTTCTATTTTTTTCTTCCTTTTAGATTTATTATTATTATTATTAAGATGTCTTCATTTTCGGTATCGATTTCAAAATGAAAATATACTCATTAAAAAATAGAAAGAAAAAGAAAAGAAAAGAAAACTATCTTTACGTAAAAAACTATTCAATATAAAAAAGATAAAGAAATAAACATAGTAAAATGCAAACTAAATGACAAAAAAAATTCCTCCCATAGGATTAACCCTCAAATACGGGATTTTTTTTATTCTGTTTCGAAAACATTATATGTGATTCTCAGAACAGAGGAAATCATAAACAGGGAAAATAACAATAATAATAATAAATGAGAGGTAGGCCGAAATTTTAACTTTTGTAATCGGGACAATATTTTTTTTTCGTTTGGGCCGGGCCGAATTTTTTTTTCTATGTCTCGGGACGGGCTCGGGCCTGGAAATTTTGGCCCATACAGACCTCTATACGGAATGTCTGTTGTTAATTAAATCAAATATTGCTATTTTAATTTTCTGGTGGGAATTAGAAATATACGAATTAAAAAAACTATTAAATTTGAAATACTGTTGTTTGCATAAATGCAAAGCTTTTCTTTTTTTTTTTTTTTTTTTTTTTTTTTTTTTTTTTAACGTTAGTGAAATAGTTTTTTAAAACAATTTACGCTGTTTAGCCACTATTTTGATTTTACAGGCAACAGAATCTCCAGTCTTAAAATAACTTCATTGGAAGTTTTAGGTACATTTGTAATCAGTGGTGTAGTCGTAGAAAAAACAGACGGTATACGTTCAAGGCAGAGGTTAATACCCTAGAGCAGCGGTTCCCAATCTATGGGTCGCGACCCAGTAGTGTGTCGCAACGGATATTTTGGTAGGTCGCGAACAATCGAGGTTTGTCACAAAAATATGTTATTTCATCTGTTTAAAAAATATAAAAATTTTAAACAGTAGATAAAATTTCTAGGGAAAATCCTTACTTTTCTTCTGGATATATATACGAATAGTAAATGCAGAAATATCTACATCAGTTTTGAGATCCTTGATTGGGTTCAACATGATGTACATACGTGAACATTCTTTTTCTACTTTACTGTTTAAAAAAAAAAACAAGTACACAAACAAAGTCGTGAAGAAAATGATTTAAGTTTAAAATTAGCCAGTTTTAATCCTGATATAGGCGCCCTCATATTTAAACATCAATGCAGAAATTTCATTGATCATACAGTTATGTTTTGATAAAAATTAAACATATTTTTAATTATCTTTACAGCTTGTGGGTTATTTTAATTACTAATGCACTTACCCACGTTGCAATTATCAATTCTTTTTTTTTTTTTTTTTTTTTTTTTTTTTTTTTTGTTAATAGTGTCGAAGAAAATGTGCCTTTTTTGGAGAATAGGATAGTTCAGGGCTGTCCAACGCGGTGCCCGCGGGCGGCATGGTGCCCTTTGAAGATTTTTTTGGCGCCCTCTTGAAGGTTTTCTGCTATTACCATTTTTTTTAAATACATTTCTGTTTAAAAGGATGCTTTCTTTTATTTTTGTTATTTGCTTGAGAAATACTTTTAAAACTCGGTAAGTGTATTTTATGCATTAATAATGAAAACGTACATTAAAAATTTAGTCATGTGTTATTGAATTTCTTTACTAATTTATAGTTATTTATTGTAAAAAATATGTTTTGGATGAAAGTGATAAAAGTTGACAATGACTTTTCTAATATGATAAAATGTGAAATATTGAAAAAAGGCGCCTTCCCTCCTCCTTAGAGTATGATGTATAGTCATTTTTTGTTGTTATCACTTTTGATGTTGTAATACTGGCTTATTGCTATGTTATAATACTGGTAAAAGGGCTCATTTTTTTCTCCCAGACCTTTAAAATTGTAGATAGTTTTTCTTATTTTGTTTTAAAAAATCTACAAAATCATGCGAAATGATTTCCATGAATGAATCTCTTTGGGACCACCCATGGATTGCTCACTGTCCTGCCTGTCTTTATTTTTGTGCTGTTTATAATAGTATATTTGTGCGTCCGAAAAAAATCGAGTATTTTTTCGTGCTAAAATATTTAACAATCTGTGATTAGTATTTTATTTTAATTGTAACCGAAGTTAATGTTTCTGGCTCCTTCTGCTTACAAAAACTGTTGCGCATAGTCTCTAACAGAAATATGCATAATTCCAAATTTACTATAACTTTTAGTTATTTTGATTTTTTTTTTTTTTTTTTTTTTTTTTCTTGTAACACGGAACTCCAGATTTATATAGGGACCGACTACAATATGCATTTGCATGCGTATAGCAATTACTAATATCGTAAGATAATTTTGTTGCATGTTTTGAACTTTTTTAATAATGGAGCCCTTCACTGTTTACCACGACCTGAAATTGCGCTCCTGCTTAGTGAAAGGTTGGACAGGCCTGAAATAGTTGATAGCTTGAAGGTGACATAACGACTAATATGCACCCTTATATTAGGTAAGTCGCGAAAAATTGTTTTACTTAAAAGTGGGTCGCGTACATATAAAGTTTGGGAACCACTGTCCTAGAGTGTTTATACTATAGCTTTCTTTAGAAGCAGAAGGTATACGGTGTTCCTTAAAAAAATCCAGAAGGTATACTTATACCCGGGTATATCCTCCACTACATCCCTGTCCGTAATTATGTAAATACGTAAGCATCTGTAGTCGCCGTTCAGTCCGTCCGTCCATATCTGTCGGTCCGCATACAACAGAGCAAAAATTATCCAACCGAATCGTTTGAAATTTAAAATATATAATTGATGCATAATTTTGTTGAATCAGCTCCAACTTTCTGAAAATCGGATGTATAGTTCAATTACAGAGACAATCAAACGTATTCCGTTACATGACGGCCATTGGGGAAAAAATAGTTTTAAGTGCATTTTAAGAATGTTATATATTTTTGAACATAATAAAAGTGACATGCATCTATGAAATATATATTAAAATATACATTCGGTACAATCTGTGGTGCACAGAATATTTGTTATTAATTTACAATCCCACACAAAAATATTCCATTGTATAATGGCATTGGAGAAACATTGTTTGGGGCATGTTTTAATTATATTAAATTATTTTACAGTTTATGAAATTGATATACGTTGATGAGGTTTACTACAAGTACTTATAGTATACTAAAAATCTGATAGTATTTACAAGGACAAACAAAAGACTTCGGATATTCTACTGTATCCGAAGCAGTGTTGAATCCAGGGGGTGGCTCGGGGGGGACATCCCCCCGGAACAATGAAATGTCCCCCCCGGAAAGTTTGAGATTTTGGGTTTTTAATGGTTAAAAAGGGGAATTTCCCCCGGAACTCCAAAATGTCCCACCCGGAGACTCAGAAGTCCCTCCCGGAGAAAAGTATCTGAATTCAACACTGATCCGAAGTATTGTATACTATTACACAAAGATTTGAAAAATTTTAAAACTTCGTTATAATACGAACGCACCTCATTTGCAACGCTTGACATGCGATTTCCAACTTGATTGTATTTATAAGGATAAATATTATAAAGATACACGAATTTAATTTTTATGCTTTTGATTTTTTTCCTTTAAAATTGTCTTTATTTTCTATTTATGTGCTTTCTATCTTTTAAAATTCGGATTAAATTAAAAGCGCTGACATTTAGAAATTTCACATTAATCAAAGAAAAAAAGAACCCATGTATTTATTTGACCATGTTCGCAATGAGCTCTGCTATTTATTAAAACGTGCCTTGCGTTTCTACAAGAAGATTTTGGCATTTGCAGTTAATATTCCTTTTACGCCGCCTTTTAATGGTAAACACTGCTTTGAAAAGACGCCAAAAGACGCTTCGTTAATGTTGACATTTGGATGGCGAGAAAACATAAATAAAGACTATTTCAAGTTAGAAATTTTACATCATTGCCAGCTTTGAATAGTATTAACGATGTAAGATGAATATATACCAAGAGAAAGAAAATTTCTAATTACGGTAATAGATCTTTTTGAATGGATCAATGGTAATTAGAACTTTTAATTTTAATAATTCTTTAACTATATAAAGTATAAAAATAAAAAAATGAAATTTTTATATAGTAGCTGCTGATTATTCAGAAATCCTAAGGGGCAACTGTATGACACAAGTTTTAGTTAATTTTTGTTCGGAAACGCATGAGACTGGCAGGTGTTGTTATTCAAAAACTAAGTAATCAAACAATGCTTCCAGTTTTTTTTTTTTTTTTTTTTTTTTTTTGTAAACACAATAGGTTTTTCAGAAAATACTGACAAAGTTGGTGTTCTGAATCGATTTTCCCAACGAAAGCAGAAAAACTAGTTATCGAAGAGAGAAAAAGTCCTGTCACCTGATCAAAAACACGTATAACTCGATAGGTAATTTATTTATCAAAAAATGGGAAAATTATTTCGACTTTAACTATATAAAGTATAAAAATGAAAAAAAAATGAAAATTTTATATAGTAGCTGCTGGTTATTCAGAAATCCTAAGGGGCAACTGTATGACACAAGTTTTCGTTAATTTTTGTTCGGAAACGCATGCGACTGGCAGGTGTTGTTATTCAGAAACTAAGTAATCAAACAATGCTTCCAGTTTTTTTTTTTTTTTTTTTGTAAACACAATAGATTTTTCAGAAAATACTGACAAAATTGGTGTTCTGAATCGATTTTCCGAACGAAAGCAGAAAAACTAGTTATCGAAGGGAGAAAAAGTCCTGTCACCTGATCAAAAACACTTATAACTCGATGGGTAATTTATTTATCAAAAAATGGGAGAATTATTTCGATTCCAAATCGCTTCCATAGTCAGATCTGCAAATTTTTTATATCTTTGCGTTTAAAAATGTGTACGTCTCATTCTCACATCTACGTTCTTATTTAAATTCAGTACTGACGAATCTTATTTTATAGAGTTAGTCGTATTTTAGCTTCTTAAAATTTGAAATTGCCAAAATATTAAAATCAAGAAATAACGAATTTTTATTGAATCATCTAATTTGAATCCACTAATTTTAACTTCGTGTGTTTGAGTAAAATAAGTTATATTTAAAAAAATAAACCAAGGAATGTGAAAGCTACCATTTCCTCCCAGCACATGCCGAAAGGACATTTTTTGTTTACGTTAAAAAAATTATGTAGAGGCGAGTTCGTCTCAAAAACCACAAAAGCATATTCAGAATGTAACTGGATTTCAATAGCTGCACGAAGTCCAAAGGCCCAGGCAAATTATTGCAAGCTAAGAGCAATATGCAGGGTGTGAAAGTTTTAAGATTTCTGGAGGAGAGATGATCGGGAGGCAAATAAACAAACACTCAACGTCCCAGCGCGCTTCACGCCAACCCCTCTAGCCAAGCGCTTTGGCGGAAAAATGAAGTTCGACGTATAACGTGCATGCTACATTCTATTCTAGTACCATACTTTGAAATTTACATGTGCAAATATTCATATCCAGTTAACTTAAATATTTTGGATACAAAATATTCAAGTAAAAGAATTTCTTTTTCAAAGAAAATGCTTTTGAACTTGCAAATTAATTTAAATCTATGCAAATTGTTATTGATTAGACTAAGTCGAATACTAATGCTATTACAATAAGAGTATACTGTTACAAAGTAAAGGCTGATGCTGAAAAATTTAAACTGCATGTTTCTAGTGTTATGAAGGTATAATAGTTGAAACAATAGTTGACTTAATTCATCAAGGTATTTCAACATAGTTCCAAAAGTATTAACGAACTTTACTGCCTCTTTTTCTTATGCCCCATTGCTATATTTTATGATGCACTAATTTCATTGGTTCGTATCAGAGGATGGATATTTGCGATTTAGCATCTCCGTCTATATTGACAGTGTGCTACTGAGTAAATTCAGACAAGAAATTTACTCTTTTCAAAATTCAATCACTTCGAATGATATTATCACATTTTTGTGACCCCATCCTACCTAAACCCATCCTACAATTCATCTAATAAAATAATGAACATTTTTGTATATAAAAATCTTCATTTGTCTACATTTCGCCAATTTCATTAAAAAATTTGATAAGAATTCAAATTTCATATTCTATTTCAATACACATTACGAATTATATTTCTTATTTTCTTCTTGTAATTAATAAAACATATTATAAATTAAATATAAACACTGTAATTTAAAAAAAATAGGAATAATGCATGTATAACGTTATTATATTAAGGGGAGGGGGGAATCCGGCACATGATATTGTAAAATTTCTCTAAAGGGAGGGGAGTTGTCTTTTGATATCGGTATTATTTTTGATTCAAACAAAATTTTCTTTTTTTATTTGTAATATGGACTTTGGCGCAAAACAGTATGTTATCTATTTTTATAAAAATACAATTATTATTAAAATCACTAAATTATTATAAAATTAATCTAAAATATGGAATGCCCAACGTTTGACATTCCTTTTCGTCTTCATATGTGTATGCACACATAAACACGGTTGAAGAAACCAAACTCAAGTATATTTGAAATGAAGCTTGTATTTACTAATAAATAAAAGAGAAAGAGAAAGAATGTTGTCCACTTGCTTTGAAGAAAAAGAATTGCAGTTAGATGGCGCTACGCGCTATGCAATTTCTTTGACTTCAACTTCCACTTTTAGAACACTCTGAAGTTTGTAAACAGAGTGTAGACGATTTCCGTTTTTGATTCGAATGTTTTGATATAGATAAAAGATGTGACAATTATTTTGAGAAAAGATATGAATCGGAGCATTGTGTCTCCAAGATGATTTAAAGTTGTGTAAATATGTACAAAGAACTGTAAATACCTATTTTTATCTCATTAAATAATTAGCAGGCCCGGACTGGCTCCTTTGGGGGCCCTCGGCTAGAGACTGAAAAGGGGCCCCTTACGGGAAATTTAGCGAAAAGAGAATATTATATTTTATTTTTAAATTTAAGCTTGGATGGCAAAAATCCACATTTAGGCTATTTTGTCATTGGAAAATTGTTGGGTAAAATGTAAGCATTTTTTAATGTTGTTAACTTACTTTCACAATGTATATTTGTATTATTTTTATA
Source organism: Maratus speculifer (assembly GCA_964019185.1). Taxonomy (NCBI): domain Eukaryota; kingdom Metazoa; phylum Arthropoda; class Arachnida; order Araneae; family Salticidae; genus Maratus; species Maratus speculifer. The sequence continues at coordinate 156,282,108 of OZ025301.1, read as the reverse complement.
CACCATACCTAAACAAATTCCATGCTAGAAAAAAAAATAAGAATTATTCATTTTAAGTGGTTATTACTTAAAAATGAGCGTGAGGTATATTTTTAGTTTTCGGTAATCAAATGACTGTGTCGAAGTCATAATAATCTAAATCCTACTGTGATACCTAAGTAAATATTAAAAGTGACATAACAAAAGTGACAAAAAAAAGTGGGTACGTGTGATTGCAGATCGCTCAGAGTATCGCCTTTAATATATCTTTCAAAACAAATTATCTTTTAATTAATAAATCCAAATTGTTGATTTATAATTATTAAATTCTTACATAGATGGTAGCATCAATAAATTTAAAGTAAAAGGAAGTCATTTATTTTAATTAAATTTAAAATGTTCAAATTAAATTATTTAAATAAAATTTAAAATGGAAAATTCTTTTAAAATGCGAAAAAAAATGAGGAGATATAAATAAAATTTAAAATTTTTAAAAACGAAAAAAAAATGTTTAGACAAAATTTAAAATGCTGAATCATTAAAAAACCGCTCATTTTTTAAATAAAAAGAAAATTGTAATTAAAAAAATATGTATATATGAATATTAGCGATAAAAAAAATAATATAAACCCTTAAATCAGCAAAAAGTACGATTTTTTTTTTAATTCTACCTTACTAGGGAACTGCAAGAAGTGTAAGTCACCGATTTTGACGAAAGTGATATCGTTGGAAAGATCTCATTGTGAGGAGTAAAAATCTCAATGGAACTACCCGTCGGAAATTAGCCGTTTTCGATATATCTGACAATTTATGTCACGTAGCTATGAACACTTACTGGGAAACCGCAAAAAAATTTGATCTCGATTTTAACGAAAGTGCTATCGCTGAAAATATATTATCGGGAGGATTAAAAAACTCAATGGACTCACCCGTCGGAAATGAAACGTTTTCAATATATCCGACAATTTGTAGCACGTAGCTAATGCACACTTACTGTAAAACTGCATTAAGTTACATAAATTGTCGGATATCTCAAAAACGACTCATTTCCGAAGGGTTAGTTCCATTGAGTTTTTTACTTCTCAAAATATCTTTCCATCGACATCATTTTCGTCAAAATCGAGACAACTCTGCTAGGTGTGCACTAGCCCAGTATGTACTAGCTACGTGGCTTAAATTATCAGATATCTCGAAAACTGTTCATTTCCGATGGGTAGTTCTCTTGAATTTTTTACTCCTCACGATAAGATCTTTCCAACAATACCACTTTCGTCAAAATCTAAACTAATTTTTTTGCGATTCCCCAGTAAGTATGCACTAGCTACGTTACATAAATTGTCAGATATCTCGAAAACGACTCGTTTCCGACGGGTTGTTCCATTGAGTTTTTACTCCTCATAATGAGATATTTTTCAACGATACCACTTTCGTTAAAATTGGTGACTTACACTTCTTGCACTTCCCTACTTAGTATGAAAACTTCAAATTCCAGCATCACGGTTGGAACTGTGAATCTTCTGCTTACTAGCGAATCTGTTTTCCTAAAAGTCTTTCACACACTATTCCTTGAAGGACATAGCTGACGCTTTATTTGATTGTTTGTGTTTTATGCTGGCCAATTATCTACATTTGGGATACAGGCCCTAAGGGGGGGGGTGTCCTCCGTGGGGGTTTTTCTAAGGGAACCTAACCCGTATTTACTCAAGGAAATGCAAGGTTTGAAGAAAACTGCAGGAAACTCCGAACGGTTAGGCCGACGGTCGTGATTGGGTTCGAACGCAGCACCTACCGTCTACTAGTTTGGAGGTCAGAACCTCTCGGCCACTGGTGGAGCCATTGCTAACGCAAATTGCCAACTCGTAACAGCTATATCTGGAGTACTATCTACCATCATGCTGAATATCATTCTATCATATGGGTCTTTTAAAATAATATTACGGAACATTGAACCTATTATTTGATGTAGAAGTTTGCATAGGCCCGGGTTTGGCCCGGGACCCGTATCCAGCCCGGTCTGCGGGCCGGTCAGGCAAAAGAAATTTAGCGGGAGTGCTGGACCGATAAAAATATAGGGAATCTGCCAATCCGATATAAAAACCTAAACGAAGACGATTAAATTTGATCCGCTTTCATTGAACGACTTTCGCGAGAATGAGTATAAATGTGCGTCACGAGCCAATGTTAGTTTGACACCATCCAAACAAATACGCGGGCATCGGACAGTTATGTGGTAGAGGCAGGGTTTAATTTTTTCAGCAGACTCATGCCTAAGGCCGTGATCAGGTGTGCACTTTTTTACTACGTATTAGAGTCGGGCCAGAACTGGTCTTAAATGTTCTCAGAATGTGTAGGACAGTTAATATGTTTTTTTTTTTATTAAATATTAATAGCGATAATAAACTTCTGTTAATGGAATCGCTAGAAGTATAACTTAGAGTTGTTTTCAATCCACTTCTCAATAACGCGAAACTTTCTGACTAATTTTTAACTGTAAATGCATAAAATTGACATGCGTGACTATTAAAGAATTTGGGAATAGAATAATTTTTCCATTTTTGGTAAATAAATTATCAATTGGTAAGCGATTTTTGTCACGTGACTGCAGGTTTATCCCTTTTTCAATGATATCGCTTACAAAAATTCAATTCAAAATGCTTACTTCGACAATATTTCTAAAAGATAAAATGTCTTTATCAAAAAATGGAAGACACCATTCGATTACATAGGTTCTGAATAAGAAAAAACAGCAAAACTTACGCATTTCCGAAGAAAATGAATTTAGAAATGTGTCAGGAACTAACTCCTTTGGATTTGAAAGCAGCTCTAATAAATGACAGAGAAATATTTTCACAAATACAGTGGAGTCTCTCTATAACGAAACTTCATACATCAAATTTCTCTATATAACGAATTTTTAGTAAGAACGGTCCCTTTTTCGCATGTTTACATTAAAAACAGTCTCTATATAGCGAAATATCTATCTCCATATAACGAATTTTTTCATAAATTGGTCTTAATTTATTCAGTTTTAAAAAGCTTCGGAATCACATGGAGTCAATTTTCCATCACTTATTTTTGATTTATCGTCAGTGCTGAAGTTTATATATATATATATTGCTTCTCTCCTTGTTCTTTAAATCCACCGAATCCATCAAACCTCCCACATCCTTCTCAAAACAGAGTCAATTGGATTGATACATACATGTAAGAGAGAAATCAATGAGAGGCACATAACAGAGGCCTTCAAGTGGAGAAAAATGTTAACTACAATTTTTCATAAGATTAAAATGATATAACATATCACATATGTCGAATCCTTTAATTAACCTTAATTATACATAAAATCAAAATAAAATAATCAGATTACTTAAAGGTGTTTTTTATTAATAAAACCTAGTACTTTTGAGCATGTCATGCTCATCATCAGGGTTAAAACAACAAAAGAGTAAAGTCGAAGGCTGTATAAAAGAAGTACAGAAGAAGAAGTAGTAGAAGAAGAGGCACTTCTTATAAAAGAACTCAGCCTTCGACTTTTACTCTTTTGTTGTCTTAACCCTGATGATGAGCATGACATGCTCGAAAGTACTAGGTTTTATTAATAAAAAACACCTTTAAGTAATCTGAGTATTTTATTTTGGTTTTATGTTACAATTTTTCATTCTTTGCCTTTTTTTTTTTTTTTTTTTTTGAGAGCGAAACAATTTTAAAATCAAAACAACAAAAAAATTACAGATTTCATCGTCTGAAATTAATGCAAGTCTTCCTTATTTGATTTTCATTAAGCTTTCAAATAAATGTTTGTTCCCTTTTTTGAAACAGCTTAAATAATTAAGAAATAAAATGTTAAGTTAATATCTACTTTTAAATATTTTAAATTCTTAATTCAAAAGATCAAAAATAATATTTGTTCAAATTTCACACATTAAATACGATTTTTAACATCATTCTCTATACATCGAATTTCTCTATATAACGAATTTTTTATTGGAACGGTGGATTTCGTTATATAGAGACTCGACTGTATATTTTTATAATACATCTTCAAAAGTTAATCATGCTTTTACCGTCTTTTTTTTTTCTTTAAATCTAAACTACATTAATTTTATAATGAGTCTTTATTTGAATGTTCAAAAATCTAGGCTTCTAAGTAATCATTAATGTTTTTATCGTGTAATTTCTGTGTTGAGAAAATATCGTGATTTTAAAGTATAGTTTTAAAATATAAAATATTTCATAAACGTGTTTGTAGTATTCTTCAAAAGGATCTTAATTGTATGTTAAGAAAACCTAATTTTTTTGTGCAAATTGAGTGAAATCGGGTCGTCCTTATTACTTAACCAAGTATTAAAATTTTTAAACATTTTTCAGTGTTTAAAAATTTTCTAATTTTTTTCTTTCCTTTTCGTACTGTCGCTTTCGTACAACTGCTTCATGTTGACCACACTGTGAAATTGCACTAGTTACAACCATACTATACGAGATTGGCAAGTGAGCATCGCGATGCACCCTGAATCTGGTTCTATGAGTACTGCAGAAAGGGCGATGTATCAGTCAGCAGCCCTATTTCGTCTGTCCAACGACATGACACGACGAAACAATATAAGTTACCATGAAAAAACTATCGTTTAAAATTTATTGTAAACGCATATTATTATTAGAAAATATTAATTTTTTTTCTTATGTAAGTAGTAATTATAAAATCGTATATTCCTTTTTTGAGTTGCACTTCAGGGGCCCCTTTGGGCCGGGGGCCCTCGGCGATCGCCGACCAGCCGACCTGGCCAGTCCGGGCCTGATAATTAGTTAAAGAAACGTTCGAAGAAGATTTCTTCAGTTTCTATTTCACTTATGATATACATTGGGGATTAATACGATGATTATTCCTTTGAATTTAGAATGTTTTTATAGATTATTTATGATTACATATTCGAAACATGATTTACTCGACCTTGATATTTTCGAATGAGAAACCTTGATTTGAAGACATGATATATATTTTTTTACAATGGTGCATATTAGAGGCCGGGAACGAAATTGAAATATGATAAATACAGAAGATTATTATTGATTGCGAAGATTTTTAAAGGTAGTGTTTCCGAAGACTTTTAAAGGTAAGAGTTTTATAATTTTATTTTGATGTGTTAATTATGGCTGACCTAGAAAAGCTAAAGAAAAACAGAACAATTTTAAGAAGTTCTGTCACGAAATTGATAAATAATATAGAGACTATATTAAAAAATGATACCGTTAATATTGATTCTCTTGAAGAATCTTTTAACCAATTAAAGATTAAATCAAGTAATTTAGATGAAATAAATGAAAAAATCCCTTTCGGCATGGCCTATAGGCGGAGGTAGATTTCGAAAAGTTTTCATCTCAAAAAAAAAAAAAAAAAAAAAAAAAAAATTAAATGATTAGAGATAAACCCAGTTTAACTACTTTATTCAACCGTTTTTAAAAATTTTTTAATTTCATTTTTCTGTAAGAACTGGTTTTATCGAAATCCTCTTAAACGAAATTCTACTCAAATGCCCATTTTGGCAACATATTTTGAATTATATTCTTACTTTATTAAAAAAATTGACCAATATGCTCATTATATAGTTCCTAAATAACAAAAAACTGTTAATTAAATTCGTTTGACAGCAAAATTGAATTTAAAAATGAGTAATAAAATAACCAATTTATTATTTTAATACATCCACAATTCTTTAATCAAGATTGCTTTGAGAAATTTTGTACGAAGTGCCCACTTTGACAGATTTTTTTAAATATATATTTAGCCTTTATCAAAAATCTGACCAATACGGCACATTACACAGTTCCTAAATAACGAAAAACTGTCAATTGAATGCGTTTGAGAGCAAAATTGAATTTAAAAATGAGTCATAAAATAAAAAAATTGTTATTTGAATACAACCTCAATTCTTTTATCATGATCGCTTTGGGAAATTTTTTTGCGAAGTGCTTACTTTGACAGCTTTTAAAAATATGTATATTCACCCTTTATCAAAAAATCAAAGAATACGCACATTATATAGTTCCTAAGTAACAAAAAACTGTCATTTGAATGCGTTTCAGAGCAAAATTGGATTTAAAAATGTGTCATAAAATAAACAATTTGTTATTTGAATACCCACAGTTCATTAATCATGGTCGCTTTGGGAAATTTTGTGCGAAGTGCCCATTTTGGCAGCCTTTTTTTGAAATATATTCTGCCTTTATCAAAAAACTGGCCACTCCGTCACATAATATAGTTCCTAAGTAAGAGAACCTGTAAATTGGATGCGTTTGAGAACAAAAAAAGATTTAAAAATGACTCGGTAAAAACGCAATTTTTTTAATTTCTTCAAATTTCAATCATGATAATTTCGTGAAATTCTGTTCAAAATAACCTATTTGGCAGCCTTTTAAAAAATATATTCTGCCTTTATCAAAAAACTGGCCAATACGTCGCATTATATAGTTCCTAAATAATAGGACCTGTAAATTGGATGGGTTTGAGAACAAAAATGAATTTAAAAATGACTCAGAAAAAACGCAATTTGTTATACTTAATCAATTTTTAATGACGATAATTTCGGGAAATCTGTTCAAAATACCTTTTTTAGCAGCCTTTTAAAAAATATATTCTGCCTTTATCAAAAAATTGGCCAAAACGTCGCATTATATAGTTCCTAAATAAGAGGATCTGTCATTTGGATGCGTTTAAAATCAAAAATGAATTTTAAAATGAGTCAGAATATAAGCAGTTTGGATTTAAGGTTTTTACTCCAACTCCTATTTTTGTTTAATTTATTTTTGCTATAAGAATGGGTTCTATGAAAAACTTGTCAATATAAAAGTTGTAGATCTTATTGTGAAGATGTAAAATAAATTTAATTAGATTTGATTGCTTAAGAATTGAGTAAGTTATGGGTTTTTTTCTTTTTCCTCCCCCCTTTTTCTTTTCGTTTTTAATTTTTTTCCTCGGTAAAAATTGGTCCTATCAAAAACTTGTAAATACAAAAGTTTTAGATAATATTAAGTACATTTATATAAAATTTAGTTGGATTTAATATCTTGAGAATTGACGAAGTTATGAATTTTTTTCTTCCAAAAACCATGTTTTTTTCGCCCCTTGAGCCCATTTTTAACTTTATCAAAAATCTGTCATGCATAAACTTTTTGCCCATTTCTTAGAAGTAATATAAACTTTAAACTGATTCGATATCTATTTTAATTAAGAAGTTATCGCGTTTTTTCTGTTTTCACAAAAACCCTCCCTATTTCCACCCCCTTGGTCCGATTTTGCCCATTAACGAACTCGACCGAGATTTTAGGCTCCTTGATTTTATGTAAAAGTTTGAAGAAGATCTGAGCATAATTATGGAAGTTATCGTGTCTAGAAGAAAGTGATATACACCGATAGATAGATAGATAGATAGATATATATATATATAAACTTTTTTACTGATGGTGGTTTTGGGGTCTAGGAGTCATGATTCGTGTAGATCCGCAAAAATTTTTCAGAAATTCCAACATGGGAGACAATGCAATAGGTAGTATTTCATACGAAATCTACCTAAAAATAGAACCACTTTTGAATTTAGACGAATATGAGCCAAATATCCTTTACGAATTTTCGCGCTGAAAAGAAACTTAAAGAAAATAAAAACATTATTCCTTTGAACAATAGTTCGGTTAATGATTCTACCCCCAATAATGAAAATAAATTTGTGAAACTGCCGAAATTGAATATACAGAAATTTTATGGCGATTGCACGCAATTCACCAACTTTTGGAATACTTTTAAAGTATCGATAAATGATAATACTTCACTGACAAAAATTGAAAAATACAATTATTTGCGAAGTTACTTAGGTTCATCTGCTTTAAACGCCATAGAAGGTTTAGAAGTTTCGGAATCAAATTATGATGTAGCACTTAAAATTCTTGAAAATAGGTTTGGGAATAAAGAGATGATAATCAATCATCATTTAAATAAATTGTTAAATTTATCTCCGGTTTATAAATCTAGTGATACTTCAAAATTACAGAAACTTCATGATGATATTGAAATTAATGTAAGATCGTTGACCACTTTGGGACTCGAACCACAGGCTTACAGCTCTATGCTTTTAGCCGTAGTTTTGAAATTGCTACCATCAGATTTAAATTTGGAATTTAACAAGCAAAACATTAAATCTTCATGCAACCCTGATATAAACAAATTACTAAATTTCTTGCAAACCGAAATTAAAAGTCGCGAATTAGCTTTTTCGTTTTCAAAATCAAATAGAGTAGAAGTAAACAAACAAAAATTTACGAAATCTCCTAAAAGAGAATTAAACTTTTCATCCACGCATGAATTAATGACTACAGTTTCAGACAAAAAGAATACAGATAAACAAAGTTGCATCTTTTGTAAGAGTAATCATTCGTCAGAAATATGCAATGTTTTTGATCTTGATAAAAAGAAAAATATTTTGAAATCGCAAGGTAGATGTTACCTCTGCCTTTTGCCGAAACACCGGATCAAGGACTGTGTTTCTAAGATACGATGTACGACATGTCAGGGTAGACATAACAGAGCTATTTGTAAACAATCTAATTCACCAAATAAAACAAGTTGTATAGATAAAAATTTGGAAACAGCGAATGCACAAAATGAAACAACTAATGAAATTATTTCGGCTATTTCGTGTATTGGAAAAAACCGAATTTTCTTGCAAACTTGCTGTGCGAAAGTAAAAAATAAAAATAAAGAAGTTTCTGTTCGATTATTATTGGATACTGCTGCAATGCGAACCTTTTTAACTCGAGAAATTGCTGATAAATTACAACTCAAAATATTGAGAAAGGAAAAATTATCGGTATTCACATTCGGAAGTAAAATTCCTATTGAGAAAAATTATGATGTTGTTAAACTTAAATTAGAAAATAAACATTTTTCGAAGTCTAATTTAGAAATAGAAGCATTGGTAACAGACGAAATATCTGGATCTGATATCCCTCCCCCAGAAGTAAAAGAATTTGGTGAAATGAGTATTTTACAGAATTTAACCCTTGCTGACTCACCACAATGTCAAGACCCTATTTCCCTTCTAATAGGAGTCGATTACTATTATGATATAGTAACAGGTAACATAAAACATTTAAACAAAAATTTTGTTGCTGTTGAAACCATCTTTGGCTGGTGCCTCCAAGGTAGAAAAAGCGAAAACCAATCTTCATTGATTTTAAACGTAATTATTGAAGAACACTTAATTTCTGATCAAATAAAAAAAGTTTGGGATCTTGAAACTTCAGGACTTATTAATATTAAACAAGATTCTGACCCTTTTGAAAATGAAATAATGAAAAATTTTGAACGCGATATTAAATATGAAAACAAAAGATATAAAGTTAAATTGCCCTGGAAACTGGAGAAAGGGCGTCTGGATGATAACAGAAAAATTGCAGAATCTCGATTAGTTAAATTAAATAGAAGATTTGTTAGAAATCCCCAGTTGTTTTTTGAATATAAAGATGTATTAAATGATTATTTAAAACAGGGAATCGTAGAATTAGTTCCTAATTCAGAAGATAAGGGGCATGTTGAATTTTATTTACCTCACAGAGAAGTGATTAGAAGAGACCGCGTAACAAGTAAATTAAGGATTGTGTTTGATGCATCAGCTCATGATTTAAATTCACAATCTCTCAATAACTGTCTTCACCCAGGTCCTAATTTGTACCCAGAAATCTTTGATATTTTGTTACGATTTCGATTAAATCCAATTGCCTTTACAACCGATATAAAACAAGCGTTTTTGCAGATATTAGTAGATGAAGAAGACCGAGATGTATCTCGATTTTTGTTTTCAGAAGACCCTTTTGATGAATCTAACCTTCCTCAAATATATAGATTTACTAGAGTTTTATTTGGGGTAAATTGTAGTCAATTTTTGTTAGCAGCCACAATAAAACACCACTTAAAGAAATATATAAAAAAATATCCAGAAACTGTCGAGTTTTTAAATAAAAATATTTATGTAGATGATGTAATTGGAAGTCAATCTTCTGTCGAGCAAGCTTTATCCACTACATTAGAGTCTATAGCTATTTTTAAAGAAGCTAGTATGACATTACATAAGTGGCACACTAATTCAAAATCCTTAAAAGAATTATGGAAAAATAACGATGTAATTTCCAGTCATAATTTGGAAGCATCTGAAACAGAAAATGTTCCTTACAAAGTTTTAGGAATAGCATGGAACAGTCTAAACGATTTTTTGTATTTTGACACTCGTGAATTAGCGGCGTTTGCTTCTAAAAGAATTGACACAAAGAGGTATATTTTGCAAGTTTTGGGTCGAGTGTTTGATCCTATTGGATTTTTAGGACCCTTCACATTAAGAATAAAATGTTTGCTGCAAAAAATTTGGTCATTAGGCATAGATTGGGATGAGGCCATCCCAAAAGATTTAATCTCTCTTTGGAAAGACTGGTGTAGTGAAATTCCTCAAATATCTGAATTGTCTATTCCTCGACATTATTTTTTCGAAATTCCAAACGAGAAAATTGCCAATTTGCAGTTGCATTTATTTTCCGATGCAAGTACAATAGCCTTTGGCACAATTGCCTATTTACGTGTATCGATCTCTGAAAAAGACATTCGAACAGTTTTCGCAGCTTCTAAAAACAGAGTGGCTCCTTTAAAAACTCTCACTTTACCAAGACTGGAATTGATGGCTGCATTATGTTCAGCAAAATTAAGCTGCAGCATTTTGAAGGCGCTACATCTAAAAATTCCATGCATTTATTGGACGGACTCAAAAATTACATACTTTGGATTAAAGGATTACCTGAAAAGTTCAAACCATTTGTGCGGAATCGTGTTGAAGAAATTCGTAAGCTGACATCCCCTTCTGATTGGCATCATTGCCCAGGGGCAGACAATCCCGCAGACCTTGTCTCAAGAGGAGCAAAAGTCTCCAAATTCATCAATAATCCTACTTGGTTACTTGGGCCAAAATGGCTTAGTTTACCCCCTGAATTTTGGCCAAAATCTGAAGATAAAGAAATAATTGATGAAGATGAATTAGAATACAGGAAAAAACCCAATGACATATTGCAGTGCGAGTGTATAGCTGAAGAAATTAAAAATCCTATCTGTATAGGAAAATTTAGCAATTTGGAAAAAGTAATAAGAACAACTGCTTGGGTAAAAAGATTTGTAATAAAGCTGAAAAAAAACTACTGCAGTTAGCGGTCCACTAACAACTGAAGAATTACTAGAAGCTGAAAAATACTTAATACGAAGTGAACAGAAGCAATTTTTTAAAGAAGAATTTGAGTCTCTTAGAAATAATAATTCAGTAGAAAAGAATTCACCCCTATTCAACTTTGTTCCATTTACAGATGAATCAGAAATCATACGTTTAGGAGGAAGACTAGAATTTGGTGATCTTCCAACAGAAGAAAAACATCCAATCATTTTACCTAGACATTCCTGGTTAACGACGCTGATTGTACGTCAAGATCATGAAAAGATGATGCATGCAGGAATTGCTCACACTTTGACAAAAATTAGATCTCGATATTGGATTCCGAAAGGAAGACAGTTAGTGAAAAGTCTCATTAAAAAGTGCCTCATTTGTCAAAAATATCTTTGTAAACCTGCAGACCAAATCACAGCCCCTCTACCTAAAGATAGAGTGAATGAAGCTCCCCCATTTTCAATTTGTGGTTTAGATTTTGCGGGACCTATTTACGTGAAAAACTTCGGTGAAATTAAGAAATCTTACATTGTGTTATTCACTTGCGGAGTTACCAGAGCTTTGCATCTAGAACTTGTTACCGACATGACTACAGATTCTTTCCTCCTTGCTTTTAGACGATTCTTAGCTCGAAGAGGAAATTGTAAAGTCATTTATTCAGATAACGCGAAGACATTTAAAAAAGCTAAACAAGAAGTCGATAATTTATACGACGTCATTTCCAACAATCTCTTTTTGAAATTTCTTGCAAGAGAAAGAATCGTTTGGAAAAATATCATTGAAAGAGCTGCATGGTGGGGAGGCTTCTACGAAAGACTTGTGAAATCAGTCAAGGAGTGCCTACGAAAGATTACTGGAAAAGCTCTATTGAGCTATGAAGAAATGTCGACACTACTGGTTGAAGTAGAAGCTATCCTCAACTTGCGTCCTTTGACATATGTGTATAACGAATATGATGAACCTCTTCCTCTCACTCCAATGGATTTTTTGAATTTTGGTAAAGAACTTTCACTTCCTATTAACTTTTTCGATGTAATTGAAAATGGTTCAAAAAGATCGGCACTTCTCAAAAGAAAAAGATACCAATCATTACTACTAAAACAACTTTGGTCGAAGTGGAAAAAACATTATCTTCTAGATTTAAGAACATTCCATTCATCGAAAAATCCCAATTCACATACACCACTAAAAGTGGGTGATGTTGTCTTGATCGAAGGCGATATAAAAAATAAACTTCTCTGGAAACTTGGCAGAATTCAGAGAGCGATTCCAGGTAGAGACAACAACATTCGCTCATATGAAATAAAGACAGCCAATGGAGTGCTGAAAAGATCTGTCCAACATTTATATCCATTAGGAATTATGGACTGATGAACATTAATACTTTCTTTCTTTTTTTTTTTATCTCTTTTAGAACTCTAAAAGTTTTCTTTTTAGTTATGCAGTATTATTTGAAGCTTAGCATAAGTAAGTATATTAAATGTTTGAAAAAAAAAAAAAAGTCCTTTTTATCGTGCTTATTGCAGGTAATATTTTTCGTTTACTATATTGTTTGAATTTTATACTTTTTTGTTTATAATTAATTGATTTTGTTAGATTTGTTTAGAATTAATTGATATTTTGAATTTGAAATTGATATTTGTATTTGAAACTGATATTTGCATTTGAATTTTGAAATTGTATCAGATTACTGAACCACTGATATGAAAATTTTATTAGATTATTGAAAATACTGATATGAAATTTTTTTTTATTTTCATAATAGAATTTATTGATGAACTTTGTAAGAGTTCAGGTGGGGAGTGTGAAGAAAAAGAATTGCAGTTAGATGGCGCTACGCGCTATGCAATTTCTTTGACTTCAACTTCCACTTTTAGAACACTCTGAAGTTTATAAACAGAGTGTAGACGATTTCCGTTTTTGATTCGAATGTTTTGATTTAGATAAAAGATGTGACAATTAATTTGAGAAAAGATATGAATCGGAGCATTGTGTCTCCAAGATGATTTAAAGTTGTGTAAATATGTACAAAGAACTGTAAATACCTATTTTTATCTCATTAAATAATTAGTTAAAGAAACGTTCGAAGAAGATTTCTTCAGTTTCGATTTCACTTATGATATACATTGGGGATTAATACGATGATTATTCCTTTGAATTTAGAATGTTTTTATAGATTATTTATGATTACATATTCGAAACATGATTTACTCGACCTTGATATTTTCGAATGAGAAACCTTGATTTGAAGACATGATATATATTTTTTTACAGCTTTGTTGATAAAATTTTTTATCCACTCTCCTCCATTCGGTGCAAGTGCAACCAGACTATGTAACAAAAAGCTATAATAAAATACTTTTAAATACTAACTACAGTCGAGTCCCTCTATAACGAAATTCTATCCAGCGAATTTCTCTATTTAACGAATTTTTTGTAGGAAAGGTCAATTTTTTTCATGATTACATTAAAACTAATCTCCATATAGCGAAATATCTATCTCCATTTAACGAATTTTTTCAAAAATGTTCTTTTATATGTTCAGAAAAACTTCAAATTATTTGTAGAATTTTTTTTTCTTGATTTCTGGTTTATATTTCATAGCTACATTCCTCTACCTTATTCCTTATGTCCAAAAAAAAAAAAAAAAAAGACATTCAACCCCTTTCCAACACCCCCTCAAAAAAAAAGAAAATATTTTTGCATGGTTACACATGACTTTGTTTTAGCGAAGACGAGCATACGTTCTTGGAAAAGATTGAAATATTTGCTTCTTACTGGAGCGATTTGCAATAATTACAAAGTATCTAAAAAGATAAAACTATTCCATTGTCGTCTTGAAAATGTTTGTTTCTGGGTTTAGATAGAAAGGCAGGAATAAAGAAGGGATAAGGGGGCAATAACAGAAAAAGTTCGTTTTGTTTTCTGCATGTTTTCATCTACGTAAACTAACTTTCATTACTTTTAAAGTTTAGAGTGGATGTTTGTGGCAATTAGGAGCATTTTTTGTTGTGAGAGATCATTTGAACGGGGAATTGTTACTAAATGTTATCTGTGCTGGTGTTATATTCTACTGCATCTGCAGAAAATCGCTTTTAGGATAAGCATAACTCTTTCTGATAAAGTAAATAATTTTTAAAATAAACAATAAGACACTGAAAAAAAAGGAAGTAGCGAAAATATTTCAGATTCTGGAAAAATTAAATTAAATATTTCAAAAACTTAATTAAACACCTCAAAAACATTTCTATTTCAAAATTTAAACATCAAATGAAAAAAATTTTGCCGTTCTCTATACAACGAATTTTTTTATATAACGAATTTTTTCACTGAACGATGAATTTTGTTATATAGAGACTCCACTGTATTTCTTTTAAGTGTTATTTGATAAAAAGCTATATTTTACTGACATCTCTTCATTTGAATCAATAAAATATGCAAAAAACAAATGTAACCAGCTTTGTATATTACTTCAAACAAAAGAAAAACATTCTAAAAATCACAAATAAATAAATAAATGTTACACTTTGATAACGATATGATTACCGGGGAGGGGGAGGTTCGAGTTATGATAACATATGATATTGAAAGAGGAGTGAAGTCGGTCCAAAAATTACCAAAAAGTTGATAATGCGATATTTGCACTGCATTGGGTTTTCGCGTCGCTCACCATTGCGCCAAATTGCGAATAAATTCTCCATTTGGCGAATAAACAATTGATTAGACTCGCCAAATTGCTAGTGCTCAATTTTTGCTTTTTCTTTCTTTTATTTTTTTGTTTCTCAAACATATGCGTACATACATATTCTTAACATATACATATTTTTAGTATATTTGTAGCGGATAGTTTAAATTAGATTAATAAAAATCATTGTCGCAATTATAAAGACTTAAGTTATTTAAAAAAATATTGAAAAAAGGGGGTACATTAAACGATTAAAGATATATATATATATATATATATATATATATATATATATATATATTGTGCTACACGGTGAATCTATAATCTATTTTGCTAATACTTTTTCATTTCGCGAATGTTTTTTTAGTTTTAATTAGCCAAATTATTAACGTTGGTCAAATTTCAGCGAGAACACTGAATATAATCTACACATTATAGATGGTTTTTTTTAGTCTCTCATCATTTACATGTAATAATAATAGTTTGGAAGGCGAATTCAAAAGCGTCTGTGAACTCATTACTCTTTTCCAAATTAAATAATAGCATCTCTGTGGTTCAAAGCTGCAAGACTTGGCATCACCCTTAACGAATAAGCATTAACGATTCCAAGAGATTCTACTGCCAACTTCTGGGGTTAAGTAAGAATAAACAAATAACTTAAAAACATTTTGTATTTATATATATAAACGATTTTTTCTACTTAAGGGGGTTCCGAATACAAAAATCTTCAAATTTACCAAAAAAAAAAAAAAAAAAAAAAAAAAAAAAAAAAATCTGTATTAAAATTTACTCTGTTTTTGTTTTTTTTTATGCTTAAAATGGCATTTAAATCACGTTTCTACCTCATTTAGAAAAGAAAATATTTTTTTTTCCGTATTGGTTTGTATTCAAAATCTAGCTTTCAAGCAATAGTTGTTTGTCATGGAATGACTTTTTGCGAAAATGAGTTTTTCTGCGTGATAGATTTTTTTTTTCACAATTTCTTGAATTTTAATTTTTATAACTCAAGAACCGTTAAAGATAAATGCTTCAATCTTGGAACATGCCTATTTCGATTGTTTTACTTCAATTTTGATTAAGCAAAATTGAAAATAATGTTTACTTTTCAAAATATGACATTTTAAATAAAGGTTATGTCTTTTTTTTTTTCAAATTTTTTATTTAAATTTTTTAGATTTTTATTTAAATTAATATTTTTAAAAATACTGAATCAAAATTAAAATTCAGATATTTCTGTTTACTTAATTGTAAAAAAAATTGAGACTCTACAAGTAATATTTTGGGTTATAACATTTCAAGTTGCTCCACTTTTTTAATAAATGTTAAATAAATAATTTAAAACAAAGTATGAGGAGTTTTGTAATGTCATTTTGTTTACAAATCAGATGTTTAATCATAAAAAAAAACATTCAAAATTTCAACTCAATAAATAAAAATGTACTATATATAAGCAGTAAAATGTACTATAATGCAAACACAGCCAAACTCTTCAAGATTTTGCCAAGGAAAAGGATCATGCGAAGTGAGATATCTATCTATATTATAACGGCCAAACATATCTGTATATAACGTATACGCAGTGTTCTCGCTTACATTTGACGAACGTTCGTAATTTCGCTGATTACAAATAAAAAACATTCGCCAAATGAAAAAGTATTAGCAAAACAGATTCGCCGAGTAATCCCCCCCCCCCCAAAAAAAAAAAAAAAAAAATCTTTAATTTTTTAATGTGTACCCTTTTTTTTTTTTTTTTTTTTTGATAGTTCTAAAATAACCTACATTTTTATAACTGCGACAACCCTTGTTATTAATCTAATTACAATTATCCGCTACAAATATATTAAAAATGTATATACATACATATGTATGAAAAACAAAAAAGAAAAGAGAGAAAAAGCAAAAATTGAGCTCTAGCAATTTGGCAAATCTAGTCGCTAGTTTACTCGCCAAATGAAGAATTCATTCGCAATTCAGCGCAATGGCGAGCGATAGCGAGAACACTGCGTATGCGTCACATTGCGAATGACAATACATAATACATTTCCCTTGCAATTTCGGTTTTGCAATTTTTGGCTACTGTAAATTTTACACTGCTAAACATTATACATTTTAAATTTTTATACCGTCAAATAGAGAAAAAAATGCCATTTGTTTGAATGCTCTATCTCAGTTTATTTTTGAGTTATTATTATTTTTTTTTATATAGTTTTAGTAAGAATTTTATATTTGTGGCAACAAAAATAACTCCATTTTCTATTAAAATTGATAAAACTGAGGAAGGAAAAAAAAAAATAGAAATTAAAATGCGCAACACTTTCCCATGCAATTTCTGTTTTGCAATTTTCGTTACTGCAAATTTTACACTTCTAAACATTGTACCTTTTAAATTTTTTACACTGTCGTTTAGAGGATAAAAAAATGTACTTTCAAACGCAATTTGTTTCAAATCTGTACCTCAATTTATTTTTGAGATATTATTATTATTATTTATTTTTATTTTATTTTATTTTATTTTATTTTATTTTTGTTGTAATTTTTAGTACCAATTTTATAATTGTAGCAACAGAATCACTCCATTTTATCTTCTTAAAACGTAAAAAAGAAAAAAAAAATAGACATTAAAATGAGTATACTATTTCAAAACATCGTTTGTTATAAAATCTGGTGAATTTCGGTTTTATTTCGTTTAATAATTTGATTAATTTAGTTTTATAGTACTTTGTTAACTTTGGTTTTAAATAATATTTGTTTGAAAATTAGATTTATAAGATCCATTTTTTACTTTAACTAATTTTGTAGATTTATTATAAATGAATAAAACAGTTCTTTCTTAAAGATTTTTCTTTCGTCGAATTTCGACGGGTTCCACCTCGTTACATTAATCGCGATTTTACATTTTAACAATTGCTGAAATTATTAAAATACAGAGCATCTTAACCGCAACTGGATCAATGTCCCAAACACAAAAAATTTTCGGTTTTAAACCACTTTTTTAGAAGTTACCTTTACTTATTCAATCACAGAGAGTAATCTAATCAAATGAGGTAAATTTCATTTGTTTTTTACTAACAACGGAGGTCTCCATACTGGGCATACTCAGATTAAAAAAAAAAAAAAAAAAAAAATGCTAATTAAACTATTTATGTATCTAATAAAGGATCAGTCAAAGTTTGTGGTGGAATTACTGTAAAAAATCTGTAAGAAAATAAAATACTTTCGAATATTTGGTGTGAAAAGACGAAAGTGTCACGCGATTAGGCGAGCAGCACTTTTCCTCGCCAAAAGCAAACGAATTTAATCCACTTGAAAATTGCTTGTCAATTGCGTGTAAATAGTATTTAATGAATTTAAATTTGATACATCTACATATATATATTGTTTTACATATTTATATTGGTTTTCTTGCAGTTATTTAATTCATTTATCATTATATCATTTATCACTTTAAAAACAATTTTGTATATAAACTATATTTACATATTGAAAAAATTCATTTTCAAGCTTATGATAAAATAAAGGCCAAATGATAAATGCTGCAGTAATGTACTTCAATATAGGATAAGTATGTGTTACAAATAGAAAAAAAAAAAAAAAAAATGAATCGACTGTGCTTAGTTGGATTGGACTTTATTTTGAGATTGAAACAATTTTAATTTAAACTTTGTTTTAATTCATAAAATTTCACAGTAAATTTTCGTTATAAATATATTATGATAAATCTGTGGTTAAACGAACTAAAGCTGATAAAACTAAAGTAATTTAAATAAAATTTCTTTAAACAAGTTCAACATGAAAAATTTTTATTTAATGAATATTTGACATAAAAAAGTATTTTTTAAAATTGTTTTTTGATGATAAATCCGATACCGATAAACCGATAAACGAAATGTTCGTTATTTTTTCACAAACGTTCTATCGGGGTTCCACCGAAATTTTTGTTAAGCTTCTATCAGATTCACTAACATTTCGTAAGACTTTTGAGTCAACACTTGATTTTCTCCAACTTTTCGCGAGATATCTTCCCAACACTCAGTGTGATAGCAAACTGCAATATCTCCCCAACTTTTTTCCACAGTTCCAAAAAACTCTGGACTAGCTTAGATTTTTCATCCAACATTGAACATTTCAACGAATCAGAGATCAGCGATTGATACCAATAGGAGATAAACTATAACGCCTAGCACTAATAGGACTGGTTTTCCGGCTTTTCCTCCAACTTTTTTAAAGATAATTGTAACCTTTTTCTCTCTTTAAACGGGAAAATGTCGGGGTTAAAATCGGCTGAAAAGTTTGTCTCTTGAATCTGATAACAGCTTTATAAACATATGTATCCAAATGAGAAGACATTTTATAATTTTTTAAGAATTTGTTGAGTATGCCGGTATGGAGATCTTCCTTACAAGCTTGCTTCGGATCTAAACACCGAGGTGTCTGCGTTAGGCTGACCTAGAGATCTGCACGGGCGAAATTTCCATTAATGGCAAAAGGGCCGGGCTCGGATCTTACTTCGGAATAACTCGGGCCGGGCCTAGTCACAAATGTTTTCGGGCTGGGCCGAGCTCGGGTCTTGATTTTTTTCCTGGCCGGGCCTAATGTATTTTTTCCGTACGAAGCCGAAACTGATTTCATTTTTCCTAGTCTTCACGGACCAAAATAATCAGTTCCTGTTGAATCATCCCGTATGAAAATCCTTTTCTCGACGTGGCCAAGTCTGTTCATAAATCAGTAAAATTTGGCTTGGTCCAAAAATTTTTGCAAAAAAGGCATATACTTTTAAGTCGTCATCATTCTACAATTAAACATTAGAATTTATTCATTTTAAAAAATCGTAGATTACTAGGCGTTTTAAAATAGAATTAAATACATTAAAAATAACATGATTCTAACGGAATTTTTTTTAAACTGAAAACTACAAAATTCCTTTTAAA
Source organism: Maratus speculifer (assembly GCA_964019185.1). Lineage (NCBI taxonomy): Eukaryota > Metazoa > Arthropoda > Arachnida > Araneae > Salticidae > Maratus > Maratus speculifer. The sequence goes on along the minus strand of OZ025301.1, from coordinate 156,262,273 downwards.
CTGTTCATCCATTTAACAATATGCGAGAAAAAAATATATTAAACTTTTACATCTGCTAAGAAGGGAACGTATTTTTTCTTTTTAATGCGATTCCGTCTTAGAAGATTTTAATTTTACCATATACCATTTTTTATAATTTTTTTTTTGTCTTAATTACATGGAATATGGATTAATAATACTAATGATAACTGAAACATTTACATACAACAAAGGTTCATTTTAAATGCGTAAATATCGCAGCCTATGGCACTTCTGCATAAATGGAGATTATAAACATGAAAAAAAAAAAAAAAAAAAAAAAAAAAAAAAAGACTAAGAGGAGTTTTTTGGTCTGCCCACTTCTGCAAAAGTAAAGAACAATGTTCTGTAGAAATTCACTCGAGCCGGGCAGGTTCGGACCGAATTTTTAACTTTTTTCCTGGCCGGGCCGGGTCGGGCCAATATTTTTTTCGTTCGGGCCGGGCCGGGCCGGGCTCGGGCCGAAGTTTTAACTTCCGGGCTGGGCTCGGGCGTGGAAATTTCGGCCTGTCAGACCTCTAGGCTGACCATTTGGCCGGAACAAATGCTGTATATCACCTTGGGGCCTAGGGTAAAGAAAACAAATATGGCAATGGTCGGCGCAGATCCTTCATGGATTTTATAGCCACAGAGTTTGGAGTTTTTTAAAATTATTAATATATATGCGATATAAAAAAGTTTTGGGATTGACATATACGACTAGTTTTATGTATAAAAATGTTTAGGTGCGTTCGTAATTATATAAATACGTAACATCTATATTCGTCGTCTTGTCAATCCCTCTGTCCCCGTATAACAGCGCGAGAAATACCCAAACGAATAGTTTGAAATTAAATGTAGATCATTGTTAAAGAAATTTGTCATTTCAAATTTTATGTAAATCGAATCAAAATTTAAAAAGATATTAATGAAAGTTAACTTTATTCTATTAAATCCTATCATACCTGATTAATGCAGTAATATCCCATGGTAGATAATGATTCTAGTTTGTCATGGTAATTATGCTCTATTTAAGATGGAGTAGTATTTCAGTACTACTGAATTTAATGCATATAAATGTAACAAGTTTCGTGCATTTTTTCGTAAGAGAGTAACAGCTATTGCATCAAATTCTTAATATTTATAGAACTAGTTAAGAACGAAAGCATCTCATATGTCACATTTGCCGACTTATTGCCGATTTGTTTAAATTGTTCGATATGTTTTAATTAGCACAGAGCTTCATGTTATTAAATTAATGTTATCATTACATAATTATAGCAATAGATAATAGCTATTAATTTAATTGTGCGTGGATTTTTAAAACATTTATTATCTCTCGGAATATTACAAATATTGGATAGTACGATGATATTTGTAATTCTCTTGCTTTTCGTGCTAATAGAATTCAACTGCATTAATGTATGTAAATATAAATTTACATATAAAGAAGAATATGAATGTATCAGAAAGTTTCGTGATGTTGTATGGAGGAAAAGAAAATGGGAATACCTTTAAGAGTAGCCTAAAAATGACGATAGATAAAATCGTGAGGTTAAAGAGAATTTGAATCAATGAAGTTGAAGTAGTAGTTAATATCGAGAGAAAGATCTGAGAAGTGAAACCTGAAACGGGAAGTGGCATTTCGAATATACGAAACCGGGTCACCAAATCAGTGCGAAGGTGACATGCATTGCATAGCTAAGTAAATAACAGAAAAAGTGAAAAGAAAAAAAAAATCACTTCGAGTAGCGTCGTTTATGGGAAAATGGTATTAGCATACTTAGCATGATTTTAATCGGTAAAAATTACTTTATTATTCATGATGAACGAACTCTAAACGTGAATATTATTTCATAATTATTAGGAAATATATTTTGAATACACCTTTTTTTTTCTTCTCTCGTTTAGACGCCAAAAGAAGATGGGAGAATAGAAGCTAGATTTATAATGTAGATAGCGATTGTTTAATGTCTGATATAGAATGTATAATTAAAGAACATATGATTTTTTTTTTCAATGTATAATTTTCGAGGTCGAATAAGTATGTTACTTATTTTATAAGAGGAAAATTGCTGGAAAGAGAGAGCGTAAACTTGTATGAATTAGCAAAGTCTTTTTCTTTTTGCTACTGCAGTTAATAAATATGTTTTAATTAATTAGGTATGGGAGGTTGCCGATGAGTTTCTACTTTGTAAGCTTGAAGGATAAAGAGAAAAAAAAAAAGACATTCGTTTATGGAATGTAGTTCAGGCATATTTAACATGATTTTAATTGGTAAAATTATGTTATTAGTCTGTTATTATGCAATGAATGAACTGCAGGCATGAATATTGTAATACAGTAGACTCCCTCAAATCCGCACACCGCACAGCTTGGGACCAGAGGTTGTGCGGATTTTAGAATTTTGCAGATTTCTGGCCATTGCTTTGTTTACAATTTTTAAACAGCAATTTGAATGTGATTGACAATGAAATTGAAACTATAATGAATGTTTACAATATAATAAAATATTAAAATAAGTAATAAACTAAAATAATAAAAATTTAGATAATTTTTAAAATGATTAAAGTAATAATAGCAAAGGTCAAGTTAATAATCAATAGTGTATGATTAAATATTCATTATAAAGATTAAATATATTTTTCCAAAATTATTCAACAAAACTTGCCTCATAAAAGTACATTACTAACTCACATCAAAATCATAAAATAAGCATTTTTTTTTAAAGTTCAGCCAGGTTTAATAGCCAAAAAATCTTGATTAATGCATAAATATATTTGGTAAGAAGATTGTTATTACCAGTGATATCAGCAATATCTTGAATTTTTTCCAAAAAAATTATTCTTCCTTCATGAAAAAAAAAAAAAAAAAAAAAAAAAAAAAAAAAAAAACCATGAACAGAGTATTATTGAGAAAATTACAAATTAAAAAATATATGGAATTGATATAAAACGAAAAAAATCTAATTTTGTCCCAATATCTGATTTGAAAGTTTCATTGTTTACATCCATAAAATATGTGCGGACTTTAGAGAGTTGCGGATTTCTGGTTTGCGGATTTGAGGGAGTCTACTGTATATAATAATTAGCAATTAAATAAGAAATCCATATAATTTCTTTTTTATCTTTCAGCGACTAAGAGAAGATGAGACGAAAAAAGAAAAAGAAAAGTGCCCTGTTAAATATATGGATTTGAGCTCACAGGCTTAATTGTATATTGTACACACAGCTTTAATTGTATATTGTAATCTTATTTCAAAGAATAATGCCGTCAAAAAGTAAATTAAGGGGGGTATTAGCCCCCTTTATACTTAACCAATGAACCTCCATATCTAATCAGGGAAGAACCTTATTAGAATAAACCTGTATTCCAAATTTGAAGCAAATCAGATAAATCTGCATAAAAACTCTTTCACTAAATAAAGAGTGGGGGATTAGCTCTCCCATTCCCTTCTTTATATTTAACCAATGAATCTTCAAATCTAAAAAGAATGAACAGAGAAAAATAAAATAAAATAAAGCAAATTGGATAAGTCTGTATGAAAACCCATATCTCTAAATTAAGGGATGGAGAGCTTCCTCCTTTCATATTTAATCAATGAACTTCTAGATCTATTCAAAATTAGCGCCATATAGGAAAAAACCGGGGCGACCGCCTCCTACGCTCCCCCCCCCCCCCCCCCCCGGCTTTGCACAGCCCTGGTACTCGTATTAAACGAGTTTGACTGTATACAATGCCACTGTATGCATTTAATGATAGTTTTACGGCATGCGTCTCTGAGCAATTAGGGTCATCCCTAAACATAGAGCAATAGCATCCTGTGTTACCCGTTCGCCTCACCTGCTTGAAAATCAAACCTTGCTCTCAATTCCCTAGCCCTCGTAATAGAGAGGCCTTTTAAAATAGAAACTGCGATGCATGAGAGACGGCCAGGTATGGGGGTCAGACAGATTGCCCTAGGAAAGGGCAAAGTTACGTAGCTCAGCTTACTGAATCAAACAGGAAAGGAAAATAGCCCAACACGCATGCATTACAGCACACTTTCCAACACACGCATACAGCAGATTCCCTCAAATCCACACAGCTTGGGACCAGAGGTCGTGCGGATTTCTGGCCCTTGCTTTGTTTATTTTTTTAAAACAATAATTTGAATGCAATTAATAATGCAATCGAAATTAAAATGAATGCTTGCAATGTAGCAAAATATTAAAATAATCAAGTAAAGTAATAAATTAAAATAATAAAAGTTTAGCTAATTTTTAAAATGATTAAAATATTAAAAGCAAAGGTCAAGTAAATAATGAATAATGCATAATTAAATATTCATTTTAAAGATGAGATTATTTTTTTCCTAATTTATTCAATGAAAATTGCCTCATAGAAAGGTACACTGCTAATTCGCATCAAAATCATAAAATAACGGAGTTTTTATTTCAGGTTTAATCAGACTTAATAATTAAAAAAAAAAAAAAATAAAAATAAAAAAAAAAATAAAATAAAAAACTTAATTAATAGCTAATTTATTTGGTAAAAAGATTGTGATTACCAGCTAATATCAGCAATATTTTGAATATTTTCAGAAATTATTCTTCCTTCATGAAAAAGCATGAATTCAGTAATACAGTAAAACCTCTAAATAACGGACACCTCGGGAACACAGAAGTTGTCCGCTATTCGGAGGTGTCCGCTATTGGGAAAAGCTCAGAGATAGAAAACTTGCTAATGAATGCTTAATGTTTCATTAATTGACTTTTATATTCCTAAAACCTCTATTATATGATTAATCATAAATAAAAATTATTTTTTAAGCAATAAAACTGAAATAAAATTGTGCACACCTGTATATACTGTTTATTACATTCTTAAGAAAAAAATCTGCTACAAAAGTTTACTTTTGCTTGCAATTACATATACTAATTTGTTTTTCAAGGTGACGTTATTGGACTCTATAGAATTAACGGTAGTGAGGAGGGATTACACTTTTTGTCTGTTAAAAGTATAAAATACTCCGGGGGGACATTGCAATGCTGAAGGAGCTGTCCCTCCGGAGCAACCTTGAATTCACACTAAATGTAGGGGGGGATAGATTTCCCCTAGCCCACCCTCTACATTTATCTGTGATCACAAAATTTGTGACACATTGCTTTGATAAATTTAGAGGCATTTTTACTCTTTTTTCGTTTTTTTTTCTAGATAAAAAATTTCTTTTCATTGCTTTATCGCAGAAAATAGTGTCCGCTATTCGGAATGTCCGTTATTCAGAGGTTAAACATACAAAAATGTAGGTTTTGGGAGTGGGGACTCGAAAACTGTCCGTTAAATAGAGGTGTCCGCTATTCGGGAGTGTCCGTTATGGAGGTTTTACTGTATTAACAAAAATTACATATTAAAATATACATGGTATTGATATAAAATAAACAAAGTTAAATTTTGTCCCAAAGTTAGAAGTTAACGTTTTATTGTGTTACAGATGTAAATCTGTAAATTATGTGCGTTTTTTTGGGGGGGAGTTGCGGGTTTAAGGGAGTCTACTGTACATGCTGTACCCAAATCCAAAGAGGAAACTTTATGGTTCATTTTTGTTCGGAAACACATGAAATCGGCAGCTTATGTTATTCAGAAACTATGTAATCGAAAGACGTTTTTCATTTTTTGGCAAATGTAAAAGAACTTTCAAAATATATTGTCAAAGGTGACGTTTTAAAGAGAATTTTTGAACGCGACAGCGACAGAAAGGGAAAAAAAAGTTAGACCGCGAGATTGCAGCATCGACAACCACCTCATGGAGTTCATGGATGAAAATCTAGAATTAGTTAATCTCGATTCGCATATGAAAACGCAATCAGTCTGCCAACTCATACCTTATTGGAATGCACAAACACACACACACACACACACACACACACAAAAAAAAAAAAAAAAAAAAAAAAAAAAAACATTTTAGTGATTGACTCATAGCTTTACCATTATGTTTTCCTGCTCCCAATTCTCTACGTTTTCATACTTTTGGTACTATGTTTTCTTGCAATATGTTTTGTAATATTTTATAAATTAATAATCGAATTATAAGTGATTTTTTTTTTTTTTTTTTTTTTTCCAAGTGGCGATAAATTTTCCCCTTTCTGGCCTTGAAAAGCGGGTTCATATCACCCACTTTGACAATATTTTGTGAAAGATCGTCTGCCTTAATAGAAAAATGAAAAACGAAATTCACAATTTCTGAATAAGAACGCCGGAATTTTTCGTATGTTACTGAAAAATAAAGGAATTCAGAAATGCTTCAGAAAATAGATTCTTTGAATTTGAAAACAACTTTAAGAGGATCCGTGACAAATTTTAAAATAATTTTTATTTATTGAATTAAAATTTTGATTTTTTTTTTCTTTTTGTTCATGATAAATTATATGATTTGCAAACAAAATCACAAGATAAAACTTCTCATAACATTTTTAAAATTTTTAAATTTATTAAAAAAGTTTGGTAATTTAAAAATAATGTAACTCAAAATATTATTTGTAAAATTTATTTATTTATTTATTTTTACCCTTAAATAAACAGTAATATCTAAATTTTAATTTTGATTCATAATTTTTAAAAATATTAATTAAAAATATTTAAAGTAATAATTAAAAAAATGATATAACTTATTTTTAAAAAATCATAGTTTTAAAAGTAAATATTTTTTTCAAATTTGCTGAATCAAAATTAAGTAAAACAATCAGAAAAGACATGTTTCATGTTCGAAGCATTTATCTATAACGGTTCTTGAATTATAACAATATAAATCTGAGAAATTGTTAAAAAAAAAAAAAAAAAAAAAAAAAAAAAATTACAAGAAATTATTTTTTTTGACAATGCTGGCTTGAAAACTAGGTTTTGAAAACAAAAGGACAATAACGACAATAAATATATATATATTTCCTCTTCTAATTAAGATAGAAACATAATTTAAGCGTCATCATAAGCATAAAAAAACAGATTTTTAATGCAATAAAACTTTTTTAGAAAATGTGAAGATTTTTCTGTCTTGGACCCAATTAAGTTTAATCAAGATTTATACCAGATTTTTTGAACAAAATTTCATTTTAAAATTTTTGGTTAAGCGGGAATAAGAGAGAGCTGTCAAATTGTATTTTCTTAGATTCAAAAACTCTGATAAATAAGCTAAAAAACTTTGTAAAATCACCATAAAAAGGAAATTAAAAGGACGCGTTCCTTGTGACACGTGTTGTATTGGCTGATGACGAGCTGTTATTGTTGTAGTTCGAAACGCGTTCTGTTTAATTTCCTTTTTATGGTGATTTTACAAAGTTTTTTAGCTTATTTATCAATTTATCGCCAGTGATTACGATGTTTTTGAGTATCGAAAACTCTGGTTTGAATTCAATATTACAGAAACACAGTTAGTGTATAATTTCAATAACAGATAACAATTTGATTTAAGTTTAGATCAGAGAATAGAGATCAATAACTTATGCTGCCCTGATTTCAAATATATTCGATCGAACACAATATGGATTTTACTTGGTTTAATTTCTTATAATTACAAGATACATGTTTCCCCAATTTTACTGTTCTATAAATTATCGCAAAAACGACCTCCTGAACTAAATTGCGATAATGAAACAAAAGGTTGAAGATCTCATTTATATAATACTTAAAATGCTATAGGGATGACATTGAAATCATTGTATCATTCTACCATGCTTTTACACACTTTAATCAAGTGTACCGCACACATTACCGCGGTAAGTTTACCGCACACATTATTTCAGTTATAAAAAAATTAAAAGTAAAGTGAATCAATTACGTGATCGCTTTATAATAAGGATTTCACCTTACGGCATTTCCTTAACGCTGTGTCATAATTATAAAAGTACATGACAGTTAACAATGAATTGAAAACGCTTTCCTCCAGTCCAACATTCATAATTATATGCAATTCACGTTATAAAAGAGAAAAAGCTTGCAATATGGTTATTAAAAGGTAACTTCGAAGCCAACATTAAACTCACGGAAGGTTCAAAATTTATATAAATTAAAGAATTGAAATGTATTCCTACACGCATATGATTTGAAACAATTGCATCTTATCCTTTTATCGAATTAAACATTGTTCCCATAAGGTAAGTGTAACCCCATTAGCAAATAGTTACGTGATCTGCAACACGAACTAAAGAAGCGTCCGTGACAGCAGTATAATGACGTGAAATTAGAAAATATTTGTTGGCGAGTTCGCACGCCGCTTCCAAGAATGAAATACTATGTAGCTAAATAAAGCAGCTGGAGGTCCAGACCAGACAGCGTTGGATTTGCTCCGAATGTCAGTTGACTTCACAAAAGCTGAATCGTGGACTTCTTTTTTTTACTTTTTTCATTTGTTTTTTACTGTTATTGCTTGTTATCACGGAAGACTAACATTTCCGCGTGCTTTGCTTTTCTTAAAAATGTTTAAATGTTCACTTACCCCGAAATTTCACAACAGTAATTGTCTCAGCGACTACTTGTGAAAACCTTATTATTTATATATTTTTTTCGGTAGATATTTTAAGATTTCACGTACAGAAAAAACACACAACAGTAAAAAATAATGTTGCTACTGAATTTTTGTGAAAGTTTTGGTGATATTTCTTGCAGACTGTTGAAATATCCTTGGCAACACCCAATTAACACTAAAACTAAGGACCGACCGAAACAGGCCTCTAAAGAGCTGTGCATATATAACATTATCAACTTTTTGGTAATTTTGAACATCCTCCCCCCCCCCCCCATTCTATATCATACGTCAGCGGTTCCCAAACTTTCTTGGTACGTGACCCAAGTTTCTGTGAAAAAAAATTTCGAGACCCACCTTTCAGAAAAAAAAAATCGCGACCCAACAAAGATAAAGTTGTACATTAGTATAGCAATTTTTGTACAATCTCTATACGCTCGGCTATCCTATCCTACGAAAAACGCAAATTTTCATTTGGAAGATACATCATCAACAAAAACAAGAATAGGTAAGCTCAATGTGTGTAAGTGAATAGTAATTAAAACACTGCACCAACTACAAAGCTTGCTAAAAATACATTTAATTATTATGAAAACGTAACTTTATAATCAACGAAATTTCTGGGATGAGAATCAATCATGAGAATCAATGATGAATCAATGAGATTTACGGGTGTGGGGACACACATTAAAGCGCAATTTGTACTTGTCTTTCAAAAACATCAAAGTAGAAAAAATATGTTCTCATAAGCACGAAGTGTTGATTTCAAACTTGAATTCAATTCAATTTGTTGAATTCAAACCTCATAATTGATTTAAATATTTCTTGATATTCTGTTCCAACATTAATCTAGAAGGAAATTAAGGATTTTTCCTTCAAATATTATTTCCTGTTGAAATTGTCATATCTTTTTAAACAGATGAAATAAAAGATATATTTTGATGACAAACCTCGATTGTTCCGCGACCCACCAAAACAACTGCTGCGGCCCACCACTGGGTCGCGACCCATAGATTGGGAACCGCTGTCATACGTTATCATTACTCGCCCCCCCCCCCCCCGTGTCATGGTATCGTTATCAATGTTTATTTATTTATTAATTTTTATCTTTAGAATTTATCTCTTTTATTTGGAGTGATATACAAAACTGGTTACATACTTTATTGATTCAAATGAAGAGAAGTCAATAAAATATCCTTTTATACCATATAATATTTTAAAGAATTTTTTATTATAATTTGAAAGCATTTTATAATAATTTTATGTTAGATAATACATTCGACAGTAATAATATCTTGTTGCTCTTGTCCCGCACGAAGAAGAGGGGGCTGGAGAGATAGAAATTTCCATCAACAAAACGAGTGGGCAACATTCTTTCTTTCTCTATTATTTATTAGTGAACACAAGCTTAATTTCAAATATATTACACATAGGGTTTCCCGAACAGTGATTATACATATATAAATATATGAAGAAAAAAAAGAATGTCAAATTTTGGGCTATTTCATATTTTAGGATTAAACATTTTTTATAATATTTTTTGTCATTTTACTAAAAACTTTGTATTTTTATAAAAATAGATAGCATACTATAAAACGATAATATACTATTTTAAACCAAAAACCATGTAAAAAAAAGGGGGGGGGGTTGGATCAAAAATGATATCGATATTAAAAGACACTCCATCTTCTCCCTAAAGCTATCTTACGACATCATTTGGCAGACCTCCCCCCCCCCCCCCTAAAAGGATAACGTTATATTTGCACAGCCCCTGATTACACGCGACACCTATCATAAGTATTAATGGGATGTGACAGTGGCGTAGCTAGGATGGGTGACACCCGGGGCGGATGTAAATGGTGTCATCCCAGCCATCATGGTATCACCCCCCCCCCCCTTCCGATCCATTATATTTTTTCAATCACAATTCTGTGTTATTATTACAGATGACTATACCATCCCTTATTTACCTTTTGTCCTCCTGCATATAAAAAATCACGGAGCGACTCATCACTCAATCCATATCTTATAGTACGCATAAGTCAATGTGGTGGCTATATGTAGAAGAAAATTTTTCTATTAAAGTTTGATTTTTCTATCCACTCGTTGGGTAGGTAGGTTTTTGTTCCCTGGTTCATGTCTGTCACACCATTCTGTATAAAATTTCACATTCTCAAAGAAAAAGAAACTGACAGTACTGCGGAGTGCGCTAAAAGATTCATTTTATTTCAGAATTAATTTCCAAAATCTAATAAGATTTTATTTTGTATTTGCAAATAAACGTTGGGTGTCACCCCTTAGAGGGTGACACCCGGGGCGGACCGCCCCCTCCTAGCTACGCCACTGGGATGTGATGTGCATACAGGGGCGTTATCATTTTAGGGGGGGGGGGAGGGGGCTCAGGCACATGATACCGTAAGATATCTCCAGGGGGAGGGGGGTTGCCTTTTGATATCGATATCATTTTTGAACCAATCAAAATTGTCTGTTCATATTTCTTACATAGTCTTTACTTCAAAATAGTATATTGTCAGTTTTAGTATGATATACAGGGTGTCCGAAAAGTCTGGAAACGGCCGAATAACTCGAGAAATACATATGAGATTGAAAAACGTAAATATACGTGTTAAATATTTTTAAATAAGCTACTCTGTGATACCAAATTTGACCTTCGAAACCGACCCCCTGGGGGTCAGAGGGGGTCCAACTTTGAAATCTTAAATTATAACCCCCATTTTTTATTGCAGATTCGGATTTTACGGACAAAAATACGTAACTTTTGTATTTGATGTTTATTTCAAATCTTCGTTTATCATGGTGTAATCGAGCATATTAAATCGATACATATTCCCGCTTTTCCAACGGGATTTTCCCTAATCGAAACTGATTTGGCAGAATTTTTGACGTCAAATTCCTCGTCTTTTGTAGGAATAGCGTTTCCTGAAAATCACCCGTGGCGATTATTTCAATAGTGCCACACTGTTAAAAATTTGACCCATTTGCTGCAGCGTCACTCCACAGCTATTATAGAATATCTCTTTTGTGACCAATGAGAATGCTCCATAACACAGTAAAGTAATCGTTTTCTAAAAAAGCGGTGGAGTGACGATGCAGCAAAAGGATCAATTTTTTTACAGTGTACTTTACTATGTTATGGAACATTCTCATTGGTCATGAAAGAGATATTCTATAAAAGCTGTGGAGTGACGCTACAGCAAATGGATCAAATTTTTAACTGTGTAGCACTACCGAAATAATCGGCACGGGTGATTTTCAGGAAACGCTATTATTGCAAAAGACGAGGAATTTGATGTCATAAATTCTCCCCAATTAGTTTCGATTAGGGAAAATCCCGTTGGAAAAGCCGAAATATGTATCGATTTAATGTGCTCAATTACACCGTGATAAACGAGGATTCGAAATAAACATCAAATACAAAAGTTGTGTATTTTTGTCCGTAGAATCCGAATCTGGAATAAAAAATGGGGGTTATAATTTAAGATTTCAAAGTTGGACCTCCTCTGACCCCCAGGGGGTCGGTTACGAAGGTCAAATTTGGTATCACTGAGTAGCTTATTTAAAAATATTTAACACGTATATTTACGTTTTTCAATCTCATATGTATTTTTCGAGTTGTTCGACTGTTTCCAGACTTTTCGGACACCCTGTATAACTGTTTTTATGAAAATACAAAGTTATAATTAAAAACACTAAATTATTATAAAAATATTTAATTCTAAAATATGGAATATTCCAATGTTTGACATTCTTATTCATCAACATTTGTGTATGCATATATAATCATAATACACATCACACATTTGAAATGTAAGACGTGTTTACTAATTAACAAAAGACAAAGAATATCGATCGTCCACTTGTTTTGTTCATATGAATCTATCTCCTCCACTCCCCACTCCTCCTCCATTCGGGGCAAGTACAACTAGACTTTACTATTGTTTAATACATTATATGTATAAAAAAAAACTATTATAAAATACACTCAATGAAAAAAGCGATATTTTATCGATTTCTCTTCATTTAAACCGGTAAAGTATGCGAAAATAAATTTAACCAGTTTCGTATATTACTCTAAATAAAAGAATTGAGTTCTAAAAATGAAAAAAATTACACTATTATAACGATATCATTAACGGGTGGAGGGGGGAATTCGAGCTATGATAGCGTAGAATATCAGTAGTAGGAAAATAAGAGTACGGGCTCATGCGGAGGGACAGAGGGACCGTCCCTCCGCATCCCTCCGCGTCCCGCCTGCGGTACCTCCATGCCTCCGGCTGTTCCGCCGCCACCATCCCTCCTGCGGTGCCCCCTGCGCCCACCATGCATCCCCCTCCACAAACGCCCCCTAGTGGAAAAAAGGAACATTCTATTATAACAGGAGAGGTGAACAACCTTCCCTAATTAAAAATATTATCAATCACATCTCAACTCGGAATCATACTATAAGATGAAGATTAAATTTATATTTAATGAGTAATTTTAATGAGAATTATTAATTAAGCGAAACAATTAAAACCTCAGTTTTTAACCATTTTATTTAGATTTCTTCAACTACAAGATGAGATTATCAATTTAACACAAGAAAGTTAAACATATATTTGAATTTTGCTTGATAGACATCTTAATGAGTATCGTTAATTAAGTAAAAACAATATAAAATATCCAGTTTTATAGAAAAATACTGATTTCTTACGATTTTTATCAACTACATGATCAATGTAACGACTTAAAAGTTGAAAGTTAAACGTACATCCTAGTTTTTCAACAGCTATAATCTTAATGAGTATCGTTAATTAAGTAAAAAAACAATTGAAAATATCAAGTTTTATAGAAAAAGACTGATTTCTTACGATTTTTATCAACTGCAACATCAGTGTATCGACTTACAAGTTGAAAGTTAAACATGCATTCTAGTTTTTCAACAGCTATAATCTTAATGAGTATCGTTAATTAAGTAAAAAACAATGGAAAATATCAAGTTTTATAGAAAAAGACTGATTTCTTACGATTTTTTCAACTCAAACTTCAGACTATCAATTTGATAGAAAGAAATTTAAGCATGCATTCCAGTTTTGGACAACCATTTCCTTCATGAACATTATTAATTAAGCAAAACAACAGAAAATATTAAATTTTTAACTGATTTCTTCATATTTTTTATTTATTTATTTTTTTTAATATAAAATCAGAATACACAACTTAAAATAGAAATTTAAACATATTTTTTAGTTTTTGAACAGTCGTTACCTCAAAGAATTTCGATAATTGAACAATTAACAAAGGAAACTAATGATTTTTTAACGAAAAAAGACGAATTAAACGAATTTGGTTAACTTTTACTCTAATTGGAAATTTCATCGTACTTTATATATACCAACTAAGTAGAATTTTAATGCATAAACGAATAATTTAAAGAAATCCCCAACACACAAATATGAACCTGCAGAGCATTTCTTATTACGTCATATCTAAACTAAAACTTTTTTCTGCAACCCCTCCATGCATGCATTCCAGGTAGGGGAACATAACAAAGAATTTTGACGTCACAACTTACAAAGGTGTACAACAAAATGTTTACGTTCAAGAAAAAGTATCACATAGAGGGAAAAAAAAGAAGAGATTTAAGCTATTTATCCATTCTAGTTTTATAACAGTTACCACAACATCTCCAAATTAAAATTTGGAAGTCATAATGAGTGTAATTAATTAAGCAAAATAATAGAGATATTAGTTTTTCAGAGGGGAAAAGACGAATTTAAACAAATTTTATTAGTTTTACACTAGTTTAATAATAATTTTAAGGAGGAAAAAGACGAATTTAAACTTTTTTTTTAGTTTTACACTATTTTTTCTCATCTCCAACATGGATATATCAATTTTAACAGAAGAATTAAACGTATATTATAGTTTTTAACAACAAAATCTTAACAAGTATCATTAATTAAACAAAAATAAATATCAGTTTTAAAGAAAAGACGAATTTGAATAATTTTACACTAGTATTTTCAAAAGCAACATGGAAATATCAATACTTATTCACATATTTCACTTATTCACTGTATTCAATACTATATTTAATAAATTTGGATACACTTTAAGAATTTCCTAATCTATAATTATATATTAGCTGTATATTTAATGTTACCCATGTTTTCATCATTAGTTCATAATCGTGAATTTTGTACTTTAAATACCATGTATTCAGGTTCAGATTATTTTTACTTGAAATCATACAGAATTTTTTAACAGAGTTTGTTTTTGAAATCATTGAAGCAACTGTATTTAATATTTTTAACACCAATTTTCTAAGATTTTCTAACATTTTCCGATTATACATTCCTCAGAAGTACATTTCTAAATGCTACAATCACTTTACATATCGAAAAGATATCATTGAAGCAACTGTATTTAATATTTTTAACACCAATTTTCTAAGATTTTTTAACATTTTCCGGTTATACATTCCTCAAAAGTTATTATTACGTATTCTAAACAATAGAAAATATTAATTTTAAGAATAAAAAGACGAATTTAAACAAATTTTATTAGTTTTACACTATTTTTTCTCACCTCCAACACGGATATATCAATTTTAACAGAAGAATTAAACGTATATTTTAGTTTTTAACAACAAAAATGTAATAAGTATCATTAATTAAACAAAAATAAATATCAATTTTCAAGAAAAGACAATTTTTTACACAAATTTTCAACTTTGAAATACATTTGCTTACATATATTGTTACAGTATATTACTAAACTTAAACTTTTTAAAAAGTTTGATTGTCTTTACAAAGGGTTCATACTTATATTTTTCACGTCTTGACTGCATTCGAAATCTTACAACAAAAGTATACTTTTATTATTATTATTATTATTATTCTAGAAAACCTAAAAATCGTTTCTTGCTGCTTTAGACACTTGACATATTAAAACTACTCTACCCATATAATTAATCAAATTAGGACATGATTCATCTTACACTTCAAAATTTCTGAATTTTTACAATACTTATTTTCATCAAACTTTTTTCTTGATCCTATATATTTTAATAGCACAGAATTTTAACATCTGTTTTTATCTACTTATCAAAAAATTATTAAAACACCCAACAACATTTTCCAAATATGAATATTATCTTTACAATTTAATAATGCAAAACATACACGAATACAAAGTTTAATTTTTACAAACATTTCATATTTCAAACCAAACTATTCGAAATTTTCACAACATAAGAGCAAACATTAGACGAACTTTTTAACATTAATATTGCTTACATCTTTTCATCATAACTTTTAACTATGATAATTATCCATTTTTAGGTTGATTGTCGAAAAACTGTAACTGAAATTACATAAACTTAATGTAAAAAACCATGTTCTCACACAATTTCTTGAAATTAACAAAGAATTGACTATTACTCCAATACTTATCTACTTCAATCTCGACTCTCGATAGTATATAGATATTGCATCATTACATACTTACAACTCTTTTCAAAACGTTTATCAGAAAATCAAGTCAATCAAAGTCTAGTAGTTATCACACCTGTTCCTCAGAAATATTACTATCATATGAAACAGTAAAGAAAATTAATAGATATTTAATATTTAATAACTTCATACGTGAAATTATTGCCGAATAAGAATACTAATAATCAATAAAATCAACTGTTGGACAAAAAAATAGTACAGATTACCGAAAATTCAAATCATTTTTTCTACAAAAATTACAAAAATTAACAAATGAATGACAAGTTAGAGAAATAACTAAAAAAAAAAAAAAAATAATAACATATTTACAAATTTATTAAAATCACACCTTTTTCTGGATTACAAACCACAATTTCTTGGAAAATTTAACACCGAATTTGTAAGATTTTAATCCTAGTATTACATACACTCAATAAATATTCAAAATTAACAAAAAATAATTTTTTAGTCTCATCAATAAGCAGAAATTCTATATTAAAAGAATATTTTTATAGTAGTACTTATAAAAATGAGAGTTTACAAACTGATTTTCATAATTTTATCACATTTAAACTTAATATTTTACATAAAACATTATTTAATCAAATTTTATGCTTTCTAATTCAGTAAAATTCAATACTTTTTTAGTTTTTAAACCAATACCACAATATTTATGTACATCAAACTTGATTCTTCACCTTTTATATTTCCACATTACACACGTGAGATAAATACTAACTTGGATCTGGAGTTGAAGTCAATTGATTCCATTCGATTTTCATCATGTACGCATTGCTCCTACACGAAATTTCTTACTGCTATAATCATCTAATGTATTAAAACTAATCTACTCATATTTTTAATCAATTCATCAGATGTTTCATCTCGCACTTCTGAATTATCGTGCATCAAGTTGCTTAAAATATAAATACTATCTTTATAGTTTTAATGATATATAGTATATACATGGTTTATCTTGAGTTAGCATTTCCATAGTATTAATCAAATTATATGTTTCATCTTGCACTTGATCTTAATGTTTTCATCTTGCATCTGAATTATCGTCCATCGAGTTTTTTAAATAATAATATATTTATAGTTTTTTATTATACATAGCATGTACAAATACAATCTTTAATTTTAACATTTCATATTTCAAATAACCTATTTCCGAAACCAAGCTATGTGAATTTTACCACAATGTTTATTATCATAGAATAATTTGTGTTTCACACTTTTCTAAAAATTATCAGATATGTACCCCTCAGAGAAATTACTATCATATGAATAAATGAAGAAAATTTAATTTATATTAAATGTACACGAAATTGATTGCAATATACATGTATTTAATAAAAATAAATAAATAAGCGATTATTTATACATTAAACCTTTACTAAATATATATTTCTTTCATTATACAGATGTTTCAACAAGATGAACCAAAACAGCAGCAAACTTCAGAAATTAATGACCCGAATGGTTCATCCCTATCACATGTAGCGTTAACGAATAACACATATGTGAGTACTTATATGAGAAATACTAGAATTCGTATATGAAACGTAATTAGAGTAAATACAAAATGATTTGTCTTACTACCTACACTTTAACAAGTGCTTTTTACCTATATTATTGAAGAGAATCCTAACTGTGTCCATTTATTTCTACTACAGATGTGCTCTATTTGCTACAAACACTACTTAAGTAAATGGAATTTAACAGAACATACAAAAATCTATACAGGTGAAAAACCTTACACTTGGAAAGATTACCATAAATGCTGTTTTCAAGGAGACGTGAATCAAAAATGCACACATCATCATATAAAGCATCATCAGATATATGTAAACTTAGCGAAGACATTCAAAAATTAGTCAGACTTTTGAAGAATTTAGAAATAAAGGAAGATATTTAGACTATTTATCCATCATATTTTCACAACACTTACCACAGTATCTTAAACTTAAAATTTGGAAGACATACACACTGCTGAAAAGTAATTTTGTGATTAACCAGTATGAATGTATAGATGTTATTTTGCAGTGTATTCTTTAAATGCTCACATTAAATATTCTTTTATATGCATATATCGTTGTGTTTATTTTTCTAATACCTATTACATTAATGAAATACATAACATTTTAAGTGAAATAATACTCTCACAACTTAAAAAATGCATAAGAACATACAAAAATAAACAGATGTATGAAAAAATATGCAAGTTTACAAAATATTTTCATTGTTTTCTAGAAATATTAACAAAAAATATTTACAATATGAAAAAATTGTAAAAGTGAAAAGAAAAAACATAAATGTAAAAACAAAAACCACAAAGTGAAAAACTCATAACAAAGTTTTTGAAAAAAATATTTACAACAAATTTTTTTTTTTTATAAAAACCAAAACTTCCAAAAATATTTTTTTCAAAAAAATTTTTTTTCAAAAACATTTTTTACAAAAAGTTTTTTTTTCAAAATAAGTTTTTACAAAAGTAAAAAAAAAGAAAATCACAACGTTAAAAAAATGAAAAATTTTTGTTAAAAAAAGTGTAAAAAAATTGCAAAAAAATGTTGCAAAAATTTCAAAAAAAGTTATGAAAAAAGTCTCAAAAATTTTGTCGTTTTTAATAGCAAATGCAATGCCATTGCATTTGCTAAAAAAAAATTTTTTTGAAAAAAATATTTTTGGAAGTTTTGGTTTTTATTAAAAAAAAAAATTTGTTGTAAATATTTTTTTCAAAAACTTTGTTATGAGTTTTTCACTTTGTGGTTTTTGTTTTTACATTTATGTTTTTTCTTTTCACTTTTACAATTTTTTCATATTGTAAATATATTTTGTTAATTGATGGAGAGATTTTTACATACCTAAAAATAATTTGTAATAATTATATTGCTTCCTTAGTACTTTTGATTTCTCTCCGATATTTCTCTCCCCAAAATTGTGCATCAATTTGATCAACCAATTTTTTTTATTTTATAATAATTATAATTAAATCTGTTAGTGATCGTATTATGTTTCTAGGATCTGATCAGGGAAAAGAATACTTTCTGCAGCTTAAGGAATAAGAATAATAATCCTAATATAAATGATAACATTCCTTACAAAATACTTCCAATTAAAATTTCTTACAAAAAAAATATTCTCATCCAAAAAAAATTAGATTAATTTATGCGTTGTGTTTTTTTTGATGCTATCAGATCCCTATGAAACGTTGATCAGCATGCACCTAGAGTAATTTCGACACATACTCCATAAATTAATACCATGCTTTGTCATTTATAAAACAAAAACATTTATTTGTACAACACAGAACACACATAATACACTAAATATATACATGCACATAAATAAATGCAAAGATACAAAATAATCAAATCAAAAATCTATTCATTTTTTTGTAGCTGTTGGCATTACTGCATAATTACATTTTATGCTTTGTAACACAATATTTTCAACCTTGAAAATTGCTTTCATAAATTTATGAGTTATCATCACCATAATGAATTAATCTGCGGGACAATTGGCGTGCAAGTGTTTCACTCTTATTTAATTGTTTTTATCATACTCTATAGTTGTGGGCAAAAGAAGGGGGAATAATTCGGTAAAAAGCATACCTTCTCTAAAGTTGCTGACATCATAGGCAAATGCATATCCAGACACATGAGTAGAAGTCCGGCACACTTTCGTGGCTCATATTGGCGAAGATTATCACTCGAGCACACTTGGTAGACTGACTGACTGACTGACTCTTATTTCAAAAATTCTAGAATCAAATGTATACTAATTATTCTGTAGTCGAATATCCTTCGACCATTCACAGTTTTCTTTTTAACATATTTTTTTCCCCTTCCAGTCTCATTGGCTGTCCTTAAATTGACTATTAACTTGAACGCCCCCTAATTTTAATTTTCTAGGGGCTTCTACAGGCCTAGTCGTCAGAATGTCTATGTTGTTGATAATTATTACCACACACGGAGATGAGATTTCCCCTTTTGCCCTGTCGTAAATACACAATAATGAAAATGTCTCTGTTTTGTCATTTATTTATGGGCGTCCGTCACAGTCTTATTGCCGCTATAAATTTCTTGTCTGAGTTGTAAATCCACTGTCCTCTGTTCCTTTCTTTTTTTATAATTTATTTCCAATAGTTAGTTTTCTTTACAGAATTGTCTGGTTTGAGTGATGTGGGGGTTTTACACCCATCATCTATCCCCTGGGTCTAAAAAAAAATGAGGTCTGTAGACATCATT
Organism: Maratus speculifer; assembly: GCA_964019185.1. Lineage (NCBI taxonomy): Eukaryota > Metazoa > Arthropoda > Arachnida > Araneae > Salticidae > Maratus > Maratus speculifer. The sequence goes on along the minus strand of OZ025301.1, from coordinate 156,242,030 downwards.
TTTGTGCACACCACACTGCGCAACTGTTGTATCCATATTCATTGGAATTTTGATTCATTTCTGGTGAACACTTCCAAGGTCCGATTATCTTCACTTCTGTGTATTATTTCCCCATGCCCAAATTTTGATACAATAATTAAATTAATTCATTAAAATGCCAAATCATGCAATCAAAGCCAAGTATAAATTTGGAATAATTTTTTTTTTTTTTTTTTTACACTAAGGAAGAAAAAAAAATAACATGTGAAAGCTCCGAAAAATCTAAACCTGAATTTGAGATGTATTGGCACATTTTTTTGTTTATTTTAAATGTATAATATTTTAAACACATAAAGTAAAATATGTATTAACCCAAAAACAAAACAAAATACAAACAACCCAAATTCCTAGCAACACCAATGTTATTAGCATAACATATCTGGATTAGTATCAAAATAGTAAAATATATATACAATGTTGAGAAACCTTTTTTATGTACATCATATGAAATATCTAAAAAAACAAATATACCCTGTTGTGTATATTCTACACTTCACAAGATTATTAACACAAATCATAGCTGAATGTTACAAATTTGAATTATGTTAAGTGTTGATAAAATGGGTAATGTTATATACACATTCCTCATCATTCTCGTGGAGGAGGTATAGAGGACATCGCTGCAGACACATGTGCTCAAAGCATACCTTATTGCTCTTCACACGAGAAGCGAACGTTTTCTTAAATGAGAAAAAGAGGAAAAAAAAAAAAAAAAAAAAACGAGCTAGCGCGAAAAAGAGCGCATCCTATCAGTAGCGCGCATTTTGATTGACAGGTGCTAATGACGTGTTTAGTACCTCACACCCTGAAAACGTAATGGATAAGCTTTCCTGGAAAACAAGTCCGATAAGCCACCCCGCTATAGAGGAAAACTTGTTTGTAACGGGAATAGCGAATGTTATGGTCTTTGCAAGCCACACAGGTATGTTATTTTCTCGTATTTTTGTCTTAAAAATTATATTTCTTTTGCATGAAACTTATGTTAAACTATTAGAAAGTAACCCGTATTAACCTATAACCTGCTACGCATGCCTTCCTTGTAAATTTTCACCCCTTTATTCTATAAAATTGACATATATTCGCTATAAAACCATGTACTGTGTACTGTTTATTTTGTATTTTCAGGGAAAATGGCTTCTTATAGACTGGCTGAAGACGCTTGCTGTCGAAAATCTCGTATTTCCCTCAGAATATATTGGAGTCTCAGAGAAGTATCCTAATGCAATTGCCTTTCAGGAAATAATACCGCGATAATGCAATCGTTTAACAATGTTCCTAAAATTATATTATGATTCTGAACATTGCCTGAAAGATTTTAATATCCAATGCTAAAAATTATAATATCACAACTTGAAAAAAAAATTTCGAAAATCAGTGTGCCTTTTCATTTCACTGGCTGATAATTGCAATTAAACTTGAAAAACTATAGTCAAATTTTGCCACCAGAGAAAAAAAATTTAACGAAAAAAAATTCTTTTTCATTACTGGGTGTGATATTGTTGATAAAAACTTTCTGCAAGTAAATCTTTACCGTGCATATCTATCTAAAAAAAAAATATAACGAAAGAAAAATCTGATATGTTTCCTAAATGCTTAATTTGAGGGGGGGGGGGGGTTTATCTAGCAAAACATGAATAAAAGGGAGTGAAATCCCTGAAATATTTTTTGTTGATAAATCTTATGCTACATTAGAAGAGTCTAAAAGAATATTTCTAAGTATAAATGCTTTTAATAAATGCTGGTAAATGCTATAAAGTGTGAAATGAAGTAATATTTATAGAGTGTGTATATATACCATCCATTTATTTACCTTTTCTTGTTGTAGTTTGAGTATTTAAAATTTTAAAAGACACTATAGTATGGAGGGAAAAAAAAACATTTTGAAAATAAAATTATTTAATCATTTGAAATATGTATTTACTTCTATATCTAATTTTATTACTAAAATGATTCAGCATGTCATACTGATTAAAATAATTTATCTTTTTTTTTTATTTGTTTTTATTATTTTTTTTTACCAAAATTTACTATGTTGTTTAGAATTGAATTGAATTTTTTTTTTTTTTTTTTAATACTTAAATATTTGTATTTATATATATATTAATTTGTACGGATTATTGACAATCGAGTATATACATTTTAGTGAATAACCTGGCCAGGTTTTAGAAATACTCTCTGCCCGCAGAAAGATTTCCTTATATTCATAAATATATGTACTCACACTGCCGTATGATATCCATACATGAACCTTTATATTGTTTTATTATTATTGTATTTTAATGCCTTATATAAATATTATTATGAAGTGTGTGAAAGTGCGAAGTCGGTGCCACTTACGATTAATTTTTTTTTTTTTTTTTATGTGCAATTGTACCCTTTTTATAAAATATTGTTATGTTTCCATACACCTATGTCGGTAAAAAAAATATATATATATGCCTAATAATATATATAGTGTCGTTTACTCTTCACATTTAAAAAAAAACTTCCTAATTTATTTGCTTTTATAAGATTCCTGATAAGACTCTAAAATAATTTTGCGTCTGTTACTTATCCAATGTAACTAAGTATTGCCTTGTGATGAAGTCTAATTGTTATAACTTTCTTTTGTATACTCTCCTATAAGACCTTCTTTTGAAACTACGTTGCGTGAGTAATGTCATTATACTTATATCTAACGTGCATCAAAAGAATTTGTAATACCTTTTATTTTCAGGCAAAGGTAAAGACAAAAAAAATCCTGTAAAATGTCCTCCAAAAAAATATAACCTTTACTTACTTATTTATTTATTTATTTATTTATTTATTTTTTACTTATTTATTTATTTTTTTTATTTTTATTTTTACTTTTTTTTTTATATCTTACTCTGCCGATTAAATATTATTGGGAATGCTTATATCACACGCGTTTTCGTAAAATCCTAATCTTAACATTTTACCTTTTAGCATACCATCTTAAAATTGCCATGCGATTAAATCTGATATTCAATTTTATAGCTTTGTGCCATGCCCTGCCTAGGAAAAGCTTTCTGATTCGGGAGCAACTCTCTCCCTTCTCGACTGTTTACTCCCGAGACCTGTCCGCCCATCCATCAATCTCGTCAAGCGGAAAGTCTTCTGTTGGTGAGAAAACCTTATTTTTTTTTCTTTGAGTTCTTTATTTTTTTCTTGTGAATCCTATGTGCTGAGTTTCCATGTTATTTTGTTGTGTCAATAACTTGCCTTGCCATTGTTATATATCATTTTATTATTGCGTACTTCGCCGAACTTCTTATCAAATTTCTATATGAAAATCTGTAATTTTTTTTTTTTTTTTTTGTACCAATATACATATCTTTAATATCCATTTCTCATATGCGTTGTTTGTAAGAGTTATTTCTCTTCAAGTTGTTTCCACTTTATTTAAATATGTAAAATAAATAATTAAAGTTTTTTTTTTTTTTTTTTTTTATATCATTGATTATGCACTAGACAAATTTATTCTGAGCAATTGCTTCTGTCCTAGTCATCCAATGTATAATTATCATTATTGTTTATTTATTTATTTATTTATTTTTTATTTATTTATTTATTTATTTATTTTTTTTTTTTTTTGTGCAACATGAAGTTCCGTGAAGTACCTATGTAATATTTAGTGTATGTAATGATTTTTTCGAGTGTGCCTGCACATTTCCCCAATTGTAACTCAGAGGGAAATAGTACACTCATCTTGCTATCCCTTTCCTTTTTTTCTCTCTATGTTGCTTGATTTTAAAAGGCAAGTTATTATATGATGTCTTAAAAACGCATTGTTTTCAAAAAGAGAAGAAAAAAAATTATCTACATAAAATTTGTTTCTTAAGTACATAATACAAATCACTATATATTACAAATATACTAGAAATTTTAAATAATATTTAGGGCTTATGTTTCTTTTTTCTTTTTTCAAATTTTTGTTATGTTTCCCCCTCTGAATCCTCCTCTGCCGTACTGTCTTTCACGTCTATGTGAGGAGTTGCTGCTTTAGGCGCGAATAGTAAATCAATGTTCCTTTTTATAGGCCGAGCATAATTACCTGTTAGGTCTTTTAGTAAATAATTATTGTTGCGTAATTTTTTTATTACTTCAAAAGGACCGTCAAACTTGTTCGCCAGAGCGCCCGGATTTATACATTTTAAGTATACTACTTGTCCCAAATTCAGAGTAGGTGTATGTAGCAAGTCCTCTTCTTTAGCATACTCATCCTGCATGCGTGACTGATTGGCCAGTGCTTGTAGTTTCACTTCTTTAATGTGTGCCATTCTCTGTGCCACATAAGTTTTAGTTGAGACCTCTTCTGTGGGAATATGCGAAGTAAACGGAGTTCTCAATTTTCTCGCAAAGAAAATGAGTGCGGGAGCGAATCCTAAAGCCCTGTGAATTGTGTTATTATAATGAAGTTTAAAAAAATCTAGCCGAATGTCCCATTCCGTTGTGCGTTTTGACATTGCGATTAGGGAGCTCTTCAGAATTCGGTTTACCGTTTCAGCAATTGCATTCGCCTTGGCTCTGTATACACTCGTAAAGTGTAATTCTATATTTAATGCCTTTGTATATTCTCTGAATAAATCACTTCTAAAATATTTTGCATTGTCCAGATATATGCTGTTGCAAATTCCAAAAGTACTGAAGTACTTATTCAGCACATTGAGAATTGTTTGTGTTTCTACATTTCTTAATGCAACCGCTTCTAAAAATCTGGAAGTTGCGTCAGTGATAGTCAGAATAAATTTATTTTTTCGCACAGAAAATGTTAGAGGTCCACATACGTCAATATGTAGTATACTTCCTACTTCCTGGTCTTTAACCACCCTTTGCACTGGTACTTTTATTGTTTTGTGATGTTTAGCTGTTTGACACGCTGTACAGTTCGCACAAAATATTTTAATATCTCTGTACATTCCATGCCAAAATATCCTATCCTTAATGGTGTCATAAGTTTTCTGGAATCCAAAATGGGGGGAATGCGCGTCTTCCATAATGGCTATTTTCAAAGAGTCAGGGGCAATGAGTAGTTCCTTTTTTTCTGTACCTGGTCTCAGAATTAATATTTTATCATCATTTAACATATATCTTTTTGTTGTTCGATTGTTTTGTCCCTTTTCTATTTTGTCAATTATCTTTTTTAATTTTTCGTCTGCATATTGTTCTGATTTAATATTGTCATTAGACAAAGCCTCGTTGACTTTAAATAGAGTATTGTGTAATTGTAAGTCCGTTTCTAAATTGCAAATATGTCGAGATACGAAATCCGCTGGGTTAACCTTGCCTTCAATATGCTCGACAACATAATTATATTCCGCCAAATCTGTCATCCATCTTTTGACTATGTCAGATTGCGCTTCTAAATTCATTTGCTGTGTAATGGGTTTCGAATCCGTCAGAATCGTGAATTGCCTATCCCATAAAATATGTTTAAAATGATTGACTGATTCATGAATCGCCAATAATTCAAATTTTATACTAGGGTAGCTTTTTTCTGCCCCTCTTAATTTTCTCCCAAAAAACTCGATAGGCAATAAAATGCCATTAGACTCCTGCGCCAGAATTGAGGATATGGCTAGCTTCGAGGCGTCACATATCAAAAATAATTCCTTGTTAAAATCTGGGGGTCTAAGTGTAGGATTTTGTATTATTGCTTCTTGTATGTTTTTCAACGCCTGTTCATGCTCCTCACCCCATTTAAATTTTACTTTTTCTTTTGTAAGTTCTACTAAGGGATGTACAATATCTGAATAATTTCTAATTAAAGATCTAAAGTAGTTTGCTAGACCCAGAAGTGATCTTACTCCCTTTTTTGTTTTTGGACGTACTAGGTTTTTAATTTTGTCTATGTTTTTTTTTGCTGGGGAATATCCCCATCGGTTGAGTTGGAAGCCCAGAAAATCTATTTCTTCTTTGCATATTTGCATTTTTGAAGGCTCTATGGTCAGATTGTGGTCAATGAGAGTCTGTAGAACTTGCTCTAAAATTTGTAGCATTTCTTGGATTGTATTGGTACCAATTACCACATCATCCATGAAGTATGCCACTTGGGACTTGTTGAAATGTCCCAGCACTTTATCAATTAATTCTGCGAAATAAGCGCTGCTGTTCTTTGTCCCAAAAGCGAGCCTTAAAGGGTTAAATTTTCCTTCCTCAGTAATAAATGCTAGTTTTTGCCTATCCTGTGGCCTTAAATTTATCTGAAAAAAAGCACTATGGAGATCTAACACCGTGTAGTACCTTTTTCCGCTGATCGAGTACAGAATTTCTTTAATATCCGGTATGGGAAAGCTGTATGTGTGTAGAATTTGATTTAATAACCGATAATCTATAGCCATTCTATATTTGGTTTCATTTTTCTTTTCTTTATTACTTTGTTTCTTTTTAACAAAAATTACTGGAAACGCATAATTTGAGTCTGATTTTTCAATAATCTTTGCTCTTAGTAAGTTCCGTATCTCTGTTTTCGCATATTGTCTGACTGTTTGAGGTAGTTTATAAGGTTTGGTTTGTATCGGGTAGTCATGACTTAAATTAAATTTTGGTATAACTAAAGATGTTTGACCTAAAGTATCATATGACTTTGAAAATGCATGCGCTTTTCTCATGAGTATGTTTTTTAATTTTTCTCTTAGGTCTTCGGGTAAATGTGTTAAATCAAAGTCTGTCTCTCTTAACTCTGCTTCTCTTAATTTTCTGATCTCTTCGATATTTAAGCTATTTAATTCGTAAATTGTTCCTTGTTCAATGTCATCGGATTTTGTATCCTGTTTAAAATCTATATCTTTTGTTATTCTGCCTACATTTATCCCTTTATTCAACTTTATTCTTTTGTCAGTGTTATTTGCTATTATGACATGAATTCTACTATTTTGTTGCACTTCATGCAATGAAGTTTGAAATGTGAATTTCGAGTCGTCTCTCAAGGGTTCTAATAATATTACCTCCTGTTCTGCTATGTCATCATGACACTGTAAATTAACTATTTTTTTTTTGAATTTGCATTTATAAAAATTGTTGCTATGGTCTTAGCATACATATTTTTTTGCTTAGTGATGGACTGTGCCTTTTTCTTGTTAACATTATTCTTTTCTTTTACGTAAGACCCTGCTGGATTGTTTTCTTGCCTATCCTTGTCTTCTGTTTCTGAAGTTAGATTATTAACTTGTATCCCTGTTTCCTTTTCTGGAATATTCAGTTTAATTTTTATATTTTTGAAAATAAGTGTTTTTTCTTTGAAATTTAAAATCATATTATTATCCCTTAAATAATCGTATCCCAAAAGCATTTGGTATTCTCGACCGAAATCTTTATTTGTGATGTAAAATGTACCTGTTGTAAAACTGCCCTTTACTCTGAAAACCAGTCTAATACACTGTTTAAAATAAATTTTTGAATTCGTTAAAGTTTGTATTTGTATTTGATTTCCTAGATATTTAAATTTTACATTTTTTTCCTTTAATTTATCAAAAATAATGGGCCAAAGCAATGAGACCGCCGCACCACTATCACATAACGCTTTAAATTTGATGTTATTTATCTCTAGGTCTATGATGGGTAACTGATTTTCTCCTTCATTGCTAACACTGGCAATAAATCTGTTTATTTTGCGACATCCTTTAAACTGAGACTCACCTGTGTCGCTAAAATACTGTTGTTTATTTTCAGCAAGCCTCTGATTTAGTTTTCCGACCTTTGTTTTTCGTGTCGTTTTTTGTTATTGAATGAACCTCTTTTGGAATGGCCTCTGTGTTTATTTTCCCTTTTGCTATTTTGTTCATTATAATTTTCCTCTTGCTCATCTGTCTGGGATTTATTAAAATTGTTATGATAGCCACCTCTTCCACGACCTCTTGAAGGCTGTGCGAACCCCTGTGCTCCTGTATTATAGTAATATTCCTGTGGATACATATAATTGTATATGGGGGGAGGGGGGGTAGAAAAGTGAGGTGCTACATAGCCATAGTTCCAATTGCTAAAATTATTGTTACCATTATGTCCCTGATACCCCATATTTTGGAATCCTTGTTGCTGTTTATAGTTATTTCTGTAGCCTCTTGTGCGTGAGACCTGCGACCCTCTATTAATTTGAAATCTGTTAATATTCGTAGCCGCGTTATCATTACTATATTTTTGTCTGAACCAACAATCTTTTGTCTCATGGTTTTCTTTCCCGCATACCTCACAGCATGTTTTTTCTCTCTCCGATCTATTATTTAATTTCAATTTAAGGTTGTTTATTTCGGTGACGAGTGTCTGAATTTGCTCTGCACTGTCTGCACTTAATTTATTTAATTTTCCCAATATTTCATTCTCCTTATTAACGGTAATGCTATTTATTTCGGGAATATTTGCTTGATTGTAAGCCTCTTCCAATCTTAGTGCGGACTTGCATGCTGCCTCAAAATTTTCAGGTGCATTTTTTCTCACTTCTAAACTAATATCTTCGCGGATTGCATCCAGGAATCTAGCCAATTTCATTTGGTCTAAAAATTTTGCGTTGCTGTTATCCTCTAATTTTTGACCACTTTTTTTTATATATAAATTTGCCGTAGCATTAAATTCATTTATAAAATTAGCTAATGTTTGATCGGGTTTCTGCTTTAGACTGAAAAATAAATTCTGAGCACCCCCGAAATTACATTTAACGGAAAATAATTCCCTTAACTTCTCCTTGAATTTTCATATGTCTGCTTCTAAAAATAATGATTCATCCTGCATGAGAGTTTCCCTTGCCGATCCTATGATCTTGGCTTTCAAAATTATTAATTTGTGTTCATCGCTATATTTCGTTTTGTCAATTAAATTATCAAATTGTAGTAGGAAATAATTGATATTAGTTTCTTTTTTACCATCAAACGGATAAATTAATCCTACTAAATGCTCTGCGTTAGGAGTTGCCATATTTCCTATCCCAGAAATTTTTGATCCCGAATTCTTTGTTTTTTTTCTTTGTTTATCGTTTTTGTTCTCTCCCGAAATTTCTTCGTTTTTATTTAATAATATTTTTAATTGCCTTCTTGTTTTAACGCCACTTAAACGCGTGCTATTTCTGAGAGATTTCCTCGTACCTCCTTTAGTCATAAACTCAATTATCCTTAATTTTTTAAATAATAAAACTACAATGATTTAATTAAAATAACCAATTTGATATAAATATATCCACATATCTTATTATTATTATTTTTTAATTTATACAGCTTTATCCATCTGTACTCAACATAAAATATCAGAATATTTGATGAATTTTAGAATAAAATCCTTTCTATCATAAGACACATAAATACATAAAATTAAATAACAACCTTTTTTTTTTTTTTTTTCAATAGTGTAAACATATATATATACACTTTTTTTTTTTGAAAAATGTGCCAATTATCTCAAACAAAAATACACTTGCATGCCAATGTCTCGGTTTAGTATCATATTCATAAAATTTATTATGTGAAAAAACAAATTTTTATTTATTTTATTATTTTACGTATATATACCAATTTTAACAACAACTCCTATTTTCTTATAATCAAAAGAGAATCTATCTTATCTCCAATCTAATTATCTCCTTTAACATGTATATTTGTCAGAATCATTCATTCATTTCATTATCATTTTTTTTTTTTCACAAAAGGAATTCAAGTAATCCCAAAATTAATTTTTTTTCTTAAAAAAAATTCAAATAATCACAATATTAATTAAATATTTACTTCTAATATGGCAGTAATAATATTTAAATTGGAACTAATTAATTTCTTGAAAAATAATTTGGTTCTTTAAAGTACTCAAATTAAAAGAAATTACAATACTACTGTATTATTAAAGTACTAAAATCAACCAAGTTCGTTCTTTTAATCATTTAAATTAAATACATAAAAATTATATAATTAAGGAACTGGTATCACGGCAACCAATTTTTTTGGGGGTTGAGATGATGGAGAGATTTTTACATACCTAAAAATAATTTGTAATAATTATATTGCTTCCTTAGTACCTTTGATTTCTCTCCGATATTTCTCTCCCCAAAATTGTGCATCAATTTGATCAACCAATTTTTTTTATTTTATAATAATTATAATTAAATCTGTTAGTGATCGTATTATGTTTCTAGGATCTGATCAGGGAAAAGAATACTTTCTGCAGCTTAAGGAATAAGAATAATAATCCTAATATAAATGATAACATTCCTTACAAAATACTTCCAATTAAAATTTCTTACAAAAAAAATATTCTCATCCAAAAAAAATTAGATTAATTTATGCGTTGTGTTTTTTTTGATGCTATCAGATCCCTATGAAACGTTGATCAGCATGCACCTAGAGTAATTTCGACACATACTCCATAAATTAATACCATGCTTTGTCATTTATAAAACAAAAACATTTATTTGTACAACACAGAACACACATAATACACTAAATATATACATGCACATAAATAAATGCAAAGATACAAAATAATCAAATCAAAAATCTATTCATTTTTTTGTAGCTGTTGGCATTACTGCATAATTACATTTTATGCTTTGTAACACAATATTTTCAACCTTGAAAATTGCTTTCATAAATTTATGAGTTATCATCACCATAATGAATTAATCTGCGGGACAATTGGCGTGCAAGTGTTTCACTCTTATTTAATTGTTTTTATCATACTCTATAGTTGTGGGCAAAAGAAGGGGGAATAATTCGGTAAAAAGCATACCTTCTCTAAAGTTGCTGACATCATAGGCAAATGCATATCCAGACACATGAGTAGAAGTCCGGCACACTTTCGTGGCTCATATTGGCGAAGATTATCACTCGAGCACACTTGGTAGACTGACTGACTGACTGACTCTTATTTCAAAAATTCTAGAATCAAATGTATACTAATTATTCTGTAGTCGAATATCCTTCGACCATTCACAGTTTTCTTTTTAACATATTTTTTTCCCCTTCCAGTCTCATTGGCTGTCCTTAAATTGACTATTAACTTGAACGCCCCCTAATTTTAATTTTCTAGGGGCTTCTACAGGCCTAGTCGTCAGAATGTCTATGTTGTTGATAATTATTACCACACACGGAGATGAGATTTCCCCTTTTGCCCTGTCGTAAATACACAATAATGAAAATGTCTCTGTTTTGTCATTTATTTATGGGCGTCCGTCACAGTCTTATTGCCGCTATAAATTTCTTGTCTGAGTTGTAAATCCACTGTCCTCTGTTCCTTTCTTTTTTTATAATTTATTTCCAATAGTTAGTTTTCTTTACAGAATTGTCTGGTTTGAGTGATGTGGGGGTTTTACACCCATCATTAATATTTCTAGAAAACAATGAAAATATTTTGTAAACTTGCATATTTTTTCATACATCTGTTTATTTTTGTATGTTCTTATGCATTTTTTAAGTTGTGAGAGTATTATTTCACTTAAAATGTTATGTATTTCATTAATGTAATAGGTATTAGAAAAATAAACACAACAATATATGCATATAAAAGAATATTTAATGTGAGCATTTAAAGAATACACTGCAAAATAACATCTATACATTCATACTGGTTAGAAGAATCACAAAATTACTTTTCAGCAGTGTGTATGTCTTCCAAATTTTAAGTTTAAGATACTGTGGTAAGTGTTGTGAAAATATGATGGATAAATAGCCTAAATATCTTCCTTTATTTCTAAATTCTTCAAAAGTCTGACTAATTTTTGAATGTCTTCGCTAAGTTTACATATATCTGATGATGCTTTATACGATGATGTGTGCATTTTTGATTCACGTCTCCTTGAAAACAGCATTTATGGTAATCTTTCCAAGTGTAAGGTTTTTCACCTGTATAGATTTTTGTATGTTCTGTTAAATTCCATTTACTTAAGTAGTGTTTGTAGCAAATAGAGCACATCTGTAGTAGAAATAAATGGACACAGTTAGGATTCTCTTCAATAATATAGGTAAAAAGCACTTGTTAAAGTGTAGGTAGTAAGACAAATCATTTTGTATTTACTCTAATTACGTTTCATATACGAATTCTAGTATTTCTCATATAAGTACTCACATATGTGTTATTCGTTAACGCTACATGTGCTAGGGATGAACCATTCGGGTCATTAATTTCTGAAGTTTGCTGCTGTTTTGGTTCATCTTGTTGAAACATCTGTATAGTGAAAGAAATATATATTTAGTAAAGGTTTAATGTATAAATAATCGCTTATTTATTTATTTTTATTAAATACATGTATATTGCAATCAATTTCGTGTACATTTAATATAAATTAAATTTTCTTCATTTATTCATATGATAGTAATTTCTCTGAGGGGTACATATCTGATAATTTTTAGAAAAGTGTGAAACACAAATTATTCTATGATAATAAACATTGTGGTAAAATTCACATAGCTTGGTTTCGGAAATAGGTTATTTGAAATATGAAATGTTAAAATTAAAGATTGTATTTGTACATGCTATGTATAATCAAAAACTATAAATATATTATTATTTAAAAAACTCGATGGACGATAATTCAGATGCAAGATGAAAACATTAAGATCAAGTGCAAGATGAAACATATAATTTGATTAATACTATGGAAATGCTAACTCAAGATAAACCATGTATACTATATATCATTAAAACTATAAAGATAGTATTTATATTTTAAGCAACTTGATGCACGATAATTCAGAAGTGCGAGATGAAACATCTGATGAATTGATTAAAAATATGAGTAGATTAGTTTTAATACATTAGATGATTATAGCAGTAAGAAATTTCGTGTAGGAGCAATGCGTACATGATGAAAATCGAATGGAATCAATTGACTTCAACTCCAGATCCAAGTTAGTATTTATCTCACGTGTGTAATGTGGAAATATAAAAGGTGAAGAATCAAGTTTGATGTAGATAAATATTGTGGTATTGGTTTAAAAACTAAAAAAGTATTGAATTTTACTGAATTAGAAAGCATAAAATTTGATTAAATAATGTTTTATGTAAAATATTAAGTTTAAATGTCATAAAATTATGAAAATCAGTTTGTAAACTCTCATTTTTATAAGTACTACTATAAAAATATTCTTTTAATATAGAATTTCTGCTTATTGATGAGACTAAAAAATTATTTTTTGTTAATTTTGAATATTTATTGAGTGTATGTAATACTAGGATTAAAATCTTACAAATTCGGTGTTAAATTTTCCAAGAAATTGTGGTTTGTAATCCAGAAAAAGGTGTGATTTTAATAAATTTGTAAATATGTTCATTTTTTTTTTTTTTTAGTTATTTCTCTAACTTGTCATTCATTTGTTAATTTTTGTAATTTTTGTAGAAAAAATGATTTGAATTTTCGGTAATCTGTACTATTTTTTTGTCCAACAGTTGATTTTATTGATTATTAGTATTCTTATTCGGCAGTAATTTCACGTATGAAGTTATTAAATATTAAATATCTATTAATTTTCTTTACTGTTTCATATGATAGTAATATTTCTGAGGAACAGGTGTGATAACTACTAGACTTTGATTGACTTGATTTTCTGATAAACGTTTTGAAAAGAGTTGTAAGTATGTAATGATGCAATATCTATATACTATCGAGAGTCGAGATTGAAGTAGATAAGTATTGGAGTAATAGTCAATTCTTTGTTGAATTTCAAGAAATTGTGTGAGAACATGGTTTTTTACATTAAGTTTATGTAATTTCAGTTACAGTTTTTCGACAATCAACCTAAAAATGGATAATTATCATAGTTAAAAGTTATGATGAAAAGATGTAAGCAATATTAATGTTAAAAAGTTCGTCTAATGTTTGCTCTTATGTTGTGAAAATTTCGAATAGTTTGGTTTGAAATATGAAATGTTTGTAAAAATTAAACTTTGTATTCGTATATGTTTTGCATTATTAAATTGTAAAGATAATATTCATATTTGGAAAATGTTGTTGGGTGTTTTAATAATTTTTTGATAAGTAGATAAAAACAGATGTTAAAATTCTGTGCTATTAAAATATATAGGATCAAGAATAAAGTTTGATGAAAATAAGTATTGTAAAAATTCAGAAATTTTGAAGTGTAAGATGAATCATGTCCTAATTTGATTAATTATATGGGTAGAGTAGTTTTAATATGTCAAGTGTCTAAAGCAGCAAGAAACGATTTTTAGGTTTTCTAGAATAATAATAATAATAATAATAAAAGTATACTTTTGTTGTAAGATTTCGAATGCAGTCAAGACGTGAAAAATATAAGTATGAACCCTTTGTAAAGACAATCAAACTTTTTAAAAAGTTTAAGTTTAGTAATATACTGTAACAATATATGTAAGCAAATGTATTTCAAAGTTGAAAATTTGTGTAAAAAATTGTCTTTTCTTGAAAATTGATATTTATTTTTGTTTAATTAATGATACTTATTACATTTTTGTTGTTAAAAACTAAAATATACGTTTAATTCTTCTGTTAAAATTGATATATCCGTGTTGGAGGTGAGAAAAAAATAGTGTAAAACTAATAAAATTTGTTTAAATTCGTCTTTTTATTCTTAAAATTAATATTTTCTATTGTTTAGAATACGTAATAATAACTTTTGAGGAATGTATAACCGGAAAATGTTAAAAAATCTTAGAAAATTGGTGTTAAAAATATTAAATACAGTTGCTTCAATGATATCTTTTCGATATGTAAAGTGATTGTAGCATTTAGAAATGTACTTCTGAGGAATGTATAATCGGAAAATGTTAGAAAATCTTAGAAAATTGGTGTTAAAAATATTAAATACAGTTGCTTCAATGATTTCAAAAACAAACTCGGTTAAAAAATTCTGTATGATTTCAAGTAAAAATAATCTGAACCTGAATACATGGTATTTAAAGTACAAAATTCACGATTATGAACTAATGATGAAAACATGGGTAACATTAAATATACAGCTAATATATAATTATAGATTAGGAAATTCTTAAAGTGTATCCAAATTTATTAAATATAGTATTGAATACAGTGAATAAGTGAAATATGTGAATAAGTATTGATATTTCCATGTTGCTTTTGAAAATACTAGTGTAAAATTATTCAAATTCGTCTGTTCTTTAAAACTGATATTTATTTTTGTTTAATTAATGATACTTGTTAAGATTTTGTTGTTAAAAACTATAATATACGTTTAATTCTTCTGTTAAAATTGATATATCCATGTTGGAGATGAGAAAAAATAGTGTAAAACTAAAAAAAAAGTTTAAATTCGTCTTTTTCCTCCTTAAAATTATTATTAAACTAGTGTAAAACTAATAAAATTTGTTTAAATTCGTCTTTTCCCCTCTGAAAAACTAATATCTCTATTATTTTGCTTAATTAATTACACTCATTATGACTTCCAAATTTTAATTTGGAGATGTTGTGGTAACTGTTATAAAACTAGAATGGATAAATAGCTTAAATCTCTTCTTTTTTTTCCCTCTATGTGATACTTTTTCTTGAACGTAAACATTTTGTTGTACACCTTTGTAAGTTGTGACGTCAAAATTCTTTGTTATGTTCCCCTACCTGGAATGCATGCATGGAGGGGTTGCAGAAAAAAGTTTTAGTTTAGATATGACGTAATAAGAAATGCTCTGCAGGTTCATATTTGTGTGTTGGGGATTTCTTTAAATTATTCGTTTATGCATTAAAATTCTACTTAGTTGGTATATATAAAGTACGATGAAATTTCCAATTAGAGTAAAAGTTAACCAAATTCGTTTAATTCGTCTTTTTTCGTTAAAAAATCATTAGTTTCCTTTGTTAATTGTTCAATTATCGAAATTCTTTGAGGTAACGACTGTTCAAAAACTAAAAAATATGTTTAAATTTCTATTTTAAGTTGTGTATTCTGATTTTATATTAAAAAAAATAAATAAATAAAAAATATGAAGAAATCAG
This sequence comes from Maratus speculifer, assembly GCA_964019185.1. NCBI lineage: Eukaryota > Metazoa > Arthropoda > Arachnida > Araneae > Salticidae > Maratus > Maratus speculifer. Next base: position 156,226,099 of record OZ025301.1, on the reverse strand, counting down.
TTAAAAATTTAATATTTTCTGTTGTTTTGCTTAATTAATAATGTTCATGAAGGAAATGGTTGTCCAAAACTGGAATGCATGCTTAAATTTCTTTCTATCAAATTGATAGTCTGAAGTTTGAGTTGAAAAAATCGTAAGAAATCAGTCTTTTTCTATAAAACTTGATATTTTCAATTGTTTTTTTACTTAATTAACGATACTCATTAAGATTATAGCTGTTGAAAAACTAGGATGTACGTTTAACTTTCAACTTTTAAGTCGTTACATTGATCATGTAGTTGATAAAAATCGTAAGAAATCAGTATTTTTCTATAAAACTGGATATTTTCTATTGTTTTTACTTAATTAACGATACTCATTAAGATGTCTATCAAGCAAAATTCAAATATATGTTTAACTTTCTTGTGTTAAATTGATAATCTCATCTTGTAGTTGAAGAAATCTAAATAAAATGGTTAAAAACTGAGGTTTTAATTGTTTCGCTTAATTAATAATACTCATTAAAATTACTCATTAAATATAAATTTAATCTTCATCTTATAGTATGATTCCGAGTTGAGATGTGATTGATAATATTTTTAATTAGGGAAGGTTGTTCACCTCTCCTGTTATAATAGAATGTTCCTTTATTCCACTAGGGGGCGTTTGTGGAGGGGGATGCATGGTGGGCGCAGGGGGCACCGCAGGAGGGATGGTGGCGGCGGAACAGCCGGAGGCATGGAGGTACCGCAGGCGGGACGCGGAGGGATGCGGAGGGACGGTCCCTCTGTCCCTCCGCATGAGCCCGTACTCTTATTTTCCTACTACTAATATCGAAAGGGGGGGAGGAGCTCTAAAACTACCAAAAAGTTTATAACGTTATATTTGCCCAGCCGCTAAGACCGAAATCGAATTTCTATAACCTTATTTTCGGCCAAAAGCGAAATTGTCCAAATTTTTTTAAAGTAATTAATACATACATAAATATACATAATTATCAATTAATTATACATATTTATTAAATATACATAATTGTTAATTAATTATAATATATGGCCTAAATTAGCTCTCTATGCCTTAGACTAAAACTTTTTATTTTCATATAAAATGTAATTCATTCATAAATTGCACGAATGATATTCTAACTATACGAATTTCATATAATTAAAAAAGTTTTAGGTAGCCAGTACCTTGATGTATCTTTCATAATGATTTTTGTAAATGACCATCTGTTATAACAGAACTTCCTCAAACAGTATTCGAAAAATTTCTCGATTTCAAACTAAAAATTTTCTATTGATATTAAGTCTGCAGGTTTTAATGAGCATATGAAAAAAGCCTTAAAGTTTAATGCTATATGCATTGCTTCCTTTATAATTTGCACTCGCGTCTTAAGTCAGTCATAACTAATAATTATAAACAGTGACGTTCATTATCCATTATCTAGTGGCTTGATCGTAAAAAAACAAGATATACGCTCAAAGCAGAGAGATAGTTTTTATTCTATATTGCTTTTATGAGTAGTGTTGATTTCAGGTGGTGGCCCGGAAAGGAGTGTGGGACATCCCGCCTCTCCCGTAGATTCTTTATGTCCGACTACTGATAGCTTTAGTTTACTTTGTTTGTTTACATTAGAACGTTTCCCAGGCTCTAGAGTCGAATGTTTTAGAAGACATAAAAGTCTATAAACATAAGGTAATAACGACACTTTATTTATAGTTAAAGCATGATAAATACATTGTTAATCTTCCAATACATTTATTGGGATTCTGATTAATAATATAACACAGGATTTTTAAGGATGCCTAATTTTACAGATATATAATTTAATTCGCATACGAAAAGGTTGCTCAAATACTTAAGAAGGAACCCGCTCACCTCTTAGATTCACTAGGAACGTCCTCGTCGGGCGTCAGGCACATCCCCATACCGGCGCTCATATCCAAACCACCAACTTATTCTCTATCCCAGAGAGAGCACCAAAACGAAGTTCTCAAAGACCCGCTATTTTTCTCGACATCCTATTTTACTAACTTCTCCCTGCCTGAAAATCCCTCCTAAAAATCTTATCCTCCTATAAATTTCTCTCTCTTGCATATCATTATAATTTTTCAAGTAACGCGCAACTTCATATGCAGGTGGTCTGAAAACACATCCTAGTAAACAACTAAACCCCTTTTACGATGTAATGTGAGAATCGTGTTACCGAAATGCGACATTTTTGCAGCTAACATGTTAATCCCACTACTAAATTTGCAGACATTCAAACACCACAGTGGACATATTTATTTCTTTGAACTCCCATATGCGCAAAGATTCTTACTCTTGTTTACTGGAAATTCAATCTTTTCCAGTCTAACTTATAAACATTTTTGACAAATTTATTGGCTAACTGACTGTTTAGCCAGAGTTCTGTAACCCCTTACCAAACACCCCGTTTCACAAGTGTCGTTAAATCGTGGAAATTCTATCCTTTTGACGACTTCCCGCATGCACGTGAACCTCAAACTCTGTGGTGTGGTCCACATCCTGCATCCTTATATAATATGTCTTTTATTTTTTTCACTGTACTGTATTACTCCAGTGGGCCGCGCAAATGTGTCGAGTTTATCCCGACATTTAGTCTCCCCCGGATGACTTGAGATTTTATGTTTCCAATGGTAAAAAAGTGCAACAGTACCTTCTATATATGGGTATACATATCCCCCCCCCCGTATTTCGTTCAGAAGAGCGAGTGAAAATTTTTAAAAATTGCAGAAAAGCTGAAAACTATTAATGTTTTTATTCAATACAATAAAAAATATATGCATATTTTTAAAAATAAATAACCCCGTTGTCACCAGAAAGGTATCGTCTATAAGTGAGTATTTTTTTTATTTATTTTTTTTTTTATTTTAGTTCAAGAGGGGGTGTGCAAACATGCGGAAGAAAATATTGTAGAAACGGACCCCTTTCCCCTGCATTTCCTTGTTCATAGCTTTGAAAGTTTCGAAACTGGTTTTATGTCAGATCATCTAGACCAGTGGTTCCCAAACTTTCTTTGTACGTGACACACAGGGGCGTAGCTTGAAATTTTTATTGGGGGGGGGGGAGCCAAAATTTGGCGCCTTTTAATGTTTTGCCGCCCTTGAATTATTTGCACATTTTTTAGGAGAGAGGGGGGGGGGTAGTTATGCTACTTTTTATCTTTAATTATTTATTCATGGCAATAACATCTATTTAGGTAATATAAGTGATGCAGCCATGGTTAAATTTCCATTTTAAGCGTGCATGCACAGGTGCTGATAAAATACCTCTCCCATCTCTTGTTTTTTCAAGGTCTAAAAAGGCAATGTAGAATGTTTGAAGAGAATCCGAATCCTGGATCCTTAAATTCATTTTCTGATATGATAAGAACAATTGTATTTGGAAGAAAAATAAAAATATAGAACGCAAAGCTAATTACAATAGAGTTATAGTGGTTTCAAAGCCGCAGCTCCCGCCCCAAACTTGCGGGTCAATATAATTGAATTTAGCCTTCAATTTTTTCTGGTGAGATCCTCCGAGATCGGGCCCACTACTATCACTCCCACCAATGTAAAAAAGGAATGTTAAATTTCTCGATGAACATTCGACCCCTTTTCAAGGAAGTAACGGTGGTCTATATACTGAATATAAGAAAAGGGCAGCTGACGTCACTGTGGGCAAAATTATTGTGGATCCTCAGTAATTTCCTGCCCGTCTTTAGACTCCGACTGTACACAAGAAGACAAGGCGATCTGATTGGTCTACGATTGGTCTAATGTCGCGATTTAAAGCTCTGTTGTATGATTGGTCAACGTCGCCATGTTGATTCCTGTAATGATCGTTAAAGCAAAAATGTAATTGGTAGATGGGTTGAAGGAAGCGCTTGTTTGTAAACATGCACTTTCCTTATTCCAGTTTCTGTAAAATGGAATAACATATTTTCCCTTTTATTATCTTAGTTCCCCAGTAAATACATATAAGTAAAAAATAATATGTATCGTACTGCAATTATAACACAAAACTTTAAAGTAGTTATTTTTTCTAATGTGCATTTTTTAAATCGATCGCACGATTATTCTATTAACAGGGCCGTGCTTAAGGGGGGGGCGAGCCGGACATTTGCCCAGGGCCGCTAAAATTTGGGGCCGCAAAAAAGTTGATGTTGTTTTTACAACTCATCAGTTTTTATGGAGAATCTAGTTGACTTGTCAGGCGCAACCTGAGCCCGTGGTGAATGACCTTTAAATTGACCTCAAATTTGTAGGATTTTATGTCTTAAGACTCCATTCTGTCTAAATTTATATTTTTAAGTGAAAAAAAAATTGAATTGAAAGTCTCTGGCATTTTACATTTTATTTTCTGCTTAATTTAATTGTTAAAGTTCTTGCCTACTGAAAGTGACTGAAACCGTGACAAAACACTCAGATTTTTACCGATTTTGTCAAAATATTCCAATTTTCATTTTGTAAAAAATACATATCTAATGCTTTATTTTGTTAAACTGCGGACTTTAGTCACTTTTAACGCTGGAAATATCGTTTCCGTAAGGCGCGAAGGGACTTGCTTTCGCCAGTGTATTTTAAAAAGAATTATCGTAAAATTCATACACTTTACAACTAGTTGGTCTATAGATTAGAAGATTTTATCTGTAAGAGTACACTTTTGGTTTCTTCGAAACTCTAAAACTGCGCTACAGAAGGGCCGCGACTAATTTTTTAACATATTTCGTCGAAATTTTCACCAATTTAATTTTGTAAAAAATATTCCTACTGTCAGAAGTTTTCAAAATTTTTGTTGGTGATTAAATCTGGTCATTTGGATGCTCTAAAAGGATTGTATTATAACACAGACGCTTAGTTTCTTTTAGTGAAGAAAATATATCGTCTCTGTGTTTACTGGTACATTAGAAAGGGTTAAAATTCTGTCTTTTAAAAACCAATGCATTATTGATTAGAAGAAGGTTTCAGCTTTTAAGCACATATTTTTGGTTTGTCGACACCTCTAAAACTGCATCTTGGTGAGGCATTGTAATAAGAGTGAAAAAAGTTTTTCACTAAAACAACCTTTTTTTTTGTTGTTGTTCTTCCAAGAGTGCTATAAATTTTCAAGATTGTTGTAGATTATTTTTAATTGATTGCAGCATTTGAGACTTAAGAGTAGGATCTTTCAGAAGGTTTATTGCGTTTTAATGTTAACTAAATGGTTTGGACGATGTATATACATAATTACAAAATTTCTCGGAAATTTTTTTCTCCCGTTCTTTATTTTCAGTCAGTGCATAACTGTACCTTTAGACGATGCGCCGCAGCTTTTCATTTCTCGCAACGACCGAGATAAGTTTTAAGTGAAAGTGAGTTTGGTTTTAATTAACAAATCTAATAATTATGAGAATTTTTAAATTCCGAGTTTTTTCAGGTGTGTCATGAGACACTTTGGGCTAGCCTTACCAAATATTTCATCTTCGTGCATGCCTATTTCTGCTAGCCATCGCACACCTCGTCGTACACAGACTGACATACACACACGTAGACAGAGCTAAACTTTGTTTTATTAATATAGATCACATAGATTAATATAGGTACATAAGGAATAGAGAGAACTACTTACTAATCTAAAGAACGTAGAATTTTGTACTGAATAGAAATCTTATTTCCTTCATTTGATAAGGAATAAGCCGAATGCACCGTTTTTCCAAATTTAAAATTTTTCGACTCGATAACTGTAAATTTTTTACCAATAATTTTCAGGATTTTCCCAGTTTAATTGCCCATTTTTGTGTGCTAAATTTGCCGACTGAAGCTTGAATGTTGGGTGTAGGGGATTCACACCTCTTAGGATTATTGAGAAAAAAATAAGATGGAGGCAAATGACAACAATTTTGGAAGCAAAGATAAAATTACGTGACATATGGGATTCTGTCTCCACTTAATGTTCTTCTGCGTTTTGGATTATTATGGGGGAAATCAAATGTACAATCATGTCCTCTATCAGATTATGCTCGCAACTACCGTCCTGATATTGTAGGCTTTAAAAACCCGCTGATTTGCATTGTTTTAAAACAAAGGATTTATCAAAAATTGAATTATATCATCTCGAGCAGTAATGATTTTCTCTAATCGAAATTCCATTCATTTCCTGTTGACAATTTACTGGGAGATTTTTCAGTTCGAGGAGAATTTTTCTGCCGAAGTCAATGATGTCGCGATACTTGGCGGCAATTTTCATGATTGACTATGTAAGATCTAGCATTCATTTGAAAATTAGCTTGTTCAAAATAGCATAGTGAAAATTATTGTTGTCTATTGAGCTTTTATAATAACTTATAGAAGAAAAGTTTTATTTTAAACGCGATAAGAAATCATTTCAAACGTAACGTTTTAAATATATTGTTTTGAATATGTCGTAATGGTCGCCATTAAGGGTGTATTCGAAAAAATGATTTTCCATCTTCAACATCTCGAAATTTTCAGATACAATTTCGGACACATTTTTAAAAGTAGAAGCATGAAACTTGCTGAGGGAATTTTTCAAGTGACGTACGAGGTGCCGTGTGATGTCATTTTTCACTGAATTAATTAGAATTTGATTTATAAGCAATTATTTTCTCAGCGTGACCCTTTTTTGCGTTCGCAGACCTCCCACTTCGGAAAATTTGGTCCAAAACGCCGTTTTTGACAGCATTTTTTTGCAAAATTTTCTGCATTTATCAAGGAATTGATAATCACGGCACCTTGTGTAGTTTCTAAATAAGAGAATTCGAAAGTTTGGTGCATTTGAGAGCAAAAATGAATCTAAAAATAAATCTGGAAAAAGGCAGTTTGGATCGGAATACACCCTTAAACGCGTTTCACACGTAATAATTGATTTGTTTTAATGTTTTCTTCCTATTTTAAAGTCAATTTCTAGATATATTTTTAATTAAAAAAAGGTGAAAATATTAATTGCTCTTTTTTTTAAACCGGAAACAGTAAATAACAAGAAAGAAAAATCATTCGTTAAGCATAGATTATAAAACACTTTCAAAACTTCCAGAAATATTTAACAGAACTTCGTTATTTAAAGAAATAATGTTACTGTCCATAGCCAAATATGTATTCCAATACTTTTGAACAGTCCTGTATTTGATCTGTCGGTAATATATTTATTATGTAATAGAAGAATTTAATTTAGCAAGAAAATGCCTAGCAGGTTGAAATTTCACTTTTAGCAATTTATGCTAATAGATGGAAACAAACTTGAATACTTTTTTCAGCCCTATAGTTTACCTAATACCTTTATTACATGCCATCTATTTAGCTAAAATTTATTTTAATCTAAAACATTCGTAAAAATACTGAAATTACATTCTCAGAAATTATCATTCATAGGCGTCTATGTATTCAATTCTTTGCGTGGCCCTGTATATCATTTTATCCATAGTATCATTTTATCCTTAGTAAACTGAAAGCAGTTTAGCATAAAAATGCATAACTTATTTAAAAACCACCTTTAAGTAATTTACTCTCATATTCAGTAACTTTTGTGATCTCTTTCGTATAGCCCCGTGCCCCGTATATCGACTAAAGCATTTATACACTCCAAGTAATATGCATAGATTTAAAGAAATTAAAAAGTACATATCATAATTAAAGTGCTGTTTAACCATTTATCAGCCATCATCGGATACATATACAGTACGTCGGAAAGAATATACTATTTGAAAACTTGTGCGTGTCTTGGTAAATGCTGTGCACTTCGTATCATGATTATATCGTATAACTTATGTTAGGTCTCAGCGACATATATTAATATAATTATGTATGAAATAATTTAATATAATTAAAATATTTCGCACACAATTCCTCTTTTTACCACTATGTAATGGAATTCTTTTGCGTGGCCTTGTAAATGGATAACAGCTATTTTTTTCACTGCATATTTTACAGAAATCCTATTTTAGTGCACGTCGTAAATGCATATAATTTTAATATATTAAATATATTTAATATATTATATCTTTAAAATTCATTTGAAAAGATTTTTCCCCCATAGGCCGTAACGTAACGGTAAACCTTTGACTGTCCCTGTAGATAAACTAATCATGCTAGAACATTCATTTGAAATAAGGTTCGTGCTAGGGTAAATGTGAATAACGTCGAAAATTTTCAGGGCAATCCAAATTATTAACGGATATTAGAGCGCGGACAGACGGACAGGCAAACCGAAATCATAAACATTTTTTAACTTTGTTGGAAAGTATTGAAAAAGGGACGTTTTCGAAATCATTTTAAATATATTGCTTTAAATATGTCGTAGTATTCGTCTTTAAATGTCTTTCGGACTTATGTTTTGGTTTAATGTTTTCTTTCTATTTTATCTCAACTTGTAAACATATTTTTAACTAGGACTACCGTCAAAGGGATTGTCTGAGCGATTTTGTTGAGAACATTGATTTAATTTGTGACAAGTGACGACACAGTTTTCTGTGATAACTTCTAACAGGTGCAGAAAATGAGGTACTTTTTAATTCATAAAATTAGTATATAAATTCAAAAAATGAAAAAAAAAAGTTAGAATTCAAAGTAGTATGTATCAATTCATATATTTTTAGCTATTATGATAATTCTCTCAGTAATTCTTTTTGAATGTTAATATATATGAAACATAACTAGGCGCTATTGATCGTTATTATAATTAAAAGAAATTTTCTGAGATCTTCTCTGTATAAAACATTTTTGCTGTTTCTCTAGTCTAGAAAATGGTAAAATTAGCACAAGATTCAAGTCTTTAATATTTTTCACTCTATTGAGCCCGACATAAGCCAAACCCTAATATAACCTCTGGTTTTAGTTTTTGAATTAATTTATTACATTTTATTTATTTGAGCTTTTTACAATTTAGAAAAATGTACATTTCGAATATTTTTTTTCCGACGGAAACTCTCTATTCATAGCATCCCGAACATAAAATATAGCTTATGTTTGTGACGTTTTAACAAGGCTCTGTCGCCAGCAATTTACTTTTGGAATCGGTTTGATACTTGTTGCAATTGTTTACAAATCGTCATTTAGGACGGTTTTCGCTCATTGTCCCCTGTTTTAAATTTCGAATTTTTTAGGAAATGTTTTTAGAGACCATTTATAAGAAACTGTCATGCTAAATTTCATGTTTCTGCGTCCTTCAGTAACACAAAAATTGCATTTTTAGAGCGTTTTTTTTTGCTCTGCACCCCTTTTGAGGTAGCGACATCGACATAAGATATAGACTTTATTAAAGCAAGGACTGTCACCATCATTTTGACATCATTTTTTTAAAAATCGGTTCGTTACTTCCCGAGATTGCTTAAAAAACTCAATTTAGAAAGTTTTAATGTCGCATCTCGCGCATTTTTACCGTTTTTAAATTTCGTACTTTTTAGAAACTGTTCTTGGAAATAATTTATCTTTTCTAAGTAGTTAACATCCCAAAATTTATGTTTCTATGTCCGTCAGTAACGCAAAAATCACTTTTTTGCTCCTGCACCCCTTTTGCGGTAGTTACCCCTACATAAAATATAGCCTATGTTGGAGCAACAACTATCATCATCATTTTGACATCATTATTTTTTATTCGGTCCATGCTTCCGAGATGGATTAAACATTGCAATTTAGAACACTTTTCGCGCATTTTCACCGCTTTTAAGTTTCGTATTTTTGGAAAGCGCTCTTTGAGATCATTTATATTTTATAAATAACTAACAAGCCAAACTTTATGTTTCTAGGTCGTTCAGTAATACAAAAGTTGCATCTTTAGAAAGTTTTTTGCCTCATTTGGGGTAATGACGCCAACATAAAATATAGTCAATGTTTGAACCAAGGACTGTCACCATCATCTTGACATCATTATTTTTTTAATTGGTTCGTTATTTCCCAAGATTGTTTAAAAATATCTATTTTGAACGTTTTTAGAATGCTTTTCAGTACATTTTAGAACGTTTTTTGCTCCTGTACTCCCTGGGTTAGTGGCATCGACATAAGATATAGCCTATGTTTGAACAGGGAAGAACATCACCATTTTGGTACCATTACTTTTGAAATCGGTTCAGTAGTTCTGGAGATTAGCCTCTACAAACAAACAAACAAAATTTTCCTCTTTATAATATAGGTATAGATTACGTGCGATTTATGATGCTAAAACCTATAAATTAAAATGAACTGTAATTTATTATGAAAAGCCAAAATATGATAAACTGAAAGGATTATTATAGATACTGATGTGCACGGAAAATTTGATTCTTTTGGTAAAAAATTTTTGCGATCTCTTTTTTTCAATTTTTTGTGTTAAAGAGTTCATACTAATTTTACTCTTGTAATACATTTTGTACAGTTTATAACATTTTATATCCATTTAAAAAATTTCGGAAAAAAGGGCCGCCAAAATATATTTCGCCCAGGGCCGCCAAAGTCTTAAGCACGGCCCTGTCTATTAATTATACAGTACATTAACGAATACTTTTTTTCCTGTCACTTTTTAACATTAAAAGACAGTCGTTCAAAGTAAATTTAATTTTATCTTTTGACAATAGCTACTTTAAAAGCAAAAATCAATTATTTCCAAATCCCTTTATTCAATCACTAGAATAAAAGCTTATTTAACCCCTTAAGCAACATGTTCAATTTAGTAATAATATGCTGAATACTGGATATCATTAAATTTCGTCAAAAGTAATTTATCACAATAGCAATTAACGACGCAAAAAACTCAGATGTATAGAACATTTCAATCTTGATTTAAAATAAAGACATATACATTATACACATATATTTTGGAATTTTAGATAGAAGAGTTCACTTTGCACAATGGTACATCGTGTTGTTTATAGAGTTGAATGAAAACTGTTATTTTTCAGATAAATCCAATTTAAGCTGTAATGTCCACCGCAAGGGAGAAAAAAGACCCAGCAGAAGAGTGACAATAACTTATAATGCATATGTACAATTGATAAAACATAACAAAATTATATTTAGGAATTATATTATAAAACAAAAATAGAGCCCCCAAAAAAATCTATTGCTCAGTTGAAAACATTTTTGAAAAAAAAAAAAAAAAAAAAAAAATTCACCATTTGATTAGTAACCCTTGCAAGAATGGAATCAGTGCCACTTGATCAGTAACAATGCATTTTTAATAATAATGTTACAATTTTAAATACAGTGTTTTATACAATAAAATCTGTGAAAATGCAATATGTGGATACCAAAAACTTAAATTAAAAAAAATCATGTAAAACTGAATATTTGTTTGGTTCCATTCGATTGCATCTTACTATGTTTGATTGCTTTTTCGAAAAACGTGTAAGTAAGGGTGTATCCCGATCCAAACTGCTTATTTCCGCATTTAATTTTGATTTCATTTTTGCTCTCAAATGCATCAGACTGACAGATTCTCTTATTCAGAAACTATACAAGGTGCCGCAAAGCTCGATATTTTGATAAAGGCAGAAAATAGTGTGAAAATGCTGTCAAAGTGGGCATTGTGAGCCGAATTTTCTGAAGCGGAAGAGCTGCAGACGAAAAAAAGCACCATGCTGAAGCAATGATTGTTTATCAATCAAATTCTAATAAATGGAGCGAAAAATAAGATCATACGGCAACTTGTACATCTCTTCGAAAATCACCCCAGCAAGTTTCGTGTTACTATTTTTAAAAATGAGTTTGAAATTCTATCAGAAAAATTCGAGATGTTGAAGGTTGGAAAAGCATGTTTTCGAGTACACCCTTAAACATACAGGGGTTGGACAAAAATATGGAAACACCTTTGAGAAATACATGTTTGAAAAGAAAGATTGATTATAATGAACTATGTTGATGGCACTGGAATTTTCGCCTACTGACGCCACCTATACAACTTCGTAAAATCGCTGCAGCGTTCACTCGTTGTTGGAACACTGTCATATGAGATTATCATTGCATTATGTCAGAGTTAACAGACTTCGAACGTGGACAAATTGTTGGCGCACGTATTGTGGGTGCTTCCGTAAGCAAGGTAGCCGAGGTTTTTAGTGTTTCAAGAGGTGCTGTGTAGAAGATTTATTCCGCATATTTGAAATGCGGAAAAAACATCATCCGCTAAATCACAGCGCGGACGAAAGTGTGTGCTGAGTGATCGTGACAGACAATCATTAAGGAGGATTATCGCGAAAAATAAGCAGTCCACAGCTGCAAAAGTTACTGCTGAAATGAATTTCGTGTTACCAAATCCTGTGAGTACCAAAACAATTAGAAGGGAACTTCATAAATAGGGAATTGTTGGCCATGTTGCAATTGAAAAGCCATCCATCAGTAATACTAATGCTTGTAACAGGAAAAAGTGGTGTTTATGTCATAAAGCCTGGACTATAGAGCAGTGGAAGAGCGTAATATGGTCTGATGAGTCTTCTTTCGCATTATTACCCACTTCTGGCAGAGTTTACGCCTGGAGAACGCCATCTCAAGCCTATAATACATCAGACTGCTTGTTGCCAAGAGTGAAACATGGCGGGGGTTTGGTGATGGTTTGGGCAGCCATATCGTGGTTCTCTTCTGGCCCCATGATAACTCTGTAAGGGCGTATTACTGCTCAGACTTATGTGAACATTTTGGCCGATCAAGTCCATCCAATGGTACAAGCTTTGTTCCCCAATGATGATGGTATCTTCCAAGACAACAACGTCCCCGTTCACACAACTCACCTTGTCCAGGACTGGTTTTCTGAGCACGAGGATGAATTTTCGCATCTCTCCAGGCCACCAAAGTCATCAGATTTGAATATTATCGAACCTTTGTGGTCTACATTGGAGCGGAGTGTGCGTTCTTGCTATCCACCTGCAACATCGTTATCTGAACTTGCCACTGTTTTGCAGGAATAATGGTACAATATTCCCTTGGCAAACATACAGAAACTGTATTTATCCATTCCGAGAAGACTGCAAGCTGTTTTGAATAACAACGGGTACCGTACACAAAACTAGGCAAGGAAACGTGTTTTTTTAAAGGTGTTTCCATATTTTTGTCCAACCCCTGTATATCTCTTTTAATTTTGGGGAAAGCTTCATTCCTGCCCAGCCCTGGGTTAAAACTAGGTCGATTATTAATAATGTAAAAGTTTCAGAAATCATCATTAATAAAAAAATAGCTATCTGTTTAGGAAATAAATAATAAAAACCATTAAAACTTAAATTTACCGGAAAACTGAGAATGCTAATCGATTTTTTTCCACTAATAATAGCAATGATAAAAATGAACTCACAATTGCGTCAGAAAGATTAGCATTGTACTTTAAGAACATGCTTAACTAAAGGAGAATATGTAAATTTTTTATCTTCGACTGCATCAATGTTTTTCATCCACTTTTTCATAAATTTGCATCATTTCTCTGCTTCATAACTTCTTTTTCCGTTTTGTTCTCTTTAGTAAGATCCTGGTTTTTTGTTTTTATGTTTTATTTCAGTCATCACTCATGACTGAATTTCTTCTCTCTGGACGACTACGAAAGACAGCTTTTTATTTTTATTTTAAAAATTGAACGAAAAAAATCGCTAGTTTTGAAAAGTCGCATTATTAGCTTCAGTACAATCTGACAACACTAGACACTGGACAACAAAGATGTATGTAGGTCTAACCCCACACAATGAGAACCTTGGATTGGAATAAGGGGAGAGCTTTTCTCCGAAAGATCAAATTACATGTAGGGTTCGAACAATGCCTATTTCCGGAATGTGTTCTTGTTTTCACACTGGGGATAGCGCCTGGTAGTAATCTCAAAATGTCTCAAATGTAATGGATCTCCTATATTTTTTTGAAACCATAATTTATTTTCTTCTAAATTTACAATAATATTAATTCCAAATCATGTTAGTGTTATTTCATTATTTTTTCTTTTTTTGTGTGTGTAAAAAATAATTTAAGAATACCACATTAATAATAAAAATTTTAGGTGCCTAACGGCGCCTTTAAACCTTCCATGGCGCCCTTTTTAAAACCCTCTTTTTTTAGGTGCCTGACTACGCCTCTAAACTTTTTGTGGCGCCCTACTACTAAAACATATTATAGAACCATTCAAACGCACTCCAGGGGCCTCGCTAAGGGGGGGGGGGACAGGGGGGGAGCCTCCCCCCCCAAACATTCCCAAAAGTTGTTACACTTGACAAATTTCATTAAAATTTTAGTAAAAACTGTAATATATTTCCTATTTTTGATAGAAATTGCAAAAGTTGCAACTCTAATTGGGAATATTATTGAACTTTTAACAAATAAGAACTGTATTACATTTTCTAATTGTGGTAAGTTGGCAAAATTATAAAATAAGTTGGCAAATATGAAAATTTGACTTGGCAATTTAAGATCTTCTCCCCCACCAATAAAAAGTCTTAGCGATGGCCCTGCGCACTACAGTCGTTTCCACACTTCTTTTCCCTTTCTATCTATTTCTAAGGATGACCAACAACTACTATAAGAAAGAAATAATTGTACATCTATCCTGGAATTCATTACAAGTCTGTTTTTGAAATTTTTTATTTCAGATGCATAAATTTTCTTTGGGATAGGAGTGAGAGAATAGAGGTAGTAACAAGTCTAAGATTAAGTGCCTTTTTCATGTTGTGTAAGTGAATAATAACTCACTTTGTAATTTTACATTTAAATTAAGTTAGTTTATAATTACTTGTTACTACTAACAAAACCTTTATTTCGGGCGCCTAAAGGCGCCCTTAAACCTTCTTTGGCGCCCTACTGTATAAACTTATTGGGAGGGGAGGCTCCCCCCCCCCCTAAAGCTACGTCCCTGGCGACACACCTTTCAGGAAAAAAAAAAAAAAAAAAAAAAAAAAAAAAAAAAAAAAAACGCGACCCATCAAAGATAAAGTTGTATATCAGTATAGCAATTTTTGTACCATCGCTATACGCTCCAACTGTCCTATCCTAAGAAAAACGCAAATTTTCGTACGGAAGATACATTATCGACAAAAACAAGAATCGGTAATCTCAACGTGTGTAAGTGAATAATAATTAAAACAATGCACAAACTACAAAGATAGTTAAAAATAAGTTCAATTATTATGAAAACACAACTTTATAATCAACTAGCTGTTCTGCCCGGCGTTGCCCGGGTTCATCAAAAAATAGCAAGAATTGCGAAAAAACTTTAAAAATCATAATAAAACCCTCGAAAATTTTAAAAAATGCTGCACGAATTTCATCTAAACTTCGTTGAAAAGAGATGGGCTAGAAAATTGAAGCTGGATTATTTTTACTAATGTGGAAAAATCTTACAAATCGCAAAAAACATTAAAAATCTCATAAAAATATAAAACAAAATTCAAAAATTGTGTTTCAAAATTCGAATAAACTTTGAAGAAAAGAGACCAGAATTTAGTAAATTCGGCTAAAAATTGAACGTCTAAAATATCGAAGCGGGTCGCGAAGAAACGTAAACATCGCTTTAAAAATGGTAAAATTTTCAAAAATCACGGAACTCAAAATTTACTCAACTTGAATAAATGTTTTGAATCTAATTAATTTGATAATATAAAAAACATTTAAATGAAAAAAAAAAAAAAAAAAAAAAAAAAAAAAAAACCGCTAAAAAAATCGCAATAAAAACCTTTAATCGCAAAAGAGAAAATTTATCATATTAGCGAAGAAATTAAAAACCGAATTCCTTTTCCGTATCTGAAAAAAATCGCTGTGGACTCAAGAAAAAAAAAAAGCATACTGCATTAAAAATTGCTATAGATCAAAATAAGAGAGCAAAACAATTACCGTAAAGGATAAAAGTTTGAAACCAAACTCTTATTAGTCTAGAAATTTAAAATCAAGTTCCTTTAAAAAATGTTTAAAAAAAAAAAAAATGACTGAGAAAGCCCAAAAATTGCATTGAAAGTTGTAATGAAAGTCGTAAAACATTAAAAAATCCCTAGGGTAAAAATTCACTGTTATAATATAAAATATTGTAATCAAGAAATCAACCATATTAACCAAAAAGTTTGAAATCGAAATCGATTTCCGGATGTAAAAAAATCGCCACGGAACTTGAAGAATGGCTAAAAATTACATTGAAAATTGCATTAAAAATAGCTAAATATTTGGAAGTCAATGCTTAAAAAATTAACATTAAGGCAGGGCGGGGGGGGGGGGGGGTTATGATCGAAATCATTCATAAATTACAAAATATAGGCATGGAACGCCAAAATCATATTAAGAGATAAAACATTGCATTCGAAACATAACTACATTAAACAAAATGTTTGATATCAAAATTGGTTTCTGAATGGCAGAAAATCGCCAAGGAACATAAAAAAATGGCTAAAAATCGTATCGAAAACTATATTAAAAATCGCTGAATATTTAAAAGTCATGGCTGTAAAAATTTAATATTCAGTCGAAAATATTGTAATCGGAAATCGTTCATAAATAAGGAAAAGTCAACACGGAACACCTAAAATCCCCCAAACTAACTAAAAATTACATTGAATATCGCATTAGAAATTGGCAAAATTCATAAAAGCGTGGAGAACAAATTGTACTATTTATGCTAAAAGTCAGAAACCGAAATTCTTTTACCGATGTCAACAACTGTCACAGAACTTGAAAAATCACTATAAAACATATTAAAAATCAGTAAAATTTAAAAATCCAGACAAAATTTGCCATAGTAAGATAAACATTTATATTAAATTCCTGCGGACATAATTTACCATAATTGGACAAAACATTGAAATCCGAACTCTTTCATTAGTTAAAAAATATCGACACAAAACTTGCTAAACATTTAATGAAAATACACAAAAAATCTGAATCATTGATGTCAAAATTTACTACATTAAGCTACAAATTATTTAAAAATTTCTTTTCCAATTGTGAAAAAATCGCCGTGGACTCGAAAACATCTAAAAATTGTATTAAAAAATGCATTACAAATCGTTTCAAATTTAAAAATAGCGGGGGACAACATTTATATTAATAGAGTAAAATAGTGTAATCTGAATTCTTTCTTAAATACGAATGAAAAAAATCGGCGCAAAGCGTGAGAAATAATGAAAAGATTGCTAAAAATTGCATTAAAAAATCCTTAAATTTCAAAATTCGTAAATGAAGTGTAAATGTTTGAAATTAATTTCCTTTTCGAAAATTCAAAAAATAGCCGTGAGATTCAAAAAGCCAATACAAAACCATTGAAAAGGTCATTAAAAATCGCTAAATGTAAATACATCCCGTGAATAAAAAAATATTCTAGTCGTGTAAAACGTAGCAATCATTCTTTTTTACATGAATTACAAAAAAAAAAATCGACGCAAAACACAAAATATATAAAAAATCACATTGAAAATCACCAAAATTAAAAAAAGGTAAATGGCGAAATTTACTATATTAGGCTAAAAGTTTGAAACCAAAATAATTTTTTAATTGTTAAAACACCACTGTGATGGGGATCGAAAAAAAAATAGTACTAAATCGCATTAAAAACGCATTGAAAAATGCACTAAATATCGCTAGTTATTTTTTAAATCGCATTAATCAGAATTTCATCAAACGGATAAAACATTCTAAACGGAAATCTGTACTATTTGATTATCCGGTTGACCAAGAAACTATCTAGGTCAAACCATAAGATTAAATGAAAATAATGGCGGATCGTAAATTCCATATTCACTTGACATTAAACATGTTACATATGTTTGTTCCGTCATCAAGTGGTTTTTACTTCTTATTTTTATATGTATTTGTATTAATGTTTTTCTAAATTATCTCTTCTTTCATTATTTAACATAAAAATTACATCTATTTGCATAATTTGGCTTGTTTCACGATTGATATAATTTGGCGAAATTGGTCGACAGGATAATCACGTAGTAAATGGAAATCCTTTATATATAATAAAAAATCGACACGGAACACAAAAATTCTTGAAAAATCGCGTTAAAAATCCCTAAAATTATATTATATTAAAAGTTTGAAATCAATTTTTACATCCGAATATCAAAAAATCACCGTAAAACTCGAAAAATTTCTAAAAATTGCATTGAAAAGTGCATTAAAAATCCCTAATATTAAAAAATCACAGGGATCAAAGTTTACTGTAATAGGGTAAAACTTTTTAATTGGAAATATCTCATGAATGACAAAAATTCGACATCAAACGCAAAAAATCTCGAAAAATCGCATTAAAATTAGCTGAAATTCATAAATCTTAACAGCTAAAATTTAATACATCAACCTGAAAGTTTTAAGCAAAATTCCTTTTACTAATGTCGAATAATAGCGGCAAAATTTACATTAAATAATTCACTAAAAATTCAAACATCGTTGCACGAAATCCAAATAAATTATATTGAAAAGAGAACAAAATTCAATAAATTAGGTCGAAAGAATGAAACCGCTTTCTTTTTCGCTTATATGGAAAAATCGCCTCGAAACCCACTAAAATTCGCATATGAATTAAATTTAAAAAACTGAAAATCGGCCTTCAAGGTGTAAAACTTCATACATAACTTTGTGCAGCGGTCTCTCCAGAGCATCGCCAGTACTTTAAAAATTTTAACATGCGTTATAAACTACCTTAAAGCGTAAAACAGATCTCCTTATTAAATTTCCTAATTTTGTTCGCGTCTCTCGTTTCACGCACCTTGAAATGTGTCACACCATTCTTTGTTTACATTTTTTATCATGTATTATAAACCATTTTAAAATTTAAAATAAATCACATTGTTCTATTTCCAAATTTTAACAAAATCGCGTTCTGTTAGTTCCGTTTTTCACCACCAGCTAGCGCACTCTATTCTTCAAAAACTTTATCAAAACGATACTCTGTGAAACAACCTATCAGGTAATATATTACTCGAGGGGGTAGCGGTCTTAAGCAAGAATTTAAGATCTTTTATGAAATTGCTATTCGAAAACAGTGATAACTAAATTTTTGACATTTTAGGTAAAAAAAAAAAAAAAAAAAAAATTAAAAAAATTAAAAAAATACTATTTATTGCATTCTCAACAGCTCAAGATTTTCATAGAACAACTATGAAAAAAATGGATGCTAAACGCAAAAATCTTGAAAAAGCATTAAAAATCGTTAAAATCTAAAATTCGTAACAAACACAAAATTTAGGGCATTAGGTTCTCTTTTTATCAATCTCAAAAAATCGCTGTACAAATTCCGAATAATCTTTGCTGAAAAGAGAAAAAAAATTGCTACATTGGGTTAAAAGAATGAAACCGTATTTCTTTCACTAATGGGATAAAACTGCAAAAAGAACGCTAAAAATCGCCTAAAAAAATATCAAAAAATATCTAATCAAAAAATTGAAAATCGGGCTTCGAAGTGCAAAACTACATGTATAAAAGTACCTTCCCTCCGCATTTTGTAACTCTACGTGCAGCAGTCTCTTCAGAACAGCGCTGACAGACAAACATCCTTCTCTCTTTGTTATTATAGATTTAAAAAAATCGCGGTCTGTTAGTTCCATTTTCTACCACCAGGTAGCGCACTCTATTCTTCAAAAACTTTATCAAAACGATACTCTGTTAAATAACCTATCAGGTGATATATTACTCGAGGGGGTAGCGGTCTTAAGCAAGAATTTAAGATCTTTTATGAAATTGCTATTCGAAAATAGGGGTACCTAAATTTTTGACATTTTAGGTAGATTTCACAAAAAAATACAACTTATTGCATTCTCAACAGCTCAAGTTTTTGATAGAACAACTATGAAATATAATATGCTAAACGCAAAAATCTTTAAAAAAACGTTAAAAATCGCATTGAAAATCGTATTAAAAATCGTTAAAATTTAAAAATCGTAAAAAACACAAAATTTAGGGCATTAGGCTAAAAGTTTAAAAAGATTTTCTTTTTATCAATTTCAAAAACATAGCCGCAAATCGAGAAAAAACACTAAAAATCGCGTTAAAAATTCAAAAATCGCTGTACAAATTCCGAATAAACTTTGTTGAAAAGAGAAAAAAAAATTGCTATTTTGGGTTAAAAGAATGAAACCGTATTCCTTTCACTAATGGGATAAAACCGCACAAATAACGCTAAAAATCGCCTAAAAAATTATTTAAAAAAATCTAATCAAAAAATCGAAAATCGGGCTTCGAGGTGCAAAACTACATGTAAAAAAGTACCTTCCCTCCAAATTTTGTAACTCTACGTGCAGCGGCCTCTTCAGAACAGCGCTGACAGACAAACATCCTTCTCTCTTTATTATTATAGATAGAAGAAGATAGATAGATGAGATTTCTGATACTGGTGTTTACCAATGTAGAAACACATACTAACACGCTGTTTGTCTCGGTACTTGTCTTTCAAAAACAGCTAAGTGGAAAAAAGCATGTTCACATAAACACAAAGTTTTGAATTTCATAAAGGACCTCAAAGCTGATTTAAATATTTCTGGATTTTCTGTTCGTATCTTAATCTAGAAGGAAATTAAGGATTTTCCCTTGAAATATTATTTTCCTGTTAAAATTGTCACATCTTTTTCAGCAGATGAAATAAAAGATATATATTTTGATGATAAACCTCGATTGTTCCGCGACCCACCAAAACAACTGCCGCGGCCCACAAGTGGGTCGCGAACCATAGATTGGGAACCGCTGACCTAGACTTTTACCACAGGATCCGCATACTCAGCGACAGCATCTTTTTGTAATGCACATTATGGGTTTTAATTGATAAATCGATTTATATATATATATATCCGAAACTCAAGGACATTTGGAAAATATCTTTCTTTTATTTGTATAGATTTATGGGATATATAAAACGGTAATATTCAAAAGCATTCATAACATTACAAAGATTAACTAGAATTCACGTTCATTTTAATTTCGAGCAATATTATGTATGGAAGGAGTATTTGAACGCTGAAAATATGTCAATATAGATTTCCTGAATTACTTTAGTAACAAGATGGTTACTATGACAACACACGAGAGATTTACTGCATATACAAAAATATAAATCAAGGCTGATTAAATCAAAGTGACCGCCATTCTGTTTCTATCGTGGCACTTTTAAAATAGTTGCTCCAAGTCTGAATGAATTCGGATTGTACCTTATCTGAATCAGGAGTGTAGTCGTAAAAATAACAGAGTATATACGCTCTAAGCAGAGGATATAGGCTCAAGGCAGAGGGTATATTCTAGAGTGTGGATGCTATAAAGCCTTTTGAGAAACAGGGGGTATACAGTGCTCTTTTAACCACTTAATCGTTGCGCCCAAGACATTCACGGGCTTCAAGCTTCACTGCTTTTATTCATAATTGTTTGATTCCCACCAGTTTTATTAAACAATGTAATTGGTTTTATCCTGGTGTCATTTTATTTGTCATTAAGTACGACGAATATTTTTTTAAAGTGGAGGAAAATTTGAATTTTTAAACCATAAATTAATGCGACCACTGCATTCCAGATCTGAATCCGAAAATTCTACCTAAAGTCAAATCGGTATCCCCACCCCCTTGCACACATATTCTTACTTTTGATTAAGTAGTGGTATTCAAAAGTCAGAAGGTAGCTGTGCTGACATGACATTATAAAAAATAATCTAGAAACTTGCCTTTAATATTTTATTTTAGTGAAAAAATTGTCACATCCATGTATATTTCATCGGCAAAAATGTTTCAGGGCGAGATGTAATTATGTAGAAGCCGTAAACGAAACAAAAACAGAGCTGTAGTCATGCCTCCCCCTCCCCCCTCAATATTCAAAAGCATTCATAACATTACAAAGATTAACTAGAATTCACGTTCATTTTAATTTCGAGCAATATTATGTATGGAAGGAGTATTTGAACGCTGAAAATATGTCAATATAGATTTCCTGAATTACTTTAGTAACAAGATGGTTACTATGACAACACACGAGAGATTTACTGCATATACAAAAATATAAATCAAGGCTGATTAAATCAAAGTGACCGCCATTCTGTTTCTATCGTGGCACTTTTAAAATAGTTGCTCCAAGTCTGAATGAATTCGGATTGTACCTTATCTGAATCAGGAGTGTAGTCGTAAAAATAACAGAGTATATACGCTCTAAGCAGAGGATATAGGCTCAAGGCAGAGGGTATATTCTAGAGTGTGGATGCTATAAAGCCTTTTGAGAAACAGGGGGTATACAGTGCTCTTTTAACCACTTAATCGTTGCGCCCAAGACATTCACGGGCTTCAAGCTTCACTGCTTTTATTCATAATTGTTTGATTCCCACCAGTTTTATTAAACAATGTAATTGGTTTTATCCTGGTGTCATTTTATTTGTCATTAAGTACGACGAATATTTTTTTAAAGTGGAGGAAAATTTGAATTTTTAAACCATAAATTAATGCGACCACTGCATTCCAGATCTGAATCCGAAAATTCTACCTAAAGTCAAATCGGTATCCCCACCCCCTTGCACACATTCTTACTTTTGATTAAGTAGTGGTATTCAAAAGTCAGAAGGTAGCTTTGCTGACATGACATTATAAAAAATAATCTAGAAACTTGCCTTTAATATTTTCTTTTAGTGAAAAAATTGTCACATCCATGTATATTTCATCGGCAAAAATGTTTCAGGGCGAGATGTAATCATGTAGAAGCCGTAAACGAAACAAAAACAGAGCTGTAGTCATGCCTCCCCCCCCCTCAACTTTCATTCTGATTTAAAAAAAATAAATAAAAGAGTACGGATCTCTACGGCATATACCATTCACTACATACCTGGATAACACTAAAGACAGACCACAACAATGATACTTGCCATTGTTAGTCTTGTTACCGATCGTCCATAAAATTACAATTCAACTCGGCGTCTTATGCACCCCGCATTCAAGATGCGGTGTAATTGAGGGCAGCGGAAATATCACTCCTTCCCCCCCCCCCCCCCCAAAAAAAAAATAATTAGCAGATTTAGTTTTCATTGTTAAGTATTCATTTCTTTTTTTTGCCAATTTTAGTTTTTTAAATTGTGTAGAACGAGCATCTTCAGCCCGACCTTTACTTCTTTATCCACTTGAGGGGTCCTAATTTTAATCAAGAATTAAATTTTACTTTTATACTTTGGTTGAAATAAGTTGAAAAATTATATTTCCTCATCTTGAACTAATTATTATATTTTTTTTTTTCAAAAATGCTGGTGTCAATTCAACATAGAGACAATTACTTAGCTCTGAAAAGGTTATGGTATCGGACATCTCAAAATCTATAAAGAATACTGCCCAGTTAAACTGATGGCATTGAGCTCACAGGCTACAAATACTAATTGTACATTAAAGCCTTATATTTTCAAGGGTTAATTCCGTTCGAAAAAAAAAATTAAGAAGGGGAAACAGCTCTCCCCTTTCCTCTTTTTTTATACTTAATCATTGAACCTCCTTTACTATCAAAGACATGCTTTATCATATAAAAGATCTATATCCAAAATTCAGAGCAAATTAGATAATTCTTAATAAAAACCCATTTAGCATTTATATAATTTAAAAGGAGTTATCCCCTTCTTTTATGCTTAACCATTAAACTTCCAAAACTATTCAGAGATTTGAACGAAATCTGAAAATTCTGCTTGAAAAACCTATTTATATAAATTAAGAGGGGGGGGAGGCATTAGAACCCCTGTTGCCCCTATTTATACTTATTCAATGAACACCTAATAGCAGTCACGGAATCGCCTCATCAGAATGATCCTAATCTAAATTTTGAACGAAAACTTAATTCTGCATGAAAATCCCATTTATATCAACTAACGGGGGGGGGGGGCTTTAGAACCCCTGTTCCCCCTATTTATACTTATTCAATGAACACCTAATAACAGCCACGGAATCGCCTCATCAGAATGATCCTAATCTAAATTTTGAACGAAAACTTAATTCTGCATGAAAATCCCATTTATATCAACTAACGGGGGGGGGGGGGGCATTAGAACCCCTGTTCCCCCTATTTATACTTATTCAATGAACACCTAATAACAGTCACGGAATCGCCTCATCAGAATGATCCTAATCTAAATTTTGAACGAAAACTTAATTCTGCATGAAAATCCCATTTATATCAACTAACGGGGGGGGGGATTAGAACCCCTGTTCCCCCTATTTATACTTATTCAATGAACACCTAATAACAGTCACGGAATCGCCTCATCAGAATGATCCTAATCTAAATTTTGAAAACTTAATTCTGCATGAAAATCCCATTTATATCAACTAACGGGGGGCATGAGCCCCCCGTTCCCCCTCTTATACATATCGAATGAACTTCAAAAACTAATCAGGGAAGCGCCTTGTCAGGATATACCTACATACAAAATTTTAAGAGGATCGGATATTTTTATCATGAGTTATCGCGTTACGCACATACGAACGAACATACAGAACGGGCGGGCACATAAGCTCTCAGGCTATGATAGCCTGTGAGCTAAAAACTACCCCTAATATAATGCTGCCACTAAGGTGATGTGCAAACATAACGTTATCAACTTTTTCATAATTTTGTACCCCTCCTTCGGAACTTCGGATATAATACGCTACCATCCCTCGAACTCCGCCCTTCCCCATAGTAATGATATCACTATCAAACTGTGAATTTTTTTTTCTATTAGAATTTATTTCTTTTATTTGGAGAGAAATACAAATCTAGTTACATTTATTTTTCGCATACTTTATTAATTCAAATGAAGAGGTCGATGAAATATTACTTTATATCAAACAACACTGAAAAGAAATAAATATTTAAAAGTATTTTATAATAGCTATTTAATACATAATGTATTCAACAGTAGTAAAGTGTTGTTGCGCTTGCCCCAATCGGAGGAATGGTGGGGCGCAGATAGAAATTCTTATCTATCAACAAAGAAAATGGACAACACTCTTTCTCTTTTATGTAAACACAAACTTCATTTCAAATGTACTCCACACATGGTTTCTCAAACTGTGATTATATAGGCATACACATATGAAGAAATCAAACATTAACGTTAACAAATGTCAAACATTAGGATATTTTATATTTTAGAATTAAATAAAAAAACATGTTACAAATAAAGAGAAAAATTTGGTTGGATCAAACATAACAATAACAAAAGACAACCCCGCCCCCTCTCCCTAGAGTAATCTTAGGATATCATGTGCCAGATCCCCTCCCTCCCTCCCTAAAATGATCTTCTTATATATGTACAGCCTCTAAACAGAGAATCAATACAGAGCTGGAAACAAAATGGCGACCCTCCTTTAGAATCTTGTTCAAAAAATAAATAAATAAATAATTCAAGAAACGAGATGGAGGGCGGAAATGAAGGGAGAAAAGTATATTCCAGACGGCTCGATTGAACTTTTCCGAATTAAAGGGCTTGCATGACATGAATTACATGGGATATAAAATTCTTACGGATGGTGGTCTCATCTAATTCAAGGTCGTCTGGCTTTGCACTCGGTGAAATCAAAGGACATTGACTCCAATATTTCCGGACTTATATAAATAAGCTCCAAAATTAAAAAAAAAGTAATAGTAATTGGCGAAAGTTCATTTTAATTACTTTTATCAGTAGATTTTTTTTATTAAAGCGCAGAGTGTAACAATAAATTATTTTTGGTTTTTATTTGCCAGCGCGTTAACAAGATCTACAGATGAGGCAGAGAACTTATCAATGGAGTATGGTATAATAAATAGATATTTGAAAAATAATAAACAAATCCTGCGACATAGCACAAAATATGCAAATTCATTAAAATGAAAGTTTCAAATAATCCGTAATTTGAAGGAAATTTTTTCTCGCTCTTACTTTTGATATATTGGCAGGCATTCTTTGCGCTTTTCTCATTTAAGGTTTTTTTCAAATGCTCTGCTCAATAAGAGTAAGACGTTTTGACACGTTAATTCATTTTTTAACGGAAAGATAAAATTGGAAGGACTAGCTATGTAAGCACTTTCGAATCGAACTCGATTTTCTTTGTTTATGATGATTAAAATTACCTACAGAGTTATAATTTATTTTAATCACACGATTTTCTACTTTTCGTTGACTGTTTTTTCTGCTTTCGTCGGAAAATGCGATACAAAACATTATTTTTGATGGCTTTTTCTGAAATATCTGTTGTATTTATACAAAAACTGAAAAATGACCCTTTCCGGCGCAATGTGTCCGGTCTGGGCACAACTAAATTTAATTCCAAACTTGCAATTGGCACCGATGACATACTATTTTAATAAAATCTTGATTTTACAATCTTAAATTAAGGAGTTCTTGATTTCTTAAAAAGTCGTTAATAAATTCCGGTGTCAGTCGATAATTTCTCATTTTACTAACAGAATTTGTCCGAGCCGGAAAGGGTTAAATAGTTTCTGAATAACAACACCAGCTAATTTCATGCATTTCCGAACAAAAGTGAATTAAAACTTAAGTCACAAAGTTGCCCTTTTTGATTTAAGAACAACACTGTGGACACGCTAGTCACAAGCCAAGACAATTCAAGATGGCGGCTCGATTTTTCAGCGGATTCGAAGGATGGGCTAAAATTACTTTGATTGACATGCAATCATCCAATTAGGAAATAGAATGCTCTTAACCAATTATCTGCGACGATTTTTCTCTTCGAAGGTGCGCAATTCTAGCCGATTTTATGTTTAAAGGATTTTTTTCAACTGATTTCCCATTACTTTGAGTAAATGCAATGATGTCGAGCTTCAAAAGAATTTCCATCTCTTTATGATTAGCGTTCCAAAATTAAAATGGTTTGATTTTCAGAAAATAAACGAATAATTAATTTAGATAGATTACTATAAAATAAAAACTATTTTATTTACTTAACGCAATCACAAAAAAAATAAATAAATAAATAAATAAATAAATAAATAAATAAAAAATTAATATTGAATGAGGGGGGGGGGGGATATCAGGTACAAGTAGTTTAAATAACTATTTGTTTTTTTTGGGGGGGGGGTAAGGGGGAGGGATTCTTTTTTAGAATACGAAACTTATCAAGATAAATAGCACTGAAGGTTAAAATCATAAATACTTCATAAAATTATGAGAAAAATATTTAGACAAATTTAAATATTTAAACATTGTTTATTTTTTGCGGAGAGGCAAGTAAGCAAGGGCGAAAAGGAAATGGAAATTTTTAAGAAAGGAGAAATAGGTGTTAATCCCAGCCTAGTCGTTTATAGACATAATACATAATTTATTATTGTTTGTAGTGACAAATGTGACAGAAAAAGTGTAGCAAATTTTAAAAACTTTGTGTGATGTTAAGTCAATAAAGCAAAATATTTTGCCAATATTTCAGGTGGAAGAAAATTTAGATTCTTGATGATTTTTACAAGCATTATATAAATACCGCAAGAAGCTCTAACAATTTTTAATTTTGAGCACTGACATAGCAGTAAAGTCTATAGGAGGGAGGAGGGGGGTTCTGAAAACTGTTTTTTAAATGATACAGTCAGTTAAGAATGGTTTTTGTTTTGATCCGATATATTGTACTGATTCATTTTTTTTTATGGATTTACTCAACTCAGCCGAAAAC
This sequence comes from Maratus speculifer, assembly GCA_964019185.1. Taxonomy (NCBI): domain Eukaryota; kingdom Metazoa; phylum Arthropoda; class Arachnida; order Araneae; family Salticidae; genus Maratus; species Maratus speculifer. Next base: position 156,198,627 of record OZ025301.1, on the reverse strand, counting down.
TCGGGTAATTTTGGTATTTATGTTTAGTGGTTCAATTCTGAGCTAATAGAAAGGAAATAATTGCGAAAAGTTGTGAAAATTTACTTGCACATTAATGGAAAATCACAATATTTTATTTAAATATCTCTCTAAAGATATTTTACTGTAAGAAATGCACAAACACAATACGCAAAAAATGTAAACATGTGTTTTGTGTAGAATTTAATGCATATCTATCGCTTTATTTTTAACACTTTCCTACATAGTTAAAAAGATTTTGTTAATATTATAGTTAGCAGAGATTTATAATTAGCATTTAAAAAAAAAATTAAACATATTTAAAGACTTAATTATTTGTGCAGAAGGAGGATTTCAGGTTTTTTTTTTTTTTTTTTTTTTTTTTTTTTTTATTAAAATACGGAGAGAAAAAAGAAAGAATTTAATTTTGTAAGTTGAGAAGGGGGGGGGGGGAGTAGAGGGAAAAAACGGATTTTTTTTTTTTTTGGGGGGGGGGGAGAGATAGTAGGACAGTTTTATAGATGACAGCTTATTTACCTTCTTGAATATTTATTAATAGGATGAAAAATGTAACTTAAAAGTGTTTTAAAGATTTTTAATTTTGTGTACCTCAAAAGAACGAGGAGGGGGGTATACAACGATATTTATGGGTTGTTTACGATTAATTATTTATTTTTAGAATAAAATATGTATAAACCTTTGGGTCGGGTTGACTTCGACTCTTTGCTGCTGTTCAAGTTAATTTCTGATTTTTTTTTTTTTTTTTTGTCAGATTTGGGTCTTGTTGACTGCTACATTTTGTTTTTAATCTGGATGACTTTTACTTTTTAGCAGTGCTTAGCGCATTTGGGACACTTTAGGATTTGGTTTTTAGCACTTTCCAACAAAGTTGAAAAGTGCTTATGCATTCGGTTTGTCTGTCCGTCTGTCCGCGCTCGAACTCCCGTAAATATACTCGGATTGCTATGAAATTTTTATACGTTATTGATGTTTACCTTAGCACGACACCTATTAAAAATGAAGTATCTACCATGATCAGTTTATCTACAGAAACAATCAAAAGTTTCCCATTACATTACGGCGTATGGGGAAAATCGTTAATATACTCGGATTGCCATGAAATTTTAGGACGTTATTGACGTTTACCCTAGCACGAACGCTATTGAAAATGAAGTTTCTACCATGATTAGTTTATCTACAGGGCGAATCAAAAGTTTTCCATTACATTACGGCCTATGGGGAAAAATCGTTTATATACTCGGATTGCCATGAAATTTTAGGACGTTATTGACATTTACCCTAGCGCAAGTTCTATCGAAAATGAAGTTTCTACCATGATTAGTTTATCTACAGGGCGAATCAAAGTTTCCCATTACATTACGGCCTATGGGGAAAAATCGTTAATATACTCGGATTGCCATGAAATTTTAGGACGTTACTGACGTTTACCCTATCACGTACCCTATTGAAAATGAAGTTTTTACCATGATTAATGTATCTACAGGGCGAATCAAAAGTTTCCCATTACATTATTGTCTATATGGAAAAATCGTTTCAAAGGAATTTTAAAGATGTTATACCCTGTCAAACATATTAAAATATGCATTCTATAAAATATAAGGTGAAAATATAGCTATTATTCATTTACATGGCCACACAAAAGAATTCCAAAAGATAATGGTAAAAGGGGGGAATTGTGTGTGGCATATTTTAAATATATTAAGCTGTTTCATGTATAATAAAATTGATATATGTCACTGAAGCTTAATATAAATTATACGCTACTGTCTTGCATAATACGAAGTACATAGCATTTACAGGGCCATACAAAAGATTTCAAATAGTATATTCTTTCCGAAGTACCGTATATGTGTCCGATGATGGCTGATAGAGGGATGAAATGCATTTTAATTATGATATGCGCGTTTATATTTCGCTAAAAATATGCACATTATATGGTGTGTATAAATGTTATAGTTGATATACAGGGCTACCCAAAAGAGCTCACCAACGTTACTGAATATGTGTATAAATTATTTAAACGTGGTTCTTAAATAAGCTATGCATTTTTACGCTGAGCTTCATTCAATTTACTGAGAAATGTTTGCAGAATATAGATAAAAGGATATACAGGACCACGCAAAGAATTCGGTACATGGACGCCTATGAATGATAATTTATGAGAATGTGATTTCAGTTGTTTTAAAAGTGTTTTAGTTTACAATAAATTTTAGCCTAATGCTGACGTGTATTAAAGGTACAATGTAAACTACAGGGCTGAACAAAAGTATTCACGTATGTTTCCATCTGATAGTATGAAATGCTGAAAAATAAATTTCAAGCTACTGGGTATTTTCTTGCTAAACTAAACTTTCCCATTATATCATGTGACATATGAAATACAGAGCTGTTCAAAAGTACTGGAATACATATTTGGCTATACACCATTACTTCCCTAAATAACAAAGTTTTGTTAAAGATTTCATTAAGTGTTGGAAAGTGCTTCATAATCAAAACTTAACGCATGATTTTTCATACTTGTTACTTTATCGAGAAAGGTTCGGATTGATCCGAATTTATTGGGGTGAATTCTTTGGTAAAATGTTCGTTCTTTTTTGCAATTTTTGTACAAAATGTGCGTCTGTTTCACGATATTTTGAAGATATTCGTGTTTTCTCCGTGATCATTTTACAAAATTTGTTGTCCGGTTCGCTTCTATTTTTTTGCTGCTGGTCGGGTTTATTTTTTTACTTTTTGTTGTGGGTTGCGTTTGAATCCGGTTAACTTCTACTGTTTCCTACAAACACGTGACGTTACATACAGCAAACACGTGGGTGGTTTACAATTCTCCATCGATATACAGAGTGATATCGGCTCATACAAATTGCCCTCACTTCCGGGAAAAAAACCCACAACGAGAGTGAAACAAAGAAAAAAAGGAAAACAATAGAAATCAGAGGAAAAAGAAAAGAGAAAGATCATTCAGGTGCCTTGGGTTAGGAAGCCCGTGAATATTTAAAGAAGGTATCCTCCTGGGGGCGATTAGTTTTAAGAATTCATCGAATAAGTATAGGGGGAGAAAGGGTAGCTAACCCCCCCTTTAAATTTAGAAAAAGATTTTTATGCTGAATTACCACATTTCGTTCGAATATCGTAAATCATATAAATAATTGGTTTAAAATTTCATTTATATAATTGTTGGAGATCTCTGAGAAGGAAAAAATGAAAAGTATTTATATATTTATTTTGGAGGGGGATGAAGGGAATTTGTTAGATGACTTACTTTATATGACTAAAGATTAACAAATATGGCTAAACACAAAATAAAGAGATTTAAAGACTAAATTTTATATACTTGGTAAGGAGAAATAGGGGGAAAACATCAATTTTTGTGGAGTTAAGAGTAAAACTATGATTGATTATTTATTATTACAATAAAAGTTTTAGAAAAATCGATGACTTTAAAAGTTTAAAATTTGTGAGCTGGGGAGGGGGGGAGAAACAATTTATTAATTATTTATTTTGGTGTGTATGTGGGATGGAGAAGTTTTTTAAATGACTTACTTTTATTGCCTTATAAAACATTAACAAATAGGCTTAAAAAATAATAAAATGTGGGGAAAGTTTCAATGAATAAATTCTAGGCATTTACTAATAGGATGAGAGGGAAAAATCTCATTTTTAGTTAGCGGGGAGGAGTTTTTGTGATAGATTTTTTATTGTTACAACAAAGTGGCTATATTGTGTAAACATGGATACAGTGAGATAGACAGCAAAACAGCGAAGTGATATTTCTGGAAGGGATAATATTGAAGGCTGTGATGAGAGCAAAAGGCGGGAATGAAATTTTGATACAAGGGAGGGAGGCAAGTGTGATATAAATTATTTTTCTAAATCAGAATTTCAGAGAACTTAGATTTTCACCTCCAATTAATAAATAACAAAAAACTTAAATATTTTTAAGGACTTTTTGCAAATTCTGCATAACTCTAACAAAGTTTTTTAAGGAGCAAAAATTACTTTTAAAAAATTAAACACTTTTTAAAAAATTGAAGAAACATAAGAAATGTGTAGGATCACTCAAAATTATTCCGCTACAGAATGGTCTACGTCAGCGGTTCCCAAACTTTTGGGTTCGCGGAGCCCTTTTTGGGAAGAATTTCTAAGGCGGAGCCCCTAAAACCCAACGATACTCCGTGGTTTACAAAGCAACGTTTCTTTTATGCCTATGGAGCAGAGAAAAATCTACTGAATAAAATACAAGCCAGTAATTTTAAATTCTCTATCATATAATCATTTAACAATTTTATTTAATAGTACTATTATAGAATACAATAAAATAAAAATAAGGATTAAAACCATCTTTTTCTGTATTAAAATATCTACCTTGTGTAATCAGATATTTCCTTCAAATACATAGCAAAAATATTTGTCATTTCTTATAGCTATTAGTATCGAGGAATACAAACTCATTTTTACCCGAGCGATGTTCATGAAGCACTTTTAAGGCTTAATGCATAGCTGCTAACTTTTACGCATTTTTGCTACCATTAAAATTTTACAGAGATTTTCAATTTGTTTAATCATAAGATTTCGACAATTAAATAAGACAATATTTTCTATAAAACTTTTGTGGTAGGAAAAATGCGTAAAAGTTGGTAGCTATGGTTAATGATATCCATTTTTAAAATAAAAAATATTCTTTTGGGATTTACCGTATGATCTCGGAATTGAAAATCAAAAGGGTAACTATGTTTGGATTATGCATTGCATTGGGGCTTAAATAAAACAATTATTTTTTATGGCAAAAACCACATGCACGGATAAAAAGAAAAAAAAAAAAAAAAAAAAAAAGGTAAGTTGTACAGTTTTCATTTGTAGAGAGTTACTTCCGTGTGACTCCAGTAGGCTACTCGCTAAAATGAAAATGCGCGAATCTAGTCACGCAGGAATAATTATATGTAATACGTTTTCACTACTCCCTCCTCCCGTAATAGAACCATGCGATTATGGAATATATTTTCGTTCTTCTTTAAGTTTCTAGTACTTCCAAATATGAAACGAAAATAAATTGCCTCTCAGCTTCTTTTATTTTTATTTATTTTTTTAACTATTTTAAAAAATACATTTAGAAGCAGATCATCGTTTTAGTGTTAAAGTGGGCGGGGCAAAATCTACAAGCTGTATTGTTAGGCGCAGCATTGTTCACTTTTTTAAATATTTTATCAGGGCGGTGAGTGGTCAGGGAAAAACACATTCAAAAATAGGTGTTAAATACCAGTATTTTGTTACAGAGAAATTCGCATTCTTTAATCCCTTTATGTTATTTGAATTCTTTTATAAAAGTAAATACTGGTAGTTTTCTCTTTTTTTGACTGCGTTTTTCCCTGACCACTCGCCACCCTGTTAATTTAAAGTATCTGGCTATTAATAATAGTTTTGAAAGAAACTGTCAGATTAAAGAATTAAAATTTATATAAAAAATAGAATTAATTATTAGTAAATAAATAACTCTGAAATAAAATTCATAATCCAAGCAATTAAAAAAAAGGAAAATAAATATTTATTTCTTAATTGCAGCGTTAAAATTTAAAGCAGTTTTAATGTTTTAAACTGAAATAGAACGTGGAATTTGACATTAAATCACTTAAATTAAAATATAAAAGAAAATTAAAAAACTATCTTTGAAACAATGAAAGCTTAATTAGCACATTTCTTAGTAAATATAGCAAGTTATAGAATATAAAATACCTCATTTTAAAGAATGAAGTGAAAGAATATAAACAATGTGAGATAGGCGTACCTCATTAGGACGTTAGAGTCTCATTACTAAGCAAAATGAGTTAAGTATAAACATATGAAAATGCGGAATTCCAAAGAACAAAACTGTTCTTCCTTTCTGTTTCGATTCATGTTGTACATTCGATTCAGAATACTTTTTTTTTTTTTTTTTTTTTTTTTGTAGCATATTTTAACACGTTCGCTGCCAACTACGAGAATACTCGTAGTCTCAGTACTGCTGAATTTCAACTTTGACACCGACCGTCTTAAACCGAATTTTAAGAACACATTAAATGCAGAAACAAAAAATAAATCGATTTAAACCAAAAATATTATACAGAAAATAGATACATCAATAATGCAAATTATTCGAAGTGTATTGATGTCTTTTAAACCTGGTTATAGATACATTTATTTTTGACACACACATACAATCACACAAATTGTTACATACTTTTGAAAATATGTTGTTTGCAATATGCTTATTTCTTTCTTTCATGTTTTGTTTATTTTCCTGGAATGCCGCGGAGCCCCTGGAAAGTTCAGGCGGAGCCCCAAGGGCTCCGCGGAGCACACTTTGGGAACCTCTGGTCTACGTCATTATGGTCTACGTAGATAAATCATTTGCGGTGTTTCAAGGAGCGCCATACTAATTTAAAAGTAATGAAATTCATATACATTACTGAGGTACTCTGGAAGACAATTATAAAAAAATATGTCATGTATAGCACTTACAGTATACACACAGAGGATCTCCATAGTAATTTATTATATTATGGTCTAAAAATCTTTCGCGATGTGTTGTTGTAATAGTGTTACTCTTTTAAAAACGATGAAATTTATACGAACTTCTAAAATGGACTTAAGAAATGCTTGCGGTATAATATTTGGCGAAAAACATTTGCCATTCAATAACAGAGTTACACAAAAGAATTCGGTTGTAAAAAGCTCTTCGGAGAAAAACTGTTCCTAGCGTATTTAAATTATGTTCACTACTTTGAACATGAAATGCAATGAAATGCTGTTTCGTGTATACTCTCTGTTAAAAAGAATTTCCATAAAAACATTCCACTTATATATGTTGCGGCCAAAACCCGAAATCGGCCAATTCCCGAACTGGCCAGTAACGTTTAAAAATGACTGGCCAATTCTAGAATTGGCCGGCCAATTCGCGAATTGGCCAGATGCGATTAGCCAATTCGCGAACTGGCCAGATGTGATTGGCCAATTCCCGAAATAGATAGAGGCACTCGGTTTAATCATTTCTAACACAGTTGAAAGTGTCTATGAATTCAAATAGTGTAGTCGTCTACCTGGCCGTTCTCTAACTCGAGTAAAGGCTCGGGATGACTTGTATTTGTTATCTTATTTCGTTTATCAATTTATTTTGGCACTGATAGGGAATTGTGTACTGTTTTTTGTTAATTTACCGGGATATACAAAAATATTTCGTTTCAATATAATCAATAAGAATCGTTTTTACGGTACATTTTAATGTTGTTACATTACAACAAAATTGGTACCTATGTATCATTAATAAAGACGACAAACAGTTATTTATTACAGTGCATGAAATATAGCAATTCTAGATTTTTTCAGAAACACTGAAAATTTTATTACTAAGAAAATGATGAAAGAATTTTTTAGTGCCTTTTAATGATGTTACACTATTTCAAATTTAATGAAAATCACATGCTTCTCTAGTGCAGAAGAACTTTTTTTATAGAGTATATTGATTAAGTAGCCATTTTAGTTCGTTTATTGGGACGCCAAAATGAATTCCGATAAAGATTATGATATTGCCAAAAAATCCTTTTTAGGGCATTTTTATAATGTTACATTATTTGAAACATAATGCAATTTACAACCCTAGCTTATGTAGGAAGCAATATATATTTTGTAGAGTATTGGTTAATTAGTAATCATAGTTCGTTAATAGAAACATCAAAAATGACTCCAATGAAGAATTATGATACATTTCATACATAATGAAGTTTATATGCCCTTCTCATGTGGGAAGCAATGCTTTTTTGTAGAGTACTGATTATGTAGTCAATATAGCTCATTTGTAGGGACGCAAAAAGTATTCCGATAAAGAATTATGATAAATGCAAGGAATCTTTCATAAAGTATTTTAATGATGTTACACTATTTCAACATAATGCATATGTGGGATGTAATTTTTTTGTAGCATATTGAATAAGTAGCCATTCTAATGTACGTTTATAAGAACGCCAAAATAATTCCGATGAAGAATAATGATGTATGCCAAAATACCTTTTATAGGGTATTTTAATGATGTTGCACTATTTCAAACATAATGCAATTTACAAGCCTGTCTCATGTGAGTAGCAATATTTTTTTTTAGAATATTGATTAAGTAGCCATTATAAGGAAATATAATACATGCGAACAAATCTTTTATAAGGCATTTTAATGATGTTACACGATTTCGAACATAATGCACATGTGATACTTTTTTTGTAAAGTATTGATTAAATAGCCGTTACAGTTCGTTTACAGGAACGCCAAAAAGAATTCCGGTATAGAATTATGATGTATGCCAAAAAATCTGTTATAGGTTATTTTAATGATATTACACTATTTCAAACATAATGCAATTCATGAGCCTCACTATGTGAGAAACAATGTCTTTTGTTGCGTATTGATTAAGTAGCATTTGTAGATCATTTATAGGGGCGCCAAAACAATTCCAATAAAGAATTATGGCATATTTCAAACATAGTAAAATTTATATGCCTCACTCATGAGGGAAGCAGTAGGTTTCTTTGTAGAATATTGATTAAGAAATCATTATAAATCGTTAATAGGGACTCCAAAAAAGTATTCCGATAAGGAATTATCATATATGCGAGAAATACTTTTACAGAGTATTTTTTTTGATATTTCACAACTTCAAACATAATAAACCCTTTATACATTTCTAATATGCTCTACAACATGTTTTCTATAGATTATTGAGTAGGTGGAATTTACCATTTATATTCCGATTGTTTTTCATGTGCATTTCCAGCTGCGATAAACTTTTAATATTTATTTGTAAAGCAATTTGTAGATCATAGAAAGCTTTAATGAAAGATAAAATAAATAGATTACTAGTTGCGGAAACCTATTGCTGAAATGAAATTTTACTTTTTTTTTATGCTTATGTGGATATCTCTTTACATAAAAAGAACCGGAGTAAATTCTCTTAACAACATTGCGATAGAGTTGCATGATATTTTGTAATCTACACAGTGATTCATTTCCTTTCTTGTTTTAAGTTTAAAATTGCATATTTGTCGATGAGTTACGTTTATTACTTTAAAAAAATCCCCCTTCATGTTTATTTTAATTTGTAAAGAATCTTCTGCAGAATGTAGTTAATCAGGTTCAAAAGAATTGGAAATAATGCGAAATACTATAAATTTACTGAGACCATTTTTATACAAATAAAAAATAATATTTCTATTAGAAAAAATGGCAATTTAGACCACTAAGGTGGCATATCAGAGTAGCATGGAAATATCCTTTTCTGTCACGTGTGCATATCAGTGCCATCAAACGGAACCGTCGCAAATTACGTTCTTCTTTGAATAAGAAACAATTTCTAAAAGAATTTCATGACGGCGCCGCATCTACTGGGTAGCCTTAAATCCCCAATTCGGGTGTTGGCTAAGGCTTCTCGGCCAGTTCGCGAATTGGCCGGCCAAAACCCGAAATACGCTATTCATTTCATGTATTTCGGGTATTGGCCGGGAAGCTTGGCCAGTTCGGGTATTGGCCGGCCAGTTCTAGAATTGGCCAGGCTCCGGGTTTTGGCCGCAACATATATATAATCTAATTAAACCTGTTGAAATTGGTCATCTGTTTCCCGCCGTCCTTGCTTTTTGTATCATTTAAAGTCTCTTCTTTTTCACTATTCGTTTTTTTTTCTTTTCTTTTCTTAAGGAAGATACTGCACATTCAGTCTAGCTTTATTAATGTTACAGTGTTTTACAATTAAGTTTTCTTTCAAAATTTATTATTCATTGCAGAACAATGTAATAATTCCCACGAACCATCTGTCGACATATAAAAAGATGCGATTCAATAGCAAGATTTCAATATGATGAATACCAGAAGCGATGGGGCGATCGCCCCCTCCCCCTTTGAGCCCAATGAAGGGTCTGCAAAATGATATTAGATGTCAGCAGGATAAATGAATCGTGTTTAAGATTGAGAACGGTGCGACCTGATCGGACTCGACGAAGCTGTCACTGCCCGGGTTGGGCCGGGCCAGTTTTAACTCATGAGACTAGGACTTGGTTAGGTCTAGAGATCTGCATCGCCCTGTATCAGACTGGCAAAAAAAATAAACAGGCCGTATGGGCCAGTTCGATAAAAAAGTTTAACGGGCCTGCCGGCGTGTTATAAAGATTTCGGCAAAAACGCTAAAATGAGATCTATTTTCAATGAATATGGGTTTAACGACCATAAGTATAAATGTGCGTCACGAGTAGATACTAGTTTAACAACATCAATACATAAATGTAACGTGTACAGCGTAGAAATCAGAATCGGACAGTTGCTTTGTGTCTATACGGGTTTAATAATTTTTTGGCAAACTGGAGCCGGGCCAAGATCAGGTTTGCACTGTTTTTCTACATATAGTCGGGGTCAGAACTAGACTTAATTATTCGTAAGACGTGTAGGGCAGACAACATTATTTGTAAAAGGAATAAAAACTATTAACGTACTGTTAACGTACTTTTTGGAAATATACTCCTTGGTGTTTCTTAAATTCATTTCTGAACAACACGAAAGTTTGACAATTTTTCTGACTAATTTTTAACTATAAAGGCACAAAATTGACAAGCCTGACTATTGAAGGGATTTGGAATCGAACAGCAAATTTCATTTTTGCTAAATAAGATATTTGTTTATACTTGTCGAGGTATAAGAGATTCTTGTCACGTGGTTTCAGATTTTTCTCCTTTTGCATGTTGTCGCTTCGGGAAATTCGATTCAAAACGCTAATTTTCACAATATTTTCATAAATATGATGAAAATTAGCGTTTTATATAGTGTGTTGCGCATTGTATTTGCTTGTATCAAAAAATGGACAATGCCATTCCATTACATTGTTTCTGAATAAAAACACCTGTTAAACTCATGTGTTTCCAAAAAGAAATGAAATCAGAAATGCATAAAAAATAGCTCCTCTAAATTTGAGAAAATCTTTGATAAAGTGATAAAGAAGTATTTTCATAAATGTACTTCTTATTACACAGCTTCAAAAGTTATGATAATTTTAACTTCCTTTTTTTTTTCTTTTATTCTAAACCATATTATTTTTTCAGTGCATCTTTATTTGAATGTTGAAAGTCTAAGAACCTAAGTAATCTTTAATGTTCTTATTGTGTATTGTCAGTAAAAATTTTCTATGAAATCATCTAATAAATATGAATGCAGTAATCTTTAAAAAATCTTAATTGTATGATAAAAATCTGATTTTGTTTCGAAATAAAGATGCAGGCCAATTATTATAGCCTGGACTATTTTCACTGATTTCTGTACGGGCCGGGCCGGGCCTGGCCTAGAAATGTAAAAGTGTAAACGAGCGGGCCAGGCTCTGGCTGAATATTTTGTTTTATACCGGGCTGGGCTAAAATAACATTCATTCGGTCCGGGCCGGGGCGAGACTGGAGAATCCAGCCCGTCCAGACCTCTAGTCAAGTCTTCACTCTTTCGGAAATCATTCCGAGTTCGGATCTTACTTTTTTTTCTGCAAAACTTGACCACACTATATTTTTTCTTCCACTTAGGGCCTGGCATGGACTTCGTTCTTTTAGAGGTCTGCCCGAACCTAAATTTCCATGCCCAGGCTCAAAAAGCAATTCAATTTTAACCCAACCCAAGCTCGCTAAAAAAAAAAATAAGAAAAAAATAAAAGAGAAAAATCTGATTCAGTACCGAATAGCCTGATACAAAACAGATCAACAAATCCAAAATGAAACAAAACCAATCTAATATTTGAAGGAAATTGGGAAAGGTATCTCAAGAACTAAATCCGAATTTGTCAAAATCCAAAAGAAGAAATGTCCCGAATCCGAAACGTTTAAAGTCAACTCGACTCATAATATATCAATCCGAACCCAAAAATTACAAATTATGTCAAATCGAGCCCTTACCCGAACACCTGAAACTGAAATGAAAGAAAATGAGTTCATGTATTTTAATAGAATTAAAAAATATGTTTTACATCTTCAACTTGAATGTTATAATTTATAGAGAAAAAAAATCTAGTATTTGCTCTCTAGTGCAAAACCTATTCCTAAGTCAGCCAGCTCAAACTTGGTCCGTAGCAAAAAAGTATAAATCTATCCGGCCTACTACAAAAAACAAACTCAAAAAAAAAGAAAAAAAAAATCCCTAACCAAACTTTCTAATTAACTCGAATCCCCACCTTGTTCTTTTGCGCAGCATATCCTGATGTAACTTTGCGCCATAAAACCCCATTCAACCAACCAATCAATCAACCTGAGTGCTACTCTCAGAAGTGAAATTTTATCCAGAACAGAACCGAATTTGAAAAAATGTAGGTCAAACTGACCCAAATCCGACCCACAGCAAAAATGTCAAGTCGATTCGAACACGACTCACTGCAAAATTTAAAAATAATCTCCACCAGCAATGAAAAACATCACCTCCTGCCCGAACCTCCAAATCTTGAAATCGCTCCCCTTTGAGAATTCTCGTGTTCCCCCCTTGAGAATTCTCGTGTTCCCCCCTTGAATCAGAAAAGAATGTTCATCTAAGAATTGCACTTAAAATAACTTCATTTTTCAAATATTCGACAAAAAAATTTATTTGATCCCTGAGCGTATAGTATTGCCCTGATTCCGATCCGAACCCGAAAATACTAATTGGAAATCAAATCAAAACTCGACCAAAAATTTTTTTGTCAATTTAGAATCGAAATGAAAGAAAAACAATCCATGTTTTAATGGAATTATTAAATGTCGACATTTATATTTCTAATATCAATTTTATCTTTTATATAGAAAATAAATATCTAATATATACTCATAACGGAATCAACCAAAGAAAGATGGCTAAATTGTTGAAAAGTGTTCGTTAAATAGAGGTATCTTCTATTCGAGACATTCCGTATGGATATTTTAATGTACATGTTAACACTTGCGAGTAGCAGTGTTAACATGTAAATTGAAATGTAAAATCTTAAATATTCATAATTAACTATTTGGAAATGTCTGTTATGGCATTTTATATAGTTTTATTTAATAGTGTCTTCGATATTTTCTTTTATAATACTCCTTTAAACTATTTTCTTCCATAACGGATAAAATATTTAGACTTTCATTTGAAATATGGGGTCGAGTCGAATCCTTCTTGCGAGATTGAAAATCCACTATGAATCAGATCAGAACCCAAAATAGTGTAAATTAATTTCACCCGAAAACAACAACAGCAACAAAAAAGAATGCAGAGAAAAGCAGATAAAAAGTAGAATTCCACTCGGTCCGCAAGAAAAACGTAAAAATCCACTCGACCAGTAGCAAAAAAGTAAGAAGTCAACTTGACCGAAACCAAACCAGCGTCTATAAAATAGTACTCAACTCAACCCCCCCCCCCACACACACACACATACAAAATAGAAATCAACCAGACCCAATACCAACCAGCAGCAATAAAGAAAGAGAACCGGACCCCAACCCAACCCGCAGCGGAAAGTAGAATTGAACCTTACCCAAACACGACTCGCAAAAAAAAAGTATTTAACCAGAACAACGGCAAAAAGTAAACTGGACCGAAACCCGACCTGCAACGAAAAAAATTAGCCCCGATCCTACTCACGATGAAAAAAAAATTGTCCCGACACGAGCTGCAGGTGCGATTGAATCTCCAAATTTCTGAAAAGTCCCCCCCCCCCTTTTTTTGAGGAGTCTCCATATCTGCCCTTGTACCAGGACAAACAAAAACTGCTAAAAACTGCAAAATCGTCTAAAAGTTTTACAATGTTATATTGAATTGTCACCCATTAAATATATACGAACTTGTAAAGTTTGTAAATATCTCGACAAATCTTGTCCACGATACTTTGTACTATGATGTTTTGGAACATGCAAAAGCCTTCTGCTCGATAGAAGCTGCATTAGTTGAACGTCGACAAAAAACACCAAAGAAGAAACAATTCTGAAAAGTATTAGAGAGTAAAATTTGCTGAATAGCAGACTTTAAAAAAATTGCTATATTTTGCCTTACAGTTTCATTATTTTTACTTTTATACTATAACTAGCGGCCCGCCCTCGCTTTTCTTCGGGTAGAGCAAGTCGCCCAGTCCCCCGCCACTACTAACACCGCAAATTGTTTCTACCACTTCATCTCATTAAATTCAACTATTAAAAACATTACCCTCATTTTAGGTAGTCGGATAAAAAAATAGCTTATATGTTAATCTAAAGTGTCAGATACCTCCATACAAAATTTCATAAAAATCGATCCATCCGTTCTTGAGTTATAAATTTTGTAACTAACACGATTTTGCTTTATGTATATAGATTATAGCAGCCTGCCCCGACTTCTCACGGATATTTAAGAAAAATTTCAAGTTATAAATTTTTCCACACTCACTCATAACCTAATAATTAAAATGCCGTCTCTGACATTGACTCCCCTCCCGTGCCCCAGTGACGCCTACATCACACATTATGATGCAGCCTAGTCGAGCGGGGTAAACGGCAACCATTAAATCAGTCTTGATTTTGAAGTAATTTATTTTGATAAGAATCAATACCAAAGTAACAAGAAAGAGCTTTTACAGAAACGGCATTTTAATTATTTTTTTAAATAAAAAACACTTATTGTGACATAACTATAACAGTTAGACATATGCTGTTGCGACATTTTTTGTAGATAATTGCATGTTAACAAAGTCGTAGTACATTATTTTGTTCTATAATCAATAGTATTCGCAACGCACGCGATGTAAAGATTTTTTAAGTTCATTTTCTACACTTTGGGTTACAATATTGGCATTTTAATAAGGATCCCTAATTTTTTTGAAAATATAATATAGCCTATGTTCACCGGAAATAGTATAGCTTTCATACGGTGAAAGAATTTTTCAAATCCGTCAAGTAGTTTCGGTGCCTATTCAATTCAATTCAAACAAACAAACAAATCTTTCATTTTAATAATTTTAAATTAAATAAGTAATATTTATCCCTAGGCTTATTGAAAAAGTCCGCATTTGAAATTGTAGAAAATGTTACAATTTTAAATATTTGACTGCTCCTCCTAAAAAAAATCCTCCCTCCCCATATTTGATGCTCACTACTCTTTAAAATATTTACTATCTGTTATAACTTTTTTGAAAACTCCAAAACAATCGTTTCGTGATTTGTTTTTAACTTTAATTAATTTGCGTTTCAGCATTTCTTTTCCTTTTTTAGTAATTGCTAAATAGTTTTAAAAATTAAAAAACACGGTTTTATATCGGGTCGGGCTAAAAAGTTTAAAATGTTTTTTTTGGGGGGGGGGAGGAGGGAGTTGCAATTTTCATTTAGTTACGATTTTCATATGTGTTTCAGTGATTGTCATGTGTCTAGTGGGTCAGGTAACCTTTAGTTTCTCAAATTGCTTTTGATTCGTTCATCCTGCGTTTTATTTTTATCCTTTTAAGCAGCGACTATAGCCTATGTTCACCGGAAAAAGTGTAGCTTTCCAACGGCGAAAGAATTTTTCAAATCCGTCAAGTAGTTTCGGAGCCTATTCAATGCAAACAAACAAACAATCAAATCTTTCCTCTTTATAATATTAGTATAGATAAATAATGATAAATATTTGCAATTCGTTGTCTTTGCAAATATACCTTTATGTTATATTAAAATAAAATGTATTACACAGGATAAATTTCCCATTTTTAACGACTGTTAAAAGTGTATCGTTTTCCTCAAAAGTAATAAATATTAAAAAATATTTCTTTAAAGTTTGAAACAAGTTGATCAACAATTTTAAAATTACCAATCTTTAAAACTTCTAACTTTAATTTCTGCTTATTTTTGATAAAACTGTTTTTCGAACTGAAAATGCTTATTTTTTTTACTGTTTTACTTAATAATACTGGACTGAAATTTGGCTGCCTAGTATCGTATAGTACCAAAAACAAACACAGGGAAGAGAAAACTGCGCCCGGGGCAAAGTTTCAATTTGGCGCCCCCTTTCCCAGCTTTTTCTTGTAACAGCCCAAGAATGATGTTGATAGTATAAATATGGCGCCACCCCCCCTTCGGACAGCGCGGTGTTGAATAAGCCTCCTCAAAATGTACTCCTTGCAGCGCCGTGCGAAAAAGAGGGGGACGAAGGGGGTAGTTGCCCCGGGTGCGAAATTTAGGGGGCGCCAAATTTTTACTACTAACGTAATTTTTAGTCTGTCACAAGAAAAAGTTCAGGGAATGGGGCGCCAAACTGAACATTACTCGGGGCGCAGTTTTCTCTTTGCACACCCCTGCCCCCCCCCCCCCCCTGTTTCATGTATTTTGCAAGCTGTATAAGGAAATTTATAAATTCCAAATATAGCTCCTTGTCCTTTTAATGCTACCTATGTATTTCACAAAAGTTCCAATTATATTTTAAAGTTATCAGAATTTCCTTTTTGCTAAAAAGGAGCTTACTGTAATTTGTATCAAATCTACCTTGTTTTGTATGGACTTGAAAAAAAAATATATATACAAAGAAATGTATAATTGTCTTCTTTGGAAGTTAGTTATAACTTAAAAATAGCGTTAGTTTTATAAAAACAAAAAATTAGAAGTCGTAATTTTTTTCAAGACTATTTTAGTTAAAATTTATCAATAATTGTAGAAAAAATAAATCCAAACTTTGAAATAAGGGAGGTTATTTTAACACGTTACTGTAAACCAATAACAGAAAGGAAATACGAGGAAAGGAAAAAAGTTACTTTCATTTGCTAAAATTGATTCGTGTTAACCAATCGAATTTTCAAAAGGGCAGGAGAGGCGGAGCGCATATAATTAAAACGCTTTTTTTGTTGCATTTCTGACCAAAATCTTTTCGAATTTTGCTCAGCCTAATTGCAGTAGAAATATGGAAAGCATATCATTGGAAAGCTTAAACACTAATATTCCGTGAAGCGTTTTTAATTTTTTCTGAATTTTGCTGAAATAGATTTTATAAGAGTAATAAAAAGAATACTGCCCAGTTAAACTGATGGCATTGAGCTCACAGGCTACAAATACTAATTGTACATTAAAGCCTTATATTTTCAAGGGTTAATTCCGTTCGAAAAAAAAATTAAGAAGGGGAAACAGCTCTCCCCTTTCCTCTTTTTTCATACTTAATCATTGAACCTCCTATACTATCAAAGACATGCTTTATCATATAAAAAATCTATATCCAAAATTCAGAGCAAATTAGATAATTCTTAATAAAAACCCATTTAGCATTTATATAATTTAAAAGGAGTTATCCCCTTCTTTTATACTTAACCATTAAACTTCCAAAACGATTCAGAGATTTGAACGAAATCTGAAAATTCTGCTTGAAAAACCTATTTATATAAATTAAGAGGGGGGGGAGGCATTAGAACCCCTGTTGCCCCTATTTATACTTATTCAATGAACACCTAATAGCAGTCACGGAATCGCCTCATCAGAATGATCCTAATCTAAATTTTGAACGAAAACTTAATTCTGCATGAAAATCCCATTTATATCAACTAACGGGGGGGGGGCATTAGAACCCCTGTTCCCCCTATTTATACTTATTCAATGAACACCTAATAACAGCCACGGAATCGCCTCATCAGAATGATCCTAATCTAAATTTTGAACGAAAACTTAATTCTGCATGAAAATCCCATTTATATCAACTAACGGGGGGGGGGATTAGAACCCCTGTTCCCCCTATTTATACTTATTCAATGAACACCTAATAACAGTCACGGAATCGCCTCATCAGAATGATCCTAATTTAAATTTTGAAAACTTAATTCTGCATGAAAATCCCATTTATATCAACTAACGGGGGGCATGAGCCCCCCGTTCCCCCTCTTATACATATCGAATGAACTCCAAAAACTAATCAGGGAAGCGCCTTATCAGGATATACCTATATACAAAATTTCAAGTGGATCCGATATTTTTATCATGAGTTATCGCGTTACGCACATACATACAGAACGGACGGGCACATAAGCTCTCAGGCTATGATAGCCTGTGAGCTAAAAAGGGCACAACACCTCGAATTTCACTGAATCCAAAATTTAGAGGGTCCTCAGAATAGAACTACAACGAAAATCAGAAAAGTACAAACTAGCCCGGTAATAGAATGTCCTCAGCTATCCTGAGAAAAAAAATCGTTTAAAAATATTGAAAATTAAGCGAGATATTAGAAAAGATTGCGCCCATAGACTTACCATTAGCGGTCGGCTTTTACCGCGTTACTAGTGTGTGCTCTTAAGAGCCCACAATAGTCACAGGGAAAATGCAGAAAAAGACCCGGATGACCATGTAAAGTCCGGGTCTTTTTGTGGGCTCTCAAGAGCCCACAATAGTCACAGGAAAATTACAGAAAAAGACCCGGATGACCATGTAAAGTCTATGGGAGCGTTCTTTTCTAATATCTCGTTCAAATTTTAATATTTTGACAAGATTTTTTTTGCATAAAATAGTTCAGGACGATCCACAACCGGGCTAGTTTTCACTTTTTCGATTTTGGTTATATATTTTTTATATTATGATAGTTTCAGTTTCAAAACCGGTTTAAACCGGTTTTGAAAATTAAAGTAATTTTTTAAAAAAAATCTAAAACCAAAATCGAAAAAGTAAAAACTAGCCCGGTTGTGGATCGTCCTGAACT
Source organism: Maratus speculifer (assembly GCA_964019185.1). NCBI lineage: Eukaryota > Metazoa > Arthropoda > Arachnida > Araneae > Salticidae > Maratus > Maratus speculifer. The sequence continues at coordinate 156,179,964 of OZ025301.1, read as the reverse complement.
ATTTTATGCAAAAAAAATCATGTCAAAATATTAAAATTTGAACGAGATATTAGAAAAGAACGCTCCCATAGACTTTACATGGTCATCCGGGTCTTTTTGTGTACTTTTCCTGTGACTATTGTGGGCTCTTAAGAGCCCACAATAGTCACAGGAAAAGTACAGAAAAAGACCCGGATGACCAAAGAGCCCACAATAGTCACAGGAAAAGTACACAAAAAGACCCGGATGACCATGTAAAGTCTATGGGAGCGTTCTTTTCTAATATCTCGCTCAAATTTTAATATTTTTGCATGATTTTTTTGCACAAGATAGCTGAGGACAATCCACAACCGGGCTAGTTTTTACTTTTTCGATTTTGGTTATATATTTTTTATATTACGATAGTTTCAGTTTCAGAACCGGTTTCGAAAGTTAAAGTAATTTTTTAAAGAAAATCTGAAACAAAAATTGAAAAAGTAAAAACTAGCCCAGTTATGGATTGCCCTCAGCTATCTTGTGCAAAAAAATCATGCAAAAATATTAAAATTTGAGCGAGATATTAGAAAAGAACGCTCCCATAGACTTTACATGGTCATCCGGGTCTTTTTGAGTAAAAGAGCCCACAATAGTCACAGAAAAATTACTCAAAAAGACCCGGATGACCATGTAAAGTCTATGGGAGCGTTCTTTTCTAATATCTCGCTCAAATTTTAATATTTTTGCATGATTTTTTTGCACAAGATAGCTGAGGGCAATCCACAACCGGGCTAGTTTTTACTTTTTCGATTTTGGTTATATATTTTTTATATTACGATAGTTTCAGTTTCAGAACCGGTTTCGAAAGTTAAAGTAATTTTTTAAAGAAAATCTGAAACAAAAATTGAAAAAGTAAAGACTAGCCCGGTTGTGGATTGCCCTCAGCTATCTTGTGCAAAAATATCATGCGAAAATATTAAAATTTGAGCGAGATATTAGAAAAGAACGCTCCCATAGACTTTACATGGTCATCCGGGTCTTTTTGTGTACTTTTTCTGTGACTATTGTGGGCTCTAGTCACAGAAAAAGTACACAAAAAGACCCGGATGACCATGTAAAGTCTATGGGAGCGTTCTTTTCTAATATCTCGCTCAAATTTTAATATTTTTGCATGATTTTTTTGCACAAGATAGCTGAGGGCAATCCACAACCGGGCTAGTTTTTACTTTTTCGATTTTGGTTATATATTTTTTATATTACGATAGTTTCAGTTTCAGAACCGGTTTCGAAAGTTAAAGTAATTTTTTAAAGAAAATCTGAAACAAATATTGAAAAAGTAAAAACTAGCCCGGTTGTGGATTGCCCTCAGCTATCTTGTGCAAAAAAATCATGTAAAAATATTAAAATTTGAGCGAGATATTAGAAAAGAACGCTCCCATAGACTTTACATAATCATCCGGGTCTTTTTGCGTACTTTTTCTGTGACTATTGTGGGCTCTTAATGGTGTATTTAAGAAGTTTTCCTTGTTATTATGCAGTACACCAATTTTTATTACTTTCTGGTTTAGCTATTCACTTCCGTATTTTGGCCAGCAAGATCAATTTCATCAGTCGGTCTAAAAATACTTTGGCTGCAGTATTCAAATTACAAAACTGTAACCAATTAAAATATTTAAGTTAATTTTTCAAACTCTGCAAAAATGAAAACAAAAGATAATTTTAAAATGATTGTTCATTAGAAGAAGCTTCATTTTATATTTAAAATAAGATGAAATGTTCGAAAACAGGGAATGCAGCAAACATAAGTTCAGCATCAAAATTAACTCTCCTCGTTTTTTTTTTTTTTTTTAAACACTTCAAAGATACGGGAGAAAGAAAAATAATAAATGTTTACGAAATAAAAGCTTTGAAATCAAAAGCGATGGATTAGTGAACAAGATCGCTAACGCAGAGTTAGCGAAGCGAGAACCTTTTGCTTACTTTTTAATCTTCTACAGGGCCGTAGATAGAAGTGAATAATAGGGGGGACTCAAGAAAATATAGGGGTTCATATTTCCTCTCATGCAGAAAGATAAATTAGTGAATATTCACACTATAGTTACTATATGGTCTCTCATTAAACTGTTGTAATAACTTCATTTTATGTTAAGAAAGTAGTAGGATGATGAAAAATTCGAGTGTAAAACTAGTACAATATTAAACATCATGTTAGCTTCATATGTGCAAATAGGATGAGTAAGTGTTGAAACACTTATTTTAGTAACAATTTAGTATTTTTGCAAAACTGTGAAAGGTCTTCAAAACTTAGACATTGTAACACACCTCCCCCCTTCGCTATTCTTGTCTAAAACTGCATCTTGTAATCGTGGTATGCGTGTGTTTGTTATGTTTTTGTGACGTTAAGTCTTCGATTCTTCAAATAACTGTCACAACATTTTAATAGAATTTCATTTGGATTTTCGGAATACAAAATCAATTTAGTGATCTTGGAATCTTTTCCAGGAAGGGGGACGCTCAAAATGTTTTAGGAGGGGGCTGAGCCGCCCATAGCCCCCCTTAGCTAAGGCCCTGATCTTCTACCACCGCCTTTTTAAAACAGAAATTTTTTTGTAATTTAATCGCGAAGATGCTCGCATTAAATAAGGTGAATTTCACAGTAAAAAAATAACTGCTGAAAATAATGAAGGATTCTGAACATAGTTAAGGGTGTATTCGAAAAAATATTTTCCCACCTTCAACAGCTTGAAAATTTCAGATATATTTTTAAAAGTAGAAACATGAAACAAACTTGCTGAGGTGATTTTTAAAGAGATGTACTAGATGCCATGTGATTTCATTTATCGCTCAATTCATTATAATTTGATTTATAAACAATTTCAAAGTAGGACCATTTTTTTCGTCTCCAGATCTCCCGCTTCGGAAAATTCGGTTCAAAATGAAAACTAACAGCATTTTTTTGCAATATTTTCTGCATTTCTCAAAAAATCGACATGCACGGCACATTGTGTACTTTCTAAATACGAGAATTTGCCAGTCTGGTGAGTTTGAGAGCAAAAATGAATTTAAAAATAAATTAGAAAATAAACAGTTTGGATTGGAATACACCCTTAAGTGGCACGTATACCAGTGGCTCGTCCCCAAAGGTATAAGGCTTTTGCCCCTCCAAGTGAAGACATTTGCAAGTTAATACTATTCCTATAGGGAGGTTATTTTCTAATAACTGGTTTGCATTTCGTCATTTTAAAATTTAAAAAATATCTGCAACCGAAATTGAAAAAGGTAAAAAAGGATCGATATAGAGAGGGACCTCAGCTATCCTGTACAACAAAATTTATTTGAAATAACCTCAAACAAACGAGTACAAGAAGCTGGCAGAAGAAAAAGTTTCACTGGAAAATATTATAAATTTAACTAAAAAATTTAATATCTGCTTTCTGAAAATAAGAGATTCTGAAATCGACATCTTTTACTTTTTAAAATTCTTTTAAAAAGCAGAAAAATATGGAAGCAAATAAATTGGACATTGATGTTTCTTAAATTGCAAGAAAAGAAATACCTTCACTATTTATTAGCATTTTTTTTTTTCAAATTGGAAAATATCCATTGAGGAATGTTTCTTTAATGTTTTTTACACAAATATAATTTGACTGATATATAAAATAAATATAATTTGATTAAATTACTAATAAAAACACTATTAAGAATATCGCCAAGTACTTTCGATGTTCTTTTAGAAATCCAGTGGTCTCGGGCGCGACAACGCTGGATAAATAAGGTTATAATGTTGTATCAACGAGGCAGCGATGTAGCAATGGATTTTTACTTACTAACACACCACTAATTTTTAATGAGACAGTTTATATAAAAAGTAACAGTAATAAACCAAGGATTTTTTTTTTCTTTTCTGAATTTCATACACTAAATACAGGATGGTCATAAAAAAACTTTGCCGATATATGGAGCTCTAGCGGCCAGTCCGCTCAACCGATCGAAATGAAATTTCAGATATAGCTATTCAGAGGTATGAGCTCCAGATTCTGTGAGCGACAACAAAATTGTGCTCACGGTTACGGTTATAGTTACAGAAACTCGAAAATTTCCAATGGCAACACCCATTTTTTTCATTGCAAAATGCTCAGCGCATGCGAAAACCCCAAAGAGCTTTGGAACCGTACGTGTATCGCAAGAAATGGACATGTTATGCAGGCACAAAAAACCATTCTGGGAATCCTTTCCCCCATAGAAAAAACTCGATTTGGGTGCAAGGAGGAAATATGCATATGACACAGAGTCAGTACACTAATCTCCGATTACAATACAGATCGGAGAAACTAAAACTTTTATTTTGATTACACATTTTCCACATGGGTGCCGTCACCATCACAGGCAATTACGACACCCATGTGGAAAATGTGTAATCAAAATAAAAGTTTTAGTTTCTCCGATCTGTATTGTAATCGGAGATTAGTGTACTGACTCTGTCATATGCAAATTTCCTCCTTGCACCCCAATCGAGTTTTTTCTATGGGGGGAAGGATTCCCATAATGATTTTTTGTGCGTGCATAACATGTCCGTTTCTTGCGATACACGTACGGTTCCAACGCTCTTTAGGTTTTTCGCATGCGCTGAGCATTTTGCAATGAAAAAAAAAATGGGTGTTGCCATTGGAAATTTTCGAGTTTCTGTAACTATAACCGTAACCGTGAGCGCCATTTTGTTGTCGCTCACAGAATCTCGAGCTCATACCTCTGAATAGCTATATCTGAAATTTCATTTCGATCGGTTGAGCGGACTGGCCGCTAGAACTCCGTATATTGGCAAAGTTTTTTTATGACCACCCTGTATATCAAATTGACAAAAATGTCAATTTTGGTGCCAGTGGATAACAGATTTATTTACAGAAAACATCTAATTTTTCCTTAAGAGTTTTTCTTAAAAAAAAAATTACTAATTCATTTTTTAAAACAGAAAATAACTGCTTTAACCCTTTTGGGTCTGGTATACTATTAACAGTACATGTCTCTCAATGTAGTATTATTTTGCTTTTGTTACCATTTACATCAATGATGCACAATCTTTTTACCAGAAAATCATTTGCCACCAGAATAATTGTGGCCCGTGGGCCACAGATTATGCATCCCTGGTTTACATGTACTAATGTTAGTATATGTCTGTACATTTACCATATGATTTCATTTATGTTTAAGCATTTCTTAATAATAACTATTTGCTTAATTCTCTACGTGTCGTTTGCGATTCTTTTATTTTAAACATTTATTTTATATTTAAAAAGTGAAATATAAGTTATTTTTCTGAAAGATTCATGTGCAATAAAGCGCAAAAAGTATTAAAAAGTTGTAATATAAATTAAATCTAATAGTAATACAATATTCTAAGCATCTTCAAAAATTCTTCCTTAGCCTTTTGTTAAATGAATATGAATTAAATAGAATAGCATGCAAAACGTTTATTATGTTACAGATAATGAAATATTCGTTAAGCACTAATTAATCTATTTGAATAGCTAAAGTTAATAAGTAAAAGTAATTTTTTATAAAAACTGATAAAAAATTCAGACCCGAAAGGATTAAAGAAAATTTTTTATTTTAGTAAAAAATTGAATTTATGCTGCATAATAGAAATAATGTTTATAAGCTGTTTCTTTTAGTGGTATCTAGAAAAAAGAAATGATTTGAAAATTAAAAAAGATAAGTGACTTTACTCTATGGCACCTTTACTTTTATTTTGCAATGCATTTATCCCCCTACAATCCCCATCCCCCTCCCGCCACACATACACACAAAAAAAGAACTTCAGAAAGTAGCAATGAGTCGAATTAGATGGTCATCGGCTGAACAATTTAGTAATTTTAGAAATACAAAGAAACTGCTGGAGTCACGATACAAAGGACTTCTTTGCATTACTAATTTTTGATTAAGTTAGCTAATGTGTACACTTTTCATCATTATTTGAGCGTACATCTTTGTTGCTTTTGCACCTACATTTGTATTTTGTGCAAAAAGGTGTTCATCTAACAAATATTAAAAAAATAAATTTCAGGCTGCAATAACTTTCTAATTAAATTTAAAACATTGTCAGTTTTTATTATTTTTTTAATTTAAATAATTTTTTAATTTTGTTCTGTTGTTCTGTTTCTTCTATTTTGTTCATTAATTGAAAATAATTTTTTTGTGGATATATAGAATAACAAATGAAAGAATGATTTTCTCCACATTTCCCTTACATATTTTAAATTAAAATTTATTTTTATTTAAAAATATTTCAAATGCTTGCACTTGATTTTGTTTCAGTAATTTTAGTCAGCAAGTCTAAGCTTATTTTCACAAAATGAAGCATGTTTCTTATGCATCTATAAAGCTTTTAAAATTATATTATGGCATAATTGAAAGAAGGAGAATGTCAATGTGTTATGATATTAGATTTAACCATTTGCACTGTAAATGTACCATCGAACAAAAAACTGCAAATAGATGTGTGTGGTATCTTAGAGAAAATGTTAGTGTTTGATAATGAGTTTCATTAACTGAGCTTCAAGACAGGGCTTTTCAAATTTTAAAACTGATGTCTCACTAAATCAAAGTCCACATTTCCGGGTGAAACTAATAAACATAAAACAAACAATCTATTTAAAACAGAGTATTAAACCTTTTGTGATACCATCTTAACAAGTTTTACAGTATTAAATGATGCATGATTACATTACCAAATTGGCATTTAGATTGACTGCTTTCTATTAAAACATGCAAACATAAAGCAGTATTATTATATTTTAATAATATTGATTCACACATAGTAGGTTGATTGCACTAATTATCTTTTAACATTAATTAGAAGGGTGGGCCTGCATTATCAAGCATATCCTTCCTTATGTCTGGTTCAATATTACTTTTACCTGCAAATATAATTCAATGCCAGTAGTTTTTTTCTTTCTTCCATGAAAAGAAATGAAGGAAAAGCACATTCACATAACCATAACATATGCTGTAAAAATATATTTTTTTGCAGATACCAGTGCATTTTACGTTTCTCACCAACCAAATTTCTATTATATTTATCCTTTTGAATGCAGATTTTAGTAATCAATGACAGGGATGAGAGTGAGGAAAAAAAAACAAAAAAGAGGAAATTATGCGTGAGGCAAAAATTGAGCAAAAACGTTGAAATAAAGCGTGAGGTAAAAATTGAGAAAAAAAGTTGATATAATGCGCAAAGTAAAAATAGAACAAAATAATTTAAACCGATGCATGTTAAAAAAGTTAAAGTGAAAATGGTACATTAAATATAGATTGTCATTATTTGACTTGAAGCACCCACACATATATAATACAAAAATACATTAAAATAAAATAAGAACACAAATATAAGAATGGATAATGAAATTTTATGCAATTATTTTGATATATAAAATTAATATATCAATATGAAAAATTTTCAAAAATGCACAATTATTCTTTAAAACTTTTATAAGCAAATTCATTTTAAAAACTACCTTCAAAATAACTTATGGCACAGTCATAAAACTCCAAATTTGGCTTAAATCTGTTTGCATCCAGTAGGGAAAAGAATTAATCAGTGTATAATTAGAATTAAAGCAAAGCAGAAGTGCATATTTCCCTGAAAAAAGCTGTATTTCAATTGGCGATTGGTAACAGAATTTATAATCCCCACTAGGCGAATGGCGATTGATTGTGTTTTTTTAATCGCCATGTGGTGACTGTCAATTTTCACCTATATTTGATCATGGGTGCAAGTTTGAAATTTTGCCAAGACTGAAAATATTTTGAATCTCCACCCCCCCCTCACGAGTGAACAATAAGCACATGCATGATTCACGTTTTTTCCACGACCGTTTGACGAAATTCGCTTTTTTCCCAGGATTTTTTGACAGGAGTCATGTCTCTATCGCGACCCTTAGACCAAAAATCACATTTTTTGCGATCATTCGACAAAAATTCGCGCCTTTTTCGCGATCCTTGAACAAAAATTCACGACTTCTTTGCGATCCTTTGACAAGATTGTGTCTTTTCCACGATCTTTTGACAAAAGCCGCGCCTTTTCCTCGCTCCTTTGACAAAAAGCCGTGTTTTCTCGGCAATTCTCACAAAAAAAATTGCGTTTTTTCCGCTGTCACTTGACGAAAATCGCATCTTTTTTTGCGATCTTTCGACAGGAATCGCGTTTGTTTTGCTATTTTTTTTAAACAAAAAACGCGTCTGTTTTTGCGATCTTTTGTCAGAAATAGTGCTTTTTTAAGCCATCTTTTGACAAAAATCATGTATTATCAGCAATCTTTTGAAAAAAAATAGTGTCTTTTTTCACGATCTTTTGACAAAAATCTCATTTCCTCTGCAATTTTCTCATTTCCTCTGCAGGAACATTCTTCAAAACTTGCATTTAAATAAGAGATTCGTTTAAAAGAAGTGGTCCAGTAATTCATGTGCAGCATGCCTGCTATATGGTGCTGTAGGCAGTGAGGACCTGGTTCAAGTTTCATTTAGTTCTACATTTTATACAAATTCAAGGACCTTGAAGTAAGGATTCAACAGTGCATATGCAGCATGCCTGCTATATAGGGTTGTAGGCAGCGGGGACGTTGGTTGGTTGATTGGGGTTTAATGGCGCAAGGTCCCCCTTGGGACATGCTGCGCCAAGACAATGTCAAAATGAAAACACATCTAAAACTATATAGTAGTAACAACCAATAAAATCAGTAATAATGGGCAAATAAAACATGCAATCAAAAGATCAACGTTCATAGCTAAAAAACACTTATAAGTAAAAAGTTAAAAGACAAATAGTTGTATAAGTTCACATAAAAACAGGTTTTAAAAAAAAAAAGGATGCAATGCTGGTAACACATGTGAGTAAAAAATACTTATAACTAGCCAAACAGTGAAGAGGAAGGTTTAAAAAAGAAAATATGACTGGATAAAAACTGAACAATCAATAAAGAAACTAACATGAAATTGTGAATAAAATGCAACAAGTTTTAAACACAAAGTAGTAAAAGATAATGTCATATCAATTGGGCTCATATTCTTCTAAGATAGTGTTATCGTCATCAGCATCGGAGTCGTTGGTGTAGCATTCGGAGTCCATGGCCTCTTCAACATAGTGCTGTAGATGTTTCGGGTCTTTCACATTTCTAATAATTGGGCTAAGGTTGGAGTTTTTCTTTTTTTTACTGACAGTATTCCATGGTAGAGAGGCTGGAGATGAGGTTTTCTTTTTTTCTGCTAGCGAAAAACTGTGTAAGCTAGATTTTTGTTTTAGAAACTGTTTTTGACTAGTGTCAGATCTTTGTGGTGTTCTTGCACTTGTGGATGCTTTGGTAACAGTCTGGGATTTAGATGAGTTTGGTGTATTTTTTGAAGATGGAGCAGTCATAGTCTCAGTTTTGATTTTGGATGGTTCCTTAGATTGAGCCATTAATTTCTGTCGCTGTTTTTCAAGATTAATTATTTTAACGGGTTCTGAAGATGGTGACCAACATTCTAACTGTGGGTTTCCACTCATTTTTGTAGGGAGACAGATATCACGGGATTCTTTGATAGGGGTATTGGTTGATTGAGTTATAAATGAATTACTTGGTGGATAAGAGAAGTCAGTCTGAGTGCTATTGTGCCTAACGGATTTTGAATGCTGTCTGAGTAAACTGGAGTAAGATACTCCGACAGATGGAGTTCTGGATTCGATAATTTTACGGGCTTCAGGATAGGAGATATTCTGGAATATTTTAAGGGCAAGGATTTCTTTTTCCCATATCCAGCTAGGACAGGAACGGGAGTATGCCGTGTGATCACCCTTGCAGTTAATGCAGCGTTCAGAATTCTCACATGTATTGCACTCATGGCCAACTTCTGCACAGCGCGCACAAGTAGTGGAACCGCGACAGGTACCTTTGGTGTGACCGTAACGCTGGCATTTAAAACAGCGGAGAGGGTTAGGGATGTAAGGACGAACAGGACAGTTCAGGTAAGCAGCTTTAATTCTGGTCAGTAGAGTAGGGCTATTAAATGTTAGAATAACATGTTTTGTAGGAATGACTTGTTCATTTCGACGGATGGTTATACGGCGTGCATCTATAACATTTTGTTCTTTCAAATTCTGTAACAGTTCGTCTTTAGTAGAGTATAAAAGATCGGGCTCAGAAATAACATCACGGCTTGTATTTAAAGTTTTATGCACCTGAACATTGACTGAGAAAGTACCTATTGTAGAGCAATTAGAGAGGAGCTCTGACTGTTTAGCAGAAGAAACCTCAACAAGTAAATCTCCGGATTGCAATTTTTTAATAGAATGTCCATCTCCCAGATAAGACTGGAAAGTTTTTGCAATAAGGAACGGAGAAGTTTTCTTAAAAGAACTATATGAGTGGCTATCTGTGTGTTTAATTACAAAGAAACGAGAAGTATTCTGTACACTTTGTTGCTCTCCACTTGGGAGAGAGTTAGAAGGAAATAAATTTTTTCCATCCATGTTAGAAAAAATAAAATTCAGACCCCGGCCGCACCACCCACTACCGAGCCCAACAAGGGGATGCACATTTGTGCAACAGTGCTAACCAGGGCCCATACGGCCACAAGATACTCCTATACCAGTCTCCACCCTTAACGAGATGGCTAGTAAGTACTCACTCGCTTGATCCCTAAGCCAGTGACCAAAGTCAGCTGACCAGCCGATTGATGCATACGGGACCAATACGCACCTCCCGTCTACCTGAAGCAGAGGCCAAAGCAGTGTGTTGGTTTCCCTCAACTACCAGGATCCCCCTTTCCAGGGACACAGGTCGCCACGCACGGCCAACACGTGGGTGGTTTACAATTCTCCATGAGTCGATATACAGGTTGACATCGGCTCATACAGAATTGCCCTCACCTCCGAAGAGGAAACCACAATGAGAGTGAAACAAAGATGAAAGAAAGACCAGAGAAGTAAGAGGAAAAGGAAAGGAGAAAGATCACTCAGGTGCCCCGGGGTTGTGAAACCCGTGAATACCTAAAGAAGGTATCCCCTGGGGGGAGGCAGTGGGGACACTGAGGTTCGTTTGAACATGACTGGCTCATTTAGAAGATTTTGCAGTGAGTGTGCAGCATGCTTGCCCGGTGCCATAGGCAGCAAGATCCTGGGTTGAGTTTCTTTCGGTTTCACATTTTGTCAGAACTACAAATTTCAGGTTCATTTAAGGATAGAAAGATGGGGGCCTGGACAATGCCAATCAGGGCAGCTAGTTATGAGCATGAAGGCTACAAGAAATAACTAATTTTAAAATGTCCACTATTTTCATTCAATTCTTGAATAATTTGCAAACCTCATGATTTTAGAAAACATGTCTACTGACTGAACAGATGTTGCAAGACATTAAAAGGAACACAGATTAAATTTAACATTCATTGCATTTAAAATGAAAGAAATGGTTTGTTTATAATGCTATACCTCACAATGTTAGAAGGTGTGTCTTAGTATGATTTCATTATGACATCACAGAGTACGCAAATATCAGCAATTGCCATCCACTTCCCATAAGCAATTTTTTCAAGATTGAGAATTTTTAGCATTATTGCCTGAGATTTCCATGATTTTTTGCAAGATCTATCTTATGAATCCTATAATTCCTTGATGAGTATGGATGCATAGTTTATATTCATTATCTGTTGAAACAACACCTTATGAACATTCAGACTGTAATTACACTTACATAAGATGAAACGCTGAACTCTTCCTCAACTCATAGGAGGAAATTCTCTTGTGTTCCTCCACCCTTTAAAAAAAAAGTTGGTTGGCTGGTTCTGATTTGTGTGTTAATATGAAGCAAATATAACAAAATGTTTAAATGTAACAGATAATTGGGAAAATAACTTCCCAGCTAACAGATGGCATTGAGCTCACAGGCTGCATATATTAATTGTACATGACAGCCTTATATTTTCAAAGGTTAATTCTGTTTGAAAAGCAAATTAAGGGGGGGGGGGGAGACAGCTCCCTCCATTTTATACTTAATCATTGAATCCCTTTAACTAATCACGGATATGTTTTATCATATAAAAAATGATAAATCTGCAAGAAAAACCTATCTATACCAATGAAGGGGAGGGGGATTGGGCCTCGTTCCCTCTCTTATACATATCGAATGAACTACAAAAACTAATCAGGTAAGTGTCTTATCAGAATATATATACACCCAAAATTTCAAGTGAATCTGATTATTTTATTATGAGTTATCACGTTTTACACATTTAGAACGGATGAGCACATGAGCTCCTAGGCTTTGATAGCCTGTGAGCTAAAAATGTGAAAAATGATGAGGAAAAAAAAAAAGACCCCTTTTCCTGACTACAAAATCAATCCCTTGTCCACATGTACAAGAAAAGAAAACACACTTTATCTATTTCCTTAAAAGTCACAGCAAATAAAAAAATAAATCAACATTAAAGGATGAGGAAATGATTTATTTAAAAATAAAATATTTGTGGATTAAAGTAATCTTACAGTTCTATCATTGCAAATGAAGCCAGTCATGATATAGTTATATTTCAATACTCAAACCTTTTACTGATAACAAGTGTTTCTTTTAAAAATCAAATAAGCAACATAGCATTAATAAATTTTATATTCCAGACCTAAAATACTAAATATAGATATATACACATTGTTAAATATACAAAATATTCCAAGATGTAATATGAATTGCACGCACAATGATATATATCTCAATAGAAAGAAAATTCTTTAATAGCATCTAAAAGTACATAAAAGCTACTGAATTCAGTATTTTAGAAGAATTTTCAAAATAGGTTTTTCATTAATCATCAGATGGGTTGTTTATAAGAAGCATTCCACAGTACTTTACAAATTAATTTGAAGTGCAGCAGGATTGGTCATGTTGAAATACTTCAGATCGAAATTTAAATAATGCTCCATCATACACTCCAAGACAAGTTTTTTAAAAAAATGAGTATATTTGCATCATTCTATAAGAGTCATTTGCATGCATCAGCCTAAATTTAATCTGCCACACATATGACAGACCTCATAATTTGATAGAGAAAATAAAAGTCCTTTACTAAAAAGTAAACCGAAGAAATGATAGAAATGAAGGGGAATAAAAAGCTGTACAGAAAGAAAAATTAAATGGTACTATCACATGATACAAACACTATTTCCCCTTCTAAATAACTAACTTTCCAATGGAGAAAAAAAAAAAAAAAAAAAAAAGAGAAGGAAGAACATAGATTTACTGATGCTTATATATATAGATACAATACTATTATACAGATTGTTTCATCTGACATCCAAGTGCACGCAATAAGAAATGACAGTATAAATAAAAGGACGAGATGCGTACACACAGTTCCCTTTCAATATGATAGTCAAAACTCTCGAACATTCATTAAAATGATTTAATTTTCATTTTTAAGTTCTAGACAATCATCTATTGCTGTGCACATTGTACACCAGGACCTCTGTATCTGTCTTCATCTTCAGAGTCATAGGCTTCAGAGCGATGGCTACTAGCACCTCTCTGTGAATCAGGGTCATACTCATGCAAATCAACTTCTTCTACATTATCACCAACAGGCATTTCAAATGGGGGTCTGGGTGGTAATAGAAGTTCAAGAGCCTAGATGGAGAAAATAATGTATTTTTATAAACAAGCATAAAAAAAAAATTAAACAGATTTTTTTTTTAATTTTTTAAAAAGTGGGAAAATATATCTTTTTAATAATTTATTATAATGCATGCCAGAAAAATCGATTTTTAAAAACACTAAGAAAGTTATATACCAGAAAGAAAATCTGTATTTTAATTTTCAGAGATCACTAGGGTTAATATGAACTTTCACAACCCAAACAAGTTGGAAATTGCACGTAAAGCGTAGCAAATGAGGTGCGTTCGTTGATAACGAAGTTTTAAAACGTTCAGATCTTGCTGATATAGTAGAGCGTACTTTGGATACAGTATAGTGGTTGAAATCTTTGTGTTCCTGTAAATATGCAGGGAGTAATTTTTATTATACTTCATTAACGTATATCTTATTCATAAAATGTGAAGTAGTTTAATACAATTAAAACACCCCCCATACAATGTTTCCCCGTATAACATTATTTAGTGGAATACATTTGTGTGGCCCTGTAATTTACTAATAAATATTATTTGCATCACAGACTGTACAAAATGTATTTTTTAGTACATATTTCATAGATTCATGTCAATTCTGTTATATTCAAATGAGTGTAACACCATTAAAATGCATTTGAAACTTTTTCTCTATTGACCGTAATGTAACGGAATACTTTTGATTGTCCCTGTAAATGATTTATGTATCCGACTTTCATAACATTTGAAATGACTCGACAAAATCACGTAATAATTATATGTTTTAAATTTCAAACGAGTAAAATGCATTTGAAACTTTTTCCCCATTGACAGTAATGTAACGGAATCCTTTTGATTGCCCCTGTAATTGATTTATACATCCGATTCTCATTAAATTTGAAATGACTCGACAAAATTACGCAATAATTATATGTTTTAAATTTCAAACGATTAAAATGCATTTGAAACTTTTTTCCCCATTAACCGTAATGTAACGGAATCCTTTTGATTGTCCCTGCAATTGATCTATCCATCCGATTTTCATAAAATTTGAAATGACTCGACAAAATTATGTAATAATTATGTATTTTAAATTTCAAATGATTCGGTTGGGTAGTTTTTGCGTTGTTATATGCGGACGGACAGACAGACAGACGGACGGACTGAGCGACAACAATAGGTGCTACGTATTTACATAATTACGAACGCACCTAAAAATCCGAATAAGTTTTTTCTGGAAAAACCTACATGAAAATTACCAAGGGGAAAACCCCAACTGGGTTTATTCAAAATTTCAACTTAAAATTACATAGGTAATATATTTCTTAATATCAGTACACCATTTGTAAAATTTATAACCCTCCCACCCCAATGGGAAGTCTTAATTCTAACCATGACAATTAAAAGAAAAAAAAAAATGATTGTAGCTTATTTATACATAACCATCACAAATACAAGAGCTAATTTTCCCCGATTAACAGATTTTAAAATGCAAACTACTCAAAAACAACTTGCAATTCATTATTAATCAATATGCTTCAGAATTCAATTTTCAGGAATTATTTCTAGAGAAAACATTATAAATAGGTTTATTATTATGTATATCACTTCAATTAAAGTGAATAAAGATTTTATCCTTAATGAAATATTAGTCTAAAGTTATGATTCAGCAATTTATCTAAAACCAAACATAATTTTGATTATTGTCATTGATTTATATATTTTTGTAACAACTGGTTACTTTAAATTGTATTTAGTAATAAGTACATTTAAGTGAGAACAGTCTTCATAAATTGTGGAGAAATATTTACGAAAATTTGCTTTTTAGTATGCAGCTTCAAAAACTTCTAAAATTAAGATACTTTTAACCTACTTTCTTTTATTCCAAACTACTTTTTAACTGGATTTTTAATATAAATGTTGAAAAATCTAAGAGTCAAAATATCAATAATGTTGTTAAATTTTGTATATCAAGGATGCCACTGGGAAAATAAAAAAGAGGAAATTACATGCAAAGTAAAAACTAGGACTTCCCTCAGAGGGATTAGTCTGAGCGATATTGCTTAGAACTTAGTTTTAATAATAAGCTTAAAAAAAAAAAAAAAAAAAGTGCTATTTTTAATTGATTATATATCGTCACAAATTGAAGTGACAAAAAATAGCAAAGTGAATGGTACAATAGCAAAATATTAGATAAAAATTCCTATACACGGTTAAAAAAAGGGGAGATCAAATTATACAAAACAGCCATGCAAGGGTATAAAATTTGAAGTATGCAATACATTAAAAGTAATCCAGATAATAAAGCATTAAAATATCTTGTATCGGAATTTGATCTCTTTGAAATGACGTCAAGAATATACACACAAATTTTAGTACCTAAAAGTGGCGCAAATCATGATGGTTGAGTATAATGAGGGAATTTTTTATATGGTGTGTGGTACCCTTAAATAGTTAGAACAAAATAGTTAAGATGTGTAATAATATAATGTCTACATCTGTTTTATATGCATGCAATGGGATTTTCAATAAAAATGTAGGGTATTCTCTCTTTAAAAATGATATATAAAAATCTCAAAAACGCCAATAAAGAAATGCAATGCGTATTTTCGAGTATGATGTTCAAGATATGTTGATTTGTCAATCAACATATCAATCTGATTTATGTAGATCGTGCATGCTGGCCACTACATTCGCTGTTTTGTTTTCTTTTCAAACTCATTCTCATGAAATTGAGCTGTATTTCGCTTAGCTTGCATAAAACAAAACTAATTGACAATCATGAATGTGGTAGAAAGTTTACAGAGGTATACGCCATATACTTTCTGGATTTTTAAGAACCACTGTATACCCCCCTTTCTCAAAAAGCTAAAGTATATACATTCTAGGATATATTCTTTAACTTAAGCGTATACTATCCGATTAGAGCGTATATTCTTTTTTTTTTTTTTTTTTTTTTTTTGCAATTATTCCATTGTTGGCAATGTCTATACTATAAGGTACGAACAAAATCTGAATATCTCGTCTGCATAAGCTTTGAGCCGTCAAGTGTCATTGCAAGTGATTTACAAATTTTAACATTTTTTTTTAGTATAACATGTTGGCTCAAATATGCTAATGTGAACTCGATTATACAGTTATACCCCAAAAAGTTATTAGGAAAAGACCTGCTAGTAAAATTGAGAAAATGACTATGATAAAATCCCTAGATTGGTAAAGCTGAAAAGTTATTGTAGCTCCCCCCATACTAATTTGGAATGGAATTCTTTTGTAGTGACCTGTAAATGGAAATAAATATTTTTTGCACGGCATGCTCTACAAAATGTATATTCTAGTGCTCTTCATAAATACATATTAATTTCATTATGTTTCTACGGGTTTAACATCATTCAAAAATACTTGGGAACTATTACATCCCATCGGCCGTAATGTAACGGAATGCTTTTGACTGACCCTGTATTCGAACTATTTATCCGATTTTATTAAAATGTGCATATCAGATTTTTTTAAAGTTTGCGATGACTCAACAAAATTCGGCAACAAATAGATATTTAAAATTTGAAACGATTCCGTAGGATAGTTTTTGTGCTGCTATATACGGACAGACAGACTGACTGATCAGACGACGACTATAGGTACTAAATTATATTAATTAGGAGTACACTTAAAAAACAGTTGAATTTAAAAGCGCTTGCAAAAATTGAAAACGCATTTCAGAAATCATTGCTCAAAGACAGTATTGTAACCAATTTCTTTTGAGCGTCCCTGTAATTGGATTATAAATGCTATGAATGTCCTGTTCTAACGTAATCGTAATGAAATTCAGTGGTTTATATAAGTTTCACATATTTGCAATAGCGTAATTTCATTAAAATACTCTGCAAAGGATAGCCCCCAATAGACCATAATGTAATGAAATTCTTTTGAAGGCTCCTGTAGATAAACTATTAATCCCACATACGTCATATACAATACCAAACATGCCTAGAGGACCCTAAATAAGGTTTACCAATTGCATATAAATCGGTTTATATTTACAGATGTTAGAGCTTGGACAGACGAATAGACAAACCGAATGCATAAACAATTTTCAGCTTTGTTCAAGGTGTAAAAAAAGCAACCTCACAAGCTGAAGATCACAACCACATCAATTCATTTAATGCCAAAAAGAAAGGAAGAAAAAAAAAGTTTGCCAAAAAATTTAGAACAAGATATGGTACACTTTTTTATATTATTGGTGACAAAATATCATTATTTACATTGCATGGTAACCAGGCTATTGTTGTTTGTTTATTAATAAATTGATTATTTTTTATTCATTTAATCTGGATTTAATCGTGATTTTTTAATTATTACTTTCTTTTTAAAATAGAAATTAATTTAAAAATGATTTTCGCCAAAATTGTGCCAAACCCGATGCGTATGAGATATCTCTGCCCTAATTTCATGGTACTTTTCCAATACCTTTACCTTTTCATTTTTATAAATCATGGTCCTGTTTGGGCTTCAGAAATTAAGATTTCAATCCTGATGATCGTTCGTTTATTTTTATTCATAAATATGGCACATATGTCTTATTTACGTGTTTTATTGTGATATTTATATTTTTTATTATATTTATTATTATGCCTATTATTTACTAGGACTTCCCTCAAAGGGATTAGTCTGAGCGATATTGCTGAGAATGCACATTTAATAACTTGCGATAAGTAAAGAAAATGAGATGTTACCTTTAACTGGTCATTCATTGCGATAAAATATGATGAAAATAAGCATATTGAATCATAGAATTACAAAATCCTATATATAAAGTTGCATATACTATTTTTATAAAAGAAAAGCAAACCATGCATGGATATAAAATTGGAAATATGCAAAATGTTAAAAGTAATACAGAAAATAAAACACAAAATTTTCGTATATTGGAAATTTAACTCATTGAAATGATGTCATGAGCATAAAAAGAAGCTTCGCACCGATTTGAGAAACTATAAATAACATAAACTATTATGTTTGAAGAGAATGGAGTGTATTTTATATGGTGTGAAAACCGTCCGAATAGTTTATAATGTTGAATATCTGTTTTCCACGGATGCAATGAGGTTGCCGATAAGAGTTAAGGAATCCTTTTTTAAAAATTTGTCCTAAATGAGCACTTACATCTTATAAGTTACTGTGATGTCAAAGTTATAGTTTCTGACCCCAACAGTATCCTGGAAATTGCAATATTCTCAATAAATTGGGTTTAAAACTTTTTCTAGGAAAAAAAAAAATGGTTAATTTGTGAAATTAAATTGTCGAATGTTTTAGAAATCGTTCATAACGAGAATATTATATCATAAAAGTTGCCACAAAAAAAAAAAAAAAAAAATTTTAAATTTTTAGTCATATGAACATCAAATAATTCTCAATTTTAGAACTTTTTTTGCTCGCGCATTGATGGTGATTATTGTTCCTACGCAAAATATAGTATATTTTGCAGGAAAGATGGTTACGAACATTTTTGCCCACATTATTTTTTAAATCGGCTAGGTACTCCCAATGATAAAAATACACAAACGTTAATGCTTTATAGTATAGAAATACAGAATCAAAAGCTATTTATCGCCTATTATATACACATAAAATATCTAATTAGTGCTAGCAGATGCATTTTTAAATATACATAGATCAATATAATGCTTCATTTTTCTTTTATTAGTATTTCTTAGTATTCATTTTTCATTTATTTGTATTATTCAGTAAAAAACTCACTTTCTTAAGCCCAAATTACGTCAAACTTTTTATAAAAGAGCATAAGTCCATATAACAGCGAAGTATTGTGAAGAGTATTAAATACAAGGTAGTAAGACACTTAGCCAAACGCAGGTAATAAATCGCCAAATATTGTTCTTTTCGCTTTTCTCTCGAAATGCATTTTTTCCGTACATTTAAAAAACACGATTTTGAGTCATCTTATTTAAAATTCAACTAAATAAATAAGAGAAAGCAATAATAGCATAAGTCAAAACATTTTATTTCAGCATCAAGGAATTGTATCGTAGTTACACATGTGGAAAAAAGTTGCTTTTGGCCAAAGAACGTTGTCTTCACTAAATTTGAATCCGATTAAAACAAATTGGAGATTGCATGTGAACGTAGCAAATGAGGTGTGTTCGTACGATAAGGAAGTTTTAAAAATATTCAGATCTTGCTGATATAGTAGAGCGTACTTCGGATACAGTATAGTAGTCGAATTCTTTGTGTTTCTGTAAATATGCAGGAAGTAATTTTTATTACACCTCACAAACCTATATCTTATTCATAAAATGTGAAATAGTTGAATTTAATTAAAACACGCCCCAAACAATGTTTCCCCGTATAGCATTATGCAGGGGAATACTTTTGTGTGGCCCTGTAATTTAATAATAAAAATTCTTTGCATCACAGATTGTACAGAATGCATATATTTTAGTATATATTTCACAGATTCATGCCAATTCTATTATGTTCGAATGAGTGTAACATCATAAAAATGCATTTGAATCTTTTTTCCCATTGACCGTAATGTAATGGAATACCTTTGATTGTCCCTGTAAATGATCTATGCATCCGACTTTCATAACATTTGAAATGACTCGATAAAATTACGTAATAATTATATGTTTTAAATTTCAAACGATTAAAATGCATTTGAAATTTTTTCCCCATTGATCGTAATGTAACGGAATCCTTTTGATTGTCCCTGTAATTGATCTATCCATCCGATTTTCATAAAATTTGAAATGACTCGACAAAATTATGTTAAAATTATGTATTTTAAATTTCAAACGTTTCGGCTGGGTAGTTTTTGCGTTGTTATATGCGGACAGACAGACGGACAGACAGACAGACAGACAGACAGACGGACAGACAGACAGACGAACGGACTGAGCGACAACAATAGGTGCTACGTATTTACATAATTACGAACGCACCTAAAAAGTACCGTGATTAATTAAAATGTTATAGGCAGAGCTGCCAAGTCTCCGGCATTTTGGATACCGGTATTTTAATACAGGAAATGTTTTATTAAATTGGAACATTCTGCGGATTTAAAAAATAACTTTTCCCATAAGAAAATTCTGCTGTGCAATAAGCGGGGGCTTAGCATCTCTGTATAGGAATATTTCGTAATCTACTTTTTAACCTTAAAAAAAGCAACGACCATTTTTCGGTTACAAAAAGTATTGCTAATTGTTCCATTTTGCATACAAGGTACTGATTGTAATACTGATACATCTATGATGATAAATTTCCAATAATTTTTCAAATCCCATTTATTTCATTAAAAATATAAATCTTTTATTCATTTAGTTTAAAATAAATGGTTTTTAACTAATTTCATAATACTTTTGAAATAAATCTTTTCATTGGCCATTTTTTAAAGCATTTAGAAAATTGTTGTTGTTTTCAGTCAAATATAGACTTTGCTCTGTCCGCATTTTATTTTATTTTATTATTATTATTTATAAATGGTGGAGAAATATTCATACTTAATCCATAACGTACATAATATATGACTCTGTTATTACATAAGTCACCTTTTTATTATCATAAAATATGTCTTTACTGATTTTTATTAACTCAATAGGAAACATTTTGTGTTTTGAGCAATATATGTCCGCATTTCATTCATTTATTTATTTTAACCAAATTCTTTGTATTTAGAAGAAGTTTTATTTAAATAGGAAATCCAAATGTTGTTGTTAATAAAGAAGAAAGTTACAAAAAAAGTTATAAAACGAGTAGACGCATACTATCAAATATGGAAAAAACGACGAATCCAAAAAAGACGTTGTATGAAATATCATCTTATAAAGCAAAAAAAAAAAAAAAAAAAAAAAAAGGTCTGATTATTGAGCCTATTGATTACGAAATGTGCATTACATTTAAAAAAAAAAATACTGCAAATATTGAATTTTTTTTTCTTTTGTGCAGTTTTGGCTTCGAAAGGTGCGCTAGGTTGCAAAAAGATATAAGCGACTATGAAAACACACTTGGTAAACGTTCATGCTCAGTTTTACAAATAAATATGGCACATATATGCCCTATACACACCGAGGTACTTAAATGGTGCCAAAATGGCGTTCAGTTGCCTAACATGCTGGTTATCATATAAATGTTATAATAAATTGTTTGTTCTAAAAATACTATCATTTATTGATTGTTATTTCTTTTTTTTTAATAACAGAAAATGTTTCCTTTATTCCTTTTTTTTCATTTTGAAATAAGAAAATAACGTGTTATTATAGCATGCTATATGTATCTGGTAATCAAAACGATGTTTTCGCCTAATTGGCATAAAAAATCTCGCCAAACACGGTGCTTATATCTCTAGTATATTATCTCAAGTATTTTATTTATGTATACTATAATTGTTTATCCATACCACTTACTTCTTCTTGTATATAAAAATAGGTAAGTGGCTCCTTTATGCAGTATAAATTGTATAAATCTTTAAAAAATAGCCCCCGTTGCCCCTTTTTGGATCGAAAAAAAAAATCAATGTCTAATTCTAGTATTGCTCCCAGGTATGCATACATATTCCAAATTTCAAAGTTGTGTGCCAACAGGAAATGGAAGAAAAATGGGAAAAGATGTCACATATGCACCAGGGTACATAATTGGCGTCAAAATGGCATTATTTTACCTAAGATCGTAACCCGGTTTTATTTATTTATTATTTGTTTATTTACTTTCATTTCCTTTTTTTAATTATATAAAATATTTCTTTTTATAGTTATTATTTATTATTATTATTTTATTTTCTGTATGTTCTTTTTGAAAATAGAAAATAATTTAAAAATGTGTATGTGAGCGTTATTTGAAAACGGAGTTTTCGCCAAATGGGCTTTGAAAAAAATTGCGCCAAATCTGATGGGCTTGTGGTATCCGTGCCGAAAAATTAGTGACCAGAATTGACTTCCATATACAAACAAAATATAAGTTAAAAGAAAACATGCAATAAAAATAAATATAAAGGGAAAATGATGTCATAAAAGAAACTTTTTATTTAAAAACGTAATTGTTTCTAATTTTCACACGCGAAATATATAAAACATTCTTTTAGCGATCAAAAAATGATATTAAGAAATTTTCTCAAAATCAAAGTTTTTATGACATTTTTTTTAATATAAAAAAATAACAGTTTTATTTTCCTGCAAGATTAAATTTTAAAATGTTTCATTGCATTCAATATTTCTGAGTGCATAAATGATTACTATTTACTCCATGTACTGACTTGGTTATCTACGAAAATGTCCAGCCGATGAAAATCACGCGCACCAAATTTCTGTGACGTATGCAAATAAATTGTGCTTTTTTATCAGTTTTTTCAATATAATTTTTAAACTATTTGGAATTAATTTTTAAAAGTAGGTGCATTCACCAGATTACCTTCATAGGTACCTACTGATACAAACAGAATCAAAATCCGACAAGTACTTTTTGAGATTTGCTTGACGAAAGAATTTTTTTGAATTTTAATATCGTTACGTATCTCTGAGTATAAAGACTTCGCTTCGCTCAGACAATAACTGTTTATTCATCCCTTCAACTATTGTTTCATTCTTTCTTTTTTTTTTTCTTTTTATTTATTATTATTTTTTTTTTCGTATTAATTGATTACCCCGTCGACCAAAAAAGTATCGCCAAACAATAAGTTAAAATGCCAATAATAAATGATCGTGAATGCCGCATTCAGTCGCATTAAATACGATACATGTGTTTAAAACATCATCAAGTGATTTTTTTTATCCCACTTTTTATTTGTATTTTTATCAATGTTTCACTAATTTATTTCTTCTTTTGTTATTTAAAATAAAATAAAAATATGTCAATATGAAAAATTTGGTGAAATTGATAAACGAGTTAACCAAGTAGTACCAATATTTTATTTAAACACGTCAGAATTATATCCAATTTGCATGTGCGAAATATAAAAGATGCTAATGGCCGTTATAAAGTGCTATTATAAAGAATATCGCAAAATCTCAAATACTAAGTTACTAAGAATTAAGGCTTTTTTCTTTTAAAGTAACAACAACAACAAAATTATTTTCCAGTTTGTTTCTTAAGTATAATTTATTGTACTTAAAAATTGTTTGGGTATTTTCCTTGCTCAGTGTGCTTAAATTTAGGAATCTAACGAAAACATCCAGCCGGTGAAGTGTGACACTCCAAATTTCTGTGATGTATGCAAATAAATTGTGATTTTTTATCAGTTTTTTTAATTTAAATTTTAAACTATTAGGAACTAATTTTTGAAAGTAGGTGCATTCAGTAGGTTACTCTCATAGGTACCGTTTGGTACAATCAGAATCACAATCCGACATAGTTTTTTTAGATTTGCTTCACGAAAGAATTATGCTCGACTTTTAATATTGTTACATATTATGTGTATTAGCCTTCGCTTCGCTCACACAACTATTTACTCCATGTACTCCGACTCGGTTTTCTACGAAAATATCCAGCAGGTGAAAAATGGCGCACACCAAATTTCTGTGACATATGCAAATAAATTGTGCTTTTTTATTTTTTAATATAACTTTAAAACTATTTGGAACTAATTTTTGAAATTAGGTGCATTCACCAGGTTACCTTCATAGGTATCTTCTGGTACAAACAGAATCGAAATCCGACAAGTATTTTTTGAGATTTGCTTGACGAAAGAATTTTTTTTACTTTTAATATCGTTACGTACTATGAGTATAAGACTTTGCTTCGCTCAGACAATTAAAAGGATACTAAATGTACATTGATCAAACAATCTGAAATATGATGTGATTCCATGATGTGTGCGTTTTTTTTTTTTTTTTTAATTATTTATTTTCTTTAGCTCCACAGTATGTTTTATATTAATTACTTTAACCCAGCAACAGATGCATTGAGCTCTATGCAGGGGTAGAAGATGACCAATTCATAAGGACATTTTTCGTGAAAAATATAGGACATTTTGAAAATAACATTAGAAATATTTTGCTATAAAATAAGCATATAATTTGTATTAGTTTATAAATTTTCACTAATTAACAATAGTAAATCAAGATACAAAATTAAATAATATATATAATGAATTTTTCCATTTTGTTCTTAAATTTTCTTTGTGCAATGGAAACTTTCCAAACGAACAATGTTAGATTACAAGAAAATCTGTGATGTTTGAAAAAGCTCACATGTGCACACCAAATGCACTGTGAGCAATTTGTAAATTAAAAGTTCCAACACTAAGCTAAATTTTCTTATAGATTATATTTCTCTATCTAAAATTTTAAAAGCTGATTTATTTACATTAGGACCATCTGATTGTAAGTTGAGCAAATAATTTAGCTCCAATTTAGAAGCTTTCATAACATTCATTACGCTGTTTGCTATGCCTGCTGCAGTTACATGACCAAAAAGCTCACTTCCAATATATTTTCTGGCAATACCATCAATTTCCTCACTACAATACCTAGCAAAATTGTCTAATTGTTAAGTTCTAGTCATTTAATGTCTCATCATATATGAGAGCAAAAAAAGGAGATTCTTGCTTGAAATTATCATTAATTTGGTTTAAAATATATAAGCCAGGGTTGGGTTTTTGACGTCAAAAACTGGTTTTTGACATGACGGTAAAAACCATGTTTTTACTGGTTTATTCCATCAAAAACCTATCTTTTTTTATTTTCCTCCAATTTAATCTGAAATGCAGGATGCAATACATTTCTAGATCTTTTTTTTTTCTTTTTTCGTTGTTGTTGTTCTTGTTATTATTATTCACAATCACTTTTGTTAAATTTATGGTATTTTCTAAATGAAAATATTTAAAAATATAAGAGTAAAAGGAAAGAACAATATTTGGCCTTAATCTCCATTAATATAGATTCTTCTAATTGCAATGAACTTTACATTAAATGATAATAATAGATTATTATTACATACTAAATAGCATTCAATATATGTTTTTAATATTAAAAATAACATCATTTTAGAGATGAAAAAAGGCAGTTATATGGTATGACAATAGACGTCAAGCATGGACTAGTCATTGAATAAATTTGAATATTCTTAGATATAATAATTTAAAATGCTTATCTTATACATTTGATAAATGCAATTATGATGATTTTTATTTTAAAAACAGGGTCTTAAAAATTTTAAATTAATAAAATTTTTATATAAATCTGTAAGACTTTATTTCAATTGAAGGTTCTTAGATTTAAAACTTAATGCATAACAAAGCAATATATAAGAAAAATCAGAATATATTATTATAGTTGTTTTTATTTGTTAAATTTAGTGCAAACATATATATTAATTTTATAGACCATTCCAGCTCTTATATTTTTAGATATAAATTTTTACCTGAATAGTCGTGAAATATTCTTTAAATCTAAACTTATTAAAGTTATCATAGTCAAACTATTTATGTCCTGTTCACATTTTATCTACAGTTATTTAGGTATTATTTAAAGTGAATTGAAAGAAATAACACATTGCATATTTTTATTGCAATACATGTGATGACTAAGTAAAAATCTTTTACCTTTAAAATTATAAATTATTATTAAATTTAGAGTGATTCTTAAATGGGTTATTTTTATTTATTTTTTACTGCAGTTAATTTTATAAATAATGGTTCTTTATGGGTCTACGTTTCAGCTTAAAAATAATAAATTTAATATTTTACTTACTTATTTATTTGAATGAAATAATACCAAGACTAAGAAATAACACTGCAATACTACTTAACAAAAATATAGTTAAAGACAAAGTTTTCACATGATATAAAGTTTAATATTGATTTCAAAATTTTAATCTACAAGATTCAAGTTTAAAGAACAAGTCATATTTTTTACTCCCAAAAGATGTATGTAGTTCTCAGCTATTAAAATATATTTAATTTCACTACATATGTGTATAACATTTATATAAATAAAGTTTTGCTACATAGAATTGTAAAGAAATGTTATAAATTCTGCCAAAATTTATTTCACATTTTTTAATCTAATTCTTATAATTTACAAAATTTCTTGAAAAAAATTTTTTTTTAGGCTGTGCCAAATAACTTAAAATTATTGTAGAGAGCTAACAAAGATATAATCCATAGATCTAATGCAATTATTTTGTTTTTCTGGGATGGATAAATATACTTTAAGAGTCTTTTTGATATTGAATATTTCATGTAAAACGATTTAATACTAAAGACAGAATGAAAAAACAATTACTATTGTAATGTAAAAATAGCTAAACTATTGAAAAATGAGTTTTTGACAGTTTTCGACAAGGAGGTTTTTGACATGACAGTAAAACCATGGTAAAATCCGGTAAAAACCGTCATGTGTCAAAAACTTGCCAACCCTGATATAAGCCAAGGCCATGAGATATGGCATATGATACTTTATTTGAACTTAACTGCGTACCTTGTGGCAAAGAAGAATCTGCAAACATTTTGAAAAATAATTTTTTATTTTATCTGATGATTGAAATAAATTAGGGCCATGTGAATTATCTACAGAATCTTGCTGTAGTAAATCTTCTCTTCTTCATTTAAAATCCAAGAGCTCGATCCATTTTTTAAAAATTGATATTCAAAGCTAAGCTTTTTCTGCCAGTACAATCCACAAAGCAAGTTTGAGACAAGACTTTTTTTTTCTGAAATTATGTTTGCAATTCATTGTTGTGGCATGCTGTGTTAAATGCAAATAACTATTGTTGAACTGAGAACCGGACTCTATAATCATCTTTACCCATCACACACCATTCAGTGATATATTTTTTTTCCATGTCCATCAAACTGATCTATGTAAGCATCATAGAATTTAATCAATCTATGTTCACATTGTGTCATTGTATTAATGTAATGCAATAAATAAGCTTTTCTACATAAAAATAAAATTTAAAATATATAAAAATCATCTATTGCAGTTAAATACACAATAAGAGAAATAGATAATTGCAATGAAACACAGAACCACGTTAAATGTTAGAACTGACTCAGCAAGCAAAGAGATGCACGTGAAAACGAGTCAAACAATCAGTCATTCAGAAACATTTAATATTATTACCAATACCATATTGAAAAGAGAAATTAATGGAGACCAAAGACTAGGAAATTAAGCAATCTCTACAGACATCTGGATACAAAGACATGTTTTAAAAGACAGTGATCTATGCCATAGCTTCCCTCTCATTTGTCATTAACTGAAAGGATGAGCATCGTATGCAGGATTTAACTATTGCTATTGTACAGAAATACAGGAAGGGGGAGAAAAAGTAGAAACAATGTAAATGATAGTAGGTAATAATACCAAATATGAGAAAATAGAGAAATATAGGACATTTTTTAAGGTTATTATATAAATATAGGATACATAGGAAATAGACAACTCTGACTTTCACATCATTTTAAATCAATTTAAGTAAACAAATAAGTAAGTAAGTAAACAACAATTATTTCAAGAGTGAATAGCAAAAACTTGTTAGGTTTTTCATAACCGTTTGACAAAAATTGTAGTTTTATTTTGTGATCATTTAATGAAAAATCACCATCTTATTTGGCGTTCGCTTGACGAAAATAGTTATGAACAACTGACAAAAATTATCTTTTTTATTTTGCGATCGTTTAACGAAAATCAGTTTTATTTTCTGATCATTGGACAAAATTTGCAGATTCTTAAAAATTAAAAAAGCAGAAATCTGACACAAAAATGGCATTCCTGGTATATTTTGTCAAAATAACAATCTAAAATATACTATAAAATTTTCACATTAAAAAAAAAAAAAAAAAATTTAAATAGAATTTGGATTGGCCTGATTTAATTGACTTTGCATGGGCCAGGTCGGCTTATTTTCACCATTTTAGTGCGAGTAGGCTTGGCCTGAATTGGCCGGTTTGGGTCAAGATAGCTTTAACTGCAACACTTAATGCATAGTCCTATCCAAATCCAGGTTTAAAATGTAAATGAAATGGACCATAGGTTTTTTCTTTTATATTATACTGAGTCTAAAAAATTTGCTCTGTGCAGACCTCTTAATTTCAAAGCTTAGTTAATAATTTTGTTTTATCTTTCCTCTGATTTTATTTGTAAATAGTAAATCTTTCTCCTCCCTCCCCTTAAGCCGAGAGTTTCAAATTACATGAAGTACTACATTCAAGAGAAGTGTTTGTTTATTGGTGCATATTATGAATAATCATTGAATACTTCAGAAAGAGAATGTAATTCAAGTATTTTATTCTGTGATATTTTTCTTCCTAAAACTATATTAAATCATAAGGGGTGAATTGAAATCTCACTTATTTTGTTTTTTACATTTTTAAAAGCTGATAATTATTTAACAATTAACTAATTAGGAACATAACATGTTAATATAAAAGGAAAACAGTATATGATTTTTAAGTTTGATAGATAGTTATTTAATAGCTGTGTGTTGTGTGAGTGAGAGAGAGTTTTGTAAGGTCTTGGGCACATAGATTTAGAAATGTACATAAGAAACTACTTACTTTTAGAGTAGAAGGATCAGCAAAGTGATTTTCAGGGAAAGTGACGCTGAATTTGATGTATAAATTTCCCCTATCAAATGGACTTTTATAAATGGGCATTCCTTCATGAACAATTCCTTTTACAGCATCTAAAAAAAGAAAAAAAAAAAAAATGAAAATTCAGATTAAATGAAGGTTAAATTAAATGTATCAATATATAAGCAAACAGAAGGAGTATAGTAATGTTAAAAATGTGTGGAGTTGGGATAGTTGATACAATTATAAAATGAAATATAGAATGTAAAATAGGCAGAAAGGGGGGGGGGGAGAACTTTACATATATCAAATATCTATTTAATATATCGCTTAAAACAAGAAAGGTAATCATTTGCATATTAACTTTTGAGCGACGAATTCTGTAACACAAAAATAACTTGCCCCTGTAAGCCAATTAAAGTTTCGTATCATTCTATTAAGTGATGTGCTGTACAATACATTTCACTTCTCAACTTTTCTTTATAAAGTAAAGAACCAAGTTCCATGTAATAATATTCAATAAATCTTTATTTCAAAACGTACAGTCAGTTAATTTGGCATTTACATATTACTTGTGGCAAGAAGATAAATCATTAAAAGTTGTTAATTGCTTATTATATTTAACATTATTTAAGGCAAATATATCTAAAGCAGTAATTCAATATACATTTATTAAATATGTAGAAGCAAATAAAATAATACAAAACAATTTAGTTCACAATTATAAAACGCACAGCAAATATGAATGATCATGATGTCACATTCATTACACATATGTTACATCGTGAAGCGATAGTGCACAGAGCATCATGTAAAAACGGTAGGCTAATTCTTTAAGATCAACCCAAAAAGGCATTTGCATATGTGTGAAGTTGAATTTATTAGCCCTTCCAGTTAGAGAAAAGTCTAAGCAAGTCTGGTTAGCTCAGTGGTTTAAGGCACGAATTTAAAGCTCTGAGCTTTTGTAGAGGAGTAGGGTTTGATCCCAATGCTCGGCAAAATAATTTATTTGAATAATGATAGTTTACTATGAGGGTAAGTTATACGATTTTTATTCTTTTGTTATTATTATTTTGATGCTTTATAATTAAACAAAATTTAACCCTCAACAGTGTTTTTTTCAAGTAATTAAAACATAGTAATTATTAGATATAAACAGCCAATTTCCAGTTCAGGGCTTTGGAGATATATTTGTAAGAATAAAATATTGGAAAATCTTTACAAATTGCATTCTTTTAAAAAAATAAATAACAATAAATACAACACATACAAATAAAAATTGTAAACATGTCGTAAAATTTAACAATATTAGAAAAAAAAATGTATTCTAATATTCTAAATAATTGTTTAAACATTTTGTCTGTAAGTAGTACAGCAATTTTCCACTTTCCTGTCATGTACGTGGAAGTTTGGAAAAAGCAATACATTTGTAAACTGTAATATACGTGATTTAAAAAAAATGTTATACATCATTTAGACCATATATTAAATGATTAACTAAATCTTCGAGTGCCGTTTTGATGCAATGTCTGAATCTTTAAAATTGTGAAGTCTGCTAAAATATTTTAGAAATAGTGTAACAATTTTAACTTAAAATATTTAATCTAAAGTATTTTTCATTTAACTTAAACTAATAGACAATTTTTGTTATATTTTGTTTATGAACATTACAAGGAAGATTTATTTTTGTGTGCATATAAGGAAAAGTATTAAATATTTTCCAGGGAAACAAAAATTAAACTGAAGAGAAAACAGGGGGGGGGGGGTGGAAAGAAAAATAGTCATGTAAGAGTTATAATTTAACTACTTTGTGATACTCATGATTTAATTATTAAATAACGTATGAAAACATTATGAAAAATTCAAATATATTATAAATAGTTATTTAGTAGCATGGAATTTTAAGCTTAGGAATTTAAAATGAGACTGATAAAAATAAAATTCCTAAAAACTTTTCAATATAATTTAAAAAATTAGAAAATACTAAACATTAATATATTTTCAAAACACTGAGAAAATTCACCAAAATAAATATAAGTTCAATTAATTTTAGTTATTCTTCTGCTGAAAAACAAGCACTGTTAAAATCCTGCTTAGAATTCTTTTAGATGATTTGAGTAGGTTAGACTGACAGAACCATGAAACTGAATCTGTTGGAATCACATAGATAACATAGAAATAAAGTTTTCAAAACTTTATTTACAGGTAACTAATTAAGACAAACATTATTCTAATTAACCTTTTAGCATGTTTACCATCAAAACTTGACGGATACCATCTGGTTTGTGATTTATTAATGGAGACAAACAAAATGACTAAATTAAAGTACTGTATAAGCACCAATTACTGGAAGACTAAATAACTACAAATATCCATACATATAAAACTGAATATTTTGTTCAGGGGCTAAGTTCAACTGAAATGGCTTTATAAGATTTATATTCACCCCCCCCCCCATTTTTGTATTAAGTGACTAAATGTTATCTCTATACCCTTCCTCCATTATTTAAATGTCAACTTAAGTTTATGTTAATTGTCTCAAAACTATCACATTCTATAATTTTATGAATTTGATATATATATGTATAATCACATCAAATATATCTGTGTAATTAATACATATTACAAAGATTAAATACAAGTAATTAATGCTAAAGTTAATAAATAAGAAAAATGGTACATAATATTAGAGAAACTTTGAATAAATGATAGCATAATTAATAAGAACAGAGCAAATTTAAGATTAAATGAATAATACAGAAGAAACAAAAAATGAAGAAAGTGAACACTGCACTTCCCTAATTAAAAATAATTACAAAAATAATTTTTTTATTATGCTTACCATGTTCTATTACTTCCCCAGGTGGCTTACGAACAAGCATATCACGGCCATCTAAATGTTTAAAAGTCAAACAGAATCCACATAGTGCCTCAGTAAGAGTTAGTTTATAAGGCATAAATAAATCTGCTCCCTGTCGATGGAATTTTGCATGAGGTAACTGTTGTAGGACAATTATAACATCTCCAGGTTCAACGCCAGGCTAAAAATATTCAAGAAATAAATAACACAGAAAACTTTTTTAAACTAAATTTTTACACAAATTATTTTATTATAGATTTTTATCAAATAAATATGAGAGGCAATTCTTATAAAACAATTTAAGTAACATGTAAAATACAACAGTAAGAGACATGCACACAAGTACAGTCAAATATAAAAAATCTTACATAAAATAAATTTATGGTTTACCCCAAAAAAAAAAAAAAAAAGTAAGGAGAGGAACACATTTGATCAATTGATTATAAGCTGGACAACAGTGCTAATAATGCATTAGTCACTTGACTCAACATCTTACAGACAAAAAAGTTATGAACTAAAATCAGTTGTCTCATTGTACCAAATCATTAAAATTTCATTTAGCAAACTCAAAATCATCAAACAATAAAAACTAAGTTTTATTTTATTTCTCACAATGAATCTTTTATGCTAATACATATTTCGGCTGCAATTTCTTTTTTTGTTGATAAGGTAAACTCTAAAGTTAATCAAAAGTCAGAATGAACTTTGGCTATAACAAAATATTTACAACATCCAAAATAACTTACTAAAATGGTAATACTAACTTACAACTCTTTAAAAAAAAATTTCACATGGAGATAAATAATTTTTAATGGCACAGATTTGTGTCTAAATACGAACAGGTTTTTTTTTTTGCAGATTTCACGAAAAGACTTTAAAACAAATTATTGAATTATGATTTTAAAAGTTTCATTACAATTTATAATTTCAAAGCAATTCTTAGAATAATTTGTAGTAATAAAATATTTATATTTTATTGAATAAATTTGATTTCTTTTAATTATTTCAAAGATATAAATATTTAGATGCAGCTTTAAAATGCAAACTAAATAATTATCTAAAACTGAGAAATCAAAAACCTTTCCGAAGTTGTGTAAACTTTTGAGAATACACCATATTTAAACAAAATATTGGAAGTTTAGACAGAAAATCAACAATGCTATTATTACTAGGTGAAAGATCAGAAATCTAATTTAAGAGCCCACAATAGTCACAGAAAAATTACTCAAAAAGACCCGGATGACCATGTAAAGTCTATGGGAGCGTTCTTTTCTAATATCTCGCTCAAATTTTAATATTTTTGCATGATTTTTTTGCACAAGATAGCTGAGGGCGATCCACAACCGGGCTAGTTTTTACTTTTCCGATTTTGGTTATATATTTTTTATATTACGATAGTTTCAGTTTCAGAACCGGTTTAAACCGGTTTCGAAAGTTAAAGTAATTTTTTAAAGAAAATCTGAAACAAAAATTGAAAAAGTAAAAACTAGCCCGGTTGTGGATTGCCCTCAGCTATCTTGTGCAAAAAAATCATGCAAAAATATTAAAATTTGAGCGAGATATTAGAAAAGAACGCTCCCATAGACTTTACATGGTCATCCGGGTCTTTTTGAGTAATTTTTCTGTGACTATTGTGGGCTCTTAACAGCAGGACAAATGCAGCTTGCAGTAAGTTTAACAAATTGGTATTGGAGCAAGACAAACTTTATAATAGAGAATAAATAAAATTCAAGAACTATTTCCAAGACAGATTAGATACATGCATAAAAATGACAGAATAACATCAGTAGACTCCCTTAAATCCCCAACACTAAATTAACAGCACTATGAATTTACACTATTAATTGCTTATAAATTTACACTAAATTAACGGCACACAGATGTAAACAATGAAACTTCTAGGTCAAATGCAGGGACAAAATTTGACTTTATTCTTCCTTCATGAAAAAGCATGAATTGAGTAATAACAAAATTTAGATTAAAATATACCTAGAATTTAAAGATAAATTTATTTCTGAAAAAAAAAAAAAAAAAAAAAAAAAAAAAATTCAAGATATTGTTAATACTACTGGTTATCAATATTTTTGCCAAATGTATTTATATATTAATAAAGCTTTTAATTATTATTCAGTTTGACTAAACCTGAAGAAGTGCATGTTTATAAATTTTATTGAATATTTTAAAGAAAATGCATCTCACCACTATAATGAATATGTAATTATACATTATTGATTATTTACTTGACTTTTGTGTTTAATATTTTATTCATTTTTAAAAAAAACTTTAATTACTAAAGTTTATTACTTTACTTATTTGAGAGAGTCTACTGTATAAATAGACACCACATTGATTATCTATTTAAAAGAAATACCAGATTTTTTAAATTTTGATAAATACAACTCTAAGATATATATTATTAGAGAACTTGTGAATGAGTTAACTTAGTAAGATATCATGGAAGGAAATATGATGTATAATAAAAATTTAAAACAGAGCTTGATATTTTTAAGTGCAAAAAAAAAAATAAATAAATAAAAAATAAATAAATAAAAGATTTAGTATCACTCAGCTATGAAATTAAAACTTGATTCACATATTACATTTCAGTTGGTCTACCGTCAAGTCATATCTTAGTGAAAAGTACCTGAAAATTTGATTTTAGAATTGACTCATAGGTTTACTATACTGTTTTCCTGCTACCAATCATCCATGTTTTCATACCTTTGTGTGCAGGGAAATACAATGGTAAACCTATGAGGTAAATGCTGAAATTGAGTTTTCAGATGTTTTCAACCAAGATATGAATTAGCAGATTGATGAGTTTTACTACGTGAATCCAATTTTAATTAATTCTGGATCAGCTGTGAACTCAATGAGGTGATTGTCTGTGTGGCCGTCTCCCAGTCTATACTAAAATTTTTACATACACTGTTTGAAAGCATGGTTTAAAATCAAAATTAATCAATCCAATTTTAAACTGAAATAAGGAAATGTCATTTAAATCACTGATCATTAATGTATTACCATGAGAAATTTTACAAAATTAATTGAGCCTAGTAATTTTAATCATTCAAATAAAGATTCTGAAACAAATATGTGGTGTAGCAAAGAATTATAATATAGAAAATATGTATTGTAATTTAAAAAAATCTAAAATAACACAATGATATATATATAACATACCTGCTGATTTCCATCTCCTCTGAAATATATTTTTTGTCCATCTGTCATGCCTTTATCAACATGAACTTCTAAACGTTTGGTCTCGTGAACAATTTTCTTTCCTTTACATACCTTGCATCTGTCACGCTCGTTTAGAACTTCACCTACAATGAAATGTTGATTTAATAATTAAAAAAAAACATACATACATACATACAGTGATAGAAATTGGGAGATAAAAGACAGGCGTCAAATGACGACTACTGTAAAAATCTTAGGCGTCAAATTATGATTTTTAGTTGCAGCTCATATTAATATTCATATTAATATTACTGTAATACTGTATATAATTTAAGAATAATTCTGACAAAAAATTTTTTTTTTAATTCGCATAAAGTTTTTTGAAAAGTTACAACAGGGTTACAACAAGGTTTGAAAGGTTGTGTTTTTCGCGATCTTTTACATAACTTGCCGTTTTTGTTTCGCTGTCTTTTAGCAATACTTGCCGGGTTTTTTTTTGCTATCTTCTGGCGATACTTGCCGGTTTTTTGAGATCTTTTGACGAAACTTGCCAATTTTTTCAATCTTTTGACAAGTTATGGCATGTTTTTTCACAATCTGTTGACAAAACTTGTAGTTTTCTTCACGATCTTTTGGCGATACTTTATGGTTTCCCGTGATCTTTTGAAGAAACTTGGCTGTTCTTTCGTGATTTTTTGAAGAAACTTGCTGTTTTAGGCGATGTTTAGATGAAACTTGCCAGTTTATTCGTGAT
This sequence comes from Maratus speculifer, assembly GCA_964019185.1. Taxonomy (NCBI): domain Eukaryota; kingdom Metazoa; phylum Arthropoda; class Arachnida; order Araneae; family Salticidae; genus Maratus; species Maratus speculifer. The sequence continues at coordinate 156,144,074 of OZ025301.1, read as the reverse complement.
TTTTTGACAAAACTTGCCGCTCTTTTTGCAATTTTTTGACGAAACTTGCCGGTTTTTTCGATCTTTTGACAAGCTTTGCCATGTCTTTTCGCTATCATTTGACGAAATTGCCCGTGTTTTTTCACAATCTTTTGACGAAATTTGCCGCTTTTCGCGATTTGGTGACAAATTGACCGTTTTCCACGATTTCTTTGCGATTTTTTGTCGAAATTCAGATTTTTTTCCATGATCCCTTGAAAAAATTGGCAGTTTTTCTTAGAACAATTGATTCAATTGATTTTTTTGGGGACCAATTCTCAAAATTTGCGATACATTTTATATCCGTTTTATGACCAATTTTTGTAATTTTCGGAAATGATTACCTTAATTCATCAGTAAATTTGGACCATAATCTCCTTGACACTACTTTTTAGAAAAGCAAAAATACTTATAAAGAGCTGGAAATAGCTTGAGAACGGCTAGAAATATAGCCCCTTCCTTGTTAATTATGTGTTTTTTTATCGAACTTTTGGTGGAATCAACGGATTTTATCGTGATCCTGTGACAGGATTCTCATTTTTTTCTGTAACTCTTTGACAAAATTCAGTTTTTTTTTTAAACATTCTGTGATGAAATTAAGATGTGTTTTCGCAATCCTTTGTAGAATTTTTTTTTTACTTTTGCGATACCATGACGAAGACTGCGTTTTTCGAGGGATTTTTTTGACTAAGTTAGAATTTCTTTTCGAGATTCTTTAATGGAATTAGTGTTTTTCCAGCGATTCTTCGACGAAATTTGTATTTCTGTTCGCAATCCTCTGTTGAAATTTGAGCTTTTTTCGTATGATATAAAAAAGATTTTGCTTTTTTGCTTTTTTTTTTAAAGTCTTTTTTTTTGAGATTCTTTGCCGAAATTAATGATTTTTTATGTGAACAATTGACGAAATTGATTTTTTTCGCGATGATTTTTGTTTCAAATTTTCGCACTAGACCCACTTTTTTAAAAATTTTCGAAACTGAATGTGCATTAAACATTTTTTTTTAAAAAGCTAGTCATCAAATTTGAGGACCGAGAATATTTTTGAAGTCGTTAAAGTCAATTCTTTAGTTGCATTTGACGACTAACGACCATTAATTTCTAACACTGCATACATAGAAAAGAATGAAAAGATCAGAAAATGTGTTATTAAAATCAGATATCAAAATTCAGAGTTTTTTTTCTCTTTAACTTATACTCAAAACTCAATATGTCTTAAATTTGTTTTCCCAGTCCCACACTTATTACATTCATTCCTTAAATCGAAGTAATTTTGAGATAGAAATTGCTGACATTAGCACAGCACTCACTTTTCTGTAGTCAATTTTGCTGTAGCTAATATCTTGGGATGTTCTGGACCCAGATATCAAAAGCTAAATTTTCAATTAAAATGAAGCTTTCTTATTTTGACATTTTTGGTCGTAACATGAAAAAAAAAAAAAAAAAATTGCAAATAGAATAAGAATAATAAAACATGCGAGCAGAGTTGGATAATATAGACGCACACGCGCACGCCGTTCGCAGAAAATTTTATGAAGTTTGCAGAAAATTTTAAGAAAGAAACAATTTTTATTTTTGTAACTTTTTTAGTACCAAAAAATAAAAATATTCCCTCAATTTTATGAACGAATTATTTACTGTTAACTCGAATGTTGTCAAAAACCCTCGAAAAAATGACGAATTTCAACAAAGAAGCATGTATAAAACATGCATTTCGACAAAGAATCGCGTAAAAAAACGTGCATTTCTACAAAGAATCGTGTAAAAAAACAAACATTTCGACAAAGAAGCACGTATAAAACATGCATTTCGACAAAGAATCGCGTAAAAAAACGTGCATGTCTACAAAGAATCGTGTAAAAAAACAAACATTTCGACAAAATAACGCGCTAAAAATGTGAATTTCGTCCAAAGGCTGAGTAAAAAATGCGAATTTCGTCCAAAGACCGTGCTAAAAACGTAAGTTCCATTCATGAATCGCATAAAAAAACTCGATTTTCGTGCATGAATGTGGTAAAAAACACTAATTTCGTGCATGAATCACATAAAAAACGCAAATTTTTTCCAAGAATCGCTCAAAAAATGCGAATTACGTCCATAAGTGCTCAAAAAACGCGAATTACGTCCATGAATCGTGTAAAACGCGAATTACGTTCATAAGTCGCATAAAAAACGCAAAATACGCCCACAAATCGCTCAAAAAACGCAAATTTTGTCAGCACAAAGCTCAAAAACACAAGTTACGTCCATGAATAGCATAAAAATAGCGAATAACGTCCATAAATTGCGTAAAAATTGCGAATTACGTTCATGAATCGCTCAAAAACGCAAATTACATTCATAAATCGCATAAAAAACGCGAATTACGAGATTACGATCATGAATCGCGCAAAAAACGCGAATTACACCCGACAATAAATTTCTTTGCAGAAAGTTTTTAACTCAATATTACGTGCGCAGAAAGTTTTTGTTTTAATACAAGTCTGCATGCGAGAGAAAAATCCTTTTTCCTTATGGTAAGATTTGTATTTGTTTTCCAAAATAGTCACAGCAACATTTGCAATATTGAAGAAATGAAAGCTTCAAAATCAACTTCCAGCAAGACTTAAAAAAGGACGGATTTGTACAGACAATATGAAAAGGTTTTTGTATTTGTGATAAATTTAGTCATAATTTTGTAAATTCCTCCAAATACACGTAGCTTGAAACCAAAAGCTGTACGGATTTTAAAATTTTGTAGATTTTTGGACATTTCTTTGTTTAAATTTTTAACAATAATTTAAATGTAACAATGTAATCAAAATTATAATGAATGCTTGCAATACAGTAAAATATTAAAGTAATGTAGTAAACTAAAAAATAAAAAAGGTAAGAACATTTTAAAAATGATTAAATTATTAAAAATAAAGGTCAAGTAATTAATAAATGCACAATTAAATATGCATAATAAAGATCTTTTTCTTTAATTATTCAATGAAACATTACTCTTAAAAGGTACCCTATAAATTCACATTGATACCGTTGTGCAAACTTGTGATCACTGTGTGCATGGGTGCAAGAAGTACATCCAAGTGAAGACCAAAATCTTTTTTGAGTATTAGAAATAATCAAATGAAAATGGGTTAAAATATTTCTTTTGCTAAAATTTGATCTCTTACAATAAAAGAAAGTTATTAAAAGTTCTTGATTGTAAAAATTGCTATTATATAAGCATGTAAAGTAAAATTTATCGAGTCAAAAGTCTCTTCAAGACTGAAGATCTTGCACCCATGGCTGTGTGATACTGTGCAAATTTTAAGTATTAGAGAATTTTTTAACTGTGCTTTAAAAAAAAATTACTGTATTTTCATCTATCTATAAAGTGGTGGGTCAAATTTTGTGAAAGGTTTTGTCAAATTCTTAAGAAAGAATTTTGTGAAGGGCAGTGCCTGTTTTTGGGCAAAAAAGAAAAGATAAGGCAATTTCTTTCAGACCAAATCCCTGAAAAATAACACTGAAATTAAAAAAATGAAGTAAATTAAAATAATGATTAGAGATATAACTCACAATGAATTAAATCAGATGTAATGAGCCCTGTTACATCTCGAACATTGAGAAAAAATATTTAAAGAAAATTTCCTTAGATTATTTTTGCTATAAAAATTTATAAGGATCAATATCCAATAACAGCTTGAATTTCATCAAATATAATTTCAAGATTAAATTAGTCAAAAATAGTTACATTCACAGACATGATTACCATTACCACTATTTCTAAAATCAGTTTCATTCAATGTACTTAAAACAACAATAATCAAGATCATAATTCAAAATGAAATTAAACCAACATTTTTTCCACTGAGGCTAATAAATATTAATGCATATACTTCAAAGACTTCATAAATGCATGGGAAGGAAATTGGAGAGAACAAACACACATTGCGGGCCATTACAGCCCCACCACCACCCCCTTCCCTCTCAAAAAACTCCTATAACTGTTCTATAGAAGTTTCTATGAATTTATATGAATATTTTTTAATTCAAGGCTCAGGGAGAAGATTAAGTGATCCTTAATTAGTCAACATAAATGTTACTAATTCACAAATAGAGATTTCATCACAGCCTTTAAATAATTTTAAAAAGATACTACAATATGGAACTGTTTACAATTTTGGATAATTGGTTTCTGGATACTTCACACTGACCCCAGTAGCAGAAACTTTGAGATGGGAGATTAAGAATAATAAAACATGCATGAGAAGAATCCCTTTTCTTAATGGTAAGCCTTATTTTTGTCTTCCAAAATAGTCAAAGGTACATTTGCAATAACGAAGGAATGAAAGCTTCAAAATCAACTTCCAGGCAAGACTTTAAAAGTATGGGTTTGTACAGACTCCCCCCCCCCCTCACCCCCAAGGGTCCCGTTTCTGTGAAACTATGAAAAGGTTTTTGTATTTGTGATAAATCTAGTCATAATTTTGTAGATTCCCCCAAATACATGCAGCTTGGAACCAAAGGCTGTACATATTTTAAATTTTTTTTAGATTTTGAACATTTCTTTGTTTAAATTTTAAACAATAGTTTGAATGTAACAATGTAATCAAGATTGAATGCTTGCAATAATACAGTAAAGTATTAAAATAATGCAGTAAACTAAAATAAAAAAAGGTAAGACCATTTTAAAAATGATTAAATTTTTAAAAGTAAAGGTCAAATGATAAATGCACAATTAAACATGCATAAAAGATCTTTTTCTTTAATTATTCAATGAAACATTACTTTTAAAAATACCCTATTAATTCACATCGAAACCAATGTGCAAACTTGTGATCATTTGTGCGATACTGTGCAAATTTTAGGTATTTGGGAATTTTTGAATAGAGATTTGAAAAATTTACTGTATTTTTATCTATATAAAAGTTATGGGTCAAATTTTATGAAAGGCTTTGTCAAAATCATAAGAAAGAATTTTGTGAAGGGCAGTACCTGTTTTGAAATTTAAAAAAATAAAAATAAAATAAGGTAATTTCTTCCAGACCAAATCCCTGAAAAATACACATTGAAATTAAAAAATGAAATAAAATGATGATTAGAGATATAACTCACAATGAATTAAATCAGATGTCATGAGCCATGTTACATCTTACACGTTGAGAAAAAAAATATTTAAAGAAAATTTTTTTAGATTATTTTTGCTATAAAAATTTATAAGGATCAATATCCAATAACAGCTTGAATTTCATCAAATATAATTTCAAGATTAAATTAGTCAAAAATAGTTACATTCACAGACAATATTACCATTACCACTATTTCTAAAATCAGTTTCATTCAATGTACTTAAAACAACAATAATCAAGATCATAATTCAAAATGAAATTAAACCAACATTTTTTCCAATGAGGCTAATAAATATTTATGCATATACACTGGTGTCCAAAATTTAAGCATAATTGGTAATTAAGTAATTATTTTTTATTAATGAAAGAAATATGAATCGGAATGTGCTGAAACTCCAGGTGTGTAAACAAAATAGTACGCGTCACATATTTTCGCGAAGAGTTTTCCCCGAAATCGAACAGGAGACCGTCAAGAAATTGAAAAAGTACGAAGATCTTTTGGATAACCCTGTCAAAACTAATGTAGCAAAAGCGTTCAAACTGCACATTATGATTAATTGGCTTATTGTAATGTACTGTGTTAATTTTTACAAGGATAGCATGTATACTCGTAGAGAAATTAAGGTTTTTAAAAAACAGTCCTAAGTTTTTTGCTTATAATTTGCAGAGTTCTTAATATAAAATAGTGTTCTTTTTTGAAAAAATGACAAACATCATTGTACACCATACCCTGTCATCAGAATTAAAAAATAATAAAAATTGTATGACAAATGAGCAGGTTTACTAAATAATTTTTTACTACACATGCGTGAACGCTATTAAAATTTCATTTGCATATTATGTTAGTTAAATGTATAGAGCAACTTTTGTGAAAGTCTCAAAAACATAGCTTAAAAATTCTGAAAATATCGTTGATAGAATGAGATGAAAATCCTTTATTCCCTAAATGAAGCAAAAAGATGAGGGGCTGTATCCATATTCCATTGTTTAGTGCCTACACAATATTGCACGTACAACTATATTTAGGTAAAACCCCCCATTTTTTTGCTTCCTTTAGGAATAACGGATTTTGAGTTGATTCTATAGGCTCCCATTTTCAGAATTTTCAAGCTATGTTTTTGAAACTTTTACAGAAGTTGCTCTATACATTTAGCTAACACAATATGCAAATGACATTTTGATATCGTTGACACATGCGCAATGAAAAATTATTCACTAAACATACTCATTTTTCATACAATTTTTATTATTTTTAAATTCTGATGACAGGGTATTGTGTACAATGATGTTTGTCATATTTTCAGAAAAGAACATTTTATAATAAGAACTCTGCAAATTATAAGCAAAAAACTTGGAAAAATTTAGGACTGTTTTTATAAAAACCTTAATCTCTCTATGAGTATACATGCTATCCTTGTAAAAATTAACACAGTACAATACAATAAGCCAATTAATCATAATGTGCAGTTTGAACGCTTTTGCTACATTAGTTTTGACAGGGTTATCCAAAAGATCTTCGTTCTTTTTCAATTTGTTGACGGTCCCCTGTTCGATTTCAGGGAAAACTCTTCGCGAAAATATGGGACGCGTACTATTTTGTTTACACACCTGGAGTTTCAGCACATTCTGATTCATATTTCTTTCATTACTTAAAAATAATTACTTAATTACCAATTATGCTTAAATTTTGGACACCAGTGTACTTCAAAGACTTTATAAATGCATGGGAAGGAAATTGGAGAGAACAAACACACATTATGGGCCATTAACCCCCCCCCCCTTCCCTCTTAAAAAACTTCCATAAATGTTCTATAGAAGTTTCTATAAACATACATTCTTTATTACTTTTTTTTTTATTTATTTAAGGCTCAGGGAGAAGATTAAGTGATCATTAATTAGTCAACATAAATGTTACTAATTCACAAATAGAGATTTCATCACAGCCTTTAAATAATTTTAAAAGTCCTTCCGGCAGTGCCAGGAGGAACAGGTAGCTTTCATATACTTATTTATATATTATTTATTTTAAATTAAGTTATATTATTCAAATATATGAAGCTCAAATTAGTGAAACCCGATTTTATAAGATTGAATGCTAGTTTTTGTCAATACTGATTACTAACAAGGAATTTTTAGAAATTAGTCATTTTTTATTCAACCTGGTTTTATTTTCAGCGATTTAGAGAGTCGCCAAATTCCACACTATCATGAAGTGTATGCCATTTTAAAGCAACATGATGGATAAAACAAACCAATGAGCTTGGTCGAAATCTTAATTCATGTGGACATGCACTCTCATATCAAAATCGATTAATATATACGAGTGCTGTCGTGAGCAAATATTTTTTAAAAAATGTCATCCACATTAGAAATTTAAACTGCTATATCTCAGGTGTTTTTGAGATAAAGGCAAAGCAAAAAATACTCCGAAATGCATTATTAAGATAAATGCATTCAAAAGAATCTTTTTTCAATTTCTAATTTTTTATTTGTACATCATTATACATTTAAAAGATTTTTGACAAACTTAAATTGCTGCCATTTTGAAACAAGATGGCGGATGAAGTTGGCTAGTGAACTCTGTCAAGACATTGATATGTACAAGGTACACACGGTGTTATATCCAAATCAGTTTATAAATATGTGTATTACATATATATCTTACCACTAAGATTAAATGCATGTTACTTTATAGGCCAATCAGTTACCAAAAATACACTGGTGTCCAAAAGTTAAGCATAAGTGGTAATTAAGTAAGTAATGAAAGAAATATAAATCGAAATGTGGTGAAACTCCAGGTGTGTAAACAAAATAGTACACGTCATATTTTCGCGAAGAATTTTCCCCGAAACCAAACAGGGGACCATCAACAAATTGAAAAGAACGAAGATCTTTTAGATAACCCTGTCAAAACTAATGTAGCAAAAGCGTTCAAACTGCAGATTATGATTAAATGGCTTATTGTAATGTACTGTGTTTATTTTTATAAGGATAGCATGTATACCCGTAGAGAAATTAAGGTTTTTATAAAAACAGTCCTAAGTTTTTTGCCTATAATTTGCAGAGTTCTTAATATAAAATAGTGTTCTTTTTTGAAAATATGACAGACATCATTATACACAATACCCTGTCATCAGAATTTAAAAATAATAAAAATTGCATGAAAAATGAGTAGGTTTAGTAAATAATTTTTCATTGTGCATGCGTCAACGACATCAAAATTTCATTTGCATATTATGTTAGCTAAATGTATAGAGCAACGTTTCTAAAAGTCTCAAAAACATAGCTTAAAAATTCTGAAACTTATCGTTGATAAAATGAGATCAAAATTCTTTATTCCCTAAATGAAGCAAAAAGATGAGGGGCTGTATCCATATTCCATTGTTTAGTGCCTACGCAATATTGCACGTACAACTATATTTGGATAAAACCCCTGATTTTTTGCTTCCTTTTAGGAATAACATATTTTGAGTTGATTCTATAGACCAGCGGTTCCCAAACTTTTGGGCTCGCGGAGCCCTTTTTGAGAAGAATTTCTATAGCGGAGCCCTTGAACCCAATGATATTCTATGGTTTACAAATTATTTTTTTTATGCTTGTGGAGCACAGAAAAGTCAGATGGATAAAAATCTGAGCCAGTAATGGTTCTCAGTTTGGCCCTTTCCTGATACAGAAATTCTGAATTCATACTAGAAATTTTAAAAATCTTAAATATTAAAACAAACTCTTTTTACCAAAGCGATGATCCAGCAATACTGTTAATATGTTGACTGACAAGCGAAAACTGCTAATGTTCACCAGGGTTCTAATTTTGTGTGTGTGTGTAATTTGATTACTTGCAACATAACACTATATATAGAAAATCAATATTTTTCTGATTTATTTTTAACACATAGGGATATTTTCATCCTGACTATCAAAAATAATAGCCAGAGCACCCTCGAAATTAGTGTAACTTCTTCCATGAGTGGTTAAGACTTATTTGATAACCAGCTAAATTTGTCATTTATCACTAAAATCATTTATTAAGATTTATGTTTCTACAGTATAATCTCTTAAATTGGACAATTTTTAAATATATTGATTGATGAGTTTGGGAGATTACTGGTTTGGATTTACTTTTCTATTATTTTTTCTATTATTTTAGGATAGAATTTTTCGAATTTTTATTACAATAAGAAAGAGAAAACTGTGGAAAATATTTCATTTTCTACAACACTTAACGCATACAATCGGCCCATACATCAATTTGCACAAACCACGTATATCTATCACATTGTAAGGAACCCAATAATCAAACTCCAAAACCATTTTCATGTAACGCATACAGATTTTGATAGACAAGGCCTGAAGTGTTTAAACACCATGGCTATCATGTCTGATAGACAGTGGCCCAACGGAAACATCATTGGCTATGATACCACATATGATACCCATGACAGTCAAAGTGTTAGGGGGTTAATGACATTCATATTTAAAATATCAAATATTCTTTTGGGAATTCCAGTATAAATTCTCAATTAAAGATAAAAATGGTAACCATGTCTTGATTATGTATTGCATGGGGGCTTACGTAAAGCTATTATTATTTATGGCGAAAACCACACACACACACAGAAATATAGGTAAGTTACACAGTTTTCGTTTGCAGGGTGATACTTCTGTATAATTACAATACTCTATTTGCTAAAAAAAGGAAATGGGTAGTTCCAGTCATCCATGAGAAAATATTTAACACGTTGTCACTATTACCACCTACCCGTATTAGAATTATGTGATTACGGAATATTTTTTCGTTCTCTTGAAGTTTCTAGTACTACTTCTAAACATGCAACGTAAGTGAATCCCCTTTGAGCTTCTTTTTTGAATCATTAAAAAAAAAAAAAAATACATTTAGAAGCAGGTCATCTTTTTCAGATTTAAGTTGGCGGGGCAAAATCTATAAGCTGAATTGTTCACTTTTTTGAATATTTTATTTAAAGTATTTGGCTATTAATTATAGTTTTAAAAGAAGCTTTCTTCGTCATTGTTTTTGCCTCGAACTTCAACTAGTACAAAAACTTTACTAACAAAATGAAATGTATGAGTGGCATTAAATTTATATCAGGGCGGGCACTCATTGACAAAAAGTCTATTCAAGAGTAGGAGCTGAGCAAAATTTTAAATTCTTAGTGTGATGACAAATGTAAAGAACCAATATACAGGGTGGTCATAAAAAAACTTTGCCAATATACGGAGCTCTAGCAGCCAGTCTGCTCAACCAATCGAGATGAAATTTCAGATATAGCTATTGAGAGGTATGAGCTCGAGATTCTGTGAACGACAACAAAATGGCGCTCACGGTTACGGTTATAGTTACAGAAACTCGAAAATTTCCAATGGCAACACCCATTTTTTTCATCGCAAAATGCTCAGCGCATGCGAAAACCCCACAAAGCGTTGGAACCGTACGTGTATCGCAAGAAATGGGCATGTTATGCACGCACAAAAAACCGTTCTGGGAATCCTCCCCCCCATAGAAAAAACTCGATTGGGACGCAAGAAGGAAATTTGCATATGACACAGAGTCAGTACACTAATCTCTGATTACAATAGAGATCAGAGAAACTAAAACTTTTATTTTAATTACACATTTTCCACATGGGTGCCATCACAGGCAATTACACATTGCATGGTGATGGCACCCATGTGGAAAATGTGTAATCAAAATAAAAGTTTTAGTTTCGCCGATCTGTATTGTAATCAAAGATTAGCGTATTGACTCTGTGTCATATGCAAATTTCCTCCTTGCGCCCCAATCGAGTTTTTTCTATGGGGGGAGGGGGGGGGGGAGGATTCGCAGAACGGTTTTTTGTACTTGCATAACAAGTACGTTTCTTGCGATACACGTACAGTTCCAACGCTCTTTAGGGTTTTCATATGCGCTGAGCATTTTGCGATGAAAAAAATGGGTGTTGCCATTGGAAATTTTCGAGTTTCTGTAACTATAACCGTAACCGTGAGCGCCATTTTGTTGTCGTTCACAGAATCGAGCTCATACCTCTGAATAGCTATATCTGAAATTTCATCTCGATCGGTTGAGCGGACTGGCCGCTAGGGCTCCGTATATCGGCAAAGTTTTTTTATGACCACCCTGTATATTCTTTAAATTGCTATAGACTTATTTCTCATAGGAAAATGTGGCAGAGACGAATTAAAAGAACATTTTAGACAGGGGTTGTGAAGTGATACAAGATGCTAAGAAAATGCATTTTCAGCAATATACATTACTTCTGAAATTAAGTACAATTATGTAAAATAACATACAAAAATTAAAGAATTAAGAAATTAAAAAAAAAAAAAAAAAAACAGATTAAAGCAATTAAAGTTACGAAAAGAAAAAAACTATGTACACAGCGTGTATAAATGAATCCAATGAGGGATTTGTTAAATGATACAAGATATTACAAAAAAGGGTCGTTTTAAACAATAAACATAAAACATTCAACTGTTGTTCAAAATTTTACCACAAATCACACAGAGAAGCCGATCATTATCTGTTTCAATAAATCTCATTTTATAAGTAATTTTCATCATATTTATTTTTTTTATTGAGATTGCTTTCCCCCATGTCTCGATTCTGTCTTGCCTTGATAACAATACTTGATCTGTGGTCGACGATTCAGAAATGCTTTCATTGTCCAAAAGCTCATTCAGGGTTGCCACTCTAATCTTGAAAAAAAAATTCCCTGTATTTTCCCTGTACTGCAACGCATTTATTCCATGTTGAATGCGAAAAAATATATGCGTGTATGAAGGCTAATTAGAAATGTTATAATTTGCCATTATCAAATTCTCTGTGTTTTCCAGATTTTTTAGGATTTTTTTAAAAATTCCCTGGATTTTCCCTGTTTTGGAAGGAGATTTAAAATTCCCTGTGTTTTCCCGGTTTTCCAGGTGGCATGGCAACCCTGTCATTTATTGGTTCTTTTGATTATGAAGTGAGAGAAATAAAGAATTAATTACAAACATATAAATAGGCGGAGCTTCAAAGAACAAAATTGTTCTGAATTTTGTTCGGCAAGCAGAGTTAACAGCACTGGTGGACCTTTTCTGTTTTGATTCATGTTGTACATTCGAATTACAATACTATTTATTGTAGCCTAATTTAAATTGAATTTTTAAATAATTAAATGCTGAAACATAAAATAAAGCAATTCAAACCAAAAATATTATACAGAAAATAGGTACATATATAATGTAAACACTTCAATATCTTTGGAGTGTATTGTTGTGTTTTTTATCCCAGTTATAGGTATATGTATTTTTGACACACATACACACAAATTCCTACATACTTTTCAAAATCTTTCACTTGCAATATGCTATTTTCTTTTATGTTTGGTTTATTTTCCTGAAACACCGCGGAGCCCTTGGGGCTCCGCGGAGCACACTTTGGGAACCTATGCTATAGACGATCATTTTCAAACTACGTTTTTGAAATTTTTACAGAAGTTGCTCTATACATTTAGCTAACACAATATGCAAATGAAATTTTGATATTGTTGACGCATGCGCAAGGAAAAATTATTTACTAAACCTACTCATTTTTCATACAATTTTTATTATTTTTAAATTCTGATGACAGGGTATTGTGTACAATGATGTTTGTCATATTTTCAGAAAAGAACATTATTTTATAATAAGAACTCTGCAAATTATAAGCAAAAAACTTAGGACTGTTTTTATAAAAACCTTAATTTCTCTACGAGTACACATGCTATCCTTATAAAAATAAACGCAGTACATTACAATAAGCCACTTAATCATAATGTGCAGTTTGAACGCTTTTGCTACATTAGTTTTGACAGGGTTATCCAAAAGATCTTCGTTCTTTTTCAATTTGTTGACGGTCCCCTGTTCGATTTCTGGGGAAACTCTTCACAAAAATATATGACGCGTACTATTTTGTTTACACACCTGGAGTTTCACCACATTTCGATTTATATTTCTTTCATTACTTACTTAATTACCAATTATGCTTAACTTTTGGACACCAGTGAGTGTATACAATACACTGGTGTGCAAAATTTAAGGACAAGTTCTAAATGCCAATTTACAAGGGCTTTGAAGCAATAATTTTCATGTGAATATTTAAAAAAAAAAAGTAATATAATTCGAATAATTACTATCCCTGAATAACAGCTAGTCCATATAACATCTCATTCAGGTCACAAGAGTCACAGTCACTACGGCGAAACAAAAAAGAGGAAATTTCATACGTCTCTTATGAGTCTCAAATGACTACTACATGCGACTCTACTGACAGGTCATTGCAACTGCTGCTTTGTGTCGAGTCACCAGGTGACTTTACAATGTCGTTTTATTGAGACTCATGTGACTGTCATTTGGAGATTCATTTTCAAAGTCATTGTGAATATTGCATTATGATAAATCACCAAATAATGTCACATTAAAGTCACATGGTGACTGTCTGTCAAAAGACTATCAAATGGTGACAGACTCTACTGTGAAGTAACCACTGTGAAAAATAGTGTATACAACAAATATTTCTTTATACAAAGCTTAACTTATAAAAAATAAATTTTTATGCTTTAGTTATATAATTATCAAAAAATTGAGTACTAATGTGAATGTTAAATTCTGCACATTTATACGAAAGATATTCAAATTTTGTTTAGAATGGCATTGATTTAAAAACTGCAACAGTATAGCACGTCATACGAATTTTTATTGGCAAATAAAATGCACATGTTATCGATCGTATATTTTAAAAGCAGGGTTGGGTTTCTTCTGGAAGAAACTACCAAAAACCAAAATAAATGCTCAAAGTTAAAGTATATTAACTATTTAAAAGAATTAAAATGTAATTACATGAAATCTAAATTAGAAAATTTAATTAATAATTTTCTTTTTTGCAAATATAAGTTACTTTTTTAATAACAAACTTCAGGTTCAGCAGACATTTTCAGGTGATTGATTTTTACTACTCTAGAAGTAGAGGGATTTTTTTTTTAATTACTAATTACGCTATTTATGTAAAAAAGAGAGAAAAAAACCCTACAAATTGTTTATTTTTTGTATAAAAATATATTATTTTTATAGAAAAATGCCTTATTTTAAACTGTGCAACACAATAAATACATTTGTAAATAAATATTTATACTAACATCTAGCATGAATATCTCAATGCTGACTTTAAAAGATTAGTGTTCTAAAAAAATCTATGGGTATGTCAAAATGCTTTTAAACTATCCTGAAATGTAGAACTTAAGGGGGAAAAAAAAACCTTCATTTTTTGCATTAATCAAATTTAAATTGAGAAACTAATTGCAGCATCCTACTGCTAAAAACCTTTTTTGCTATACTATGCTGCATTGTACTAAGAATAGAATTTTAATGATTTCTTTTAATACTAGGATTAACCGATACAGGTTTCCCAAAACCAATTTTCAGAAAATTCAAAGTTTCAGTCAAAAATGAAAACATCCAAAAAAAATTTAATTAAATTTTAAGTTTTAAATGGGTAATTAATATATACATAAATGCAAATTAATTATATGTATAGTATTTATTAATTATGCACAATTGTTAACTATCCAAAAACTTTATTTTATTATACAATAAAACATAATTCATCAATGACACAGAAAGATAATTATATGGATTTCATTTAATTAAAAAATATTTTAATTTTAAGTACACACATCAATTTTCTTCTATAATGATTTTTTTTAAATGATCTTTTATTATTCTAGAACTTTCTCAAAGAATATTTGAAATACTAATGCAGTTTAAACTAAAAATTTTTTATAAGATGAGTGCTAATTCATGACTGATAATTATAAACAACGAAGTTCATTGCAATACACTCATTAGAGCTGATACAGTTTAAATCGATGACTAATGTTAAAAATTTCCGAAGAAAGAAACAAGAATTTTGGAGTACTGAGAGTTTCAGTCAAGCAATTTTCAGCCATGTTTTTGGCAAAACTCTGATTTTAGGCCGAAAATGAAACTATATTTTTTGATCAATCTCTGTTTAATACAGTAATATTAAAAATTTAATATTAAACTTTTAATATTACAGTAATTATAATATATTACTTACATTAATAAAATTGATGTAAATTAAAAGCTTTTATTTAAATGGGTTTCATTCTACCATTGGTTAAGAATCCCTACTATATTTTACTTAGCTTCAGAAATTTAAATAATTAAAAAAATATGTTGGTTAAATTGAAATGAATAACATTTAATTAATTTTGTGTATTTTAATTTTGGATAAAATTTCTTTTCATTTAGCCAATGGTTGAGGATCTTTAGACAGGGTGGTGTGTGATCTTGGCTAAAAAACTGATATAATTATTAATTTAGTATATATATATTTAATTAAATTTGTTTTGGTCCAATGGAATTAATTTATATAAGATTATAGGAAGCAGATATTCATTATATTTTACAAAATTGAAAGTATATAATAAATTCTGGATGAAAAATAGTTTTTTCCATTTCTTCCCACTTGGAAGAAACCTATTTCTTCTAGCTGGTTTTTTCCCACTACGGAAGAAACTTGCCAACCCTGTTTAAAAATTATGACATTTTTTGGAATATAACAACAGGAAAGAAAAGACAATTAGAAAATTTAAAAAAGAAGTTCTACAATGTTAAATTATGAAAGGTGGTAGAAAAAAGGAATAAATACTAAAAAGCCGCCACTTCCATGCTCTAAAACATGAACAGCAAGATTCATGGAAATTGAAGATTTGTTTATGAAACAAACACAGAGACTGGCTTTTATATATATAGATATTCTTAATGGAACTGTAACTACAATTGGAACCTCTTAGTATTTCTGCTAATTGAACTAACTTCTATACATTTAAAATTTAATCCCTTATTCAAAGTCTGAAAAAGAAACAGTCAATATTGATTTCTCGTATCACACAAGAAATGATGGACTTCAAAAAGACATGTCTTAATTTCTGTAAATTGCAAGTATCAACTAGTTTGTTGTTTCTCCTAGATATGCTTCCTTAAAATTCCTTTTTTTTTTTTTTTTAACAAGATAATTTTATTTAGTACTGATTCAAGGGTAATTTGGTACAGTTCAGTCAATTTTCTTCAAGTATATATATAAAACAACCATGAAAGAAAAAAATAACAGGTACTTATATATGTGTGTGTATACATAAACTGACCTTCACCGGAACACTCTGTACAAGCACTCTGCATATGTTGAACCATACCAGGACCTAATTGGCGATATGATACTTTAATACCTCGTCCTTGGCAAGCATTACACCTGACAACAGCTCCAGGTTTACCTCCACGACTGAAACAAAATTTTATATTTTTTAGATTACAAATAGAGATGAGACGAATAGCGATTTGGCTGAATAGCCGAATACCGAATATTCGGCAGCTGAATACCAACTTTTTTTCCAATAAAGAAAATAAATTTTGATTATATATAATTTTAAAAATAGGAGCTC
This sequence comes from Maratus speculifer, assembly GCA_964019185.1. Classification (NCBI taxonomy): domain Eukaryota; kingdom Metazoa; phylum Arthropoda; class Arachnida; order Araneae; family Salticidae; genus Maratus; species Maratus speculifer. Next base: position 156,127,465 of record OZ025301.1, on the reverse strand, counting down.
ATTAATAATTATTACTCTTAAATGTGCTTTTAAATTTTTTAAATTTGAAAAACTTATTTTAACACAAAAAAAGTTATGAAATTGCATTATACTCTTTTATCCTAATGTACATCCAATTGATTTTCAGTAAGTCAGATTAGAAGATATTTCTATTAAAATATGAAGAATGTACTTCACTTTTACTATCAAATGACACTTTTTGCCCTTTCTTGCATCCAAAATCAATAATATTCTTAATCTCTCTCTTTCAGAACTCACAAAAAGATAGCTTCTGAAATAACCTTTTAATAAAGTAAATTTGATCATTTAGAGTTTGTGTCCCAAATAGAGATGTAAATTTTCCGGAAAAATATAAGTGGCGGAAAAAAAAAGGTTTTTTACCGGTTTTTTTTTCAGAAAAAAACAGAAAAATTGATTTTTTATGACTGTTTCTCCCAAATAAATTATATTTTCTTAGAGAATATTAAATATATATATAAAACATTTTTTTCCCATTTATTTGTATTAAATAAAAATTATTTTTACTTTATATTACAAAATAAAAAAAAAAAGTAGCAAAGCCTGCTTTTAAAAGTTTAGTTTTTTTTTTTTTTTTTTCTCCACAGCCTAAGAATTTTTAAAACACTATTGTTTGTTATATCATACCTCTGTTGAAATGATTTTTCAGTTACATGTTTAACTACCAATTGAACTAATGTAAGAACCTGAGCCAATATGTCTGCACTTTGGAATGAAATAAATTATGCATTCCATTTACATAAGTATAGTTTTTAAGTAAATGATACTAGTTTAAAGAAATTGTTGCAATTTTGTCATTATTATCAATATCTGTATTCAAAAAATTCCATTGTTTGTTTAAAAAAAGTATATTTTTACATTATTACACTTTTTTCTTACAATTGTAATTTTACTTCCTTTAAAAAATATGTTTAGTTTTGGTATAGCTTTCCAATCTCAACTCAAAGTTTTGATTTAGTTTTATAATCTAAATTCAAACAAAAGTGAGTTTTAGTTTAGCTTACTCAGGTCTGCAACTAAAAAATAGCATAGGATTTATTGACTGTTAGATTTTTACTCAGTGAAACCAGAAAAATATATTTTTTTAAAGTTTAATTAAACGTAATTTTTTTTCTTTTTATCCTGAAATCTTGTATTCTATTCTTGAGTAAGAAACCATATTCAATAATGTTTCCATATGGTAATTTCATATTTCTAAGAATGGAACTCAAAAGTTATGAAAACAGAACACTACAAATAGAAAATGCTCGCTATTTGAGGAATTAACAAAAGCAGTTACATACAGAGATAAACTTGTAGTGTGCTTTAAAAAACTACAAAAATTCAAAGTTTAATCAAGAGGGAATGTATAATTTGGAACATAGTTACTTGTAATAAAATATGGGGTTTTTTTTTCATTGCAGTTGTACTTTTCTAATGAAAATTGCCCATGTTTTTGCAACATTACTGTACACTATGGAAGTAAAATAAAGGTCAATTTTAGATTCAATACCTTGAAAAAACATTCAATTAATCAGCTATAACGAAATCTTGAAAAATGCAGCATAGTAGTGCCACCTACAGGGCAATTTATGCCAAAAACTAAACAACATTAATATATATCAGGAACTGTCTGAATCTGTAGTTTGATAAAAATTCGTCCTTTAGTCCTTGAGATAGAGCTATTGTGATAATCATGAATAATGCAGCATAGCAGTATCATCTGTTGAGCGATTTACACCAAAAAAGTAATGTGCACAAAGTTATATCAAAGATTAACTTAATCTGAAGTTTTATGAAAATACATACATTAATTTTTGAGATAGAACTATTGTGGAAATCATGAATAAATCAGTTGGGCAATATACACTAATAATTAAACATCGAGTTTATATCAAGGTATAACTGAATCCAAAGTTTTTTGAAATTATGAGCATCAGTTCTTGAGATCGAGTGCCCATAACATTTTTGTCCCATACAGACTCACAGAGTGACAGATATTTTCCAAAAACTATCAAATCGTGTTCAGGACCTTCTAAAATGCTTAAATACACCAAAAGCTGGAAGTCAAAATTTTCACAAATTCAATACTTCTTGAAAAGATAGAAAAAAATAATAAATTCATGCTTCAAATTTTATGTTAAATTTTTAATTTTACCATTTCTATTAATCAGCATATTATTGAAATATTTTGCACATGAATTAATTTTTAAAAAGAGAAGTTGCATTTAATTATATATCTAGATTTTTTTCATGTAATCCTGTTTTTGTAAAATTGTGAATTTCTTGTATATATACTTATACAAAATATATTCAGAATTTGTGAGTAAGAAATTACTATTTTTAGAGTCCTATTTAGACATTTTTAATAAGGTTATTTATGCATATATACAACTTGATAAGATTCAGCTGCTATATGGCATGAGACTTTTTTTCTTCAATCACTGCATTTGCGAAAGATTCAATTTGTAGATTAAACTTTTTTCTGAAATGCCTATTTTCAAGAGAAATTTTGCGAAGGGTCTTGTGTTTCAAACAAGAAAAATGTGAAGGATCCTTTCAAGTCTTCTCAAACAGATTTCTGCTCAGAGATCAGATTACCCACATTAAAGTTTTCATGTGGGACACTCAGCATAAAAATAAATAAAATAAAAAGTATGAGAATGTAGCTATTACAAAATTTGTACTATATTATTTCATAAATGAAATTTCAATTTTTCCAGTTCGGAAAAATTGAAAAATAAGCCTTCGGGAAAAAAACCCGAAAAACGGTTTTTTCCCCCAATTTTTCTGGTTTTTTCCCAAGCATTCCCATCTCTAGTCCCAAATGATAAGCAAATTCCTAAGAATGAGACTGTTCTGAAATCAGTTGCCAAGCTTTAAATTACAAATTATGTTAAAGCAAAAGGTTATGCTTAAAGTAGAATGCATATGTTAACAAAATCTTTGATATTTGAATTGGTGCATACAATATTAAACTTCAATATTTCACTTATTCAACAAGCATTAAAAGGATAAACAGAAATTGATAACAACATGAATGAAGGAAGTTGTAAATTAAAAAACATATACATCTTAATATACATTTAAAAAAAAAAAAAAAAAAAAAAAAAAAATGTAGATTGATATTCAATTTTTTTAACATTAATTTCTTTAACTCCGATCATAAAAATTATAAAAATTGCATATTCAACACACTTATGTTTTGGTATTTTAATATTATTGTACCATAAAAAATTAACATATTAGGATTAATTTCAGGAGATATTAATAAAAATATGAAAATGCAATTTAACATTAGCAACATTAAATTTTGAATGTTTGCAATTCAAAAACTTACCAGTCAAATGACTTGAAATTTGATGTCTGGGGTGTTAAAAGTGGGTATTGTCACTGGCGAGGGAAAAAGGAGAGTTTGTTTTAATACAGTAGACTCCCTTAAATCCGCACAGGTTGGGACCAGAGGTTGTGCAGATTTTAGAATTTTGTGGATTTCTGGTCATTGCTTTGTTTACATTTTTTAAACAATAATTTGAGTGCAATTAATAGTGCAATCGGAACACTATAGTGAATGCTTACAATATAATAAAGTATTAAAATAAATAATAAACTAAAATAATAAAAATTTAGATAGTTTTTAAAATGATAAAAGTACTAATAGCAAAGGTCAAGTTAATAATCAATAGTGTATGGTTAAATATTCATTTTAAAGTATGTATTTTTCCAAAATTATTAAAAAAAAAAAACTTGCTTCATAAAAGTACATTAGTAATTCCAATTAAAATCATAAAATAAGGATTTTTTTTCTAGTTTAGGCAGGCTTAATAACCAAAAAATCTTGATTAATGCATAAATATATTTGGTAAGAAGATTGTGATTACCAGTGATATCAGCAATATCTTTAATTTTTTCCAAAAAAATTTATTCTTCCTTCATGAAAAAACACGAATAGAGTATTATTAAGAAAATTACAAAATAAAAAATATATGGAATTGATGCAAAACTAAAAAAAATCAAATTTCGTCCCAATATCTGAACTGAAAGTTTCATTGTTTACATCTATAAAATATGTGCGGATTTTAGAGAGTTGCGGATTTCTGGTTTGCAGATTTGAGAGAGTCTACTGTATATAGATGTCCCCTAAAGCAAATTTTATAGACATAATTTTAAAGTAGATTTCCATTGGCTCGGTCCCAGAAACTTGCTTCTTTGATAATTTGTTAAGGAGTTAGTAGGGGCTGTTTACATTTCTTTTGTTAGCCGCCCTTAGCTATGGCCCTATTGCGAAGATTAAGATCTCTGACGTATAGGGCAAAATTGGGAAATTCCTTTAGTGGCCACTGGCCAGTAAGACTAATTTTTCAAGTGGCCACTTTTTTTATTTAAAAGTACTAAACAGTTAAAATGTCTATAAGTATTAATGTAAGTCTAAATAATACAAATAAATATGTTAAAATAAATATATTGGAACCTAAAAAAGTAGAATTGTTTATGAAATGTAAGTATTTTCTCCTTCTAAAAAAGTGGTCAGAAGGTGGCTGCTAATAGACAATTTTTCACTGGCCACTTTTTCTCATTTACTGGCCCTGTGGCTAGTGCTAATTTTGCCCTTTACTCTGACGGTACATACATGAAATATTCATGCAGGGTTCCCAGCAAAACATGAATGGCAAATTTCCTGACTTAAGACCTAATCTCGAAAAATTCCATGACTTTCCCAGACCAAATCTCAAAAAATCCCCTGAACAAGCAGGTATACATTGAAATTTGTTACTTATTACCAGAATTCTTTGTCAAAATTAGTGATTTTTTTCAGCAGTTGTTTTTCAAATTTCTAAACCCGACTTTTCATGACTACTTTGAAATTACATGACTTTCCACGACGCTGGGAACCCTGTCATGGATTTAGATAGTCTTTTCTATTAGAGGATAAATAAGTTAGGATTGATAAAATCCATTGTCACAGTGCTCCACATTGAAAGATAAGCAAACTGTAAAATTGGAATACATTAAATAAAAAAGACAACTAAGATAACAAATTAAGCAGCAAACTTACCCATCACATTCTTTACATATAACTGTTTTATTTAAATTCAGTTTTGCAGTCTTGCCATTGTAAAGATCTTCTAAAGTAACCCTGTTGAAAATTTAACAGCTTTACAATCATTGCAGTTTAATAAAAATATGAAATAGGGATGCATCAAATAGGGATTTTGGCCGAATGCAGAATGTTTGGCCAACAGGTAAACTGAATACTGAATATTCGGCTAGCCGAATAATAATTGTTGAGTCGAATACCGAATATTCGGCTTTCGAAATACTTTTTATAATTTAAAGGTATTAAAATGTTACTTTTTAAAACAATTTTAGATAATGTTTAATAAAAGAAATAAAATAAATAAAAGATACTCACATTTTGATAAACCAGAGCTTTTTATAAGAACATTTAGTACAGTAAAACCCCGATAATTCAGATTAATTGGGACTAGACCCAATCCGGATTATCCAGAGAATTAGAAGAAAAAAAAATGAAATAAAATAAAACATTCTTACAGAAAATCACCTTTATGTTAAACTTATTGAATATTTACAGACAATAAAAATGTTTACTTTGTAATAAAAAAGTTTGTAATTTTTTGCTGTGCCAGTTTTCTATACCTTTTGCGAGCCATACGGTCACGCATTCGCTTGAGCATAAGTAGTTTGCTGGGTGTAGTTTAAATAAGAGTTTAAATAAAAAAAAAAAAAAAAATTAAGGAATTCTTCAAAAAAAATTTCAGAAAAAAGTATTTTTTATACTTAGAATACGACGATGAATCAAATTAATGTTATGGAAATTAGCCAAATCCTTTCTCAAACTTGAAAAAAAAAATGACGAAATCGATCCGAATTATCCGTAGATCCGGATTAACGGGGTCCGAATTAGCCGGGTTCTACTGTATTGAAAAAAAAAAAAATCTGCATTGAGTTATTTAAGAAGCACAATTATGAGACTTTTTTAATTAATAAAATTTTAAATTTCGTAGTTCCAATGGATTAAAATAAACATTTTAAAATCAAAGAGAAATAATGAAAAATTGTTTAAGAAAAACTTTAAAATCTCAATTGTCCTTTTTAAATAATTCAAGGCAGATTTTTTTCAATATAAAGTACAAATACTTTCAACTTAATTCTGAATAAACGAATGTTTAGCTCATAGCTGTTTTCTTATGAATGGTGGACTTTACCACCCTTCCCATCATATCATTTTATGGAAATCAAAGCGTGTGAATTGAAAATATAGTTATGGTACCTTATTTATTGCTAATGCAATAAACAAAAACACGTTTGATTTAGAGTCAGAGGAAATACAATGTACTTATGACTCAATAAGCCAATTATGGTTTCATGAACAAAAATTGTCTGTCTTGATAGCTAAAATTAATCTCAAAAGTTTTAGGAACTTGCATCTGCACATCATTTATTCCTAAGGAGAATCCTAATAAATCACCATTTTAATCCTTCTCATGGTTAATTTTCTAAAGTTATACTTTACAAACAGCAAATAAGTAATGTAAAAACATTCTATTTTATTTAAATATGAATATTTTTCTAATTATTTTAAATATATAAAAGTAGAAATTGTGAAAAGTTTTTAAAAATGTGTTTTAAAAGGCTTTATTAAATATTGGATTCGGTCGAATACTTTGATATTTGGCAGGCCGAATAGTTTCATATTCGGCCAAGCTGAATATTCGGCTTAACAGAATAGTTTGACATTCGGCCTAACCGAACATTTTCGAACATGGCCGAATACCGAATAGGTATCGAATGTTTGGTGCATCCCTAATATGAAGATATATATATATATAACACAACAGAAATTACAACAAATGTGTATACATTAGAGAGGTAAAATTTTTGAAAATTTTAAAGTAGCAGAAAAAAGCTTCACATATGTGAAGTGGCAAAACTAACAGTAAGCATTCATTTGACGTGTAGATTCTTGAAATGTTACCAGGTTTTGACTATTGCATTGCGGCATTTAAAATGGTAAGCATTCAATCTATAATAATTCTAATCAATGAATACCAGCACCTTTGTCAATCTTAATGCAATCGTCATTCAAGTCGCGAAGTGGCAAATAGGCAATGAAAATAATCAAAACATGACGTTTCTCTATTAAAAGAAAACTAAAGAATCTTCTGATAGGTATAATTTATTAACACACATCGTCTGAAACAATTCTCACTTATATACCAGAGCTTCATCTTAATCATATTGGAGGTTTAAGAAGAAATTTAGAAGCAAAAACTAACGTCATACAGGAACTCCAGGCAGCATGAGATATTATCAAGATGAAATTCATACAAAATATCTAAAAATCAGTACAAATGTTTAGCACAGGCATAAGATTGCAAAAAGTAAAAAGGAGGAAAAGCATGAACCAGAAAATGAGAAATTATTTTAAAAGTGTGCATATAAGACAATTAAGCTTATTTTATTCACAACAAAATTGTTAATATTTTTGTTTAAATTTTGTTTTATTTTACTAAATTTATTGTTTGGAGAGTAGGGGCGGGGGAAGAGGGTCAGAGTGAATCCATTTATGAAAATATTATAAATAGTTCTGAAATTAAAGTTTCTATTTTATGTTTATATTTCTAATGCAGCGTTTTACACAGCAATCTCAGCTAGTTGTAACTTAAATTTTAACATATTTTCACTAAAAACATCAATTAGCAAACATGGCAAGCTAATGTTTAATTTGCCACTCATTTGCAAAAAAAACAATATTACAGCAATTTTTCCTCAATCTTTTGATGAAAAACTGCATTTTTTCTGCGATATTTTGATGAAATCTGCGTTTTTCTTGCAATATTTTGATGGAATCTGTTTTCTTGCGATATTTTGACAGAATCTGCACTTTTCTCATAATGTCTTGGCAAAAACAGTGTTTTTCTCAAGTTATTTTGATGAAAGTAGCATTTTTTGAGATCTTTAAACTAAAAAGCAGTTTTCTGCAATCTTTTGATGAAAAACATATTTAATCTGCAATATTTTGAGGAAAATCGTGCTTTATTTGTGAGAAAAAAAAAAAAAAAAAAAAAAAAGCTGCATTTTTCTCAAGATACTGTGACAAAAAAAAAAAAAAAAAAAAAAAAAAAAAAAAAAAAAATTATGATACTGTGACAAAAAACTGCATTTTTCCCACGATGCAGTGATGAAAACTGCATTTTTTCTCGCAATACATGACAAAAATTACATTTTTCTTGCGATACTGTAACAAAAACTGCATTTTGACGAAAATAGCATTTTTTCATGATCTTTTGACGAAAATAGTGTGTTTATACACAATATTTTGACAAAAATCACATTTTTTAAAGATCTTTTGTTAAAAATTCGTTTTTTCCCCTGAGATCTTTGAAAATATAAAAAATTGGAAAATCGCGGAAGAATCTCATGCCTGTAGTAGTTGAAAATCCTGCAAAATCTCTCTTTTCTGTTGATGCTCCCGCATTTTGATCAAACTTACAAAAATACAATTCATGATGTCATATGTTTCTGATTGATAAAAGAACAAGACTCATCAAAAAGGCTCAACAAAAATAACTTTGCCAGAAACACGAATGAACTAAAAAATGAGGCATAAACAAGAAATCCCAAGGTGGGGAAAACTTTGGAATAAAAATAAGTAAAAAGAATAAAAAAGAAATGGCTTTTTTAAAAACACTCTAATTCACAATAAATAATCAGGGTTGGCAAAAAACAAGTTAATTTTTTTAAAAACATTTTTTATTGCATATACATGGATGTTTATTGATAAAAATAATAAAATATACATTGTTGGATTATAAGTATTGTAACTTCATTTTAATATAAATTAAATAATTACAGTGAATTTACTTAGAAAATTGAAAAAAAAAATTATATTAATAGTATTAACAAACAGCCTTGTGTTCAAAGAATAAACTGCTCTACACAATGAAACATTAATACTCTGAAAATCTTTATAAACAGTCTTTTGATTACTAAAAATAAACATTTGGATGTAGTGTAAACACAATATTCTTTTCCATTATTATTCAAATAATAAATTTCAAATTCTTCTTGAGATTTTGTATTTTGAGTGACAAGTTGAAGTCAACATTTTTGGTCATTAGATTAAGCAGAAATAAATAAATAAAAGATTGTTAAAATGTTATAACTAGCACCCAATCTTTGAATACTCTCTTATTCAATTTCATATTTTGAATTTAATTTTTAAAGATAATCTCCTCAATCAAGAAAAAATTCTTGTACAGCTTGAGCAAAATCTTAAAGATCATGAAGATGTTATTAACTGCATTAAAAAAAAATTAAACATTTTATACTAAATATTTAATATTTTTAATCTATTTTATCCTTGATCAATTCACATGTTTGAAAAAGAAGCTTTTTTAGAAATAATGAAAACTTCTAAAAACAGTTGGTGTAAACTGTGGTTTAAACCATGGATAAAACCAATTGGTTTAAACCGTGCCAACCCCCCAATAGAATTTAGTCAAAAATGATGGGGCAATTTAGGAATTAGGATTACAATTTAGGATTTATAAACTAACAGCCTTGTATTTAAGCAAAAAGAGCAAGATAATTTAAGAAGAATTTAATAGAATTAATGACAGATATTATTAATGAATAGGAAATTAATAAATATGCCAGTAATTTAGCAGAGTAAAAAGAAAATAAAAGAAGATACTCCAAAGGAAAAATTAACATATATAAACACATATAACACTCATGCTCAAAAATAAATGAAAAGTACCACTTAGTGTTATTTTTGAAATCGTTTGATGATATATTTTTTAAATTGGGATCCTTTCATGAAATCATTTCCCCAATCCTTATACAAAATTTGCATTTTTTCCAGTGATTTTTTTTTTTGGTGAAGTTTTTTTTTCTGCAATTCATTTATCCAATGATTTTCAGAAATTATAGTCTGTCTCAAAAATGTTGTAATACCAGAAAATACCAGAATAATAAAAAGACTTAGTTTAAGAAATTATTAGTAAATAATTGAAAGCATTTGATAACATAACTTGTCAAATTATTAGGATATGCAGATTTTGCTTTTGATTGCTAACTGCACTCCCAATACAACAAGCATCCAGCTTAAAAACATTAGAGAAAATTTACATCTTAGGTTCTATATTACCGTATTTTCGGGTGTATAGCCCGCACCCCTAAATCGAGCAGAGCAGTAAAAAAGTAGAGATGCAACGGATATTGATTTTGCCGGATACCGGATATCCGGTATCCGATTTGCCTGCCGGATTCGGATATCCGGTACTAAATATGTTTTTAATTATGGTGAATGTTTGTTTATTTCTTTATGCAATGCCATCTCAAATAGTAAATTGCAAACGTGTTTCACACATCATTACAACTTTTAAACGTATTGGAAATTTAATTTACAGAAACTATATATCTTTGACTATCAGGGCTTGAAATTCAGGTTTTCCCAGGCAGAGAGAGTTTTCCTCATAACATTTGTAAATGCAGGGGAGTTAAACTATATGAGAAGAAAGAAATTAAAAAAAAAAAAAAAAAACTATTATTTTTACATGCCATTTAAATATTTAATTTATACCAGCATGACAAAATTCCATTAAAATAATTTAAATCAACAACTCAAGATAATTATCCAAAATGTCTACTTTAATTAAAACAAACGAAAAGAATCAAGCCTTATGTATATCATATCTAATTTTCAATTTTCACTCAGTGTTATGGACAATTAATAATTGAGTTGCTAAATGAATATTTTAATTTAGATTTTATTCGATTTTGTGTGGTTTAGAATCTTTTGTAAGTTACACTTTTTTATTTTTATTTATTTATTTTTTAATTTTGTAAAATCTGATGGGCATTCATTTTTAATTTACTTGCAAGAATAATGCATTTAGATGATTGTATTGTCAATATCCTGCGGTGATTGTATACCACTCAGTGGAATTATCGTCAATACTGTAATTTCTGACATTTTAGCTAATTGAATTATGTTCTTCTATGCAATGGAATTTTAAACCCATATGAAATTCTGAAAAGGACATAATCAGTAGGTTTCCTCTATTCCATGAGAAATGGTTTATTAAAAAAGGTCATGTCCTAATTTCTGTGAACTATGCACATAAACGATTTATTGTTTCTAAATGTGTTTCCTTAAAGTTTGCCATTTTTTTTTTCAATCATTTGGAAAGCAGTTGATGTTATCGGTTGAGAATGGACCTTGTGGTGTCTGCATTTTATTTTGTTTATTATTGGTCCAGGAAATCCATGACGTATGTAGTATGTGACTCTTATTACATGAGTCATGTTTTGATCATCATAAAAATATGTTTTTACTGATTTTCATTAACTCAATGGGAAACATTTAAACATCTTGCTTTGGACAATGGATGTCCTCATTTTATTCATTTATTTATTATTATTATTATTATTTATTTTTTTTTTTTTTTACAAAATTCTTTAAATTTAGAAGAATTTTTATTTGAATAGGAAATCAAAATGTCATTTTTAATAAAGAAGAAAATAAAAAGTTACAAAATGGGCAGATGCAAATTATCAGATATGGAAAAAAAAACAAATCCAAACAGAAACATCGTATGAAAGATCATCTTTTAAATGAAAAAAGAAATATGATTATCAAGCCCATTGATTACAAAATGTGCGATGCTTTCAAAAAATGAAAAAAATCTAATACTAAACCATTAATTGTAAAAAAAAAAAAAACTTTTTTTTTTTTTTTTTTTTTTTTTTTTTTTTGCCAATGTGCAACACAAGATCTAATCTCATTTTGTTTAGTGCTGATTCCAGGCTAATTAGATAGAGCTCAGACTCTAGTGACCATTACTGCCCTTGTAGAAATTTCTTGTTTCGGCAAAAGAGACAAAAGAAATTAGAAAAAGAAATTCACAAAATACGGAAATCGGCCATAGAAAAAATATAGCTGATTTTGTCCACCATGGCAAAAATAAATTTTTAAAAATAGTCAATCGGTCTGAAAAAATTTGAAGTTTGAGGGAACTTGGACAGTGGGAAAATATAGCGAAATTCATCAGTCATTTACAGTAAAATATTGTGAAATTTGTTAGCCTGTCACAAGCAAGTATCATGAAAATCATCAGCAGGTAACAGAGAAAAAACACAAATTTTTCAGCTGGACACAGGAAAATAATTATTAATTTCAGCAGAATGTCACTAAAACAAAAAGGAAAATTTTCCAATCAGTCGCAGAATAAAATAGCTAAATTTGTCAGTTGAGAGAATAAAATTGTGAAATTTGCCAATCGGTCTCGAGAAAAAAGTTGCAAAAGTTTGTGAGGCGAGCAAGCGAGAAAAATTACAAAGTTTTTCAATCAAATGCAAAAAACCAATCATGAATTTTCATAATTGCCGTAAGAGAAAACTGTGAGATTTGCCAATTGATAGCGGAAAATATCACAGTCTTGGCCATAAGATATTTTAAGGCATGAATCCAGCCATCTCATGCCAAAGTTCAAGCCCTGTATGTGTATATTAATAATATTGAATAAAAAATGTACTTCAAACATTTAAATATTCTGCTTATTTGTCAATGAAGCGCTGATAATGGCTAATAATTACAATGAAATGCTGATAATTGCTAATAATTTGTACAATGAAATGCAGATAATTTATAGAACAAATTTTACACATTTATCAATATGTTTATTTTATAATTGTAAAGTAATTTCACAAAGAAATACATAGCTTCCATTTATAATGTAAACAAAAAAGCTTACGAATATACCAATGGTTGAAGAGTTATTTCCAAACATAGGTTTATTTAATGATTTTTTTCATGTTTTAATTATTTAATACTGTTTTACCTTAAGCTACATTTAATTTTACTTTAAGTTAAATCACTTTCAAATTTATAAGTAAAAAAAAAAAAAAAAAAACTTAATTTTAAATATTTATAATGAAATCATGAAAATAACTAGTTGGATGCACCAATCCCAAAACTCTTCTATTCCATATATCTGAATGTTTCAAAAAATATTTACAAATACAGTCGAGTCTCTATAAACGAAATCCATCGTTCAGTCAAAAAATTCGTTGAATAGAAAACGGCAAAAAATTTTGTACTTTATAAGAAAGCGTTATGTTATCCCAAAGGAGTTTTTATGCAGATGCAGTAGAAGATAACACCAGCATAGATGACGTTTAGTAACAATTCTTCATTCAAATGATCTCTCACAACAAAAACTGTTCCAAGTCGCCACAAACAACAAACATAAACTCTAAAATTAATGAGAGTTAGTTTAGGTAGATGAAAACTTGCTGAAAAAAAACAACCTTTTCTGAAATTGCCCCCTCACCCCTTCTTTATTGCTGACTTACTATCCAAACCAAGAAATAAACACCATTTTCAAGACGACAATGGAATAGTTTTATCTTTTAGAGTTTCTATAGCTGAGAGCTCTGAGAGCTTCTATAGTTTTATCTTTTTTATCTTTGTGATTATTGCAAATCGTTCCAATAGCAAGCAAATGTTTCACTCTTTTCCAAGAACGCAAGCTCACCTTGGCTAAAACAAAATCAAGTATAACCATGTATCTTTTTTTTTTTTTTTGGGGGGGGGGGGGGGGGTTGAATGCCTTTTTTTGGACATAAGGAATAAGGTAGAGGATGCTATGTAGCTATGACTTATAAACGAGAAATCAATGAAAAAAATTTACTCTACAAATAATTTGAAGCGTTTTCAGAACATATAAAAGAACATTTTTGAAAAAATTCGTTAAATGGAGATATATATTTCCCTATATGTAGATTATTTTTAATGTAATCATGAAAAAAATTGACCGTTCCTACAAAAAATTCGTTAAATAGAGAAATTCGCTGGATAGAGTTTCGTTGTAGAGAGAGTCAACTGTATTAATACTACTTCAATATTGTTAGTTCAGTACTAAACCAACTTTTATTTTCATTTAGAACTTTTGCTGCAGTCAGTTAATTAGATTAAGAATGAGTTAATCTCGATCATGATATTTATTAAAATCAATATTCTTTTCTGTTCTGCTATACATCAGTTGTTTGCGAATAGTCAGTTTTAGAAAGATACGAAGTTTGCATCGCTGCACGAACCACCAATTCTCTGTAAGGATTATGAAAAATCAAAATAAATTTACAAAAATCATTATTACAGTACCATCTTTAGGCAAACTATTTTCAAATTGAAGGAAGACCAGACAGTCATTCCCAGAAATGTATCCAAAGAAATTTGGTTCAATTCTATACATAACTTCATACAGTATTTGATGGTAGAACAATGAAAATGGCACAAAAATTGCGATTACAGCACTGCCTTACAGCGAAATGTTTCCATATTGAAGAACCTGCTGGTTACAGTCAAAAATATGCACAAAATATTTGGATCATTCTATGCATAACTTCATACACTTTTTTATAGTATGATGTCGACACTGGGACAGACAGATGTTTTGAATAAACATGTTTTTGGGGATATTTGATCCCTAAAACAAGCAAATTCGTCAAAAAAAATTGATTACAATAATTTCTTCTTTGAAAGATAGAAGAAATTAAAAATAGGTTTGTTTAGTTGTGTAACTTAAAAACCAATTAACCCATTGTTTAAATTAAAAGAAAGAAAGAAAATTAGTAAAATCATAGTTTAATAAACAACTTTAAATTTTATGAAGATAGAAAACCAACGTTTAGAAATGCATGTAAGGTAGCAAACAGCTGTTTCGAATCTATTACCATACGCTCCCGTAATAGGTATATGACTGTGCTTCCCTGTCGCTTTGCTCAGCTTAGCTTTTTCTAGCACGCTGAGTCTTATACTGATGAAGAATCTCGATAGTAGATTCGAAAGGGCTGTTTTCTATTCTTTTCATGCATTATTTGTGCATTTCTCAATGTTGGTTTTTTATCTTTATACATTTTTGCACAAAAGCTTTATTTGCTATTTTGACTTCAAATTTTGTTTTACAATCTGAAAGTAGATACAATTTTCTAAAAGATGTAAAGGTAAATTTTTAAATTTGTTACAGAGTTTAATTATAAATAGTTGGAAAGCTGGCAATTCTTTAAACTTTTGAGAATTACCTTTTATTCATCGATAGGGAACTTATAATAATATGTCATCTTTTGCATTATAAACAAAAGTTTTTCCCATTGTTTGGGATCAAATGATTACTGTTATTAATATATATTTGGTTTGTTGCATTCTGCCGGATATCCGATAGAGAAGTCGGATATCCGGTGACTGTGATTCGGATATCCGATGATATTTCGGATATTGAAAAATCAGCCGGATATGCCGGATATCGGATATTGGCCGGATATCCGTTGCATCCCTATAAAAAAGTTCGTGTATAACCCGCGGAGATGCATTGGTGTATAGTCCGCGGACTATACACCATTTACGGACGTATATTTCGATCAGGGTTCGAAATTAGAAGCCATTAGTCATAATTTTTAACACAAATTTACTAATTTTTTTCGTGATGCATAATACCTACTGTAATTCGGCTAAAGAAATTAAGATTATCAGTGCTGTAATTTTCGGAAAAACGCCGTGGCGTTTACGCGCATTTTTTTTTTTTCTTTTCAAAACGAGCGTGATATTTTTTCTGAAAAAAAAAAAAAAAAAAAAAAAAAATCGGTGAAAAATCCAAACTTTCGGACATAAAGTGCATACGTATCTCAGGTCATTGGTTCCCAAAAGGAACGAATCCTCGGAATCGATTCGAAATGCCCTAACTCCGAAAAGGAACGATTCCTCGGACGCTCTCCGAAATGAAACGACTCCGGAAAAGTTCGAATCCTCGGAATCAGTCCAAAATGCACCAACTCCGAAAAGGAACGATTCCTCGGACTCTATCCGAAATGAAACGACTCCGGAAAAGTTCGATTCCTTGAACTCCTTCCGAAATTAAACGACTCTGTGAAGGAACGATTTCTCGGAATCGTTCCGAAAAAGAGCGACTGCTCTGAATCGTTCCGAAATGACATAAATCACGCACTTTTTTTGTTCTTTGCAACAGGGTAGGGTAGATTATTTTTTTGAAAAATAAACTAAAAACGATCTTAAATTCAGAATCGTCGAGGTTGGAAGGGTTCAGGATTTTGGATTTTGTACTCTACAAATACATTGGCTATGATAGATCTGTCAGTGAAATACTTGGCGACAGTTCTTCCAAACCCAGAAATAACTATTAGTATTTAATTTTATTACTAGTATTTAAGCAGTAAAAAAAAAAAAAAAAAAAAAAGCAGTAAAAAAAAAAAAAAAAGCCTTTAAAAACATGGGAGAACTCTCTAAATTTCGCGGCATAGTGAAAAAAATGTACAAATTTCAATGTTTTTTTCAAATTTTTTGAGGTTTAAAAACTGTAGAAAAAAAGATCACGATTTCCAATTTAAAAAATAATCTTTGTATAACCCACACCGTGTATAAGCCGCGGACTATACACCCGAAAATATGGTAAATTTTTTCTAACAATTAGGACTATAATATTTGTATACATTTGTTTTATTTAATGCACATTCACACATTTTTTTAATGGATTCTCAAATTGATTAATTGTTAGAAAAGCTTTTTTGGTGGAGATCATCTCTAAAATTTTCCGACTCTAGAATGAAACAGTGTCGCACTTCTCTGCCTGACTTTTTGTTCATTGTCTTGACAAAACTGGTATGTGTGAAAATTAACAGTCACCACATGGTGATTAAAGTTGTGAAAGTGGCAATAAAAAAATCAACCAATTACCACTCTCCAAGTGACAATTAAAAAATCTGTTACTGAACGGCAAGTCAAATACAACCTTTTTTATATGCATGAAATATGTACCACTACTTTGATTAAACTTAATAAATTGATTAATTCTTTTTCCTACCGAACACAAGCAAATTTCAATGACTTAACTGTATTTTACATATTTGTTTGTTCTTCAATTGGATTATTTTTTTACAAATACAGTTTTATTCAGCAAAATATTTTCATCAGGATTTCAAATGTATTACTTTTTTCCCCAGCCATATTCAAATGGATTTTAAGGATATTGCAGTATTTTTAATATTTTGACACCTCCTCCATACTCAGCAGTTTAGATTTCACTTATATGTGTAGTGTATTAATAAGACATTTATTAAATAAAATCCAAATAACATTTTAAATTTTATTTATTATTATTTTGTATTAAAAAAAATTAACACATAAGTAACTACGGATTAAAAAGAAATGTATCAGTAAAATAATTAACAATCACTTAGACTTTTCTTAAAAAGTATTTATACATGGATTTTTAATAAGACAGTTTAAAATATGGTTAAAGCTTTGATAAAACCTATCATGCCAAAATTCTGACAACTTTGGCTTCAACCTTTGGCAAACAACATACACGCAAACAATTTCCAAAGGAAAATTTTCCTAATGATAGAAAATGTACCAAAGCAAACAGCAAAATTAAGATAACAGGGTAACAGTTAAGATTAAAACTATTCGAAAATGCTTTTGAAACAATATAAAACAAATTTATTTTTGTCAATCAATTTATGAGGGAATTGGCAATTTATCTTGAAGCACAAATTA
This sequence comes from Maratus speculifer, assembly GCA_964019185.1. Lineage (NCBI taxonomy): Eukaryota > Metazoa > Arthropoda > Arachnida > Araneae > Salticidae > Maratus > Maratus speculifer. The sequence goes on along the minus strand of OZ025301.1, from coordinate 156,109,869 downwards.
CAAATAATCAAAAAATAGATAAAAGAACTTTTAACTCACTTTAAAGGATATATAGTATCTTCGCCACGTTTTCTTCGTCGACCACCACCCATACCCATTCCAAACAACCCTCCTCCAAAGAGTTGAGAAAATAGATCATCAGCTGCCATATTAGCTGTTGGAAGGAAAAAATGAAAAATATATTTGCACAAGACAATTTTTTTAATGTAAAAGATAATACATAAAATCTAAATTTTCATTAAAAACTTAGACTATAAAAAATGTAAATACTTTAATTTGATGTGAGTTTTGAACAAACATTAAACACATCAACAGCAGCCCAGAGATATGTTGGAAAGGGTAACAACACTTTCTTATACCCCTTTAATGTTGTATAGCCTTTGAACAATTTTGATACAAAGTAAAAGTCTTGATTTTAAATGCTAATTAATAGGATCATATAACTGAAATAATGTATTTAATTTTTTGTTTGATGTGAGGTTGTGTCAAGGGATGATCCACATTCTTGTGTCGTATAAGGCTCAAGCTTTATATCACAGCAAAACAGGATTTTTTTTTCTTTTTACTCAGGATCACATACATATTTTGTAAGACTAGTGTTAAAGGGATATCTTGACAGTTAAATGGTTAGAAAAAAGACAAAACTGGCTGTACTGCACTTTCAAATAGAAAAGATTTTTTTTCCCCTAATGCAGAAAAACTGCACCCCCCCCCCCCCAAAAAAAAAAAAAAAAAAAAAAAAAAAAAACTACAAATTGCATAAAAAATTAAATTCTACTCATCTTTGTATTCTCCTTAACAATCTAATAAGTAAGTTGTTTCAAGAGCCAAAGTCTAGTTTGTACCTTGTTAGCAGCATATTTTCTTGGCCTGAATATATTTCAAAATTATAGGCATACCAGGCCCATAACCAAATAGGGGCAAGGGGGGGGGGGGGGAAATCCATTGAAATCTATTCATCTTATCCAGTATTAAGGGAAAAGAAAGTTCATGACTGATACGACTTAACACTGGGCAAATGCACTAAAGACACAAACAAAATCTGCTTTATACCTTGAGATGTAAAATTAATAGATTTCAGTGATGTCTCTGGATTTGAAAAATCCTGGGTCTTCACAAACAATGTCATATTTTGAATGCATAAACTGAACTTGTTCATTTAGAAAAGAAAAATCAAATACATGAATCATTGTTTTAATAATAATAACAAGTATAACTATTGTTCACATTTAAAAAAAAAAAAAAAAAAAAAGGGGGGGGGGGTAGAACAGATTTATCAAAAAAGATATTTTTGCTGAAAAAAATCCTTTCATTTAGTAAAAAGTTCTTTTTGTTCAATAAATGGGTGCAAATCACATTCACTTAAACATATGGAGCAGTCAAACATGGATTTTAGAGCAGAAAAAAAAAAAAAAAAAAAAAAGAGGGGGAGCAGGAATATATATATATTTTTTTTTTCATCCCTTGGACAAAATTTGCAGGTTTGTTTCAATCTTTTGATAAAATTTGCCAACTTTCCAATAATTTTTGACTGTCATTTTTTGCAATCACTTTACATTTTTTTTATTTTTATTTTTTTTTTGTGATTTTTCAACGAAATCTGCCAATTTTGCAGTCATTTGACAAAATTTGTCTTTTTTTTGAGATTTTTTGAAGAAATTAGCAATTTATTTGCAATTTAGCAAAATTTGCTTTCTTTTGACAAAATTGACTTTTTGTGTGAATATTTTGACAAAATTACATGACCCATCTCTGATTTTTTGCACAATTTACGTGCTATTATAGTGTGTCTGTGACATCACTGGGTTTAGAAGGATTGTTTTGACAAGTATATAAATTGTTTTCATTAACAGCTTTTCAATTATCTCATGTTAAAAGTAATATTTTTAAGCTATTCAGCTCACCAATGTTGGATGGAAGAATCTTATTTTCACTACACTATCTGGTTTTCATTTATTTTTATATTCCTTTTTTTTTTTCCTCTCAAATCTCCCTCTCTGTCCTTTTAGGTTTGTTTTAATTATGTTTACTGCATACTGGTATAGCATTTCAATGTCATTATCGGAATTCAGTATTATGTTCTGAAGAAAAGTTAAAATTTTAACAGTTTCAGTTATTAAAACTGAAAGTTCACTGCATCAAGTTCTCTGAGTTATGACTCATTTGAAATTCTATCTAAACTCACTTCAGGCTCCCTGTTCAAATAATCATTTGAAAAATTGCATCTATTTTCACTATTTGACCAATTATTTACGAATTTTCTATTTGTTTTTGAGTCTTTTTGGAAGCATTCTAAAAGCAATAGAATATTTACAGACAATCTGTATATCTTTATACTTAAAAAAAATTTATAAACTACTAAAAAATAAAGTACTTCTAATGAATATAAAACATGGGTACAAGTTTGAAATTTTGCCGGGACTGAAAATATTTTGAATCACCCCCCCTTTCCCCCCGAGTGAACAAATATGCACATGCATGATTCATGTTTTTTCCATGACTGTTTGACGAAATTCGCTTTTGCCCACGATCTTTTGACCGAAATTGCGTTTAGCAATCCTTTTACCCAAAATTGCGATTTTCGCAATTCTTAAGTAAAAATTCGCTATTTTTTAACGATCCTTTGACAAAAATTTGCAACTTTTTTCGCAATCCTTTCACAAAATTTGCGTCTTTTCCACGATTTTTTGACAAAAGTCGAGTCTTTTCCTTGCCCCTTTGACAAAAAAAAAAGCGTTTTTTCCGCTATTATTTGACGATAATCACACCTTTTTCGCGATTCTTTGAAAGAGACTGTGCCATTTTCGCAATCCTTCGACAGAAATTGCATTTATTTTGCTATTCTTTGACGAAAAACGCGTCTTTTTGTGATCTTTTGTCAGAAAAGTGCCTTTTTCCACGATTTTTTGACAAAAATCATGTATTATCAGCAATCTTTTGAAAAAAAATTGTGCTTTTTTTGACGATCTTTTGACAAAAATCACCTTTTCTGTGCAAATCTTTCAGAAATAGTGTTTTTCCACGATCATTTGAGGAAAATCGCATCTTTTCCACAATTCCATGACAGAGACGGCATCATTTTCGCAATTCTTCAACAGAAATAACACTTTTCTTCAGATCCGTCGACAGGAATCAAGCTTATTCCACAATTTTTTGATGAAAAACGCGTTATTTTGTGATCTTTTGAATGAAATATCGCTTTTTTAGCGCGATCATTTAACAAAAATCACTTTTTATTCAATCTTTTGACGAAAAACCGTGTCTTTTTTCGAGATCTTTTGGTAAAAAACATGTCATTTTCACGATCATTTTTCGTTCGTCGGAGATTTTTCCGTCCCGCTTCCGTCCTCGGGAACATCTAAAAGACGGAATTCTGTCCTGTGGACGGAAAACTTGCACCCATGATATAAAATAAAACTAAAATTGCTAATTGTTCTCTAGGCTTAATGGAACTTTATACTTATTGTTGACAATTGGTAACACATTCAAAAATCTGATTACAACAAATAGTTTACAGTTAAATGTACAAAAACAGTCATAAATATGACATTATATCTACATATCTCACGTTTTTATGGAATAAATTTTACTTAAAGCATAACAAATTAGGGTATTTTGCAGGCTTTCAAACAACACGAAAAGCATATGTAGCAACAATTAAAAAAAAATAAATAAATAAATAAATAAATTCTTTAATTTTCTGAGAAGGGAGTAGGAAAAAATTTAATCAGTACTGCAAATGATTTTTCTGCAATTTTTCTACACATAAAATATGAATAATGTATAACTTGATTTTTATTGTATCCTTGCTATTCTAAAAAATGTGTTGTGCGTGTGTGTGCTATACCCAATATAAAATTCCATTTTTAAAAAATTACATACCATCTCCACCTCCTTGCAGTCCTTTAATACCTTGGCGATCATATATTTCTCTTTTTCGGGCATCAGAAAGTACTTCATAAGCAAATGAAATCTCTTTAAACTAAAGAGAAAAAAAATTAAATTAGTATTAAAAACAGAAAATAAGATTCCAAGAATAATCAATCTATTGAATTATTTAATATATATAGACAGCAGAAAATCCAAATTAAGAAACTCTCAGAGCCTCGACAATTTTGTACTTTGGATATTTTCAGTTAATTTGTTAAAAATATTTACCCCCCCCCCCCCCCCCTTGCAAAAAAAGTTATGTCAAGAGCACATTTTTAATACTAAAAAACAATATTGGAGCCGATATTTCAATATTTTTTTTTCTTTAATAAGAAAATAAATTATCAAAAATGAACACTTTTTTTTTCTCTCCTCGCAAATTACTATCATCAGAAACACATTTACAAACGCTTAAAAAACTACTTAAAAGTAATGAAACTAAAGTAGATAATTTTGTTTTATAAAGTTAAATAAAAATTTATCTGAATAACAACAAAATTTAGATAAACTAAATTTTTCTCCATGCTTTTTACTTTGATCATGTCTCATTTTACACTGCTTTATCAATTTAGATTTTCAGCGATAACCTTGTTTTTATTCTATAACCGGACATTAGCCTGCTCTAAATCCTTTGGTAACATCAAATGAAATATGTGAGCACTTTTATAAAATTCTGTTATTAATTTTCTAAGCTTAGCAAAATCACGTTTTTCCTGCAATCATTTGATGAAAATCGTGGAATTTTTTGTGATCATTTGACGGAAATCTCTTTTTCTCGATCCTTTGACAAAATCCCCGCGATTTTGTGATCCTTTGACAAAAATTGTATCTATTTAGTGTTCTTTGACCGGAAATAGAATCTTTTTCCCGATCCTTTAACAGAAATCACATCTTTTGATGATGTTTTGGCAAAATTTGCATCTTTTTCATGATCCTTTGACAAAAATCGCGTTTTTCCTGCAATCATTTGATGAAAATCGCAGAATTTTTTGCGATCTCTTTTTCTCGATCTTTTGACAAAATTCGCGTCTTTTCCACAATCCTTTGACAAAATTCACGTCTTTTCCACGATCCCAGGGGTGCAGAATATGTCCGATCCGGCAATCTAGGATCAGGGGAAAGTTTGGTCATCTATGGAAATTTTGCACAAAAATATGCAATTGATTTTGATTTTAGCATTACATAGCTAGTGACATGATATAGGTGAAAACTGGGAAATTTGATTAGTAGCCAGTGGCCGGTAGACCCAGTTTCATTAGTGGCCACTGTTTAAAAATTGGTCAAAATGGCTTTTTTTTTATTTATTTATTTAGCTGCTAGTTACACATATTTGGTTAAAAATAAAACTATCATTCCACTGAATGGAAAAATATTAATTGGTGATTAATACTGCTGATAAAATTATAGATGATAAACTTTATTTAAATATATATGAATGCATTGTATAAAACAAGGAAATTGTATTTTTAAATTTTAAATGAAAAAATAATTTCACATATTTCTTGGATATTTTATTCTTACTTAAAATTGGTGGTAATTATTAAGTTTGGCGAGTGTACTTTGGCTGAGATTTCAAAACTCCAGGTGTCTTATTAAGGCAAAATCAGAGAGTGTCAATGTGTTGGTGAGGTGGAGGAAGTTTGCTTGGTAGCATGAAAGTCAGATGCTAAATCTGCAGTATTATTCGCCTAAATGCGAGTGCTAATTTTGTCCTATATTTTAAAAGTAATTGGCTATAATGTTTCAAACTTTCTTGACACCTACATAAACTTTAATCATAAATTTAAAAAAAAAAAATGTACCAGCCAACTATTACTGATACAATTAGTGAGCATATGACAAAAGTGAAAGATTTAAGATACAGCAATATCCTTAAAATCTCCTTGCATCCAGAGTTAAAAATGGTATAATTTATTTGAAATACATGTGGAATTAAAATTGGTGACTATATTTTGTAGAAAAAAAACTATTTCTTGAAAACATATTAATCCAAATAAAGAGTTCATGGTAAAAAGCCAAAATATAGAAAATACAACAAAGTTGCTAAATATGCTTGCAATCGATAGAAAGAAAGAATTAACCAATTCACTAATTAGATGCAAACAAAGTAGAGATGTATATATTCATAAAAAAAGCTGTATTTCTCAAAGCAAATTAATAAGATTTTTTAATCGCCGAGTGGCGACTAGGGTGGCGATCGATCGCCGATTTTTAATTTAAAAAATTAACCAATTCACTAATTAGGTGCAAACAAAGTAGAGATGAATATATCCATGAAAAAATCTGTATTTGACAAAACAAATTAATAAGATTTTTCAATCGCCGAGTAGCGACTAGGGTGGCGATCGATGGCCGATTTTGAATTTAAAGAATTAACAAATTCACTAATTAGATGCATACTAAGTAGACATGCATATATCCATGAAAAAAGTTGTATTTCACAAAGCAAATTAATAAGATTTTTTAATCGCCGAGTGGCGACTAGGGTGGCGATCGATGGCCGATTTTTAATCGCCACTTTTACAACTTTAATCGCCACGTGGCGAGTGGCGACCGTTAATTTACACCTATATGACATGAATTAGATAGTTGCTCAAGACAGAGAAATTGCCATTACAATTAGAAAGATCAATATGGTGACCTTTAAAAAATTTATCTCAGAATAATACAGGGTTGCAAAAAAGCCGGCTAAAATTAAAAAAAGCCAGGCCGGTGGCTTTTATTGGTTTTATCTGGCTTTTTTTGGCCAAAATTGGCCTTTTTTGGCCGAAATTGGCTTTTATACAGTGAAGCATTTTAATTATAAGCCACACATTTTTAAGTGTCTTTTAACTAGTTTTAATGATGTTTCATTTACTTTCAGTTTAATAAATTTATTTATTAAAATAAAAAATAGGGATTTTAATTATGATTCAGTATGAGAAATTGGGTTATAACCCAATTTTTCAATACTGAAGACAATAATACTAGAATGACACATTGATGGAATTGATAGTCACAATTGCAAATATGTCAGCTAAATTATAAAATGGCCATACCAAGTGCTTTTTCTATCCCACCCTTAATTTTATAAAGCAGTAAAAATGGAAAAAACAACTAGGGCAATGGTTACTTAGTTGCATGTTTTATTACTTAACAAATTTTAAGAATTATTAAAATGTCATGTTTTATTCCCTGTAAACATTTAAAATCATAAAAACATCATTTCTCACTATTGAAAATAGTATTATGAATTATGCATATTTCATAATATATTATATTTCACAATTTATTTCAGTATTATCAGTTAGCATATGTATGATGCAACAAATCTTATTAGAGCATTTTTTGTTGTTGTTTAATTTTATATAATTATGTATTAAACTCTCCTCAAACACTGAATCCTTCCTAATTTCTCTTTCTCGTTCATTCTATGACTTAATCTTTACATATAAGAATGTTTCTATGAATGCTTTGATGTGTTTGATGTGTTACATTTTGTCATAATTCAATTAAATGTAATTTTTAGGAATGTGCAATATAAGTAGAACTATGAAATATAGAAGTTTAAAACACATTTTTTTATTATTTTCTTTTTTCCAAGATTTATATATTTTTTCAGACATAATGCCTTCACAGTTGACTTCTAGTGGTTATAAAGACTTATTTATTTGAAAAATTAAATAGAAATTTATAACTATTTTAGTAGTAAATAATTAAAAATGTATTAAAAATAAATCAATCCAAATTTAAGATGGATTCGATACAAATTAACACTTTAATAATAAAAGCCGGCTTTTTTCAATTTTAGCTGGCTTTTTTTAAGTAGATAAAACCAAAAAAAGCCGGCCGGCTTTTTTTTGGCCCGGCTAAAAGCCAGCAACCCTGGAATAATATATACTCGCGCATGTATTGAGAAAGTTTCAGAAAAAAAAATATCTGGCTATGGTAATATCTAATTTACGTAAGTCTATAAATAACATATCGTAAAAGAGTGGGGAAATTTTTATATGGATTGGGGGGAAATGTTTGGAGTAAAAACATTTTCTGCACCCCTGCACGATCCTTTGACAAAATTCATGTCTTTTCCACGATCCTTTGATTAAATTCACGCAATTTTGCACTTTTTTGCAATCCTTTGACAAAAATTGCATCTTTTTTGCAATTCTTCGACGGAAATAGCATCTTTTTTGAGATTCTTCGACGGAAATAGCATCTTTTTTGAGATTCTTCGACGGAAATAGCATCTTTTTAGCGATTCTTCGACGGAAATAGAATCTTTTTTGCGATTCTTCGACGGAAATAGCATCTTTTTTGCGATTCTTCGACGGAAAATAGCATCTTTTTTGCGATTCTTCAATGGAAATAGCATCTTTTTTGCGATTCTTCAATGGAAATAGCACCTTTTTTGCGATTCTTCGATGGAAATAGCATCTTTTTTGCGATTCTTCGACGGAAATAGCATCTTTTTTGCGATTCTTTGACGGAAGTAGCATCTTTTTTGCGATTCTTCGACGGAAATAGCATCTTTTTTGCGATTCTTCGACGGAAGTAGCATCTTTTTTGCGATTCTTCGACGGAAGTAGCATCTTTTTTGCGATTCTTCGACAGGAATTGCATTTTTTCTGCAACTTTTTGACAGAAAACTCATCTTTTTTTGTGATCCTTTGGCAGAGACCGCGTCTATTTCGCATTCTCTGACCGAGATGACGTCTTTTAACAGGAATTGCGTTTTCTTCACAAGCTTTTGATAAAAATCGTGCCTTTTTTCGTTGATCATTTGATGAAATGCACGTGTTTTTCTCTATCCGCTTCCGTCCTCTGAGATTTTTCCGTCTTCGGGAATTTTTAAGAGACGGAATTCCGTCTCAGGACGGAAAAACTTGCACCCATGCTTCCACCCTCTTTTGCACCCATTTTTTCCCCCTCTCCGTATCGTGTTAACATTACAAATTTATTGAATCCCTTGAGGTAAGGCTCAATTTAACCCAAATTTTCAAAAGTTAGTTCAGCATATTTTTTAAGATAAAAAACAATACAGGCACATACATTTTAAATTGCATTTTTTAAATGCATCCCTCCTTTTTTGCACCAATTTTTTTTTCTCGGTGTCAAATAACCTTACAAATTTATTGAATCCCTTGAGGTAAGATTCAAGTTAACCCAATTTTTCAAAACTTAGTTCAGCATTTTTAACCTTAAAAACAATACAAGCATTCAGACACATACATTTTAAATTGCATTTTTAAAATCATTTCCCCCCCTTTTTTCTCCTCTGTGTGTCGAATTAACCTTACAATTACAAATTTATTGAATCCCTTGAGGTAAGGTTCAATTTAACCCAAAATTAAAAAAGTTAGTTAAGTATACTTTTTAAGATTAAAAACAATACAGGCACTCAGGTACATACATTTTAAAATGCATTTGACATTCTTATTATGAGATTATTAGTTGAGTGCTACAAAATCTGTCATGAAAGAATGGACAGGGGAGGCAGAGCCGTCTTTAGCAAGGATGGCTTAAAGCGATGCACAGTGCAAGGATTTTGCAAAGCCCTTTACTTCCATATTCTTACATAATCTTATCTATACTATCAATAAAAATGAATGGTTTTTATACGGTGGCCCGGAAAGACAGTGTTTGATCCCCTAGCTATTATAAATAACGTTATTTATTGTTTGTGTGTGCTTGTGTGCATTTGTAGGGGTATTTTCTAGAACTACTGAGCTGATTTCAAAAGCAATGGTGCAGGCTTGAAAGTGGGAAATAAGAAAAAATGTGGAATTTTAACAGATACGTATACAGTAAAATTAAATTAACTGAATGTACAATTGTTGATATTATATTATTATTATTTTACTTTGAAAGTATTAACAATTCTAAAGTGTAAATCCAAATGTAACTGAACAACTTATGTGGAATACAGCCATTAATTTTTCAAAGCAAACATTCCCTCCTCCCTCTTTTTTTTCAGTAGGAAACAATCCAAAGGCTTGCCATGTGACAACAACAATCTTCCTTCTAAATTGATCTTTGCTTATACATATTGAAAAATTTATCACGGAAATTACTCAAAACTTATGCAAATAATACAACATATTCTATTTAAAAAATAAATAAACTGCCTTAAACAAAAAAAAAAAAAAAAAAAAAAAAAAAAAATTCTCGAAAGACATTTTGAATAACTTCATTTACACAACTTTCAGATGCTTATATGATATAAGCTCGCCTTTCATTTTATGTCTCTTTTGCCCAACAATTCAAGAACAAACTCCAAGGGTTTGAATAGGCAAAATGTCTGATTACTAAATTTTCCAGGCACTCCCATACCTCAACTATTAACCTTCCAAAATTTTCTTTGCATTTTTGCATCAATCCAGAGAATGTCCAAAATTACTTCAAAAAAGGTGGAATTCCTCCTTCAGGAGGAATTCTTTCATGCCTGATGGTGGTAAATTGATAGTGAAAGGTCTCTCTTCCAACATAGGCTACATTTTATGTTAAGACTTATTTTTTCCTAATTAAAAAAAAAAAATCATAAATTTATGTTAAAAATTTTCTATCATACCTTGTTCTTTTTAAGACTATACAATACCCTTTTTCAAAAAATAAAATTTGAAAACAGTTATAAGGGCAGATAAATTTTTTTAAACATTAAATGATTAAAAAAAATGGCCAAAAGTGACATTCTTTTTCAGATTTAAAGGAGCTTTCTTTTCTTCCCCTTTCTAATTTTGAGCCCCATGTTCCCCTGAATGTATGTTACATCACAAGTGCATTTACATTTTAAAAAGTTCACATTTATCCTTATATTCATAAAACCGAAAATGTTTTTTTATAGTTTTTTACAGTTATCTTTCTTGTGCTATTTAGCATATAAATGTGAATAGTGTACTTGGCCCAAACTTTATGTATACTGCCATATTTTATGGAAGAAAAGCTGAGGCGTTTAAGCCCTGTACAGCATTTAATATTTTTTTTTTCTTTTTCTTAAAATGAACTGAGTTCCCTTAGTTCAAATATTCCAAATTTTATGGCTGTTTCTGAAAGATTTCTGACTTTGTTAAAAAATAGAAAATTCTATTCTATTATATAGTTTTACTTTCTGAAGAACACCTGCCAATTTCATGCGTTTTGGAATGAAATCACATTCAGAAATGTAATCAGAAAGCAGCCACTATGGATTTTAGTATACCCTTAACCTTCTACTTTTTAATTAGAATCAATATTCTAATTCTACCCTTTTCTTTCTTTATGCAATTCTGCCTGGTCCATGCGACTAGGGAAAGCGTCGACAGATTTTTATTTAGACGGTTTGGGGGGGGGGGGGATCGACAACCACAACTTTGTTTCAAGTAGGAGTCAGACTCCTACTTGCAAATGTCCATTATCCCATGCAAATTTCATCCAAGGCTTGCGTAAAAATGCAAATTTTGTGGAAGGTTCACATAAAAGCAAGAATTTAATCAAAAGATCACAAAAAATGTAAAAATCTCATCTAAAGACACAAAAAATGTAAAAATCTCACCTAAAGATCATGAAAAACGCGTCAAAAAAATGCAAAAAACGTGCAACTTTTGTCAAAAGATTGTGAAAAATGTTCGAATTTTGTCAAGAAAACACAAATTTTGTGAGGAAAAAAAAAAAAAGCGAAAAATGTGCACACTAGAGAGGCAACGATTAATCGGCCGAAGCCGAATATTCGGCCCTTTCGGCCTATCTGCCGAATATAAAGTCTATTATTCGGCCTTGGCCGAATAATACTGTAAGAAATGTTTATATATTTAGATTTATACAGTAAAACTTTTTTATTTCACAATTTATATTCATCATGTATACTAAAAATTTTATTTGAAAGTTATGTGCATTTTATTGAGTTTTCATTATTTAATTTATATTTTCTTTCATCTGAAACTTAAAATTTATGTTGTTCAGTACTTTTAAAATTTTGTGATTATTTTAAAATGTAACAGTAACAACATACATAATACTATCTATTAAAATTTAACAATACAATAACTAAGATACTACATATTCAACATTTTGAAATTCATATCTATTTTGCTTTTACTTACAGTTTCTTTTCTCTAAATCTGAAAACATTCACTGCACACATTTTAATTGTGCTGTCTGCTGAAATGGGGGGGGGGGGGGATTGTTAACTTTGAATTTAATAAAGTCTACACAAATTTCTTTCCAAAATTTTAGAGGATGTTCTTTTCTATCAGTGGTTTTTCTTAAGGTATTAAGATTTCTTATTTATTTTCATCTGAAAGTTGAACTTGAAGGGGGGAGGGGGGGGGGGGGGGATTGTTAACTTTGAGTTTAATAAAGTCTACACAAATTTCTTTCCAAAATTTTAGAGGATATTCTTTTCTATCAGTTTTTTTTTTTTAAGGTATTAAGATTTTATTTATTTTCATCTGAAAATTGAAATTTGTTTTCTAATGCTTTCAAAATTTTATCATTATTTTAAAATGTAACAACATACATACATAATATCTATTAAAATGTAACAAAAGAGTACCTGATGTAGAAATTCTGTTAAGATTTTTTTTGGTCAAAGTTCAAATTATATTGAGGCAAATTTTAGGCCGAACAAAGCCGAATATTTTTTCATAATAAAATAATACTTTTAAAAAATTAAAAATTTACATATAAATAATTAAAAAAAATAATAATAATACATTTTACTTATGAAATATACAAGAATTATGTATACAATGCATACTATGTTATGGCCTATATTTTGTTTTTAGGTAAAAATAAATTCATTATTCGGCGGCCAAATATTCGGCTGTAATTTGGCCAAATAATTGGTATTCGGTTATTCGGCCAAATCACTATTTGTTGCATCTCTAGTACACACTTCATTAAAAAATTGTGAAAAACTTGCAAATCGTGTCAAGAATTCGAAAAAAAAATGTACATTTCGTCTAAAAATCCCCAAAAACGTGCAAATTTCGCTAAAATTGATGATTTTGTCAAAAGATCGCAAATGAACTAACATTTGAAAATTTGGGTTTATGGGACAAATTAGCTTTCAGCGCAGATAGATATTGCTTGGCAGTAGTATGGCTTTATGTCTCTTTATCACGTCTTATTATTGGTTTAAATGTAGCCTGTTTGGTAATGAATCAATGTTGTTGGGTAAGGTGAAAACATATTTTCACAGAGACAAACATTTCCCTGATTTTTTAATATTTTTTATAAAGTTCCCTGATATTTCCAGATTGAGAAACTTCTCTGATTCCATGATTTCCAGAATCTGTAGCCACCCTGTACTAAACACTAAAAGGCATCAGCTGTGAGCAATAATGCTCTTCTGTTTATTTTTCCGTAAACTTCTGGACATGGGAATTTGAACTATTAATACTCACAGAGACATTAGTGGTTAATATATAATAGGGGTTTTGAAGTTTTGATGTTGAGAACAAGTCTGTTTTCCATACCAGATTTTTTTTTCTGCCTTTATTTTTTAATGTCTCAATTTTTGGAGCTGATAACCCAATTTAAAATTTTTGGAAGATGCCTTAAATTTTCCCACGAAAATCACCTAACTTTAAAACTTTTTTTTTTTTTTTTTCAATAAATACCTGCATATTTCCTAACACTCACTTACCTAGGGATTAAAACAACACACAGTTCTAAATTCAACCCTCTGACCACAGGACTAAAACTTTGAAGTAGAGTTGTAACTTTAATATTCAACAAATGTATTAAGTGTAGGCCCGTCAGCAGAATTTTTTTCTGCAGTCGCAACACAAGTAAAAACTTAGAAAACAGTCTGCAGACTAATCCCTCGCATTACATTATATGCACTGTGATAGACATAAAAGAAAAGTATACTTTTAAAAAGGAAGTTGCCTTTGTTCTCAGAATTTTTAAATCCTCATACATTGTCCAAATGAGGAGGAGAGGGGGGCTCCCCTTTGACAAAACTTGGTTTTTCAAGGCCTTTTGACGAGATGTCATTTTTCGAGATCTTTTGACAAAATTTGCATTTTTTTTCATGCTTTGATGAAATTTGCATTTTTTCACACTTTTAAACAAAATTTGATGTTTTTTCCAATCTTTTAACGAAAACTGCTGTTTTTTTACGCGATCTTTTGAATAAGTTTTTCGTTTTTATGCGATCTTTTGATGAAAACTGCCGTTTCGTCGTGATTTCTTGAAGAAATTTGCAGTTTTTTTTGTGATTTTTTAACAAAAACTGCCTTTTTTTGCGATCTTTTGAAGAAATGTTCCGTTTTTTCGCGATTTTTTTTTTAAAATGAAAACTGACTTTTTTTTGTGATTTTTTGAGTAAAACTGTCGTTTTTTGTGATTTTTTGAAAAAATTGTCCTTTTTTTATTTTAAGAAATTTGCCATTTTTTTGAAGAAAATGACAGTTTTTTTGTGATTTTTTTAAAAAAAAGAAACATGCCTTTTTTTGTAATTTATTGAGGAAATTTTCTGTTTTTTCGCAATTTTTTTGAAGAAACTTGCCATTTTTTGGCAATGTTTTGAAGAAATTTGCTGGTTTTTTTGCTATATTTTGAAGAAATTTGCCGTTTTTTCATGATCTTCGGGTGTTTTTTGCGATCTATGACGAAATTGATTTCTTATCGAAGAATATTTGTCGAAATTTGTGATACATTTTATGTCTGAATTTTTGGATTTAGGATCAAAAATTTAAATTTTTGCTAAATTTTTAACAATAGAAAAATAGTTTGCAGACGCTCCCAAGAGCCTGCGACATACGTCGCAGTGTTGCGCCGATTCTGCTCCCGGGAGTGTAGGTACTCATTTTACTTAAAATTGTAAGCTGAACAACATTTGTATTGATAATATTTGATAGATTTAGTAGTTTTAAGATATTGTTAAGGTATTAAAAAAAAAAAAAAAAAAAAAAAAAAAAAAATAAGGTGGGATTGCAGTTTACTCTCCTTGGCACCATTTTTAAAAATCTCCAAATTGGCACATTCTTGTGTCTTGCCTCCTGGAGCAACTTGCTACAAGAGACACTACGCAAAAAAGCACTAAGATGACAGCAATCAAAATAAACAAAAAGTATGTAAAATAAAAATGCAAAATTTCACAAAATATACTTTTTAAAAGGAATACATATTTTTAAAAGTTAAAAAAAATAATTTTTACTTACCGAGAGCCAATTTTGTTTTTGACTCCCAGCGTTTTTTTTAAAGCTATTGATTTTATATAAAATAAAAATGCAAAACAGAATATTGATTTTCTGCAGCTGGAAGATCCTTTTGCCACGAAGTGTACACTTTTATTAGATCCAGAATAAATTAAAATGAAATAAATCAACACAACTTGCATTCAAAGACAAATGCCAAATAATAGGTTTTCTAACAAAAAATCTAAGTAAATGCTTTTATATAAATAAAGCATGATTAAAATCATAACATGCATATGAACATGTATAATTAGATTATAACAATAGCTTTATTTTTTTCCAAGATGTAATATTAAAGACAACTGTATTTATGAATCATAAAAAAAACAGTAATTACTTTGATTTTGAGGGTTGTTACTAAAAAGGAAAAAAAAAAAAAAGAGATGAAATTAGACAATTTTCTTTTTCCGAATTACACGATAACAATAAAACTCACTCGATGAATGCAAACTGCAATGCAGAAAAAACATGTTGACACAGCAATTTCTAAGCGGGAATGACGCTTTTCAAAATTTAAACAGCTTCCTCTCAGTTCTCTTTTTTCGTCCAATAAGAAAACCTTTGCCAAAACAGGAGCATCCAATCAGAAAACGGTTTAAAAAGCAAAGATTTTAAAACAGAACTCTCCTTAGGGTTGTCGCATTGAAGATGCGAGAGGAGAAACTGAAAGTACCAGGGTGGCCATATTGAAGCATTTATTGCACCAAATAAAAGTTACCTTGGCGAAGGAGAGTAAACTGCAAATCACCCAAAATTAAGAAATTAATTGAATATTAATAAAAATAAAAAATCACTTAATGACGTTTAAACACGTGTATCGTATTTAATGTCATTGATTATGAAATTTATGATCACCCATTATTGGAATTTAATCTTATAATTTGGCGATAAATCTTTGGTCGATGGGATAGCCAAGTAGCACCGATTTCACATATGTATTTTATCAGTTTAATAAAAAAATAAATCAAATGATTTGAATGAAAAACCCAATTAAATAATTCTTGGACACATATTTTTGTCAAGATTTAAATTCAACTACTACTTTTCAAATTTATTTGAAATTGGCCAGAGGAATCCTTTCCACTGGTGAAATGAGAAAAAAAAAAAAATAATTCCACATTTTTCTCTTGATTATTTAGCTCTTCCTGTAAATATAGCTGTATAGTATTTCAAAATAAAAAAGTAATATTAAAACATGGCACATTAGTAACTAAACATATTCTAAAATTACCTTTTCTCCTTCAGTTGGATTTTTGTCTGGATGATACTCTTTGGCTAGCTTTCTGTATGCCTGAAAGTATAATTTTTTTTAAATATGAATCCAACACATGTTATATTACAAATTAGAATTATTATGGAAATTTTTTGCAAAAATATTGCAATAAACTGATAAAAAAATTTTAAAATGCTAATGCGATAGCAAGGGTCGATCCAGGATTTTTTTTTTTTTTTTTAAGTTCTTTTTTTTGTGGCCGTTTTTGTGAAAAATCAAAGTTATTTTTACGAAATTGACTGCATTTTTGTTAAAAATAACATTTTGTATTGAAACATGAAATTCAAACCTATCATTTATTATTAACTTCTTCTAGCTAAATTTTTCATTTTAGGTAAACTTGTTTTGGTTGCAAATTACACATTTTAAAAACTAAAATAATAAAAATAATGAATAATAAAGTGTATTTTTTAATAGAATGAAGTTTTGAGAAAGGGTTCTAAGTAGGCCCTAAATTTTGGTTGGATCGAACCCTAGATAGATGAATAAAAAGCCAGCCCAAGCTATTTTCTATTCCAGGCACAAATATATTTCACTGTATTAGAAAATTCTTTATTTTATTTTTTTTTTAATTCCTAATCCTAAATAATCTCACTGAAGATAATATTTCTAAGTTTGAATGCTGAGGAAATGATTCAGAATTTGTTTCTTAAGCTATACACAAAATTCACACCAGTGTCTTCCACGCAGAAATGAGTTAAAACATGCATATCGTGATGCTATGCTCAATACTAACGATTGAAATAAATTAATAAATGCTAGGGATGGGACGAATATTCGGCCACTATTCGGTATTCGGCCTATTCGGCCCTTTTGCCGAATATTCGGTTGGCCGAATATTGAAGGCTTGTTGACCGAATACTTCGGCCGAATACCTGTAGCCGAATATTTAGAGATATCTGGCCGAATATTGGTAAAATCTCGCCGAATAGTGAAAGATATAATAAAATTTGCCAAATAAATTTAGGATTTAAAGAGTTTCATTTCTTACAATTTTTTTTTTTTCTCTAATCCAAATTGGCTACTTTATTCATGAAGTCATTTTCATTCTTACTTACAAAATATACTGTTATTCGATTGCTAAAAAATACACAGCCTTTCTGTATTTCCTATAAAAGTGAGTGATATTTTAGAAAATGCTGCCCAAATTGGAATTTAATTGTATGGGAAATGTCTTCATTAGAGAATGATATATTACAATTCAAAATATAACAACACTTATTTAAAAAAAAAAAAAAAAAAAAAAAAAAAAAACTGCTTTATTTTAAAACACTTGAATATTTATTAATGTCTGCAAATTCCATGCACATATAAAAAAGGCTCTTATGAAATTTGTAACTTATTTCCGTAAAGTAAGAAATGAAAAAATTCATTCACTAGGTGTATTAACAATGATTCATTTTCAAAATTAGATATCAAATATCACTATTCCAAATACTACAACGGTACATGTGAAAACATAACTCGTGGCAAACTAGATACGCATTAGATGACACAACTAACTTTATGAAGATCGTTTTATATTTAAACATAAATTCTAAATACTGAACAAAATAATGTTTTTTATTCTATAGTTTTCAATTTTAAATAATATTTTGGATAATTACTGACTTAAATATGTAACATTATTATGTATATATTTTTAATTTACATATTACTTCATTTATGTTGTTATCAATTTCTGTTTATCCTTTTAATGCTTGTTGAATAAGTGGAATATTGAAGTTGAATATTGTATGCGCCAATTCAAATGTCAAAGATTTTGTTACCATATGCATTCTACTTTAAGCATAACCTTTTGCTTTAACGTAATTTGTAATTTAAAGCTTGGCAACTGATTTCAGAGCAGGCTCATTCTTACGAATTTGCTTATCATTAGGAACACAAACTCTAAATGATCAAATTTACATCATTAAAGGTTATTTCAGAAAATATCTACTCGTGAGTTCTGAGAGAGAAAGATTAAGAATATTATTAATTTTGGATGCAAGAAAGGGTAAAAGTATCATTTGATAGTAAAAGTGTTGTACATTTTTCATATTTTAATGAAAATATCTTACCATCCTGACTTACTGAAAATCAATTTGATGTGCATTAAGATAAAAGAATATAATGCAATTTCATAATTTTTCGTGTTAAAATAAATGTTTCAAATTAAAAAATACATTTAAAAGCACATTTAAGAGTAATAATTATTATTGAGCTCCTATTTTTTAAATTATATATAATCAAAATTTATTTTCTTTATTGGAAAAAAAAGTTGATATTCGGCCGCCGAATATTCGGTATTCGGCCTAAAATTTGGCCGAATATTCGGTATTCGGCCAAATCACTATTCGTCCCATCGCTAATAAATGCAATAATTGCTATCGTGCGAATCAGAATATTAATTTTTGGCCTACAGTTTTAATAAATAAGAATGAAAATAATATACACTATCAGACAAAAGCAAAAACTTAAGTTTTACGACACTATAATACATACAACGAAGACGCAATCAAGATAATCTATTATTTCAAAAACAAAGTTAAGATAATTATCGTAATATTTAACGTATTTATAAAATCGGAAGAAAATATAAATAATCGTTGTGATATGTTTAGAATTTATAACATCATATGCAAATTAGTCGTATACAAACAATCCTTTGTTAGCATAGCACAATAAAATCACTTAATCCTATATGCATCAATAAATAACAACGATTGGATACGTATATGACATATTAGGTAATTGGATTGATCATACATAAAAATTTATTCACAGAGACTGAGAATATTTATTTTTAAAACTGAAAAAATCATGAAAATAATATTTTTTGCAGGAAATTACCTAACATTAGGCTAAACAAGATTTTGGGAAAAAAATTACTTTAAAGTCTTACTTTTTTAATTTCTGTATCCGAAGCATTCGGAGATACTCCTAACAGGCCGTATAAATCAGGTTCAGACATCTTTAATTATATTTTAATTAATACCAAAAAATAACTCGTATCTGTGGAATGTACTAGCAAATTTGCTAGCTTGCTGCTGCTATCAAAAGGAAAGAGTTTAGTAGATGAGGGGTAGCTGCTGTGCGCTAAAATAAATACAGCTAAACTTGTGGTGTTGGGACTTTTTTTTTTCTTTAAAATTAATTTAAAGTTTTTAAAATCAGTTTAAATTGTAGTTTTTTTACAGAGAAATGTATTTTGTTGATAGTATTAAAGCGAGATCAGGGACAGGAGAAATTTTAGTTCAAATAGAATTTTATGATGATTCCTAAACTAAAGATTTCAACCCATCTAAAAGTTTGTTAAATGATTGATTCGTAGTTAATAGAAAATAAATATTATTTTACAATTTTTATTTTTATCAATATATCTATCGATAATTAAAATATATTGATTTAAATTTTGTTCAAGTTACGCCAATACATTTTTACAAACTAATCAACCAACCAATCGTATGTTTTGCGAAGAAAAATGCGAGGAAAAATGGGACTGGCGACTATAAAGCACAACGAAGACAGGCTGTATTATTCGGCACTTACAAGACAGGACTGAATTCCTTGGAGGGAGGGGAGCGAGCCGCGAGTGTTTGGGCTTAATTACACTGTTAAAAATCTGCTGCATTTTGCTGCAACGCACTCCCCTGCTTGTATAGAAAACGGTTACTTGGCCGTGAAATGGCGCTTTCTCATTGGTTGGAATAGAGATATTATATATAAGTGGTGGAGGGCGTTGCAGCAAAATGCAGCAGATTTTTAACAGTGTATGACCGCTTTTAACCAGTTTCTCAGGCCTTGGACACTGTATCTTGGCTATCGTACGGGCACTCGAGGCCTAAGCCCTGGGCTGTGACACTTGTGATATTAATGGCATACATGTATGAATGGCATACATGTATCTCAATATATGTTAAGCACATTTCATTAAATAATAGATTTTTTTTCCTTTCTGAAACCGTTTTTTATTTTCCTAGAAACTTTTTTTTTTTTTTGACACTTTACGAATAAGTGTATAATATGAGGGGAAAACTACTATCAGTAAATTAACCAATCTAAGTGGGTGCGGAAAACTGAAAGTGCCCTGGGCACAGAAATTTGCTATTCAGGCCGTGGTTGCATTTTTAGCCTTACGCCAAACCAACACAATCCAAATCGATCTCGATTTCCTTTGAACTCTGTAGGGCAATGAAGCTACGAATAAATTACTTATAATATACTCGTATTTATTACATTTTTATGTAAACGTAAAATATAAAGTAGTACTATACAGGGTGATCCTGAATTCATGATACAAACTTTATGACTGATTTGTCTGCCCATCTGTCCGCGCTCAAACTTTCGTAAATATACTCGAATTACCCTCAAATTTTTGGATGTTATTGACGTTTACCTCAGCACGATCACTATTTAAATGAAGTTTGTAAGGAACAGTCAAAAATATTCCATTACATTATGACCAATGGGAAAAAATCGTTTCGTATGAAGTTTAAATGCGTTACACCCTTTCAAACATAATAAAATTAATATTCAATTATAAAATTCACTAAAATATCCATTCTATAGAATATACATGTACACTGTTAAAAAATCTGCTGCATTTTGCTGCAACGCACTCCCCTGCTTGTATAGAAAACGGTTACTTGGCCGTGAAATGTAGCTTTCTCATTGGTTGGGATACAGATATTATATATAAGTCGTGGAGTGCGTTGCAGCAAAATGCAGCAGATTTTTAACAGTGTAGATCCTGTTAACTCAGGATGTTAAACATAATAAGAGAGTTACAAAATAAGAAACTGACTATAGCTAAACCAGTAAATTTATCAGAACACTTGAGACAACAACCAAGTGAATGTAGTCGTTCGTACATAAACTGTTACGTGAAAGTAGAAAAGTATAAATTGTTCACGTGACATATCTCCCTTACAATAAAATAAAGTTTAGACTAAAATTTCTTTTATAAGTTCAGACATTCTGGAGGGCAGATAACCGGAACAGGTTACCACTATTTTAGATTTGGGAGGAGTAAAAACTGGATGAGAAACAACAGAAGGAGGGTCAAGTGATGTTAAGTGATGACAAGTGATGTCAAGTGTGAATTACCACTCTCCGATTGAACAAAAGTCGAAGAGTTAATAACAACCTGGTGGTCTGATACAATATTGAGGTCTGTGATATCACAGCCTTTGTTGGAGATAGATGAGCGCTGTTTCAACGAAGAATCTTACCTGTAGAGATGGAAACAAAATAAGAACAAGGAATATTAACAGCATCTGACAAAGTAGCAGAAATCCAAGTACGATTACAAGTTTGAAGCTTAACATATTGGCCTTTAGTCAGCATCGGTCAGCATTGGAGATTCATTTCTTAAGTTAGAGGTCAAAGCTTCACACTGCTTTTCTCTACTTTATTGACGAAAAACGGTAGATGACATCGGAGACAAACATAAAAAGTGCGTATAAGTATTAAACTTTGAGTAGGTCTTCCAAAGAGACGTGAAGCTGGAGAAGGCAAATTTCACGTAGTGTATTTTTCCAGTTTATAAGTGTCAGCCTGACATCTGCATGATTCAAAGCACATCGTCTTAAAATAAATTTTGCTATTTGAACATAGCATTCTGCTAGGCCATTTGATTTAGGGTAACTTGGGATAGATGGAATATGCTGTATTTTAAAATACAATAAACTTGTGAAATGCATCTTATGTGTATTGTGGACTGTTATCGATTCCAAAATTTCTGGTATTCCATGAGTTGCAAACGAATCTTTCAAATATTCTATTACCGAATGTGATAAAGGATTCACTGGTTTTTTAAAATCAAAAAACCTGAGTAACTGTCAACAATAAAACATTATTGATTTCCAGAAAATTCAAATACATCAATAACCACTCGTTGACATGGGAATTGAGGAACAGGTTTCATTTGCAATGGCTCAGTATCTGGGGGAACAGCTGTCTGTTGACAAACAGGATATTTTTATATAAAGAGCTCAATATCACGTACCATTCCATGACAAAATATAAATTCTCGAGGGCGATGTAAAGATAAATTAATTCCTAAGAGTTCTTGATAAATTAAATGAGGAAAGGACATTTTACAAACAAACACTTCCGGAAACCAATCTAGTATTACAGTTTTGTCGTTACGATTATTGTAGGATTCATCTTAGCAACGTAAGTCAATCATATCATAGATGATTGAAAGCAGAACAATCAAATCTCTCTAACTCATGTGCACTTTAGAAGTTGTAAAGAACGAGCAGGTGTTTCTTGCTTATCCACAGTTGTTCGATCCACAGTGACGTCAGTTGCCCTTTCTTTATTCAAATACTTTTACTTTAATGCAGATGGAACTATTAAATGTTCCGATTTGAATAACAAATTCTCATTGACTGTTAATTCTTCTCTAAAGCTTCAGTATTTATGAAGTTGTGAAGAAACTGGGTTAATATTAGGTGCCTAACCATCTAGAATTAAATGTTTTAACTCTTGCATTTCGGAATCTTCGTTAACCTCATTCAACAGTTCTGAAAAAACAACGTATTTGGAATATTTATAGGAGTGCAGGAATTTCGATCCAGACGTGACATCCGATTATGGCCTCTTTCGATCAAGGCAACACATTTTCAAGGGTCGTCTACTTGAATCCTTTAATGAAGTTGAAGAAATATGTCAAGAGTGTTTCGATTCCAAGGAGCCGTTGTGGTACTTCCAGTAAGTCAGGAATCTAGCAGAAAGTCGTGGATTATGATACTCTTTACCAGTAGCGGCTCGTCAGGGAGTGCTGCATCAGATTTTTCACACCACTGAAATTTAACAGAATCCTTCATATTATTTATTCAACAAATTCTGCTGATTAAATAAAACTGAAATTACCATACAATTTTAGTGGTGTGAATAAATTGATGCTGCACCCCTGATGAGCCGCTACTGCTCTTTACTTTAAAGAGTATTCCTTGTTGTTTTGTTGCTAATTTGTGCATAACAACGCAATTTTCACAAATTTCCAGAACTTTTTGCTCTTTCTAGTATTATCGTGGAAGTTTTTACATTGAAAACGAATAGCAAAGTATTTTTTTTTCAATTTCTCAAATTGGATCGTTAATCTGATAATGCTTTTGTCAAAAGAGAAGAAAATAGTTAAGCATTTTCATTTGGTTCAAACTCGTCCGTTATGTAACATGTGACCTCGTCTTCAATCTCATGGTTACGTCCCCCATTTAAGATGGGACGCTTACTTGGTTTACTGCTTTCGACAAGAGTTGTGCGGTATAGGCCATTTCATTAGAATGCAGCGGGTCACGTGATTTCCATGAATTTTCATAAATCTGATTTCAGCACTGGCGATATTTGGTGTTTTTTTTGACGATTTGATGGTACCTCGGAAAACGGCAACTGACAAAGAAATCCCGTTATCTTACCTGGTAATCCTTTTTATTCTTTGTGTGAAGACGATAAAAGAAGCCGACGAACGAAAAGAATCAGCATTAACTATCTAAAGCTAATGATATTTTAAGCAAATAAAAAAAACTTTTTTTTAATATATAATTTATGTTTTCTTTAATGAATGAGTTAGTTAGTTTTGAAAAATTATTAAACTTTTAAGCAGTTCTAGTGTAAAAATAAAAATTTTCGGCACAAAAAAAAAAAAAAAAAAGCTTTTCAAAGTTTTTTTTTTTTTTTTTTTTTTTTTTTCTTGGAGAAATAAGTTTTGTAATTTTCTTTAATGTCTTCTCTAAAATTTTTAAAACAATTCTTATCGAGAAATAAATGCTAACACGAAACGATTTTGGCTCCTGCAAATTTTGACAAGCGCATGCCGATTTTTAATTTCACTCTTATTCTTGTCTGTATGTTTTACAGTAAATTTCTCCTAATTTTTTTTTGATGTTCTTAGAGAAATCGAATATTTTCCTACAATTTGTCGCCTAAACATGTAGCATGATTTATAATTATTCTTTTATTTGTTTTTTGGCTTTATGTTCTTTTTACATGACACGCGAAAAATATTTCTTATTGAAACATGTAATTTAAAAGTAATTTACCTATAATCCGTTTAAGTAAATTGATTTCTCTATCAGATTTTTTTCCGCGTTTAACAAAACAACAAAAAGTGAATATATATATATATATATATATATATATATATATATATATATATATATATATATATATATATAAATATATATATATATATATATTATATACCGGGTGTCTCAAAAATGACTGATGGATTTTAAAATTCAATGACTTGCAAACGGTGATAGCTATTAAAAATTTTTGCAGGAGGATTATGTATATTGTCAGGAGTTTTTTTACCGTAATTTTTTATTTTAGTTCGCATCTCAAACAATAGGTGGCGCTGACGGCGATTGAAGTCCAGGTCGACGCTTCACTCAACACTGATCACCTGGCCTTCAATCGCCGTCAGCGCCATCTATTGTTTGAGATGCGAACTAAAATAAAAATTACGGTAAAAAAACTCCTGACATTAAACATAACCCTCCTGCAAATTTCTTTTTAAATAGCTGTCACTGTTTGTAAGTTATTGAATTTTAAAATCCATCAGTCATTTTTGGGACACCCGATATATATATATATATATATATATATATATATATATATATATATATATATTTCTGCTTTAGTATTGTGAAAGAAGGAAAACCAGCTTTTCCGCGAGAGGACGCCGAGTTCACGTATTAAATCGCATTTAAACTGCTTGATCTTAATGTTAGCCGAGATGTAATAAATGCCTCATTTTGAAGCAAATTATGTAGTTGATTCTACCTCTTTAATATTTTAAAGAAAAGACATGTCATGTTTGTTTAATGATAAATCATTACTAATAAATACCAGGGAAAGAAAAGCTGGTCGAACATGCTTCCTTCCTGGATGAATAGGGCATTTTTATATGACAGTTAAAAACACCGTAATAACTGGTGATAAATTGATAAATAAACTCAAACACTTTGTTAAATCACCATAAAATGAAAAATTAAGCAGAACGCGTTTCGAGCTACAACAATAACAGTTCGTCATCAGCTAAACCCAACACGTGTCCGTAAAGCACAGAGTCGAGCTTAATTTTTCATTTTATGGTGATTTAACAAAGTGTTTGAGTTTATTTATCATTTTTATATGACGTTACAAATCGACCATTGGAGGTCAAACAATCGATGAACGGCAGCTGTGATTGATAGATGAGAGGATTATGGATGCGGCCGGAGATGAATCGCCAGTATTTGATTGGCGGATGAAAAGTTAATCAGCTGATTGCAACTGCCTTATAAGTAAATATAAAAGAAACAAAACTAAATTTACGACATTTAATTGCAGCATAAACATTCAAAATGAGTAGGGGAAGATGGGGATACTTGAACCATTTTTTGTAATTTTAATTTTTTTTTTTTTTTTTTACAATTTTTTAGAACAAAATAAAATACTGAAAAGGAAAATTTAATATTTTTTCTTCAACTGAAAACCACTTTCAATTAATTTTGAACTATTTTTCTATGTCTAAAAATTTTACTTTTTGTTGTACATCGTGGCTCAAGTATCCCCATGAGGGGGATATTTGAGCCATTGTGAAGGGATACTTGAACCAGTACGGAAAAATACTTACAAAAGTAATTTTTTTCGCTTTATTTTTTTACAAATATTTTACAGAATGATAAATTATGATACATAAAGTCCTTCAAAACCAATTGAGAAAACAAAGCAGGTAATACGATCATTTTTTTGTCGTTATAACTGGTGGTCGAAGGATCATTTCAACTTGAGTTATATCAATGGTAGCAATGTTCTCAATTGGGGGCTATTTAATTTTTTGAATCTGCAATTCTTCGAGCAAATTTAATTTTCAAGCTTCTGAAATTTTAAGTAGTCCGAGTGCTACGCGACAAAAATAAGGTGAAAACTGCAAATCGTGATAAGAATATACCGCTTGGGGAGTATGTACTATATGATAATACAATGCATATTAGAGGGGGAGGCATCTCATAAAGTCGTCAGAATTCAAGATGGCGGCTGTTATTCAAAATGGCGTCATTTTCATAATTTTCTTAATATGCGTAATATAAATGTGCATTTCTTATCGATTTCAATGTTTTTAAATCGAATTTTTCTTTTTAACACTTTCCAACATTATTTAAAAGAATGTATGAATTCGGTTTATCTGTCTATTTGTCTATCTGTCCGCCTGTCCTTCCATGCTCTAGTTCGCTCAAATATACCCAGATTGCCATGTAAATTTTATATGTTTTATGAAGTTTATTGTAACATATTCGGAGTAAAAATAAAGCGTATAGCTTTTACAGTCCATTTACAGGGCGACAGAAAAAATTACATTACAATATTGTGCATCTGGCGAAATCATTTGCAATGAGTTCTAATGATGAACACATTCAAATTGATATGCATCAATGTTAATAAAGCAATGAACTATCAAATACTTACTACATAATAAAATGTGCATAGTATTATCGCTTATTCACAGTGACTCTGCATCTTACAGAAATATTTCTGATGTTAATTTCCACATTTTATAACTCAAAAATTATCTTTTTAATGTTAGAAATATGCCTAAAAAATCTGACAATTATTAAAGTATTTTTGTTATTTACAATAGAAAATTTAAAGTAATAAATAAATAATGAAAATACTCTTTTATTAATACATTACTTATACAATACATTAAAAAATGAATGCTACATATAAAGCTGCAGAATATAGAAACTTCTCATGGTATCATCATTTTTCTCACATTCGTTTTTGCAATTGCACAATAATGTGAAATTAATGTCTAACAATTTCTACAGCCACATTTATTTTTACAGATTTTACACATACATTTTATTAACTTTTCATAAGAGTCTGAAATCTCTGGCAACTCCGATCATTTTATTTTCCATGATAAATTATCCAACCACCATCCCCATTTCTTTGGAGAGGATGGACGTATTTCACGCTGATCTGCTTGTCCCTAAATGTGTCCATCTTGGAAAGTATTGAGAAAAATATGTTGTTGAAGTGCTTCCTTGGTTGGTAGAAGAGTTCGAGAGAACGATTTTTTCTCATTAGCAATTCTTGTCTCGCATTATTGACACTTATGCTATTGCTTGTTGATTAGTGCAACAATGCTACGAACTTTTCTAAACTATTTAAAATACTTTCAGGAATGGAAATTTGTGGTTTTGATAGGTATGCATATGCAACAGTAGCTTCTTTAAATGGAATCCATGTTTTCCAATTTGTCTTTTTCTTCTTTCCTGTCAAAACCAGATTGCTGTCGCATTCCGTTAAAGCATGAAATCCTAGTTAAGCCATTGCCTTTTCTCTTCCGATTTCTACAGCTATGGTATGAACAGGAATAAATCTGTATTTTTTCTCCGTTCCAAATAAAATCTAAACATATTCTAGGCATCTATCTGAAAGAAGAAAGAAATATGCAATCGCTAAAACTAATACATCTGTGTCTACAGATGGTATAACAGTATTTTTCAGTCCTTTTTCAACCATGTTTTTGAGATTATTATTCTTGAATCAGCTTCTTCGTGACCAGAGCAAGTCATTCCAATTAAGGAACTTACGACAGTAAGATTGCCTTTAACTTCTTCTCCGAAAGTAGCAATAACTTGTTAATTACTTATTGTATTTATTGATTTGTTATTTTTTATGGTATTTATTGCTAGTGCTTCGTATAGATTATAAAGCTCTTCTTTGTTATTTGAATTTCTTAAGAAATCTTGTCAATTTTTAGGTAATCTAAAATCTATGGTTGCACTTGTCGTCTGGTTCCTGCATCCCTCTTCTGTCTAGTTTCTCTTTTAATGCTTGGTGTAATGCATCTATCCCAAATCAAATCTATTCTTTGACATCTAAAACTCTCAATGTCGTTACGTAAGTGAGGATAAAATGTGTTAATGTAGTTATCAGTAAATGTCTTTGAAGTCTGTTGAGGTTTAAAATGTTAGTAAGGACTGGTCCATCGTATATTAAAGCATCATATATTCCTGAAAAAACTTTGCTAATCTTTCCAACAGTTTCTTTTAAAATGTGTGCTAAATTACTCTTATGTCTAAGTCTAAATTCCCGATTACTGGAAAATGCAGGTGGAAATGGTTGATTTTCATATTTGAAAAAATTTTGCAAGTCTTAACTGATGATTCTGTGTAACTATTAAAAGCCTGGAAACAACTGGGCTTCTGATTTTAAAACCTTCAAGGTTGCATTTTTATGGCTTATGTTTTTCGCCTGAGTACTAAACAGAGGCATTTTGTTCCTTTTCAAAGGTTGAAATATTGATGATTGATAAATATTTACTCGGCGTTCCTTAATGAAACTGTGGAATTGGTCAATACTCAGCTAAATAAATTGATACATTAATATCCTTATTAATTCTGTTGTCGATGACAAGTACATCATAACCATCTTCTAAAAATGGCTTCCCTAATTCTTTTAGTGCGCTATAAGAGTGCTTGAACTTTACCGAAATTTTTCATTTGAAATGAGTGATATTGTTCATCATGGCATAGATTTCTTTCTACGGGTTTTACTTGAATGTTAGACTCAATCTCTAGTATGAAATTACAGCTTTCTGGTCCAGATACCATCCAACGTGTAAGTGCCGATGGATCCAGAAATAAACCTATTGTACCTCCTTCTGCTTTGACAATAGCCTTTTGTTTCGTTCATAGGCTTGATTTAAGCCTATAGCCGATAAGAAAAATTTTGGATCACTTTTGATTCATCTCATTTGACTGGAGATAATCATCGTAATTACAATGTGCATTTATAAGCTACATTCCAACCAAAGAAAATAATTGTATGACATTTTGCAATTCGTTCCTACCTGATAAAGTTTAAAAATGCATATTACAAATTAAAAAGCACATAGACAATAATGTGGTTATAAACAGTACTCTAAACATATTCTTTTTTGAGAGCTGGTAAATGAACTATAAATTCTACGCTCGTCATATTGTATAGTAAGCATCTTCTACTATACGTCACTGATGTGTATTAGTTTCAATATGTTTCAAACTGTTTAACATCATTAAAACACACTAAAAAAATTTTCGCCAATAGACCATAATGTAAGGGAATTATTTTGAGTGTGCCTGTAAATGAACTATAAATGCTACATGCTACATTTTCAATGTAAAACATTTTTCAGTATACCACTTCTTTAAATTACATATAGAGATAAGACATATATAAATTACATAGCCATCCGAGTATAATTAAACAAAAAAGAGCAGCGCCAGACTGACGGCTGGACAATTCATAAATACTTTGAGTGCCCTGTAAATGGTCTACAAAAGTTATACACTTTATTTTTTATTCCGAACATGTTATTATAAATTTCATAAAACATATAAAATTTACATAGCAATCTGAGTATATTTAAGTGAGCTGGAGCATAGAAGGACAGGCGGACAGACAGGTAACCGAATTCATACACTCCTTTAAATAATGTTGGAAACAGTTAAAAACAAAAATTCGATTTTAAAAACATCGAAATTGACATGAAATGCACATTTATATTACGCATATTAAGAAAATTCAGAAAATGACGCCATTTTGAATAACAGCCGCCATCTTGAATACCGACGACTTTACGAGATGCCTCCCCCTCTAATATGCATTGTATTATCATAAAGTACATACTCACTAAGCGGTATATTCTTATCACGACTTGCAGTTTTCTGATGCGTAGCACCCGGACTAAAGCACTTGTCCAACAAATCTTTTTAGTTTTCTTTCCGGCATATCTTACTAGCAACCAATCTTCAATAGAAGGTTTTCTGTTCATATCATCACCATCATTGACAGAATTTTCATCCAATGATATTGTCGAACTCATGCTTTTAATTGAGTAGCTATCGGAATCTGAACCAGATATATTATTCCACTCTTTCAAACACTTTTTTGATTTCACAGGAAAAGATTTTGTCTTCACCTTTGGCTCCATGCAGGTAAGTTTGAACTGTGATTTTTGTTGCCTTTTTTGTTTTATGAGAGCTCTTTTTACCAATTTTTCTTCAAATTTCTTTAAAAAAAAGTTACAGTAACAGAGGTTACAATTTAAATATAAAACATTAATCTTAATATATTATATTAAAAAATAAATATTTTAATATGTTGGACCTAACTAATTAAAGTATTAGGGATTATAACCTGTAAAACAATTTAAAAAAATGTTTTAATGTAATAAAAGTTAAATTGTAAACTATGTTTACATTTATCTAGACAGGCTATTTTGTTAGTCGAAATGAAAAATAAAAAGGATATTTTCATTAAAAAAATATACATTTTTAATAATTTTTACATTTAATTAAAGTCATTATTTTTTAAGAAAAAAATATTGTCCCTTTTATCTAGAAAAAAAAAAAAATGAGTGAATATAAGGACGTAATTTTATGTTTTGTTTGTTTCACTCATGCCTAACTTCCCAGTGGGGATAATTGAGTCATGGCTCAAGTATCCCCAATCTTATTGGCTCAAGTATCCCCATTACCACTATTTTTGTTTATCAGAGTTTTACTAAGTAAAGTATGCAGCTATTTGAACTATTTTAGATTCAAAATGCAATTGAAATCTATATTATTAACCGCAGTAAACGTCTGTCTGTCTGTCTGTACCGCTAAAAACTTTTCTCAACGGCCGAGTGAAGTGGCGCTCTGGGTGTCTATCGACTCGGGACGATTCGGCCTTTTGTGATAATGAATTTCGAGAAAATCGCCCGGTAATTACCCGAGATATTAATTAAAATCTACCCGGGAAACGTGACAAAAAATCCAAGTTCCGAGACGGTTCTCTGACGGAGCTCTCCGGTCGAAACTAGCTTTCCGCGGATGAAGAACCACGAAGGTGTCGAAAATACGAAAATTAAGGAGTTTTATATAACGTCGCATCCGCACTGCAGATTCACGGATTTTAAAACAAATTACATATTCTTGAAGGAAATTTAATGACCTTTCTGCCGGTCTATTCGGTTTCAAGAAATACGAACATTAACCTTTTGAAAAAAACGTTTTCCCGAAAGCTTTCATTTTCCATTTTTCTCCGCAGAATTTTCGACCGAAAACTATCGAATTTTAAAACGATTCCATCCTTTTTAATTTTGAAGGCACGACAAAGAAAAAAAATACCCCCTCAAAGACGCTTCTGTCTAATTTCCAACGGTGTGTTTATTTTTGAAATATTCTAATATTAACCCTTTGAAAAAAAATCGAGAAAAAGAGTCTCCGATCGTACAATTTTGTTTGCTTTTTCGACACTTTTTCCGCTCATATTTATATGAATTTCCTAATTTCCAATATTTATTTTCCATCTTTATACACCTCTTAGTGAATACATCGTTTTGAGTTGTGTCAAAATTTCAAAAAGATACAACGGTTAGAAGTATTTTTAAATCTGTAAAAACCGCGAAATTACGGCGTAAAACGGGCGATTTTTTTTTCTGCCATATTTTTAGGTAAAAGTAGCCCTTAAATCCTGTATTCTTCAATGATCTTTATATGTGTGTTTGGGGTACTGGTTTTACACCTTGCATAGAATTTTTGAAAAAATCGGGAGGCCGTAACTGTATTTTAAATAATATAATAGGCGAATTTAGAGAGATTATTTTTTTCAGAAAGGGGCCGCTAACGGGCGAAGCTCGCTAGTAACAATAATAAATCACGAAGACAGTTGAATATATTATTGAAAATCATGGTGAAAATTGTCAGGACTTTTCTAGCTTCAAATCTTCATTGTATTATATTATATACTAATGAAAATGAATTTGTAAATATATAAAGAAAATATATGTTGCCAAACGCAGAAAATAAAGAATTTAAATAGACATTTAAACTGAAAAGATATATATTTTTTTCGTTGCATAGCAACAAAAAACTTTCTGACATATTTTCTAAGTTTTAAACGTAAAAACATGACAATTGCAGTCGTGATTATTGAAGAGATTTATGATCAAATGTTTTTTTTTTCTAATTTCTGATAAACGAATTAAATCTTAAGGCAGGAAACTGTCTCAAGGCGGTAATTTTTTTGCCTCACTTGCACTATCACAGCCCAGAAATTCAATTCGAAATGCCAAATTGACAACATCTTCTAAAAGTATTTCTGAGTTTATCGAAAAGTGGAAAATACTATTCAGTTATAAAATTGAAAATAAAAGTACATGTTCAAATCAAAAAAATGTGTGAAAAAATGCAATTTGGATCTAAGAGTTACCTTGAAAAAACAATTTCTTATAATATTTAGCAATGATAAAAAATTTTGTTTGTAAGTTTTTTAAAAATAAGATCAATAATAAAGTATTATCAACTTAACAAAAGTTATTTTTGGGCTTCTTATAAAATAATAAGGTAATCTTGAGTTGTATTTTATATCATTTCATATTTTTGCTTCATGCGCTAATTATAAAATGATATTTTGTGCCAGTGGGAAATAGGGTTCTCGGATTTTACGCGCCCCCTTCCCCCCAAGAAAATCATAGAACAACCATATTTTTAGATCCTCAAAACATTTACCTAATGCATTTTGAATGGTTAATACTGTCACTGTAACATATAATAACACAAAGTTTTTTTTTTTTTTTTTTTTTTTTTTTTTTTTTTTTTTAATAAGCTGCAATTTTATCCTTCCCCAACATGAACGATTACATTGACATTTTAATAGTTTCTTTCTAATTTTTGCTTCAACATCTTAATATAACATACACTGATTTTAATCATTATTTTAGGTTTTATCAAATTGCTATACAAAATCAATTTACTTAATTTATTCGCTCATTCATTACACTGATAGCATGAAATCCTGTAAATATTCTAGTTTTAAGTTATATCTTTAGTAATTGTAAATAGTTACAAAAACTAAATTTATATGGATCCGGGTCGACATCGTACACTTAGTTTCAAATTCCTTTTTTATAGTATATATAAAACAAACAAAATTTTAATTGACGCCGTCTTTGCCTTTCGTTCTGGCGTCCGAGGCACATGTCTCCTTAACAATTCCTAGGGAAATTGGTTGCCGTTTGCAATTATCGGTGAGGGTACAGTTTCACACTGAAGAGATTTTTAATCAAAAACTAACCTATTTAAATGACACAAGGCATAGAGGTGCATTTGGTACAATTTTCCTTTGGAATTTTCCGGTTGTGAGCCATTTTTATGTAAACTCAATATACATATATATGCATTTTTGTATGTAAAGACAAACAAAATTTTCATTTGGCGCCCCCTTTTGCCTTTCGTTCTGGCGTTCGAGGCACATGCTCCTTCTGCACCCCTATGGAAATCGTTTGGCACTTGGAAATTATCGGTGAGGTACAGTTTCACATAGAAGAGAGTTTTGAGTACAGACTGATTTGTTTAAATGGCAGAAGCATTTGATTTAGTTTTCCCTTTCAATTTTCTGGCTGAGACATTTTTAACAATTCCATACTTATATATTTTTGTATGTTAAGACAAACCAAATCTTTATTTGGCGCCCCCTTCGCCTTTCGTTTTGGCGTCCGAGACGCATGCCCCCTCTGCAACCCCCAGGGAGTTGCTTGGCTTTTGGCAATCATCGATGAAGTACAGCTTAATATAAAAGAGGGGTTTTAGAACAGAGACTAACCCATTTAAATGACAGAAGGCATAGAGATGCTTTAGTACAGTTTCCCTTTCGAATTTTCTGGCTGTGAGACATTCTTGTGCAAATTCCATACAAATACATTTTTGTATGTCAAGCCAAACAAAATCTTCATTTGGCATCCCCTTCGCATTTCGTTTTGGCGTCCGAGATACATGCCCCCTCTTCAGCCCATATGGAAATCACTTGCATTTTGGTAATTATCGGTGAGGTACAGTTTCACACAGAAGAGGGTTTTTAAGTTGCGTATAACCCATTTTAATATAATAGGGCATGCATTTGGTAAGTTATCCTTTTGAATTTTCGGGCTGTGAACCCATTTTTATGCAAATTCAGTATGTACGCATATACATTTTTGTATGTAAAGAGAAACAAATCTTCATTTCGCGCCCCCTTCGCCTTTCGTTTTGGCGTCTGAGACATATGCCCCCTCTGCAACCCCTAAGGAAATCGCTAGGTTTCAGGCTGTGAGACATTTTTATGCAAATTCCATACATATACATTTTTGTGTGTAAAGACAAACAAAATCTTCATTTGGCGCCCCCATCGCCTTTCGTTTTAGCATCCGTGAGACATGCCCCTTCTGCAACCACTAGGGAAATCGCTTGGTTTCAGGCTGTGAGACATTTTTATGCAAGTTCCATACATATACATTTTTGTGTGTAAAGACAAACAAAATCTTCATTTGGCGCCCCCATCGCCTTTCGTTTTGGCATCGAGAGACATGCCCCCTCTGCAACCCCTACAAAAATCGCTTGGTTTCATGCTGTGAGACATTTTTATGCAAAATCCATACATATACATTTTTGTATGTAAAAACAAACAAAATCTTCATTTGGCGCCCCCTTCGCCTTTCGTTTTGGCGTCCGAGACATGTGCCCCCTCTGCAACCCCTAGGGAAAACGCTTGGTTTCAGCCTGTGAGACATTTTTATGCAAATTCAATACATATACATTTTTGTATGTAAAAACAAACAAAATCTTCATTTGGCGCCCCCTTCGCCTTTCGTTTTGGCATCGAGAGACATGCCCCCTCTGCAACCCCTACAAAAATCGCTTGGTTTCAGGCTGTGAGACATTTTTATGCAAAATCCATACATATACATTTTTGTATGTAAAGAGAGACAAATCTTCATTTCGCGCCCCCTTCGCCTTTCGTTTTGGCGTCTGAGACATATGCCCCCTCTGCAACCCCTAGGGAAATCGCTAGGTTTCAGGCTGTGAGACATTTTTATGC
This sequence comes from Maratus speculifer, assembly GCA_964019185.1. Lineage (NCBI taxonomy): Eukaryota > Metazoa > Arthropoda > Arachnida > Araneae > Salticidae > Maratus > Maratus speculifer. Next base: position 156,074,640 of record OZ025301.1, on the reverse strand, counting down.
AAATTCCATACATATACATTTTTGTGTGTAAAGACAAACAAAATCTTCATTTGGCGCCCCCATCGCCTTTCGTTTTAGCATTCGTGAGACATGCCCCTTCTGCAACCACTAGGGAAATCGCTTGGTTTCAGGCTGTGAGACATCTTTATGCAAATTCCATACATATACATTTTTGTGTGTAAAGACAAACAAAATCTTCATTTGGCGCCCCCTTCGCCTTTCGTTTTGGCATCGAGAGACATGCCCCATCTGCAACCCCTACAAAAATCGCTTGGTTTCAGGCTGTGAGACATTTTTATGCAAAATCCATACATATACATTTTTGTATGTAAAAACAAACAAAATCTTCATTTGGCGCCCCCTTCGCCTTTCGTTTTGGCGTCCGAGACATGTGTCCCCTCTGCAACCCCTAGGGAAAACGCTTGGTTTCAGCCTGTGAGACATTTTTATGCAAATTCAATACATATACATTTTTGTAAGTAAAAACAAACAAAATCTTCATTTGGCGCCCCCTTCGCCTTTCGTTTTGGTGTCCGAGACATGTGCCCCCTCTGCAACCCCTAGGGAAATCGCTTGGTTTCAGCCTGTAAGACATTTTTATGCAAATTTCATACATATACATTTTTGCATGTAAAAACAAACAAAATCTTCATTTGGCGCCCCCTTCGCCTTTCGTTTTGGCGTTCGAGACACATGCCCTTCGCGTGCCTCATGAGGCACATGCGCCCCCCCCTCTTATATTTGGCCCTGACTCCCTCTCCCGTTTGTTTTTACATACATATGCTGTTTAAAACGGCAAACGAAATTTTCATTTGACGCCCCCTTCGCGTGCCACACAGAGCCCATGCGCCCTATCCCCTCTTATATTTGGGCGGGACTCCTTCTCCCGTTGGTTTTTATTGTCCCGGGCAGATTCTAACACATCCACAGCATGAAGAAATAAGAAAAAAAAATAAAACTCAACGATACTCAGGGGTCAGGGAGTGAGATAAAAATAGAACATCCTTCTTGGAACGTTTTCATGATAAAAACCGGAGTAAAAAAAACCTTCATTTGGCGCCCCCCCCCTTGCTTTTCGCTGCATAAGTAGGTCCGATGCATCTTCCCCTCTTCTGCAATCCTTTAGGGAAATCTTTTGGCTTTTATCAACTATCTGTGCAAAACAGTTTCCCACAGATAAGATGAGTAGAGAATGACCTTTGAAAATGTAAATGCTATTGAATGATTCTACTTTTCAAGAACTGACAGAAAGTATAGACATGGCACGCTCAGAATTAGAGAAAAAAATACCTAAGAGAACAACTTTTTTATATTTTTTATTCATTTACAGTCTTTTATTATAGATGAATCTTTTTATATATGAGTAAATTTTAAAGCATGAGACATTTTTACTGAAATTCAAACTGTATACATATACATTTCTGTATGTAAAGACAAAAAAATCTTCATTTGGCGCCCCCTACACTTTCTCTTCTGGCGCCCAGGGCACAGTAGGTTGGGGGGGGGGCACGTGCCCCCCCCCCCCCCCGACGCTACGCCTATGTCTATAGCGATGTTAAAATATAGCAATTGTTATAGTTCATGGCAGAATGGATCAAAGTTTCGTAAAGGTGGAGCAGAGTTATCCTGATTGACTGTGCTATAATTTTTTTTGGTCTTACAACTGTAGATAAAAATAATCAGAATATGCCACTGAATATTGGAAAAGAAATCGTCAGGTACTATTTAGCCTTTTGCGGCGCAGAGCCTTTGTATTGGGAAAATGTGTAACTGAGTGAAAGACTCTGTTATTTACGTACAAATTTATTAGAAAATAATAAAAAGCTATTTTTCACATACAAGATATATTTATTCCAGAATTCTGGTGTCATTGTTGCGTTTGGGAATAATGTTCGGTGTTTCATATAATGCAACACTGCGATACAAAGGAAAGGGTTAATAACCTCTTCCGACCTGAAGTAGTGGAAAGTCGGATAAAACCGGGACCCTAATGCTTTTCTTTTTATTATTGTACACTATGTGAACAATACAGTCAAAAGTTGAATTAAAACGATAAATCGATTCCTTGCGAAGAAAAAAGTATTCATTCAATCGCGAACAATAGTAATATAACAATATAACAACACTTTTTTTAGAAGTGTGCAATCTCCCGATTTTGTCCGACCTGGTCAGATAAAACCGAGAACTGGAAAAATAATTAAAAGCACATTGTATTTAGCAATAATACTGTTTATTAAAAGAAAATTGACATATTATACTTATAGAATGTGAATCTATATGAAATCTACAAAAAATAACAATAAGTTAAGTTATGCTTTAACAGTTGAAATTGTTAGACACAAAAATCATAAATGAAAGTTCGATCTTGTTCATTTGCATTGCTGCTTGCTTCATGTGCCCACTCTATGCAGTGAAGTCACTGTATCCAACTTTCCTTAGGTTTAGATTGTTCATATAAGTCGCTCCAAAAGATACATGATTCACTTTCATCTTCCTCCTCGTTTGATGTAAAGAGTTTTTTTTTTTAGTCTTCTTTTCCACATCAGTTTTTCAACTTTTCCTTTTTTTAATAGTTAATTTAATAGTTTATTAGTTTTTTAGATCTCATGTTTATAAGTCTTTTGACGACGGTTCAATTTAAAATTGCTTAAATTTCCAGTTTAAAATCAGCCCACCCTTGTGTGTGTATGCATGCCCTCCCTTGTGTGTGTATGAGTCCCCACCCTTTTGTGTGTATGCATGCCTTCCCTTGTGTGTGTATGTATGTCCTCCCTTGTGTGTGTATGCATGCCCTCCCTTGTGTGTGCATGTATGCACTCCCATGTGTATATTGTTATGCCTTCCCATTGCATGCCCTCCCTGTGTGTGCATGTAAGCCCTTTCTTATGTGTGTATGCGTGCCCTCCATTGTGTGTGTATGAGTCCCATCCCTTGTGTGTGTATGCATGCCCTCCCTTGTGTGTGTATGTATGCCCTCCCTTGTGCGTGTATGTATGCCCTCCCTTGTGTGTGCATGTATGCCCTCCCTTGTGTGTGTATGCGTTCCCTCTCTTGTGTGTGTATGAGTCCCCATCCTTGTGTGTGTATGCATGCCCTTCCTTGTGTGTGTATGTGTGCCCTCCCTTTACTGATCTTATAAATGGGTGCATGTGACGCCATCTGCGAAAAATCCTCCTACATGGAATTCTACCAATCTGGCTCAAGATGCGTGAAATCATCCAACTTGAAATCTTTCCAAGTCGGATATTTCGGCATTTGACCCTTCATGGCTTCCTCCCACACAGAAAAACTCAACACAGATTTATTCATCCATGCCACATCAGCACTCGCGGGACTCTCCCACCAAGGCTCAACATACCTGAAATCCTCTAACTTGGAAATCCGAGTAGAATCATTCTGCATGTGATCCTTTTTGATGGGAAAAACCCCACTCGGGATAATGCAACATGGAAGCGTCAGGCATGCAATCGCAATTTTTAAGGCGGAACTTTGTCACAATCCACTTACGGAATTGGACAATTTTTTTAACAAAATATTTAAACATCGTTAAAACTCCAACCTACAAAGAACCGAAAAGTCAAAAGACGAAATGAAATCCAGCAAAAATTATGCTTCTAAACAGCTCAGTCGATTGTTGGACGAAATTTGTTCTACATTGTTAAAACCCATTCTTGAAATGAACAATCGTTAATTGTTACATCATTATAAACAAACAAAAACCATGCTTTGTTTGGATGCGCGAAGCATTATTTCAAAAGATAAATATTTGAAAGTAACAATATATTTTTATATTATTTTTGCATGTTTATTAAGCAAAAATTTTATTTTTTGTTTTGACGCACTTCAATTTTAGAAGCGTAAATTCGGCCAAATAACTAAGAATTCCTTCGGAATTTTTTATTTATGATAAAAGACTGATATAAATAAAGATACATTCAAAATAAAATGTTAAGAAATTTTCCCCACTCCAAAAAAAAAGCAGAAATTGTAACATACTTATGGATGAGTCTCTAAGCCAAATAGTCCATAGTTTAGAATTTTTAATAGATGCAGTATACCCTGACATCGAGAATTTACTCGAAAAAGACTTTCATTGGTTGTGTTCTAGGGCAATAGTGTCACCTAGGAATGATAGTGTCAACGAAATAAGAAATCTGATTATTCAAAAAGTTCCTGGCCAAGTAGAAAAAATTTCAAATCAATCGACACCGGGACTAATACCGAAGACGCAGTCCATTATCCACATGAATTTTTAAATTCCCTAAACCTTTCTGGACTGCCACCACATGAATTAACGTTAAAAATTGGAATTCCAATCATGCTTTTGAGAAATTTAAGCCCTCCGAACATGTGCAATGGGACGAGGCTACTTATAAAGGAATTGAAGGACAATTTAACTGTAGCAACCATAATCCCGGCCCAGCAGCTGGTCAACTAGCTCATATACCGAGGATACCGATGATCCCAACTGATCTACCAATCCCATTTAAACGGTTTTAATTTTCTCTAAAAGCAGATTCAGATTCAGGCAGATGGGGGAGGCCTAATAATTGGTCTGAGCTCAACAAACCTCACCCAGCAATGTTTATTTAAATAAATAAATAAATAAATAAACACAGAACAATTATACAGTAAATAAAAGTATGTAACAAAAGGTAATTGAGATAATGTCCTGTAAAAACATCTTTCGCGTTAACTATTAATATGTCCCAAAGTCAAACCTTCGATTTAGTAGGGATCGACCTACGAAAAGAATGTTTTACTCATGGCTAACTGTATGTTGACCTATCGCGGGTCGGAGCTCCTGTAAATCAATTTATTTTGCTGCCACAAAATAAAACAACATCCAGTATCGTTTACAGGGAAACTCTGACCCAATAAATTTAATGGCTTTTGTTTTGTAGGTGTAAAACTTTTTACAAACATTATTACAAATAAATGAAAAATAATACTAATAGCCGAATTTTCTTTTATAATTTTACACTTTTTTTAGTAACTTCACGCACAAAGAAGAGAGTATGAGTATGTGTGTAAAAATTGTAACTTGGATTTTTTTTTTTTTTTTTTTTTTTTTTTTTTTTTTTATTATTAATATCCGTGCGAAACCGGGTCGGGCTGCTATAATCTATATCCATAAAACAAAGTCGTGTTAGTTACACCATATATAACTCAAGAACGGATGGATCGATTTTTATGAAATTTTGTATGGAGGTATCTGACACCTTAGATTAACATATAGGCTACTTTTTACCCTACTACCTAAAAGGAGGACAATGCTTTTAGTAGTTGAATTTAATGGGATGAAGTGGTAGTAAAAGTTTGCGGTGTCAGTAGTGACACGGGCCTGAGCGACTTGCTCTCGAAGCAAAGCGAGGGCGGGCCGCTAGTTATACTTATTAAAATTATCTATATTGTTGCAACTTTAAACAAAACTTTGATTACAAAAAAAAAAAAAAAAAAAAAACATGCACCTAAATATTTAGATAGGGAAAAAACAATTATTAATCACCATACTTTCAAAATGGTACCAAGGTATGTGATTAATTTTTTACATGTTTAGAACTATAAATATGTTACCATACTGCGAGTTTTAGAAAGAAAAATTAACCAACTGTAGAGATAATAGGGGTGGCTCAAGTATCCCTTATGATCAAGCATCCCCACTCTCCCCTATTTATCCAGGTATATACCCTTAAAAATAAACATGTATTTTATGTCAGTGGTGGCTTCTAAATATCTATGAATATTAAATTAGCTTCGGAAACACCTCTATTTATGTGAATAAAACTGAATGTAATAAATTTATTAATTTAGTCCAAATTATTTTAAGATATATAAATAAAGATAGTAATTGCTTATTCTAATTTTAACTAAAAAAATATTTAAAAAACTGCATTCTACTTCTAGAAAAGTGTTATTTTTAAAAGTATTATTAAAATTTATCAAAAGAGCAATAAAATATTTTAACTGTAAAAAAAAGGACACATTTTTTTATTTAGCCAGTGTTAACTTAAAAAATGAATATTTTAAAGAAAATGCATTCTATTTTCAGGAAAGTGTCTTTTTTTCGCCCTAGATTTGAAAAATATCACTAACTTTTCATTTGATTTTTTGCTAATATACTTTAAGGGGGCTCAGGGGTTGAAAACTTTCTAAAAAATGGATTTTTTTAATGATCTAGTTTGATTATTCAGTTAATTTTTAACACAATGCAAAAAACCGCATAAAAATATTAGCATTTTTAACGGAATTATAAGCATTTATGTATCAATACTTACATAGCTGCATCCATATAATTTCAACTTTAAGTCGTGTTTTCTCAAAACTTGATTTTTGACGACTAACACCAAGATTTAAAAAAAAACTATTTGATAAAATGGCTTTTTTTTTTTTTTTTTTTTTTTTTTTTTTTTGCATGCATATAACATCATTATCTAGATTATGAATTAAGGACATAACTATCACTTAATAAAAACATTGTTAAAAAATCTCTCAGAGTTAAAAATTAAAACCCTAAAAAATAATTTTTTTTCCATTAAAAATACCCAAAATTTTAAACTATCTAAAATATATTAATTCATAATCTAGATAATAATGTTATATGCATGAAAAAAAAAAAAAAAAAAAAAAAAAAAAAAAAAAAAAATTAAGCCATTCCATCAAATAGTTTTTTAATCTTGGTGTTAGTCATCAAAAATCAAGTTTTGAGAAAACGCGACTTAAAGTTGAAATTATATGGGTGCGGCTATGAAAGTGTTGATACATAAATGCTTATAACTCCGTTAAAAATGCAAATATTTTTATGCGATTTTTTGCACTGAGTTAAAAATTAAATGAATAATCAAATTAGATCATAAAAAATCGATTTTTTAAAAAGTTTTCAACCACTGAGCCCCCTTAAATTATTTTATCAAAAACTAATGTCTGAAATATGAGAAATTTTTGAAAACTCATTTATGTATTTCAAAAACACCTTTTAAAACGTAGTTTAATAACTGGATGTAAAGATACAATAATGAATATCGATTAAAAAGTTATCAAAAGGGGGAAAGGAGTATAAAATATTTTAATTGAAAAAAAAAAAAAAAAAAAAAAAAGGATTTTATCCAATTTTAACTTTAAAAAAAAAGAATGCTTTAAAAATAACGCATTCTACTTTCACAAAAGAGTTTCTTTTCTTTCTTTCTTCCCCCCCCCCCCCTAGATTTGAAAAAAAAATAACAACTTTTCATTTGATTTCTTGTTAATACACCTTAAATTATTTCATCAAAAACTAAAGCTTTGAAATATTTAAAAACTCAATTCACTCCAAATTTATCAACTGGCTATAAATATGTAATACATGAATATTTGAATGATTTTCTCACATCAATTCATCACAGTAGGATGCATATTCAAAACATTGTTTTAGAAATTATGAAATGTGCATACGATTGTCATACGATAAAGTTTGTAGAAATGATTTAAATTCTTCCTCAACAGCATTTTCATTGTCAGAAAAAAAAAAAAAAAGAAATCTTGTACTGTTTTATTACAGAATAAATTAAATTTAAAATGATGTGTTTTGAAAAACGGCAGAAGTACTAGCACTAGCACCATCTATCAGATATCGACTTCGACATTCTGCCTTTTATGAAAAGTTTTGAAGTAGAGCACTATTTTGTCATAGTTTTTCAACAAGCTCACGAAGAGCTCACTGATATTTAAATTTGACTTTGCTTCATCTATGCTTTTAATAAAAAAATTACTTCTTTTTATTATTATCAAATAATATATAATATTTCCTGGTGTGAAACTTTGAATAAAATTACAAATTAAGATATGTTGTTTAATATTACTTTTCTACTTCTAAGAAATGATGGGCTGCGAGATGATTAATTTACATTATCACTACTTCACTAATTTATCGTTTTCGATAGGAGAAGGTTGGAATTTGTATCACATCGTTATATTTCAAAATTTGAAAGAACAACAAATGAAATTTCTGGATTAGTCTTCATCAAAACTCTTCTATCACGGAATCTCATGCTAACCGATGAGAAAAATTAAAATTGCTATTACTCATTACATAATCTACACATATATAAAATAGCTTGTCCTGACTGACTGATAACAAACACACAGCCGAAATTACTAAAACTAGAAGCAAGAAAATTGGAGAGAAAATACTACTTATGACGTAATCGTGCACTAAAACAATATTTTTGAAAATTTCATCCCTAAGGGGGATAAATGGGGGATCAATAGTTCTGGACCTCTCGCTAGATTTTAGCTGCCGTTTAAGGTAAGAGCGTGAAATTCGAGAAAATAAATCTATTAAAAAATAATTAATCACATATTTCAACGATTTTAGAAATTCCTCCGAAGGGATTAAAAAAGGACATCTAATAGTTTAGAACATTTGGCACATGTCAGCAGTCGTTTTAAATAGGAGTGTGTAACGGAAGAAAATAAATCTCTTAAAAAAGAATTTAAACATGAGTTTTAGCGATTTTAAAATTACCCTCCCCCCCCCCCCCGAGGGTTATAAAGTAGAGGTAGGGAAATTCCATACTTTTTTTGAACCTGCCATGTGACAAATCATTGGAAAGCTCTAGTATCATTCTTTCATATTATACACCTTTCATTCCGCCCATAAATTGCCTGCCTTAAGGGCAGCCCTTGAACTTTTTTGAAATCGTGGTGTTTTATCAATTTTGATCGGGTTTTTCACGGACCCTTCTAAAATATTTATAATATATGAAATTTTCAAAGATAGGGGAAGGGTATATTCTCCTCATGCGATATACCATTGGAAAGCTCTCTGACCACAATTTCGTATTATAAAGCTACACCTCCAGTGCCTCTCACCTCACTTTGCTGAATCTTTAATTTTAGCTGACACCTCTCATGTGATATAACGTCGGAAAGTCCTATGACTACTTATTCATATTTTGCATTTCCGTGCCTTCCTCCCCTTTTCCTCTTCGTATGGTTGTCGTATTCCAACCGTAGGTTTTCTAAAAATAGGAAAATTATAGAAATGATCTCAATAGCATAGAAAAATCAATAGAAAATACTGATCCCATTTACCACCCGTTTAATTCCTGTTTTTGCCAGCAGGTGTGCTTTTAAATCTTATTTCATTGACCATTTTGCTACTAATTACCGAAAAATTCAAATTTTTGATACTTAAATCTCTTATCTTTTTATATTTACTCGCGCCATTTCAACTTTTTGAAGCCAGGGGATGCCCTTACATGACTTTCTACCATTGTAGTTCTTTTTTAGCCTTTCTTCGGTATGTTATTCTAATTCCATCCGTTTTTAGTTGACATGTATTTAATTAAATCCTTTATAAGTAGGTAAAAACAATTATTTTAATGATCGATTGTATGACATCTTGATTGTAGCTTCTCGGAAATAATCGCTGTACATATCGATTGTATTTTTAAGTATAGATTGTGTTTTTAGAATGACGATTTTTTTTGATAGGTAAATATACGGGAATCGTCCATCACTAGCCGTAACTTAGAAGCAATTTTAGGTAGAAGCGTGAAATTCAAGATAACTACGTCATTCATATTTAAAAATGATCAAACATTTAATCAGCTATTCTAGAAATTGCTTCCCATCTTTCAACCAAAATTATTTACACTATGTACGAAAATTTGGGTCATTCCGCCATATCTTAGCAGCAGTTTTAGATACAGGCATGAATTTCAGGTTACCTAATCTACTAAAACAAATTTAAACCTGTATTTTAACTATTTTAGAAATTCACACCTAAGCGAGTTTAATGGGCTGATCGCACTTTTAGGTCATTTCGCCACATCTCTGCAGCAGATTTAGATAGAAGCGAGTAGTTCAAGATAACACACCTACTAAGAAAATAGTTAAACATAGGTATTTTAGTCATTTTAGAGTTATTTTGTCTATTATGTCGTCAACATCGACTTTAATCTGGATAATGTAAAATTATACGAATAAGACAACAATTATTGCTATTTAATTAGATATTTAGTTTATCATTATTATCTTTACTAGATGTACTTAGTTTGATCCAAGATTCCTACAGAAAAACTGACCGGTGTAACGAGTGATGGCTGCTTGTATAATTATAAAAAAAAAAAAAAAGTTTTCACCGTCCCACAATTGGCGTCAGATGTCGATGATATGAGTTTTTAAATATTGTCTGCTTAAATTTTAAGATATTTTAAAAATCTTTATAAGCTTTGAAATTTCAACAAAACTGAATTTTATCATCGTCTTAAAAATACTTAAAATTTACGTAAATAATTTTTAGAACCACATATTTTAATATTTAACTTCTACTTTCTGATTGTGAAAACCTTATTTTAATACTTCCTCTGTCCCAAATTAGTTGCTACATCTGAATAATTTTGTACTGATTATTGATACTGATGATTTTATAATTTTTTTTGAACATTTGTCAGCGATTTCAGGGTGCTATGCTATTAATCCAGAACATTTCTTTACCCTGTTTAAATCCGTAAAATTAGTTTAAAAAATCCAGTGTTCGTACGCTTTTAAGATGCGCCCAATTTTGCAAGGATTATTCCACCAGCAATTGCATAAAACTAAAAAAGATCTGTGGGATGTCGTTCTGTACTTAAAATATAGAACAGAGATGTTAATGTTACAGACACATTTTTATTGTAGACGTCACAGCACAAAACACACTATATACAAATCGCAAGACGAGCGCTTCTCAATCAATTGAATATTCATAAAAATTACTTAGCACAAAGAACATCTCTAAGAGAGATGTATTGGAACACACATCCCAATCTTACATCTTAACTACAAACTCAATTACTTCACTTCGTTTCATGTCTTTTTAGAAAGGAAGGCAAAATATCTTAAGATATTTTGCCGAAGGTGGCAATAGCGCCACCTATAGATACTATAATTTAGGGAAGGCAGTCACCCTGTTACAGCCTCCCCCTCTGGTTCCGCGAACGTCCCGGTGTGGAACCAGTAACTTTCTTTGGTGGCCTACCGCGTTTCCTAATGGGTGCGACAGGCACTATGTCAGACTCATTACATAGTTTTAAGGCAGAAGTGTGACATGTTGCAAGTGGATCATTTGGACTGTCCATACTTGCTATGACAAAAGTGGTGGGTGATTTTTGAGTTAAAATGATGTAAGGTCCATCACGTTTAGGCATGAACTTCGACGTTTTGTTGTTAGAGGCTTTACTTACTGGATGTAAGTCAACCCAAACTTTGTCTCCTGGAACAAAACTATGTCCCGGTTTCCGACTACGGTCAGCAAATTTTTTTCTCTGATCTTGCTTCGATTCAACTTTGTCTTTGATTTCTTTGGTGAATTTTGCGAATTTCTTGAGATATGGAGTAATCTCAGGCACAAAATTATCATTTTGAATTACAGCACGAATGTCATGCTGAACATCATCCGTTGTTCTCAATTCTCTTCCAAACTGCAAGAATGCTGCTGTTTCTCCAGTAGTGTCACTCTTAGCAGTATTTAGTGCAAAACGGATTGTTGGAAGCTTTTCTTCCCAAGAGCAGTGATCATTTTCTACTAATATAGCTAATCTCGGCTTCAGATCTCTATTTTTCCTCTCCACAGGATTAGCCTGGGGATGGTATATGGGAGTTGGATTTTGTTTGATACCTAAAAGAAAACAAAGTTGTTGCATCACACTACTAACAAATTGGGGTCCGTTATCACATATTATACGTCTCGGTAGACCATATCTAAGGATAACTTCTTCAAGCAACGTAGTTGCACACTGCGCTGCAGTAGCATGTGTAAGGGCAAACAATTCCACCCATCTTGTTGCACAGTCTTCTACTATAAATATCCACCTTTTACCGTTTTTACTTTTTGGTAAAGGACCAAAAAGATCAATTGATAGAACTTCAAATCTTTGCGAATACACTGGTGTTTGTAACAAACCGGATGGTTTTTGATTAGAAGGCTTATACCTATTGCATTCAGCACAATTTTTGACATAGTTTGAAATGTATGAACGCATTCCAGTCCAATAATACCTTTTGGATATTCTATTTAACGTTCCTTCAGCACCGTAGTGACCAGCCGTAGGTGAATCGTGGTGTTCTTTTAAAATTTTCTCCCTTTCATGTGATGGGACAACTAGTTGAGCTTCTTCTGATTCCGAACTTGGAGAATACCTGTATAAAACTCCTTGATTCATAATATAACCGCGATTAGTCCAGTTAGTATAGTCAAGGGTTTTTTCTTCATCTTCGAAACTTTTAATAATTTTCTTTAATTCTTCATCTTTCATTTGTTCAGCACGTAAATCACTTGATGATTTAGAAGGAATATCAACTATTATAGCGCAAATATCGCAACTTTTTGTATTGGTGTGATCACAAGCAGGACGAGAAAGCATGTCAGCTATGACGTTAGCTTTGCCTGGAATATATTCTAATTTCAAATTAAATTCTTGTAATTGCAAAGCCCATCTGGCAAGTCTTCCAGAAGGTGACTTTAAACTCATGAGCCATCGGAGAGGCTGGTGGTCGGATGCCACAGTAACTTCTGTTCCATCAATATATCCTCTGAATTTATTAAGAGCCCAGACAACAGCAAGTGCTTCTCTTTCTGTGGTGTGATAGTTGCGTTCTGCAGCAGTCAACAATCTACTTGCATACTCAATCGGATGCTCTTCAGCACCTTCACCCTGTAGAAGTACTGCTCCCAGAGCATAACTACTTGCATCAGTTCGAATGAAAAAAGGTTTAGTTTCATCAGCTTGTTTCAATATTGGAGCTGAAACGAGGCATTGCTTCAAGGTTTGAAATGCATTTTCTTCATCGGCACCCCAGTGCCATTCCACATTCTTTTTTGTGAGATTACTAAGTGGTCTGGATATTTGTGCAAAGTCTTGTATAAAACGGCGATACCATGAACATGTCTGCAGAAAGGATTGCAGTTGTTTTATATTCTTCGGAGGTGGGATCCTCACAATAGCATCAACTTTCCCAGGATCAACTTCTAGGCCATTTGGTGTGATCCAGTGTCCTAAATATTTTACTCTGGTACAAGCAAAATTGCATTTTTCTCTATTAGCAGAAAGTTTCCATTTGTCTAATCTTTTAAAAACAGCTTCAAGATCAGCTAGATGTTGTTCAAAACTTGATGATAAAACAATTAAGTCATCAAGATAAGTGAGAATATTTACATCTGGGAGTCCTTTGCGAAAGCTATCCATTGTCCTCTGAAACGTTGCAGGGGCATTGCGGAGACCAAACGGCATTCTGCGAAAGCGATATGTTCCTAGAGGGCATACAAAAGCAGTTTTATCTCGATCAGGTTCATAGACACTCACTTGATAGTAACCAGCATTCAGATCCAGCGTTGTCATGAACTGAGCAGTTTTCGCCTGATGCAAAAGATCGTCCATACGAGGGAGTGGATAGGTATCTGGTATAGTAACTTCATTCAGCTTCCTGTAGTCTACACATAAGCGAACACTACCATTTGGCTTAGGAATGAGCACTATTGGTGCAGAGTATGGAGACTCGCATTCTTCAATAATTCCTTTGGCTAGAAGATCATCAATTTGGGTTTTACACAATTCTTTCTTTGCCGGTGATAACCTGTAAGGAGGTAGTGAAATAGGACGATGGTCTCTGGTATTTATATGATGTTCGACGACGGGTGTTGCTTCTCCCCCTGGTCGAAAGGTATTGGAAAACTTTTCAAGTAAGTCATTAAGCCTTTTTCTTTGTATCTCAGATAGATGCTGACCTTCTGTTTCTCTTAACATAACCGAGTTAACTGTGGCAGTTGGTGCTGAGATTTCAGGCGTCGTAATGAAAGGATCATCAGAAAAGGGAATTTTACGTTTAGGATTGTTCTGGAAATACCAACTTTGGCTTCTCATGTCTAGCACGATCCCCATTTTATTTAAAAAATCTATGCCTAACAATGTTCTATTTCCCTGGGCTTCGGGTAAGGCAAAAATCGTTGTACTAGTTGTACGACCTTCTATTTCAACAGTGATTGTTGCTTGAAGAACGTTGGTTTCTTTTTGTAGGCCATCAGCAAGTGTTATGCTTACACCGGTGTCTTCGAACACAGTTCCTTGGTCACACAGAATCTTGTATAACATTTCCCCAGCAATGCAATGAGTAGCTCCTGTATCTGCGCAAGCAACTCCTGTAACACCATTTACCTTAATATACAACAAAGGTGTTGTTTGAGTATTGATAGAACAAGATTTGAGATGAAGGGAACGAAAATTTGCTGATTGAGTCTGCGTAGATGGAGAACAATTAGGACATTTGGCTTTGACAAAACCTTGTTTACCACAGCCATAACAATTTATAATCGGACGCTTATCATTGTTTTCGTATCTTGAATTTGTATATTTTGAAGTAGAATGATTATTTTTATAATTTGAAAAATGTTCGTTAGTTTCATGTTTGGGTGTTTGATTTTTCCAGAACTCTTGACCATTTGAATTTTTCGGCAAAACATGTTTCTGCGCTTCACGCGTTTTTGGATAACTTGCTGACTTTTGAGAAGAAGGTTTAATGTTTTCGTAAATGTCTAGCTTTTCAGCCAACACGACAGGATCATTTAACTTGTCCCAACCATCTAAATAATGATTTTTATATTCTGGTGGACACTTTTTCTTAATCTGATCAGCGATTATTAGTTCAGTTAGTTTTTCAAATGAATTGATTTCTAATTCGGATAACCAACCCTCAAAATAATTTCTAAGTTCAAAATAAAAATCTTTCCAAGTAGAATTTTCTCTTTTTTGATGTCGGCTAAATAATACTCTAAATTTTTCTGCTGTCAACTTAAATCTTTTAAGCAATATGTCACGAATATAAGAATAATTTTTGAACATTTCTTCTGGTTCTCTGGCTATTAGTAAAAAAAGAGAAACAAACAATCAAAAAAATAATTTCAACTTTTACCGGTAAAACAAATAAAATAAAAATCTATTTTTAGATAAAGGTTGTCGATGATTCACATAACAATTAAAGCACGTAAAAGTAAATAGGCATCGAACACGTCTAAGAACAAAATCAGATTATAAGTAGAATGCTTTTATATGACGAAATAAAGAAGTTTCAATCACAAACACCAGTTATGTTTAAAAACTAGAAGATATTTTGTTGCTTATGAAGACTGAAGAACATTATTTATTGTCATGTCGACAATATTTTTCAATTATTTCCAATGTGAAGGGTACGGATTACCCTTTTCGAATGCATTTTCTTGCTTTTTTTGTCAGGATGACGCACTTAAAACATACAATTGAAGAAGAAGAAAGCACTGTTAAAAATAAGAACAGAAGCTTGATTCATTGTAGATTTGACAACACCTTTAAGATGGGTACAGATTACTCTTTTTTTTTTTTTTTTTTTTTTTTTTTTTTTTTATACTTTCTTGTATTTTGTCGCGATGATACTACCACACATAACTGATATTAAAGAAATTAGCACAAAACTGGAGTATATCTTGATACTTGATATTGCACATTATATAATAGAACTTTTTGGAAATCACAGGATGAATTGTTCTTGACGAACACGGCACTTGAGAACACAAAATTTCCTTTATTGCCGAGGTGACAATAATTTAGAAGTGGGTACGGATTACTCTACTTTAAATATAATTTTTGGAATTTTTGTCAGGATGACAGCAGCGAACTTGACACAAAGACTTTGAAAGCACAAAAATGTTCCGAAAGAACTCCATTTTACGTTGGGCGCCAGTGTGGGATGTCGTTCTGTACTTAAAATATAGAACAGAGATGTTAATGTTACAGACACATTTTTATTGTAGACGTCACAGCACAAAACACACTATATACAAATCGCAAGACGAGCGCTTCTCAATCAATTGAATATTCATAAAAATTACTTAGCACAAAGAACATCTCTAAGAGAGATGTATTGGAACACACATCCCAATCTTACATCTTAACTACAAACTCAATTACTTCACTTCGTTTCATGTCTTTTTAGAAAGGAAGGCAAAATATCTTAAGATATTTTGCCGAAGGTGGCAATAGCGCCACCTATAGATACTATAATTTAGGGAAGGCAGTCACCCTGTTACAGATCTATATTTTATAGCCACTGAGCTCGACAATAATACGGAGAGCTAACTCCCTACTCTGATATTCCTCTCGAGCATACGAACCTCATATGAGGTCATGTAATTATTGCATTATTAAGCAAAAAATTTTTAAGCATTTATTTATAGAGATTTGATTGGTGGACAGATAATAGCTGGAATGCAGTACAATAATAAAATTATTTTAAAAAGAGTTCGCATTTATAGTAGGGTCTGAAATGTTTTCCAGCTGGATTTTTGTGGTAAGTTTGATATTTTTTGTTTATTTTGTAGCTTTTGACTTGTAGATTTCAAATATGCTAAGTGCCATTTTTTTGACACATTTTTGAGGTGATTTTCAAGATGGCGTCTAAGATGGCTGCCATTTACTGACTTCTTTAATATTTATGTGATATTATTGACCAGTATGTCAAATTATATGTTTTTGTGGTCAAGAAAGCAAATCTATAATCAAAATAGGCATAAACTGTGTTATTTATTATTTATTTATAAATTCAGTACAAAATTACAAATTTTGCTTGTTTTCTCTTTTGCTGCATATGTAAGAACTATATGTCCCCTGGAAGATACTTACTAATAAGAGTGACTGTGTTCAAAATGGATTGCTTAGTGTTCTTGAAAGAAAGATCATTATGTCAAAAACCTGAAATAGATAACGTCGAAAACCGGATAGAATACCTTGCAATGTGAGCAAAATTTGGTGAGTCAAAGTTAGCTCCACTCTGTATACGCTGTAAGTTCAATTGTCAACCGGCAATCAAAAGTGGCTGCTCCGAGTGAGAGAGTTTCATGTTTCCATTCCATATCTCCATGAACTTGGAAAATACATTGACGGTAGTTGCCTTGATCTCATATCTTTCGAAATTTCTCTGTACTCTCCTACAACAATTTGTCAGATTTTTGGAGGAAAGATCTACACTAGTGGTTTAGAGTTTCACATGACAATCGTTTTGGCTTGCTACGATATTCTCTTTGAAGCACTGTCACATTTTATATATTTTATTTTTTTTTTTGCAAAAAAATGCAATCCACAATGTGAGAAATTGCACAATTCTGAAGTTGAAACCACAATTGTATTTGTGGTTTCTTTTGTGGTGTATTGAAGAGATCAAAGAATTGAAGAATATTGATTAAGTTATTAATTTAACTCAGATTGAAACCGCTTTCGAAAGATGTTTCTTGAGTGCACCAGATGTGTTGCGCATTGTTTCAATTTTCTTTAAAACGTACTGTCTAAATGAATTTTCTAAGCAGCCCAGGAAACACTATCAACTTCAGACCTCCATGTCACTAAGAATTTTTCATAATGCAACAATCGTAAAGGAGAGTATTCGGAATCATTGTGGAGGAAACCGTTTCCAAGATAATACCACACAAATGAATATTGCATCATCTATGACAGTTCCAGCATCTGCGAAAGATGATATTCTAAATCTTGACCAAAAAGACCAATTGGAACTTAAAGAATTTGAAAGAAATAGACCACAGAGTGAATACGCCTAATTGTCACTTTGGCATCTAATAAAAAAAAATTAAAGACATTCTCTACTTGTAACAAGAAGATTGCATTTAAGATTGGTGATAAATTGGTTAAAATTATAAAAGATAGGCAATTTCTTGATCGCTTTCCTGTTGTTATGGAAGCCAGACATTAAATGTCAACAAACCCAAAGATGCAATTATAAACTATGAGTTTTCGGTATTTCAAGATCATTATTTTCTTCTGATAGATATTTTCATATTCCATCTGACAAAAAATTCATTTATTGTAGAAGTAGAGCAATATAATCGTTCTCCCATACTTCAAACTTTAGAATACTCGATTACTTCTCCAATAGTGTGTATTATAGATGGAATGGCAATTTTATAATCAGTAAAAAAGATACCAGTCGTGAAAACTTGTGAAGACTTTCCAAATGCTTTTACCGAGATCATTATTAAAATGACAAATGGATACACTGAGGGGAGCATCATATTTGACCAATACCTTGAGCATTCTTTGAAGGAGTAAGCTGGTAAGAAAACATTGGTGGTAACAGAATATATTAGATTTACTATTAAAAAAAGAGTATCAATATAATGTCGCTGCCATTAAAAACTTTTCTTTCACATAATGAGACAAAATCACAGCTAACTGAGCATTTCGGGAATAAATTACTACAGGTTTTTGCTGTTAGTGAGAAAAAAATAGTTGTCGTTTTTTACAGTAAGGCATACAGTGACCACGCGAATGTTTTCGATTCAGAATTATGCAATTACACACATGAAAACGAAGACACCATTATATCTCTTCATGCAATTGATATCATGAACTATTATGATAATTATGAGATCGATGTATTTTTAGCAGGATACTGACATTTTCATATTGCTGATTGGTTTGGTTTCAAGTCATCTAGTAGAGAGTGAAATCAATTTTGTTGCTGTTCGAGGCAATAAACACAGAAAAAATAATATTAATGAAAGATTTCGAGCAATTAATGCTCATAAAAGCAAAGGTTTTAGGTTTACATTCATATACCGGTGGAGACTGGGGAAGAAAATTAGTAGGCATTTCAAAACAGAAGTACATGAAAGTGTATGTGAATCTTCAATGTGATGACGATATTATAACAGCTTTTCAAGAACTTGAGGTACTTAATGTTCATCAATTATCCAATCTGTCGTTGTTTGAAAAATTTACCAACTTGGCATATATGAAAAATAGTAATTTTTCAAGCTTACAGAGTTAAAATAACACTTTTTTAGTTGAAAGTGTCAAAGGGAAAGAAGTTATCACCAATCCTTGGAGCACTGAAGCCACATATTGTACGATCCAACTTAATTTGCACCAGTGGAAAAGATTAGATAATTTCTCGACCTAAAATATCTCTACTTATTGGCAAAGGAGTAGTTTCTCCAGTTATTGAACTGGTGAAATGTGAGTCTAAGAGTACGTGAACACTTGGGAAATGTTCTTCATTTAAGACATCTTTGGTTTGTACTGCCCTTTGCAAATGAAGTGACTGCAACAATACAAAGGACTATTAATATCATCATAGCCATAGCAGTGATTTAAAAGAGGATACGTAACTTCCCAATATTTTATATATATATATATATAAAGGCCATTTTTAATAATTTTGTTCAATATTTTTAATGATTTATGTTATTTCATTTAAATATTTTGGTTGCGCATAACTGGTTAACAAAACGCCTAGCATATCTGATGGCTTCCATATTTTTCTGCTTTATTTGCATCTTATCACTTAAAACACTTGAAAAACTCAATTTACTCCTAATTTTATTATAAATTTGTTTTTCTTGACCCCGAAAACATATAATTTGACATACTGGTCAATAATATGCCACAAATATTTAAGAAGTTAGTAAATGGAAGCCATCTTGGACGCCATCTTGAAAATCACCTCAAAAATGTGAAAGAAAAAAATGGCACCTAACATTTTTGTAATCTGCATGTCAAAACCTGCAGAATAAAATAAAAACATCAGACTTAGCACGTCAGTCCAGCTGGGGCCACATTTTACGACATTTCAAACCCTACTATTATCACAAAATATGATTTTTAGTGAATAATGCAAAATAATTTATGCACGAGAGGGATATATTGAAACCAGCGGTCCGCACATGAATACAATGCCAAAGATTTTCCTTAGATCAGGAATGACTTTAGGTTATATTAGAAGTCAATGAGATTTTCCAACGAAAATCTTTCGCAAAACACAGATTTACTCCGACAGAATAGTATGGGGTAGATATTTTCAAATTGAGTTTTCTTATAAAATTATGACGAAATTACTGCAATTTTCACTGATATATATTCTTTTATAAAAAAAATATATTGATTTTACTTAACTTCATCGCAAACTTTTAATTTGATACTAGTTAAAAAGGAAATTTTAGTTAAACTCATAAAAAAATAAGGAAACATTTGTTAAATATTGTTCACAAAAATATCAACAAGTTGGAAACTGCACGTGAAGCGTAGCAAATGAGGTGCGTTCGTACGATAACGAGATTTTAAAAATATCACTCTCATATATCAATCTCATAAAATTGTAAATAGTTAATTACAATTATAATGCTCACCAAACAATGTTCTCCCTATACCATTATGTAATTGAATACTTTTGTGTGGCCTTGTAAATCAATAACAAAGGTTCTTTGCCCCACTGATTATGCAAAATGTATATTATGATATGTACTTTATAGATGCATATCAATTTTAATGTGTTCAAATGAGTGTAATACCATTAAAGTGCATTTGAAACATTTTTTCCCATTGACCGTAATGTAGCAGAATACTTTTGATTGTCCCTGTAATTGAACTATGTATCCCATTTCGATAAAATTTGTAATAACTCGACAAAATTATGTAATAATTATGTATTTTAAATTTCAAACGATTAAAATGCATTTGAAACTTTTCCCCCATTAACCTTAATGTAATGGAATACTTTTGATTGCCACTGTAATTGATCTATGCATCCGATTTTCATAAAATTTGAAATGACTCGACAAAATTATGTAATAATTATATATTTTAAATTTCAAACGATTCGGTTGCGTAGTTTTTGCGTTGTTATATGCGGACGAACAGACAGACAGACGGACGGACTGAACGTCAACTATAGGTGCTACGTATTTACATAATTACGATCGCACCTAAAAAGATATAGAAATAACCAAAAAAAGTAAAAAGTTTGAAAAAATGCTTGTTAATAGTAAAAAAAATACTCATTACTTCCGCGCATTGAAAAGTGGTGATGCGGTCCCGGCAGAAAGATCTGCGAGTAGGTCCTCCTTTATTATATATGGAGCTCAGTGCTTCTAGCTAATAAATAGTGAATTCCTTAGGGAGGGGGGGGGGGATGGATTAGATAATCCAAACTCATAGAGTCTTTCTGGTTTATTGGTAGTAGAGTCCTTACGAAATGGGGCGTGGCTGAAGGCGTGCAAATCCTGTAAGTTTTCTTCGAAAGATTTGTTCTAAAATAGGTACTACATTTGAAAAAAGTGAGAATGAAAATAAAAAGTTGAGATAATCTTTATCTAAAATAAAACAATTTTAATTGATATTTAATGAATTTATTGCACATAATATAGTTTGGGGAACACATGCTAGTTTCACATCGAGAAGTTATTTATGACTCCACCTATTTGAAATATAGCAATTAATTTGGGACAAAATTTCCGACTTAAATGTAACAACTCATTTGAGACGGAGGGAGTAATTATTTTAAGTAATGAGCAGATTTCCTATAAATTAACATTTAAAAAAAATGAAAAAAAAAAAAAGATTTTGAATGATGGTATAACGATTTCGAAATCGAGCAGCTTTCAGTAAAACCGCCCTTTAAAGTATTCAGTTACTGCTTTTTGCAGCGATCCCAACACGTCACCCATCATCTGCAATGAAACCCGTTTAAAACGTTTTCCAAGGGAATAGAAGGTTAAAAACTTCTTAAACGGGATTTTTAAATGAGAAAATTAGCAATTTTTGAAAAATTAATAGTTTAAGTATTGATATTCAGGAGAGGATTCGTGTTACCTTAGTAAAATAATTCAATGAGTACTGTAAAATTGAATTTTTCTTAAGATATTTAAATTAGTTTGCACACTTAAAAGATTAGATAGCTGATAAAGTAAAAACTCGTAATTATTTTAAAAACTCTTCATTTAATTAAAAAAAAAAAAAAAAAAAAAAAAAATTAAGCATCATTTGATATGTTTTTGCAAAAGAAATCGGTTACAGTTTTTTGATTCCTTTTTTTTGGACAACATTTAATTGATAACAGTCTAATTGAAGCTTTACGTTTTTGATAAAATCTCCAGGCACATTTTCGAAACTTTCGATTAAACGCCGAAAGGCTTCTAGTCCTTTTGCATCTTTTGATAAAGTAGGAATTTCTACACATTCTTCATCAATTTTGCTTATTTCTACATTTTCTGTAATTTCACAAATACCTTTCACTGTAAACATTTCCATATGGTATTACATCATCATCTACCAACTCATATTAGTTGATTGATTGATTGATTTATGAGTATTGATGATTTTTTATGAGTATTTTTTGCCTTATTTAATGCAAAATGTGTCTTACTTTGAATATAGTGGACACTATGTTATGAAGTTTCTGGTACTGAAATGTCTACTTGTTTTTAAATATCTGCATGCGAACCTTTCATAAATACAATGGAGTTCGCAACTAATTACCATTTTGTGGGTCTCTCATTACGACTCTTGTGTATTTAAAAATCGAAGAGTTATACAGAATAAAGATGAGACGGGCTCAGTCCGATCCCGAGCCTGAGCTCTATATTGATTTTAGTCTTCGGGGCCCGGGCGGGCTCGGGCTCAATCTTTCTGAAACCGAAAAATTATTTATTCGAGTGTAAAAAAGATTGAAAGAATTTTTCCCTCCTTAACCCTTACCAGCACGGGCGAAATTTGTAGTAAAGTGAGAAATTATCGACTGATACCGGAATTCACAAACGAAATTTTTTAATATTTTGAATTCCTTAATCTAAGCTTTTATTGTAAAAGCAAAATTTTACTAAAATATTACTGGTGCCGATTGTCAGTTTGGAATTAAAATTAAGTATCCCAGATTGGGCACAGTGTGCCAGAAAGGGTTAAGAGTACTTATTGTTTTTCACATCATTTCAGTGTTATTTTATCAAAACAAAAGGGGAACATAAATCGTGTTGTTGTATTTTAATAGTTGATTGCTGTTTCAAAAGAAAATTTGTGATGATTGGAAATTTATGTCTACTGCATTTCCTGCGATGATCTATCATTGATATGGCGCCAATCAGAACAAGCACAAACAATAAATTAGCTTCTGGCTGGATTTCCATTAGTAACGGGGGATACTTTTAAATTATATCGTTTATTTACTTATTTAGTTAGTTATATAAAACTTAAAGAATGCTTTCTTCGTATTTTTATGCAGACCAAAAGCTTGAGATTTGCAAATTATTTGATTGTGCGAGTCATTATCGTTCTTTATATAAAAATAACATAGTGATTAATTTTTCTGTTTCTCATTATGAACGCTATTTATGTTGAGGATTTCCCTTCATAAGTAAACATATTTTCCATGATACTCCGATAGAAAACAATTGATCAGTGTTTCTTATTTTCCTATAAAAGCATCAGACCCATGGATTTAGTGGAAAGTATACAGGGGGTATACGCCGTTTACCTTCTGGATTTTTATAAGGAACACCGTGTGTCCTCTGTGTCTCGAAAAAGCTATACTACACACACTCTAAGGTTAACTCTCTGCTTTGAACGTATACCTTTTGCTTAGAGTGTTTTTTTTGTTTTTTTTTTTACGACTACACTACTGATCAGACCTTTAAGATAATTGTATCAACGTATTAATTTGTATTGATTATCAGGTTCATTAGGTAATTTCAGGTAAGTTACAAGGAATTGTTACGAGAAATGAATTGATTACATTTTAAAGATGTATATATTTTATAGAAAATTGAAAACGTTGTTCGATTCTTCAGCATACAAATAGTAATTTCTGCAAACTTTGTATATTTATTCATTACACCTTTTTTAATTCATCCATCAAGTTTTCTTGTTAAATGACAAAAAAATATGGGAATCCTTTTAAATATGAAGTATATTTTTATTTGATATCAAACTGCTCTTCTGATAAGATTGAATTTAAATTTTTATTTAACAGTAATCTTTATGTAACATTATGAAATTTCTAAAAACGAGACATCACATTTGAAACAATTTTTAAGTGTCGTGCTTTCCAACAAAGTTGAAAAATACTTATGCATTCGGTTTGTCTGGCCGTCTGGCCGTCTGACCGCGCTCTAATTCCCGTAAATATACTCGGATTGCTATGAAATTTTTATACGTTATTGAGGTTTACCCTAGCACGAACCCTATTGAAAATGAAGTACCTACCATGATTAGTTTATCTAGAGAGAGAATCAAAAGTTTCCCACTACATTACGGCCTATGGGGAAAAATCGTTAATATACTCGGATTGCCATGAAATTTTAGGACGTTATTGACGTTTACCCTAGCACGAACCCTATTGAAAATGAAGTTTCTATTATGATTAGTTTATCTACAGGGCGAATCAAAAGTTTTCCATTACATTACGGCCCATGGGGAAAAATCGTTAATATACTCGGATTACCATGAAATTTTAGGACGTTATTGACGTTTACCCTAGCACAAGTCCTTTCGAAAATGAAGCTTCTACCATGATTAGTTTATCTACAGGGCGAATCAAAGGTTTCCTATTACATTACGGCTTATGGGGAAAAATCGCTTCAAAGGAATTTTAAAGATGTTATACCCTGTCAAACATATTAAAATACGCATTCTATAAAATATAAGGTGAAAATGTAGCTATTATTCATTTACAGGGCCACACAAAAGAACTCCATTAGATAATGGTAAAAGGGGGAATTGTGTGTGACATATTTTAAATATATTAAGCTTTTTTATGTATAATAAAATTGTTATATGTCACTGAAGCTTAATATAAATTATACGCTACTGTCTTGCATAATATGAAGTACATAGCATTTACAGGGCCATACAAAAGATTTCAAATAGTATATTCTTTACGAAGTACCGTATATGTGTCCGATGATGGCTGATGGAGGGATGAAATGCATTTTAATTATGATATTCGCGTTTATATTTCGCTAAATATATGCACATTATATGGTGTGTATAAATGTTATAATTGATATACAGGGCTACCCAAAAGAGCTCACCAACGTTACTGAATATGAGCGTAAATTATTTAAACGTGGTTCTTAAATAAGCTATGCATTTTTATGCTGAGCTGCATTCAATTTACTGAGAAATGTTTGCAGAATATAGATAAAGGGATATAAGGGCCACGCAAAGAATTCGGTACATGGACGCCTATGAATGATGATTTATGAGAATGTGATTTTAGTTGCTTTAAAAGTGTTTTAGTTTACAATAAATTTTAGCCTAATGCTGACGTGTAATAAAGGTACAATGCAAACTACAGGGCTGAACAAAAGTATTCAAGTATGTTTCCATTTAATAGTATGAATTGCTGAAAAAGAAATTTCAAGCTACTGGGTATTTTCTTGCTAAGCTAAATTTTCCCATTATATGAACTGACATATGAAATGCAGGGCTGCTCTAATGCACTGGAATACATATTTGGGTATATTTGGCTATACACTATTATTTCCCTAAATAACAATGTTTTGTTAAAGATTTCATTAAGTGTTGAAAAGTGATTCATAAGCTATGCTTAACGCAGGATTTTTCTTACTTGTTTTCTGTATATTTTTGGTATCGGGCTCGGGATGTGATGGCAAAAAATCTTTTGGGCTCGGGCGGCCCCGGTCTCCGAAAAACGAGCCCGAACTCATCTCTAATACAGAATAGCGAAATTTAATATTATTTAGGCTTTATATCTCTTTGAACATTTATGGTATACCCATTCATACTGTTCTAGTAGGGAAGAGGGAGCACCTTTGGACAATTTTTCAGAAAATCTATATATTTCTTACTTAAATGTTTTTTGAGTTTTAAATATTACATAATAAAAACAACACATTTCTCCATTATATGAACCATAAATTAAACATTTTCCAAAGAAATTAAATAAGTTGTGACGAGGATTTAAAAAATTCAAAATTTTTTGTTCAAACCTGCCCCATGTAGGGGTACCTTTGAACAAGCAAGGGGCACCTTTGAACAAATGAATAAAATATGAAAATACTGAGTTTTGATATAAAAAAAAAAGTTGCGTATGTTACAGAAATATAAAGTAATAGCAATAAAAATAAATAACTACATTTTGTTGAAATTACTATTTTTTTTATGATTTAACCAAATATAAATACATCAAAGTTGATGTCAAAACTCATTGTTCATAAAACACAAAGTGTCCCTCCAGTTGTGTTTGGTTGTAAAAACTTTTTTACACTATCCTTGAAATACACCAATGGGATATTTGATGCTTCTGGAAAATTAAGTTTGTTCATTCGCTATTTATTTTAAGAGACCTGATATAAAATTCCGTTTAACCTTTACGGAAACCTGAAATAATGTTTGGAAACCTGTTAAATCATGAATCATTAATTTGTATCCGAGATTTGCAATTATCAAATAAATGAATTTAGATTTGAACCTTCCCATCACTGATACATACAGAGGTTGGAACCCATGTGTGCAGTAAAGTGTTGCCAGTGGGCTACTTTTTTTTAAATTCAGATTTTTTTTGACTGGCATCACTTTTTTGAAATGTTAAATCACCTTTTGTTTTCGCCTTAATTATCATGTCATTGAATAAGGCACATTTTATCATTTGTAAAAAGTAGTGCCAATCAATAATTTGAATTTAAAAAAAGTAGCCCGTCTGGCAACACTGGAGCAGTAAGGGGAATTGTTAGCAGTATAAGTCCATGTTCCTTGACATTCTTAGCCTCTTTCCAAATAAAAAAATTCAGAAATAATAATATTTAGATACATTAACAACTCTTTACTCCATAGTTTTAAGTGTTCTCTTCAAATAGTTTCAATTATTATTAATCACCAGTTTATTCGGTGTTTTTTCGCTGTTCAAAGGTGCCCCATCACATGGAGTTCAACTTACAACGGTTTACACAATTCGGCTAAAGAATTTGAATAAAACAAAGATTATAAACTAAAACTAACATCTTTGTTTGAGCATTGAACAATAAATTAAAATTATAGGGATAGAAATTTGTAAACAAAAATCTTACAACTTTATTTTCTTAAGTTTAGATTCAAGAGGAAGAAAAATACATATCTTGTTTAAAAAGTACTGTTCATACAAAATGATACAGCTTTGTATAATTATTCCCTTGAAGCAGCAGTAATGTATTGCCATATGTATTTTTTAAAAATAATTTATTTGAAGGAAAATACTTAGAGGGTTCAAAGGTGCCCCCCCCCCCTCTCCCCTACATACAGCTATAACTAACCCTACATTATATAATTTTTTACAAAGTCTTATTATTCTCTCAGCAAAGATATTCTTTTCATAATAAGGTTAACTCCTTCGCTAAGAGAACACTTTGCTTAATTTTTAATCTTTAACCACCGATTTTGCAAAACAAAAACATTTCTGTATATTTGAAATACGAAAATGCTTCAATTAAATAAGGTAAACTTTGCAATAAAAAATAACAAATGGGAATAATGGAAGATTCTGCGAATTTGAAATGGTGCATATACCAGTCTCTCGTCCTTAAGGGATTAATAATACATACATCTATTGTACGGAATCCTCTGAGCACGTGTATAGAGCTCATCAGTGTGACGTCACAGACAACTCAACCCCGCATTTCCATGGTAACTGGGTCAATACAAACCGAGAGAGTTTAGAGTGTGATAGAGATGCACTATATATCATCATAAAGGCTTTCAATATGAAATCAGATATCGTTCAAAGGCTGAATTCATTGAACTGACTGACGTTTTAAAAGCGATCCGCAAGTGTTTGGGACGAATTGTAACTTGTTTAAATCAGTTTCAGAGTTGAATTTTTAGCTTCACGATAAAACAACATATTTCCTCTCTATCTTTTCTAAACTCTGTGGTTTGTTTTGAACCAATTTCTGGAGTTGTGACGTCACCACTGATGAGCTCTATTGTCTGACCGGGATAAGAAAAACCCCGAGTAGGTTTCCGGTTTTCGAAGGTTCCAAAACTTGTAGGGAGGGAACTTCATCCATAGGAAAAAATAAGACTGCTTAATCGCGGAATGATCGGTTGAATGGGAGAAAAAGAAATGCCGGACTTCCCTAAAATAAAGTCGACTGACCAGTTACCTTGGCAACAGAACGGACCTGAGACCGGTTCTAGAGTCTTTCTTATAGGAGCCAGACAATAATACTCGCACTTGACTGTTTATTTTTTAAAATAAAAATTAGAATAAATTAAAAATGGAATAGAGTTTGTTATACAAGTTACATACTATAACTTTCAAAATTATACAAAGTTACGACAAAAAACTTCGCATATCTTTTATCTTTTGTATTAAATATTAGCCCGCCCAGTGTAAAAAAAATATTTCTTTGTTCTTTCTATTAGGAAAATTTTAGCACCGGCGTCCCTTTTCTTCTGGGTCCCTAGGCTTCAGCCTACTCAGCCCATTGGATAATCCGCCTCTGGATTTCAGCATCTTCAGAAGATGTTGCGAGTGAATGAATCGCTTTATTGCTTCGAGGCCTGATATGATCACTTAAAATATATAGCAGAATTCCTGCAGAGATAGAAGCAGCATCATGCACAGCATTCGATAAACTCGAGGACTCTAAGGATAGTCATCCGAAAAGCTCGAGAGCTATTGGACATGCGTTGGGTGGGAGCCATTTATTTGCGCAGTGCCATACAAAACAAGTCGAAAATCGCACTCCAAGAATAGCAAGTGTTGCAGTATGCAGTACTTCTGATGCAGATAGTAGCCGAAATCTGTGTCACTGTAAATATCACTGTAAATTTTCTGTTTAATAAAAATTTTTATTAAACAGAAAATTACTTATAGTAAACCACAACAACATATGTCAATTTCGTAAAATATGAAATAGTTTAATATAATCAAAACGCCCCCCCCCCCCAAAAAAAAAATGCACTCCCTATATCATTATACAATGGAATAATTTTGTGTGGCTCTGTAAATTAGTAGCAAAAATTCTTTGCACAACAAATAATACAAAATGTATATTTTAGTATATTCTTCATAGATGCAGATCAATTTTACTATGTTCAGAAGAGTGTAACATCCAGTGTTGGGCACGTTCACAAAATAAACGAACTAACTCAAACTCACGTTCAATTTCTGAAAAGTGATTTAAGTTCACGTTCAAACTCAAAAATTTTTAAACGAACGCGTTCAAATCACGCTCATTTGTAAAAGTGAACGAAGTTCACTAAAAAGTTCAATTTTTTTTTTTTTTTTTTTTTTTTTTTTTTTTTTTTTTTTTAATGTTTGGATATTATTGTCCAAATTTACAAAATTTTGTGAACTAATCATTTGATTATTCGATATGTAAGATAGAGGTATGCACGGACGGAAATTTTCAGGCCCGATCCATAGAAAAAAAAATGTCCGGCCCGATATTAAAATAAAAATTTCAGCCCGAGCCCAGCCCGGCTCATAGAGAAAATTTAGCGGCCCGATATAATAGCTAAAAACAAGGCCCGACCCGGCCCGACACAATAGCTAAAACAAGGCCCGAGCTTGGCCGGCCCGGAAAAAAAGTTGAAATTTCGCACTGAACCCGCCCCGACCCCGAGTACATTTCTACTGGACATTGATATTTACCCTTACGGAAAAGTTCTGGCCAAAAAAACTTACCTTAGTCTGTTTATAATCACCATTTATGCAGAAGTGCCGTAGGCTGCGATGTTTATGCTTTTAATGAACCTTTGTTAGTTGTATGTAAATGTTTCAGCTATCATTAGTATTATTAATCTATCTTCCATTTTATGGAGACATAAAAATCTAAAAAATGATATATGGTAAAAGTAAAATCTAAGATGAAACCGCATTGGAAAGAAAAAATACGTTTCTTTTTTAGCAGGTGTAAATGTTTAATATATTTTTTCTACCGTATTATTGTATTCATTTTGCATGGAGGAACAGTTTAAAAGAACTTTAAAAGAAATTTTCAGTTTTCAGTTTAAAAGAAAATTCCGTCATAGGCAGTTTATACCATATGTTTATTCCATATGTCCTCTATTAAAAAAAAGCCTGGAATCTACGATTCTTAAAAAAGAATAAAAATCCAATCTTTAATTGTATAAAAATGGCAACTTAAAAGTATGTGCTTTTTAGCAAAATCAAGCCAAATTTTACTGATTTTTTAACAGACTTGGCCCCGTCGAGAAAAGGATTTTCATACGGGATGATAAATAAGTATAGTACAATATTGGAAGGAATATATCTCCTAGCTATATCTTGAAATAAAATTTTATTCGTCTTTAATTTGTTAAAAAAGGGTAAAATTTATACATCCTATGTAATTTAACATAGTTAAATGCACAGAGTAAGAATAACAAAAGTTCTTTTGTCAGGTATCTCTCTCTCCTACCCTTAATCCCCCGAAAGGATAATTTTATTTATTTATTTATTTATTTTTACATTCAAGCTTTCAAAATGTATGTTATGCAGTGAGACGAATTTTAATAAATGAACTAGTTTCATTTTGCGATTTTGAAATGTACTAGTCGAAATTTTCTTTTCAATATTCAATATTTCTTAAATGTTAAAACATCTGTAAATGCTCTACTGAATTTATGTGTTTAAAACCAAATTGCCTTGTATGAGGAGATCTAAAAAAATTCCTAGTTTAGTTTATTTCATGTTTATGTTCTCCGTTAAAGAAAAAAAAATAGCCTGGACTACGGATTTTAGCAAAGACATTTATTCTAAAATTCTGGTTAACCCTTCCACTGCATTTTGTTTGTAGGATTTCTGATAAAAAATTAAATGTTTGGCATAAGAAAATACATTTTTTTTTTTTTTTTTTTTTCTGCATATGAATCGATAAAATTTGCATATGTAACTTCTTAAAGCTGTTCTTAACTTCTGCAAAATGTTTTGACACATTTACAAATTCATTTTTAACGAAGAGATATAAAATTGGAAGGCGAGACTATGGAAGCGCTTTTGAATTGAATTCAATATTCCATTTTCTGATAATAAAATTACCTAACGAGTTATAAACTACTTTCATCATATGATTTTCTTGAATCTAGGAAAAAAAGTGACCGGAAAAAAAGTTATCAGAAAAAAAGTGACATAAACTACAAAAGCGGAAAAAAAGTGACACGGAAAAAAAGTTACCGGAAAAAACTGACAAGGAAAAAAGTTACCGGAAAAAAAGTGACAAGGAATTGATTTTGGGGATTTATTATTGATTTTGGGGATTCATTGGTTAAGTATGAAACAGGGATGGGGGGGGGAGCTCATAATTTAGGTAAATTGGTTTTTCATGCTGAATTAACTGTTTTGGTTCAATTTTTGGGTATAGGTTCATACTGAAAAGACGCTTGCCTGATTAGTACGATTACTACCCCCCCCCCCCCATCCGTCCTCAATTAGATGAATGGGTTTTATGCAGAATTATCCAACGTGTGTCAAATTTGCATATAGGTTCTTTTTGATAAGGCTTATATATAGTATATAATGCCTGAGAAGATTTGGGAGTTTTAATGGTTAAGTATAGAGGGGGAACGAGGCACCCTTTTAACCTTTCTTAAATTAAATTAATAACTTTTTACGCATAATTATCCGATTTGCTTAGAATTTTGGACATAGGTTCATTATGATAAGACGTATCTCTGATTAGTTATGGGGTTCTTCTGTTTATTATAAAGGGGGGGGGCAAGCAATTATCTCCCCCTGAAACTAGATAAATAGGTTTTTATGCAGAATTATCCCATGTATTTCAAATTTTAAATATAGGTTCTTTCTCATAAGGTGGATCCCTGAATAGTTTTAAGGATTTAATATCTAAGTGTAGAAGGGGAATAGAATATAACACACCTTAAATTAAATTACTTTTTACGCAGAATTATCGGATTTGCTTCAAATTTTGGATTCTAGATTCATTATGATAAGGCGTATCCCTGATTGAATATAAGGGTTATTTTGCCAATTAAAAATTGGGGCCGATGATTACCCCCCCCCCCCCCTTAAATTAGATAAATTGCTTTTTAAGCTCACTTATCCGATATATTTCATATTTTGGATATATGTTCTTTCTCATAAAGTGAATCCCAGAATAATTTTAAGGGTTTAATGGCTAAGTATACAATAGGGGAACGGAGGATAACCTCCCTTAAATTAATAAATGGCTTTTTACGCAGAATTATCTGATTTGATTCAAATTTTGATTGGGCGTTCATTATGATAAGGCGAAGTCCTGATTAATTGTGGGTTATCCCCCGTTCATCGCTCTATACTTAGCCATTAAACCCTTAAAACTATTCAGGGATTCACTTTATCAGGAAGAACCTATATCCAAAATTTGAAATACGTTGAATAGTTGTGAAAGAAAAAAAAAAAACTATTTTATTTAAAGAGTGGAGGATTAATCGCCCGCTTCCCCTATTTAATTATCAAAAGAACCCGATAATTAATCAGAGATTTGCCTTCTTATAATGAATATACATCCAAAATTTGAAGCAAATCTGATGATTCTGCGTAAAAAGCCATTTATTTAATTTAAGGGGGTTTATACCCCGTTCCCCCTCTATACTTAGCCATTAAACCCATAAAACTATTCAGGAATTCACTTTATGAGAAAGATCCTATATCCAAAATTTGAAATACATCGGATATGTGTGCATAATTTTCTAAAATCTAATTTAAGGTATGTATCGTAATCACCCGCCCTCCTTTTTAATTACAAATAGAACCCCATAACTAATCAGAAATACGTCTTATCATAATGAACCCATGTCCAAAATTCGAAGCAAATCGGATAATTCTGCATAAAAAGCCATTTATTTAATTTAAGAGGGGTTTCCTCCATCTCCCCTTTATACTTAGCCATTAAATCCTTAAAACTATTCCGGAATTCACCTTACCAGAAAGAACCTATATTTAAAATTGAAATACATGGGATAATTCTGCATAAAAACATATTTACCTAGTTTGAGGGGGAGAATTGCTCATTCCCCCCCTTTATAATAAGCAGAAGAACCCATAACTAATCTAAGATACGTCTTATCATAATGAACTTATGTCCAAAATTTTAAGCAAATCGGATAATTATGCGTAAAAAGCCATTAATTTAATTTAAGAAAGGTTATCCTCCGTTCCCCCTCTACACTTAACCCTTAAACTCCTAGATTCTCTTCAGGCATTTTATACTATACATAAGCCTTATCGAAAAGATCCTATATGCAAATTTGACACACGTTGGATAATTCTGCGTAAAAACCCATTCATCGAATTGAGGACGGATGGGGGGGGGGTAACCGTCCCTTCCCAAAACTAATCAGGCAAGCGTGTTTTCAGGATGAACATATATCCAAAAATTGAACCAAAACAGTTAATTCAGCATGAAAAACCCATTTACCTAAACTATGAGCCCCCCCCCCGATCCCCCTTTCATACTTAACCAATGAATCCCCAAAATCAATAATGAATCCCCAAAATCAATTCCTTGTCACTTTTTTTCCTTGTCACTTATTTTCCGCGTCACTTTTTTTCCGTGTCACTTTTTTCCGTGTTACTTTTTTTCCGCTTTTGTAGTTTATGTCACCTTTTTTCCGATAACTTTTTTCCGGTCACTTTTTTTCCGTTTACCATATGCCCGTGTATCATTTTAAAATGTGAAAAGCATTTTTTAATAGAAAAAACAATTTACACGTTAGAGAAACTCCACGCGGTAAAACCTTTCATTAATCATTTGTCATCACATTACATAAAAACATGTATTAACTATATTTATACAGAGAGATTTCTTATTTTAATAAATACATACATCTTTAGAAAAAGCAAACGATCAAGAAATCTATAATGATTTGTGATAATAATATTTAAAGCTAATATAATTTTTTTTACCGGGAAAAAATATATATTTGTAACTTAGGCGATATTTGCATGAAAAGAGAGTGTTTCCAGTTCATGGGTGGTCCAGGAGCTGTCAGCGTTGAAATCGTTACTTGACCACCCTCATCGTAAAAAGAAAGAGGATGACGAAGCGACGATTTGCCATACAATACTATTAGATAACCATACAATACGATTAGATACCAAGTTTAAGCAAGGATCGTAGCGTTTTACTTCAAAAGGTACTTTCTCAGAAGGTGGCGCCTGGATTTGTAAATCGTACGCATATTGACAAGTAGTTGCCCATGCTCAGATCATGACTTCCTACCCTAGAGCATTCCTACGCACAGTATGGGGTCATCTTCTCTTCTTTATTCTTTTACTATAGTCTGTGACTGGGATCAGCGACAAAAATGTTTTCTCATCGGTTCCTGAAATAATACTCTTTTTTTTTCCCATCTTGAGGTTTGCTTGTTGGCTTGTTTCAGAGAATTTTCGATTTCAATTATATATGATTGTGATTATCAGGTTTTTATATTTTTACTACATTAAAACTTTAAAAAAAGGACGGTAGATTTCCCCCTATGTTATGTTGTTCATTCACACATTTTCAGCGTGCTGTGTCAATTTGATCCCGAATTTTAAAATTGATGTATTTTAATAATAAGAAAAAAAAAACATGACTGCAATGAAACAGAATAGATAAATTTATAAAAATATATAAATTTTCGAAATATTTAACTACACAAAATAAAATATTTGTATTCAAAATTGCTTCATGTTTTTTACGCACTTTTTTAATTTCGCACTTTTTTTCCGAATCTATCTCTTCCGAAAAAAAAGAGGGGAGAGGTTTTTATTAAGTTCGAAATGAAAAGTACGGTCGTGGGGGGGGGGGGGGTGAGGGTACTTTCCCTACTGACTCTGGAAAAGAAAGTGTCAATCACCGGTGACTGACACTGAAGTTTCCATTTAAGCCGCCTTTTATTTAAGGATATATTGGGTAGTTCGGGAAGTCGTGTCTGTTGTGGAAAATTAATCCGTACCGAAAAATTCTAGCATTTAATTATTAGATATTGTTTCCAATATCTCATGTTTAGTAATTAATGGCCAGAATTTTCCGGTACGAGTAGATTTTCTGACACGTTTTTTCGAATGACCCCAATAATCATTTAATAAATAAATGTAGGTAAATTTTAAATGAAGTTTCAATAATTACTTAACACAATGTATTTTTTTTTTTTTTTTTAGTTTTATATCATATTTTACATTGTCAGGCATCGGTGACTGATGTGGTCTAAACAGAAAGTTCAGTGTCGGTCACCGGTGTCTGACATGGCATTCAACGTGTTAAAACAAATCCCGACTTTTTTTTTTTTTTTTCATCAATAGCAGTATTCGATTCTGTCCGCGTATATGAATTGTACACTCTTCAATTAGCTTAAAGATAACTTTTCAGGCAATTCATACCATAGAATTCTGAGAAATTAATTATTTTAAAACGAGCATATTTTAGGGGCTATATTCAAATTGAAATTGGGTACTCGATTGTTGACCGAAAAAGCCTATTTGATCAGGTCATCTTAAGCGCCCCTCAAACAGTAATTGAAGACTGCTAGGTTACAAAATCGATAAGAATTCTTAAAATGTCTAGTCACTTCCATCGTAGATGGCCCCTTAATCCATCATTTTATCGTCTTTTAAGGATAATTTGAAAACTATTCGGAAAAACAATTTGAAATTTTGAAATTACATGAAGTAGCGTTTGATAAATATAAATCCACCAAAAAAAAATTGTAAATACAATTCATAATTTTTCTGAATCTTAATTTCATAATTCATATAATAAAATTATAAAAATTGCAACTTCATGTATTTATGTTTTTGTATTTTAGTATTATTGCATTGCTACAAAAAAAAAAAAAAAAAAAAAAAAAAAAAAAAAAAAAAAGAAGAAAAAAAAGAAAAAGAAAAAGCGAAAAACAGCATATTAGGAATATAATTTCAGAACATATTAATAAAAATATGAAACTATAATTTAACATTAGAAGCACTAAATTTTGAATGCTTATAATATAAAAACTTGTCACTCAAATGTCTTGAAATTGTATGTCTAGGTGTAGTTTGAAACGAAGATTTCAAATATCTTGTTAAAACTGAGCATTGCTATTGAAAAAAATGAAGTTTGGTTTCATATTAATGTGTAGATATGCCCCTAAGCAAATTTTATATGCATCATTTAAAAGTAGACATTATTTCTAATCGTTGGGTAACAGTAATTTTCTTCTATGATAATTTATTGAGAAGTTAATAAAGGCTGTTTACTTTTTTTTTCTAATAATTATATATACGTTTTGAAGTTTTGATTTAATTTTTTAAACATGAAAAATAATAATTAAAATTTGAATTAATTGCTTTGCTTTCCATTCGAAAAAGATAGTTAACGTTAATTAGATTTCGTTTACCTCTGATTAGAATCCTGCATCGAGTCGGTTACCCTCACCCGACCGATCGAGCGTCCTTGCTCTCCCGGGACTGAGATTAGAGGGACGGGGGGGGGGGGGGGTCTTTAAAACTTCTCAAAACCTGTCACTGCCCCAATAAAAATAATTTGTAAGATACAGAGAATTAGAATACAGATGTATACTAATACTAAGTATTTAAATGTTTGCATTTTTTTAATTCAGTCTGTTCATTCTTCTGTGGGGTGGGGTGTCTAAAAATTCCGAATCTATCTCTTATATTTTTGTTTTCAATATTATTTATAATTTGATTATTTATAATTTTAAATGTGTATAGTGAATTATATATTATAAAATTACTATTTTTTATTATTATAAAATTAAATATTAAGATTTTGCTATATTTTATGTTTATATTTATATAATATATAATAATTAATACAGTATATTAATAATAAATCAATAATAAATTAATAATACATAAATATAAATTAAATGTAAAATTAAATTTAAATAAAATTAAAAAATAAATGTTTTAAATATTAAATATTAGTTTCTTTAACAAGAATTAATTTGAAAAAATGATATCTTTTTAAGTTATAGGACATATTAAAAATAACTGTATAAATAAATAAAATATTAGAAAATATGCTCATTAACAAAAATTTATTTAAAAAACGTTAATATTTTATTATCCGCCATTTCTAATACTATTATCATACCACTTATTTATCGACAAGTTCAATATTAATCAATTCCTTGTCCCTTTTTTCAGATCACTTTTTTTCGTTTCACTCTTTTGCGCTCTTGTTTTTCCGGTCACTTTTTTCCCTAGATTCTAGAAAACATCCCGACAAAAAGTTATCGTCTACAGCTATGATAGATTCGGAGTTTGCACCCCCCCCCCCCCCCCCCCCGCGACAGACGAACAAGGGAGACTGAGTTTATATCACTATGCGTCAACAAAATCATTTTTTAAATAAATTTTTGTTAATAAGTATAGCTTGTAATATTTAATTACATTTATTTTAACATTTAATTTTACTTATATTTAATTGATATGTATGTATTATTAATTTATTATTTATTATTATTAATTATTTTTATTATTATTATTACTATTACTATATTATATTAAATATTTTATTTTATATTAATAATGAAAATAATAATTATATAATATGTAAATTATTATGTATAGTTAAAATTATGTGTAATCAAATTATAAATAAGATTTAAGAAATAAATATATGTGATAAATTGGCAGTTTTAGAACCTCCCTCCCCCCCCCCCCCAACTTGCAGAAGAACAAGAGAGACTGAATTAAAAAAATATATTTAGGTCCTATGTACTACTCTTTAAAGAAAATTTTAATTGTTGAATTATGGTAATTTAAAATTACAATAAACTCTGGCTAAGGCGGAATTGATCGGTATCATGAAAATTTTTCGTAGTAGACAATATTCCGTCTTAGATAAATTCTACTCTGACTGCGGATTCACGGGGACTTGAAAATCTTTCCGAGTTAGACATTATTTTCTTTTTATACACAGACCACCTTATACAGAGAGTTTACTGTATGCATGTATTTTCGGCGAAAATTGTATGTAGTCCAGGTCCGGTTCGGCGCGACCCGAGGGTACAGAATATGTAAGACTAGGATACTACCCAAAGAAATGATATCCAGACTTAACCCTTCCTGAGGCGCGTGTCGGCCTCCAAATGGCATTTGAAAGAGGGAAAAAATGTACTGAGGTCTGGAAAAATTTTAAATAAATTATGAAAAAATTGAACGTAAAATTGAACGTAAATTTCGTTCAAACTCGTTTATTTTTTGAGTTTCCGTTCAGTTCAAACTCGTTTATAAAATAGTGAGCGAAGTTCAGTTCAAAGTTCACAAATAGTGAGCGAAACTCGTGAGTTTTCGTTCAGTGAGCGCGTTCATACCCAACACTGATTAAAATGCAGTCGAAATTATTTTTTCTTATTGGCTGTAGTGTAACGCAATACTTTCGATTGTCCCTGTAATTAAATTATAGATTTGATTAGCATAAAATTTCAAATGAGTCGACAAAATTATGCAACAATTATATATTTTAAATTTCAGAGGATTCTGTTGGATAGATTTTGCTCTGTTATATGCGAATAGACGGACCGACAGACGGACAAGCTGATGGTCGGACTGAATGACGACTATAAGTGCTACGTATTTACATGATTGAAAACATACCTAAAAAGATGTCGGCAAGCTCCGCATTGGTGTAATGATGCAGATTGCTTGAAATCCGTGCTGAGACTGTCGTTTGAAGTCGCAAATTGCTTTCATCGATCTCAACAGCTCCGTCTACTTTCCCAATGCCGCATTCTCGCAGCCTCATTCCTATACGAAATCTACTTCTTTAGGTTCCCCCCACCTGCCTTTACATTTCTAACATAAAATTTTGAAACACCTGTGTACATACAAAAATATAAAGTATCAAAGGAAAGTAATCTAAAAATTTAAAGAAAGTAATTTAATCTAAAGAATGTAAGAAAGAAAATAAAGAACTACTGTACATAAAGAAAGAAATAGTTATAAACATAATGATATTTAAAATCGAAGTATTAATTCATTTGTCTTTTTTATGAATAAAATGAAAATACACATTTTTAGTTTAAGCGATAATTTCTGTTTCAGCAACAACAAAAGTATTTAACACTAGAACCGCGGCGACAGGTCATTTTGACCCGTATCATGTGAAAAGATGTCGATTCGAACCAGAAAATTCTTAATAAAATAAGACAAATATATGCTGAGCAAAACACATTTTCAATGAATAGTTTAAACAGTTTTAAATGAAAATGTCGGTGAAAAATATTTTTATAAAACTTGAATGAATTTTCCCGCGGTTCTAGTGTTAAACAACTATATTCCCCATCACAATTTTTTCCCCATTTAACGAGATATAATTTCTAATAAATTAAATTCAAGTATAATTCGGCACTAAATTCGCTGTACCTCATTGCTTTTCTTGACTGTCATTTTACACCGAGTCTACCTCAAAACTGAATATATGGAAAAGCGGTGACAGCTCGACTGAAGGACTGACTGGACGTTCATGGCTGCGAGCGCTATGATCGCCCCTTCTCCAAAATTTTATAGTGCAACAATATGTCTCAAATTTCCACCCTTCTCCTAATAAAAGTGATAAATTAGTGAAATAGAGATAGTATGAATTATTTTTCGCATTGTCGATCATTTCTTAGAAGATTAATAATAATAGAGCGCATTTTCCGTGCATAGAAATATCAGAATTATATTTAAAGTTTTACACCAGAAAGTGTTAAAAGGAATTA
This sequence comes from Maratus speculifer, assembly GCA_964019185.1. Taxonomy (NCBI): domain Eukaryota; kingdom Metazoa; phylum Arthropoda; class Arachnida; order Araneae; family Salticidae; genus Maratus; species Maratus speculifer. Next base: position 156,035,176 of record OZ025301.1, on the reverse strand, counting down.
TTTTATAATAAAAGAAATGAGTTTCAGCAGTCGGATATCTTAATCTAAACGTTTAATATATAAAAGTCAGCTTCGAGCTGATTGTAAATAAAGATATGGAACGGTAGTATTTGTCTGTGGGTAGTACAAGTGCACAAAGCACCTAGCTCCAAAACATGATGGGGGGTGGGGATATCACATTAAAACAACTTAGTAATGTCACGGCCAAACTCGATTCCCCTTATACGGCCGTAACAAAAAGTCGAAATCCCTTTGTCTTCGGGGAATCGGAGTTTGGCTCCGGAGAATCGTAGGGGCGCTTTTACCGACTGTGTCTAATCGATATTTTACCTTGCGCGTCTTTGTTTTCTTGAGTATAACTTAACTGAAATTGCAATTTTTAAAATTTTTAGAAAAAAAAACGGATTTTTGCTGTCTTTCATACTTGTTACGCTAAAAAATTCCAGAAATGTTTTCTCGCGAATATCCTTCAAATTTGGAGTACAAACTGTTGAAAAGAAAAAAAAAAAGACTTGTCGATTTTTTAAAATAAAGAAGCTTGAAAAAAGTTATTATTGCTTATTTATTATTGTTTTTTTATTTCTTCTTTTCATGATCAGCACCTACAATATTTAAATTTACTAGAAATATAGTTAAAAATTTAGAGAAAAATTATGTGATTTGAGTGCCAGATATTGGAGAAAAGACTTGCTATTTTTTTACATAGATTATGAAACATGTAAACATATTTTTATTTTTATCATATGCTTTTGTACCCTGACAGTCCAGAATTAGAATATTTAATTTTGTAATTTTTCTATATGCATGTATAGTTAAGATTAGCACATATAAAATTTTACTAAATAGAAAATCGTTCGCAGTGTATGTAATATTCTAAATAATTAAGAATCGGTAAATTTCCATGTTGTAAAAAATGTTGTAAAAAAGAAAAAGAAAAAGAAAGAAAAAAAAAAGCAATCGATATGAGTTGATTTCCGAATATTGGCAAAAGGTTTACTTTTCTTTTTCTTCTTTTTAGTGGGGTGGGATAGCTGAAAAAAAGTTCACGTCTGGCAACCAATGTGCCAATTTGGATTCAGATAGCATAAGGTTAGGTGAGTCTAAAAACCCCGGGACACAAATTTTTTTGGCCCTCTAGCGGTGTTGATGACGTAATCAATATGGCCGTCAAAATTTTGCGATACGCTTTTACTTTTTCCCCTATAACTCGGCTTAATATTTGACATTAATCTATATTATTAGTGATTATTAAGCAGGAAAAAACGCGTTTTTTAATGATATAATTGACTTCTTTGTTTAGGCTCATAATACCAGAAATATTTAAAGTTGTTTCAAAATTTTTGATTTTAATTTTGATTTTTTTCGAAACATTTTTATAAATAACTTGGAATCTGTTGCATGTAGCTTGAAGCGTGTAAAATACTTTTTGCTTGTCAGAAAATTACCTTTCGAACGGTATATATGACTTCTATTTTATAACGAATATTTTCTAAGAAATAGCCAAAACAATGTAGCGTTGCACAGAGAGTTTTTATTGCAACAATGTAATTTTATATGGGTTCTGTTACGGAATCAGCAACAGTTACAAATGTGTTGTGTGAACAATATCTGAAGGATGGTGTTTACCCATCAAAGCTGTCTTCCACTGTGTTTATAAATCCGCAATAGACAACATTGATCACAATCAATCTTCATCTACTGCCATTGAGTCTTTCCATGGTTCAAGTGTTACGATTATTCAGCATCCTCACAGGGAAGCAATTATGGAGAACGAAAATGACACCCTCAGTATATAGCAGTGGAACAAACAAATTGTTAATGGTCTCCCGGAATACTACACAACCCTTCCTGCAACTGACAAAGTCACAAGTGATCTACCTTTGCCATTTGTGAATCCACATTTCACTCATAAGGATCCAGCTTTCACCCATAGGAAAATTTTGAACTCCTTGGCTTAACTCTGTTATGGAGAGATTGCATATTGAAGATACTCAAGGAACAGAACATCGGCCTAGAATATCTTTTGCTGCTTTTCATGCACAAAATGAACCTGGTGTTAGAAAAATAAAGTGTAATGCGTCATTGCTTCCACTTCTAAAGGCTGAAATTGCGACTCCAGCAATGATACGTCATATGATGGCCATCATAGTAATGGCTACAGAAAAATTAAATAGAAATCAAACACCCGTGATTACATGTGTTCAACCAGTATATGCTATTGGGAAGCAAGTACAATGTAAATTTCCTAACAAGTATTGCGAGGATCGCATCATTCTCATGATGGGTGGTCTTCAAATAGAAATGATGGTTATTAACTTACTTGGTAACCGGTTAACTGGTAGTGGATGGACTGAATTAGCAACAACCGCTGGCATTGCAAGTACTGGTGTTGCTGAATCCTGCCTAACATCATCGCATTTAAAAAGATCTCGATATGCACATGAAGTTACTTTAAATGCTTTACATTATCTACAGGTAAAAGCATTCGACAAAGCATGTGAAACAAATTCAATTATCCGTGATGAAGGCATTGAGCAGTGGATTTTGTCGAAAACATCTGAAAGTCCTCAGTTTCAATATTGGAACACAGTCATCAAACTCGAGTCCTTTCTAGTACAACTTGTATTGAGCATTCGTACGTCTAATTTCACAATGTACGTCGGTACTTTGACTCAGTTATGTCCATGGACATTTGCGTTGGGCGCAATCCACTATTCTCGTTGGTTGCCAATATTTGTACGCACTCTACAGGATCTTCCAGAAAAACATCCAGATGTATATTTAGAATTTCTTCGTGGCCACTTCACGAGTAGCAAAGCTGCTACATCGTTTTCTGCAATATCTGACGAGCACAATAACAAAGTTATAAAAGGTGAAGGCGGTGCTATTGGAATCGTCGATAGTGAAAAGGCTCTACTTAAATGGATGGTAGCAGGCCTTAAGATTAGTTCTTTAATTGAGAAATTTGAAGAGAAATCTAACTTAAAAGATGACAAAAACGTGAGCACAAAGCATCATGAAGATAGCAATGCACACGATAAAAGGTTCTTGGCCCATGTTAAAAAAATGATTAGTGTCTTAATCAAACAAGGAAATCCATTTGAAGAAAATGATTTAGTATCAATAGGAAGCTCCAAAATAATTCTAAATTTCGAAGCTGTCAAGTGTGTTACGGAAGCGTTTACTGTAGGACTAAAACAGTATGATGACTATGTTGCGTTCCGTATCGATAAAGTTCAAAATTCAATTCATGAAATTATTCCTCGAACCAATATTCATATCTTCAAGGACTATACAAAGAAAAACAGATAAGACAAAGTCCAAGATTTCTTACTTGCGTAAAGACTCCAATTTATTCTGCAGATTGTATGTTGCATCTGAAGCACGGGCTGGCAACACTGAGGATTTTTTTTCGCATGAAAACCACATGTACCCACCCTCTATTTTGCATGACGGAAAGTTACGCAAACCAACCAACAAGTCGGATGTTATTGATTGAATTCAAACAAAATATGGCATTAGCTTTAATCACAGCCAGCCGAATATAACAGCTAAAATATTTGATGGAGCAGCCGTAATACACATGCTTAATCCTGATACGGCGACAGCATTTTCCGGATACTATGAACAGGCTTTCAAACCATATTTCATTAATCAACTGAAAATCAGTTCACGATTAGATATTTTATTTGACAGATACATTAGTAACAGTTTGAAGGCATATATCCGAAAAACAAGAGGATGTGGCATAAATATCAAAGTCTCAGACTCATCTGCAATTCCAAAAAAATTTCAGCAATTCCTATGTGTCAACGAAAATAAAACCCAATTGTTCCAATTACTAGCTAAGAAAATGACGGGAGACGAGTATCCAGGAAAACATGTCGTTTGCACTTATGATAACCGAGTCCTCGTGTCAACATCTATGGATGTATCAAGCATTTCTCCCGTCACACACGAAGAAGCAGATGGCCGCATACTTCTCCATGTTAAACATGCCGTAGAAAATGGACATACTTGCATCTTAATACGAACTGTGGACTCAGATGTACTGGTTATTTCAATATCACTGTTCCCACAAATACAAGATATTGATGAACTATGGATTGAGCATGGTTGCGGGAAATACAGGAAATTCATTCAAATCCATGAGAACTGTGTCAAACTTTCGCCGGAAATTTGCCGAAATTTGTTGGTTTTTCATATAACTGGTTGCGACACAGTTTCCACATTTTGTGGCATTGGAAAAAAAACAGCCTGGATGGTTTGGATGTCATTTCGGGAAATTGATTGTGTATGGCATCAACTATGGACAGGCACTTCTGATATTGATGATGAATGTCATGATCTGTTACAGCGATTTGTTATACTACTTTATGATCAGGCATCAGATCTTCAGAGCATAAATGACTGCAGACGAGTATTATTTACAAGAAATAATCGAGCTATCGAAAACATACCTCCTACACTAGATGCTTTGACTCAACACGTTAAACGAGCTACTCTCCAAGCAAGAATTTGGAATAACAATCTCGTTGCAGATTATAGAATACCTTCGCCAATTACATGGGGATGGAAAATAATTTCTGGGGGATCATACCAGCCTGTGTGGACAACAATACCAGAAATGTCAAAATATTGTGAACAGCTTACCTCCTGTACTTACCGCAAGCGATGCACATCTTGTAAATGCGTTAAAATGGCAATGCGATGTACAAAACTTTGTGTATGTGAAGAGCACTGCTCAGACACCGCTCGGTAATAGAAAGTGAATTTAGATAAATCATTTGGATGTTCTTGCACGAAACAGCAATATATTGTATTATTTAGATATTATGGCTGATATTAGCGTATTTGGATATGAATAGGATATGATTAAACTTGGATATAATTGAAATAATACTGCATTGTACATTCTTTTGATTCTTATTCTTATACTTATAAATGTGTGAAACTTATCTCACAGTTATGACTTAAGTTTGCATAACTGTAGGATAAATATGTCTTAAGATTCTTAGCTCTAACAAAACTGGAATTTATTTACATATACATCAAAAATTGCGATAATTGCATTTTCTATTTAAACAGTTATAACGTTATTGTATTAATTTTCAGAACAAATATAAAATTACATTGTTGCCATAAGAACTCTCTGTGCAACGCTACAATGTTTTGGCTATTTCTTAGAAAATATTCGTTATAAAATAGAAGTCATATATACCGTTCGAAAGGTAATTTTCTGACAAACAAAAAGTATTTTACACGCTTCAAGCTACATGCAACAGATTCTAAGTTATTTAGAAAAATGTTTCGAAAAAATCAAAATTAAAATCAAAAATTTTGAAACAACTTTAAATATTTCTGGTATTATGAGCCTAAACAAAGAAGTTAATTATATCATTAGAAAGCGCATTTTCTCTTGCTTAATAATCACTAATAATATAGATTAATGTCAAATATTAAGCCGAGTTATAGGGGGAAAAGTAGAAGCGTATCGCAAAATTTTGGCGGCCATATTGATTACGTCACCAACACCGCTAGAGGGCCAAAAAAATTTGTGTCTCGGGATTGTTAGAGTTCGCTATTCATGTATTATCTAAATCCAAAGTGGCGTGTTGGTTGCCAGATGTGAAATGTTTTGGCATAATTTTCAGCTAACCCACCCCACTATTTTCTTAACACGTAAATACATTTTTATTATCATATACTACTTTTTTACCATGTCTAGAAATGAATATATAATTTTACATGTAATTTTATAATTTTTCGATATGCTTGAATATTTCAGATCAACACATATAACAGCCAAATTTATTAAAAATTGTTTGCAATGCAAAGGCATATATATTTTCTAAATAATTTAGAATCGTGTATATATCCATTTTTTGAAAAAAAGAAAATTCGATATAACTTGATTGCCAGTTTTTGGCTAAAAAGCTTGTTTATTTTGTTGATATTATGCAACATGCAAATATCCTTTTAATTTTATCATACAGTTTTACACTATGAATGTCCAGAGTTAGAATATTTAATTTTATATGCAACTTTGTTATTTTCTACAATCTTCAATATTTCAGATCAACACATATAACGGCGAGATTAATGAAAAATATTTGCAATGTACGTATATCGTATTGCAATTCTATATTTATTGATTCATTTAGAATCGTGCAAAAATAATGTACGTTTTGAAAAAAATTATTTCGTTATGAGTTGATTGCCGGATACTGGCGAACTTGCTTATTATCTTAATATTGTGTAAACATTTTTTTATTATATTTCTTATACTATAACTGACTAAAATTCAAATATTTGATTTAATAATTTCTCTTTTTTTTTCTAAACATAATAAAAATCTATGATTGTTATTATTTTTTTTTTTTCAATTTCTTTTTTCATTTTTGTTGTTCGAAAGTTGTCCGCTATCAACTTTATGCTCCTAATTTTTTTTTTTTTTTTTTTTTTTTTTTTTGATCCGAAGGCAAAAATAATTCAATTATTTAAATTATTTTGAGAAAAGATTTGAGATTGTTTCAGAAAAGTTTTGTTTTTGAAAAAGTTTTTTTAATTTTCTTAATATTTTGAAACTAGTAAATGTTATTAAAAAAATATTTTATAAAAAGATTCAGAATTCTCAATGTTTCAAACAATCAAGAATTTAAATGTAATTAAATGCAGAAATTTACTTATAATTTTTATTTTCAGTGTTATATTTGCGTGTTATTTAATATATTTTTAATTGCTTATGCTTAAAGCATTGCATTTATTTATTTTATCTTCAAATCTTTCAGTTTTCCTGTTTTTAGTAAACAAAACATCGAGATAAAATATACGTATATTATTTATACCTTTTATAACGCATATACAGCAACGTTTATCTTACTTTTGTATGTAAAAGTAACATTTAATAATCATTATTCACAGTCAGTATTCAGTGCCATCTACCAGCGACTGTAGTCACTTTAAGATTCCGAAACTAAGGGGTGATTGTGAAGGCCGTATAAGGAAGGGGAAGAATCGAGTTTGGCCGTGGTAATGTGTTTCTTTTGTACACCAGTTCTCATATACAGGCCTACACAAAGAACTGGATAAATTATCGCTTATGAGTGATTTTTTAAAAAAGTGTTCTAGTAGTTTTAGGCGTATTTTTTTGCATCAATTATATATGAGCTTAATACGTGGCGTGTAAAAAAGTTGTAAGTAAAAAAAAACAAGTTGGAAATTGCACGTGAACGTAGCAAATGAGGTGTGTTCGTACGATAACGAAGTTTTAAAAATATTCAGATCTTGCTGATATAGTAGAGCGTACTTAGGATACAGTATAGTAGTCGAAATCTTTGTATTTCTGTAAATATGCAGGAAGTAATTTTTATTGCGCCTCAGAAGCGTATATCTTATTCATAAAATGTGAAATAATTGAATATAATTAAAACACGCCCCAAACAATGTTTCCAGCATTACGTAGTGGAATACTTTTGTGTGGCCCTGTAATTTAATAATAAAAATTCTTTGCATCACAGATTGTACAGAATGCATATTTTAGTATATATTTCATAGATTCATGTCAATTCTATTATGTTCGAATGAGTGTAACATCATAAAAATGCATTTGAATCTTTTTTCCCATTGACCGTAATGTAATGGAATACCTTTGATTATCCCTGTAAATGATCTATGCATCCGACTTTCATAACATTTGAAATGACTCGATAAAATTACGTAATAATTATATGTTTTAAATTTCAAACGATTAAAATGCATTTGAAATTTTTTCCCCCATTGATTGTAATGTAACGGAATCCTTTTGATTGCCCCTGTAATTGATCTATCCATCCGATTTTCATAAAATTTGAAATGACTCGACAAAATTATGTTATAATTATGTATTTTAAATTTCAAACGATTCGGTTGGGTAGTTTTTGCGTTGTTATCTGCGGACGGACAGACGGACAGACAGACAGACGGACGGACTGAGCGACAACAATAGGTGCTACGTATTTACATAATTACGAACGCACCTAAAAAGAACAGTATTTTTTCTGCATATTGATAAAAATTGTTCGCAATGAGTTTTCAATCTTTTATGCGTTTCCTTACTAACCTAAAATGTAACATACTATGTAGAATGCATGTGAATTTATAGATGAATTACAGGCTTGCACAAAATAATTGAAATTCATTTCCGATTATGGGAGGCACTTGGTAAATGTTTTTCAAATATATTCGACGTTTTGAAAAATTATTATTATTATTATTATTACTATTATTATTACTATTATTATTACTATTATTATTATTAGTAGTAGTAATAGTTTACCTTATTCAACAACGAAATAATGTTAAAGTTAGTCTGGAAGTGTTGCATAGTCTATGATTGATGCATGATTTTTTTTCTCCTATCTCCATCAGCTTGACTTTTTCCAGATTCATTGTGATGCTTTTTTGCAGTTTCAGTCTAATAAGAAAATGACCCCTTGTTTGTCCAAACAACCAAGTTTTGTTCAGATGTATTCCATTATGTTCGATTTTGTGAATGTTTATGCATATTTTTATTTAAAGAAGTAGTAGCAAGAATTTAAAATGCTTTTAAATATGTATAAGTAAACCGTCTCTGACAGATTTCATTAACGGGATGTAATGTCCAAAGTCAATGAATACCAAAAGTTCCGGCGTATAAGCCGGATCAAGTAACTTTGTTACTCAGCAGAAATTTTATTTAATAAAATCTAATTTAAATCTAATTTTTACTCGTTTGGCCTTTCTTTTGGTTTCTAGTTTGGAAAAGAGCAAATACGTCAGAAATTACTGCAATTTCCTTTATTTTAAAAGTTATATTTTTCGCAATCCCCCATGCAGAATCTATATTAATAAAAGAACAAAACGCTCTGTCTGTGTGGTGTGTGTGTGTCTGCGATGGCTAGCAAAATCTACAGCGTGTACAAAGTTCAAAAATTTTTTGAGAGTAGCCCCAAATCTCTCCTGATGCACCTGAGCTTCAGAATTTCGAAATTCCAATTATTAACTGAGTAATTAATTAAAATCGAGAGGTCACTCTCATAAAAAATCATCTTTTTCCCAATTTTTTTCTCTTTCGTTTCTTTACGGTTGGTTGGTTGTGCAAAAATTTTAAGAAAGCTGAGACAGAATTAAAGAAACCCATGGAGGAATGAGATAAGTGGAGGTGAAGTAAGCCTCAAAAAAGGTTTGCAATATGAAACCATATATCGCTCAAATTTTAATGTGCCAAACAAAAGGACGTGGAAGGGATTTTGTATTATAAGACGAATTGAAAGAGACTAATTACAATTGAAGCATATTTTAAGAAGAAATAGCAAATTTTTAAAATGATCTTTGTTCTATTAATATTTATTAAAGTAAATGTCCGCTTTTAAAATGAAGGAAATTGGAAAATTAGCAATAATTAAATATCAAATTAAAATTAAATAAGATATTGAAAACATTTGATACGAACTAAAAATTGTATAACTAAAAGTTTCCTTCATTAATGTAATTTTAAATACTTTATAACGTAGATGAAAAATGTTTATGATTAATAATTGCATGTAAATAAATATTTAAAGTATAATGATGAAAACATTCTTTTAAAATCATGTATGAAAACTTAAGTAATAAATATTATTCTAAAATATAGATTTCTGACTGCAGACGATTTTAAGATATTAACAAAAGAATGTTATAGTTTCAAGCAAAAAGTTTAAATAATCTTCTATATTGATATTTAAAACACATATGATAAAATAATTAATAAATTTTTACTGGTGAAGCGATAGATTAGTTCTTTTTAAGAAACAAGACCAAAAAAAGTACGGATTTAAACCTGTTTCAATTAATAGGCGTGTCAAAGCACGTGTTGCAGTAAATACAGGGTGGTCATAAAAAAACTTTGCCGATATACGGAGCTCTAGCGGCCAGTCCGCTCAACCGATCGAAATGAAATTTCAGATATAGCTATTCAGAGGTATGAGCTCGAGATTCTGTGAGCGACAACAAAATGGCACTCACGGTTACGGTTATAGTTACAGAAACTCGAAAATTTCCAATGGCAACACCCATTTTTTTTCATCGCAAAATGCTCAGCGCATGCGAAAGCCTCAAAGAGCGTTGGAACCGTACGTGTATCGCAAGAAACGGACATGTTATGTACGCACAAAAAACTGTTCTGCGAATCCTCCCCCCCCCCCCCCCCCATAGAAAAAACTCGATTGGGGCGCAAGGAGGAAATTTTCATATGACACAGACTCAGTACACTAATCTCTGATTACAATACAGATCGGAGAAACTAAAACTTTTATTTTGATTACACATTTTCCACATGGCTGCCGTAATTGCCTGTGATGGTGACGGCACCCATATGAAAAATGTGTAATCAAAAAAAAAGTTTTAGTTTCTCCGATCTGTATTGTAATCAGAGATTAGTGTACTGACTCTGTGGCATATGCAAATTTCCTCCTTGGGCCCCAATCGAGTTTTTTCTATGGGGGGGAAGGATTCCCAGAATGGCTTTTTGTGCGTGCATAACATGTACGTTTCTTGCGATACACGTATGGTTCCAACTCTCTTTAGGGTTTTCGCATGCGCTGAGCATTTTGCGATGAAAAAAAATGGGTGTTGCCATTGGAAATTTTCGAGTTTCTGTAACTATAACCGTAACCGTGAGCGCCATTTTGTTGTCGCTCACAGAATCTTGAGCTCATACCTCTGAATAGCTATATCTGAAATTTCATTTCGATCGGTTGAGCGGAAGGGCCGCTAGAGCTCCGTATATCGGCAAAGTTTTTTTATGACCACCCTGTATATTATATACGTATATACGAAGCTTTTTTAGCAGTTTTTTAAAGTCACTGATTAAATTTGAATGCATTTTATTTAAGTTAAAATTTTATTATGATTTTAATTTGTTTTTAAAACAAAAATGAAATGGCTGTTTGACGTAAAATTGTTCGAATCGGCAGACGATTCATACACAATAATAAATTATCAAATAGCAAAGTAAATTATATATCAAAAATAGTCACTAAAAGAATAGTAGCAAAACATAATGTTTAGGCGTATTAATACATAACCCGATCCCAACCAGAAAAAAAGAGACCATACTTCGATCCAAGCAAGACAAAAATTCCATGAGCACAAACCCAACCCGAACCTAAAAATTCCGTTTGAAAAAAAAAAATATGGATTTGATATCTGACCCGAATCAAATCTGAATCCCACAAAAATATTCAAATGAAGCATATCCCAATCCGATTAAGGAAAAATAATGTTCGTGTATATGCAAACGACCCGAAATTAAAAATTTTCTTTGAAAAAAACCGAAAAATGACCAGAACGAAACATGAAATCGATAAAAATATTCCAAAGAACTATAACCCGATAAGAGCAAGACAAAATACTTTCCGTGAACATAAACCTGACTCGAACCTAAAAAATTCCATTTGAAAAAAAACCTGAAATTTTATGCAAACTACATCTGAATCCGATCAAAATATTCGAAAGAACTATAACCGGATTCGAATAAGAGAAAATAATTTCCATGGACATGAACCCGATCCGAACCTAAAATTCCATTTGAAAAAATACCTGAAATTTGAATCGAACCAAATATGAACCTTACAAAAATATTCCACAGAACCATACCCGAATCCGAACAAGACAAAAAATGTCCATGAACATGAACCCAATCCGAACCTAAAAAACTGAACTAAACCTGAATCTGACAAAAATATTCCAGAGAAGCATATCCTTATTCGAACAATACAGAATAATTTCCGTTGATGCGCAAACCCAACCTGAGCCTAAAAATTCCATTAAAAAAACGAAATCTGAATTGAACGACATCTGAACCTGAAAAAAAATATTCCAAAGACCTAAAACCGGATCCGAGCAAGACAAAATAATTTCCCTGGACACGAATCTCACCAGAATCTTAAAAATCAATTTGAAAAAAAATCTGAAATCTGAATAGAACCGAATCTGAATCCGACGAAAATATTCCAAATAACTATAACCAGATAAGCACAAAGACAATATAATTTCCATGGACATGAACGCAATCCGAACCAAAATATTTGTAAAAAAAATCCCGAAATTTGAACCAAACCTAATCTGAACCTGACAAAAATATTTCAGTGAAGTATAACCTCATTGAAACAAGGTAAAATAATTTCCATTGAAGTACAACCCGACCCGAACCTAAAAATCCCATTTGAAGGGAAAAAAAACCCCCACGAAATGTGAATTGAACCGAATCTAAACTGAACAAAAATATTCCAAACAACCATAACCGTATCCGAAGAAGACAAAATAATTTCCATCGACATGAATCCATTGCGAACCTAAAATTCGGATGTTCTACAAAACATAATGCGCTCCGTAGCGGTGGAAAGTGAAACTAAGTACTTTGTAGCGCGTGATGGTTAAGATATTTCGTTTTTAGTTAGTGTTAAATTAGAACTTGGTTACGGTTAGGTAACAGTTAGGTTGCAATTACGTTCCGGTGAGCCTTATGTTATATTTAATTTCCGGTTAGGTTACAGTTAGGTCATGGTTAAGGTATAGTTAGGTTAAGGTTAAGTTACGGTTAGGTTATGGTTAGATTATGGGTAGGTTATGATAAGGTGACGGCCAGATTACATTTATGGTATATTTAAGTTACAGTTAGGTTACTGTTAAGATACAGCTAGGTTACAGACAAGTTATGATTACAATACAATTAGGTTAAGGTTAGGATTTTGTTCACAGAATGAACATTACGCATGTTTGATAAAAAATATACACCTATTTTTGTAAAATGGCTCAGAAATTATAATACTATATATTAACCTTTTAGCTAATCATCGACTATCGATTTCATTCACGGTATAGTCGGATTTAAGAGTGATATAATTAGTTTGAAATTCAAAATATTTCACTTGGGATATCTATGTGAAAAAAGTATTTAGTTAAGTCACTTAACAGTATATTTAATGATAAATATCAACACTTTAACACGAAAATCACATAATCGTTGGACACGTATTTCCTCCTGCGTTTCCCATTGCAGTCATTTTGGGTATTTTTGCAGCTAAATATTAGTTTTTTAAACCGATTTTTGACACAGTCAGGGGGCACGTATTTAATATAATTTACACAAAAATTTGACCCTTTTGCTGCGTCATCACTCCCCCGCTTTTATAGAATATCTCTCTTTTGACATATGAGAATGCTCCAAAATAGGCTGAAGTAATCATTTTCTATAAAAGCGGTGGGGTGACGATGCAGCAAAAGGGTCAAATTTTTAACAGTGTATTTACACATATTTCGAGTTAAAGATAAAATCATAGAAATTTCAAGTTCGTGTAACATTATTATTACGGACCCGGGCAAAGCCGGGCGGGTCAGCTAGTTATCAATAAAATTTGCAGATGAGGTAGATTTTTAATATTTTCCAAGCAATATACAGAGAAGATGGCGTATAGAATGACAGTAATTATAAAATTTGTACTTCTTCCGTCCGAAATTACTTGTTACATTTAAGTTGGAAATTCTGTGCCAAATTAATTTCTGTATTTCAAGTAAGTGGAGTCATAACTAATTTCTGGATTTGAAACCTGGCGTGTAATCTCAAAGCTATATTATGTGGAAAAAATTCCTTAAACATAAATTAATACTTTTTTATTTGAGATTAAAATTATCATAACTTGGTATTTTCATTCTCATTTTTACTTTTCCCAAATGTAGCACCTATTTTGGAACAAATTTTTCGAAGGAAAATTTGCAGGATTCTAGCCACACCCCATTTCGTAAGGACTCTACCCCCAATATACCAGAAAGACCATTTTCTTCCTAAGGATTTCATTATTCATTAGCTGGAAGATAGTTTTATGTAATTGGGGGTGGAAGAAACTTTGCAAAATTGGGCGTGACTTAAAAGCATGGGAACACTGGATTTTTTATAACTAATTGTACAGATTTAAGAAGGCAATGCTTGATAAGGAAATGTTGTTGATTGATAGCATAGAACCCTGAAATCTCTGAAAAATGTTCAAACAAAATTATAAAAACATCAGTATCAATAATCAGTACAAAATTATTCAAATGTAGCAATTAATTTGGGACAAAGAGAGTACAGTAGAACCCCGATCCATCGTTTTTCAAGGGGTGCGGAGAAAAAAACGATGAATGCGGGAAAACGATGAATACGGGTTAGCATCAAAATAGGAAAAAACACAATATTTATGCCTTACTAATGCATGCAATGTATACAGTGTACTAATAAATATTAATTTGTTGCTTACTAAACTGTAAAACAAATCAATCGAAGTTACAGAAAATTGATATTTATTTTAGAAAATCAATATATATATTTGGTTTTCTGTTCATTTTTTTTAGTCAAAAAATAAATTTTCAAGATATGCAACTCTCTTCTGGTCATTTTCTGTAATTTCATATGCGTATATAAAAGTTCGTACAGTTTCAAAAGTCGTAATTGCATCAGACAGAGTTCGAACTATGATGATTCAGCTTCATCGGCATGAACGTTATCCTCTGCTTCTTCGCAATTCTTTTGATTTTTTGCATTATCAAACATTTTTCCTAAGTTCAGGACACCACATGTCGCAAAATCTTGATTAGTGGAAACATAATCGCATCCTCTGCTATATACAACCACTCTTCATCCGCATTATTGTCGCCATTATCAACACAAACAACTCAAATGACTTATTTTAGGATAAAAAAAAAGTAATTCCTGTTTGCGTTTCATAGGAATTCGCATGACTTTCAATTTCATTTCGGTGAGGAGAAAAATTTTTCAACGATGAATGCGGGAAAACGACTTTTTAAAGAACGATGAATGCGGGTTTCGTTAACACTATTTAAGTATAATTTGTGCAGGGACCGTAAAAATAAAACGATCAATGCGGGAAAACGATGGATGCGGGAACGATAGATCGGGGTTTTACTGTATAAGAAAAATGGATGTATTAATGTACTGTTAAAATTCTATATAAAACTCTCCAGGCATTCGACCGTTTTTATAGAAAACAACTATATAACATTGGTTAACTTTATAACGTCAATAACATGGTCAGATGCGTTTAATGTTACGGTCAAGTAACCGTTATCTTTAAAAATGTGGGTGACTGGACAATTTGATGCTGATTTTTAACAGTGCTTTGATGCATCGGTTTTTCTAATATAAATTTTACAATTACAGTAGAGCGCCAGTCATCTGAAGGCCAACTAAGAGGGACCATCCGTCTTTTTGCCATCTTGTCTAAAATTTTTGAAGTGCACTTCTTAGGTGCGGTAAAGTAAACCCGGTAGGATGTCATTAAAGTTAACCGTTAAATAACTAGTTCCTATTCCTGAAATAAAAAAAGTCTTAAAGAATGCAAAGCGAGCAATTCATGGAATCAACCTAATAAATTTCACTTTAACGTGCACGAATCCTACGGGTATTTATTTTTTTCCTAGGTACTTCCCTTTTTAGTTTCAAATTATATGGAGGGAGTTTAAAAATTGCTTCACTGCCTCTTGGTGTTCTCGGAAAGAGGGACCCCCCCCCCCACCCCCGCGTTTGTTAGTACAGTGTATGTATATATATACCGGGTGTCCCAAAAATGACTGATGGATTTTAAAATTCAATAACTTGCAAACGGTAACAGCTATTTAAAAAAAAATTGCAGGAGGGTTATGTATAATGTCAGGGTTTTTTTACGGTAACATGTGATTTTAGTTCGAATTTCAAACAATAGGTGGCGCTGACGGCGATTGAAGGCCAGGTGGACGCATTACTCAGCACTGATCACCTGGCCTTCAATCGTCGTCAGCGCCACCTGTTGTTTGAAATTCGAACTAAAATCACATGTTACGGTAAAAAAAAAAAAAAAAAAAAAAAAAAAAAAAAAACCTAATGACATTATACATAACCTTCCTGCAAAAATTTTTTAAATAGCTGTCACCGTTTGCAAGTTATTGAATTTTAAAATCCATTAGTCATTTTTTGGACACCCGGTATATGTGCAAAAATTTCTAAGTATAACTTAGAAAACCAATTTTTCAGAAAATAAAATTTTAAAATAGATACTTATTTATATATGTAAATTTAAAAGTACTTAAATAAAGTAAAATAAAAATAAATAAATAAATACGCTGACTGTAATATGCTGAAATGTACATTACTACAATTGTCAGTCCTTAGCCGATAATCGCAAGTCTCTTTCATCTCATTTACTCTATGTATTGGTGGGAAAACGTTATATCTCTTCCTCATCTGCAGATTCCATCGATAGTTCTGCGAGGTTTGTGAAATATATAATTTTTAAAATAACATGGATTGCAGTAATTTCTGACGGGTATTTTCTTCTCCAGACCAGAAACTATATTTAATAAATTAAGTCAAATGTATTCTAATTATAAATAAGCTGCTTTTTATAAAATAAAGTTTCTAATAGGAAACTTTTTTGTGTGACGGCTTAGATACCGGGACTTACGGTATTCACAAACATGGGAATTAAATCGCGCTAATGAAATCTATTAATAGCAGTTTTCTTATGCATATTTATATGTATTTTAAATTCTTAGTACTACTTTTTTAAAATAAAATACGCAAAAACATTCAGAACCTTGATCATATTGAATAAATCTGAATAAAACTAGGCTAACTGGACAAACAGGTGATCATTTTCTAATTTATTTCATTTTAGCCTGAAACTGCATAGGCTCATTGCCATGAGTCTGAAAAACAAAATTAAGTTTATGGAGAGACGAGAAAGGAAAATCATGCTCATGCATCAAGCATCGATTATGCAACATTTTCAGAATATTTTAACAGTACTTTGCTGTTTAATTAGGTAAATAAGATACACAAATAACAAGTAACCGTTTTATAAAGCGCCTAACATATTTCAAAAACAGGATTTACCAAATGCTCTTTGTAAACTGCCTAGTCTCTTTTCAAAGAGCCGTATTTTTCAATGAGCCTGCCACGTATACATTTTATTTCCTAAAGGTTTATTCTCTTTTAAGCTTTAAATTTGAGGAGATATTTTTGTCATTGAAAATTAAAGCTGAGTGAAATTAGCGAAACATTTTCCTTCATTTTTCTTTTATGTTTGTATAATGTAACCAACCATTCATGGTATGTAGCATTTTTTAGATTAGAGTTGGCCGAGGAGTCGAGGAGTCGACTCTAAATCTCGACTCCTTACAAGTGAATCGAACTATCGACTCCTATCTGGCTAACGGAGTCGACTCAAAAGAGTCGAACTTTCATTTCAACTCAGTTTGGGATTCGGAGTCGAAGAGTCGAAAAGTCAACTTACTCACTCAAAGAGTGGTTGGACCAGTTTCACAGAGTGTCGGACTTGGAGAGTCGAGAGTTGAAGATTGGGTGGTCGACTCTTCGATTCTTCGACTCCTTGAAAACCACTCTTTCGACTCGGTATCAGATTTCGACTCTTCGAATCCGCGCTGGGCTTTTTAGCAAAAAACAAATGTCTTGGTTTGACTTTATATTGCGGTTGGGGATTTTTGGAAAAGCGGGGGCAGTGTAGATGTGCATTTCACGTGTAATTAGGAAGATACCGAATGAATGAAAAGAGTGGGAGGGGCAGAGAAAAAGGGGCGTTCTGCTGGTTATTTCTGGAAAGATTAATTGAATTTATGGAAAAAGGGGCGTTCAGCAGGATATTTCTGGAAAGATTAATTGAATTTATGATAAGCTTGTGCCGATTTCCGTATTGAGGAAAGTCAAACGATTAAACAAAGCAGATATTATGTTTGTATCTTTTGCTAAAAGAAAGTAGAACTGGTTAGGGAAATATTTTCAACTGCCTTTATCTGATGCAATATAGAAAAAAAAAAGTTGAAGAGAGAGAAATAAAATTTTACGTTAATAGCAAATTGTTTAAAAAACAGTGTTAAATTAAGACATTTTTTTCGAGGGGAGATTTCTGTGGGTGTAGGTGGATGTTATAAAGAATTTTGGGTGGGGTAAAGACTGCACTCTTTTATCATTTAAAACACAAAATGCCTGATATTTCAAGGGGGAGGGATCTCATTGTTCCGCGGGAATGCCTGACCCCCGGGCCACTTTCCGAATTCACCACTGCTAAAAAGTTTTATGAGTTTATTTTATGATTGATGTATTTTAGATAAAGTGTTGTCCTTCATTTGATTACGAATATATTCTTTTAATATGTATTTTTTATATATATATATAAATTATAAATGTTTGCAGATAATGTAAAAATGGATATAATTTTCATATAATTTTTTAAAGTTTAGATGGTCGATTTTTTTTAAATATTCCTTTTTTCAAACCAGATTCGGATAATATTTCCTGTTTATTTTATTTTATTTATTTGATTTAATTTTTTTTTTTTGGGGGGGGGGGGGTAGCGCAAGTAAGTTCTGAGTGTCAATCGGGAGGAGAGGGAATCACAATGTCATAGTTGCCAAATTTTACGCTTTTTTTTACAGTTATTTTTTATGAAGGGAAGTTGCTTGTTTTCCTAAATTTCCGATGATTTTAAAATACATTTTTTTATATTTATTATTATTATTTTTTAAATAGTGGTAGGATAAAAACATAAAACCTGGCCGTTATTCAGTATATTTTCATGATTTTATAAATTGAATTTCAAAAGGAAGTCAATTATAAAAACTGTAAATATCAGGGAAAAAATAAAAAAATTAGTCTCCCCGTCGCTTTTTTATGATCGCATAAGGGGTAAATTATGTCCCAGACACTGAACATTTTGATAGATTTGTAAAATGACATTTATTAAAATTACAGAAAATTTGCAAATATTCATAATTTATTTAGAGGAGCTCACAGGTCCAACCAGGCCCGGTACAAGCGAAAGCTACCCCAGGCTAATGTAAAATAAAAAGTTCTATCCGGTCCCGACCCGTACAAATAAATAAATTAATAAACTTACCCGGCCCGGTTCGATTTCTACAAAAAAAAAAAAAAAAAAAAAAAAAAAAAAAAAAAAAAAAATCCAATTTTCCTTAGCATACAATAGTTTTATTCAGAATATTTTATGCACATTCATGAGCAATATTTTAATTTAGTATGTATTCGCAAGACAGAAAATACACAATAGCAACAGCAATGTTATCGTTTACTTAGATTTTTAGACTCTTCAACATTCGTTAAAAAAAATAATGTAATTTGGAAAAAAAAAAAAAAAAAAAAAAAAGAGGGTTAAAAATGTCGTAGCTTTTAAAGCTGTATAATATAAAGTAGATTTCTGAAAATATTTCTCTGAATTTATTAAATCTGTTCTTAAATTCAAAAAAGCTTCTTTCTTACACATTTCTGAATTCATTTTTAGTTGGGGGAAAAAAAAATAAAAAACTCATAAAATTGAAAAGTTTTTTTATTCAGAAATTATGTAATTGATCGGCGCTTTTCAATTTTTGGCAAAATACATTAGAAAATTACTCTTAAAATCGAGGTTTATATTGCAAGTGAAAAGAGAAAAACCTGTCGTTTCATGACAAGAATAAATTTTTTCTTCATATGTAATGTATTTATTAAAAAATGGAAATGCTCTTTGGTTTTTCATCTCCTCTATAGCTGCCTGTCAATTTTTAAAGTTCTAAATAAAAATGTATCAGAAATTATGTGAATGCTGATTTTTTTTTTTTCTAGAATTGAATCTTAAATTTTCTAATATCTCTTCACCTCTTCAAACACACTACAACAGCTCCGTTTTTTCTTTTTCGTATTTAGTTTGATTAGCAGTTCATTTATTAAACAAATGGAAAACGTTATTTGATTCGAAATCCCCTCAATAGTCAGGCTATCAATTTTATAATTGTACATTAAAACATGCTGACATTGAGCCCCGCAATATAAAGCTTATGTGAAACGAAAAATGCAATTTTCTACAAAACAATGAGACTCAGGATAATCGATATTATTTTCCAGCAAAATTCGAATAAACTACTGTTGTCCCCTTTTTTTCATAATTTTAGTTTTAATAAATTCAGAAATAGACTAGACTGGGGAGGGGAGAGATATATTTTTTGCATTATATTTTTTACAGAATCTAAACATAAAGTAATTAATTTCTTTTTAATTCGATGATACGATATCTTTCCAACATAACCAACACGACATACATGTAAACACACACATATTAATTTTTTTTTTAAATCAATTAACTTAATTTGTACTAATATTTCTCTTTTTTTTTGGGGGGGGGGTATTTGTGAATAACTAATAATTTATAAATATAAGAACATAATGAACTTAAAGTATCCGTTTTAAATTTTTAAGTAAAGAACCCCCCCCCCCCCCTCAAAAAAAAAGAAAGGAAAAAAAGGAAAGAAAAAAGTCTAATAATTTTAAACGCTGTGATTGCCGGATCCTGGCTCGAATCTCCGGCCTATTTTTAGCGGCACTCGGGTCGGGCCTTACTTTATTTTACAAGCCTCGGATTGGCCTTGTCACTGCATTCTCCCAAGCCGAGCTCGAGATTTACTTTTTACTATAAGACTGGTTCGGGTCTAACCTTTTTTTCCTCGTAGCGATCGGAAGGGAACTCGTCTATAGCGAATTTTTATTTAATGTTATTCCGTCTTGGAGTATTTTACATTGTAGTATTTTTCAGATTTTTACGTCTCTAATGCGTAGAATAGCACATAATATGTGGATTAACAATATTAATATCAACTGGAACATTAACATACAAATTAACATTAATAAAAAAATGAATATCATAGCATAGGGTTCTTCTTTAAAAATAAGATTATAAACATAAAAAAAATCTAAAATATTAATTTTTGATTAGAACTTCTCAAACGAAAAAATCCATATTTTCTATAAATTTAACTATGACGGATCAGGCTAAAAAGAAGATTTTAACTTTTTTCTTGTCGGGTCAATAACTGTTTTGTACGAAGCAAGTTGGCCGAATATTTATGTTTTTTACCAACCAGGTCATTATTTTTTATAAGTTCTGGGCTGGTACAGGACTGAAAATTTCGGCTCTTACAACAAAAATACATCTTTTATCTAAAAACTAAAGCAAAATAATTCGAGCATGCATTTAAAAATTCTCTTTTGTGCGATATACGTGATAGAAGACATAAAATTGCGCCATTTTTACAGCCAACCAACCAATCGTTAATGAGTCGGGAGTCGACTCATTAACCAAGTGAATCGAGTCAGAGTCGACTCCTCAAGATGAATCGAAATGCCCAACCCTATTTTAGATAATTAATAATTAGTTCTACTTCCATAAGCATATTTTTAATCTAACAAATACTGAATGACATCCGTTTATTATTTACAGGGGTTAGTAAACCACCCTAGTCGGGTAGAGGGGGGTGTAGACTCGTAAATTTCCGTAAGGGAAATCGAGTTTGGTTGCGGTCTCCGCTATTTAGTAAGAATACCATGAATAAGTGAAGAGAAGGTAGGCATACACATACCTTCCCTTTATTTAAGTGTTGTAACCATACAGTGTGTAGCTAAGAATCCTCGATCATCAATTTGAAACATAATTATTTAGAAATATCTGGTGTGAAATTTAAATAAAAATTTCTTTTTTGTTATATTTAAAAAGTATTACGATCACTTAATTATTTTTATATACTATTTTTAAATATATATTCTTGAAAACTGGTAGAAATGTTACAATGCGTAACACTTATTTTCGCCATCGAATAAAACTAGATAAAAAAAAGAATATTGCCCAGTTAAACTGATGGCATTGAGCTCACAGGCTACGCATATTAATTGTACATTACAGCCTTGTATTTTCGTTATTCCGTTCGAAAAAAAAAAACTAAGAAAGGGAAACAGCTCTCCCCTTTCTCCTTTTTTATACTTAATCATTGAACCTCCTAAACTATCAAATTATCGTATTAAAAAATCTATATCCAAAATTCAGAGCAAATCGGATAATTCTTAATAAAAACCCATTTAGCATTTATATAATTTTTAAAGGAGTTATTCCCCTCTTTTATACTTAACCATTAAACTTCCAAAACTATTCAGAGATTTGAACGAAATCTGACAATTCTGATTGAAAAATCCATTTATACAATTTAAGGGGAAGGGCATTAGAACCCCCGTTCTCCCTGTGTTATACTTATTGAATGAACACCTAATAACAGCCACGGACTCGCCTCATCAGAATGATCCTATATCTAAATTTTGAACGAAAACTGTTAATTCTGCATGAAAATCCCGTTTATATCAATTAAGGGGAGGGGCATGAGCCCCCCCGTTCCCCCTGTTTATACTTATTCAATGAACACCTAATAACAGTCACGGAATCGCTTCATCAGAATGATCCTATATCTAAATTTTGAACGAAAACTGTTAATTCTGCATGAAAATCTCATTTATATCAATTAAGGGGAGGGCATGAGCCCCCCGTTCCCCCTCTTATACATATCGAATGAACTCCAAAAACTAATCAGGGAAGCGCCTTATCAGGATATACCTATATACAAAATTTCAAGTGGATCCGATATTTTTATCATGAGTTATCGCGTTACGCACGAACGTACGAACGAGCATACAGAACGGACGGGCACATAAGCTCTCAGGCTATGATAGCCTGTGAGCTAAAAACCAGATGTGTCTAAAAAGTTTAGGAACAAAATTCATGAATTTAGTTAAAAATTTCTCAGAATTTCCATATATTTTATTTATAAAATGCATTTTTATGAAAATTTTCAATATATTAATGGAAATAAGCCTTTAATTAAGATTTTCCTTTTCTAGTAGCGGGCAGTTCACTATGTAGATTTGATTGTTTATTTATTTATTTATTTATTTTTTATTATTTATTATAGATGTTTATTATGTTGAATCAAATAGTTTTTACGAATACAATTTTTGTACGAACTATACATATTATCTATTGTCGATTTTTCATGTAATTTACAATCAAGTTAATGATTATAATAAAAAGAATATTGCCCAGTTAAACTGATGGCATTGAGCTCACAGGCTACGCATACTAATTGTACATTACAGCCTTGTATTTTCGTTAATTCCATTCGAAAAAAAATTAAGAAGGGGAGACAGCCTCTTCCCTTTTTATACTTAATCATTTAACCTCCTAAACTAACAAGGACATGATTTATCATACAAAAAAACTATATCCAAATTTCAGAGCAAATCGGATAATTCTTAATAAAAACCCATTTAGCATTTATATAATTTAAGAGGAGTTATTCCCCTCTTTTATACTTAACCATTAAACTTCCAAAACTATTCAGAGATTTGAACGAAATCTGACAATTCTGCTTGAATAATCCATTTATACAAGTTAAGGGGAGGGGCATTAAAACCCCGCCCCCCTTGTTTATACTTATTCAATGAGCACCTTATAATAGCCACGGACTCGCCTCATCAGAATGATCCTACATCTAAATTTTGAACGAAAACTGTTAATTCTGCATGAAAATCCCGTTTATATTAATTAAGGGGAGGGGCATGAGCCCCCCGTTCCCCCTGTTTATACTTATTCAATGAACACCTAATAACAGCCACGGTATCGCCTTATCATAATGATCCCATATCTAAATTATGAAGGAAAACTGTTAATTCTGTATGAAAATCCTGTTTATATCAATTAAGGGGAGGGGCATGAGCCCCCCGTTTCCCCTGTTTAAACTTATTCAATGAACACCTAATAACAGTCACGGAATCGCCTCATCAGAATGATCCTATACCTAAATTTTGAACGAAAACTGTTAATTCTGCGTGAAAATCCCGTTTGTATCAATTAAAGGGAGGGCATGAGCCCCCCGTTCCCCCTCTTATAGATATCGAATGAACTCCAAAAACTAATCAGGGAAGCACCTTATCAGGATATACCTATATACAAAATTTCAAGTGGATCCGATATTTTTATCATGAGTTATCGCGTTACGCACGAACATACATACAGAACGGACGGGCACATAAGCTCTCAGGCTATGATAGCCTGTGAGCTAAAAAGTTTTTTTTATAAATACATGTGTGAGTGTCTATTGTAAAAAAAAAAGTAACTAACACTGTCACCGCCCCTGACAATATTTTTTAATTTTTATTTATTTTATTTATATTTATTTATTTATTTATTTATTTTTGTGACTTAGGGTACTTCTTCGCTAATATTAAGAAAACTATTGCACACAAAATTATGAAAATTGGTGGTATTATATAGAAATATTTGATAAATACTCAGATACAGACAGCTTTTAAATCGAATAATTTTAAAAGACATTTAATGTTAAAGTTGGTCAAAATCATTCCATTTAAAATGTTTTATTGAAACAAAAACTATACACGGAAATTTAAACATTTCAAAATCATTTTATACATTAGAAGTTCCTGGTGTGCAGACAGCATTTATTATTTTTTATTTGACTCATTTTTAAATATTTTTTATCATTAAAAATTCAAATTTCAGCCTTTTGAGAGAAATTTTTTACATATTTTTGAAAATGTAATTGCTTCAAATTGCTGCTGAATAATAATAATAATAATAATAAATGAAAATTGAAAAAATCTTAAAACTGAAAAAATATTTACTCTCGACTATCACAAACAAAAAAATAAACATTCGAATTAATGCGGAAAAATGGTGAAAATTAAAATAAAAAATTATTCATAAAGCTCTGAATAATTTTTAATTTTAATGAATCAAAAACATGAAATCAAAATTATTCAAAAGAAACATGCTTCAAAAAAAAAAAAAAAAAAAAAAAAAAAGGAATAACCCCACAGACACTCGACTTAAGGCCGTAAGCTGGTTTCGTCGCGGCCAAAAGGAGTTAAGGCCATTTGTACAAAAACAATGCTGTACCGCAAGTGAGCCGCCGCTAATTGCGGCAGCTATCGGCGAGCCGTTAACGGCTCGGTGATGACAGAACTGTTGCATTTATTTTGCTGGTAAACTCTTAATGGTCGGTTTCGGGCAAAAAAGTAATGGCCCTCCAACATCTAGAAAGCAGAGGGCTAGTATAAACTGACCAGCATTTTCATTTTAAAAAAGAAAATGTATACATTTTTGGTCTTTATTTATTTTATTATTATTATTATTATTTTAAATCTGGGTTTTAATAAGAATAGGCATACTTTACGAGATTTATATTTAAAACAATAAAATAGATGACATATTTTATTTAGTTTGAAAATATTTTTATAAAAAATAAAAATTGTCTCCAAAATGTATACAGAATTCCAAGTTTTTTCTTCACCGGCACACTTTTACATTCATTATTTATAAAAAAGAGTTGAAAAAAAATGAATAAATATTTAAAATATAGTAAAATAATTTAAAATAAATATTAAAACAGAAAAATGCTTTTAGATTGTGCCTAAATCAGTCCATTTCCACCCCTCCCCCTCCTCTCCATTACTCAGTCATGCAAAATTTTCGCATGCATGCATAATATATTTCTAAAATTGTCGATTTCAGTATCTCTAAAATTGGCTTAAAAATACAATTAGGTTAACATTTTTTTTTCTCTAGGAAAGATCATTCTAAAATATAAAAAATGATGTTATCAGAAAAAAAAGAAAGAATGTCTTTTGATTTATTTGCATCTGCAAACGCGGAAACAAGGGAGAGGTTATAGGGCTAATAATTCTCCCCATGTTTCTATAGAACAATACATTAAAAAAAATTGTTTATTTTGTATCAAAAATGTTTTGATATTTCAATGCTTAAATATATGCTTTTGATACATTTTGTTATATCCACAGGTTCGAAACTATTAAATTCGAAAAAAGTTCATTCTATGTCTATAGATTCACAGGAACTTGAAAATCTTTCAACTTTATACTAATTTCCGTCTAATATCGAGTCCGCCATACAGAGAGTATATACTGTATTTGTATTGCTACATTTATTTTGCTAAACAAAGGATTTCTTAAGAAAATAATTGTGAATTCAAACAAAAGATTTGTTTTATTAAATTGTGATTTTTAAAAGACATTTTCATTTTCGTTAAAAGGCATTTTCGTTCCCCCCTCCCCCTTTCCTCAGCAGATGATGAAATTTTATAAAAGCTTTTTTAACTTTCAAAAACAGAGAAAAAAAAATTCTTGTAACAAAAAAATAAGTTTGAAAAACATATTAATGAAGACAAGTTTTTATTATTATTATTATTATTTAATCTATAATTATATATTTTGTTAAATAATAACAAGTAAAAATATCCCCTTAAAACATTTTCTTTTTCCCAATATGTCCACTAAAAAACATTTGGCGATTAGGGGAAGTAGAGAAGGGTGCTCAAGGTCACTATTGCCTGGGGGGAATTTCTTGGAATTTATGTGGGGTTCGCTAGTGAAACTGGACATTATCCGAGGGATTTGAAGCTTTCAATTTTGCATTATCATTCTTCTTTCCATTTCCACTGTAGTTGTAGTATGCAGTTACAAGCATATAACGTAAGTAGAAATTCTCCAAAGAAAATTATCCAGATTAATATAGTAAGTGTTACCTAGTCTTATATGTTTATTCATTAAAATTTTAATAGATTAGAATCTGAGTTTATTTTTGCATCATTGTTTTTAACATTAAATCGTTGTAGAGTAATGTAATATAAATCTATGTAAAATTTTTACCAAACATAGAATATTTACTTATAGGATAGAATATTTACTTATGTTATTTCCAGTGCAAAGCATGTGATTAAGAAATATCGCAAAAATGTGATAATTTTAATTTAATTAAAGTTTATTCTTATTGTTGAATCGTTTCGAAGTAATTATTTTCATTTTACGACTATGTACACGTATGCTATAAAAAATATTGTGAAGTCTTGAATAGTTTATTATATGTAAAGTTTATCCTTATTTGAACAGGTAAAACATACTTTTTTTTTCATGTGCGTTTAAATTAGTAATACAGGGCATATGTTTAAAAAATACCAGAAAAGCTTGATAATCTTAATTTAAATAAAATTTATTCTTATTGTTGTTACCGTATTTTTTAGAATAATGATTGGTATTTTGGTATCGTGTATGGATAATATTAGATAATATTTAATATAGATTGCCTTTATCATATTAATATTTTTGTAAATTAAGAAAATATTGAGCGTATTGTTTATTTTTTTTTCTCAAAATTTAGAATTTTCTCGTCGTTTTACAGAATTGTATGTTATTTTCCGATCATGTCATAAAAATACTGTAAAAGCATAGTAGTTTAAATTTATTTTTATTGTTAAAAAAATCGATAAATTTTTTTCGCATTATTTAATACCCGTAAAATTTAGACTAGCATAGAAAATTTTATTCATTAAACAATAGGATAAAGTTAAAAACAGAAAAAAATTTAATTCAATAAAATTGTGTAAAATCATTAAAATAATGATGACATTTAAAATTACTGCAACGATTGAAAAGATTAAACTACGTTTGTGAGGTATTGACTATTGGTGTAACATTTGAATACTGTTGCTACTTTACTCAAGCGAAAACACCTCCTTGCTAATGTTCATCCTATGGAAGCAAAAAATTAAAATATCTCTTTCCATTTCAATAATATGCACGATAATTTTCGGCATGTAATCCGCGGATTAAACAATTCTGTTTTGATCCAGAAATTTTATTTAGTAAATGAAGCTAAATGTTTACCGTTATCCAATAAATTAAAGTTTATTTAAAATATTTCTGAGTCGAAAAGTGATTGTTTGATTAGGGAATTATACACCGAGAATTACGGTTTGTATATATATATGTATATTGCATTGGTTTGCTGGTGTTGATTTCTGAAAAGAGCTCGTTTAGTTTTCCAAATTTGTTACTTTGTTCATAGTTTTTTTTTTTAAAATTAGGATATTATGTTTTTCAAAAGCAAAACATACTAAAAATAAAAAACTGTAAAGAAAAAAAAAATTGTAAAGATCCACCTCAGTTATCCAGTGCAAGAAAAAATATTAAAATTCAAATTAGAACGACATATTTACCCCCCCCCTCCTCCTCCCAACCTTATTATTAACATTAACAAGTGTGTGTTTTCGTGTGAGTAAAGTTTTTCTTAAGCTCTGAAAGAAAAATCTAAATGTGAAATTTAAAAATATTTAAATGATGCAAATATAACGATTGTTTCTCAGATTATAATTTAATAAAGTTTTAATAAATTAGCATATACTGGTAACCCGCTTACCAATAAATGTAAAAATCACATTCAAGGAAAGAAAAAAATATATATTTACAAATACATGAAATTTAAATGTAATACACATAACAGATCATACTAAGGTTACATAAATTGTTTAGGGGTAAATTCAAAGTTTGGTCTATGAAAATTTCTTGCTACAAAATTACTTAAATGATGAATTGTTTTTCCTGAAAAACAATATGTTAATAATCCTTCAGTAATTTTTTCAAAATATACATAAAAAATTTATTTATCTTGAACTCTTTTCAAACACAATGCTTGATATATTTTGAATTAAATAAATAATTTATTCTTATCAATTAATACTTTTAAAATGTACAATAATTTATGTAATTTTAAAATTATGTAAATTGTTCAGGCATGGATTCAAAATTTGATGTATAAAAAATATTTCCTGGAAGATTTTTTATATGATAAATGTTTTTGCATGAAAAACAATGCATTAATAATTAATATATTAATTATTATATTAATAATTCAATTTTTCAAAAGAATTGTGAATTTACTATTTTTAAACTTTCTAAAATTTAAAATCTAATTTGTGGCATAGCGAAATTATTAATTAGTTTATTTTTTTCAATTAGTACTTTTAAAATGTTTATGAAATGCAACTATTTAGAAATGGCATTACATACAAATTTTTAAAATACATAATTAGAAAAAATAAAATTAATAAATTCACTTTGCCAAATAATGGGTTTGAAAAATTTTCAAAAAAGTTTAAAAATAAATAAATTTATAATTCTTTTGAAAAAATTATGTAAATAATTATTAATATATTGTTTTCTTGCAAAAACACTTATCTTCTAAACAATCTTCCGAGAAATATCGTTTATAGACCAAATTTTGAATTTATGCTTAATGGGATGAAATTGGCAGGCTTTTGGCTAGTTAAAATTTAAAATACACCATAAAAGGTCTTTTTATGGGCAGCTTTTGGCTAAATTTAATTCTTACAAACATAAATGGCTGGACTGGGGCGAACTTCTGGTCAACCTTTATTGTTAATGGCCTTTAAAAGAATAACTGTGGCCAGTTTGAGGCTGTCTGATGTTTATTGTAAAACATTAATAGCGCGTTTGTGGGCAACTTCTTGTATTATGACCTTGTGGCCACATTCTGGCCGGCGTGACAGTTTTTTGATTGAGCCATTACGGCCAAAGATGGCGGGCCGTTATCAAACACTTCGGGCCAACGTTAACATGCCACGAATGGCCCACAAGTTATGTGTTTGTTGGGAAGTGATTTTTTAGTGATTATGCATAAAACTATGCATAACAGTGTGTATTTTTTAACTGTAAAAATAAAATGACTTTGAACCGATATTTTGCTTTTAATGTAATTAAATTTTAAGTTATTAAAATACGGAAACATCTGAAAAACGGCAACTTACGAAGTACGGCCACTTTATCGTGCTGCCAATGCTGCCCGATATTTAGAAGTTTCATTGTATTTAAAAATATTTCAGTTCTTTTTTAATATATATTAAAACTCAGCTCAGTGCATGGATAAGTGCAATAGTAGTAATTAATACAAATGAAATTGGGATACATTGAATTGTTGAGTGTGCTGGTGTCTGGCGTAAGTAAGAAATTTTTCTAGAAAAAGTGGCACAACCCACAATTTTTTTAAATGACAATGATTAAATGTTATGAAGAAAATGTTAGAATTTATCTTTCTTCGTCATTCTGTATTACATTTGAACTAAAAAGTTGTGTAGTCGTTAAAGATCGACCGAAAACTCAGTTTCGGTTTCGACCCAAAATGTGAGTTTCGTCGAAATTCCGTTACATAATATGTATTATAAAATTCATTATTCAAGGCAAATCATGGAATGTATGCTTACAACATTTATGGGCACTTATCAGTTAGCCAGGCATCAGCGTATATCCATATATATCTATAGATATATATATACATACATGTGTACATAATATACATATATCTTTTATCTATACATATGTATAGATATATACATATACTGGGTGTCCCAAAAATGACTGAAGGATTTTAAAATTCAATAACTTGCAAACGGTGACAGCTGTTTAAAAAATTTTTGCAGGAGGGTTATGTATAATGTCAGGAGTTTTTTTACCGTAATTTTCGCTTTGGTTCGAATTTCAAACAATAGGTGGCGCTGACGGCGATTGAAGGCCAGGTCGACGCTTCACTCAGCACAGATCACCTTGCCTTCAAACGCCGTCAGCGCCGCCTATTGTTTGAAATTCGAACTAAAATAAAAAATTACGGTAAAAAACTCCTGACATTATACATAACACTCCTGCAAAAAATTTTTAAATAGCTTTCACCGTTTGCAAGTTATTGAATTTTAAAATCCATCAGTCATTTTTGGGACACCAGATATATATATATATATATATATATATATATATATATATATATATATATATATATATACAGGGTGATTCTAAATTGTTTTCACAAAAAAAAGAAGGGTGATAGTACACATCAAGACAAACAATATTAAATAGGAAATTAAGGGTCCCAAACGTTTTCCGAAGGAGATAGGTGCCATTAAAGTTTAGGTTCCATAATTTCAAATAAACATAAAAAACGTAAAAATTGATCGTTTGATTTGCGGTTTTCACTAAAACTATTATTTATTTCAGTATTGTCTTCAAATATATATATATATATATATATATAAAGATAAATTTCAAAAAATGCCGATAGAGGGTGCTTGAGATTTTGGGAGTAACGAACAACTACATTTTGCCGTTATTTTTTACATCTCATTAAATGTTTTCGGAAGCTTGGACTTAAATTTTGAGCTTAAAATCTGAATAGTTGGGAGTGGTTAAGTAGCACAAATTGAACTATGTTCAGAGGGTTAAAATTTGAAATGATTATAAAAAACGGAAAAATTGGTTCATTGATTTACGGTTTTCAGTAAAACTATTCGTTATGTCGTTATTTTCATAAAAATAAATTATAAAGATAAATTTCAAAAAATATCGATAGAGGGCGCTTTAGACTTTGCAGTAATGAAAAACTATTTTTTGCCGTTATTTTTTGCATCTCATTAAATGTTTTCGGAAGCTTAGACTTAAATTTTGAGCTCAAAATCTGAACAGCAGGGAGTGATTAAGAAGCGCATACTGAATTGTGTTTAAGCAGTGGGGGGAGGTTCAGATTTCAAGTAATTATAGAAAATGAAAAAATTGGTCTATTCGTTGGCGGTTTAAAATAAAACTATTCTTTAAGTCAGTATCTTCTTGGAAATAAATTTTAAAGATAAATTTCAAAAAATTCCGTTAGAGGGCGCCTTAAACATGAGAGTAATGAACAACTAATTTTAACCATCTTTTTTTTTTTTTTTTTTTTTTTTGTATTTAATTAAATGCTTGCAAAAGCTTATTAAATGTTTTCGGAAGCTTAGATTTAAACTTAAATTTTGAGCTCAAATTCTGAATCGTTGGGAGGGGTTAAGAAGCGCAAACTAAGTGTATTCAAGAGTTGAAATTTAACTCTTCTCCC
This sequence comes from Maratus speculifer, assembly GCA_964019185.1. Classification (NCBI taxonomy): domain Eukaryota; kingdom Metazoa; phylum Arthropoda; class Arachnida; order Araneae; family Salticidae; genus Maratus; species Maratus speculifer. The sequence goes on along the minus strand of OZ025301.1, from coordinate 156,003,521 downwards.
CCCTCGAACACAATTCAATTTTTCGCCAATTAAACACTCCCAACAATTCAGAATTTGATCCCAAAATTTAAGTCTATGCATTTAAAAGCATTTAATGAGATTAAAAAAATAATGGTTAAAAATAGAGGTACACTACTAAAAAGTCCATTGCGCCCTCTTTCGGCATTTTGTGTGAAATTTAATTTCAAGAAAATACTGATTTAAAGAGTAGTTTTAGCGAAAACCGCAAACGAATCGAACAATTTTTCCGTTTTTTATAATCATTTGAAATTTGAACCCTCTGAACACAGTTCAGTTTGTCTACTTAACCACTCCCAACTATTCAGATTTTGAGCTCGAAATTTAAGATTAAGTCTAAGTATACGAAAACATTTAATTAGATGCAAAAAATAACGCCAAAAAAAAAAAAAAAAAAAAAAAAACAGAGCTGTTCGTTACTTCAAAGTCTAAAGCGCCCTTTATCGGCATTTTTTGAAATTTATCTTTATAATTTTTTTCACGAAAATACCGACATAAAGAATAGTTTTAGTAAAAACCGCAAATCAATCGACCAATTTTTCCGTTTTTTATAATCATTTCACATTTGAACCCTCTAAACACAGCTCAATTTGTGCTACTTAACCACTCCCAACTATTCAGATTTTGAGCTCAAAATTTAAGTTTAAGTCTAAGCTTACGATAACATTTAATCAGCTAAAAAAAATCCGGCAAAAAATAGTTGTTCGTTACTCTAAAGTTTAAAGCGCCCTCTATCGGCATTTTTTGAAATTTATCTTCTTGATTTAATTTTTAAAAAATGCCGACATAAAGAATAATTTGTAGTGAAAATCGCAAATCAATCGACGGATTTTCCCGTTTTTTATGTTTATTTGAAATTTTGATCCCGAAATTTAATGGCGCTATCTCCTTTGGAAAACGTTTGGGTCCCTTGGTCTCCTATTTAGTACTGTCTGTCTTGATGTGTACTATCATTCCTCTTTTACTGTAAAAACAATTTAGAATCACACTGTATATATATATATACATACATATTAATTTCTAAAATGATTAAAAAGACAGCGGACATACAGGGATTTGTATGGCTCCGGGGGCTAGAGACTATATAGAGTTCAGAGGTACTTTTGTACATTGTACTTTTGTAAATTGTACTTTTTAGTCGTTGAAAACGCAAAATCTCAAAATTTCCGGAGGGAGGGGGGAGGAGCTTCAAATTCTCCGGTGGGAATGCCCCACCCCCTTGAGGCCATCCCCTAAATTCATCATTGCTCGTTAGATTTCGGCAAATGACACATTCGTTAAATTTTAGAAATACACTATATGGTCATTGATTACACTGGTCAACAGCTGTTTTGGTGCCGGGGTATTTTTAGCTGTTTTTATATGAATTTGATGTCCTGAATTCAAATATGGCATTAGTTTTTCTCTATCAGCTCAGTTTTTAAAGATAAACAACTTTTTTTGAAATATATGTTTCATTATTTTAAGGTAAAACCATGTAATAAAAATGCATGTAAAAATAAAATAAATACAGGATTTTTATTTTTTATAATACACAAATGTTAGTTTTTATTATTATGATATACACATATTCAAATAATAATTTTTGAATTATATTATATAAATATTTTTACTCGCAAAAATAGAGAAAAACGTCACTGATGAAACTGATACTCATTGAATGCTTCCAAAGCTTCTTTTCCGTGACATTCTGGAATATATTTTAGAACAGTGTCTTTTTAAACTCAAACTGTAATCTGAAACCCTTTGCATGTCTCATCTTTTTTGGTAGCGATCCTCCATAGTCTTAAAATTGTGGTGAAATCTTTCGGGCTGTTTATCACTTGTGCCTTCTTTATTTTCAAGAAAATGCTCTAAGTGGCAATGTAAATAGTGCACTTTAATGCTTCTAGTACACCCAAGAGATTTAAATCTAATATGCTTTTCATTTACCAGTTCTACATAGATTTCTCCTTTGCATTTGCCCGGAGTGTTTTTGTGAACTGCCACAAAAGAAGTGTAGGCTTTTTATTCAGCCTCATTCGTTGAATTTACGAAAGCAGGATCCTTAATCAGTTGTCTTATTTGTTGTCCGTTAAATATTCCTGCTTTAATATCTTCATAACTCAATTCGGGTGTTTTTACCTTACATATGCAAATCATGACCCGTTCTTATGGAGAATTTATACAAACTGCTTCATAGGACAGAGCTTGATATGCAGTGCAGAAAGTATGATTTTCTTTCGCCCAACTAAAGTGTTATTAATGACATTCCTTTCTCCAACATCCATGTTTTCTTTCTTAGGCCTCTCTTTTCTAATCTAGTGGCAGGGGCGTGCCAGCAGTATTCGGCGCCTGTGTGCGGAGCTGCATTTGGCGCCCTACCCCCCCCCCCTCACATTCTCTCGCATGCAAAAATAAAAATTTATTAAAAAAAAAAAAAAAACTATGAATATCTATAAACGTATAGTCGCCATTCTTTTGGAGTTTCTCTACCAGATCAAATAAAGGTTTTTGAACCAGAAAATTTATTTAATAAAAAGTGTCTTTAAAATTCTTACTTTATTTCACTAAATAAATAAATTTCTGTTTCCAAACATGCTTAAATTACTTGAAAAATAAAGAAGGATGTAAATAAAATTCGTAACACAGTAAAATCTGCGTAAATGAAAGCACTCTCTATCAGAATCCTGCGTTACGGTAAAATTTCATTATCCCGGAGAAAATAATTTAATGCAATAACAATAGATTGCATCTAAAAGAAAGAAGTTTGTTTTAATTTTGCATGTATTGGCGATGGCTAAGAGAATCTACCACACATAGAGATCTGAAAATTTGGATAATGATCGATGATGGTAGATGCACCGTGCACCTGACACTCATTTTTTTAAATTTTTTGTTAATTACCCGAAATATTAATTATCTTAATGATCCCTTAATGATCATCGCCAAATGGTGATCTTTCATTTCTCAACGAGACCATGCTTGTGTGCTTCCCCAAACTTTAAGCAGTCCTTCCCACTGTCCAAAAGCGTAGCGTTTGATTTTTTTCTGCATTTTCAAATTGGGATATAGTCAGATCCCGGTAGAATTACAAATAAATAAATAATAATAAATAAAGAAAAACGATTTCAATGGTATTTTTAATTACTATTTCAAAAAACTTTTTTATTTTACCACAATTCTCATCAGTTTTCAAGTTTTCAATTTTTCTAAAGTTTCAAACTTAAAAAAAAAAAAAAAAAAAAAAAAAAAACACTATTGATACATTTTCGGTATTTTTCAGGTTCTAATAACATATTTAGTGTGAAAATATTAATATTTAATGTTCAAAATATTCTTTGGAGCTATTTCAAGGATTCGCCAAACATATTTTTTCTCTCGGTGCAAATTATCTCAAGATTTTCCAATTAAAAAAATATGTGATTTAAATATCATTTCGCGTTAAAAAATAAATAAATATATATGAGGGATTGTGCGCATTTTAAAAATTTGTTTTATCAAGATTTTTTTTTTATGTCAAAATTGAAAGTTTTATATTTAAATGTCGGAAAATAAATACAAATTGACAGTTAGCTTGAAAAATCAGACCGGAACAAGAATAGCACCCCCGGTATACTCTACTGAAAGCAGTAGGAAAGCAATTCGAGCTTCGATTGGATGGATTTTCATTAAAAAATGAAAAATCATACAAATTCAATATTATACACTACTAACAATATTGGGTTTGTTCGAAAATATTTTTATTCAAAATTATAAAGTCAAATCAACATGCTGCTGAAGACATTGCCCTCCCTACACCCCATCGCTACATTCGTTTGGAAAAAAATAACATTCAATATTGGACTTTAGAATATTTAAGGTTATTGTAATTGGCCTAGGCTAGGCGATACAAGGCGGTTGGTTAGTAGGACATAAAGTGCACGGGATTTTTAAACGCTTTTTTCATAAATCTATATTTTTCCATTCATATTAACAGCCATCATTGTAGTTTCTAATTTATTTATGTATATATGGAACTTTTTTTGCCATTTTAGTCTCTGTAACGCCTATTGCTATGTACAGGGAGTGCAGGGAAAGGCTGCCCTTTCAATCTTCGAAAAAATAAGAAAATATGAACATCTATGGCCAAATTTAGTCTATCTTCAACAACTCTCCCCATTTTTCGCTATCATAGTAATTCCAGAGTACTGATAGGTAAAAGGTAGAAAAAAGGTATTTATTTCGCTCAAAAATCTATGGTGTGGAATTTTTTTTTTTGTTTTGTTTAATGCATAATAGTTTTCACAGAAATGATCATCAGCAGAAATGCTGAACAAAATTATTGCTTTAGCCCCTTAAAGTAAACTTTACTGTTTAAGTGCAAAAATCAGTGTTAAACATACAGCACGAAATGTCAACAGCTTCACAAACGGCTGATGCTACATTTTTACCAGTTAAAATTTATCCCATAGCTGACACCAGTATCTCCAATCAAAAATCTGTATACTGAACAGAACAAAGAACACTAACATACAAAAGGCTATACAAATGGCAAACTTTTGCCAATTTTTGGACCCCTGCTACCCATTACGATATCTTACGTTATCATTTCCCAATAACATTCTTTTTTCTTTACTGGTATACACAAGTATTATTTCAAACAAACTTTACACCTGTTTTCTTAACACTCCATCGGGAGCGCTGTATCTGAGAGATACATGCGTAAGAAATTCGTCGTTTTCGAAAAGAAAAGGGAGTTTCACGACCTTGACTTTCACAGTATCTGTTCTTCCGGTCATTTCCGTCCCTGGAATGCAGTGGTTTCGAATTTCCGGTTTCGCGCTTTGTTAAGGATTTGTATCTATTAGATACATGCGCCCGACAGCGTTTGTAGTTAGTTTCCCACTGATACTAGGTTAGAATACGTGAATACCTCAGTCTCTCCTGTTTAACTTTCGGCTTTGAAATGATAAATATTAAACGGTTTTTGGATTTGAATAACCCTAAAGACATAGAAATTGCCCATAAAATTTTATTTAGCGATGACAATGAAGATTCTGAACAGTTTGAAGAAAGTGACGATGAATAATATTTTAAAACTCATTTTTAAACAATATATGATGCTGAAATACAGAATGTATCTGTCAGATACAACGCGCCCGATGGTGCAACTTTTGAGGCGCGCCCGACGGAGTGTTAAACGCAGATTATATATGTGCATATACATAAGACAGAAGAATAGGAATGTCAAACATTGAGATATTGAATATTTTGAAAATAAATAATTTTAAAGTCATTTATTTTAATTTCCATTAATTAGTATTTTCATAAAAATAGTTAACAAACTAAAATTAAACTGTTGTAATAGCTTCATTTTACGATAAGAAAAGAATAAGAATAGGATGATGAACAATTCGAGTGTAAAACGAGTGAAATCTTAAATATCTTGTTAACTTTATATGTGTAAATAGGATGAGCAAGTGTTGAAACACTTATTTTAGTTACAATTTAGTACTTTTGCAAAAGCTGTGAAAGGTCCTCAAAACGAAATTAGATTTTAAAACAGAATTTCATTTGAATTTTTAGAATAGAAATTAATTTAGTTACCTTAGAATCTTTTCAAGGGAGGCTCAAAATGTTTTAGGGGAAGTTGAGCCGCCCATAGCACCCCCTTAGCTACGGCCCTGTGCATAGCCCCCAAGTTCTGGTTTTACATTGTTTCTCTATTCAGGATTCTCCAAATCGTCACCCGCGGACGCCACGATTGCGCCCTTAGATTTTCTTGGCACCCATTCCAATGTATCCTCTTACTTGCTATTTTTAAGATTAAAAATCATAAAGGGGGGGGGGGGAGTTGATCATATGATTAAAAATCATAAATTAAGGGATACATTAAATATATATATATATATATATATATTTGAATAGTTTTTTTTAATAGTTATCGATGACCTTAAATAAGTTTTAATTATTTAATGCTATTAAGTTGTTATTCAGTGATTAAATTTCTATAGCTTCTTCATCTACAAAATTTTTTAAGGTAGATTGCCCTCTGAAAATCTAATTTTATATTTATTTTGATTTAAATTATTGCTGCAAATTATTTCAAAATAGTTTCTGAATCTTGGAGGACGTATAGCAATCAGCGTGAGATATACGCGCATCATATAAGACGTTTCTAACATATAAGCCTACCTCTATATTCATGGACTGTTATTGTAGGGAAAACTTTTACCAGTATTTCCGAATAGTAATTATCTTATTTATGATAAATTCTGAAGTAAAGTGGCAATTGTTACTTAAAAATAATAAAAAAAAAAAAAAAAAAAAAAACAGGTGGAATTTAGCTTTTATGGTAATAAAACTGTATGTTATGCTTTTCCATCGAAGTGAGATAATAGTGTTGCATATTTAGCTGTGTGAATTACAGAGCCTTTCATTACTTATAACTATATGAGGTGCGCCTCTGTTTATAAAGGTTGAACAGGTCTTGTCTAAATGATTTATTAGAGGACTCATAAGTTGAACAAAATTTTAAAGAAAGAAATTAATATTTATAAAGAAGTTTGTATAAGGCAGACCTGCAAAAAATAATTGAGATGGCAAGAACATATAATACATTTTAGTATGATTAAATTAAGGATTTATTTTTTTTAAATATTTGCTCGTAAACTGGAATCTTTTGGCGCCTTTGCTACTTCGGCGCCTGTGTGTGCCGCACACTTTGCACACTGGGTCGGAACGCCCCTGTCTAGTGGTGTGTTTTATCCCTGCTATCCCAAAAATATAAAAACAATAGTATTTTGTGTAACTTCTTTGCTGTTCAAGGACAATCATCTGGAAAATATTTAGGAAGAACCAATTTTTTTAACAGTACTCTAAATTCATGAGAAAATACAAGATTGTCCTTTTAAGAGAAGAAGGGTAGTAGAAAATTTCGTTTTGTGTGATAAAATGTAAGTTTGGCTCTTTGTTCTAATAAATTTTTGTCTTTTAATCTTGAAACCAACCAGTAATTCAGAAGCTTCTTTTAAAACATTGAAATCCCTTTTGAAATCATTTAAATCAACCTGGTTAAAAAATTTAGGCATTGATGACGTCTCCTCATAATCACTGTTACCTTCACAGCTATCTAAAAGATGATCAGAAGGACAATATTCATCCTCACTAAGCTCTGGTAGCTGATAGCTGATGAAACGTTCGGATCGGTAGTTCATCTGAGTGAGGAAGTGGGGGGTCTTGAAGACACTAAATCAGGATAAGTTTTCTTATTACAATTGTTTCGATTAATTCAAATAGTATTCCAGTGCTAGGTAGAAATAATAGTCATAGAAATGGTTTTGGAGTTCTCTCCAAACCATAGGTAAGCCGAATTTGAGACTTATTCTTTTCCGTCAGCTCACTGTCATAAATGTTCTATACAAGTTTTACACACCTGTTGCGGTGCGCAGATTTTATCCTGATTACCAAGTCTAACCCCAAAGTATCCAAGATAAGCTCTCTTTACAAAGTCAGTAACATATTTTCTATGTTCTTTCAACTTTTATTCTCCGCATAAGTAGCAAAACTTATCTGGATGATTTATACAACTTTTTCTACTTGAACTCATTTAAATTCCATTCTACAACGCAAACACAACAATCTACAACACTACGAGTTTTACGTTAAATTGATACGAATTCTACCTTAAACACAAATATCATGGAAGTTCAAAAACTTTAGAAAGTAAAAGAAAGCCAGTTTTGTTTCCATGGAGCGAACTCTGAAACTAACCTTATCTCTTGGAGGCTTTTACATTTGGTTTTATGGAGGAGCGGCGTGAAATCCTAAGCATGCGCAGATCCTCAGTTTTGCTTGCACATTTGTTTTTTGTTTTTTTCAAGATCTTGTGGTATTTCAACGTCTTTCTAATCGCCTTGAGCGTCGTTACAGGGCTATGTATCATAAGGTCAGTTTAAGTGTTCAAGGTCACTTTAGTTCTAAAAAATCTTTAGTTTGCTTTGCATATCTAAAAAAGTAGAGCTGATAGAGAAAAACTGGTTGCATATTTGGAATCAGCGGCCCAAAAATATCCAAAATCAGTTGTAAAATCTCAGGCACCAAAAAAAAATTTTTTTTTGTAGGCCTGTGTAATGATACTATTAATGAAACGAAATTTAAAATAAAAACAAATTTGAAGAAATTTAAAAATGATGTTGAATCGAGAAACGCTAGTTCGTTGTCATACGCTAGTACGGTTCCTTATGTTATTACACGATTGCCTACTGTAAATTTGCCAAAATTAATATTCCGAATTTTAAAGGCGATCCTAATACATTTCTTGAATTTATCAATAGTTTTAAAAATACTATTGATGTTAATGATAATTTGACAAAAATAGAAAAATTAATTTATTTGAAATCATTTTTGTCTGGTGAAGACTATAAAACGGTATCTGGATTAGCCCTAACAGAAAGTAATTACGATCACTCGCTAGATTTACTAGAAAAAAGATATGGTAAAACGGAAATTTTAATTAGCGGTTTTATAAATAAATTATTAGAAATCGAATCGATCAGGTCATGCTCGAATACGAAAATGTTGAGAAATTTGTATGACGAATGCGAAATAAGCATTAGAAATTTGCAGGCGATAGGAGTAGCTACCGACAATTTTGGGTATTTACTAATCCCTATCATTAAGGCAATTACCTCATAATTTGGTAATTGAATTTCAAAGGAAAAAGGATAACGAAAAGCCGGGGGATGTTAATGAATTAATGAAATTTATAAAATTTGAGATTGATTCAAGGGAAGCGGCAACTGTTATATCAGGAAATTCCTTAAAAAGTCCAGAAAAATCTCGATGGGAAAAAAATGCTCCTGCCAGAACAAAGGGTAATTTTCCCACTTCAGTTGCGCTGAACACGGTCGTAAAAAATGTTTGTGTATTCTGTAATTCGAATCATAATAGTTTAAAATGTAAGGAAATGACGGATGAACAAAAGCGTTATAAGTTAAAAAAAGAAGGAAGATGTTACTGATGTTTTTATAAGAACCACCTATTATCTCTATGTAAAGCTAAAATACAACCGTGTGAGCTATGCAAGAGTTTTCAGCATAATTATTTGTTTTGCCCCGCTAAGAAATCCTCTGAAATTAGTCCCGTTGAGAATACTAAAAAATCAGAAATTGTACAAAATCAAGAAAATCAAGCGGTTGTATCATCTGTTATTAAAACTCAAAATTTTCCAGAAAAATATTCGACAATTTTGCAAACGGTGTGCGTACAGGTAATGGGTGATTCCAAGAAATTAAGTACAAGGCTATTATATAATATGATTCTGCATCTTCGCGCACATTTATTGCAAAGAATTTAGCAACTGCTTTAAAACTAAATCCAGTAAAAAGAGAGAAATTGCTAGTTTATACTTTCGCGAATCGTAACACCATAGAACAAGAGTATGATTTAGTGGACATTACTATAATTAGTCGTCATCCTCCGTATGAAAGGATAACAGTTCAGGCGCTCGTGTCAGAAATAATTAGTGCGACTCAAGTAAAATCGCACATTGATTCGCAGCTCATAAATAAATTCCGTTTAGATGAAAATGAGTTTGCTGACAGATTTATTAATGAAAAGACTGTACAAATATTATTGGGATGTGATTATATGTTTGCGACAATCACGGGAGGGGTAGAGAAAATCAGTAAATATTTATTTATTCAACCAACAATATTTGGAAAAACTTTAATTGGACGAATGCATAGCAATAATGTAAATGGAACTTCTTGTTTTAAGGTCATTTGTACATCAACAGACAATGATTTAAGAAAATTGTGGGATGTGGATAATTTTTTATCCTTTCCTACTGATATTCAAAACGACGAAAAATATGAGGTGGTTACGCAATTTCAGAGGGAAATAATTTTCGAGAATCAAAGGTATATCGCGCCGCTTTTATGGTCGTCTCAAGTAAACAAACAAAGTTTATCAAATAATTACGAAGTTGCGAAACAGAGATTTGTGGGTCTGGAAAAGAGATTAAGGGGTAATAAATCTTTATTTCAGAAATATAACGAAATTATGAAAGAACAATTAAGTGAAGGTATTATTCAAAAGTGCGATACTAATTGCTTTATTGGTTACGTAATGCCACACCAAATCATTTTTAGACCAGATTCTTCTAGTACAAAATCAAGAATTGTTTATGATGCTAGCAGTAAAAAAAATAATGAAAAAAGTGTAAATGATTGTCTTTTCGCTGGAGAAAATTTAAATCCTAATTTAATTGACATAATATTAAATTTCAGGTTTCATAAAATTGCTTTTTTGGGCGATATTGCTAGAGCATTCTTGCAAATAGAAGTGTCTAAAGAGAACAGGAATTATTTGTGTTTTTTATATTTTGATGATTGTGACATAGATAAGCCTGTGACTTTATATCATTTTAACCGACATTGTTTTGGCGTCACGAGCTCCCCGTACGTGTTGGCTTCGACAATTAAGAAACATATTAGAAAGTACAAAGAAATTAATCCTATAGCTTATAATATGTTAGACAATTTTTTTATACGTGGACGATTTGGCATTTGGGGCTCCGACAGTTCAAGAAGCTTTCAATTTATCAGCTTCTGCTGTCTCAATACTTAAGGATGCGAATATGAACTTGAGAAAGCTTAATACAAATTCTTTAGAATTAAGGGAATTATGGAAGAATGGTAACCCAGTTATAGAAACAGACGAAAGTCATTCAAAATTAAAAATTCTGGGACTTAATTGGGATAATATAAAAGACGTCCTGTCAATAGATTTTAAGGCGTTTATGTCAGATGGTGATAATTTGCAATACACCAAAAGACATGTTTTGCACAGCGCTGCCAAAATATTCGATCCTATCGGATTCATATCGCCATTCTTAATTAGAATTAAATTACTTCTTCAGGAGTTATGGGAACGCGGTTTAGAATGGGACGACACACTTCCTAAAGAATTTAAAGAAAAATATGAAAAATGGTATAGCGAAATAAAACTGTTAGGAAAGATTCAGGTAACCAGGTATTATTTTAACACAGATAATATTTTAGATGATAAAGTTCAACTTCATCTTTTTTCTGATGCTTCGTTAAAATCTTACGGGGCGGTGGGCTACTTCAGATACCAGACTTCCGAGGGCTTTTCTAAAACTTGTTTTGTAATTTCTAAAGCTCGTGTGGCCCCTTTAAAAAGAATCACTTTGCCGAGATTAGAGCTTCTAGGTGAATTAATAGCTGCCAGAATAGCCAGCCATCTAAAAAATGTTTTCAATAATATTCAAAGAGTAGTGTTCTGGACGGACTCCACAATAACGTTGAACTGGATCAAAAATTCTGCTGCCAAATGGAAGCCCTTTGTTGCGAACAGGGTGGCAGAAATACAAGAAAATTCTGACCCCAGTGCATGGAGACATGTCAGCAGTAAAGATAATCCTGCTGTTATGCTCACTAGAGGACTCACTTCCAAAGAATTAGCCAGTAATAAGCACTGGTGGCATGGCCCGGATTGGCTAAGTAAATCCGAAAATTTTTGGCCAAAACTTGATAATAACGTAAAATCTTCTTTTTCTAACATTGAAATGGGATCCAGAGATAAAATCGTCGTGAACTCGGTTATTACTCGTGAAAGAATCATCGACATTAATAGATATTCTAATTTAAATAAATTGTTGAGAATAACAGCCTATGTATTGCGTTTCATAAATTTGACTAGGCATAAACAAGATAATCGAGACACTTTAACAATGGAAGAACTCCAGGAAGCGGAAAATTATTGGATAAGACAAATTCAAAATGAAAAATACTTTGTAGAAATTAAATGTTTGGAAAAGGCAAAACCCCTTCCTAGAGATTCTAGTCTCATGAAATTAAATCCTTTTCTGGATGCTGAGGGCATCTTACGTGTTTACGGGCGACTTTCAAAATCTAACATCTTACTAGAAAATGAAAAGTATCCGATTATTCTGCCGCCCAAAACTAAATTAGCCGAGTTAATTATTTGGAATGCACATGAGAAAGTGTATCATTCTTCAGTGACACATACGCTTGTTGAAATCAGAGAAAGGTTCTGGCTTCTAAAAGCCAGAAAAACGATAAAGGGTCTACTCAAGAAATGTGTTGTCTGCAAACGATTTTCTGCGAATCCAGGAGACCAGACAGTAGCTCCGTTGCCACCTGATCGTATTGAACAGTCTCCACCATTTAATATTCTAGGATGTGACTTCGCAGGTCCCTTATTCGTAAAAGACAAGACAAATAAACAATATATTTTACTTCTTACCTGTGCTGTAACAAGAAATGTTCATTTGGAACTGGTAGACAGTTTATCTACGCAAGCCTTCTTTCTCGCATTTAGAAGGTTTATAGCTAGACGGGGTTTATGCTCCGTAATTTATTCCGACAATGCATGTACATTTAAACGTGTTGAACTAGAATTAAAGAAACTTTGGAGCTTAGTAGCTCATCCAGAGGTGAAAGAATTTTTTGCTTCCCATAAAATAAAATAGAAATATATAGTAGAAAAGGCCGCCTGGTGGGATGGCTTTTATGAAAGGATGGTGCGAAGTGTTAAAACAGCCCTACGGAAAACGTTAGGCAAAGCATCATTAACTTATAACGAACTGTCCACCATAGTAGCTGAAATAGAAGGCACCATAAATTCTAGACCCATCACTTACATGAGTGATGAAAGCCAGGACCCCGTACCATTGTGCCCAGCACATTTTTTGATAGGGAGAAGAATAACTTCTCTCCCTCCAGCACGCCTGCACCTTGACTCGAATTTCTCTTCCAGGAAAGAATTGCTTAAATCTTATAATTATCGAGAAAAATTGATGAGATTGTTTTGGTCCCGATGGAAAGAAGATTATTTATTAAATTTGAGATCAGCCCACCAAAGTATAAACAAAACTAATATTCCCCAATTTAAAATAAACGATATTGTCTTAATAAAAGACGATAGTTTACCCAGAAATTTCTGGAGTTTAGGTAAAATTATAGAAACCTTTCCTGGAAGAGACGGCAAGGTGAGGGCCTGCAAAATAAAAACTCAAAAATCTGTTTTGAGAAGACCGGTGCAATTACTCTATAATTTGGAACTCAATGACAATTGACTGTTTTTAGTGAAATTTGCATTGTAATCTTTTCTTTTATTATTCTAGTTGAAGTGTATGTCCAGAATTCTTAAAGTGTTTAAAGTATGTATATTCTTATTATATTTTGAAATTTGTATTTGATTTAATGTATCGTATTGCAACATATATTGTGATGAACCCCATAGGTTCATGGGGGGGGGGGGGCAAGGTGTTACAAATCACGTGTGAAGCAACCCAAAGACGCCGTGCGGTCGCCAATGGAAAGCCACCTGTGGCGCAATGTTTTGTTTTAAAAGGTAGAAGTTATTACGAATTCTCGATGCGAGGAAGAATATTTTACTTCCCCGTAAAAATATGTATATTTTTTATGTAAATATTAGTGTTAGTGTCTGTTCAACTATATATGTGTGTGTCGTGGAAATAAAATGAAAAAAATGCCAAAAGGATTATTATTTAAAGAAAACAAACACGAACTTATATAGCTCGAATATAACTTCTAGGATTAAAAACTGTTCTCTAGAAATGAGCAGTATCAATATATATTTCCAAAGGCTTCATTAACAGAAGTTTATTACCTTTATTAATGTTTTTATAAAATACATTTCTTGCCCTAGACATCCTGAGAACAACTGTATTCAATTCCAGCCCGGCTCCGCTATGTAGGAAAATATTGCAAGTTTGATCTTTGCACACGTCACGAATCTACTAAAAAATAAATAAATAAATAAATAAATAAACATAAATAAAATAAACAGACGCCATGTTCGATGCCGGTCTCTATGGTGGACATGTTACATTTCAGTATTGAAGTTCTTAAAATAGCTATGTCTCATGTCGCACATTTAAACTTATTCTAAAGTAAGATATAGTTTTTGAAAGTAGCAGATATTTAATCGGCATAGTTTAAACTTTTTTATAGGGTTGGGCCGGTTGTTCTCTTCAATTTTTGTTCCAGTACGGCCCTGGTAAGGTTACGGGCCTCGGACCAGACCCGAGACCGTGCAGATCTCTACTCACGTTACAGCAGTTTAGCTCTCGAGAATTCTATATTTGTTTTAATATAGTTATTCTTAAACATGGAATAATCTTTACGAAATTTAATCATTCAAAAATATGTACCTTAAGATTTCAATGAGTTTACTAGAACTAAATTAATTTAGCATAACTTACAGACTTATCAACATTTTAAGGAACATTGAAAAAAAAAAAGTTAAGAATAAATTTAGAATAATCAAAAGCAATGTTTCATGCGTTTATAAACAGGTACATTTATACTAATTTAAATTTTATATATTTTTGTGTATAAAATAACGATTGCAACTTTTAAATTTATTTATAATTAAACATAAGGTAACGAAAAATATTTTAGTTATTCAATTATAATTTTTTAAAAGTTACAAAGTTATATGTATTGAAAAAAATGTCAATTTTCTTCAGAATAACTTAAAAAAAAATTAAATTCCAATAACAGTTACATGCAAAAATTCACAAAAGTATTTAAAATAAAAGAAATTAAAATTGTAAGGGAAACAATTTCTCGTTTATTTGGCGACAGTATAATAGTAAAGACAATCAGAAGTTTTCAATTCTGTCATTAGACAAACTCATAGAGTCTTTCTGGTTTATTGGTATTAGAGTCCTTACGTAATGGAGCGTGGTTTAAGGCGTGCGTATCCTGTAAATTTTCTTCGAAAGATTTGTTCTAAAATAGGTACTGCATTTGTAGACAGTAAAAATGAGAAGGAAATTACAAAGTTGTGAAAATTTTAATCTCAAATAAAACAATTTTAAGTGATATTTAAGAAATTTCTTCTACATAATATAGCTTCGGGATTACATGCCAGGTTTCACATCGAAAAACATTTATGACTCCTCCTATTTGAAATATAGTAATTACTTGAACTTGATGAGGCATGAATGGACTTCCTAGTTGACGATCAACTCCACGTCCGGGCTGCTAATTTACAAACCCTCTAGCTTTGGACAACCTTGGCGAAGGGAAAAAGTAGCCAAATAATTTGGCGAGAAGAGATCAATGCGAGCATGCGCGTTCAGCGATTGCTGTCCAAAGCTAGAGGATTTGTAAAATTAGATTGCGCATGCGTAGGTTTCTATGTCCATGTCCAAGTTTGAGGTTTTGTAAATGTGATGTGAATTACCAAGAAGTTATTAAATTGATTTGATTGAAATTAGGAAGTATTATCGACAATTGGCAAACAACTGGCGGTTTTATAATCCAAGAGATTTCTAGTTGTAGTAATAGGTATGTAATGTTATTTATTTATTTTTTTAATAAATATATATTTTATTAAAGTTTCGTGATAATTGATGGAATTTAGGCTTAATCTAAGTAGAAGCATGTGTAGTTTTATAAATTGTCGCTTTGAGATATAATTCATTTTATGAGGTTTTTGTTGATGATACAAATTATTGTTTTAGTGAACATGTATTCGCGACTCAAACGAAATAGTGAAATGTGGCGCTGTTCTGAGTCAACAATCAAACAACGTTGTACAGTCTTTTTATACATTTTTCTGACTCCAGTATTAATCTTTTTTCAATACTTTCTTACGCTAATATTACGCAAATTTGTTTACGCCAAATTAAATTTATCGTTAATGTATGCAGGGGTCAGAGTTGTCCTATATTTCCTATATATCCTATATTTATAAAATAACCTTCAAAAATGTCCTATATTTTTTTAACTGTCCTATATTTCCTATATTTCTCTACTTTTTCATATATTTGGTATTAAAATCATCGCTTGTTTTCACATGCATCGCTTTGCTCGCTGAGTTAGTCTAACGTTCAACATTGTTCTGTGTTTCATTGCAATTATTTTAGTTTCTCCTATCGTGTATTCAGCTGCAATACATCGTTTTTATTTTATTTTTTAATGTAGAAAAGGCATATTTATTGCATTGCATTAATGCAATGTCACAATCTGAACATAGATTGATGAAATTCTGTAATGTTTGGATAGGCCAGATTGACGAACATGGAAAAAAAATTGCTGAATGGTGTGTGAAGAGAAGAGTAAAGATCATTACCATGTCCAGTTCCCATCAGTAACAGTGGTTATTCGCAATTAATGCAGCATCCCAAAAAACGAAGCACAAAGCTAATTCAGAAAAACTAAGCGATTAGCTCTAATCTCGTTTTGTGCATTTTACTGGCAGAAAAAGCTTGAGTTTGAATATCAATTTTTTTTTTTTTTTTCTTTTTAATAGATTGAGTACTTGGACTTTAAATGAGGAAGATAAGATCTACCGTTCCAAGATTCTGTGGATAACTCACATGGTCCTAATTATTTATTTCAGTCATCAGATAGAATACAAAATTTATTTTTGAAATGTTTGCAGTTTCCTCTTTACCACAAGGTATACAGTTAAATTCAAAGAAAGTGTCATGTGCCATTGCCATATCTCATAGTCTTGACTCATATATTTTAAAACAAATCACTGTCAGCTATGATTCCAACAAAGAATCCCCCTATGTTACTCTCATGTATGATGAGACATTAAATGACCAGAACTTAAAACAATTAAAAATTTTTGCTTGGTATTGGAGTGAGGAAATTGGTGGTATTACCAAAAAATATATTGAAAGTGAGCTTTTTGTCCATTTAACTGCAAAATGAACGTAATGTAAGCCTTTAAATTGGATCTAAATCATTTGCTCATCTTTAGATCAAATGGTCTTAATGTAAATAAATCAGCTTTTAAAATTTCAGATAGAGAAGTACAATTTATGAGAAAATTTGGCATAGTGTTGGAACCTTTAATTTACACATTGTTGATTGTTCACAATGCATTGACAAGGGTATCTATCACATGTGAGCCTTTCTCAAACATAACAGATTTCCTTGAAATCTGATTTTATAAGAATCTGTGATTATCAAAGATTTTTTTGAAATATAACATTGTTGGTTTGGAAAATTTCCATTATACCAAGAAGATTTAAGAATAACAATGGAAAAAATAATTTTATACATATATTTTTTAATATTGTATCTTGATTTACTATCGTGAATTAATGAAAAATTATAAACTAACATAGATTATGTTTTAAAAATGTATTTTAAAGCAATATATATTCAATAGCGTTATTTTCTAAATGTCCTATATATGTCCTATATTTTTCACAAAAAATGTCCTATATTTTATGAATTGGTCACTCCTACCCCTGTGTATGTTTACTCGAATCTAAATTTCTATCAAGATTTTTGTTTATCCACATGTTTTTGCTTTTTCTGATCTTTAAACAATATTTAAACCAAACAAATAGAAATTTAGCATATGATATAAGTAGTATTCATGATCATAAACTTTTGATATGGATATTTATCACTGTACTATTCTGGATACCCGTTTGTCTTTCTGAAATTATTTAAAACCATAAGTGTAAAAAAAAATTGTTTTTAAATTAAAAATCTGTACTTTTTGCTACAAATTTCCAAAATTTAATAAATTTCTGAGGTTTTTTTTTTTTTTTTTTTTTTTTTTTTTTTTACCATCCATGACCTGTTTCTTAAAGAATCGCCCTTTATTTATTATTTTTCAGGATTTTGAGAGAACCGTAAGCTGCATCACAAATGAGGAGATTCATTCTCTTTGATACCAGTACTTCTCCTACAGCCTTTGTTCGTGATTCGAAAGTTATGGGAAAAAAAAGCTAGGCCATATTTTCTAACCAATCCAATCCATTTAACAGCACCAGCCACTTCTAGATCCTGCACTCTGGCAACTTCCAGCTCCAGAAAGGCGTATAATCCATCACACGCATCTCTAGAGTAAAAAAAAAAAAAAAATCTTATTTAAATCTTGAGACTACAAGAAAATTTTTTGACAGTCACACACTATCTAAATATAAAAAATAAATTTAAATTGTAAATAGAGGCAAGCGCCTGGAGAATTTCTAGAGCGGGTAGCGCCTGACGTAATGTCTGGCCACTCACTCGGGGAATTATCCCTGGTTTTGCTATATTTACCAATTTTACAAATATACATAAACAGGTACAAGAAAGAAAACAGATATACAAACTCAAATATAAGATTGTTTATTCAATTTAAGATAACATTAATTGAATTATTCAGTTACTTAAAAGTATTATATAAAAAGTATGAAATTGAAAATACATTATAATGTTTGAATATTTCAAAATGTATAGCATTGCTTTTCTATTTCTGCTTATTTTTGCCTTTAAATATCTTTAAACTAGCTCTTAGGTCACCGTATGGATGTCCTTGTTGACCATTCCACAGTAAGCTTTTTTGAGGATGATGCAAACTTAAGTTGTACTGTACTTTTAAGTAGATCAGGTCCAACTAAATATTGTTTCATATGTCTGTTTACCTTTTAAACTATGTGGTAAGTACTCAATTTTATAGTTAAATATAGAAAATAACCTATGAATGTATATCACACATATTATTTAAACTTTTACTCCTTAATTTTCTAATTTGAGTACATTGCTTCAACTATTTCTGCATTTAATATTACTGTAATTATGTATTTACAATTTCTAAAATGATGAAATTTAATCCCAGAATATGAATTAATTTTGAAATGCATAATCTAATACGTTCTGTTCAAGTTAATTATGTTAAGGTTGAATTTTAACATTCTATTTTGTTTTGGTAAAAAATCCTTTTTCATTAGTGTTGGATTATCTAATTTCAGGCATTGTTATTTATCTGAATTTCTGGTGTTTTTCAAGATGGCTACCTACTTGTTGTCTGTCTTTGAATCAGTGTTTTACATATATTTTAAAAAGATTATCTTTTGACATTTTAAAGATGGTCTATTATTTTATAATTAAGTAATTTTAAAATGTTTCTATGGTTTCAAGTATTTGATTATTTCTGTTTTAAAAATGTAGGCATTAGTGTGCTAAATGAAAATGCTGCTTCAAAGCTCTTAAATAGTTTAAATTTAAAAGTACATTATATTCTATAAAAATATATAAGTATTCAAAAGTATTTTAATAATTGTTTTGATATTTATTCCTCTGTACCTCAAGAATCTTACTATAGTTATTTTAAATAGATTTTCATAGCTGAAGTTTTAACAAATAAATTAAAGGAAGCCGTATTTGTTTTCTTAGTGTAAACAAAAATTTAGAAATGGAAATTATATCTTGTATGTATTGTATTAAATAACCCTTATGATCAAGATAAATATTTTTATTTCTCATTAATATTTGTGTATTCTATTCAGTTATACATATTTTTGGATTAAGAATTGTTTTTATTTAAGCATTAATAGATTTTACTATAGTTATTTTAAATATATTTCCACAGCTGCAGTTAACAACTAAAGGAAGCCATATTTGTTTTTCATGATGTAAACAAAAATTTTGAACTGGTAATTTAAATATGTTGTGTTTATTGCATTGAAAAGTTCTTATAATTAACCTAAGTATTTTTTAATTATTTCTCATGAATGTTATTTGTGTATTCTGTTCAGTTAAATAATTTTGGCTGAAGAATTGTTTTTATTTATGCTATTAGGCCTAACTGTATATCCAAAAAGATAACATTCTTCATCATTTTCTTTTGAAACACACATGTTATTTCTCATTTTTAATTTATTTTAAGTAACACAAATCTTCATTCACTGTTTGTTTTCCTGAAGTATTGAAAATGCATAAATGGTCTCCTCTTACTGTTTATCCTACTGCAAATAATATATATAGCCCTTTTTTACACTAAAAATAAGTTTTTGATGTAAATTATATATTGTAGGTCAATTGAAAAAAAGACAAATGTATGTTTTTGTTTGTGTATAAGATCTGAATAATGCTTGTCTATATATATCTTAAATTTAAAATAATTTACTCGATAAAATATTTTGATTCTTTATTTTAGTTTTCCCCATATCAAATATAGAAAATTATGTTTGTTTGTATAACAGACAACTTATTTAGAAAATTATTATTAATTTATATTTTAAATAATTAAAGAATATATGCACAATCCTTCTCCCTCCTTTCTATAAATTGCTCTTATAGCTTTTGAATCTATGGTGAATTGCACGAAACAACAAGACTTTAAACTCATACTAGGACAATTCTTAAGAAAAGTATTGGGATACCTTATTTATTGTAAACTAGATAATTTGCCTTGTTCATCAGAAAGCAGCAAGAATCACAAATTGAAAGAACATTGAAAATCACAATAAAAAAAACTAAAAAAAAATTAAAAATTGCTGCACAAATTTTTCCTAAACTTCATCAAAAAGAGAATGGCTAGAAAACTAAAACTGGATTCTTTTTATTGATGTGGAAAAATCTTACAAAATTAACAAAACATATTAAAACAGGGTTCATACTGTGCTTGAAAGTACTTGAAAGTCCTTGAATTTTTAGGAGAGAAAAAAGGTCCTTGAAAGTGCTTGAATTTATTTAAATTTTATTGAAGGTGCTTGATTTTTGTTATTTGTTTTTATAGGTGCTTAATTTTTCTTATTCAGATGTTCAAAATTAAATAAAAGTTCCAAGTGTTGAAAAAAAATTAATTAATCAGGCAAAAATATTTGTTCTGAAATAGTTTTCCTTTCTGGAGATCAGAGTATGGGCATTTGTATTTTGCTTTGTTCTATATACTAAACTTGATCAGATGATGCACGTGCACATGCACATACACAGGTCTTTGCAATAAATAGTTTTTCTTCTGCCTTCTATAGATCTTTAGAAGAATATTGTATTCTTTGAGATATGTAGGGAAGAATGGGGATACTTGAGCATAGGGGATACTTGAGCCACCCCTATTATTTCAACAGTTGGTTAATTTTTCTTTCTAAAACTGGCAATATGGTAACATATTTATAGTTCTGAACATGTAAAAGGGAAATCACATACCTTGGTACCATTTTGAAAGTATGGTGATTAATAGTTGTTTTTCCCTATCTAAAGTAAATATTTAGGTGCATAGTTTTTTGTTATCAAAGTTTCGTTTAAAGTTGCAACAATATATATAAATTTAATAAGTATAATCTCAATTGTATTTTTAATCTAAAATAGATCAAATAGGTGCATTCTTTACATAGTAAAACTCTGATAAACAAAAATAGTGGTAATGGGGATACTTGAGCCAGTGAGATTGGGAATACTTGAGCCATGCTCAACCATCCCCACTAGGAAATTAGACATGGGTAAAATAAACAAAAAATAAAATTATGTCCTTATATTCACTAATAGATTTTTTTCTGGATAAAAGGAAGCATAATTTTTTATTTCTTTTTTTTTTTTTTCTTAAAAAAATAATGACTTAGAAAAAAAATGTTTAAAAATGTATTTTTTTAAATGAAAATATCCATTTTATTTTTCATTTTGACTAACAAAATAGACTGTCTAGATAAATGTAAAATAATTTCTAATACTTTAATTAGTTAAGTCTAACATATTAAATATTTATTTTTTAATATAATATATTAAGATTAATATTTTATATTGAAATTGTAACCTCTGTTACTGTAACTTTTTTTTAAATCAAAGAAATGACTTCTATTGTCCCCAACAGAGGGCACTACTGAGTTACCATGTAGGTAAAAGAAAAAAGATGTGTGGTTTTACAACCATTCTGAATTTGTTCTTCATACATGTTGCCAAAGAGCTGAAACGTCTGAATTCTAATCTCAAATGGTTTTGAAGGACTTTATGCATCATAATTTATCATTCTGTAAAATATTTGTGCAAAAATAAAGCGAAAAAAATTACGTATAAAAACATTTCATATTTATTACTTTAAACAGGTGTCACAAATAAAAATTAAATTAAAATGTTGACATGTTTCGGTTCATTAATAAGAACCGTATTCATAACATATAAAATCAGTATAAAATTAAATGACACTGGATATAAATATAATTTAAAAATCCAAACAAAACATTGCGCCCCCTATGATCGTGAATATAGCCATTGCCATCGCGGCATATAAATATAATAAATTTTGACCATATATTAAATTTAATAGGAAAAACTAAATGACTCTGGATATAAAGGTAATTTAAAAACCCAAAACACAAAATATACACAACACAAAATATTTTTATACGTGAAGAAAAAGGTGAAGTTATTTTGTATTAGTTTTTGAAAAAACGAAAGCTAACAACAGTTTTAACATTGAAAAAAATTACTTTTGTAGGTGTTTTTCCGTACTGGCTCAAGTATCCCCACCATGGGGATACTTGAGCATCGATGTAAAAAAAAAAAAAAAAAAAAAAAAAAAAAATAGGCATTATTATTTCTGGAGAAAATTTTTCATACTGAACTTTTACAACAAAAATTTCGTCTCTGGTCCGTTTAAACAAAAATTTTAAAACAAATCTAAAAAGATTTTTCGTTATAAAAAAAAAAGGGGGGGGGCTTGAAATTTAAATTGGACAGTATTTATTATTTTATAATTAGTTTTTTGCAGTAATATTTTCACAATATCTTTCTTATAATTTAAATGTAAGAGATTAAATAATCCATTCAGTAATTATTGAAGTAAGCAAATGTCATATAAATGTAATTGATATTTAATCATATTATCATAATCTTACTTAATAGAAATGTCTCTAAATGTCACAATGAAACATATATTACAGTTTTACAAGTTTAAGAGATTTTACTTTCAGAAAAAAGTATAAATAAATAAAATAAAATTAAATGTAAAGAATATAAATCTCAAAGTATATACTGAGGTGAACTGATTTATTCTTTGATTATCTTTATTAAATATTGTTATTAATATGATGATAGGATTCATTTTTATTCGTGTACGTATCAAATATTCTTTAATCTCCTCTTCTCTTTTGTTCAGGTGTCAGAAAACAACCAACTTTTCTACTATAGATGTAATAAATTCTGAATATGTTGAATGTTATGTAATTTGTGCTTGTTGATTACCTTTTCGAGACGTTTGTATTTCGAAAATCAGTTTAAAAAATTGATATTAACAATTTTTAAAGGAAAATCCTTTGGTAAAAAGAAATAAGTGCTATTAAGATTGTTTTTCTATTCGAGACCATCCAGCCTTTAAATAATTGAAACGAGTTCGCCTCCTTTTATGTAATTAACTACAAGAGAAAAAAAATTATATAATTCACACAACACAATTATATATATAAAACCCCTCCGTGTATGACGATTCCGGGAACAACCCATCCCACGAGAAAAATAAACCTATTGCAACTGCGTCCACGTTAGGCTTAACTATTCCGAGCTGTTCACAAATATTCTAACTGTTCAACTTATGAAGATATACATGTGAAAGATTTATTCATTACTCATTTTCTCTAAAACCTACAAAAACTATTTAATTACAATGTTTAAGTTCTAAATAAAACAACCAGCAATTATGGAAAAAATAAACCAAACACACAATGTAAACAAATCAATACTGTTGCCATTCAAGAATGACAAATTCCGTGATTGAATCTTTAGAATGACTCCTTTGTAACATCACGATTCAGGAATGATCAGGCGCGTTCGGGATCTATGCGCGCTGAGCTCGCGCGCTCAGCAGACAGAATACGTGGAGTGGATCTTACAGCGGAATAGTACTCGGTAAAAACTCCTGAGTTCGCGCGCGAAGCGCCTGTATCTCCCAAACACGTTCATTGTTTGCTCTTTATTGTTGACATTGTTTTCGATTTTATAGAGTGTTTTCTTTTAAGTATTAGCTAAAAAATGGGCCAAAATAGGAAAATTTTTTTATCCATTTTAGATATTTTTATTATTTTCTTTCAGTATTTTTCGATATATTTTGGCTGTAGTTTCACAATATATTCTTTTATAATTGATTTTTTTTGTTTTACTTTATTCTTTTAAAATTTATGTATTTACGATTTGTTCACTACAATCCCCCCATCCACCAGACAGTTTTGTTATAGTTTTAAATGCAAATTTTTGATAAAATTTTCTTTTTTATATAGATTTTTTTCCCCGTGTTTAACTGCTGTATTTTTAAAAATTGTTTAAGCCAGTGGCTGACTGACCACAGTTGTATTTTTTTTACCATCCCTTTAAAAATGCAAACACGTCATTTTGGCGGGCTGTCTTCTAGTTTAATATATGCGTGTATGTACGATTTTTTTTTCTGTGATACAGTATGGAAAAGACTGAAATTATATTGTTACTATAACCTCATTTTGTTTTCATCGCATTTACTATCGAAAAACAGAAAATTTATAAATAATCACAAGTAAAATAACGACTGTTTTGTTCACATTGATTTATCAATTATTTCCTCATTACTGTTACAGACAATGTCACTACTTAATAACATTTTTTTTTTTTTTTCATGTATGTGCGCGAGATCTCTCTTAACAATTTGGTATTAAAATTTATTAATTATTCAAAACTTTCATGCAAAAATAAAATAGACAATAAAAAAATGATTTACTAATTTCACAGTATTTTAATAAATAATTAACTTATTTTAACATTAGTATTTTAACTTTTAACAAAACGTGCATTAAAAAATATCTATTCCTAAAGAAAACCTCAAGATAGATTTAAAGTTGATGAATAAATAATTTGCAATAACAATTCTTACAAAAAAAGTAAAAAAAAAAAAAAAAAAAAAAAAAAAAAAAAAAAAAAAACAGATTTCATGTAATAAAATTGTAAATAAATACTGCCGTAAATATTTAAACGTACCAGTTTAATAAAATAAATAAAATAGTTGAGATAAAAATGTGACTCACCTTAGAATATTTGTGTCCTATATTATATCCCATTATATCCTTAGAATATTTATATCCTAGAATTGAAATTGTAGACACAATAACAGCACGATTTTTTTAGATTGTATTCTACTCTTTTCATTTTATATTTAGCAGTAATAACACTCTTTATAATTAATTTAAGATTATGAACAACAAGCACGTGTTTTATTAGCTAGTCTGTGGACTATACTACACTAGTATTTCACTATGAGCTTTGAGGTAGGGATAAAGGCTAGTACAATGGACGACTGACCATGACGTCACAATCCGGTTTGCAGCTTGTCCGATGGCTTCCTTTATAGGACATGTTGTTGCTAGTCGCTTCACGTATGACGTCATAAACAAAAAAGGGTGTGTAGTATTGAAATCATCTCCGCGCCAACCGTTGCTCTGGTGTTAATGTACTCAAAATGTGATACTTTCTGAAAAAGCCTCCGGTTTGAACCCTGCTTGGGCATATCAACTGCAGGCTGGTGAACTGGGTGAAGTTTTAAAAGCGATCCGCTAGTGTTTGGGCCGAATTGTAACTTGTTTAAATCAGTTTCAGGGTTGAATTTTTAGCTTCACGATAAAACAACACACCTCATCTCTATTTTTTCTGAACTCTGTGGTTTGTTTTGACCCAATTTTTGGAGTTGTGACGTCACCACTGATGAACTCTATTGAATAAATCTACACAAAACTAGGCTAATTGGACAAACAGGTGGTCATTTTCTAATGAGTCTGAAAACAAAATTAAGTTTATGGAGAAACGGGAAAGAAAAATCATGCATGAAGTATCGATTATGCAGCACTTCCAGAGTATTTTAACAGCACTTCGCCGTTAAATAATGTAAATAAAATACTCCAGAAACCGTTTCATAAAGGGCCTAAAATATTTGAAAAACAGGAGTTACCAAATACTCTTTGTGTTGGCTCTTTGTAAACAGCCTAGTCTCTTTTCAAAGAGCCGTATTTTTCAATAAGCCTGTCACGTATACATTTTATTTCCTAAAGGTTTATTCTTTTTTAAGCTTTAAATTCGAGGAGATATTTTTGTCATTGAAAATTAAAGTTGAGCAAAATTAGCAAAACATTTTCCTTCATTTTTCATTTATGTTTGTATAATGTAACCAACCATTCAAGGTATGTAGCATTTAAAAAAAAAAATATTAATTAGTTCTACTTCTATAAACGTATTTTTAGTCTAACAAATACTAAGTGACATCCGTTTAATATTTGTTTACATTATTACTGATTTGATGCTTCGCAATTTAAAAACAAGTTGGAAATTGCACGTGAAGCGTAGCAAATGAGGTGCGTTCGTACGATAACGAAGTTTTAAAATATTCAGATCTTGCTGATATAGTAGAGCGTATTTTGGATACAATATAGTGGTTGAAACCTTTGTGTTCCTGTAAATATGC
Source organism: Maratus speculifer (assembly GCA_964019185.1). NCBI lineage: Eukaryota > Metazoa > Arthropoda > Arachnida > Araneae > Salticidae > Maratus > Maratus speculifer. The sequence continues at coordinate 155,977,313 of OZ025301.1, read as the reverse complement.
AGGGAGTAATTTTTATTATACTTCATCAACGTATATCTTATTCATAAAGTGTGAAGTAGTTTAATATAATTAAAACACGCCCCAAACAATGTTTCCTTGTATAACATTATTTAGTGGAATACATTTGTGTGGCCCTGTAATTTAATAAAAAATATTCTTTGCATCACAGATTGTACAGAATGTATATTTTAGTACATGCTTCATAGATTCATGCCAATTCTATTATGTTCAAATGAGTTTAACACCTTTTAAATGCATTTGAAACTTTTTTCCCATTGATCGTAATGAAACTGAATACTTTTAATTGTCCCTGTAATTGATCTATGCATCCGATTTCCATAACATTTGAAATGCCTCGACAAAATTATGTAATAATTATACATTTTAAATTTCAAACGATTAAAATGCATTTGAAACTTTTTTCCCCATTGACCGTAATGTAACGGAATCCTTTTGATTGTCCCTGAAATTGGTGTATCCATTCGATTTTCATAAAATTTGAAACGACTCGACAAAATTATGTAATAATTATACGTTTTAAATTTCAAACGATTAAAATGCATTTGGAACTTTTTTCCCCATTGACCGTAATGTAACGGAATACTTTTGATTGTCACTGTAATTGACCTATTCATCGGATTTTCATAAAATTTGAAATGACTCGACAAAATTATGTAATAATTATGTATTTTAAATTTCAAACGATTCGGTTGGGCAGTTTTTGCGTTGTTGTATGCGGACAGACGGACGGACTGAGCGACAACAATAGGTGCTACGTATTTACATAATTACGAACGCACCTAATCAAGTCATGCTTATAGTTCAAGCATTTAAAAAACTGTGAATAACTTTGATTGTTGTTTAATGAGAGGAATTTGTTTTGCATAATATTTGAAATGGAATTTATTCAAAGGTTACTAATTCATTATTTAAAAAAATATTTTAGGCGCTTTTTTTTTTTTACTGCTGCGAAATGAGCAGTTCCATGCATGCCTGTAACGTGAGTTATTAGCTACGATTTTTTCTACCAATATTTTCGTTTTGAAAAATGAGACGTATTTTATCGGGGATACCTCATTAATTGAATAAAGCCACGAAATTTTTTTGAAAATAACGGTGGACAACAATTTCGCAGTTATAATCTTGGAAACTCACGTTACAAAACCTCATGGAATGGCCCAAAAGTTTTAGAAATTGAAAAGAGAATCAAAAGGATAGAACGCTCCGCCCTATAATTTATTTCTCTTCGTGGCAACTGCAAATTCCAGCGGCACTTCGAAACATTTTTTGATATAAGTATGTCTGTTCTTGTTTTGCTTCATATCCAGCATTGATGTAACTGACGACATACGTTCGCGTTCGCACTTCGCACGCATACATGCATACTATGCACTATTTTTCTGTTATTAATCGGCTGCTTGATTATACAAGCTGCTGATTTATTAAATGAAATTCTCCATCTGTTTGAGTCGCTTGCGACTAACAACATAAAATATTTACAAAAATAAATTAAAAATATATTACGGTGTGAGTTTTAAAATAAAATTTACATTTGTTTATTATGTGAAATGGGAATCCATTTACTTTTCGTTTAGAGGTCTGCACAGGCCGGAATTTTCAGGCTCGGGACCGGCCCGAACGAAAGTTATTTTGTCCCGGACTGTCCAGATTTTCACAATTCATGAACTGGTCCGTACAGAAATCAGTGAAAACAGGCCCCGCCCAATTTGACCTGACTCAATTTCTACAAAGAATTCAAAATTTACTTAGCATGCAATTAAGATTCCTTTAAAGAATACCATATACATATTCATGGGATAATGTATATTTAAAAAAAAATACATGTATTTTCCAATACAAAAAATACACAATTACAACATTAACGATTACTGAGATTCTTAGACGTTTCAACATTAAAATAAGGATTTATTAAAAAATTAATGTAGTTTAGGATAAAAAAGAAAAAGGAAAAAGTGGAAAGTTAAAAACATCATTAGATTTTTGAAACGGTTTTATAAAACCTAGATTTGTGAAATAGTTCTCTTTTATTCATCAAGGATTTTCTGAAATCCAAAAGAGCTACTTTCTGACATATTTCTGAATTCATTTCTTTATGAAGAACGAGGCGGACAGATATTTTAGTTTAGATGGTATGTAATCGAATGGCGTTAATCATTTTTTAAATAAAGGCAATCTTTGAAAAATTTCTGTAAGGATAGCGTTTTGAATCGAATTTACGGAAGCGACATAATGGGTAAGGAGAAAAATCTGAAGCCACGATAAGAGTCTCATATATGCCAGCAAGTAATTTATTTATAAAAAATTGAAACACCATTTGATTCCAAACTCCTTCAATGGTCTGGCTTGTCAGTTTTAAGCCTTCATAATTAAAAATTAGTTAGAAAATGTGTCAACGTTTAGTGTTGTTGAGCAATGAATTTGAGAACCCCTTTAGGGTATATTTCCAAAGGTTTCATTAACACAAGTTTATTATCTCTATTAATATTTTTACAAAACATATTTCTTGCCCTACACATCCTGAGAACAATTGTATTTCCAGCCCCGTTCCGCTAGGTAGAAAAAAATTGCAAGTTTGATCTTTGCACACGGCACGAGTCTGCTAAAAAATAAATAAATAAATAAATAAATAAAAATAAAATAAACAGACGCCATGTCCGATGCCGGTCTCTACGATGGACATGTTACATTTCAGTTTTGAAGTTCTTAAAATAGCATTGTCTTGATTGTCCCATGTCGCATTATTCTCACATAAGATATAGTCTTTGAAAGTAGCTAATATTTTATCGGCATAGTTTAAATATTTTTATAGGGTTGGACCGGTTGTTCCGTTCAATTTTTGTTCCAGTCCGGCCCTGGTACGGTTACGGGCCTCGGACCAGACCCGGGACCGTGCAGATCTCTACTCACGTTAAAGCAGTTTAGCCCTCGAAAAATCTATATTTGTTTTAATATAGTTGTTCTTAAACATGGAATAATCTTTACGAAATTTAATCATTCAAAAATATGTACCTTAAGATTTCAATTGTTTTAATACAACTAAATTAATTTAGAATAACTTACAGACCTATCAACATTTTAAGGGACGTTGAAAGAAAAAAAAGTTAAAAATAAATTTAGAATAATCAAAAGCAATGTTTCATGCTTTCATAAACAGGCACATTTTTAGCTAATTTAAATTCTATATTTTTTTGTGTATAAGATAACGATTGCAACTTTTAAATTTATTAATAATTAAACATAAGGTATCGAAAATATTTTAGTTATTCAATTACAATTTTTTAAAAGTTATAAAGTTATATATGTATTGAAAAAAATGTCAATTTTCTTCAGAACAACTAAAAAAAAAAAAATTAAATCCCAATAACAGTTACAGTTAGATGCAAAAATTCTCAAAAGTATTAAAAAAAAAAATAAATAAATAAAAGTGTAAGGGAAACAATTTGTCGTTTATTTTGCGACAGTATAATAGTAAAGGCAATCAGAAGTTTTCAATTCTGTCTTTCAACAAACTCGTAGAGTCTTTCTGGTTCATTGGTAAGAGTCCTTACGTAATGGGGCGTGGCTTAAGGCGTGCGTATCCTGCAAGTTTTCTTCGAAAGATTTGTTTTAAAATAGGTACTGCATTTGTAGACAGTAAAAATGAGAATGAAAATACAAAGTTGTGATAAATGTGTGTCAAATAAAACAATTTTAATTGATATTTAAGAAATTTCTTCTACATAATATAGCTTCGGGATTACATGCCAGGTTTCACATCGAAAAAATATTTATGACTCCTCCTATTTGAAATATAGAAATTACTTTGGGACAAAATTTCGACTTAAGGGTGTATTCGAAAAAATGCTTTTTTATTTTCAATAGCTCGAAATTTCCCGATACAATTTCAGACATATTTTTAAAAGTAGAAACATGAAACTTGCTGAGAGGATTTTTGAAGAGACGTATAAGGTGCCGTGTCAGGTATTTTTACACTCAATTCATTAGAATTTGATTTATAAACAATTATCTTCTCAGCGTGACCCTTTTTTTTCATTCAGAAATCTTCCACATCGGAAAAATCTGTTCAAAATGCCGTTTTTGATTGCTTTTTTTGCGATATTTTCTGCATTTATCAAAGAATCGCCAATCACCGCACCTTGTGTACTTTCTAAATAAGACAATTTGCCAATTTAGTGCATTTGAGAGCAAAAACGAATTTAAAAATAAATTGGAAAATAAGCAGTTTGAATCGAAATACACCCTTAACTGTAACAACTAATTTGGTACGAAGGGAGTCACATTTCTCTTTTTAAGTTATTTTAATTCGCGTCTGTAACAAAATGCTCGTCCTCTAGTGATCTAAAGGGGAATTACAATACCACTGCTTCTTTCATTGCGTTAGCATCGATTACTATGTGTCAAGTCAAATATCATTAAATCTGCAAAAGAAGATAAAATATCTTGCCGTGTGCCACAATGGAACTCTAGAAAATTAAAAAATCACGAATTAAGCTTTCATTTATCTTTCATTTATTCGCAAATTGATAAAAATAAAATATTTATCGCCTCTGCAAACAACAACAAATCATTAGTCAGCAGAAATTCCGATTTTTACAATCACAGTTTGTTACAATTGACTAATAACACTAGTTTACAGTAAATCTGTTGCCGAAAAAAGTTTAGCTGTTGCTGACTACACATGATATGCTATTTTCAAAAATATAATTAGAATATTTTAATCAGCTTTTGTAACGATAATAACTGAATCAGAGGCCGATAATAACCATAAGTAGTTTAATTAAGATTGAGATTAACTAAATCACGCACATGGCGTTAATGCAGCATGAGATTCACATTTTCACAACACACTTAGCGTTGCCAAACAGGATACACAAATATAATTACAGGGTTACGGTTACATGTAACATACAAACATTTTAACTTACACCAGGGAGTAAGTGTGATTACTTTCAACACCCTCCCTTAATCACACATTATTTTACATTTATATCTTAAATCAATTAATCTAGGTTTAGGTAAGCATTTCGTAAACATATCAGCTAACTGATTTTCAGTAGCAACATACTCAAGATTTATATTATACAATTTTATAGTATCCCTAACATATTTTAATTTAATATCCAAATGCTTTAATCTAGCACAGTTGTTTTCATTTAATATAGCCTTAATGGCTGACTGATTATCCTCAAAAATAAAAACATTAATATTGTCATACTCTAAAATTTCTGTAGTTACATTGTAAAGAACAATTAAATCCTGGACAGCTTTTGCTAAAGCTAAAATCTCTGCCTCTGTAGAGGAAAGAGCAATGGAGGTTTGTTTCTTTACAGACCAAGCAATTGGACAATCATTAAAGAAAATAATATACCCAGAAATAGACTTTCTATCCTGTGCATCAGCCCCCCAATCTGCATTAACATAAACATTAATAACACTATTGTCACTACAAGATTTACAAAACATTAATTTGAGTTCAGATGTCCCTTTTAGATATCTAAGCACTCTTTTCAGACCAGCCCAGGCAATATCAGTGGGGTGCTCTTGGAGTTGACTAAGGCAATTAACAGAGTACAAAATATCAGGACGAGTCATCATGGATAAGTAGAGAAGAGCCCCTACAAGCTCACGATAAGGACCGTGAAAACTTTTTCCCTGCACAAAATCCGAAGAAGTTGACTTTGACACAAGGGGTGTGTCGGATGGTTTGCACTCTGTCATTTTAAATTTATTCAAGATTTTCTCAACATAAGCCTTTTGACTTAAAGAAATTTGATTTTGGGAATATTCCATACCTATCCCTAGGAATTCTTCAGCAATTTCAGCCTTGGACATCTCAAACTCATTCCTAAGTAGCTGAATCACAACTTTAACTTCTGAATCATCAGAACCAGCAATGAGCAGGTCATCAACATACAACAGAATGAAGATTTCATTCTGTTCAGATCTTCTTACAGAAACACACGCTTCACTATTTAACTGCTTGAAGTTTAAATGAAGAATGAAATCTGTGAAACGCTTGAACCATTGCTTGGGTGCTTGTTTGAGCCCATAGAGACTCTTAAGTAGCTTGCATACACGGCCACTATTATCATTATAGCCCATGGGCTGTTCCATGAAGATTATTTCATCAAGTTCACCATTCAGAAAAGCTGTTTTGACATCCAATGCATAAATTTTAAAATCCTTTTGGACAATGATGGCAAGAACAAGTCTGAGTGATGACATACTGATTACAGGAGCATAAGTGTCAAAATAATCAATTCCTGGTTTCTGTTCAAAACCACGAGCAACCAGTCTGGCTTTATAAACATTGTTTCTTTTGACACGCAACACCCATTTACAGGATACTGTCTTTGCTTCTTTTGGTAATTCGACTAATTCCCACACTTTATTTTTAGTTAGAGACTTCATTTCTTCATTCATAGCTTTCTTCCATGGTATTTTCTCTTCTTCGAGTAACTTATAGTCGAGTAACTTAGAGTTGAGTATCCTATGAAAATCATCTTCTTGGATTTAGGATCCAACTTCTTTTTTAAATTGTCTGGAATTCTCATATATGCATCACAACCAAACACTCTGATAATGTTTAGGTCAGGTGGCTTACCGTATTTGAGTTTAAATGGCACATCTCCAACAGTTTGATTTGGAATTCTGTTCTTGAGAAATGCGGTTGTTTGCACAGCATACCCCCAACAAGTTTTAGGTAACTTTGATTCAAAAATTAGTGCACGAGCCTTCTCTTAAAGATATCTATTTGCCCTTTCGGCAACACCATTTAAAGGAGCTGAATATGGAGGAGCTGGATCAATCAAAACACCATTTTTCTTGCAGTAACGGGCCAGTTCACCAGATACATACTCTTTGGCATTGTCACATCTAATTTTGTAGAGCTTTGAGTTTTGCTTGATGAACAGTTTAAAAACCTCAGCAATGTCATTTTTGTGTTTTAGAAGATGTACTTCAACAAACCTTGAGTGGTCATCTATGAGAGTGACAAAATATCTTTCGCCTGCCCTAGTAGGAGGATCAATAGGGCCACATATGTCACTGTGAATCATTCTCATTGCCACACTTTCTCGACTTCTAGGATTCTTGCTCACTGGAGTGTTAGGATGTTTGGCAATAACACACTCTTCACAGAAATTTGATGTTGATTCGGAAATTGGCAAACCCATTTCTTTCAACACCTTGTTGGATGAGTGTCCCATTCACCAATGCCACAGTTCAGCATCATGATTCACAAGATATGTTGAGGCTTTAACAGGTTGAAATTCACTTATGTACTGTCCTTTCTTGTTAAGTCTAGCAATTTCAAATTTCACATTATCTTTCTTAATAACAGCTAGATCATTCTCAAACGTTACACTATAACCTGCTTTTTGTATATTTTTAACTGATATCAATTCACCATTTAAATCAGGAACAAATAGTACACCTGTTAGAATTATTTTCCTACCATGTAATGTTCCAGGTATGTTGCCAATACCTTCTATCTTCAAAACATCATTTTTGGAGGCACAAGTAACAGTTCCAGAAAAAGGTTTCAATTCTTCAAACCACTCACCTTTGCTGCACATGTGTGTGGATGCTCCAGAATCCAGCAGAAATCCTTCAACAGGCTCACCTGCCATGAATGTTACTGTAGCTTTTTCTCTGGAATCTGCCTTTGGTCGAACTCTACAATCCCTTTCATGTGTCCAGGGCGTCCACATTGAAAGCAAACAGATTTCTTTTTACAAAACTTGGCAATGTGGCCTTTGGATTTACACTTATGACAAATGATGTCACGTTTGTCTGTGAAGAAAGCTATATTGTCATTTGGAACAGAAGCACGAACATTATCGGAATTTCTTTTAAGCTTTAATGCTTCAGCATTCAAAAGTCTCTGCATAACAAAGTCCAACGTCAAAGTTTCATTCGGCTGATTTTCGATCGTAGCTTTAACAACATCCTATTCTGCAGGTAAAGACATTAACAAATAGATAACAATGTCCATATCTTTCACTTCTGCGCCAGAAAGTTTCAATTCATTCACGATGGCCAACAGTTCATTAATGTGTTGCTGCATGCTGCATTCTCGACGTTTCTGCAAAGTCGCCAGTTTCTTTCGCACTAAAATTTGGCTCACTGCACTGGTTTTCTCATATTTACTTTTCAAATTTGTCCATATTTGACACGCAGTTGTTTCCGTACCCAAAGTCGCTAGCACTGTGTCATCTAAAAGGATTAGCTGCAAAGCATATGCTTTCTTCGATTCCTTAACTTCCACTGCTTTATCTGGATCACATTCCTCGTTTAGATATTTATCGAGATCCTTAGCTGCAAAGACGGCTTCAACACGTCGCTTCCACAAAACAAAATTTTTACCGCTAAATGATTCAACAGAATACTTGATGTTTTCATCACGTGCCGCCATTTCGACTTCCGATCCGCGTGATTCAGTTCAAAGTAACAAAACAGTTCACTTTCGCACAATCTTAAAATACTTTTACGTCTAGCGTGTTCAATTTCAGAACCACGCCCTGCTGTAACGATAATAATTGAATCAGAGGCCGATAATAATCATAAGTAGTTTAATTAAGATTGAGATTAACTAAATCACGCACATGACGTTAATGCAACATGACATTCACATTTTCACAACACACTTAGCGTTGCCAAACAGGATACACAAATATAATTACAGGGTTACGGTTACATGTAACATACAAACATTTTAACTTACACCAGGGAGTAAGTGTGATTACTTTCAACAACTTTAGTTTCTGAGTTTCAGCTATGTAGGTATCAAACAGAAAAAAACTTGCTTTTACTAAGAAAAACTTCACTAAAAAAATAATTAATCATTGAATTCTAAAGAACTTCGTTTTAAAGTTCTTTTCCGATGTGTAGACTTTGGAAAATGACGCGTAAGAGACCAACAATAGTCAGACATCATATTCGTATCCCAGAAACCCTGATGCATACATACTCCCTGCTCTTCGCTCATATCTCCTAAATTTTCCGGAAATATGTCCAGGTGACTATGGAGGAAGTGGAGTTTTATGATCATATTGCACCCCATATTTTTTAATTGTAGCAGAAGGTCTTCTACAAGTTCAATATAATTTTCAGATTTAACGCCGTAATTCTGTATATCTTTCACAATAAAAACTTATTTTAGTATCTGAGGAAAGCAATTTTTTTTTCTTTTAGTCTTGATGCTAACAATTCTTATGCTTGTTTAGAAAGATTTAAATCTTTTACAAGATATCTAACTCATTTTAGGAAAAACATTTTGGCTCATTTGACATACCTTAAAAATCAGCATCATTTTGTGATGAGCTTCGACCTTCAATGTCTTGTTCTAATGGTTCAGATATATTTTTAGGCTCTGAAGAGTCAGGTAAATGCTGCACTGGACGTTGAACACAACAAGTACTTGAGTACTGCCATTTAGCTCGATTTTTAGTGTTTAAACCGTTTACGTTTACGCTACAAAAATAACAGTCTTTGAGATGATTTCGTGGTTCTAGCCAAATAGCCGATGTTCCAAATTTAAAGTTACCACTTTTCGATAATCTTAAATATTCCACACACGATTTACAAATACAATTGGGAGCCCAAGACTTCTCATTTTTATCCAAGAGCATCCCAAAATACTCAAAATAGGTATTTTTCACCAACTGTGATATAACTTTTCTACAATTGTTAACACATATTCTCCACATATATAGCAAAAAATGACCTGGATTGTTTAAACAACGTCTCTTTGAACTACTCATAACGCACAAACTTAAAAAACTAATCTTAACACAGTAAAATACGCCTGTTATCGATTAATATAAATGCTTAAAAGATAAAAATCAAAAACAATGTAACTCGAGCTACTCAAAAAACTTCTGGTTAGATTTGACAGAAACAAGTCATAATTGATAATTATGAACCACAGAATTCGCGGCAACAGACAAAAAGTTTAATTTTGTAAACTAGTGTAATTTGTATCAGATTATTAAAATATATATATACATATATTTATTTTTTGTACGATAAAAAAAAACACAAATTATTGTTATTATTATTATTATTATTTTAGGATATTAAAATACATTAAAATAAAATATAAACATAATTTACAAAGTTTCTAAAAATGTTTTGGAGATTAAATAAATAAATAAATAAAACTATTAAAAAATTCTTTGACAGCTTAATTTTTTTAAGCAATAAACTTCTAACAAGTAAGATTTTACCTGGTTTAAAAAGTATTTCATTTAAATGTTTAATATAATGGTCATCTTCATAAAACTTTCTTTGAATAAAATATTTCTTCAAATTATTTAAAGTTCTTTCTTATAAAATAAGCACAACAGATAATTTTCTTTTCTAGATTAAAAAAGTATAAATAAATAAAATATTCTTATTTGACAGTTACAAATGGATACATACCAAATTGGGGGTGAAAGAAAATCAATAAACGATAACATCAGATAAATTTAGAGTTATAGTAAAAGAATGGAAAACAAAAGAGGAAAAAAAGGCTTAATTAGTATTAAAATATTTAGCAAAACCTACTTGAATAAATAAAATAAAATAAAATATTTTCTATATTTAAACCAGCACTTTAAAAAATCAATAAAATAAAAAGGCAACTTTTTTTTTTTTTTTTTTTTTTTTTTTTTTAAGAATTAAATATTAGTCAAAGTTAATAATATCATATTTTTCATAAGTCAACTTATAGATAATTATAAAACTTTTCAGACTCAATACAACTAGAAATTGAAACATAATGCACTTAACATGGATACTAATAAAACAATAATGATAATAATTTATATATATTTTTTGTATAAATGCAGATACATCTGCATAGGCTTGAAATGATAAAACTGCAATAATTTTGAATTATAAATGCAAGAACTGTTATGACATGTCTTTCATTTGCTATATTCTATGAATTCCAATAATTGAATGTTTACACTCTCTGTTGAATTCACAATTCGGGCCACCCATAACTCAAAGTAATTAATTGTCCCCCCCTCGGAAAATTTTAGTTTTTGTGTTCCAATGGTCAAAAAGTATAATTCCGCCCCCCCCTCCCCCCCGTATCCATAGAAATCTCCCCAAGAGAAAAACGTCCGAATTCAACACTGCTTACGTTGCATTAAATTAAATAATAAAATTATTTAATTAACGTTTTTATATTTATCGTGTTACTATCCATAATTTTATTAATTAGAGATAGAAATACTCTTCAATATCTTTTAATTATGGATTTGGATATTTTAAAAATCCACAATTTTGGCAGCCGTTCATTGCCTTAACACAGAAAAGCAATCATAAAAATTCATTTTTATTTTTTAAAAAATGCTTAATATTTTTTACACCCTACACCACAAACATTAAAAAAAAAATCTCATTGTGCAGAATTAGGTGACAATAGATGCTTAAAGTGTCGTAATGTTAATATTATGAAAGAAAAAAAAATATTCAAATGCTAAAACAAAATACCAAAACTTTCTTCAAATTAATCTCCTTACACCATTAAATTTCTAATTTACTCAACACCATGCATAATATATAGCTGTATGACCTTATACTGCATTAAATTTTCTTGAAATGCATTATAAAGTTTTGTCCGATTATAAAACATTTCTTTAAAATTAAAAATAGTATTTCAAAAAATACATACATGCAAAGTAAATTGAAATAATACAGACAATGTATGAAATAATAATAATAAAAAAAAAAAAAAAAAAAAAAAAAAAAAAAAAACACTCACCTGTAATAGTATGACAAAACTCAAACGCAGCGTTTTCAGCTTTTATTTTTACAAACTGGAGTATTTAACATATTTTATTCGTTTTCATTGTTAAATAATGTACAGCTTATAGTGTACGGATTTTCTTTAGTTACACTTGATCGACTTGATACAGTTTCTATCTGCATGTCGTTTTCTCATTTACTCTTTATCATGCACATTTCTAAATGATTTGAAGCTAAAATTTAGACCGTTTCAGTCAAACATATGCTTCGCTTATAATTCTCCACGAACTTTAAAATTTTTACTAAAGTAAGCCGATTTTCCATTAAAAAACTTAATAATAATAATAATAATAATAATAATAATAAAATACCCACGAGGGAAACATAAGCAGAAACCGACAGTGATAACCGTGGAACTGTTTACAAACATTAGCAGTGAAAAAAGCGCCACATTTCTTTTATTACAAACGCGAAATTCCTTAAATAAAAAATTAAATATTTATGTTAATCGTTATAACACTTTTCTTTAAATAATAAAATTTGATACCGCAACTCAATCCCATTTTATTTCAACATCAAATTAAATCATTTTACTTCCCGTAAATGGCATCAAAATTGGCTTATTTTCCTTACTTACTCAAAATTCATGCACCTTGTATTATTAAATTATTGAAAGTTTCTGTTTTATAACTAACATGACTCCATATTGATACAGATTTTTTAATTCTTTAATTTCTTTATTTTCTTTTATTTTTTCAAATAAAAATATTTCAGTTTGGAAGTTAATTATTGAGAAGAGATTATTATTTCGGTTTTCAGATGCGTTCATAATTATGTAAATACGTAGCATCTATAGTTGTCGTTTAGTCCGTCAGTTTGTTCCGCATATAATAGAGCAAAAACTACTGAACAGAATCGTTTGAAATTTAAAATATATAATTATTATACAAATTTGCGAGCCATTTCAAATTTTATGAAAATCGAATGCATAGTTCAATTATAGGGATAATCAAAAGTATTCCAATTCCAACACATTACGGTCAATGAGAAAAAAAAGTTTCAAGTGTTTAATGGTGTTACACAACAAACTTTTGAAAAAAAAAAAAATAAATTTGATATGCATCTGTGAAGTATATACTAAAATATACATTCTGTACAATCTGTGGTACAAAGAGTATTCGTGTTTCATTTACAGGGCTACATATAAGTGTATCATTACATAATGGTATAGGAAGAACATTGTTTGATGCGCGTTTTAATTGCATTAAACTATTTAATATTTTATGAAATTTATATACGTTGCTTAGGATAACTACAAGTTATTTCATGTATGATAGACAGCATATAGTATTTACAGAGACATAAAAAAAATTTCGGCTAGTGTACTATATCGGAAATTCTGTATACTATTACACCAAGATCTGAATATTTTTAGGTGCGTTCGCAATTACATAAATATGTAGCATCTATAGTCGCGTCGTTCAGCTAGTTCGTCCGTCTGTTTATCCGCATATGACAAATCAAAAACTACACTACAAAATCATCTGAGATTTAAAATATTTAATGGTTGTATAATTTTGTCGAGTCATTTCAAATTTTATGAAAATCAGATGTATAGTTCAATTACAGGGACAATAAAAAATATTCCATTCCATTACGGTTAATAAGAATAAATACCTTCAAGTACATTTTAATGGTGTTACACTCTTTCGAATATAATAGAATTGATATGAATATGTGAAGTATGTACTAAAATATATATTCTGTACAATCTGTGATGCAAAGAATATTTATTATTAATTTACAGGGTCACACAAAAGTATTCTATTTCATTATGGTATACGGGGAACCATTGTTTGGGGCGTGTTTTTATTATATTAAATTATTTCACGTTTTATGAAATTGAAATACATTGCTGAGGTTCTATACAAGTTATTACCTGTATATTTAAAGGAGCATACAAAAGATTTTCACTGCTATAATGAATCCAAAGTAGTGTATACTATAACAGCAAGATCTGAATATTTTTAAAACTTCGTTATAGTACGAACGCACCTCATTTGCTACGCTTCACGTGCAATTTCCAACTTGTTATTTATTTGGCAAAGAAAGAAAGAATGATGATTAAATTTTACAGGAAAATTGTCCATTGATTCTGTATGAGAAATAATGAATTTTTGAATTAATAATAAAAATATTTGAATAAAATAAATTAGAAATTACCTATATTCATTTCTGGTTTATGATTCATCTATATGCAAAGTTAAAGAAATCATTAATTTATCCGTTATAATGTTTCTTTCATTCAAATTTTCGTACACATATTCGCATTTATAATATTATAAGAAAGAAAATTCTGATGTTAGAATAGTACTGAATTAAAAATATCTCATTTTTTGCAAAAAATTTGGGGGCAAGCCCATGGATTTCATGTAGAATGAGAGAGGGCATTTGGGCAGAATTTTGACATTTATACTGGGTCAATCCGACTTTTAGGATAAAAGAAGTGCAGTCTTAGCTCTGCTCGGGCCCCACCAGTGGCCGAGAGGTTCAGACCTCTTAACTGATAGACGGCAGGTGCTGGGTTCGAACCCAATCGCGGCTGTCGGCCTAACCGTTCAGAGTTTTCGTGGTTTTCTTCGAACCTTGCGTAAATACGGGTTAGGTTCCCTTAGAAAGACCCCCATGAAGGGCACTCCCCCCCCCCCTGGTCCTATATCCCATCAGTGTAGATAATCGGACGACAAAAATAAACCAAACCAAACCAAACTTAGCTCTGCTCGGAACAAAAAGGGCTGGCCCATCCCGCCCTAGGCCTCACGAAAGGCTGAGAGATTCTGCTCTCGAAACTGATAAACGGGAGGCGCTGGATTTGGACCCAGATGTACCCATCGGTCTAACCGTTCGGAGGTTTCCGTGGGTTCCTTTGAACCTTGAATTCCCTTGAGTAAATATGGATTAGGTTCCCTTAGAAAGAACCCCTTCCCACTTCCCCTAAAGCCCATTTCCCTCGCCAGATAATCGGCTGTCACACATAACACACATTCCGTTCCGAACCGAGTCCCATGATTGAAAATTGCCCCTAGACCGGCCCATTGTTCTTGCCGGTATTTGGATCTGAAAAATTTCTTTGTTTTATTCTGCTCAAAAGGACATTTAAATCATGTTTCGATCTTAATTAGAACTTGAAATATTAATTTTTTCGTTTTGGTTTGTTTCCGTAATCTAGCTTTCAAGGAATGATTGTTATGGAGACGATATCGTGAGAAAATGCGTTAATCTTCATGATGGGTTTTTTCACCATTTCGCCTATTTAAATTATTATAAGTCAAAAACCGTCAAAGATAAATAGTTCAAACTGGGAACATGTATTTTCCAATTGTTTTACTTTAATTTTAATAAAGAAAATTTGAAAAAAATATTTAAAAAAAAAATTATATCTTCTTTTTTCAATTTTTTACTTTAAATATTTTTTATTTTTATTTAAAATAGTATTTTTAAAAATCCTGAATCAAATGAAAGCGTATATATTGCTGTTTTTTTAAAAAATGAAAACAAATTGAAATTCTTCAAATAATAAATAGAGTTATAGCGATTTTTAAATAAATTTTAAGTATCATAGTTTTAAAGGGTGTTCTTAATTAAAAAAGGGGCAACTTTATGATATAAGTTTTAATTTTTTGTTTGGAAATGCATGAAGGCTGATGTTGTTGCTCAGAAATTATCTAATGACACTCATTTTTCCACTTTTTTTTCCGCATACGCATATATTCATAATCACGTTGTTCAATTTTGTATCTTTCCATTAAAAAAAAACTTGTAAATGTGTCAAAACATTTTGAGAACAGCCTTAAGGGTGTTCTTAACTGATCCGCTCAACACGCGAAAAACTTTTTGACACATTTATAAATTCATTTTTTAACAGAAAGTTATAAAATTTTAATGCCTGACTATGAAAGCGATTTTTAATTGAACTTATTTTTCCATTTTATGATAATTAAATTACTTATCGAGTTATAAGCTATTTCGATGACGCAATCACCCGTTTTTCTCCTCCTTTTCGACCGGTTTTTCTGCTTTCGTCGGGAAATATGCTCAAAAGTGTCAACTTTGCAGGCTTGTTATGAAAAATCTATTGTGTTTTTTAAAAAACAAAAGAATGAGTGCAATTAGACAGTTTCTGAATAACAACCCCTGCTATTTTCATGCATTTCCGAACAAAAATAAATTAATGCATTCGTCACAAAGTTGCCCTTTTTGATTTAAGAACACCCTTAACCCTTTGCGGGGCGCTGGTTTCTTAGATATACCACTTAATTTTAATTCCCAAACGCCACATTGGCACCAGAATTTTGTTAAAGAAAATTACGGTTTATTGAATGCGTGAAACATAGCGTTTCTCTTATTTACAAATAAAGTTGTTTTCAAATTCCGGTGCCAGTCATTTATTTCAATACTTAAGCAATGAATTTGCCCAGCCCCGCAAAGGGTTAAAAAAAAAATATGAAAAGTTTTATCAGGTGATTTTGTTTACAAAATGATACAATTAACTACCACAAAAAAATCATAATTTTAATTTAATAAATAAAAAAAATTCTGAAATGTCTGCCGGACACCCTTAAGACAGATGATAAAATTAATATTAGAGGTATGCAGATTAATTTTCCATAATTTTATTCAAGTATAAATTATGTATGCACTGCACTCTTTTTTTTCCTCACAAACTGCGCATAATATTCATTTGAATGGTTTTGTAAGACAATGTTGTTAAGAAAAATGTTTGTAGAACACGGTCAGAGTTTAAGGTTGGATTTAGATTGTTGGTTCCCAAGCTGAACATCGGTTTATATCCGACCCGAATCCCGAAATTCTATGAAAGTCAAACAAATACCCAGTTAAAAAAATTAGTTTTATAAATATTCAGATCTTGAAGCAATAGCTTGTTGATCATTTTTGAAAAAGAAAAAATGCATGAATACAAAATTTATTACGATTATGTAGTATTAAATTTAGTAATACGGAAATACTACAACTCCATCTTAAATAGGACGTTATTGCCATGGTAACCAAGATTCATTACTTATCATGAGATATTACTGAATTAACTTCGCGTGCTAGGATTAAATAGAACGAAGAAAATTTTCATTAATATCTTTTTAAGGGTGTTCTTAAATCAAAAGGGGCAACTTTGTGACACATGCATTAATTTATTTTTGTTCGGAAATGCATGAAAATAGCAGGTGTTGTTATTCAGAAACTCTCTAATTGCACTCATTCTTTTGTTTTTTAAAAAACACAATAGATTTTCCATAACAAGCCTTTAACGTTGACACTTTTGAGCATATTTCCCGACGAAAGCAGAAAAACCAGTCGAAAAGGAGGAGAAAAATGGGTGATTGCATCATCGAAATAGCTTATAACTCGATAAGTAATTTAATTATCATAAAATGGAAAAATAAGTTAAATTCGAAATCGCTTTCATAGTCAGGCATTAAAATTTTATAACTTTCTGTTAAAAAATGAATTTATAAATGAGTCAAAACGTTTTTCGCTTGTTAAGCGGATCAGTTAAGAACACCCTTAAGTGTGAATTTGATTTTCATAAAATTTAAAGTAACTCAACAAAATTCTGGAACGACTCTAAATCATTTCAAATCATTTGGTTAAATAGCTTTAGCGCTGCTATATGCGGACAGAAGATCAGGCAGGTGTTGGTATTATGTATGGCGACTGATTTTCTGCACGTGGGATATAGGCTCTAGGAGGAGTATCCATCCGAGGGGGTCTTCCTAAGGGAACATAACCCATATTTACGCAAGGTAATCCAAGGTTAGGAGAAAACAACGAAAAACTCCGAACGGTTAGGCCGACGGCTGCAATAAGGTTCGAACCCAGCACCACCAATCAACTAGCTTCGAGAGCAGAATCCGTAGTCACTGGTGGGGTGACGATCAGACAGACGGACGGATCAGATGACGACTATAGGAGCTACTTATTTATATAATTACTAACATACTTAAAAAAATGTACGAGGGGAAACAGATCAAGAGGAGGAGAATAAAGTCTGTTATGCCATTTTAAAGAGTAATTGTTGGTGTTACTCCCTCAATAATAATGATACTGCAACTTTTAATCTGATGTATCAATGTTATCTATCTACTTTCATCTTATCACATTTATTAGATATCACCGATATAGTTTTTCGTTTTGACATTTAGCAAACATTAATCGCAGAGATGCAATTCAGAAGTTTATTATATAGAGAATAAAGATATTAACTGTTAATTCGCAAAATGATTTCAACGGAGCTTCTCATAGCTGTGGGAATTTTATTTATAGCCCTTGTTGTGGACAGAATAAGAAAACGGAGAAAGAACTTGCCGCCAGGACCTACAGGTTTGCCTATAGTCGGATATTTTCCGTTTTTAACCAAGACACCTTATCAGAAATTTATAGATCTTTCTAAGAAATATGGAAGAATTTTTAGGTGGGTGCTTTTTTTTAATATAGCTTTTTCTGAGTCTGTTGATATAAAATCTTTTATTTGACGAATTTTTCTATTTTTATGCAAAAAATTATTTGAAATCTATTTATAGGCCTAATAATGGTAAAAAAAAAAAGTTAAATTTTAAATTTTTAGCTAAAATTCGGCATTTTATGGCGTGTGCCATATGTACACATTTAGAATTTTAAAATATTGTGCCGTTATATTTTGCAGTTATATAAGCTTAAATTATATAATTTTATCAGCTTAGGAGTCTGCAACTTTTTTTAGCACTTTCCAGCAAAGTTGAAAAGTGCGTATACATTCGGTTTGTTTATCCGTCTGTCTACATCCCAACTC
This sequence comes from Maratus speculifer, assembly GCA_964019185.1. Taxonomy (NCBI): domain Eukaryota; kingdom Metazoa; phylum Arthropoda; class Arachnida; order Araneae; family Salticidae; genus Maratus; species Maratus speculifer. The sequence continues at coordinate 155,958,706 of OZ025301.1, read as the reverse complement.
CGGTAAATATACTCTGATTTTCATGCAATTGATAAAGCTTATTTAGGATCACCAAAGCATATTTGGTATTGAATATGAAGTATGCACAATTAATAGTTCAATTACCGGGACATTCAAAATAATTCCATTGCATTATGGTACATAGCGAAAAATCGCTTAGAGAGTATTTTAAGGGTGTTCTTAACTGATCCGCTCAACAAGCGAAAAACGTTTTGACACATTTACAAATTCATTTTTTAACAGAAAGTTATAAAATTTTAATGCCTGACTAGGAAAGCGATTTCGAATTGAACTTATTTTTCCATTTTATGATAATTAAATTACTTATCGAGTTATAAGCTATTTCGATGACGCAATCACCCGTTTTTCTCCTCCTTTTCGACCGGTTTTTCTGCTTTCGTCGGGAAATATGCTCAAAAGTGTCAACTTTGAAGGCTTGTTATGAAAAATCTATTGTGTTTTTTAAAAAACAAAAGAATGAGTGCAATTAGAGAGTTTCTGAATAACAACACCTGCTATTTTCATGCATTTTCGAACAAAAAAAAATTAATGCATGTGTCACAAGGTTGCCCTTTTTGATTTAAGAATACCCTTAATGACATTAAGCTATATCAAATGTATCGAAACTGATATAAATCACTGAATTTTAATGCGATCACATTAAAACAGAGCATTTATAATATTTTTTATTAATTTAGAGGAACACACGACTGAAATCGGTTTTGTGTTTAATAATTTGGCTTAATCGGTTTAATAATTGCTGGAGAGTAACATTTTAAAATTCGGTATGCGCTTTTAAATTTAATTAGTTTTTTGCATATTATTCTTTATATATAAATTATATATCTCATATACAGGACTGCACAAAAGTATTCGCATACCATTCTCCTTATTAGAGGAAATTGCTGAAGGGGAATTTTCAACTGAAACATATGTATCTCTCAAATGAACTAAATTTTGAAATGCATTTTGTTAATAGAAAAAAAAACCGGATAATTCTTCTATGTCGATAGGAATAGCTGAAATTTGGTTTTGAGATGCATTATACATTTCCATATGGTAAAATGAGACGCAATATTTTAATTTTTTTAACTGTGCAGTTTTGTTACATTATTCTGAATGTGTTGGAAAGTTCTTCAAATTTTTTTCTTTGCGCATGATTTTTCTTTCTTGTTTATATTAACTTTTTTTAAGTATTCAATAAAAAGTAGTAAAAATAAATCTTACCTGTTTGATTCATTTTTTTTTGTTTGTTTGTTTAAGAAGAATAATTTTAATTTTTTGTTTAATGACAATAATTTAATGACACCTGACATGGACAAAATCAATGCTATTCCATTCTTTGGTTTACTTTTGATCAAGGTCAACCATCATATTGGCGAAATTCATGGTAGATAACAAAAATTCTAAAGTTTTTAGATATGTACCAGATATGGGACGTTGTACATTAAAGGGTTATAACATTTATATCATTAAACATTTATATCTGAATTTTTCTTTTCTAATGTTTGTTCGTAAAACCACTTTAAGTGGGGGGGGGGGGGGGGGGTCTGGGAAATATTTCAAAATAATTTTTATTTATTGAGTTAAAATTTTGTATTTTTTTGTGACGGTTAACCATGTGATTAGAAAACAAAATCACACGATAAAACTTAAAATTTTATTTATTTTTTAATTTAAAATTTGTTTAAAAAGTAGGATGAATTAAAATCGTTAGAACTTTAAATATCATTTCTAAAATTTCAATTTTTTTCCGGATAAATAAAGAACTAGTTGGATGTGCCAATTCCAAAACTTTCTTCTATCTCATGCGTACATTTTAATATTTTTAAAAAATAGTTACTCATTTTAGTAATTTTAATTCAATACCACAAGAACTTTGGTTTCATCTTAAATTTCTGTTTCAATCAATTAATCGGAGTAAAAAACGAATTTCCGTCTCTACACGAGCCGATGAACATTAGAATGATAGGCAGTTTTTTTTATTATTATTATTAAGGGAGAACCTATTTGCCTTACCAAAAAATAATTATTTAAAAAATACTTAGTTCAGTTCTAGGACTAACTTCATACACTTTTGGGTGATGCAATTTTGAAAATGACATAAAATTGGCTATTGCAGCGTCCCCTTCCGAAGGATTTTTTTTCAAACTCAGGGAGGGCCAATTAGCCATAGTCATACACTTACACAAAAAATTGGTTCAATTCGTTGTATAAATTCATGAACTTTTCGTCAGTACAATATTGAAAATGGCGCAAAAATCGCGATTGTAGCGCCCCCATCCGGCGGATTTTTTTCAAATTCAGGGAGGACCAACTAGCCATAGCCATACACTTACAGAAGAAATTTGGTTCAATTCGATGCATAACTTCATATACTTTTGATTGGTACAATATTGAAAATGGCACAAAAATCGCGATTGCAGCGCGCCCTTTCTGCAAATTTTTTTCAAATTCTGGGAGGACCAATTAGCCATAGTCATACACTTACACAAAAAATTTGGTTCAATTCGATGCATAACTTCATATGCTTTTGGCCGGTACAATATTGAAAATGGCACAAAAATCGCGATTGTAGTGCCCCCTTCCGGCGGAATATTTCAAAACTGAAGGAGGACCTGCTTGCCACAGCCAGAAACATTCACGAAAAATTTGGTTCATTTCTATGCATAACTTCATATACTTTTTGATGGCAGAATGGTGACGTACACATAGACACACAGACACACGGACAGACAGACATTTTGTAAAAACAGGTTTTTTGGAATCTCTGACCCCTAAATCGTGTAAACCTCGAAAAACGGAAGTCGAAAAAAATTTCGATAAAAATTTCGAAGAAAGTAAAAAGGTATAAGATTTAATTTTAATTCAGCATATTTAAATATAATAATTTAAATAAAAATTTGAAAAAAAAAGATGTAACTTAAAAAAAAATCATATTCTTAAAAGTAAATAATTTTTCCAATTTTCTGAATCAAAATTAAAGTAAAACAATTGAAAAAGGCATGTTCGAAGTTTGCACCATTTATCTTAAACTGTTCTTGAGCTATAACCATTTAAATAGGAGAAATTGTGAAAAACTCCAATATGAAGAAAAACGCATTTTACAAAGAAGTGCTTTCCTTAAAGGCCATTGCTTGAAAGCTAGATTTTGAAAACAAACCAAAGCATAAAAATTAATATTTCCTCTTCTAATTAAAATAGACACGAGATTTAAACTTTATTTTAACCTTTACACGGAGGGTTGGACACCATCTGTCCTAGATGCTATCGGCAAAAGCGGATAGATGCTGTTTGAACCCACGGGTAAGGGTTAAGGAGAAACAAAAAAGAAAAAAAAAACATGAGTCAAGCATAGATTATGAAACACTTTCCAACGCATCCAGAATAATGTAACAAAACTGAACCATTTTAAAATTAAAAATATTATGTTTCATTTCACTATATGAAAATATATAACGCATGTCAAAAGCGAATTTCAGCTATTTCCCTCTAATTCAAACTTCTCTAAGGTAATTCAAACTTTTTAACTGCCCTGTGTATGATATAGAGATTTGTATCTATTAAAATAATATCCAAAATTTAGTTCATTTAAAAGATGCATACATTTCAGAAAATTTCCCTTCAGCAATTTGTTCTTATAAGGAGAATCGTATGGGAATATTTTCGTGCAGCTCTGTATATGAGTTAGAGAATTAATGCATAAAGAGTAATCTACAAAAAACTAATTAAATTTAAAAGTGCATACCGTATTTTAAAACATATTCTTCAGCAATTATTATGCAAAGGCAGACTGTAACCGATTTCTTTTGTGTGTCTATGTAAATTAATAATAATTTTAAAAAATGCCATAAATGCTCTGTTTAAACGTGATCGTAGCGAAGTTCATCGATTTATATAAGTTTCTATATACATTTGAAACAGCATAATGTCATTAAAATACGTTCCAGTGCCCCTGTTAATGAACCAATAATCTTACTTCATAATACAATATCAAACATGTCTTTGGTGATCCTAAATAAACTTTATCAATTGCATGAAATTCCGAGTATATTTACGAAAGTTAGTTCGTGGACAGACAGACGGACAAACCGAATGTATAAAATCATTTCAACTTTGTTGAAAATGCTAAAAAAAAAAAAAAAAAAAAAAAAAAAAAAAAAATGATAATGTAAAAATATTTTTTAAATTTTGAAGATTTTAGCATCTTGGACTTCTTTTAAATATTGCAAAATGTACTGAAAAAGTACTAAAAAAATTAAGGAAAAATTGGCTCAAGCTGCCAATGTTCTGCCAACTAAGCTGTCCCGAACGAATCTCGAGGATCTAATTAAACTAGCCACCCTTATTCAGCATAGAATCTGGTCTGACAGATGAATCAGCTCAACTGAATAAATAAAAGATTTCAGTTAAGAGATCCAGAGTTCAAATCCTGGGCTAGACGTTTTTGCCTCAGTTAATATTTTACCTCACATATGATTTATTTACCAGTTAGTATAAATGTGTTAAAATTAACCTAGTGTAATTAAGTATCCAGCGTTTATTGGAGTTTCACAACCTGAGATTTATTCAGTTGAGCTGATTCATATATATCAAACCAAATGCTATGATCCATAAGCTGTGTTCTCGCTGACATTAGACCAACGTTTGTAATTTGGCTAATTAAAAATAAAAAACACTCGCCAAATGAGGAAAGTATTAGCAAAATAGATTCGCCTTGTAGCACAGAAAAGAAAGAAAGAAAGAAACTTTAATCCTTTAATGTATTTCCTTTTTCTCAATATGTTTCAAAATAACCCAAGTTTTTATAACTGTGACAGCGATTGTTATTTATCTAATTTCAACTATCCGCTACAAATATAAAAAAATATGTATACATTAAATATATATGCATACGTATGAAAAACGAAACAGAAAAAGCAAAAATTGAGCACTAGCAATTTGGCGAATCTAATCGCTTGTTTACTCGCCAAATGAAGAATTTAGTCGCAATTTGGCTCATTGGCGAGCGACAGCGAGAACACTGTCTATAAGATTAGCTGAGTGAATAAAGTCTTCCAGATTCGTCCAGTATAGCTCAATTGACAGAGCATTGGCAACTTCAGCCAAAAAATTCCCGGTTCGAATCTTGGGGTGGACATTTTTCGCTCAGTTCGATATCTCTATATCATACGATTTATTTACCAGTTAAGGTACCCTGGGGTAATAACGCCACGTTAAGGTTCTACCAATTTTCACGGCTCAGTTTTAGTTTGTATTTTTCAAACAAATATATAATTTGAAACAGCAACTCATTGACTATCTATATAAAAAAAATAATTTAACAGATATGAATACATAAAATGTAATGGCGTGATTTCTTGACCAATGCTATTTGGCGTTATTACCCACCTCTATGGGTAATAACGCCATGCAAACAAAACTATGAAATAAGTGGGAATAATTGCATGTAGATTGCCCAATTCAAAAAATACAAACTCTCAGCTCTAGAAATTGACAAATTGCATCCTAAGCTATTGAAAATGTTCAATTTTTTGTGAAAGTGTAAAAAAATTAAAGGTGTGGTGTGTGGGGGGGGGGGGGGATGAGGCAAAAGAATATCAGACCGTGAGCTTCTTTTTGCTTAAAAAGGACTGCTTAAATAGAATTATTAGAAATATTGCACAGTTTTCACTGTGTTTATTTGAATCAGTATTTAGGATGTAGCTCGGCCACTGTAGGGAATCAACCGGGGTAAAAATTGCAAGGATTGGCGTTATTACCCCATTTTAGTTATTGCGCTGTACATTTTAAATTACAAATTATCTCGAAAAGATATCCAAAATCTTCAACAACATTTTGAAAGTCCATAAAATGTACTACAAATTTATGTAATTAACAAAGTATTTCCGGATAAAAAAAATAGTCTTCACATCACAAAACGTATCTCGCAAATTTTAGATCAAGCGTTATTTTTAGTTGCTTGTAAAAACAATAAGACCTAAAAATGAAACCAATTAACTTGAAGCTGTTTTTTGCGATTTATATGACTCAAAACCCTTCTGCGCAGAGCACATGGGTGTCATTTACCAGATTATTTCATAATTATGCAAAATATTAGCACTTGGCCTTATTACCCCGTCTGGCGTTATTACCCCAGGGTACCTTAGTATAGTTGTGTTAAAGCTGATCTAGTATTTATTTATTTGTTTAGCATAAATATAGGCTCTGAACTGGTTGTAGTTTTGAATGATGGGGATGACATTCGAGATGCTTTCTCAAGAAAAGAAACACTCGCTCGTCCACCCAATTCTGCATTAACATTTTTTGGCGTAGAAAGTAAGTACTGCCCAGTGCATTTCTATTTTTCGACTCAGGTTTAACAAATTTATTAATTCTTTCTGAACAAGCGTCTTTCACAGAATTTGTATTATTTTACCACTAGCTTTTGAAAGCAGAAATTTCAATTACAATACTTTCTCCTATATTGAAGATAGAAGAAAGTGAAAAAGGAGAGCTTTTCTATTAATATGGGAGACCCTAATTCATAAAACATACGTTAGGGAGTGAAATAAAACAATTAGACAAGCACAGGGATCGATTTAGAAATTTCGGGGCCCTGGGCACATATGTTTCTGAGGCCCGCCTCTTCCACCAATATTTACAGTGGGATTCAATTAAAAAAAAAAAAAGATATTTACTAAAAAAGTTTTATTGACCTTAATAATTAGGATGAGCGAAGCGAATCCTCTACTAGGCCATTCAAATGACATTTTGTCGTACACTTTACAAAAAAAACTATACAGTATTTTGACTTGAAATTAATCACAGAATGACTTGAAATTAAACACAAATATAAATTACGATCTGTAGATTTGCAGAAAAATATTTTTTTTACAGAAATATTTTTCAAAAAATTATTACTTTAATTAATTTATTTTACATGTTTTTCCATTACGAACGCATTTTTTCAAATAAAAAGTGAAACACGTACGTTTTCAGAAGAAAAACTTAAATCACGGGGTCAATAATTATAGCTAGAATTATCATTAAATAAATAAACAAATAAAGTATATTTTCATTATTCTGACAAAATATTTCAAAAACTGCTTTCAGATTTTCAAACTATGCTCATTCCTTTTAACTATGTATAGTTTCATGATTTCTTTTATAAAATTTATAAAATACTTTTTTTAGAAAAATTATAGCATATTTTTAATGAATTAAAATTTGTGAAAATTCTTTTATTAACATTCAATTATAAAAGTATTTTTCTGTGTTAAAAATTCAAATACACAAATTATTCTTATTTTCTGAAATCATTTAAGCAGACGATATTTAAGAATTTTAAAAGAATTACATTATGTTTTTGAGAAATGGCAATAAAAGAATTGTTAACAAATAAAATTAATTAATATTTTGTATAATTCTACTTCGAAAATATTTTTATTTATACCAGTCTTATATCATAAATAAACAATCTGAAGAAATTCTTAGTAATTTGGTTGAAATACATTTTAAAATTAAAATGCGCCGAAACATAAAATTACATTTTTGCTTAATAAAGATGCAAAAGTAATTTAAAAAATATATTATTACTTTCAAATATTTATCTTATAGCATAATACTTCGCGAATCCAAACAAAGCATGGCTTTTGCTAGTTACTTTAAAATATTCATTAAAAATATACGATAATCATTAATTTACTTTTAAACAATTACTTCACGATTATGAAATTTAAATCCTTAGACGTTTTGTAATAAACTGTGTGGTGTTGATTTTTTTCTATATAAGCCTATTTGTCTAGAATGATGAAATATGCACCAACTAATAATACATTTTCGACAACGCCAAGCTACAATTATTTAAAATATTAAGGGCACACCGTCTGCAACATACGCTTACCAACCCAAATAATTTGAAGAGAACAGGTGCTGAACTAAATAAGAATTAAAAATGCAATGAATTTTTAAATTGCCAAAGATTGAAAAAGATATTTTCACTATAATAAAGTAATTAGAAATAGATGTTTCAGACAAAATATGTTCAACGTTATAAAAATACAATATGGATACAACAGAATGTAGAATGAAATATAAATTCCCATTAGATATTAACATTACATGAGATTTTAGACAAATAATTGAAAAACGTTCAGCAGCATTTGGGGCCCCTGAAAATTAGGGGCCCTGCCTGAATGCCCTGCTGTAAATCAGACACTGGACAAGCACGAATCCCTCCGTTTTTGGGCTTAACTTTCATTGTCGTCTGTCGTTCCGTATATGTACATCGCGGAATTCCCCAGATTTGAGAAAGCATCCATCTCATCGATGATACACAGAACGAATGAAGACGGGGACGCATCATACTGCACGGGGGGAGGGTCGATAGGGGAGTACCGGACTGTCAGACGGGGTGCGAAGTAGCTGTCACTTTTGGATTAAACCGGATTAGCGCATTGGCGTGAATTTGTAAGGAGTATCCGGGCATCCATTTTGTAGCCTGGTGGAATTATAGAATTTTAAACAGCTCTTCAAGAAAACAAAATGTGACTGTAGTGTTTCTCTCTTTTTAGCGTTAATAAATGCATTGTGTTCCTTTTTAATTAAAACTCCGTAAATTTTAAAACATACTAAATATAATGGAGCCATTGCAAATCACAAGTAACACACACACACACACACACACATATATATATATATACATATATATATATATATATATATATATATATATATATATATATATATATATATATATATATATATATTTATATATATATATATACACACACACACACACACACATATATATATATGTGGCAGAGAGGGGATGTGGGTATCTGTTAACTAAATGCTCCATATTTTAATATATCATAAATATAAGGTGCCGATAATTTGAAAAGTTTCTAGGAATACAATTTAACAGACATATTGAAAAAATGGGATATATGGGTAGAATGTAATAATGATTAAAACCATAAACTAGTCCCTGCGAGTTAATTCACAAGTATTGTTATACAGTCATCTTTTATTGCATTTTCAAAGAATTATTTTCATTTTATTCCTCTGTCGAAGATTACCAAACGATTTTGCGCCTTCCAAGCCATTAAGAGGCTACTTCAGTCAAGCGAAAAGACCCATTCGCTAATGCTAATGCTATAAAAAAATTTTATACAGATATCTGGGTTACATTTCGATGTTTAACTTTTTTTTTTTCACTGGATAGATGAGATCGATCTGTACAAAGGACGTTTTTACTTTTTTGTTTTGTTTACAGATGTTTTTAATGAGTATACTTTAATTTACTTAAATGATATTTTATTTGAATGAGCATACTTCGAAACCAGTTTCAAATATTAAAGCATTCTCAAAAAAACAGCAATCGAAATTGAAGAAGTAAAAAAATGTCTTGTACAGGCCAATTTTTGCTATCCATTGCAAAATTATATAAAAATATTGAAATGTAACCGAGATACTTTTGCACGTTTTTCTCATTTAGCATTAGTAAACGAATCTGTTTGGATTCAGGACTAGAGATGTAAATTTTCCGGAAAAATATAAGTGGCGGAAAAAAACTGGTCTTTTACAGGTTTTTTTCGGAAAAAAACGGAAAAATTGGAAAATTTGATTTTTCATGACTGTTTCTCCCAAATAAATTATATTTTCTTAGAGAATACTAAATAATAAATACTTTTTCCCATTTATATGTATTAAATGAAAATTATTTTCACTTTATAATACAAAATAAAAAGAAAGTAGCAAAGCCTGCTTTTAAAAGTTTAGTTTTTTTTTCCACGAATTAGAATTTTTATTAAACGCTATTGTTTGTTATATCATATCTCTGCTGAAATGATTTTTCAGTTACATGTTTAACTACCAATTGACCTAATGTAAAAATCTGAGCCAGTATGTCTGCAGTTTGGAATGAAATAAATTATGCATTCCATTTACATAAGTATAGTTTTTAAGTAAATGATACTAGTTTAAAGAAATTATTGCAGTTTTGTCATTATTATGAATATCAGTATTCAAAAATTCCATTGTTTATTTAAAAAAATATATTTTTACACTAATACTTTTTTTCTTAGAATTATAATTTTATTTCCTTTATAAAATATGTTTAGTTTTGGTATAGCTTTCCAATCTCACCTCAAAAAAGTTTTGATTTAGTTTTATAATCTAAATTCAAACAAAACTAAGTTTTACTTTGGCTTACTCAGGTCTGCAACTAAAAAATATCGTAGGATTTATTGACTGTTAGATTTTTACTCACTGAAACCAGAAAAAAAAAATGTATATATATATATATATATATATATATATATATATATATATTTTAAGTTTAATTAAATGTATTTTTTTTTCTTTTTACCCTGAAATCTGGTATTCTATTCTCGAGTAAGAAATCATATTCAATAATGTTTCCACATGGTAATTTTATATTTCTAAGAGTGGAACTCAAAAGTTATGAAAACAGAACACTACAAATAGAAAATGCTCACTATTTGAGGAATTAACAAAAGCAGTTACATACAGAGATAAACTTCTACTGTGCTTTAGAAAACTACAAAAATTCAAAGTTTAATCAAGAGGGAAAGTATAATTTGGAACATAGTTATTTGTAATAAAATGTTTTTTTTTTTTTTTTTTTTTTTTTTTTTTTTTTTAAATCACAGTTGTAGTTTTCTAATGCAAACTGCCCATATTTTTGCAACATTATTGTACATTATGGAGGCAAAATGGAGGTCAATTTTAGATTCAACACCTTGAAAAAACATTCAATTAATCAGCTATAACGAAATCTTGAAAAATGCAGCATAGTAGTGCCACCTATAGGGCAATTTACACCAAAAACTAAACAACATTAATATATATCAGAAACTGTCTAAAGCTGTAGTTTGATTTTTAAAAAAAATCGTCCTTGAGGTAAAGCTATTGCGATAAACATGAATAATGCAGAATAGCAGCGTCATCTGTTGAGCAATTTACACCAAAAAGTAATGAGCACGAAGTTATGTCAAAGATTAACTTAATCTGAAATTTTATAAAAATACATACATTAGTTTGAGATAGAACTATTGTACAAATTATGAATAATGCAGCATAGCAGCACCATCGGTTTGGCGATATACACTAATAACTAAACATCTCGAGTTTATATCAAGGTGTAACTGAATCTACAGTTTTGTGAAATTATGTGCATCAGTTCTTGAGATAGAGTGCCCATAAAATTTGTCATATACAGACTCACAGAGTGGCTGATATTTTCCAAAAATCATCAAAACGTGTTCAGGACCTTCTAAAACTTTTAAATACACCAAAAACTGGAAGTCAAATTTTTGACAAATTCAATACTTACTTCTTGAAAAGATAGATTAAAGTAATAAATGCATATTTCAAAATTTTACGTTGAATTTTTAATTTTATCATTTCCATTAATCGGCATATTATTGCAATAATTTTACACATGAATTAATTTTTAGAAAGAGAAGTTGCATTTAATTACATATCTACACTGTAAAACATTTGTGGTAACGTTACTCCATAAAATTGGTGGCAGCTACGATTTACACTTCATTGAGTAATTTTTCACTTACATAATGGTGTAATAAAAACATGCAATACTGGTGTAACATTGCAATGTTACACCGATTATATCGGTTAAAATACTCCACCAAATTGGAGGCAGCAAGGCTGCCACCAGTTTTATGGAGTAACGTTACACAAATGTTTTACAGTGTAGATTTTTTTTCATGTAATCAAGTTTTTGTGAAATTGTGAACTTTTTTGTATATACTTGTACAAAATATATTCAGAATTTTTGAATAAATAATTATTACTATATTTAGGTTCCTATTTAGACATTTTTAAAAAGGTTATTTACATACATATATGCAACTTAATAAGATTCAGCTGCTGTATGACATGAGATTTTTTTTTTTCTTCAATCACTGCACTTGCAAAAGATTCAGTTTGTTGATTAAACTTTTTCTGAAATGTCTATTTTCAAGAGAAATTTTGCAAAGGGTCTTGTGTTTCAAGCAAGAAAAAAATGTGAAGGATCCTTTCAAGTTTTCTCAATCAGATTTCTGCTCAGAGATCAGATTACCCACATTAAAATTTTCATATGAAACACTCAACATAAAAATAAGTAAAATAAAAAGTATGAGAATGTAGCTATTACAAAATTTTCACTATATTATTTCACTAGCAGGCTATGCCCGCTGCGCTGGTCAATATTTCAAAATCAACCGTGGATGAAACGAAGTGGTGAATTTAAATTTGTATTTTAAATAATTTGGACCTCCAGCAGCACCTTGCTCATTGCTGAAAACGATTTAGACACCATTGTGATATTAAATTATCTTAAACGTTGTACGAAACCCAGCTATTTAGAAGTAACTATTTTAGTTTATTACTAACAGTGCACATTTGGAAGCGAAATGAGACCATTGTGGCAACAGGATTTAAAATTTTCCTTTATCTGAAGAAATATTAATTATTACAGTCGTTACCATGGTACAACTTCTGAAAAATTTCTTCACAATTTTTCATTATGTGACGCCCGGAACCCAAAGCTACTCCCACCTAAAAAGTTTATATATATATATATATATATATTAAATTTTGTCCGTGCGGTAAAAGGCACAATTATGCAAGAATCATCTTCAAACTCGTCAATAACATTGAGATGGTTAATATCTCAGTGGGAATTGCAAATGAGCAAAATCGGCCCAAGGGGGTGGTAATTGGGAAGGGTTCCATATATTTTGAATACCATCTTAACATGGCTTTGACAAAATAAGCTCTTACAAAACAATGGCAGGAAAAAAAAATAAACATTTTTCGTTACAGCAAGTTGCCAACGATAAAAAAAAAAAAAAAAAAAAAAAAAAAAACATTAAAATTCTCACTACAACAATTACTTTATTATTGCAATTTCCTCCTGAAAAATGAAAACAAAATTATTTGCTCTTTCCTATTTAAGCGTTTTCTCCTTAGGTATTTAGGATAAAATTATGTAAATTTGTATAGTTTGGCGAACGATTTGGCGAAATTGGTTGACGTGATAATCAAATAGTAGCCAATTCACACTTTTCATATTTCACAAAAGATTCCTACACAGACATCACATACACAATAGGTTTAGCATGATTTTTTTGCAACTACAATGTGGCAAAATCCTCGTTTTAGAATACCAAAGAAATTTATATATATTTTATTATTTTCTATCATTTTAAACAGTAAAAAAGTAACTGTAGAACAAAACAGCAAATATCATTTCAAAAAAGAAAATGAAAATAAATAAACAACTTATCATCAGATAAACAACTATAGCTGGGTTACCATATGAGGCAAGTAATGCCATTTTGGCGCCAGTGAGATACCTCGATGAATATATGACCAAATCTGTGACAAAATTTCCATAATTTCCTACTTATGTATAGTGAAAAAACTTTAACACAGATGTCATGTATGCACCACATTGGCGCAATTTTTTTTCTGGCGCCAATTTGGAGAACTTGGTTTTTAATTACCAATTTCATAAATATTTTTTAATTATTTTATATTATTTGAAAAAAATAATAAATAAAAAAGTTTAATTAATAGCTATAGAACAAAATAATTTATATTAGTTTAAAAAACAAAATGAAAGTTAATAAATAGTTTATTAATAAATAAACAACCATAGTCGGTTTACCATGTGAGGCATAAAATCGCCTTTTTGTTGCAATCGTGCGAATGTGGTGCGTATATGACATCTGCGCCAAAACTTTAAAAAGTTGCAATTAAATTATTTTACAGTTTGGATGAGGAAGACATTTATACTAAAATTTAAACATTATACGCATTTTTTTGTTATAATTGCTATTTATATATTTACAATTAAACATAAAAAAAATATCCTAAAAATGCTCTCACACATTTAAAAGACAGTGAGAGAATTTAGTAATTGTGAACATCGCTCCGGCTTATGCCTTCTTGGTATAAAATCGCATTGTTTGATGACAAAAGTAAATTCAAACACCCAAATAAACAAATAACATACAATTAACAGATAAAACCATTTTTAAAATTAATTCTGCTATTTTGTCCTGTAAGACGCATAATGGTAGAATTAGATTTCAAAAATATTAAAAAAAAAAAAAAAAATAGAAAAATATTATTTACGTTTTATCTAATAAAATATTTAAAATATATTTTTGTTAGCCTGCGCGAAAGAGAATAGCGAAACATTGATTGAAAAAATATTGAAGAAAAAATGTCAATTAAAAAAACTTGTAAATTTTATTGAGCGGGAATTTTTTATTTCAAAATGTTGAATTTATTTATAGTAATAAAGCATAATTGCATAAATTTACTTTGAATTGCAAAATTTTCCCTTCAGTACTACTTGGTTATACCGTCGACCAATTTCGCCAAATTATACAAATCGCCAAACTATTAGCCAGATTATGTAGATTAGCATAAATTTTCATTTAAATAACGAAAAACAAATTAGCAGAACATATATAAAAGTAAAAATAAAATGTCGAATTAAAAATCACTTGATGATATAATTAATATTTATATTATGCTTAATGTCAAGTGAATGTGACATTTACGATCATCCATTATTGACATTTAATCTTGGAATTTGGCGGTAGATTTTTAATCGATGGGGTAATCTAATTCATTAACATTAACGAATTAACATTCTCTAGTTTTTAAATGTAAAAACTGAAATTTTTCCTGTAAGTGAAATTGACGAAATGGCGCAAGAAAAATTAAATTAACAATAAAAAAATTTGCAAAAAGAAATAAAAGAGTTATACTCATATCTATATAATTTTCGATTGAATATTAAAATATACTCTAAAAACTATCTTCACTTGAAATAAAAAACAACATTATTGCGACCATTAAGAACCTAAGTCAGGTATCAAGACAGTAGTGAATTTTCGGCTTCAAAACACATTCTTTGGCGACAAAAGCAAGATGAAAATGGTATAGAAACGAATAGTGACTCACAACTTACAGTGTCTTTTACAATCAGATCTGCTTTTTTCTGCTGTAAGTTATATTATACGGAAATTCGATAAAAAAGAGTAAGAAAATAATAAAAAAAGGAAATAACTATCATTCAAAATTCATTTAATCAATTTCTGAAATTCATGTTTTTATTCTAACACCAGGGATAAGTCGCCAAAAGTTGAACCAATTGTTATATTTCGCGTTAATTTATCTTTTAAGCATTACATATATTTTTTTCATTTTCAAGATAAATATATTTTTATAATATTACGCCTCATTTAAGCGGTCTTTTTTTATTATTATTAATATTATCAGTAGTTATTTTCTGCTATTATTTGCAAGATATTTGTAATATTTCTAATAGATATAGCCATTTTAATTCTTTTAGCAATTATAATTTTCGCCAAAAACAGTTACTGGCAACCCTTTTGTCAAAATAACCGAAAAATACGAAATTTACTACGAAAAATCAGAGTTATCCCTGTAAATTTGAATCATAAACCTTCGGAAAAATATTTCCCATCGAATGATACAATCGGCAATAAAATCCATCGGGTAGTTTTTGAAAACACTCGTTTGGAAGTTTCAGAACTTCTGCTTTATAATATATATGATGATAAATGAAATTTCAATTTTTCCAGTTCGGAAAAATTAAAAAATAAGCCTTCGGAAAAAAAAAAAAAAAAAAAAAAAAAAAAAAAAAAAAAAAAAAAAAAAACGAAAAAAAAAACCCGGTTTTTTTCCCAATTTTTCCGGGTTTTTTTCCGAGCATTAACATCTCTATTTGTGACTAAAAGATTTCGTCCTTAAAAGAAACTAGCATACCAAATTTTTAAAAATTCCTGCCAGCTTGGCCTACAGGCGCAGATTGATTTTGAAGTTAAGTGCTCATTTCAACAATAAAAAATAAAATATGATAGAGGTAAACCGAGTTTTAACAAGTTTATTTGGCCGCTTTTAAAGATTTTTTTGTTTGTTTGTTTTTATTTTATTTTATTTTATTTATTTTTTGTCAGAGCTGGTTTTATTAGAATCATCTTATGCGCAATTCGGCTCAAAATCCTCAGTTTGACAGCATATTTTGAAATATATTCTGGATTTATCCAACCATCGACCAATACGAATTTGAGAACAAATTCGAAATAAAAATGAGTTAGAAACTAGGCAATTTGTTATTTGAATACATTCTATATTCTTCAATCATGATCGCTTCCAGAAATTCTGTTCAAAACGCCCACTTTGGCAGCATATTTTGAAATATTCTTCAGTTCTTGTAAGTCACAGCAACTTTGGATTTGAATATCTCTGTCAGACATTTAGCTATAAAGATCAAAATTTTTTTGATCAATTCAGGAACGTATAAGGAATAATTTCTCATAATACGGGAATTTTGTTTTACGGGGCCGCATAATAATTTAAAATCAAATAGACACCCCCCCCCCCCCAAAAAAAATGGAGTTGCAATTAATGTCATCACATTTTGCCGCCTTTTTTATGAAACTTTGTTACTGGAAGTAAGTGCCTAGAGGCGATATTAAAGGAGCTAGCCTGTTTTGCTAATTACGACTCACCCTTTCTCTATATTTATATGCATACATACATATAGCTAGATAGATTAATGAAGTTTTCTACTAATTGAAGTTTTGGGGTCTAGGGTCTTGCAAATCAGTGTAGATTTGCAAAAAAAAAAAAAAAAAAAAAAAAAAAAAAATGCAGAATTTGTAACATAAGAACGATCGCAATAGGTAGTATTCTATACAAAATCTACCTTCTTAATTAACCTTCTTAATAATTTTCGTTTTCACCCATAATCATTTAATTTTAATTTATTTTTTCCAGAAAGAAAACAGGAAAATAAAAACAAGTTTTCTGTTCAACATTTAAAAAATTAAGGAAATTTTAAATATCTAATTACAGTATATACAGGGTGAGTCATAAATATCGAAACAATAGGCTATCTCCTTAAATATTGCCCCTACACTCATGCTTCCAGCTGCAAAAAATTATCAAAAAAGGTGAATTTTTTGATAAGTTGCAACTCCATGGGGGGTCTATTTGAAAAAATACGAAAATTAATTTTTTATACGTATTCCCCCGTATGGCAAAATTCCCAATTAGGAAATTATTTCTTATCCATTCCTAAATTTAAAAAAAATCTCCATATCTAAAAATTTCACAGAGATATTAAAATCCAAAATTCTCAAAAATTCGTGAAAATCCGGGGCGATTGCCCCTCCCCCCCTCATGCCCCGCGCTGTACGGCATTGTAACACTATAATAAATTTATATCACATTAATTGGCACTATAATTGGCGATTTAATATAATCAGTCACATTTATTCCGGGAGGGACGAATTGTTTAAACGAAGCATCCTTATAACTCCAAAATTAACAATCCTATGAAATAACAATTTGCGGCGTCGGATTAAGCGTCTCATTTCGCATTCAAATATATCTTTGAATCGAAAATTGAATGATATACAGAGCCAGGAAAATTCTCCGTAATATTGACGTAACCTGTTTTTCGATTGCAAATAACTCAACAACTAATAATCCGATGGACTCGGTTCTTGTTGTCAAATTTTTGCCATTTTAAGGCCTTTAACGTCCATCCCTTGAAATTAAAAAAATCAAAAAAAATTTATGTACTTTTTATGATAACGGGTTTTTAGAGGGTACGAAAAAAATAATTCCGGATAATCGAGGTCACTGAATATTATCCGGATAATCGGGGCTTGTTTGTACTCGCACATAGTAAGTCCATACGAAATTTTAAGTCTCTATCTCAATTTGTTCGTGAGATACAGTAGATTATCCCGTCGACCCAAAAACTATCGCCAAATTATAAGATTGAATGCCGTCTGTCCGTCAGTGACGCTTTATATTTTTCTTTCATCGAACTTGTGTCTAATCTTTTATTTGGTTTATGTATTTATACATTCTTAAGCGATTAGAATTATAAGAGACATTATGAGCGATTTCGATCACGTCATCACCCGTTTTTCTCCTGCTTTCCGACCAGTTTTTCTGCTTTCGTCGAGAAATGTGCTCAAAAACCTCCACTTTGTAGGCTTGGTATGAAAAATATATTGTGTTTAAAAAAAAATTGAAATTATTTTAAAAAGAAAATAAAGAACACGCACCACATTTGCCACGCTTTTCTTAAAAAGTAACAATCCTATCAACTAACAATTTGCTGCGTCGGGTTAAGGATCTCATTTCACATTCAAATATATCTTTGAATCGAAATTTGAATGAAATACAAGGACGTAAAAATTCGACGTAATATCTGCGGGATTCATTTTTCGATTCTAAATATCTCGACAACTAATGATCCAATCGATAACGTTCTTGGTGCAAAAGTTTTGCTATTTTATCACCTTTTACGACCATACCTTGAAATTAAAAAAATCGGAAATTTTTATATACTTTCCATCAGAGCGATTTTTTCGAGAGTACGAAAAAAATAGTTCCGGATAATCGAGGTTATTGATATTAAATAGGCTTCTTTGTCTTGTTGCATACTAAGTACATACAAAATTTCAAGTCTCTAGATCTATTCGTTGGGGAGATAAAACGGTACTAATAGGTTATCCCGTCAACCCAAAAACTATCGCCACATTATAAGTTTAAATGCCAATAATGGATGATATCTCGCTTGCATTGCAATATTTTTATACGATTCTTTTTGCACTGGATAGCTGAGATCGATGTGTATTTTTACTTTTACGATTTCGGTTGCAGATATTGGGTTTCGATTTTTGAAGAGAATTTAAAATACAGTTATTTAAATTATCGCTGGAAAAGTTATTTTCACACACACACAAAATGTCTAAAATTGCAAGTGGCCAGTCACCTTTGGCCATATAGTGTATTACTGTTGATTCTCTCTCTCTCTCTCCCCCATTTCTCCTAAAAATAAAGCAGCATTTCAACAAAAGTATATATATATATATATATATATTTTTTTTTTTTTTTTTTTTTTTTTTTTTTTGTGGAAAAAATAATCTTATCTAAAAGGCAGGCATTAAAATACTATTTTAAATTATTTCTCATTTTCCCATTTCACGCGCTTTTCTTTATTTTTATGCAATTTTATGCCTGCTTTGCATCTTGAAATAGCAAGAAATATATTTAAAAATGCAATTTGTCTGAAAATCGTATATCATAAATGCTTTTTGCTGTTAGTTGGAAGTATAGTAAAAAATATTAAATGTAACACATATATTAGATTTTCAATAAAAAATGCAATGCATTTACATTCTGTACACCGAGAAATCTGAATTAGATCACTTGTTTTTAATTGATGTAAATTAATTATTTAATAAACTACCTCTTATCTTTCTTTCATTTAGCTTTGGATGTAATAGTATAGTCAAAAACAACTCTTGGTACAAAAAAAAAAAAAAAAAAAAAAAAAAAAAAATTGCATTTTTTTAAATTTTTTTTTTTTTTTTTTTTTATCAGATATTTTTTTTCCCATTTAATAATTAGAATTATAAATCTTGATGTATTTTCAGTTCTTTGTGGAATCACTTCGAAAATACAGGAGAAAGAACGACAAACAACGTTGAAGGCTGGCACAGCAAAATAAACTAGTCGTTGGGGGCCACCGTAATACTTACCCATCATGGATATGTATATGAAAATAAAACATGTGAAAACTATTTATACAATGCATTGCAATTCATAAACAAAATTTAAATATTGTTAATATACATAGTAATGCTATATTAAAGAACTGCTGACGTACCAATTTCGACAAATTATATAAAACGCCAAACTACTCAAGTAGTACCGAACTGCGTAAAAGAAACATCCTTATAACTCCAAAAATAATAATTCTATTAACTAACAATTAAATGCGTCGGATTAAGCGTCTCATTTCCAATTAAAATATACTTCTGAATTGAAATTTGAATGAAATACAGGGTCATGAAAAATCGAAGAATGTGGAAAACAAGATTACAAATGTCTCGGCAACTAATAATCCGATCGACTTCGTTCTATATGCAAAATGTGTGTTATTTTATTGTCTTTTACGTTCATTCTTTAAAACAAAAAAATTCGAAAACTTTTATGTACCTTTCATCAGAACGAATTTTTCGAGGGTCCGAAAAAAATAGTTCCGGAATAATCGAGGTTGCTGATATTAAATAGGCTTCGTCTCATTCTTACATACTAACTACATACAAAATTTCAAGTCTCTATCTGAATTTGTTCAGGAGATAGAGCGTTTACAGACAGACAGACAGACAGACAGACGGACGGCAATTTTTTTTTTCTAAAAATATGTTTTTCGGAATCTCCACTATCTAAAACGTGTAAATCCGTCAAAAAAAAATTTCGATTTTCAAAACGATTGCAAGACTTACCCTATACTACGTATGATGGGTAAGTAACAAGAGAGCTCACAGCCATCATTTAAACATTTATAACTTTGTTCTGCTCCTTAAACAGGAGAAGAGAGAAAATGAAGCTGTAATGCGAATGATAGATGCCGGGCATCAATTTCCAACTGGGAAACCAAAGTACAGATTACTTGATGCCCATTTGGCGAGTTTAAAAGAGAAAATAATAAATGAAGAAATTTCCTTATTAAATTATATGGACGCGGTCAGCAAACTCATACATTTATAATAAATTTGTTTGAAATTTTAAATTACTGTGGAATTATTTATTTATAAGCTCAAACAAACATGTTATATTTGCCATTGCAATGAAAAAAAAAAAAAAACATTCTATTGGTACGATTGTAATAAATTATATCTAATTTACTAAATGTAGAACTAGAATTTTGCTCAAGATTTCAATTATTTAGATATTATCTAATTTAGTTACCGTGATGTTACTTCAGTAATGCTGTACTTGTTTTTGCTCTAAATCATCTTTTTTTTTACACTGTAATTATTGATACCTAAGAATATTTGCATATGTTTTCTTAAATTCACTTTCTTTCTCAATAGTTGAAGATTAATCTCAAAAGTAAGGAGGCTCTTATGTAAATAAATATGCTATTTTATGACTTGCATCGAAATATATTTTAAAAATGTATTATTTCTTAAAACTTCAATTGCATATAAATAACAAATAGTTTTGTGTTTTAAATTTTATTAACATACTTACCTATTATCTGTTATACATTTTCATTCGTATTTGTTAATTTATTACATTTATAACTATCAAAATTACACAAGTTAGATTTCCAAGATTCAATTCTGAATGTATATAAAATTATTTAGGACTTGGGAAGCTAGAAATTAGAAACTAAGCTTATTTTAAATGAAGTAGCAAACTGCTTCTACTAACTAGGGAACTGCAAGAAGTGTAAGTCACCGATTTTGACGAAAGAGGTATCGTTGGAAAGATCTGATCGTGAGCAGTAAAAACTTAATAGAACCACCCGTCGAAAATGAGTCGTTTTCAAGATATCCGACAATTTATGTCACGTAGCTCTAGTGCCCACTTAAAGGGGCTCAGGAGTTGAAAATTTTTCAAAAAATCGATTATTTTTTTTATGATATAGTTTGATTATTCAATTAATTCTTAATTCAATGCAAAAAACCGCATAAAAATATTAGCATTTTTAACGGAGTTATAAGCATTTATGTATCAATACTTATACATAGCCGCATCCATATAATTTCAACTTTAAGTCGTGTTTTCTCAAAACTTGATTTTTGACGAATAACACCAAGATTTTTTTTTTTAAACTATTTGATAAAATGGCTTTTTTTTTTTTTTTTTGCATGCATATAACATCATAATCTAGATTATAAATTAAGGATATAACTATCACTTAATAAAAACAGTATTAAAAAATCTCTCAAAGTTGAAAATTTAAAAAAACCCTAAAAAATACAACTTTTTTTCCATTAAAAATACTCAAAATATTAAACTATCTAAAATATATTAATTCGAAATCTAGATAATGTTATATGCATGAAAAAAAAAAAAAAAAAAAGCCATTCTATCAAATAGTTTTTTTTAAATCTTGGCGTTAGTCATCAAAAATCAAGTTTTGAGAAAAAGCGACTTAAAGTTGAAATTATGTGGTTGCGGCTATGAAAGTGTTGATACATAAATGCTTATAACTCCGTTAAAAATGCAAATATTTTTATGCGATTTTTTGCATTGAGTTAAGAATTAAATGAATAATATATTAGATCATTAAAAAAATCGATTTTTTGAAAAGTTTTCAACCCCTGAGCCCCCTTAAAGGGGATCCGCAAAAAAATTTAATCTCGATTTTAACGACAGTGGTATCGCTGAAAAGTTATAATTGTGAGGATTAAAAAACTCAATGTAATCACCCATTGGAAATGAGACGTTTTCGAGATATCCGACAATTTGTGCCACATAACTAATGCTGGAAACTGTATAAATAGTCGGATATCTTGTACTGTGACATAAATTGTTGGATATACGGTCATTCTGATAAGGCACCTCCATAAATTTCGGGGTTCATTTGTTGAGTATAAAGGGTAAGAACAAAGGGGTTCGCTCCTAATTTAGGCAAATGCATTTTCCATGCAGAAATAATCGATTAGCTTGAAATTTTGGATATGAGTTACGGCTGTACATTGATAATTTTGGAGGTTCTTTGGTTAAGTATAAAGGTGAACAGACGATTCATATTCGTCCTTAAATTACATAAATGTGTTTTTATGCAGATTTATCCGATTTTCTTCAAATTTTGGATACGGGTTCTTTCTGATAAGGCAAATCCCTGAATAGTTTTGGAAGTTTAACGATTAAGCATTAAGGAAGAAATCAGGGATTGCCCCCTTCAAATTACATAAATGAGTTTTTATGCAGAATTATCGGATTTGCTTCGAATTTCAGATAATTTTTGCTTTTGATAAGGCGTATCTCTGATTAGTTTTGGGGGTTCAATGATAAAGTATAAAGGTGGGAAATGGGGAAGTTAATCCCTTCACATTGTTTATCGAGGGGAATTATTCTTTCAAAAAATTAAGGCTATATTAAACAATCAGAGGCCTGCACGGGCTGGAATTTCCAGGACCGGACCCAGACCAGCTCATTATAAAACTCAAAAGCTCGGTCTGACCCGCACACAAATCAATGAAAACCGGGCCGGAAAGTTCTGGCCCCTTCACAATTTCTACTATTTCTAAAACATTCAGTTTTTTATCGTATAATTAAGATTTTTTTAAAGAATCTTAAATCCTCTTCTCTTCCTTTACATAATTTTTAAAATTTTAACATTCAAATAAAAAATTAATTAGGTTTAGAATAAAAGAAAATTAAAAGCATCGTAACTTTTGAAGCTGTATAATAAAAGTAGATTTAAGAAAATATTTCTATATCATTTTATTAAAGATTTCAAATCCAAATTCATTCTCAAATCTAAAGGAGCTAGTTTCCGAATACATTTCTGAATTCATTTCTTTTTCTTTCTTTTTTCTTTCTTTTTTTTTTTTTTTTTTTTTTTTTAGAAAATGCATCAGATATTTTTATTCATAAACTATGTAATCAAATGGCGACAACGACATCCATTTTTTGATACAATCAATTTATGAAAATACTGTGAAAGTTAGCGTTTTGAATAGATTTCCGCAAGTGACCGCAAGGAAGAAATATTTGCAACCATTTGACAAGAATCTCTAATATCTCAAAATTGTTATATTTTATTTACCAAAAATGAAAAACACTATACGATTTCAAATTCCCGAAAGAAATTTATTTCGACTCGACCCGGTGTCAAAATTAAAAGTTCAGCCCGAGCCTGGCTCGGCCTCTTCATAGTTTCTCAGTTCACGGCCTGTCCAAATATCATTGAAAACAGTGCGGGTGAGGCCCAATGTGGACCGACTCAATTTCGACAAAAAATTCAGGCTTTAATTAAAATACAGTTGAGATTCCTTTAAAGAATATTATTGTGTGTATACATATATATAGACATCATTCAAGATTATATGATGTGGATTAGTTTTCTTGGCTTTTAATTCTTTTTTCTCTGTCCTTGATTTTTACGAAGCAAACCTTCTAAAAGATAAATTATGCCATCAAAAAGCAATGTATTTTATAGTTATAACTTCAAATAGATGTATATACCTATATATATATATATATATATATATATATATATATAACCATTAATATTATTACAATATATGAACATGAACCATTGAATTTAATAAATTATAGTACATTAAACATGGAAGTAAAATATGAATATGAATACAAATGGGATTTGTATTCATAAGTATTTATCAGCATCAAATTAGTATAAGTTAGAAATAATAATAATAATAATAATAATAATAATAATAATAATAATAATAATAATAATAATAATAATAATAAAAGAGCACAATCTTAGAGCATGTATTTTTGACTAAATTACAATAGTTATGTTTCGGGAAATAAAAAAAAATATTTTGACTATATGATTTTTTTTAAATAAGTTACTTCCTTTTAAAATTTATATTTTAAAAATTAATATTAAAAAAGTCCTGTAAACTATATTTTTCATTAAATAAATGAAAAAGTTTTGAAATTCGAAAAATATTGTTTAGAGTTCAGTTTTAAACTACCCCACTTAAAATAATAATAATAATAATTTAAATTTTTATAAAAATTTTATGAGAAATTTTGGGATGTGATTTTGATTGCAAATTATATTTTTAACCACCACAGACGAGGGAAAGAAATAAAATTCTAACTCAATAAATATATTTTTTAAAGATTTCATGGAACTGTTTAAAGTAACATTATATCTTGAATAACTCACTTTTCAATTTGTGTCTAAAAATTTTTCTTTCCTGTAGTAAATTTAGAAGGGAAATATGATTCAGGACGGAGCTATTTGTTTTACTGTCACAAGGACAAGTCCATTACAATGAAGAAAAGAAATATATTAATGATATTTTAATTAAAGCAATATATTAATAATTATTATATAATAATATAATTATTATATTTATTACATATTATAATACTTAATAATTTAATTAAACATATTTGATAAATTTCTCCTCTTAAAAGAGACTTAGAAAAATTTCGCGTATAGTAATTTCCGTAAAAACTTTGCAAAAGTGTTTGATTGTAGCAAAAAAAAAAAAAAAAGTTAAAAATATTTAAAAAATAATAATATAAAATAAAAAATAAAAAAACATTACATACGCATTTTTTTTTTTTTTTTGATTGGATTTTTTTTCCCAAGAACTTTTTAAACAAACACTATAAATTATTGATTTCAAGGAAATTTTTCAAAAGAAGAAAAAATTAACCTTTTTGGCCTGTTGGATTGGATACAGTGATAGTGAAAAATGATTATTACCCACCGGGTAGGTATTTATTTTTGGAATATATAGCTGAGTATTTGCAAAAGACTAAATTAAATAAATATCCAAGAATTGGCTATTTTCATATTTTATCGTAAAAAATTCTTAATATCGAAAAAATTCTTGACAGCTTAAGTTGCAATGCTTCCAATACTATAATATCTTTCACTTTGATTACAGAAAAATACCCCTTTTTTCTCCTACTGAATGAATGTCACTATCTTTTAGAATCAACATCATGCGTAAACCCTTACGAAAATAATAGTGAAAAATGAACTCATGGTGAAAAACTATTATTTCAAAAATCTATGAGATGTTACAGGAATAAAATATAATAAGTTTCTATGGAAAATTGTGGCAATTACTGAAAAAGCTTAGCTGCCTTATAAGTTAAAATTTGTTTTTTTTTAAATAGTGTGTTTTAACTTTTTGACTGTCCCTGTAAATAAAGTAATCATGCTAGAAACTTCATTTTCAAAAGGAATCGTTCTAGGTTATACATAAGTAATTTCCTAAAATTTCATGGCAA
Source organism: Maratus speculifer (assembly GCA_964019185.1). Classification (NCBI taxonomy): domain Eukaryota; kingdom Metazoa; phylum Arthropoda; class Arachnida; order Araneae; family Salticidae; genus Maratus; species Maratus speculifer. Next base: position 155,932,870 of record OZ025301.1, on the reverse strand, counting down.
TCCGAGTATATTTACTGGGGTTAGAGTGCGGACAGACGGCCAGACAATAACCGAAAGCATAAACACGTTAAACTTTGCACACTCTAAAAAATAAATTTGTAAATTTACACTCAAAAATGTGTAAATCGATGATACAAAAACGACATGTCTATATGTGTAAATTGGTGTGTAAATTGCGCCAAATGTGTAAATTTTAAAATACACACTTTAATGTGTAATTTGATGATAAGTCCAAATGTGTAAAAATTATCTGATAACTCCTGAAATACACGCTTCAATGAGTAAATTGCTGGGCAATACACATGTTTCTGTGTAATAGTTTTACACATATTTCTGTGTAATATTCATTTTTTGCGCATATTTCTGTGTATTACTTTTACACATATATCTGTGCAATATTCAGTTTTTGCACATATTTCTGTGTATTAGGGAAATACACATAATGTTGTGTAACATGCAAAATATACAGATTTGTGTGTAATATTCTGTTCTTACACGTATGTCTGCATAACATGCAAAATACATAATTTTGTACAATATTTAAAATACACAGATTTTTGTGTACATAGTTTTATCTTATATTTTGGAGTGTAAAATGTGAATTAAGTGTTTTCATTACCGAAAAAAAAATGCATGAAGGACAAACTCGTATGTTTGGCGTGTTCTTTCCTTTTAACAGATTTGTAGTCTAAGTAGTCGAAAACAAAATCAAAAATCAATGTTCGTTCAATCTGAAAAAAATTTATAATTGCTTCTGTTTCTGTAATTGGATTTGGTGTAAACATTTTAATTTTTCGGCCTAGGTTAAAACTATTTCTTCTGATATCAAATGACATCTTTTTAAAGTTTTTATTTATTTTTCTTGTAGTTTTTGAATGCAATACGCTTATATAAAGTCTTCAATTTAAAAATCACAAACGAAAAACATGAATTGAAATCTATGAAAAGCTGTCTTTTGCCATCGGTAGAAAATGAAATAAGAAATGTATAGCATGTAAAATAATGAAAATTCGAAGTTTTATAGCAAAATATATTATAAACACGCTGAAACAGATAGTATTTAAATAAAATAATTATTTTAAATGCAATATAATGTTAAAACTGCAAATATCTACTCTAATGTTAGAATATGTGGTTTAACCTGATTTAAACATGAAAAAATGATTTAAAACACAAAAATGATAAATTATTTTTTCCAAATTTGTAATAAGCAGAAAATAACACACTTCTCATCCATAATATTAATTTTCAAGTATTAAATTGTAAAATAAATGAACTTACCCTTGAAACAAAAAATTTAGGCTATCTAGCCCTTTTAATTTTACAAAATTCGTTTTAGCAATAACGATCTAAAACTGCTCAAGTGATCAAGTAAACTTTGACATGAAAGTTTTACTCAGTATCGTCGTATGTTGAAAATTGTAAGAACATACTTGGCAAAAGTGCTATGATGGATGATAGCACTAATGAATAAGACCTCCTATTAAGGAAATATTTCAATACAAATTGCCTTTTTTATGATTTATTTTAAAAGTCGTTTTTGCTCTCAGACGCATGGCAAATTCTCTTATTTAGATAGTATATTAGGTCCCGTGCTTTCAATTTTTTGATAAATGCAGAAAATATTGCAAAAAAAAAAGCTGTTAAAGTCAACGTTTTGAGCCGAATTTTCCGAAGCGGGAGATCTGGGAACAAAAAAAAGGTCATACTGAGGAAATAATAGTTTATAAATCAAATTCTAATGAATTTAACAAAAAATAAAATCACACGACATCTTATAGATCTCTTTGAAAGTCAACTCAGCAAGTTTCGTGTTTTTACTTCTAAAAGTGAGTCTGAAATTGTGTCAGAAAATTTCGAACTATTGAAGGTGAAAAAAAAAAAAAAAAAAAAAAAAAAAAAAAAAAAAAAAAAAAAAATTCGAATGCACCCTTAATGCTGGCTGGTCATTTTGACTTTAGTGTATATCGCATCTAAGCAACACGGTGATACAAAGGTGTAATTCACTTTACATTATGATTTGACTGAAGCAAAATTCATACTTAAAAAAATTTAGTTAATAAAAAATAATTTTAATAATTCATTGCCAAAATTACATTATTATTTATAAAATTATACATTAAAAAATAATAACTCGTGCTATCTATGATTATTATTTTTTAAAACAAAGGTCATTTTCAGGTCTAATATGAAAGTTTTTGCACAATTTTCTAAGAATTTATGTTGATAGGGGCAATATCAATCTGCTATCGTCATAAAAGGAAAAAAGCGGATTTACAAGAATTTACTATAGTGGTTTTTAAATGAAATGTGATAAAAAAAAAAAAAAAAAAAATTCCATATAATAGTTTGTTAGAAATCCATATAATCGTACTTATTTTACCAGACAGTGCAGGAATATACAGTTTATAACTCTTTTTATGTGAATGAAGTATAAAATTGGAGACCATAAACATAAAATAGAACCACACTTTGGTATATTATCATTAATGTTTTATTTACAAGATTAAAGGGTAGTTATAAATAACAAACCCTATTTTAACGCTCCGCCTACCAGACCGTTCCATTAAAAATTAGTTAAAAGTACAGTAAAATTAGGATGTAAATAAATCATAATTTAAAAAATAATAATAATAAAATCAGATTTCTGTATTTAAATCATACTTCTTTTTATTTAAATCGGTTTTTTTTTTCCTCAGCATTAAAATATTGAATAGATCTAGATTTAGGTTATAGGTTTCTAAGATTAATAGATTTTAGGTTTCTAAAACCGTAAAATGCATGCACGTAAATTTTAAATCAAAGGATTATTTTATTTGCCATTTAAGAGGTCACTTTACCATATCAACAACTTTATTTACTTAAAAAAATACATAGTTTAAATGGTGAACCCACTGCATTTCACTGTTCAGCTAACAATGAATTTTGAAAAAACAAATTACTGCATATTTAATTAAATGTTTAAAAATGTTTGAATTTTTAAAAATTTCTACTACTTTTTAAAATATTGATATTTTTGCCCCTTTTAGGTAGCTTTCATTACAAAAAGTAAAAAGCTACCTATTGCAGTCGTCCGGAGGAAAGCACTTCCGGAAAATTTTGGTATATTTTCACCGATCATGACCCCCAGACCCCAAACCCACCCTCCGTCCAAATGTTGACATATATATATATATATATATATATATATATATATATAACCATATATATATAAATCTGATATATATATCAGATATATATATCTGATTTTTGTCATGCGATAACTAACGTATTTATGAACCGATTTGAATGAAACTTGGTATGTACATAGTACATACAAATGTCTCGACCGAGTTCGTTGGTCAGCATCATCCGCCATTTTGTTTCAAAATGGCGGCCATTTTACATTAAAAAAATTTAAAATTTAAAATTAAATGCGAGAAAATTAAAAGTTGAAAAATATTTTTCTTTTACGTGTTAGAACGTAAAACAAAGATTCCAGAACACTTTTTATTTTGTCTATATTTTAAAAAATGATTGAGTTATAGCACTTTGAATTTTTCTTATGGCTGACATTTTGAAACGATCTGATTTTTGTCACGTGATAACACGCGTATTTATGAACCGATTTCACTGAAACTTGGTATGTACATAGTACATACAAATGTCTCGACCGAGTTCGTTGGTCAGCATAATCCGCCATTTTGTTTCAAAATGGCGGCCATTTTAAATTTTTAAAAAAATTTAAAATTAAAAATTAAATGCAAAAAAATTGAAAGTTGAAAAATATTTTTCTTTTACGTGTTAGAACTTAAAACAAAGATTCCAGAACACTTTTTATTTTGTCTATATCTTAAAAAATGATTGAGTTATAGCACTTTGAATTTTTCTTATGGCTGACATTTTGAAACGATCTGATTTTTGTCACGTGATAACACGCGTATTTATGAACCGATTTCAATTAAACTTGGTATGTACATAGTACATACAAATGTCTCGACCGAGTTCGTTGGCCAACATCATCCGCCATTTTGTTTCAAAATGGTGGCCATTTTAAATTTTTTAAAAAATTTAAAATTTAAAATGAAATGCGAAAAAAAATCAAAATTTGAAAAATATTTTTCTTTTACGTGTTAGAACTTAAAACAACGATTCCAGAACACTTTTTATTTTGTCTATATCTTACAAAATGATTGAGTTATAGCAATTTGAACTTTTCTTATGGCTGACATTTTGAAACGGTCTGATCTGAACGATCCACAATGTTGCTTTAAAATGGCATACACTTTATGATATCGTGGAATTTAGTGGTTCTCCAAATCGCTTAAAATAAAACCAGATTGAATAAAAGATGACTAATTTCTAAACATTCCTATTAATATTCAGTCTTGAAAAAAATAGTATTCAATCTGATAAAATCACTAATTTTATAAGATTATTTCCATTAATTTGAGATTAGTATTTTTGAACAATGTAGCTTACTTTAAAATAAATAAATAAATATATAAGTATATGAAAGCTACCTCTTCCTCCCGGCATTGCCGGAAGGACTTTTTATTTTTGAGATTTTCAAGTCTATATTACAAAAACTTTACCTGTATTTTTAGATACATCTAATATTGTAGTTAATATTATATTTAATATTTATATTAATATTAGATTTAATAATAATTGTTTACCGATATATTTTTTTACTGATATATATTATTTAAGAAGATAAAATTTAACACATCTTCATATCCTTTTATTTATTAAAAAACAACAAAAAACTTGAAGTCTAATTCCATGCACTAATTTATCACATGCATTATAAAGAACATGTACAAAATAATTTAAATCTCTACCTCAGACACACACACAAAAAAAGGCATACCATTTTTAGAACAGGAAAGTGAAAGAAATATGAACTTGGAGAAAAAAACATTTAATTTTTTAATTTGTATGGGTAGCAGTGCTGTATTTGGGTGGGAACGAGTGGGAACGCCGTTCCCAGAAATATTTGGCTTGTTACTGTTAGAGAATCGTAAAAGCTTTTTTTTTTTTCAAGCGAAATAATAATTTATGCTAGTTAAAAAAAAAAAAAAAAAAAAAAAAAAAAAAAAAAAAATCAGTTTTATTATATATCTATAAGCGGTGTAGGACCTCCTTAAAAATGTTTTTGTCTTAAATAATATGTGAAATCTTGGTTGTGAGCAGGAAGAAAGTTAGAAATCGTGGCGGCTTGTAAATCAGAGAGCATAGAAAATACCCCTCATTACCTATATGAAAACTTCTAGGGTAGATGTGCCAATAATGTATGCCATAGGGATATATGTAATACATTATTGGATATATACATTATATGGATATATTTCTGTTATTTCAATTTATTTTGATTCATAATGAAACTGTTACTAAGAGATTGATTAAATATTGCTAGATGGATACTATCATATATAAATACAATGCTATAAAAACTAGAATGAATACTTATAAATGTAAATTGAAAAAATAAGTTGGCTTTTGGTTAAATGTTTTAAACGGAATTTTAGTTTAGTAAAAATCCGGAAATAACATCTATTCTATGAAAAGTAAGTTCCCACAAATATTTTGTTCCATTTACACCACTGGGTAAAAGAGCTGAGTGTATTTATAAAATTTACAATATCTCTCTCACGATCGTATAGGTAAAAAGGAGGTGTCATAAAATTCACATCAAATACACTTTCATTTAATATTTTAAAAAGAAAATAAGATTTTTTGATTAATTTTGAATTGGCCTTTTAAATTGAAATCACTAATATGTTAGAATACACCATTTTAAGCATGTAAAAAGTAGTATCATAAAAATATATTGACTAAAAGTTTTCTTTTTGACATTTGCAATAAACAGAAAACTATACGCATTCTTATAATTATGTCAATTTTCAAATAAAAAATTGCGAAGAATATGAATTTACCTTTATAAATAAATTATTTTTAAACACCACCAGCCTATTTAATTTTATGAAATTTATGAAGTTGACTTTAGAAATAACGATATAAAACTATTAAAATGATAAATGAAATTTTGGTTTAAAAGTTTAATCGTCACAAATGCTATATGGTGAGAATTCTGTGAACTGTTTATTGGAAGTAGCCTTAAATAAAATCGTCTTTTTAAATAAATTCAATTAGTAACTTTGACTTCTGGGTATTGTTGCTGATATGGAACTCTGTTGCTTCTATGACAGTGTTATTTGTTGACAATTCTTATTTGTTATAAAATAATTTTTTGCAAATGCTAATTTTTTGTCAGTAATTTAAATATCATTAAATGTTTGCTAGTTATGTTAAGATTTGATTACAACACTTTTCCAAATACTTTTAAAAACTAAAATTTAAGGAATGAAATTTTAACCTAACAGTTTTTTAAAGAAAAAATCTTATTAATACATAATTAAAATGAATGATTTAATCATTTGATTACAATCATTGGACATAATTTCAACAAAATAAATATTTAATTTATTAAAACTTATTTTATTCTTAAAAGTTAATTTAATTAATGTTATTGCTTTTATAAGATTTTTATGTGAAACTAACTAAATCGTTATAAAAAAACGGCAAAATTCATACCTGTTTTCTATTAACATGGTCCTTTACGTATTCTATTTCAAATATCCAATCAAAAATCCAAATAGAACAAGGTTTCTTTAGAAGACCATTATATCCGAAAACAGTGCAGTAACATTAGCGTGCTCATGTAACAACGTTAAAGCTCCTGTACCTTCTTCGGACAGAAAATCTTTGTAAAATATTAATAAGCAGTATTCCTATATATCTTTTTTGCAAAGTTTAAAAATACATGCCAACTATACACGTTCATAAACAAACACAGCACACAGCCACTAATGTCCAGTGAATAATTCGGAAGGAACTGAGAAATACACTGTGTTTACCTCTCTGCAATCACCAGCAGACGATATTTTTGGCAGATGTTTTTCGTTCTACGTTCTTCGATAAGGCAGTTAAATAAATAATATTTTATTAGAGCATCTGTAATTTGAATTTCCTGTTTGAAGATTTTTTTTCTTCTTTTTACGCATTTTACCTTTGTTTTAAATCAGTTACAAAATAATTTATGTAATGATTAATATATTTCTCCTCATTATGATATATTTTTAAAATTCATATTTTTGTCAAAAACTGACTTCACAACATATTGGTCTATTTGTGACACATTTGATATGATGCAACTTGTAGTAATGGCATAAACATTTAAAAATTTATCTAAAAAGTTTTTTTTTTTTTTTTTTTTTTTTTTTTTTACATTGAATAACATGTTTTGTAAAGTTCTTGCATTTTTTTAATGTTTCTAAGCAATTTACATTTGAGTCATATTGTGACGTTACTACAGAGGTCACAGATATGATACGACGACCGCGGCTGGCAGTGACATCTTAAAAACTTTTGAATTTCTTTTAGAAGACAAATTTTAATTTTGATTTTCGGAGCTGTTTATGTGCTTGCAAATTATTTGAAATACGGAAGGGGAGGGGGATCAGCTCTGGAGGAAAGAGCATGTTAAAAGAAAAAAGAAATTGCCCAGCTAAACTGATGGCATTGAGCTTATAGGCTATTTGCAGTAATTACATATTACAGCCTTATTTTTTTCAAAGAATAATGCCCCACGAAAAACAAAATTAAGGCTGGGATTAGTTCCCTCTTTCCCCGTTTATATTTAACCATCGAACTCCTAAAAACTAAACAGGTATACAACGTATCAGAATGAACCTATATCCAAAATTTGAAGAAAATCGGATAAGTCTGCACAAAAATTCATTTATCTAACTTCAGGGGGAGAGCGTTCTGCACTGTATAATTTACTATTAAACTCCAAGATTATTCAGGCATTTGCCTTATTTAAAAGAGTCTATATTTAAAATTGAAGCAAATCGGATAATTCTGCATAAAATCGCATTTATCTAATTTATAGTAGATAATCTTCCATTCCCTCCTTTATACTAAACAAAAGAGCTCCTAAACTTAATCAGGGGAACACCTTATCAAAATGAACCAATATTCAAAATTTGAAGCAAATAGGTTAATTCTGCATGAAAAACCCATTTACCTAAATTAAGGGAACTAGTTACCCGTTTCCCGCTACATACTTAACCAGTAAATCCTCAAAACAAATCAGGTAAGTGCTTATCAGAATGAACTTATATTAAAAAAAATGAAGTAAATTGGAAAATTCTGCATCAAAAACCCACTTACCTAAATTATCAGGAGTAACCCCCGTTCCCCCTCCCCCCATTATACGTAAATAATGAATTCCCACAGAAAAACAGGCAAGCGCCTTATAAGAAAAATTTGGATAAAAAACTTGAAGGAAATCGGTAAATTCTGCATGAAAAAACCATTTACCTAAATTATGGGGGTGTAGCCTCCCGTTCCCTCCTTTATACTAAACCAATGAATCCCCAAAACAAATCAAGTAAGCACCTTATGTAAATAAATCTATGCCAAAAAAAAAAAGCAAATCGGTAAATTTTGCATGAAAAAGACATTCACTTAAATTAAGAGGGGTAACAACTCCTCATTCCCCCCTTTTATACTTAACCAATAAACATACAAATTAATCATGGAGGTGTTTTATCTGAATAATCTTATATCTAACATATGTATGAAATCTGATAATTCTGTATGAAAAACCCATTTGCCTAAATTAAGGGGGGGGTCTAATCCCTGTTCCCCCTTTATACTTAACCAATGAACTTACAAAACTAATCAGGGAAGCGCTTTTTGAATAAACCTGTATAAAAAATTTCAGGCAAATCCAATATTTTTGCCGGGAGTTATCGCGCTACGTACTTACATGCGTACATACATACTGAACCTGTACGCACATTAGCTCTCAGGCTTTGTTAAACTGTGAACTAAACATTAATTGTTTCAGTTTTTAACAACTGTTAAAGTACTAGACTTATACAGTTAATAACTGAAATTAAATATTTTTTGTTTTTATATTTGTATTTAAATATACACATTTAGACATTGTCTTTTAAGATTTAAACATTTATAATTATATTTAATACTTCAATTCGTATAAATACAGGTATTTTTCTACATTTACACATTTAAATCTGTTTATCAACCGATAACAACTTGTAAACTCAATGTCATAAATTAAATGCACATAAAAACAGGTAACGTTTTGTACAAAATGTGTATTTTTTGTGACAATTGGGTGATTTTTGAAATTTACACACTTTTCCGTGTATACATAACTATGCTTAAATTGTAATAACTCTCCAATTCGTGTAAAATCAGATCTTTTTCTGTATTTACACACTTGTCTGTGTTTATCAAGTGATAACAAATTACACACTTGCTTTCATCAGCTAAATACACGTAAAAGTATGTACATTTTTCATTCAAAATGTGTAAATTTGATAAAAAGTGTGTAATTTTAAAATATTACACATATATGTGTGTAAAATTAGCTAATTTACACATTTATTTTTTAGAGTGCAGGAAAGTTTTAAAAACCTACTTTTTCTTCTTCCAGGCATCAAAATGGCTGTTGAAATAGGTCCTCTCTAGGCAAACCTACTATTTAAAAGAACGATTAATCTTTCTTCCTCTAATCCTCTTACTGCGTGGTGGGGAAAATTTGATGAATGGTTTTCTTATTGTTTAAGAATAAAGCCCGTGCCCAGCGTTGCAGAATCCATGCAATATGCTTAAATGCGAATGAAGCTACTGACAATTTATTAATACACACTTGGCCTATCAAGTCATATCTTTGTGGAAAACACATAAAATCTCAATTTTAGCGGCTGACTCGTATAGATATGCATTTCATATCTTGGGTTTGTAAGAAAACACAATGATAAATCTACAAGTCAATTACTAAAATCGGGTCTGATGGTGGTTTCCACAAGATATGACTTGGTAGACCAGTTACATTTTAACTAACTGATTGTGTTCTGTGTAATCCTAGATTTTCAGCTTCCAACTCGATGAAGTGATTGTCTATGCAGGCCGCTTCCAGGTCTAATAGGTTCTAATCGATTGATTATTAATTGATTGATTCTTAGTCATAGTCCCTTGGCGATAATCGGGCTCTTTATTCAAGCATGAAAGTATGCATAATAAACCAGGAAGCGCTATGATTTTGCTATGTTTCATTTCTTATTAAATATAAATCATAAAAAAACTCCTCTGCATTTTAAGTATTAAAACACATACCTGTGACATATAGCTGCAAGATATAGCTATAAAATGTAATAAAAATAAAAAACAAAGCACAGACAATCACCTCATCAAGTCCACGGAGGAAAAATCTAGCAGTAGCTTAAACTCGATTCGCATATTAAAACGCAATCGGTCTGACAAAAGTCATGCCTTGTTGGAGAACATTTAAAAACCCAATTTTAGCGGTTTACGATTGTGCATTCTTGCACCCAAAAGTATGAAAACATGGACGATTGGGAACAAGAAAACTCAGTGGTGAATCTATAAGCCAACTGCTAAAAACGGGATTTTAGCTATAAAAAAAACATTTCATATTTATTTACTTAGAACAGGTGTCACAAATAAAAAATTAAAAAGTTGACATGTTTCGGTTCATTCATAAGAACCGTATTCATAACACATAAAATCAGTAGAAAACTAAATGACACTGGATATAAATATAATTTAAAAACCCAAAACACAAAACATTGCATTTTTAAACATTGGATTTTTAAATTATATTTATATCCAGTGTCATTTAGCTTTCTACTGATTTTATGTGTTATGAATACGGTTCTTATGAATGAACCGAAACATGTCAACTTTTTAATTTTTTATTTGTGACACCTGTTCTAAGTAAATAAATATGAAATGTTTTTTATACGTAAATGAAAAAAGGTGGTGTGATTTTGTTTTAGTTTTTAGTTCTGAAAAAACGAAAGCTAACAACAGTTTTAACATGGAATTTTAGCTGTTTTCCCACAAGATACGACTTGGCTGTCCGATTACGTTTTAATATGCGAATTGAGATTTCACTGAGTCCTAAATTTCCATAAATAAACTCGATGAGGTGATTGTCAGTGCTGCCGCCTCCCAGTCTACAATAAACTTTCCATTCTAATTTAAAGTTTTCATTTTCTACTTTTTCAGCTCCATTTTTTTCTCATAATGTTCAATTTTGGCATGAACAAAGAAGATTCGTAGTACACCAAATGAAGAACCTTGGTCTCGGAAGAACGAAAATTGAAGACGATATTCAGGTAAAACAGTACTCCTAGAAAAATGACTCTGTTAAAGCTCGCATCTAGATTTGAGACGCGGTTAATTGCCTAACCTTATACTCCTCAGTACTGATGTCATCTGTGGGAGACATTTAATAACAGACTTTAAATTAATTTAAATGCTTCTAGCATTGTTAAAATTATTTCTAGATATTTTTAATAAATTCGTACATGTCAAAAGCATCGATTTATAAGATGATTCTAAATTCATGGTACAAACTTTAAGGGTTTTTACAGGACACTGTAGTAATCTTTTATTGTGCAGGAATGTATCAGCACACGTGGCTCGTTGAGGAACAAACTACAGGAGGCCAATAAGGCCCTTTATAGGTGCGTTAGTAATTATGTAAATACGTAGCACCTATAGTCGTCGTTCAGTCTGTCTGTCCGTCTGTTTGTTTGTCCGTCCGTCCACAAATAACAGAGCAAAAACTACCCAATTGAATCATTTGAAATTCAAAATATAATTAAATTTTTTTCAATTAAAATTGTTTGAAATTAAAATTGTTGCATAATTTGGTCGAATTATTTCAAATTTTATGAAAACTGAAAGTATAGTTTAATTACAGAGAGAACCAGAAGTATTCCGTTATAATACGGCGGAATGGTCAATAATTTCAAGTGCATTTTAATGATGTTACGCTCTTTTGAACATAATACAATTGAAATTCATGATCTATGATATACATATTAAAATATGCATTTTGTACAATCTATGGGGCAAAGAATTGTTGTCATTCATTTACAGCATTGCTTTTATGCACTTTGTTTTTGGAATTTTGGTTGCAAAGGGTTGGTTCCGAAATTGAATGATTTGTTGAAAAAAATACATTGTTTCTATTTATTTTTTTAATGCACACAATTCAATTAACTTATATTTACATTTATTCTTGTATTATGTTTCTATTTCTTTTTCATAGGAGGAAATCCGATACTTCTTAAAAGTTTTAGAGCAATCGGAAGGCAAGCCTATTGATCTCTTAAAACCTCTGACGCCAAGCATGTCAAACAATATTTGCTCTTTGGTGTTTGGCGAGAGATACGAGTATGATAATCCAGAAAGAATTCTCATGGATGAAACACTGAGACACGTTTCGGGGAGTCTTTCACAGACGAATATTATAACATTTTTTCCATGGACGAAGAAATTGCCGTTTTTTTCAAAATTAGTAGGTTACGAAAAAGCTGTGAAAACTTTTGATGACATTTTCAATCTTATTGGGTAAGTTCATTTAAGTAATAATATTCTTCCTTAATCATTTTTTAACCATTTGGAAAATTGTTGTTGTTTTCAGTCGAGAATAGGCCGAGTGATGTCCGCATTTTATTTTTTTTATTATTTTCTTCGGTAACACCTAATCCATGGAAAAACGACTGAGCTCGCGCGCGGAGTGAGCTGCATTTCTGAACAGACCCATAGATGCTTTCTGTTGTTTTGCTTGGTTACTGTTTCCAAACAAAGGGTTGCTATGCTACATTTCTACATTACATACAAGTCGTAGAAATGTTACCGCTGCTTATAAAGCATCGACGCTTTCAGTGTGACGTCAGTCATGACTTTTGCTTGGAAACCAGCTCCAGACAAATGGTTGCTAGGTTGCTATGTTTCATTTCTTATTAACCCCTTAACGCGCAGTGTTGCCGGGTCGGCAACACCTAAAGTTCCCCCTGTTTAGAGACACAAAAACTCCGTGAATATTTCAAAAACTACTCTAATGGCTACTTTAAATCTTTCTTAAGAGTGCTAGATGGCAACACCACAGAGATCAAACTCTACTGTTTTTAAATAATAGGTAAAATGTTTTACTGTAATACGCGCTTCACAGCAATGCTCTTCTCACTGCGCTTATCAATGCTTTACTTATGGGAGGTTACCACTTCGGCAACAGCTGTATAATTAAAATGGTTAGTGCAATCTTTACAAAACAATACCTGTGTACTCCTCTAGGCTTAAATAGATTACCTAATTATTTTTTCTTTAAATTCCAACTTTAAAGAGTAGTCCGCCGGAAAGGGTTAAATATAAATCATAAAAAAAATTCCACTGCATTTTAAGTATTAAAACACATATCTCACATATCTATGACATATAGCTGCAAGGTATAGCTATAAAATGTAAAAAATAAAATAAAAAACACAACATAGCCTTGCATAGCAACGGTTAGGAGTCACTATCCAAGAAAAACGTCATATATGACGTCACGACTGAAGGGGTCTATTCAAACAAATAGGGTGATGTGTGATATATAACTATAAACGTTAGCTATACCAAACTCACACACAGAAAAAAAAGAAAGAAAATACAACATAGCCACAGTTTATTTAGAGTCAGTTTCCAAGTCCGACAATCTGACATGTTTTTTTTTTCTTTTGCTTTAAAAGACGATCTTTTATGTGACGCGACGTCTTTTTTTTACATTCGGCTTTCCATATCTGATGATATGCGTATTGTTTCTAAGTCATGTATTGCTAAGGTCCAGTATTCCATTCCATAAAAATATAGAAGGAAACAGATTGTTTGGAGAACGTTGTAATCATATTAAACAATTTCACGTTTTGTGAAACTGATATATACGTTTCTGAGGTTTATTAAAAGTTACTTCCTGCATAATAGAGAGCAGATAGCATTTACAGGGACACGCAAAGATTTCGGATACTTATACAGTATCCAAAGTATTGTATACTATTAGACCAAGATATGAATATTTTTAAAACTTCAGGGTCATTCCATGTCAAATCACCCAGATTTTTTCAAAAATGACACCCACCATCACCAATTTTGATAAAATTCAGTGAATTTGTAGAATTTCTAATGCTGATTCCAAAAACATCAATTATATTGAAATCGATCAAATGGTTTGTTAGTTATGAGCTTTTAAATAGCTCCCAAGATGGCCGATTTGCCGCCATTTTGAATAGCACATGTGACAACATAAGAGTCCATAACTTCTTTCAGGTTTAAGCTAGAGCTTTCAATTTTTTCTTTTGTTCAGAATAAAGTAATCTTTCATTTAAACCAATTTTTGTGAAGCTAATTCTATAAATATGCTGTCAGAAAAGGACTTTTTTTCATTTTTTTAATTAAAAAAAGATGCAACTTCAATGGCTATTTTCCCCCAATGAACCCCCTTCAATTTTCATCTAATTGAATAGATAGGCACCTCAAAGTGTGTTTTGATGACTGATAAAAATTTTTTAATGGCAGTTCACAGGTTCTTACTTAAAAAAAAAACTAGTCGTTGGGGGCCACCGTAATGCTTACCCATCATGGATATGTATATGAAAATAAAACATGTGAAACTATTTATACAATGCATTGCAATTCATAAACAAAATTTAAATATTGTTAATATACATAGTAATGCTATATTAAAGAAGTGCTGATGTACCAATTTCGACAAATTATATAAAACGCCAAACTACTCAAGTAGTACCGAACTGCGTAAAAGAAACATCCTTATAACTCCAAAAATAATAATTCTATTAACTAACAATTAACTGCGTCGGATTAAGCGTCTCATTTCCAATTAAAATATACTTTTGAATTGAAATTTGAATGAAATACAGGGTCATGAAAAATCGAAGAATGTGGAAAAGAAGATTACAAATATCTCGGCAACTAATAATCCGATCGACTTCGTTCTATATGCAAAATGTGTGTTATTTTATTGCCTTTTACGTCCATTCCTTAGAACAAAAAAATTCGAAATTTTTTATATACCTTTCATCAGAACGAATTTTTCGAGAGTCCGAAAAAAATAGTTCCGGATAATCGAGGTTGCTGATATTAAATATTCTTCGTCCCATTCTTACATACTAACTACATACAAAATTTCAAGTCTCTATCTCAATTTGTTCGGGAGATAGAGCGTTTACAGACAGACAGACAGACGGCAAAAATTTTTTTCTAAAAATATGTTTTCCGGAATCTCCACTATCTAAAACGTGTAAATCCGTCAAAAAATTTTTTTCGATTTTCAAAACGATTGCAAGACTTACCCTATACTACGTATGATGGGTAAGTAAAAAAAAAAAAAATGACTTTCTCGAGTAACAGAAAACACAAGATAATGTTGATATTTCTTTTATTACCAGAAATGTCATACATATTTACATTTAAAAGTTTGATAAGGTTTTATGTTGCATAAATATATATATTTAATGTGGCTAAAAGAAAGGGAATTCCATTGGAATGAGTAAGAATGCCAATAATGAATTTTTGCATGAGATAGACGTAATTTCCTGACAAATAGAAATTTCTTGCAATGTCTCAGTAAATTATGAGTAAAAAAGAAATGACTGGAAAAGCTTTACAAATAGTCACATTTTATTGCAAAATTATACTTTTATTTTTGTACAAAATACAATAAAATTGCAAGTATTAAATAAAAATTATGATACCCTTAAGAATATATATTAATAATATATATAATATATATAATATAGAATATATATAAAATATATAACATACATACACAGTAAACATGCTATTAAAAATATATCTACATCAATAACAATTTAAAGTACAGATAATTAATTTTTTTTTAAATCCCTGCCAGCTCAGCTTACAGGCAGATGTAAAATTTTAAATTAAATAACAGTAGACTCCCTCGAATCCGCACAGCGTGGAATCAAAGGTTATGCGGATTTTAGAATTTTGCTGATTTCTGGTCATTACTTTATTTATATTTTTTGTAAATAGCAATTTGAATATTATTAATAATGCAACCAAAACTAAAATGAATGCTTTACAATATAATAAAATATTAAAATAGGTAATAAATTAAAATAATAAAAATTTAGATATTTTTAAGTGATTAAAATATTAAAAGCAAAGGTCAAGTTAATCAATAATGTACAATTAAATATTCATTATAAACATGAAATATATTTTTCCTAAATTATTCAGTGTAGCTTGCCTCATAAAGGTACATTACTAATTCACAACAAAATCATAAAATAAGGAAGTTTTATTTCAGGTTTAGACAGATTTAATAACCAAAAAAACTTGATTAATACATAAATATATTTGATAAGAAGATTGTGATTACCAATGAATCAGCAAAATCGGGAATTTTTTCAGAAATAAATTTATTCTTCCTTTATGAAAAAAAATCAGTAACATTATAAACATTTACAAATTAAATTATCTCTTTTCTCTACATTATTTACATCCGTAAATTATGTGTAGATTTTTGAGAGTGGTGATTTGTAATAAGTTTAACTGAATTTTGGTATCTTGAGAATTGACTAATCTATGAATTTTTTTCTCCATAAAACCCTTTTTTTTTTGGCCCCTTGATCCCATTTTTAATTTAATGGAAAATCTGTGATACATAAATTTTTGTACCTTTTCCTACAAGTAATAATAACTTTAACCTAATATAATATGCATTATAATTAAGATTTTTTTTTCAGTTTTTAAAAATTCTTCCCTATTTCAACCCCATATCTGATTCTGACCATTAACAAATTTCATTGAGGTTTTTGGTCTCTGGATTTCATGTGTCAGTTTGGAAGAGTTTTGTGAAAAATTATGGAAGTTATGCCCATGAAAAAAGTGATATTTAGATAGGTATTTTTAACGAGGGGGGGTGGTTATTTTGGGTCCTAGGTCATGATCGGAATCGATCTGCAAAAATTTTCTGAAATTCCAACACAAGGGAGAGTAATAGTTATTTCTTACGAAATCTAATTAACTGTAATTGTAATAATGATTAAAAATAATATGAAGTTGTTTTATTTAAAATTTGTTCTCTTTGGCTTTCAATTTTATTTCCTTTTCATTTCATGTTCTGTCCCTTGTGCTTATTAAAGATCTGGATACATCATTAAGTTCTACTAGTATCTACAAGTATATATCTACATTGTGTGTGACTACTACATGACGCTTGGTCTCGAAAAATGAATCTTCAAAAACAACTGATTGATCGCAAACAAACTATGCATGACAGAAGAAAACTAAGAACAGTTCTATAATTAGTATTAAAAAAATTCATTAAGGGCAGTCATTGGTTTTTAATTATCTGATATCATGCAGACTAGTATAACTTTTACTTACTGTATTTTTTATTTAAGAGTTTTAATTTTATCATATTTTGTATATAATTTTCTTAGATAATGTACCTATTTGTGGAATTTTTTCTATCATTTCTTTTTTATTTATAATTTATTGAAACTGCAATAGATTTCAATTTGTCAGGAATCTTTCTCTTTTTCCTTTTCTTTTCACGTCTATCTCTTGCAAAAATTCATTATTGGCCTTCTTACTCATTCCTATGGAATCCCCCCTTTTTTAGCCACATTAAATATATATATTTATGCAACATAAAACCTTATCAAACTTTTAAATGCAAATATGTATGACATTTCTGGTAATAAAAGAAATATCAACATTATCTTGTGCTTTCTGTTACTCGAGAAAGTCAATAAAATTGAATTTATTTTTTTTAAGTAAGAACCTGTGCCATTACATTTTTTTATCAGTCATCAAAACACACTTTGAGGTGCCTATCTATACAATTAGATGAAAATTGAAGGGGGTTCACTGGGGGGAAAATAGCCATTGAAGTTGCACCTTTTTTTTAATTAAAAAAATGACAAAAAGTCCTTTTCTGACAGCATTTTTATGGAATTAGCTTCACAAAAATTGGTTTAAATGAAAGATTACTTTATTCTGAACAAAAGAAAAAAATTTGAAAGCTCTAGCTTAAACCTGATAGAAGTTATGGACTCTTATGTTGTCACATGTGCTATTCAAAATGGCGGCAAATCGGCCATCTTGGGAGCTATTTAAAAGCTCATAACTCACAAACCGTTTGATCAATTTCAACATAATTGATATTTTTGGAATCAGCATTGGAAATTCTACAAATTCACTGAATTTTATCAAAATTGGCGATGGTGGGTGCCATGGTCTGGGTGATCTGACATGGAATGACCCTGCCTTATAGTACAAACCTTATTTGCTATGTTTGGCATGTAATTACCGACTTGTTTAACATTATAACCACCCAAAAAGTTATCAGATTAGGATTATCATTTCAGAAGCTATTAACAAAAATATGAAAATGTAATTTAATGTTAAAAACTCTAAATTTTGAATGTTTATAATTCTAAAACTTATCTTCCAAATGACATTAAACTTTGTTCTTAGGTATAGTTTAAATCAAAGATTTAAAATATATTGTCAAAATTGGCAGTTGCTATTGGGAAAAAGTTAGTCTGGTTTTGATTTGTAGTCCCTCTGAGCCAATTTTATAACATCATTTAAAAGTAGACTTTATTTCCACTTATTTGGTGCCAGTAAATTTCTTCTATTATAACTAGTTGCAGAGTTAGTGGAGGATGCTTACTTTTTTTCCCACGACTGTATTTAAAAACATCTACTCTGCGTAAAAAAATTTGTTAATATTGTAATATCATAATCATATTTTATAATGTAATTTATGAATAGCAATTTATATTGTAACATTTATTGTTTTAGGAAAAAAGTAAATAAACATAAAGAAACATTAGACCCCAAAAATATCCGAGACTTTATTGATGGTTATCTGGTGGAATGTCAAACCAGGAAAACAACAGATCCAAAGACAACATTTACAGGTGAGATAAAACTCTAAGATGACAATCTAAAATCGTAATTTATTACGAATTGAATATTTCCAAATGAGTGAAAAAACGCCCAGGCTGGGAATCAAACCCAGATCTTTGGCTTCAGGGCCAATGTTTTACCATTTAAGCTGACTGGGGTGACAACGAGCGAGCATTTTTTGCTCAGATAACCTTATTGGTAATAGCATCTGGTCTGTCACTTAGACAGCTCAATAGAATAAACCGCAGATAATGGAACGCCATGTAAACGATGAATACGTAGGTAAACTGCTATTTTAACTCAATCAATCTGATTTGTAAAGTTATTACACGAATTGAATATTTCCAACTGAGCGAAAAAGTGCATCTGGTCTGTCATTTAGACAGCTCAATAGAATAAACCGCAGATAATGGAACGCCATGTAAACGATGAATACGTAGGTAAGCTGCTATTTTAACTCAATCAATCTGATTGGTAAAGTTATTACACGAATTGAATATTTCCAACAGAGCAAAAAAGTGCCTAGGTTGCGAACTGAACTCAGATCTTTGGCTTATTGGGCCAATGCTGGTTTGTTGTCGACGCAGTTAGCTTAAACGGTGAAGTATTGGCCCTGTATAAGACAAGGATCTGGGTTGACTATAGGAGGTGCTTACAATATACGTATTTGTATTTTGCAATGATAGATCATTTCGTGCATATTAATGTACTCAATGATCACAAATATTATTATTATTTTTAGATTTTTTGTCGATCCCCTAATTGTTCTCCTTATGAAATATATGTTGATAAATATGAGGTCAAACACAATTTTTATAATTCTGAAGTTCAAGAAGAATCCGACAAATATATTTTTAAATGTTTGAAAAATATCTAAAATTCAAAGTGTCCTGTCATCAATGGCAATACAGTGTATAACTCTGTATGTTCGTTTTGATGCAAAAAAGAAAAAATAATAATATTAAAGATGTAATCGTAGGATATTTTCCTATAATTATATTTGCATATGGATTATGTTTCTATTAGTTCTAACTAAGGTTGCGTTTTGAGTTGACCAGTTTTTTATTTATTTATTTTAATTTGGGTTAGCTTTTGAGCTAATTTCCGGAATCAATCTAGAATCGCATGAATTGGCCAGTAAGACTCTAGTTCGAAATGCAGTGAAATGTAACAAGTTAAGAAATACTGCTGTGCAGCCTATTTCTCAACAAGTTACTTATGCAAAACTTTAGTTCGGCATGCAGTGAAATAAAATAGGTTAAAAAACAAGGCTGTGCGACCGGTTTCTCAACTATTTAGCTATGCAAAACTCTAGCGCGGTATGCAGTGGAAGGTTAAAAAACACTGCTGCATAGCTTGTTTTTAGGTAGATTTCGTATGAAATACTACCTATTGCAATCGCACCAGTTTATATATCTATCTATCTATCTATATATATATCTCACTTTTTTATGGACACGATAACTTCTATAATTCTTCACCAATCTCCACCAAACTGGTACATAAAATCAAAGGGGTTAAATTCTCGGCTAAGTTCGTTAATGGGCAAAATCGGACCAAGGGGGTCGGAATAGGGGGCGTTTTTGTGAAAACCGAAAAAACGCCATAACTTCTTAATTAAAGAAGATATTGAATCGGTTTAAAGTTTATATTACTTCTTAAAAATGGGCCAAAAGTTTATGCATGACAGATTTTTGATAAATTTAGAAGTGGGCTCAAGGGGCGAAAAAAACAGGGGTTTTGAGAGAAACTTTGTCAATTTTCAAGATATCAAGTCCAACTAAATTTTTTGTAAATGTTCTTAAAATTATCTAAAACTTTTGTATTTACAAGTTTTTGATAGGACCAAATTTTACCGATGAAAAAAATTAAAAACGAAAAGAAAAAGGACGGTGAAAAAAGAGAAAAATCCATAACTCCGGCAATTTTTAAGATATCAAATCTGATTAAATTTATTTTACATCTTCTCAAAAATATCTACAACTTTTATATTGACAAGTTTTATATAGGACCAATTCGTATAGCAAAAAGAAATTAAACAAAAATAGGAGTTGGAGAAAAAACCTCAAATCCAAACTGCTTATATTCTGACTCATTTTTAAATTCATTTTTGATTTTAAACGCATCCAAATGGTAGATCCTCTTATTTAGAAACTGTATAAAGTGACGCATTGGTCAATTTTCTGATAAAGATAGAATATATTTCAAAAAAGGCTACCAAAAAGGATATTTTGAACAGAATTTCTTAAAGTCATCGGGACTGAAAATTTAAGGAAGTATTCAAATAAGAAATTGTGTTTTTTTCTGACTCTTTTTTAAATCCATTTTTGTTCTCAAACGCATCCAATTTACAGATCCTCTTATTTAGGAACTATATAATGTGATGCATCGGTCAGTTTTTTGATAAAGACGGAATATATTTCAAAAAAGGCTACCAAAAAGGGTATTTTGAACAGAATTTTCCGAAATTATCGTGACTGAAATTTTCAGGAAGTGTTCAAATAAGAAATTGCGTTTTTTTCTGACTCGTTTTTAAATCCATTTTTGCTCTCAAACGCATCCAATTTACAGATCCTCTTATTTAGGAACTATATAATGTGATGCATTGATCGATTTTTTGATAGAGACAGAATATATTTTGAAAAAGGCTACCAAAAAGGGTATTTTGAACAGAATTTCCCGAAGTCTTCGCGATTTGAAAATTCAAGGAAGTTTTCACATAGGAAATTGCGTTTTCTATGACTCGTTTTAAAATCCATTTTCGCTCTCAAACGCATCCAATTTACAGATCCTCTTACTTAGGAACTATATACTGTGACTCATTGGCCAGTTTTTTGATAAAGATAGAATATATTTTTAAAAATGCTGTCAAAGTGAGTATTTCGCACAAAATTTTCCGAAGCAATCATGATTAAAGAATTAAGGATGTATTCAAACAACAAATCGGTTATTTTATGACTTATTTTTAAATTCAATTTTTTTCTCAAATGCATTCAACTGACAGTTTTTTGTTATTTAGGAGCTGTATAATGTACTGTTTTGGTCGATTTTTTAATAAATTCAGAATTTATTTCAAAATATGTTGTCAAAATGGGCATTTGAGCTGAATTTTTCTTAAGATGATTCTGATAAAACCAGTTTTTGGAGAAAAATGAAATTAAAAAATTTTCATAAATAGCCAAATGAAGTTATTAAACTGGGTTTATCTCTAATCATATATATATATATATATATTTGTTGAAATGAGCACTTTTCGAAATCTACCTCCGCCTATAGGCCCAGCCGACAGGGATTTTTCAATAAGATACTTATGCAAAACTGTAGTGCAGCATGCAGTGGAAAGAATACTTCTGTGCAGCCAATTTCTATGCAAGTTACTTGTGAAATACTATAGTTCGACATGCAGTGGAATACATTATGTTAAGAAACTCTGTTGTGTAGCTCTTTTCTCAACAAGTTAGTTAGGAGAAACTCAAGTTTGCATGCTGTGAAATAAAATAGATTAAGGAACAAGACTGTTCAGCCGTTTTCTCAACTATTTAGTTATGTAAAACTCCAGTTCGGTACGCAGTGAGTACAAATTGAGAAATATTGCTGTTAGACAGACTTCACACTGGGGTAACTTCAAACATAAAGTAAGAGTTCTAATTGTCCACGAACCGACTGTACAAAAATCTAAGATATCGAGCACAAAAAAAAAAATAAAAATAAAATAAAAATAAAAACTTTTATTTTATGGAAGAGAAGAAATAGGGGAATTCTAATGATCCATGTCTACCAAAAGGGAAGTGGTGCATAAGCCAAAAATTAATACCCTGGTGGTTGCCTCGTAGATTTATCATTGTGTTTATCGTACAATAAAAGGTATGAACACATGGGAAACTGAATATGAACACGAAAAAATACAATGATAAACCCACGAGGCTATCACTAGCGGTGTTATTTTTTGGCTTATGCACCGCTATACTTCCGGCAGACTTGGATCATTAGATTCGCTTATTTCTACTTTTCCATAAAATAAAGATTTTTTTTTTTTCGTGTTCGATACCTTAGAGTTCTATATATTTCTGTTGTTAAAACACACGTCTGAATTCTAAACACACCATCATGCAATAATGTAAAGTTATCATTGTAAACATTAGAAACTTATTTCCTGGGCTCGCACTGAAAAATAGGGCAGCCCGTTGTGATTGACATTGTACTTTTTTTTTTCAAATAATAATAAATGTTAAGTGGGGCTTGTTGAGCTCAAGCCATATGGTAGACCTCCCCACCTAACTGAATCTGTCGGCTCTTAGACTATAAGAAATAGGCAACAAGTATTTCTGATGTCATCCAACATCACAATGTCGATTTTCTTTTATAAAGCCAAATAAGGTCTGAATTTTCCTCAAAAGCGTTATATACTTCGGTAGGATCGACAAAAATGATTACTTACTTCACAGTCTTATGGAGCGTTCTCATTGGTCAGAATAGAGATGTTCTAAAAAAGCGGTGGAGAGACGATGCAGCAAAAGGTATAGATTTTTAAGAGAGTAGTTCCACACTGTTAAAAATTGGAAACTTTTGCTGCATTGTGACTCCACCGCTTTTATAGAAGACTATTATTGAGCACTCTCATTGGCCAAAACAGAGATATTCTATAAAAGCAGTGGTGTGACTATTCAGCAAAAATTTCAAATTTTTAACAGCGCAGGGGGATAAAAGAGAAGTCACAAAGTAGAAATTTCATGGTAAAACAAAATTGAGCGGTAGTATGTGTGATTTCCAAGTCGATATCAAGGAAGATTCTGAAGGTCAAGATTATATTAAGAAAAAAAAAATAAAGCATAATTTGGCTGGCAATAAAGTAAAAAGAATACTGCCCAGTTAAACTGATGGCATTGAGCTCACAGGCTACAAATACTAATTGTACATTAAAGCCTTATATTTTCAAGGGTTATTCCGTTCGAAAAAAAATTTAAGAAGGGGAAACAGTTCTCGCCTTTCCTCTTTTTTTATACTTAATCACTGAACCTCCTATACTATCAAAGACATGCTTTTTCATATAAAAAATCTATATCCAAAATTCAGAGCAAATGAGATAATTCTTAATAAAAATCCATTTAGCATTTATATAATTTAAAAGGAGTTATCCCCCTCGTTTATACTTAACCATTAAACTTCCAAAACTATTCAGAGATTTGAACGAAATCTGAAAATTCTGCTTGAAAAACCCATTTATATAAATGAAGGGGGGGGGGCTTTAAGAAACCCTGTTCCCCCTATTTATACTTATTCAATGAACACCTAATAACAGTCACGGAATCGCCTCATCAGAATGATCCTAATCTAAATTTTGAACGAAAACTTAATTCTGCATGAAAATCCCATTTATATCAACTAAGGGGAAGGACATGAGCCCCCCGTTCCCCCTCTTATACATATCGAATGAACTCCAAAAACTAATCAGGGAAGCGCCTTGTCAAGATATACCTACATACAAAATTTCAAGTGGATCGGATATTTTTATCATGAGTTATCGCGTTACGCACGAACGAACATACAGAACGGACGGGCACATAAGCTCTCAGGCTATGATAGCCTGTGAGCTAAAAACAGACTGAGATATATTAAACACTGCTCCAACCCTTCTAATAATTATTTCTATTTCAGAAGCAAATTTGAAAGCTATTACACTTAATCTGTTTGGTGCTGGTAGCGATACAGTCCGTACCGCCATTTCCTGGTGCATGTACACATTAGCAGCCTATCCAGAAGTTCAGAAGAAAGTCCACAAAGAAATAGATGATGTTATAGGACCAAACAAGATACCGCAGTTTGGCGATCAGAAAAATTTGCCATACTGTCAAGCGGTCATTCGGGAAATGTTACGCTGGAAAACTGTCGCCCCTATTAATCCTTTGAGATAGTAAGTAACAATATTATTTTGAATTTATCTGGAAAATAAATCTCTAATGTTTATATTATATTGTCAGTACGCTAAGCTACGCATTCTTGTCTGATTTTTCTTCGATTTTTATGATTGAAAGGAATTTCTCCTTTCATTGTTCGGTAACCTACAGTGGCGCAGCCAAGGGGGTGGTTTTAGGGTTAAAATTCTCCCAGAGCTGAGAAAGATTGCTATAATTGCTGCTTATATGAATGAAATCCAAACTTAATATTTAAATTTTTTGACGCATTTCGGAATCCGCTACTTTATTGAATCAGATTTCATTTAATAAAGTGATTCAATTAAATGGCGAAAATTCTACTTAAAATGTGAAAGTGCATATTACATATGAATCAGTTAAGTAAAAACTGGTTATTTGAACTAAATTACTTTTCTTAGATGCTTCATGCTAAAAAAAAAATGATGATTTCCGGCTACACAGCCGCTCTTTGAGTTTAAGTATTATACAGTAAATATTCTAATTAGTACTGATTCTATTGACCGGCGATTTAAATAACCGGCAATCACTTTTAGCAGAAACTCAAAACCCCCCTTAGAACCGAATTCTGGCTGCGCCACTGGTAACCTATATTAGGCCTGTTCAGGAGGGCTAACTCCCTATTCTGATACATTGAATCCAGCGGTCCGCCCATGAATACAGTGCCAAAGATTTTCTTCGGAAAATCTTTGGCAAAACATAGATTTCCTCCCATAGGATAGTAAGGGTGAGATATTTTCAAATTGAATTTTCTTTTAAAATTAATACGAAATTGCTACAATTTTCGCTGATATATATTCTTTTATTAAAAATCTATTGATTTTAAGTAAATTCATAGCAAATTTTCAATTTGATATTAGTTAAAAAGGAAATTTTAGTTTAATTCAACAAAAAATAAAGAGACATTTCTTAAATATTGCTCATAAAAATATCAAAAACACATAAGAAATAAACAAAAATAATAAAAAGTTTGCGAAAGCGCTACAAAAAATGCTTGTAATATTAAGAAAATTAGAGGTCTCATTACTTGCACATATTGAAAAGTCTGATGTGGTCCCGGCAGCATTTTTAGAAAGAATCACGTTTTGAGCACCAGCCTTGGCGAGTTGGCGAAAGCGAGAACGTTCAACTAGCTGCATCGCCAAACACAAAATAAACTAAATTCAAATGTGTCATAAAACATATGATTAATAGAATTAATTTATTACAAGCGAATCTTTTTCAACTGCTTTTAATTAACTTCTCAATTTCTTCGAACATAGCGAGTTAAGGAAATAATATTTTTGAATTGAAAATTTAAAAAAAAACCACAACCTATGTTTAGATGTTCTGTGAAATTTAAAGCATTTTAATCTGAAAAAGCTCTTTGTTTTAAGCTATGTTTCAATCGTAAAGAACGGTGAATAACATTTCCTCATATTATAGTTTTTGCTGGATAACATTTACGGAAGAAGCAAATGAACAATAAGCGCGATCTCTTTGCAGAAGGAAGGGTTGCTATTCGCTAGGCGTTTGACGTCACAAACAAGAAAGGGTGCGTGGCATTGACTTCATCTCCGCGCCAATCGTTGTTTTGGCGATAAGGTGCTCAAAACGTGATTCTTTCTGAAAATGCATCCCGGCAGAAAGTGGTTTGGCCGGATCGGCGAGTAGGCCCTCTGTATTATATATGGAACTCAGTGGTTCAGCCTTTCAGCAAAGAAAGTAGAATGGTACAAGAACCTCAGCTTCGAAAACACGTAACTATGCCATCTGTTGGCACCTTTGTAATCCTGTGCTACCATGCATAGTAGGAAAGCAAACATTACAGGATGAAGCACGAAGCAGTGCGCGCGCGCGCGCGCCAAGGAGGAAAGATATGTCTCCCTTGATATGCGCGCGCAGACGCGCCGCGTTTTTTCTCCGATCAAGAACTTCAACACTTGCTTCTTTTGGTGGCGTGAGTCAGCCATCTTGCCGGCTCATAAAAGCAATGGATATTTTTAAACATTTTCAGCTTTTTAAAACAGGATAAGTGACAGATGCTTATGTATATGTTATTTATTTAAATGTTCCCATAAGTTTCCATTTTAATTTAAAGAATATTATCGCACTATTGTGTAGTTAAAATATAAATTATGCCCTATATTATTAATACATTATTATTACATATTTTTATATTAGTATGCATTGTGAAGAGTCCATTTTTCTGAGATCAAATCTCATCTTGTGAAAAATAAATCGCTGATAATGTACAATAATGTAATAATATAACAACGCAATAGTATTATTATTCTTTAATTATTATAGTAGTGATATATAGAAGAGTATTATATAGTATAGTAGTATTATATAGAATAGCATTATTATTATTATTATTCTTTTTATTATTATTATTATTATGATTATTATTCTGATTTTTCTGATCTTGTGAAAGACATCGCTGATAATGTGCAATAATTTAATATAATGTAACAACGCAATAGTGTCATTCTTTAATTATTATAATAGTATTATATAGTATAATAATATTGTATAGAATATTATTAATATTCTTTTTTATTACAAATAAAAATAATGATTTTATCAGTTTTTTAATAAAAATGGAAACTTGTGTTAATATTTAAATTACATATAAATGCATAAAAATCTGTCGCTTACATTTTAACGTCCTCATAATTTGAGTGAAAATGATTAATTGCAAAGAATTCATTGCTATCAAAAATGAAAAAAAAAAAAAAACTTGAATGAAACAAAAACATTTTTTTATTCCATTTACAAATCAGTTAAAACGATGTCTCAAAAGAAAACAATAGTTTTCAATTGTTAAATATTTTTCTTTAATTTAAGAGAATAGCATTAGTTCTTTCATATCTATACATACATTTCCCCTTAATGAAACAAAAAATAATAAACACTCATTAAATAATAATAATAATGCAATATATATGTACTTTTATTACTAAGATAAAAAAAAAATAATGTTGTTCTTGAATCACTTCCTTATAAGTCTGAAAACAAGCAGGAATCTGAAAATACTATCAGATCGAAATGCGCGGGTCTCCCTCCCCCCCTCCCTTCTCCCATCACGTGCTCGTCGCTGTGCTTCATCCCTGTAAAGTTTGTTTTTTAGCACTGCTCAAAGTAGCGTAGGTTACGTAGCAGTGAGAGAAGTCTGCGTTTACATTGGGCCAATGAGAGCTTTCTATCTTTTTCCCTCTCTAAGATCTTTGCTTTCAGTAAGCAAGTGCACACCTCAGCAGGTGACACACAATGAAAGTAGCCGTTATCCATAGACCGGGAGACGGCACCACAGACAATCATTTCATCGAGTTCATGACTGAAATTTCAGAAATAGTTAAAACTCAATTCGCATATTAAAACGCAATCGGTCTGCCAAGTCATATCCTGTGTGGAAAACACCTAAAAACACGATTTTAGCGGTTGATTCGTAGGTGACATTATGTATTTCTACTGCCAGTCCTCTATATAGATTAAATTAAAGTATTATATCCTCTGTATAAAATTAAAAATTAAATTACAATAACTTTCTTCTAGACAGTTCTCGAATAAGCGCAAACAAAAATAGTAACAGCGTTTGATTCCCTACTGATGACGATCATGTAATGGTTGAAAACCTTATAGGTATTTTAAAATATTTTAATGTATTTTAATCAAACTTATATCAAAAGTTTGCACCTGAAAGCCATTTTTAGTACATTTATTTGCGCTTCATAGAAATTTTAATTAATGGAAGTAACATAATTGCGATCAATTTATAGACATTTTATAAAGAACTTTGAAAAATATAATGAAGTATGAAAATAAGATGATTTTAAAAAATAGCGAGTACGGGCACATCTATAAATAAAGTGTTTTCGCATGGAAAAATAATAATAATCATCAAAATCTGTTCAGTAAAAATCTAAGGGCAAATGACTAAAAAAAGAAAACAAACTTGTTTGTCCTTTATAATACAGATAGATAACATTTGACGTGAAAACGCATTTTATTAAGACTGAGTTGTGCCAAGGTCCCTATAACAAAGGATTTTTTCAACAAATGTTATCTTTAAAAATATTTCTGCTTGTTTATTTGTGATTATAAATGTTTTACCCATTAAAATAGAAATGATTTGCTCTTACTTTCACCCTTCAACTTTTCTTTGATAATAGCGTCGGAACCATAACAAACTAAAAACATTGATAATGACTGTTTCCAAAGTATCCAATAAGAATGCTTTTTATCTAAAAACTGTGAAACTATCAAATTGTCAAGTATGACAATGCCGCAAAACACGGCATTTTTTAGCTTTCCAACAAAGTTGAAAAGTGTTTATACACTCGGTTTCTCCTGTCGTCTGGCCGTCTGTCCGCGCCCTAACTCCCGTAAATATTCCCGGATTGCTATGAAATTTTTATATGTTATTGATGTTTATCCTAGCACGAACTCCATTGAAAATGAAGTTTCTACCGTGATTAGTTTGTTTACAGGTATAGCCAAAAGTTTTCCGATACATTACGGCCAATGGGAAAAAATCGTTTAAAAAAATTTTAAAGGTGTTACGCCCTGTCAAACTTATTCAAATTTACATAGATTCGCAAAGTGCACTAACAGCAAGTGCATTCGATAGTCAATTTCACGCCAGGTAGCGGCAAGCATGTCGGTATCCATTGACTATCGACTTGATATTCTCCGTGCGACGAAGGGCGCACACGTGGAAGTTCATTGACAAGGGTCATGAAAGTTTTTGAGTCTGTCTAACCATTTATGTTATTAATTTTAATCTATCCTTATTATTTGATGAGTTATTAAACATCGAAATGGGTCGGGAGTTTTATAAACACCTTGCATATCAACTTATAGATCAAATACAGGTCTGTTCAAATGTATTGGAAAACATATTTGGCTATCGACAGTAGCATCTTATTTCCCTTATTAACGAAGTTTTGTTAAAGATTTCAGGAAGTATAGAAAAGTGTTTCATAATCTATGCTTAACGCATAATTTTTCTTACTTGTTTTTTTTAATCATCCATACCATGTCAAACTATCTAATATGAAAATAGACACTTCTCGAGAAGGCAATATAAGAAATATTATTACGGATTCAGAATCAGTGCAATGCATACACAGGAAATGTGCTGTTTTACATCTTATTTAATTACTTAATTTGATCAATATTTATGAAAAAAACTTTCAAATAACGCCTATTATTTTCGTGTTTTTTACAGAAGTTTTAATCTTTTATCACCAATTTTTCAAAACAGAATTTTTTGTCTAATTGAATTAGGCTAAATGCCTGGTTTAAATAATAAAAAATTACAATAAAAATTTACTGGTGAGAATAATAAATATTGATTGGAATATGGAAGAGAAGCCCAGTCAAGAGAAGCCTAGAGTATTCTATTGTCCCCTCTTCTTTCTTTTTTCTTATATTTTTACAAAGGAAAAAAATGAACATTTTAGAATGCTTAGAATGCACACAGGGAAACATAAATACTCATTTAGATAAAGTTTTCTTTTTTGATCTTATTATAATTAAAAAAATAAATTAATTAAATTAAATTAAAATTAAAATACTAGATTTAAAAAAATGTGAAAAAAAATATGATGTTAATTGCCGCATGTTTTAATTGGATTTAGCATTAAGCTACAGAATGCTATAATATTTGTGAAATTAACTTTCTTTATTACATTAAAATAAACATACGTAATTTAAGATACCAAAAGTAAGCAAAAAATGAGGGACTGTATCCATATATATAGTATACGTGAAATATTGTGTATGCTATATTGACACTAAACAAAGGTATTTGGGTAAAGCCCCTCATCGTTTTGCTTCATTTTGGGAACAATGGATTTTGAGTTTATTTTATCAACGATAACACTGGTCTATAAATTTTGACTTTAAAAAAGTATTCTTCGAGCAAAGTAGCTTTTTTTATTTAGCTTCACATGCTGAATACGGAAACAATAATTATTTGTTTAAATTAGTTTCCATTTATTAAAAATAAAAAGAATACAAAATTATGCAAAATATATCAAAAATTATACTGTTATTCTATTTATTAGCAGAATTTCAAAGTCGTTTTTTTGCTGCTCTCTTATATTCTGCTTCTGGAACATATCGATAAATAGTCCAACGTTGAACATTGAAACGTTGCACTTGTCCTAATATCGTTTCATTCTGTTTATAAGTAATGCTCCCATCTCACTGATATCTTTACATGAAAATTAAACTTTCAGCTTTCAAAATATTGTGTCAACTCTTTTTGTCTAGTACGGAAAGCTGTTATAGCCACACCACTTTCTAAAAGGTTCCACTGTTGCAGTCTCGAGCCTAGAAGTTCTAGTACTTTGTTCTTTGGCAATTCCAAGTCCCTTACAAGATCATTTAATTCAGTTTGCGTTATCATGTGTGGCTGTGATGATGTAGTAGGTACTTTGTATTCTGACATTGAGGAAATTGATGGTGAAGTCATGTGATTTCATCTTTGTTGTCGTCAATCTTAGGAGGTTTCGGGATTGGGTGAAGATCGCCATGCGATAGAGAACGACTAGCCGATGGTATATTTGGATAGACTATGGCACTTTTCTTTTTTTTTAGAAACACCTTTACCTTTTCCAAATAAATTGGTTGTCAGGCAGAAATAAGAATCAGTTATGTGATTTGGTTATTCCCGCCACTGCATTCGCACTACGAAACGAAATGATGTTCTTTTTGCCCCTCAGCCAATTTCTCAAGCCTGTATAGCATACGGATTGTAGCAGAAATGTGGAACTCAGCTTTTGTCCTGCTGTTTTATGTCTTCGTTAAAGTAGTAAGAATAGGCTTTTTTTATTGTACGAGATATATAGAATACCTTTGTTTGCTAAATATCCCCTCCGCTCAAATGCAACAAAAATTTTTTGGATTATTCATACGTTTCCGGGACATTTCGTTATAAAATCATTTGTAGTTTTTTACTTTTAGCACATTTATTATTTAGTAATTCAGAACAGAGCACTAAAGTACGATATTTTTAACATTTGATGCCAACTAACAAAGTAAATATGAACATTGTCAAATTGAAATGAGGGTAAAATCGTAAAATTTGAGAGATATAAGGTATCGTGAAAACTTAAACTAGTAAATTACTTTTACTTATTAAATCGTATTTAGCATGGATAGACAAGGAGAAATTAGTTAAAATTATTTCGAATACTTTTGCAGTGTAGACTAGTGTAATTTTCAGAATTTTCAAGCTATGTTTTTGAGACTTTCACAGCAGTTGCTCTATTCATTCAACTAACACATTATTTAACACTTTGATTGCGTTCGCGCATGCGCAGTGAAACATTATTTATTAAACCCACTCCTTCTTCATACAATTTTTTTTTTTTTAAAGTCTGATTATAGGGTGATGTGAAAATGTTGTTTATCATATTTTTTAATAAAGTAACAGTGTCGTTTTTGTCTTTTAGCACTTTGGACGATATTGAACTATCCGGATATCATATACCGAAAGGTACAATTATTATTTCGAATCTTTGGGCTGTTCACCACGATAGTAAGTACTGGAAAGATCCGGATGAATTTCAGCCGAATCGATTTCTAAATGATGATGGAACAATACTAAAATCCAATTACTTCATGCCCTTCTCAGTGGGTAAGTCTATTACCTTTTAAATTTTTCGTATGAAACTACTGTAATTTGTTTTCTTCTGTAATTTCACTTTTGAAAATAAAAAAACTTGAGTTTTATAAAGTTACACCGCGCGAGTCTCTATTTAAAAAATAAATACAATAATCTCTTAAGTCTTTCTGTCCCTGCCGGCGAAGGCACTCACGAGCTAATGCTAATCCTATGGGGAGGAGTTTTTCTAATATCTCGTTTGGATTTCGACATTTTTTTTATATATATTTTATATTTATCTGTTTTTGCTCTAGTCGATGCTTGTCTCTATATCGCATCTTTTTTACTTTTCCGATTTTAGTTGCAGATATTTTTTAGAATGACACTTTCATTTTTGGAACCGGTTTTGAAAGTGTAAGTAACTTATTAAAACAGATCTTCAACCCAAATCAAAAAAGTAAAAAAGGTGCGATCTAGAAACAGACTTCGACTATCCAGTTCAAATAATAATAATAATAATAAAATTAAAATGTCGAAATTCAAACGAGATATTAGAAAAATTCCTCCTTATAGGATTTACCGCGTAAATGTTTTCGCCGTCAGGGATAGGGGCCTAACTTTCAGAAGGGTTAAGTTCCTGAAAACATTTGTGACAGTCGAAAGCGCGAATGTTGAGACTATCTTCCCGTACATATAAAGAAGGTTAGCTTCTAATTTATTTAAAGGAAAAGAGCAACTGAAATTCAAAAAATATATTTATAAGCATTACACTGTAAAAAAAAGGGTCGATCTACTAAAAAAACTTTAGTGATCCTTGTAATTACTAAAAATTTTTTAGTAATTTTAGTCGGTTACTAGAAAATCTGTAAGAATTACTAGAAAAAAGTTAGCAATGGATAGAGTTAATAGTTTTATATTTTTAATAGCTATTACTAAAACACACTTGGTGTGGCCTTGATAGCATAGTGGTTATAGTAACGGACTCCAGGCTTAAAGGTCCCGGGTTCGATACCGGACACTGCCAAATACGTCCCGAATGTATGTAGTGTAAGTACTCGTTAATAAAAGGATTATGAAAATCCTGTCAGAGCCGGTAGCAATGTTTGATGCTGCCATCTATTGCGGTTTTGCCGAAAATCTATCGCTTCAGAAGTTTGGATGCAGCTCGAAGGAAGCTTTTGTCCTTCGGGCGCATGTAAAGGTTATTAAAAATAATTTTGGAACTATTACTAAAATTTTTTTGGTGGCTCATACTAAAAATTTTTAAGTTAGTTATACAAAAAATTCTTTTGTTCAGTTTACAAAAGAAATGCTTGTTTCACTTGCAAAAAAAAAAAAAGTTTGTAATGGTTACTAAAAAATTCTGTGGAATACAAATTTACTAAAGAATTTTTAGTAACCTCTTGATTTTTTTTTTACAGTGTATAAATTAAAAGTACATGCTTTTAATAAATTTGAATAATTATAAACATATCGTACAAAATTTATTTGCCAGTGTGTGGTGGAAAACATTTAGTGATGTGCGATTGTTTGACAGAACAAAGAGATCTTATGTTTATGAATTTCAATGCAAGGAAAAATTATGACCTCGATATCTATTTTTAATTTAAGATTCCTCACCATTGAAGAATCGCATTTTATTGATTTTTCAACAAATTGTTGTTGATATTTTAAAATTTCACCGACAATTTTTGCAGAAAATATTTCACCGGCAATAAAAATTAGAAATTTTAGAAAATTGAAAAACTCTGCCGAAAAAAATAAAGGAAATTACAGATCTGTTTTCCCTCTGCACAAGGGCTGAATTTCTCGCAACTTAGGCCATACAGTAATACAGTAGGCTATACAGTATATATGCGTCACGTAGTTCACAGAATTGGTTAAACAAAGTGAGTTTACTTTGTAAAAGAAGCATCCTTTATAAAAACAAAATTCGCGAATAACCAAGTCAAGTGTTCGCGAATGTTGAAATCTTCTGCATTTTTTATTTGACGAATAATCAAAACTCGCGAATGTTAAGGGATTACTGTATTTTATAAAGGGTGTCCCAAAGTTTACTCAATAAGTAATTTGGATAGAAAACCAGAAGCGGCTCGTCAGGGAGTGCTGCTTATGATTTTTCACACTACTAAAATTTAACAGAATCTTTCTTGTTATTTATTCGACAAATTTTGTTGAAAAAATAAAACTGAAATTACCATTTTAGTGATGTGAATAATTTGATGCAGCACCCCCTGACCAGCCGCTACTGTAGAATACACTAGTTTGTATTAGAACATTGTGAATTTTTAGGTAGATTTCTTATGAAATACTACCTATTGCGATCGCTCCCATGTTGGAATTTCTGAAAAAATTTGCAGATCTACACCGATCACGACCCTAGACCCCAAAACTACCATTAGTACAAAAGTTTATCTATCTATCTATCGGTGTATATCACTTTCTTCTGGACACGATAACTTCCATAATTATGCTCAGATCTTCTTCAAACTTTTACATAAAATCAAGGGGCATAAAATCTCGGTTAAGTTCGTTAATGGGCAAAATCGGACCAAGGGGGTGGAAGTTAGAAGGGTTTTTGTGAAAACAGAAAAAACGCGATAACTTCTAAATTAAAATAGATATCGAATCAGTTTAAAGTTTATATTACTTCTAAAAAATGGGCCAAAAGTTTATGAAGGACAGATTTTTGATAAAGTTAAAAATGGACTCAAGGGGCGAAAAAAACAGGGTTTTGGGGAGGAAAAAAAATCATAACTTCGTCAATTTATTAGATATCAAATCCAACTAAATTTTTTATAAATGTTCTCAAAATTATCTAAAACTTTTGTATTTACAAGTTTTTGATAGGAACAACTTTTACCGATGAAAAAAAAAAAAAAAAAAAAAAAAAAAAAAACGGAAAGAAAAAAAAGAGGGGGGGGGGGTGGAAAAAGAAAAAATCCATAACTTAGTCAAATTTTAAGCAATCAAATCTAATTAAATTTATTTTACATTTTCTCCACAATATCTACGACTTTTATACTAACAAGTTTTTCATAGGACCAATTCTTATAGCAAAAATAAATTAAACAAAAATAGGAGTTGGAGAAAAAAACTCAAATCCAAACTGCTTATATTCTGAATCATTTTTAAATTCATTTTTGATTTTAAACGCATCCAATTGACAAATCCTCCTATTTAGGAACTGTATAATATGAAGTATTAGCCAGTTTTTTGATAAAGGCAGAATATTTTTCAAAAAAGATTGCCGAAAAACGGTATTTTGAACAAAATTTCCCAAAGTGATGCTGATTGAAAAATTGAGGAAGTATAACAAATTACATTTTTTCTGACTCATTTTTAAATCCATTTTTGTTCTCAAACGCATCCAATTTACAGATACTCTTATATAGGAACTATATAATGTGACGGATTGGCCAGTTTTTTTGATAAAGGCAGAATATATTTAAAAAGAGGCTACAAAAATGGACACTTCGCACAAAATTTCCCAAAGCCATCATGATTAAAGAATTAAGGATGTATTCAAATAACAAATTGGTTATTTTATGACTCATTTTTAATGCAATTTTGCTTTCAAACGCATTCAATAGACAGTTTTTTATTATTTAGGAACTGTGTAATATGCCGTATTGGTCAGTTTTTTTATAAAGGTTAAATATATATATTTAAAGCTGTCAAAGTGAACACTTCGCACAAAATTTCCCAAAGCGATCATGATTTAAGGATTGAGGATGTATTCAAATAACAAATAGGTTATTTTATGACTCATTTTTAAATTCGATTTCTCAAAAGCATTCAATTGACAGTTTTTTGCTATTTAGGAACTATATAATTTGCGTATTGGTCGATTTTTTAATAATAAAGTCAGAATATATTTCAAAATATGTTGTCAAAATGGGCATTTGAGCCGAATTTAGCTTAAGATGATTTTGATAAAAACCAGTTCTTACATAAAAATAAATTAAAAAATTTTCAAAAGCGGCCAAAGAAAATTGTTAAACTGAGTTTATCTCTAATCATGTTTTATTTTTTGTTGTTGAAATGAGCACTCTTCGAAATCCACCTCCGCCTATAGGCCAAACCGACAGGGATTTTTTATTTCTTCATAGAGTATAGTGTTACATATGGAATAGTATGGGTTGTATCGGCTGTTCAGGCTGTGCATTGCCCTCGTAGCCTAAATGGTAGTGCACTTGGAGCGCTATTCCAAGGGTTCCGGGTTCGATTCCCGGCTTAGACATTTTTCACCATGTTGGTTCTACGCTTAGTTAGCCAGTGATAATTCATAAATTAAATAATTTCAAATGTAATTTCACAACTGAAAATTTAAATAAATGGAATAGTGTACTGGGTAAATGGCGTTCACGACTTCGCTCGCATATACGCACTCTTTTATTGAAACGCATCATGACAATTTTGCATACATGTGGTTGAATTCGTACAACACTTAATTTCCTTCTTAAAGTTCTATGTGATCATAAGCATGTTGACATACGCCTTATTCTTCAGAAAAAAAAAAAAAAAAAAAAAAAAAACCTTAAGAGTGTCCGAGACACAAAAAGCTTCAAATTTTCTAAAAAAAAATCATTGCAATAAAAATTTCTGTGCTTAAAATGACGTTTAAATCAAATTTCTATTTTAATTAGAAGTGGATATATTCATTTTCTCCTTTTAGTTTGTTTTGAAAATCTAGATTTCAAGCAATGGTTATCATGAAATGACTACTTGTGAAAATGAGTTTTTTTCATGATTTTTTTTTAATTTCTTGGATTTAAATTGTTATAACTCAAGAACCGTTAAAGATCAATGCAAACATGAAAAACGTCTTTTTTATTGTTTTATTTCAATATTTATTCGGCAAATTTGAAAAGAAAAATACTTTTGAAAATATGATTTTTTTTTAAAATAAAAATCGCACCATTATTTTTTTTCCAAATTTTCATTTTAAATATATTTTTTAAAATTAAAAATGTTGAATCAAAACTTAAATTTTGATATTTCGGTTTATTTAAATGAAAAAAAACGAAATTCTACAAATATTATTTTGAGTTATAAAGATTTTAAATTACTCCACTTTTTAAATATTTTTTAATTATTATTTTTTAAGTATGAGAAGTTTTATCAAGTGATTTTGTTTACAAATAATATGGTTAATAAAGTTTTGATTTAATAAATAAAAGTTATTATAAAATGTGTTCTGGACCCCCTTAAAGAAAAAAAGTCCAATGGCGTTAAATCACATGATCTACCCGATCAATTCTGATTACACTACCCAACATCAAAAATGTTTCGGGCTCAAAAATAGTTATTTCCGAAGTATTATGTCTCGCTAAACACGAAAATCAACATAAAAAGTTGAGATTAGCTCTTGTTTTCGAGGTAGGAGCCAATTTGAGAAATCTCACTATGGCTGTTTTATAGGAAATCGAATGTTCGGAAATTGGTACTCCTAATAGCTGTAATTCCCCTCAACTGAATTCTCTGTGTAGAATCCAACTAGAAATCATAATCACAGAATACAGGGTTCGTCACAAGAATCTTCTTCATTTCTTTGAGGAGAAAGAGCATGTTGTTGCTTGCACTGATGTAAATGGTTTGATGAATTCAATGAACATAACTCATGATACACGGAAATGGAGGTTATTTATAGACGCTTCCAAAGTTAGTTTGAAAGCATTTTTTCTACACAGCGCCAACATTATTCCTTCCATTCCCATTGGGCATTCCGTTCGCACGTAGGAAATTTACATGAATGTGAAATTACTTCTCGAGTCAATCAAATATGAGAACCATAAATGACAGGTTTGTGGTGACTTGAAAATGATTTCTTTACTCCTGGGAATGCAATTAGGGTATACCAAGTACTGCTGTTTTCTGCGTTTGTGGAACAGTCAAGATAGAAACTTTGACTACATAAAAGACAAATGGCCTTCAAGAAATCTAAATCCCGATGAGAGAAATGTCCAAAAAAAGCCTCTAGTCAATCAAAAAAAAAAAAAAAAAAAAAAAAAAAAAAAAAAAAAAAAAAAAAAATTCTGCTTTCACCACTGCACATTAAGCTGGGATGAATGAACTTCATGAAAGCCATGAACAAGGATGGAGAGGCTTTCCAGTACCTTAGAGCAAAATTTCCAAGAATGAATGAATCAAGGGTTAAAGAGGGAATCTTAGTGGGCCCTCAAATTTGCACAATAATGAAGGACCCTGCTTTTGATAAAGTTTTGGAAGGGAAAGAGAAAGCAGCCTGAGAAGCCTTCAAAAATCTGGTATGAGGATTTTTAGGCAACAGAAAAACCTAGAAGTACCAACAGTTGGTGAAACAACTCCTACTAAAATGCCGTGACCTTGGATACGAAATGTCTCTGAAACGTCATTTCCTCCAATTCCATCTTGATTTTCTAACTAAAAACTGTAGAGTTGTAAGCTATAAGCATGGTAATAGGTTTCACAATGATATCTCTATAATAGAACGCTGATATCAGGGTCGTTAGGATGAGTCAATGCTGGCCGA
This sequence comes from Maratus speculifer, assembly GCA_964019185.1. Classification (NCBI taxonomy): domain Eukaryota; kingdom Metazoa; phylum Arthropoda; class Arachnida; order Araneae; family Salticidae; genus Maratus; species Maratus speculifer. Next base: position 155,893,995 of record OZ025301.1, on the reverse strand, counting down.
CCACTATTGAACTGTTACAAGAGATGCTCCGGCGTTGACATACAAGAGGCAATTCAAAAGGAAACGCTTCAAGAATAGGCTAAAACAACAACTGCTTTCTGAAAAATGAACATTGTTTAGTGAAACATGCCTTTTATATTGTATTTATTACATATAAATTTTTTTCTTCTTCAATTTGCTTTTAAATCAATGTATGGGATGTTGTGTATCTTTCTCAAGTGGGCTGTATTGTATCTTGAAAACAAGAGCCAATAAAAATTTTTCATTTACATATTCGTTTTTTTCAACCCAAAATTAATAGGAATTGACTATCTAGAACCAGGAAACTGACAAAAATATTTTTTTTGTTGCCTAGTGTTACCAAAATACGAAATTTCATGACCACAAAATGATTCATGGAGTAACTGAATTGTTTCTCAAGCTGTGTGACATGTAGTACCCGTCTTCTTGAAAGTACAGGGTGACACATAAATATTGTGACGCCAATGAAAGACCATAATTATTAACTGATGGGACAAAAAAAATCTGTTTTATTCACCATTTAAAAAAGAAGAAAATTGAGTACAAAAAACAATCAAGATTTGTTTGCTTATGAAGGACAGTTCAGACAAGAAAATCAGGTCTATAGAGCATAGTGTCCCTCCTGGTCGCCTTTATTAAGGTCTTAAAAAAAAAAAATTACAGAATTCAGCCAAAACTGAAACCGCCAGAATCGCGACAGTGGGCGGTATTGAAACAAAAACTCGTTATAGGGCCGCACCTGACAGGTGCAAAAGAACCTAACGCGACAGAGGACAGATAGGAAAAAATAAAAACAAGCAGGAATCGCATAACAATTATTCGCAATGGCTTCCTCCTGTGACAATTCTTGGATCTAGTGCTTCTGGAAAATTCGTCAACATAGCCGCTACAAAATATTTCTCGCATGATTTCGGTGCAATATTTTTTCCGAAGCGCGTTGCGATGGATTTAGAAACTTGTGCTTGATTGCACAGGCTTTTTTTACTCCAGAATCTCTCAAACTGTGAAGTTTGTTTGGGAGGAAATGATTGTTAGAGGAATGCGAGATTAACTTTTGCAAGCCCTATTTTCCTACTTAACAATGAATTAATATCAACGGAAATAGCAATGGACAATATTCTCCTCTTTGGTTCGAGGCTACAAAAATTTGTCTGCTTGGGCATTGCTCACTAGATCTATAGGCCCATCTATTTGAGATTAATGTATGAAATCTCCCGCCAGAGGACTCTGATACCTTGCCCAATTTATTCTGACCAATCGTGTAAACCTTGAACCAAAACAATGACCAAGTGCCGAGCCATGTGCACGGAACAGAAAACAGCTTACTCTTTGCTAATTTAGGCAGGGTTTGTGTCATGTGGACTCACACGTGGTCCAATGAAATGGTTCAGGGTTTGAAGCTGAATCCAGCTTCACTTTTTCAGCAGCTTTTAGCGAAATAGCTCGGCCGGTAGAATATAGTTGGCTATGCCTTTACACACCCTGTTTTCCTACCAAACAGTGAATTAATATCCATGTAAACAGCAATGAACAATATTCTCCTCCTTGGTTCGAGGCTACAAAAATTTGTCTGCTCGGGAATAACGTTCATAATCACGACATTGAAAAGAATTGTAGTTACGAAAATTTATTCTTAAATTTTAATTTTATAAGAATTTTTCTAATTTTTCAGAGACATGTATGAGTTATACATGATTTTTTTTCTCTATTTTAAAGCAATTGCATGCGCATTTTTCCTTTTATTTTAAAAATAGAAACTTTCAATTTTATTAGCCCCTTAACTCAGTGTTGCCAGTGGGCTACTTTTTTAAAATTCAGACTTCTCGATTGGCACCACTTTTTTGAAGCGGTAAATTACCTTTTGTTTTTTGCCATAATTACCATGTCATTGAATAAAGCATATTTTATCATTTGTAAAAAGTGGTTCCAAACAAGAATCTGAATTTTAAAAAAAGTAGGCCATCTGGCAACACTGCCTTAAATGGTTATTTCTTTTCCGTTCAATAAATTGAAAATAACGGATTCACACCGCTATTTTTTAAATAAAATATTCGTAAAATTTAGTGTAAACATTTCCGTCTTTAAATAGTAGGAAATTATTTTTTAAAAAATAGTGATGTCAAAAAGCTTTAAATGACTTTAAATGATAAATTAAGCAAATTCGTCTTGCCCGAACGGCCTACGGGCAAATCAGTTAAGGGGTTAATATGTATGCAACTACTCATCAAAAATATTCGAACAGAATAAATCTGCAATATTTTACACATGCATTAGTCTGTATTTACGCTCCATCAAATGACGCAATATGGAAACAAACGCGCTAGCAGCCACTATTTTTAATCATATGATTCCCATTGTGATGTCACGAGAATACTGTCCATTAGATAAACAAACAAAAAAAAAACAACAACAACAACAAAAATCAAGGAAGTGTATATAACAACTATTTGGCTCAAAAAAGCGAAGAAAACATTAAATTAAATTGTATTTTTATCACGTCATTGGACAGGGTTATTACAAATGAATCATCGGGTTTTGATACGTTACTACATGCGAATTAGGAAACGTATATCCATGACAACTCAAACGAGAGGATGTTAATTACAATTTTGCGCTGCGTATGTGTCATGTGTGTATGGTTGTCATGGTTACTGCGTGAAGGTCATATTCAAAATGGCGACTGGACAACAGAAAGCGCTTTGTGTAATAGTATTTTCAAAGTGTAAATCACTTTTAACCGTTCTAAGAGCGTTCCGGAAGGTATACTAATGCAACCCAACAAAGCATTCTGCATTGGTATCGACAGTTCAAAAAAGCCGGCTTATATAGAAAAAGTTCCGGCAGACCAAGCATTACTAAAAAAAAAAAAAAAAAAAAACAATGGACTGAGTTAGGGAGAGTTTCGTCCGTAGTCCCAAGAAATTGAACTGATGACGAAATAAAATTGAAAGACTGCTATTCGCGACGATGGACGTCAATCTTGTACACTTTCAGTTTATTTTCATGTATAATTCATTGTTGCAACCCAATTATGTTCCGAAATAAACGCTTCGGAAACCCGATGATTCTTTTGTAGTAATCTTGTATTTATGTGTCATCCTGTACATATCTCTACATCCATTTTTTACAATTTAAGCACAAATAACGCAAAATTCAAATCTTGCGTGAATTTTGTGACACCCATCAAAGCTATGCAGGGCCACTTACCTGATATAAAATTCCATATACATTATACGGTCAAAAGTGACCGATAACTTGCGATTTTAGACATTTTATTAAATATGTAGAATGATACATGAGGAATCATCCTGAAACTCCCCGGTGTATAAATATAATAGCATACATAATAAAAACATTTGTTGCATTCATAATAAAAACTGACTGAAATAAAATTTAAATAGGATTTAAATAGAAAAGTGCTGCTTGTTTCATTGTGGTCTTTGAACTGTTATTTTAACAATTGTGAAAAAAGCAGAATATGCGTTTTTTAAATTTATAATTCATCAATATTGGTAGTTATTCAGCAAAAGTGGTTGGTCTCTAGAACGCAGCACATAATTAGAAAATCACCTGTATTTCTTCACTTCAAAAGGAAAAAAAAAAAACATATTTATAGGTCGTCTGTGCATTTAGTTCATTTTTAACACTTTCCAATAAAGTTGAAAAGTGTTTATGCATTCGGTTCGTATGTCCGTCTGTCCGTATGGCCGTTTGGCCATCTGTCCGCGCTCTAACTCCTGTAAATTTTCTCGGATTGCTATGAAATTTTCATATGTTATTGATGTTTACCTTAGCACGGACCCTATTGGAAATAAAGTGTCTACTAAGGTTAGTTTATTTACAGGGATAGTCAAAATTTTTCCGATACATTACAGCCAATGGAAAAAAAAAATCGTTTAAAATGATTTTTAAAGGTGTTACACCCTTTCAAACTTATTCAAATTTACAATGATTCGCGAAGTGCACTAAAATACGCATTCTGTAAAATATGCAGTCAAAATAATAGCTATTATTCATTTACAGGGCCACTCAAAAGGATTCTATTACACAATAATAAAGGGGGGGATTGTTTACGACATATTTTAATAATGTTAAACGATTTCAAGTTTCATAGAATTGATATAGGCCACTGAGACGTAATATTTAATGCATAATATGAAGTGCATTAGCATTCACAGGGACACGCAAAATATTTCAAATCTTATATTCTTATCCGAAGTATTGTATATTATCGATGACAGCTGATGGATGGTTGAAATGCATTTTCAATTACGACATGCGCTTTTAAGTTTTACTATTTGTCTGCCAATTATATGGTGTATATAAATGTTACAGCTGATATACAGGGTTACACAAGATCTCATAAAGGTTACTGCATATGAAAGTAACTAACTTAAGGGGCTACTTCAGTCAAATGAAAAGACCCATTCACTAATGCTAATCCTATGGAAGAAATTTATACAGATTTCTCGGTTGCATTTCAATATTTTTAAATGATTTTTTGGCTTTGGATATCTGAGATCGATCTGTATGCATGACGTTAGTTACTTTTTTCATTTTGTTTACAGTTATTTTTTACAAGGACGCTGTCATTTTTGGAACCGGTTTGTAAAGCGAAAGCAACCCCATACAAAATATCTGCAACCAAAATCTAAAAACTAAAAAACGACCTCCATTCAGATCAATCTGAGTTATCCAATGCAAAAAGAATCATCTAAAAATATTGAAATGCAACCGAGATATTTTTATAAATTTCTCCCATAGGATTAGCATTAGCGAACAGGTCTTTTCATTTGAGTGAAGTAGCACCTTAAAGGTGGTTTTTAAGTAAGTTATGCATTTTTACGTTGAATTGCTTTTATTTTACTAAGAAATGTTTGAGTTATAGCTACATGGTCATCCATAGATGATAATTTCTGGAAATGTGATTTAAATAGTTTTAAGAGTGTGTTTGTTTGAACTAAATTTTAACTAGATACTGGCGTGTAATAAAGGTACTAGGTAAATTACAGGGCTGAACAAAAGTATTGAACTATTTTCCATTTATTTGAATAAAGTGCTGAAAGAGAAATTTCAACCAATTAGGCATTTTCTCGCTAAACTACATTTTCCCATTATATATTATATCTATATATCAACCGACGGATCAAATACAGGATTGTTCAAAAATATTGGAATACATATTTGGTTATGGACAGTAGCATCTTATTTCCCTAAATAACAAAGTTTTGTAAAAAGATTTCAGGATGTCTTGGAAAGTGTTTGATAATCTATGCTTAACGCATGATTTTTTAGCACTTTCCAACAAAATTGAAAAGGGCTTATGCATTTGGTTTGTCTGGCCGCGCTCTAACTCTCGTAAATATACTCGGATTGCCATGAAATTTCTGGACTTTATTTAGGTTTACCCTAGTACGAACCCTATTGAAAATGAAGCTTCTACCATGATCAATTTATTTACAGGGACAGTCAAAAGTTTTCCATTACATTATGGCCTATGGGAAAAAATCGTTTCAAATGAATTTTAACGTTTATAACACTTTCCAAAAGTTTGAAAAGTGCTTATACATTCGGTTTGTCTGTCCGTCTGTCCGCGCTCTAACACCTGTAAATATACTCAAATTGCCCTGAAATTTTTGTATGTTATTGACTTTTACCTTAGCACGAACACTATTGAAAATGAAGTTTCTACCATGATTAGTTTATTTACAGGGAGAGTCAAAAATTTTCCATAAGATTATGGCCTATGGTGAAAAATCGTTTCAAAGGCGTTTTATTAATGTTACACCCTTTCAAACATATTAAAATTTTCATGCATTTAAGAGGTGCACTAAAATATGCATTCTATAAAGTATACGGTGAAAATATAGTTATTTCTTTACACGGCCACACAAAAGAATTCCATCGAATAATGGTAAAAGGGGGGGGGGGAGGGATAGTGTGCGACATTTTAAAAAATATATTAAACTGTTTCATGTAAAACAAAATTGATATATGTCACTGAGGCTTAATATAAATTATACGATATTGTCTTGCATAATATAAAGTACATTGCATTTACAGGGACACACAAAATATTTCAAATAGTATATTCCTTCCGACTGACTGTGTATGTTTCCGATGATGGCTGATGGGTGGATGTAATACATTTTAATTATGATATACGCATTTAAGTTTCACTAAATTTTTGTATATTATAAGGGTGTGTATAAATGTTATAGTTGATATACAGGGCTATACAAAAGAGCTCGCCAACATTACTGAGTATGAGCGTAAATTACTTAAAAGTGGTTCTTAAATAAGGTATACATTTTTACGCTGAACTGCATTCAATTTACAAAGAAATGTTTGCAGAATATAGATAAATGATATACAGGGCCACGCAAAGAATTGTGTACATGGACACCTATGAATGATAATTTATAACAATGTGATTTCAGTTGTTTTAAGAGTGTTTTAGTTTAAACTGAATTTTAGCTTCTTACTGACGTGTCCCCACTAAAAATAATCTTAAGATTAGCTGAAGAAATCGCCACTTTCTGCAGAAATTCTACAGAAATTTGAAGAAATTTTGCAGACTTAACTTTATCTTTAAAATATCTGCAGAATTTTTTAAGAAATTCTTTAAAATAGCTGCAAAATGGGCCAAAAACCTTCGGATTCCCCACAGATTTTGGGCCAAAAAGTTATAGATTTCCTACAGATTTTTTTTTAGTGGGGGTAATAAAGGTACAAGGTAAACTACAAGGCTGAACAAAAGTTTTCAAGTATGTTGCACATTTATTAGTATAAATTGCTCAAAAAGAAATTTTAAGCTTCTTTCTTGCTAAACTAAATTTTCCCATTTTATAATATGCGTATCAACTGATAGATCAAATATAGGGCTTTCAAAAGTATTCGAATGCATATTTGGCTATATACCCTTATTTCTCTAATTAACGAAGTTTTGTTAAAAATTTCATGAAGTGTTGGAAAGTGCTTCATAGTCTAAACGCATGATTTTTCTTACTTGTCTTGCTTGTTTTCAATTGTGTCACTTATACCCCTTGGTTTCTGGGGTCCTCATTTAATATTTGTTGATTTTATCAATTTCTTTATCTTCTAAAAATATTTAATGTTTCATTTCGTCTTTTTTTTAGGTAAGAGAACATGTCCTGGAGAAACTATGGCCATGATGGAAGTCTTTTTGTATTTCGTAAATATACTGCAAAAGTTCCAAGTTGCGTTTCCCAAAGGTTTCAAGCCAACATTCGAAGCGGAGCTTGGAATAACATACAGACTTAAGAAATGTGAAATTTGCTTCATACCAAAGTGAATGATTAATAGACATAAGACTAGATTAGTATATGAAAATTAAAAAAGAAAAAAAATTGTAACTTGCACTATACAATTGCTGAAACGCCAAGTGAATATTTAAGACCACAAAAGTTTTTGGTGCCTGTTTGTTTGTTTGTATGCGTATTTGTATCTTTTACAATAATTGCCTCAAAAAACATTCAATTAAGGGGCGGAGCAAGAATATATTCAAGTAGGGGGCGATGTCTTTCTAAAATACAGTTGAACCTCGATCCATCGTTTTTCACTGCTTCATCAGCATGAACTTTATCTTCTTCGCAATTATTTTTATTTTTTGAATTATGGCGCATTTCTCCTATGTTTAAGACACTACATGTCGCAACATCTTAATCAATAGAAACATAATCGCATCCTCTGCTATATGCAACCACTGCATTAGTGTCGCCATTATCAACAGAAATAGTTCAAATGAGTTATTTTAGGGTAAAAGAAATAATTCCAGTTTGTGTGTCATATGAATTCGCATGAGTTTCAATTTCATTTCGGTGAAAAGAAAAATTTTACAACGATGAATGCGGGAAAACGACTTTTTGAAGAACGATGTACGCGGGTTTCGTTAACATTATTTAAATATAATTCGTGCAGGGACCGTAGAAATAAAGCTATTAATGCGGGAAAACGATGGATGCGGGAACGATAGATCGGGGTTTTACTGTATTAACGACTCTGTAGAATATACAATAGATGTTCGATATAACAATCATTCATTATAGTAATTTTACTTATTATATGGAACCGATGAAAAATCTCAGAAGTAACCATGCATGTAGAATTATTTTTTAAACTGCTTGTTGCTTTATTTCGTAAGTAGTTTAGTAAAATAATGTTGGAAACTTATTAGTGAAGCATTTATTCAAAAGAAAAGAGGTGATTCGATTCATTCACAGTCTCTAATTTTTATTTACTTTATAACCAGAAAATTTATCTGAATTATTTAGGCGCAATTTTAGAGTTTTATATGTAAAATTATACAACTTTTCTCGTGTAAACATTTTATAAAAAATTTATGCAATAAAGACTAGCGTATTTACCGGGTGTCCCAAAAATGACTGATGGATTTTAAAATTCAATAACTTGCAAACGGTGACAGCTATTTAAAGATTTTTTGCAGGAGGGTTATGTATAATGTCAGGAGTTTTTTTACCGTAATTTTTTATTTTAGTTCGCATCTCAAACAATAAGTGGCGCTGACGACGATTGAAGGCCAGGTGATCAGTGCTGAGTGAAGCGTCGACCGGGCCTTCAATCGTCGTCAGCGCCACTTATTGTTTGAGATGCGAACTAAAATAAAAAGTTACGGTAAAAAAAACTACTGACATTATACATAACCCTCCTGCAAAAAATTTTTTAAATAGCTGTCACCGTTTGCAAGTTATTGAATTTTAAAATCCATCAGTCATTTTTGGGACACCCGGTATTTGTTTTAACATTAGAACGGCCGTGAGCGGTCATTCGGATACGCTACTGTATGAATATATTTCACTTCAGACCAGAAATTTCATGATAAAATAAATTTAAAAGACACAAAGTAGAAAAACGATGAGTGTAAAGGTCAAATTCTTTCAAATTAAATTTCTGGTGAGAAATATTTTTATAAAGCTTGACTAAAATTCCCGGTTTTTCTCATATTAAGCACTTAAGGCTCCGCTTCACTGAAACACCCCGATCGCGAAATCCCATGTTAGTCTATGGGGAAACTTTTAAGCGCGATTACACATTACCTAATGTAATTATTAAAATACTATTTTCACCGTCAGAAAGTGGACGTCAGATGCCGATAATGTGCGTTTTTCAAAATTGTCTACGCAAATTTTAAGTACCTTTAAGAGGATGATAAAATTTAATCAAATGGAAACTTCAAAGTTTATGGGGATTTTTTAAATACTTATGGAAATAAGTACCTTTAAGAGGATGATAAAATTTAATCAAATGGAAATTTCAAAGTCTATAGGGATTTTTTAAATACTTAAAATTTATGGAGACAATTTTTAAAAATGCATATCATCGGCATCTGACGTCCACTTTCTGATAATGAAAACGGTATTTTAATAATTGTATTAGGTAATGTGTAATCGCGCTTAAAAGTTTTCCCATAGACTAACATGGGATTTCGCGATCGGGGAGTTTCAGTGAAGCGGAGCCTTAAGGCTGCTAGCCACTCAGCTTCCGAATTCCCCTACGTAAAGATAATTAAATCTATGGGTGATTGATACGTTGGTATATTTAAAATATTTCCCGGGAAATGAAAATTTTTAATTTTTTTTTTTTTTTTTCTGCGCATTCTTCTTATAGCATACCTCTTTTTTCCTTAGTTCTCAAAATATTTCTAAAATGAATTTTTAATTTATTATTTTATGTTTTAATAACTGGCAAACTGGGAGTAAAATTTTAACAAAGATTTTAGAAATATTTTGAGAACTAAGGAAAAAAGAGATATCCCTTGAGAAGAGTACACAGAAAAGAGAAGTTAAAATTATTAATTTCCCGAGGAGACATTTTAAATATATCAACGCATCAATCGTCCTTACACTTAAGATGTTATCGGATTCGCGAACTTTACGCGCGAGAAACTTTTCAGCTGATTTTAATCCTAACTTTTTCCAGTTCGAAGAGAGAAAAGGGTTACAATTGTCTTGGAAAAAGTCGGAGAAAAAGCAGGAAAGCCAGTACCACTAGTACCGGCCGTTAATATTTATCACCTATTCGTATCAGTCGCTTATCTCTGATTCGTTGAAATGTTCGATGTACATTGAAAAGTCTCGGCTTTTGGAGACTTTTTTGGAACTGCAGAAAAAAGTTTGGGGACATCGCTGTTTGCTACCAAACTGGGTGTTGTGAGGATATTTCGCGGAAAATTGCAGGAAATCAAGTGGTGGCTCAAAAGTCTTACTAAATGTTGGTGAATCTGATAGCAGCTTTACGGAGATAAATTAGGAAACTAAACGACTAGTAGCTTTAAAAGATAAAAATAACTTTAAAATTGACTAGATAGGTTGGCTTGAAATTATTTTTTCATCGCCCCTCCCTTGGATCCGCCATTGGATTAATTTGTAACTAGGTAGATATAGGGTGATCGCGCCAGTAATAGATGAAATAAAGTCAGTATTACGTTGTTTTTATTATATTTTCTTCCTTTTAAGTTTTAGAGGTAAACTAACATGATTGCTACAACCCTTAACGAAGGCCCTAAAATGGGCAAAATAGGAAATCAGCTGAAATTAAATAGCAAAAATAAATAAATAAATAAATAAATAAATAAATAAAATAAAAAATAAATAAATAAATAAATATAAGTATATAATTTCTTTAATTGCCATTTTCCCCTGTAGTAGGTCAGGCGAAATAAGTCAATCGAAAATTTAACAAGTTGGAAATTGCACGTGAAGCGTAGCAAACGAGGTGCGTTCGTACGATAACGAAGTTTTAAAAATATTACTCTCATATATCAATCTCATAAAATTGTAAATAGTGAATTACAATTAATACGCTCATCAAACAATATTCTCCCTATACCATTATGTAATGGAATACTTTTGTGTGGCCTTGTAAATCAATAAAAAATGTTCTTTGCGTCACAAATTATATAAAATGTACATTATAATATGTACTTTATAGTTGCATATAAATTTTATTAAGTTCGAATGAGTGCAACACCATTAAAATGCATTTGAAACATTTTCCCCCATTGACCGTAATGTAACGGAATACTTTTGATTGTCCCTGTAATTGACTTATGCATCCGATTTTCATAAAATTTGAAATAACTCGACAAAATTATGTAATAACTATGTATTTTAAATTTCAAACGTATAAAATACATTTAAAACTTTTTCCCCATTGACTATAATGTAATTGAATATTTTTGACTGCCCCTGTAATTGATCTATGCACCCGATTATCAAAAAATTTGAAATAACTCGACAAAATTATGTAATAGCTATGTATTTTAAATTTCAAACGATTAAAATGCATTTGAAACTTTTTTCCCCATTGACCGTAATGTAACGGAATACTTTTGATTGCCCCTGTAATTGATCTATGCATCCGATTTTCATAAAATTTGCAATGACTCGACAAAATTATGTAATAATTATGTATTTTAAATTTCAAACGATTCGGTTGGGTAGTTTTTGCGTTGTTATATGCGGACGGACAGACAGACAGACAGACGGACAGACAGACAGACAGACGGACAGACAGACAGACAGACGGACAGACAGACAGACGGACGGACTGAGCGACAACAATAGGTGCTACGTATTTACATAATTACGAACGCACCTAAAAATTAATATTTAAGATATCATCCTTGAGCTATGATTAACAACAATGAGGAATTTTCACGTTTTCTAATTTTAGCTAAAAACAATAGGAAACTAAAAGATATGACGGGCAGTGAAAAATTTTTTTGATTTTGAGCAGTAATTATTGATTTACAACGATGTTTACATGGCACTATTTACCGTGTCGCGAAAACGGCACTTTTCCTACGCCGTCGGTTGTGATGTCATCGTTCATGATAACACAGACGCGTTCGGAAGGACTGTGTTGATTACTGCGATTGCGATCATGATATACCGATTTTCTTTTTCTCCCGTTATAAAATCCATGTTTATTGCATTAATTATAATGACTGACATTATACTCTCATCATAAACATGTATATTTGTTAATATTTTGTCTAATTATTAGTACATGTATGCAAATTAAGACATATTGTCTAAATTTCTTATTTGAAACAGATGCAATGATTTATTTTGCGGATCATGGCATTTAATTATTTTAAATCCAGTGTTTTTCCATTATATGTTATCACAATGACCATAAAGCAAATTTATATGCAGTGGTGAAGTCGAAAAAAAAAGGGGGGGGGGGGTACTTTCTAAGCAGATGATAAGACACTCAAGGCAGATGGTATATCCTACAGATTATATAAATATTATTATTATTATTTTTTTTTTTTTTTTTTTTTTTTTTTTTTTTGAGAAACAGAGGACATACGGTGCTTCTTTAAAAAAAGGAAGTGATACGCAGTAACGGTGTATGACACGTTTATTTTCTTTCTTTGGGGGAAGGGGTGTAAACGCAGAAAATGCAGTTAAGTTAATGTTTAGAAAGAAATTTCCAGACCTTATAAGGCAGGAAAAGAAAAAAACTGCTTTAAATCACTTATAGATCAAGCTTTAAATAAATAATTTGTTGAAAAAATGAAAATTTGTACAGTTACGAATCGCATCCGTAATCATGTCTGAAATTGATATATTTTCAAATTGAAAAATGAGTCAAAATTCCGCTTTATTGATTAGGAAAAAAGATTTTTTTCGAAATCCTCCTTAAAAGAAAAGAAAAAAAAATTACGCACACACAGTTAAATCCAAAATGGCAACTTTATGACACAAGTTTTAATTTACTACTTTCGTAAATGCATGAAACTAGGAAGTTTTGCTGTTCAGAAATTATATAATCGAACTCATTTTTTCTCTCTCTCGCTTTTTTTTTTTTTTTGGGGGGGGGGGGCGGAGGGCGGGGGCAAACACAGTAGATCATTTAGAAAATATTGTCAAAGTGAGCATTTTAAACCGCATTTCTGTTAGAAAGAAGTATAACCACTCAAATAGCGGTGAAAATAGTGTTTGCCAGATGGTCAAAATTACTTATAATTCAATAGGCATTTTTTATTTATCAAAAAGTGGAAAATATAGCTCGATTCCAAATCGCTTCCATAGTCAGGCATTCCAATTTTATATCTTCCCGTTAAAAAATGAATTTGTAAATGTGTCACGATATTTTGCGCTTGTTCTGCTGAGCAGCTGAAAACAGCCTTGAGGGTCTCAACTGCTCCGATCAACAAGCGCAAAACGTTTTGACACATTTAAACATTCATTTTTTAACAGAAAGATATAAAATTGGAATGCCTGACTATGGAAACGATTTTGAATCGAACTTATTTTCCCACTTTATGATAATTAAATTACCTATCCAGTTCTAAGCTATTTCGATCACGTGATCACCCGTTTTTCTCCTGCTTTTCGACCGGTTTTTCTGCTTTCTTCGGGAAATGTGCTCAGAAAAATTTGTAGGCTTGTTATGAAAAATCTATTGTGTTAAACAGAAAATTGAGTGCAAATAGACAGTTTCTGAATAACAACACCTGCTATTTTCATGCATTTCCGAACAAAAATAAAGCATATGTCACAAAGTTGCTCTTTTTGATTTAAGAACGCCCTTAATAAAGGGTAAAATTGAGAAATTTCATTACTGGCCAGTTGCCAGTAGTATCAGTTTTATAACTGCTCATTTTCTTTGAACTGCCAATCACTTACTTTCCTGTTTTAAAATACCAAACAGTATACTTTTGTCAAATTTCTATTAGCAATAATCTAAAATAGAATGGCACAAATAAATATGCTACTTATAAACATACTGCAAACAGAAAAAATAGAAAAACATGATGTAATCCAAGATAATTTACTACTACTTTTGTTCTTTATTGCATAAAATTATTTCGACTTGGTACAATGTACAAACATGTAGGGGAAGGAGCAGGGAGAAAACTGCACAGATCAATTTTTTAGAATTACATATCAAGATAGTGATCTGTGCGCGATGGATTCCAAAATCAGTGTTGCACCCATTGTTTGTGCTCTGATTTTGTTTACTTCTATTTTTTTTTTTTTTTTTTTAATATTTTTTGATTTTATATTCAAGCTTATCTGACCCTGAAGCCAGGTTATTTTGCATATAAGCGTACATTTAAATTTGAATTTGTTTTAAAATTTGACTTGCTAAGAAATGTGGAAATTAGACCAGGGAAAAAAAAATAATATATATATTTTAGCTCAATATTCAGTGTATAGTAAATATACTGTAAAAAAAAAAAAAAAAGAACAAAACCTTACCTAACCTAGGGATCAAGACAAATACTATTTCCAAATAGTAACCTTTCTACTAGGAATTTACCACGCAGGTTGTTTTAAAATAATAAAAAATGTAACAAAAAAAAAATGTAGTTAGTGGCAAATGGCAATCATGAGAATTGAATGTTTTAAAGCAATTGATGCACGATAACAACATCTTTTAAATTTTAAAAAACATGATAGGCCCTCTCAAATATGCGCATTGCCTTGGTGCAGATTTAAGACAATTGTTTTACTTTTTATTGTTATATATATGTGTGTGTGTGTACGTGTAATTTTTCCGAACTGTAACATTAAAAAAAGTTTTAACTAATATTTTACAAGGAGAATTTATGTTTTTAATTTGTTAAAAAGAAACAGACTAATGTAGCTGATTTCTTTTTAAATCAAAACTTTTCTTTAATGCCGGAAATAATTCCATTTTATTTCCATTAATACTATAGATTGATGAAATCTATTAAAGATCAAAGAATAAATAAATTTGCATGTAAGAAAAATTTTAAATGCTTGCAGTGGCGTAGCTAAGGGGGGGCAAGGGGGGCGTCCGCCCCGGGCGCCGAGGCCTAGGGGCGCCAAATTGAGAGAAATTGTTATATATCTATATTGGGGTGGGGGCGCAAAATTTCTTGCTGGCCCCGGGCGCCAAAAAACATAGCTACGCCACTGAATGCTTGAAAAATACAGGATTATGAAACATAAAACCGCTTGCTTGCTTTCTCCGTTTGCCTTCCACTGGGATATCGTGAACTATGACGTCACAGCCAATCACGCAGCGTTTTCTAGTCGCGCGCTTTTCTATCAACTTTAAACTTAATTTAAAAGCTTTTGACCAAATTTTTTTACATTTTTGATGAAATTTTTGGAATGTATGAGTCTGTAATTACCAGAAAAACATGCAGCTGATTGATTTCCCGACATGTGCAAATTCCTCATTCTTATAAAAAATATTGCAGTCAATCAAGGTAACTTTGGCCTATCAGGGTAACTTTGGGCCAAGAGAGAAAAAAGATTACACGTGCTACATCACTTGAAATAATGGCAAAGTTTTGAAAAAAGTCAAAATTTCGATAGCAGCAGCAGTAGTGTGAGCTTCACAACTCATTGGAAATAACTCGTCAAGATTCCACCACGGCGGAATGGATCAACGTTTCGTAAAGGTGGAGCCAAAGTTACCCTGATTGACCGTAATTGAAATAAGCAAGATGGAATTTTATTATTTTAACTTACCATAATCGTCTCCAACTAATTAAAAGCTAAATGTTAAGATTTTATAATAAGAAAAATTCAGAAAAATGGCTTCTCTTGCAGAAGACAGCTAACAACAATGTGACAACAGGTGCACTAACATTCAAACAAAAATATTCTGTCTAGTGCCACGTATCAAACCTAATTTCCTTCTGAAGTGGTGCAACATTAATTTTTTTTATCTACTATAGGGAAGATATCAACTACTGGCAGAATCACCCTATGTTTCTCAGATACCGAGAATTAGCAATATACAAGATTCATACTCATTTTTCAAGAAAAAATGCCCTAATATCCCCTGATATACTTACCGGGATGAAAAATTTTTCCATGTCAACAATTAACAACATTTTTTAAACCAGTATTAGAGTATATTCATTTTCTCAAAAAAAAAAAATTAAAAAAGGTAACCTTACGAATAAAGTTTATACATCACCTATATAAAAAATATGAACAGAACTGTAAAGGAAAACCAAAAGTTTGTGTAAAATAGAGATGAAGTCAGCATGCCTTGCGGGGCTGTCTATAAAAACTTGGTAGCGTGTTGCAAGAACTTAATTTAATTTACCCTTTATGATTTTCTTACATTTTTGAAATACATTATGAAAAATATGAAGGCTACAAATGCCAATATAAATTTTAAAATGTGATTTTATTTTTCTTAAGGTCTTCTTGAACTATTGTCAAACCTCACAGAAGGTATAGTTAGCAACTGAATGGATGCTGACAGATACAATATAAATAGTCCAAGAGCCGACTGCACAAAACCCTATATCATCGAGCACAAGAAAAAATCCTTTATTTTATAGAAGAGTAGTAATAGAGGAATCTAATGATCCATGTCTGCCGGAAGCGAAGTGGTGCATGAGCCAAAAATTAATACCACTAGTGGTTGACTCGTATGTTTAGCATTATGTTTGCCGTACAATCAAAAGCAAGGAAAACTGGGTGCGGGAAAATACAAGGCTGATTCTGCGAGTCAACCACTAGTGGTATTAATTTTGGGCTTATACACCGCTTCGCTTCCAGCAGACATGGATCATTAGATTCCTGTATTACCACTCTTCCATAAAATAAAGGGTTTTTTCTTGTGCTCGATGACATAGGGTTTCGTGCGGTCGGCTCTTGGACTAAAAGCTGGGAATAGCAACAATTGCTATCAACTTTCCAGTGTAAATAATTGTTCTGGGCAGGTTTTCCTAGATTTGAGGAATTTTTTGTATTATCCTCTAAGATTCCTTTGATTTTTACAACCTAAAATTTACCCCTGATTTTCCCTTGAATTTCATAATCTCCCTGGTATATCCTGGTATAGTTTTTGATTAAAAT
Organism: Maratus speculifer; assembly: GCA_964019185.1. Lineage (NCBI taxonomy): Eukaryota > Metazoa > Arthropoda > Arachnida > Araneae > Salticidae > Maratus > Maratus speculifer. The sequence continues at coordinate 155,877,127 of OZ025301.1, read as the reverse complement.
TGTACATTTGTTCGAAAAATGTAGAACATTTTATTCTATATCACAATGTTTCTCTATAAAATTCCACACGATTTTTGAGTTTTAAAAGTTCCTAAAAAAAATTCAAGTTACTTTTCCCGAAGGTTTCAATTTTACATTGGAAGTGGAGCTTGGAATAACATATAGACTTAAGAAATCTGAAGTTTGTTTCATGCCAAAATTTATCTGAATTATAAACATAAAATTAGATTTGTGAATGAAATTTTTAAACAATGTATTGTAACTTATACTATCCAGTTAATTGCTGAAACGTCAGTGATTTACTGTTAATACCCGGAACGTTTTTGATGCCTGTAAGACCAGGAGACAAATTTCATTTTTGTTCATTGTAGGACATTCATGAGGGTTGAACCAATTATGATAGTTTATTTCTAAAACTTAAAAGGAAGGAAATACAATAAAAACCACCATAGCAATGACTTTATTTGATCAACTACTGGCTCGGCCACTCTATCTACCTAATTACAAATTAATCGAATGCTTTTTGCGGCGATTGTTGTAATAGACCGGGAGGTGGTAGCACAGCAATCACCTCATGGAGTTTACAGATGAGAATCTAGGATTAGTTAAAACTCGATTCACATATTATAACGCAATCGGTCTGCCAAGTCATATCTTTGTAAAAAATTCTTAAAAACCCCATTTTAGCGGTTTATTCATAGGTTTGCTGTTATGTTTTACTGTTCCCGATCCTCCATGTTTTCATACTTTTGCATGTAGGAAAATACAATGGTAAACCTGAGTAAACCGTAAAATTCGGGTTTTTACGTGTTTTCTACCAAGATACATACGATTAGGCAGACCGATTACGTTTTAATATGCGAACCGAGATTTAACTAATCCTAGATTTTCATCCATGAACTCGATGAGGAGATTGTCTGTGTTATGTGTATTTATTTGTCTGTTTATTTGTATGTTTCGCAATAACTTCCTACATCAAATTAATTTTTAACTAGGTAGATATGTTGGTAATGTCGCTGGAATTGGCTTTATATAGTTTTTGGATAAAATGCTTAATTTAATTCGAATTAAAAGATAAATATTTTTTTTTATATCATAGATGTTTTTCGTTAGAATTTCAGACGATTTTCAAGTTTTAAAATTTAGTGGTGTATTTGGATAATTGATTTTAATGTTAACTTGTGAATGGCTGAATTTTAAAAAATAAAGATCCCCGATTACTCCGATTTGTTTAAAATTTTGTCAATACATATGCTTACACATTCTTAATTATCTATATAATTTTGGATAGAATTCTGTGCATCTGTTCAAAAAACATAAAGCTTTTAACTTTTCAGTATTATATGTTAATGAATCAGAGCCAATAACATCTCAATACTCTGTTTTCTGTAACTTTATACAAAATAAACTGTTCTGACGCATGTATTCAAAATGTAAGCCGTTGATATCATTTGTCATGATTTTATGTTATATATTATTGAAGAGGGGTGAATTTTCGTCCCTAAACATCTACCTCATATTTTTTAATATGTATTATATGTATTTTTTATTTAATTAAAATATTTTTTGAAATTTAAATATAGTTATCTTTTAATGAGAATTGAAATTTCGAACTAACAAGGAAGGTCTCCATACTGGGCATACTCAGATTTTTTTTCGGAAAAAAAAAAAAAAAAAAAAAAAAAAAAAAAACACTAATTAAGCTACTTATGTATATATGAAAGATCGGTAAAAATTAACGACGGAATTTCAGCAAAAAGACTGTAATAAAATAAAATAATTTCGAATATTTGGAGTGAAAAGACGAAAGCGTCGTAGTGGATATGAATATTATATACTATATACAATCTTCTACCGGACTATTTGCCATTAAAGGGATTCGGGACAAAAAAATCTTTAAAATTTTATTTAGTTTTTTTTATTATTTTACTACATTAAAAATTTCTTTGCTTTTTTTCTGCTTAAAACGACGTTTAAATTTTGTTTCTATCTTAAAATGAACAGGAAATATTAATTTTATCGTTTTGGCTTGTATTCAAAATTTAGCTTTCGAGCAGTGGTTGTTATGGAAACACCATCTTTTGAAAATAAGTTTTCTTTATTTTTTTCACCATTTCTTCTATTTAAATTGTCATAACTGAAGAACCGTTTAAAATAAACGGTTCAAATTCAAAATACGATTTTTTCAATTGTTTTACTTTAATTATACACTGCTCAAAACAATTAAAGGGTATTTGAAGTTTTATATAAAATTAAGATATAAACGAAATTTTTTTTGCCGAAAATAGAAGAAGAGAATCACAAATGCAAATTTTTCTGGTTTTCAAACTGTGGAGTATGCAAATTTTGAGTTCGACGTCAAAAACGTCGCTTCAGCGGCAGCGAATGAAATTTGACTTTCAACTGGATAAAAGAGAATGAATACAAAGATGATCGGCATTCAGTGATTGCTTTGTTTCGATGAGTACGATGTCTCAGCGAAGTCATTTGACAGATTCAGAAGCTTGGAGAATTGTTGGTAGGTTATGAGGGGGCCAAATTCAAGCCGAAGTAGCGCAAGCCATTGGAGTGTCACAAAATGTTATTTCTAGGATCTGGAACCGTTTTTTGGAGAGTGGATGTGCAGGCCGAAGACCAGGGCAAGGTCGTAGACGGGCAACAACGCCCAATGAAGATCGGTATTTAGCGTTAACAGCTCGTAGACACCGAAACATGAACGCTAATCTTCTCCAACAACACATTCGCTCGGCTACAGGCACCACGATTTCAACTCAGACTGTCCGAAACCGGCTCCATGCTGTAGGTCTGTATGCTCGCCGACCGATGGTATGTGTTAGATTAACATCAAGGCATCGTCGCGACCGCAGGGAGTGGTCAACCGAGCATGTCAACTGGAGGAGAAATGAATGGAGTAATATTCTGTTTTCTGACGAGTCCCGTTTTTCTGTTCATCCGGATAATAGGCGTATTTTCATCTGGAGGGACCGTGGCAGTAGGAATAATCCTGCGTTCGTGCACGAAAGTGTCAGATTTGGCGGTGGAGCAGTGTTGGTGTATGGTGGCATCTCCATTGACGGGCGCACTGACCTCTACATCATTCGAGATGGAGCTCTGACTGGTCGCCGATATAGGGTTGAGATCCTCAGACCTATTGTAGTCCCTTACGCTGCAGCAATCGGAGATAACTTCATTTTAATGGATGATAACTACAGGCCACATCGTGCAAACCTGGTGGAGGATTTCCTTTTCGAGGAAGGAATCGTTCGAATGGAATGGCCAGTGTGTTCTCCAGACATGAATCCAATCGAGCACGTTTGGGACGCTCTAGGAAGACGAATTTCTGGCCGCCAACAACCCCCACAAACTCTCCAAGAACTGGAAAGAGCTCTTCTGGAAGAGTGGGGCAGAATATCCCAACTCGTCATTAACAGCCTCATTGAGTCCATGCCTCAAAGGTGTTCAACGTTGCTGGCCGCCCGTGGAAACCATACCCCCTACTGAAAATGATTTTCTTTGAAGAAAACACCTTTTCTTATTCTTTTTTTCTCATATGCACAAATTGTGTTTTTTTCCTTTTGTACACAAATGCGCAATAAAATGCATTTTTTTCTGCCAAACATGTGTAATTTATTCTCATATAACCTACTATGTCTGTCGACCATGTATCAATCAGCTAAAAAGTTTCCCAGATACAAAATCCACCTAAAACTGCAATATCCTTTAATTGTTTTGAGCAGTGTAGATTCAGTAAATTTGAATATATATATATATATATTTATTTATTTATTTATTTATTTATTTTCTAAAATATGATTTTTTTTTAAAGTTACATATTTTTTTCAAATTTTTAATTTAAATTATTTTTATCTTTTTTTAAAAAAATTATTATTTTTATAAATGCTGATTCAAAATTAAAGATTATATATTTCTGTTTATTTATATGAAAAAGAAATGAAATTCTATTAATAATATTTTAAATTATAACGATTTAAATTTATCCCATCTTTTAAATAAATTTTAAATTAAATTTAAAAAAATTAAAATTAAGAATTTATTAAAAAAGTGAGGTAATTTGAAATCGTTATAACTCGGAATGTTATTTGTCGAATTTCAATCTCTTTTCATTTAAATAAATAAAAATATCTAAATTTTAATTTTGATTTAGCATTTTAAAAAATATTAAATTAAAAAAATAAAAATTATTAAAGTGAGTTTAAAAAAATGACGTAACATTTTTTTAAAACTTTTTTCAAAAGTAAATATTTTTTACAAGTTTGCTAAATCAAAAGTAAAAGTAAAATAATTAAAAAAGACATGTTCCAAGTTTGAAGCATTTATCTTTAACGGTTCTTGATGAGAGAATGAATACAAAGATGATCGGCATTCAGCGATTGCTTTGTTTCGATGAGTACGATGTCTCAGCGAAGTCATTTGACAGATTCAGAAGCTTGGAGAATTGTTGGTAGGTTATGAGGGCTCTTAACTTATAGGAATTTAAATACGAGAAATGGGGAAAAATCCCGTCATGAATAAATTTCCATGACAACCATTGCTTGAAAGCTAGACAAAAACCAAATAAAAAAATTAACATTTCCTCCACCAATAAAGATAGAAACATGATTAAAACGTCACTTTAAGCATTGGAAACCGAGATATTTTTAACGTAATAAGTTTTTTCTTAGAAAATTTGAAGATTTTTGCGTCTCGTACCCCCTTAAGGGACTACTTCAATGACGTGAAAAGACCCGCTCACTAACGCACATATGAAAGAAATCTTTAAGATATCTCATTTGCATTTCAATGTTTCTTCATTTTTTTTTTTTTTTTTTTTTTTTTTTTTTTTTTTTTTTTGCATTGGATTGCTGAAAACTTGTACAAAGACCGTTTTTTACTTTTTCATTTTTTTTTATTTTTTTATTTTTTCTTTTTTTTTACAGAAATTTTCTCTGTCTGTTTTCACTTTTGAAACCAATTCCGAATGTGAAAGTGTCTTAATTAAAAATACATGAAAACAAAATCGAAAAGTAAACAATAGCTCATGCAAATATCGATCTCAGCTTTCCAATACAAAAGAAATCATATAAAGATATTGGAAATGCAAACGAGATATCTTAAAAAGTTTAAATTAATAAAAGTTTCTCCCATTGTATTAACAATAGTGAACGGGTGATTTCGCTTGATAAAAGCAGTCTCTTGACTCATTTCCTAGTTTTCTTGAACTTGTGACGTTATAAGACGGAAATAGCTATTAACCCCTTACTTGATTTGCTGTACGTGATACGGGCAATGTGTTTTTGTCAATCATGATTTGTCCGTACCATCCATATTCCAATCATGATTTGTTATTCTCATCGGTATTTTTTATTATTATTTTATCCTAGCATTTTTCTCATTCAATTTGATAAAAATTATTCCATCCATATTCCAATCATGATTTATTATTCTCATCAGTCCTTTTTTTTCTTATTTTATCCCAGCATTTTTCGCATTCAATTAGATAAAAATTATTCCATCCATATTCCAATCATGATTTATTATTCTCATCAGTACTTTTTTTTATTATTTTATCCCCGCATTTTTCGCATTCAATTAGATAAAAATTATTCCATCCATATTCCAATCATGATTTATTATTCTCATCAGTATTTTTTATTTATTTATTTATTTTTGTAAACTTTGCATTATTTTATCCCAGCATTTTTCTCATTCAATTTGATAAAAATTATTCCATCCATATTCCAATCATGATTTATTATTCTCATCAGTCCTTTTTTTTCTTATTTTATCCCAGCATTTTTCGCATTCAATTAGATAAAAATTATTCCATCCATATTCCAATCATGATTTATTATTCTCATCAGTACTTTTTTTTATTATTTTATCCCCGCATTTTTCGCATTCAATTAGATAAAAATTATTCCATCCATATTCCAATCATGATTTATTATTCTCATCAGTATTTTTTATTTATTTATTTATTTTTGTAAACTTTGCATTATTTTATCCCAGCATTTTTCTCATTCAATTAGATAAAAATTATTCCATCCATATTCCAATCATAATTTATTATTCTCATCAGTATTTTTTTTTTATTTTTTTTTTATTTTTTATTTATTTTTTTTTTTTGTAAACTTTGCATTATTTTATCCCAGCATTTTTCTCATTCAATTAGATAAAAATTATTCCATCCATATTCCAATCATGATTTATTATTCTCATCAGTTTTTTTTTTTTTTTTTTTTTTTTTTGTCAACTTTGTATATTATTTTATCCCAGTATTTTTCTCATTCAATTAGATAAAAATTTCTGTTTTGAAAAACCGCTGAAAAAATATTAAACATTCTGTAAAAGACATAAACAAAATATGTATTATTTGAAAGTTTATTTAAGAGATATTGATTAGTTAAGTGGTTAAACAAGAACAAGAACATAAAATCATACGTCAAGTATAGATAATGCGACACTTTCCAACACACAGAAAAAAAATCCAAAGTTTCATACAGTAAAAAATATTATCTAAATAAATAATTTTTAAAATATCTGATTTTTTTTTTTTTTTTTTTTTTTTTTTTTTTTTTTTGTGCAGTTCTGTATAAGATCTATAGTTTAAAGAATCATGTAGTATGAAGAATGCTAAAATTGAGTTCAGTTAAAAAACGCACAGCACAATTAAACTTTCCCCTTCATCAATTTCCACCAATAAACGAAAATCTACTTCAGATCTTTTTTGACGTCTTGTATATCGTCTACATAATTTATACACACTAAATAATAGAGAGAAAAAAACTGTTTCTCTCTATTCTAAGTTTTCTATCTCTCTAAATTTTACCATTATATAGTCTATATATTAACCGACAGATCAAATACAGGACTTTTCAAAAATATTGGAATACATATTTGGATATGAAAAGTAATACGTCATTTCCCTGGCTAACGAAGTTTTGTTAAAGATTTCAAAAAGTGTAGGAAAGTGCTTCATAATCTATGTTTAAGGCATGATTTTTCTTACTTGTTTCTCATAAAGCTATTACATTTCAATATATTTTTTTCATTCCGCTGATATTAGAATGCTAATCTTAGACGGACTCAGTGAGTGAAAATGACATCATTGTAAAAATTAAATAAGTACACAGTAAAAAAATGAAACCCAAATTGGGTTGAAAGATTTCTGGGTACAGAATTGTTCCAATTTGGAAAGTTCAGTTTGTAGCACAAAATCGTTTTAAATAAGTCTGATTTTTAATGACATTAAAACAATTAAAATATCTTAGATAGTATATACATTATACCTCAGAAATTTTGATTAATTTAATGTTAATAAAGATCTGCTCTGTTTTGAACCATTTTGGGTTATCTATTTTGGGAACAATACTCTACCATTTCGGAATCCTTACTGTACCATTTCAGGAAAATTACCTATACTCAGAAATCTTTCAACCCAATTTGGGTCTTCATTTTTTACTGTGTATTTTCTTCGATAAAATTAAAAATTTACGAATGCGAATAAAATGGTATATATTTCAATATTTCGGCGACACTCCGATTAAAACATCAAGTCAAGAGATGATGAAAAATTGGAAATGGCAAACGTGACATCAAGTTTAGGATTATATTTATCACTATTCTGTAGCAAGTTAGATATATTTTTAAACGATGAATATGAATATGAAAAATATGCATGTAAATTTTGCAACGGTGAAACCGACATTATTTTATACATAAAAAAGAAACATTGTGTCATTATACCGCAATTTTCGTTTTTTTTAATAACGTAATACCAAAGATCAAAATCTCAATTTATGACTTAATATTTTCTTAGCTAAATTGCATTTTACCGATTACGTACATGAATTTTCAATAATCTGAACAGTTGAAATTAAACTTTAGTGAAAAATACGTGTTTTTATAGTCTGGCTAGCCAATGTAAAATTTATTATTGATTGTAATTATTCTTGTAAATTGTTTTATAAACTCAATCAATTAGTTCTTTTATTCGTCGAATTCGACGAATTTTAAGTACTTTTATTTTATTTTCTAAAACTGACTTCTTTCATCCAATATTTTATGAAGCAATGTTATATTCATAGTGCTTTTATTATTAAAAGAGTTAAAGTTTCTACTCATGCAAAAGCAAAAATTATTCCCTATAACAAAAAAAAAAAAAAAAAAAAAAAAAAAAAAAAAAAAGCTAAATTTTAAAAGATTTCTCTTGTTTCCAGAATCTTTTCGTACGCAGGTGTTCCAAAGCATATCATGTGATCCACCAGGTCAATTGATAAATAGGGAAACTTTCAATAATGTATTCATTAAACGTAAACTGTAAAAAAAAAAAAAAAAAAAAAAAAAAAAAATCCCTAAAACGTTAAGAAAAATGGCTATTTCACATATAAAAGCAAAAATAATATTAATAAAAATATGACAAGTACCTTGATATTAAGGATTTCAGATAAACATTTAATAAGCATTTACTTTCGCCCTTGTCATAACCAAGTGTTGCCAAATTTTTAAATAAAAAAAGATGTATAACTCCAGCATTTACTTCCACTTCTACCTCAGCTGTGTGTGAAAAAGGCATATTTTTTTTTCCCAACTAGGTTTTGCCACCCAAACTGCATCTCGCAATCTGATTGGTCAGAACCTTCGGCCTGAATTCGACGCTTCTTGGCGGCAATCGCGCTTGGCGAAAAACACTTTTCTGTTTTAATTTTCTGATTCTTATATTTTTTTTTCTACGAATTTTATGTTGTCATATGAAATTAACGAAAAACGGCCCTTATCAGGGCCAATTTCTGAAAATAACTTTTCAGAAAGAATCTCGGTAAATCATGTTTATTTTTTAAAATTGAAATATTACGGCTTTTCTAAAATACCTTTCTGAATTTAATTTTATTAGAAAGCACATGAAATTGGTTAATGTTATTATTACTAAACAATGTAATCGAATGGTGTTTTACTTTTTTTTTTTTTTTTTTGTAAAAGCAGAAGATCTTTTAGGAAATACTGTCAAAATTAACGTTCGTTTTTTTTTTTTTTTTTTTTTTTTTTTAATAACGCAGTTTATTTTTGAGAAATTTCTGTAACAATCGCAATGATCGCAAATATTATATAATATTGAATATAAATAGTATAATATACAATTAAAAATTATACTAAAAACAACAACCAGTTAAGTGCAAGTTTTACTCACACAGAAGAGATACCGTAATGCAAAATACAACCAGGTACTATGTTTAACCATAACATTTTATTAAGCGCGCTTCGAAAAAAGGTCTCAAACTTACAATATCGCCTTGGTACGTGGCGCTTTTTCTAGATAGGTTTCTAATTCTTTTTACTTTTTAAGTAAACAACTTAAAAAAACTTTCATTTTAATATTTCAAAATGACCATTTTTATAACAGTGTTTATGAGTTCGTTATTTCATATTAACTGAAACATCTTTTTTTTTTTCACTTTTTACTATTTTTACAATAAGAATGAATTGGATTCGTGAAAATTTTCGAAATCTGGTTTTCGACGGATTTGCATATCATAGGGGTCAGAGAACCCGAAAAACCTGTTTTTACAAAATGTTTGTCTGTTAGTCTGTCCGGTAGTCTGTATGTGACAAAAAATTGTGAGCGCTCTGCCTCAAGAATTAATGCATGGAATTTCACAAAACTTTAAATCCTGTGAGACCTTGAAATATATTAGATTTGATTAGTTTTTGGTATGTATCACTCGACAGGCGTCGCTGCTATGCTGCATTATTCATAATTTCTATAATAGCCATATCTCAAGAACTACTGCATGGATTTCTACAAAATTTTAAATTTTGTTCTTACTTGACATAATATTATGCTGATTACGTTTTGGTGCAAATCGCTCTACAGTTGGCGCAGCCATTGTGTATGATTATCGGGACAGCTATATCTCAAGAACTAATGCATGAAGTTTTCTATAACTTCAGATTCAATTATTCCCTGATATAAGTTACTGTTATTTAGTTTTTGATGTAAATCGCACTACATATGACTCTGCTGAGTTACATTTTTCACGATTTCACAATAAATGTATCTAAGAAACTAATACATGGGTTTTCGTCAAAATTCAGATTCAGTTAGTACCTGATAAAAAGTTGATCCTGATTAGTTTTTTGTGTACATCACCCAACATGTGACGCGGTTGTGCATATTTTTTTAAAGATTTTGCAATAGCTCTGTCTGTAAAACTAATGCACCGATTTTCATCAAACTTTATATTCAGTAATAAGTTGACATAAGTTGTTGCTGACTAGATTTTGGATAAACCACCAAACCGGTGATGCTGTTATGCTGCATTTTGACGAAGTATTAACATGCATAAGAGAGAAGAAAGTTTTGGGATTGCCAGATCTGACTAGTTTTTTTTTTTTTTTTTTTTTTTTTTTTATAACTAACTATATTGAGGGTTGGAATTTAAGTTTTGTAAACTAAATTATTTTTAGTGCCCTTAATGCATACGTTTCAAAGTTCAAACAGATCCTAATGAAATGAAAACATTAAATTAAGGAATAACTAGTCGGAATGTGACAATCCCAAAACTTTCTTCTATCTATACATGTTAATACTTTAAAGTTCGCTCCCACAGTTCCAAAATTGAATGAAAATCTAAGCTCATCGTGAGGATTCTAAAGGCATGAAATTCCGTGTATTAGTTATTGAAATTGCACTGTTGTAAGTATTGAAAAAATTGCAACATAAAAGCGCCACCTGTTAGGCGATTTATGCGAAACATAAACAGCAATAATACTTATCAAGCTATACCCGAATCTAAAGTTTGATGAACATTCGAGAATTAGTTCTTGAGATTGAGATATTACAGCAATCGGAGATCATTCACCATAGCAGAGAAACTTGTTGGGCGATTGACGCCAAAATGTAAACAGAACTAGTTCATATCACGGATTTACTGATTCTGAAGTTTAATGAAAATCTGTGCATTAGTTCTTGAGATAGAGTTATTGCGGAAATCATGAAAAATGCAGCATAGCAGCGCCACCTGTTGAGCGATTTACACCAAAACGTAAAGAACATGAATTCATGTCAAAGATTAACTAAATCTGAAATTTGATAGAAACTTGTGCATTAGTTAGAGATAGAGTTGTTGCGGAAATCGTGAAAAATGTAGCATAGCAGCGCCATCTGTTGAGCGATTTGCACCAAAATTTTAACAATTCATGTCAAGGACTAACAGAATCTGAAGTTTGTTAGAAATCCGTGCATTATTGAAGTATAACTGTTGTGTAAATCGTAAAAAATGCAGCACAGCAGCGCCACCTGTTGAGCGATTTATTCCAAAGCTAATCAGCATCAATTTATAAAAGGGACTATCAGAGTATAATTTCTTACCAAATTTCGTGCACTAGTTCTTGAGATAGAGCGCGTAGATCTTTACACACATTTTTAAAAAGCATGTTTTTTTGGAATGTCTGATCCCTAAAACGTGTAAAACCGTCAACAACCGGAATTCAAAAATTTTCACGAATCCAATAATTTCTTGTTAGGATAGAATAAAGTAAAAACTCAACATTATTAAAGTAATTTAATTATCCAACAAATATAACAGTTTCAGACAATAACAATATACTGGATCTTCAACTAAAAGGATAAGAGTTTTATGAAGATGCCCAATTTTTAATGAATAATTATTGTGTTATATTTGAACAACATATTGGAATTTTATAACATGTTTTGTTTAGAAGATGCCCATTTTTAAATGGGTGAATGCTGTGTTACATTTAACAACATATTCGAATTTTGTAAGCATTAGATTATTTTTCTTTAAATAACATCATACAGGCAAAACAAAACAAGGCAAACAATATATATATATATATACCTATACAAATAATTTATTTCCCCTCTTCTTGAAAATAAAACAAAAAGCGATTTGAGGATCATTTTCAAAACGGAACAGTTTCCTAAACATATTTAGAATAGAAATTCAGATGTATAAATATATGTGCATACCAGAAAGAAAAAAAAAGAATATTGACCAGTTAAACTGACGGCATAGTGCTCACAGGCTATGCACACTAATTTTATATTACAGCCTTATATAAAAATGCTCTTCGAAAAACAAATTAAGGGACCCTCCCCCTCGTTTCCTTTCTTTATACTTAATCATTGAACCCCCCAAAACTAATCAGAGACACCCCTTATCATATAAAAAACCTGCATCCAAAATTCGAAGCAAGTCGAATAACTCTGCTTAAAAACCATTTATGTAATTTAAGAAGCGTTGTCTTCCGTTCCCTCCTTTATACTTAACCATTAAATCTCCAAAACTGTTCAGAAATTCAACTTATCAGAAATAACCTACATCCAAAATTTAAAGCAAATCGCATAATTCTGTATAAAACTCTATTTAGCTAACTTAAGGGAGTGGTAATCGCCCATAAACCCCTTTATACTTAACAAAAGAATACTACAACTAATAAGGGAAGCTTCTTTCCACTAGGAATCTGTATCGAAAAACCGAAACAAATCGGTTAATTTTGCATGAAAAAACCCTTTACCTAAATTATGAGGCGTAATCCTCCCTATCCCCTCTTTATACTTATCCAATGAATTCCAAAAACAAACTAGGGAAACGCCTTTTCAGAATGAACCTATATCCAAAATTTGAAGCAAAACGGTAAATTTTGCGTGAAAAACCCATTAACTTAAATTAAGAGAGGAAGGACAATGACCCCCCTATTTCTCCTATTTAACCTTATCTAATAAACACCCAATACTAATCACGGAAGCACCTCATCAGAATGATCTATACCTAAGTTTGATCGAAATCTGCTAATTCTCCATGAAAAACCCATTCATATATGTAAATTAAAGGGAAGCGCCTCCCTTTAATTTATATAAATGGATTTTATATAAATAACCCCCGTTCCCCTTCTTATACTTATCGAATGAACTCTTTAAATTAATCAGGGAAGCGCCAATAAGCTTATATTCAAAATTTTAAGTAAATCGGATATTTTTATTATGCATTACGTATGCAAGTACATACATACAGAAGGGGCGGGCACATAGGCTCTCAGGCTTTGATAGCTAGTGAGCTAAAAAACTAAGATGTACTGCTTACAAACTGAACTGTGTTGTACCTAAAAATGTTTTATCGGAAATTGCAAGGAGGAATTTAGGTGGTTGACTATTGTTTGAACAAATATTGAAAATACTTTTTAAATATAAATATTTCAAAATTACATACGCATATGGGTAGGAGAAATTAAAATTTCAAGTGAAATTTTTGACGACGGATTATTTACTTGCTATTTCAGAAAAATAAAATCATTGCATTTTTTTTTTTTTTAAGTTTTAAAAATTTTGTATATTACTGATTTCTACTTTTTGTAAATAGCACAGATAATCTTCTCATCGAGTTCACGGATTCACAATGGTAAATCTACCAGTCAACCTCTGACAGCGGGTTTTCACGTGTTTTCCACCAAAATTTGATTTGGCAGACCGATTACATATGCAAATCGGGGTTTGACTAATCCTAAAATTTCATCCTTAAACTCGATGAGGTGATTGTCTGTGCTGCCGCCGCTCGGTCTAAAAGATTTTTTCTCTAAATTTAGTGCTCTCTGAAATTTCTACTTCCAGAAACTCATGCAAAATTTACAATCTATAATTATTTATTTTTTAAGTCATCCCTCCTATTCGCTATTTTTAGTATTTTATTATATCTTCTACGATTCTTCAACTACTGACAATTTTATTTCTCTCTCTCCAAGCACATAATCCTTAGAGCTTACAGAGTTTCATATTTATGAGGATTATTAAATTTAAAATCATTAAAAATGGGTAAAAATTGTAATCTATTTGAATAATTACAATTAAATTCTTCAGTTAAATAAATTTAAAATTATACCAAATTATAAATCAATAGAAAATTTAAAATTGGAAAAAATATTTTAAATTTAAAGAATATGTTAAATTTAAAAAAGTAAAAAAAAAAAAAAAACATCAAAATTATTTGGATTTTTTTTTTAATTTTTTAATAATTTGGCAATTTGCAGTTACACTAAATGACCTTATCATATCAATCTCCTCTCTTCTGAAATTTTCACTTCGGCACCTTTTTTCTACCAACATATAATGTTTAATGTCATATATGTATGTATATTAAGTAATGTACACAGTCTCCCTCATGATTCTTTAAAAAGTGGCAAAATGCTATCGAAACGCAGATGACCCCCCCCCCCCCTTCTCCTGTTTTGTCACATTTCTTATAAATTATTGAAAATTATATTTTTTCTGCAGAAATCACTTTTGCCATTGACCTCTAACTTAAACAAACAACAGAAAAAAAGTCTATCGAAATGCAGAATTCAATTTTTTTCTTTCCCCGTCCATCTTATCTAAATTCTCTACTTCTTAATTTCGCCAAGCATAATTCCTTCCCGAAAAGAGAAGCCTCTTTGACGCAGAAAGTTCTGACCAATCAGATTACAAGATGGCAAAACCCAGTTGGGAAAAAAAAATACGCGTGAAAAAGAAAGCCATATCGGTTGAATGAAATATAAGAAAAAAAACTGAAGGAAAAAAAACTGTTATGCAAAACACTTTTTCTTACTAGAAAATACCAACTTGTCATTAGCAAAGTAATCTGCGCTTCATTTAGCATAGTTAACCACGGAGTATTAACAATATCTTTCGAGTCATAAAATTGGCTGATGTTTTATAAATCGATTTTCTCGTCAGGATAAAAAAAAAAAGGTTACTGTTTATTTTTAAGAAATATTAATAAATATTTCTTTTAAAATTGTCTGTTTATATATTCTAAGATTTTATGTGTTTCTTTACTCTTATATATCTGTGGCTTCCGGAAATAACCAGGTGAAGCAAATTTTTGAAAAAATTGAGAGATAATTTGGGAAAATGTAACTTAAAAAAAATACTTTCATCTGCCATAGTACTGAAAAATGATAATCGAATACTTCCCGTCATAGGGTGACTATAAATTTTCACTTAAAAATTAAAAAAAAAATTTAATTGGCTCTCAGTTAATAAAGACCATTTTTATATAACTATTTGGCAAAAAAAGAGGTTATTATATCCTAATTGAATGTAGTGAAAATTATTAAGTTCTAATCTATTTTATAAAAATAATGATAAAAAGACATTTGAAAACTTTAAACGTTTATTACTCAAAATATTAAAAATGTCCCTTACCTGGTTATTACCGGAAGCCTCCGATGTAATCTATATAAATACATTTTTTCCTATGTCTATCTATATTTATTTAGTGCGTTCTGTTACTCTGGCGACAAATTTAAAGGGGTGATAGCACACATGTAGACCAGAGATTCCAACCTATTATTCATGATCCAATGGTTGGTCGTGGAACATTCGAGGTTTGCCACAGGAATATATCTTTTATTTCATCTGTTTAACCCTTTCAAGTCTGGTGTACTATTAATAGTACATGCTTTTTAATGGAACATTATTTTGTTTTAAGAAATACTTTTACTTCGGTTTGCATGTAGTGATGTTACTATATGTCTATACATTCACTATATGATTTCATTTAATTTTAAACATTTAGAATTAATGATATTTATTAATATTTGCTTAATTCTCATTGCTCCGTTAGAGATCCTTATATTTTAAACATTTATTTCACTCTTTAAATCTAAAAGAATTGTTGCTTTTCTGAAATAATCACGTGTTATAAAGCGCAAAAAGTATTATAAAGTTGTAATATCGGTTAAATCTGGTTGTAATATGATATTACCTAAACATCTTTAAAAATTCTTCGTTAACCTATTGGCATATGAATATGAATTCAATAGTGCGCAGAATAATAACATTTGTTATATTTCATGCAAGGAAATATTCGTTAAACACTAATTAATCTCCCTCATTTTCTCTCCCACCATTTAATCTTCACGCATGGTCACAGTGATGTCATAATGACGTCACTGTGAGTTCCTGTGGTCACATCATATCTGTGACCAAAATGCCACCCCTCAGTTGCGTCACATTGTGACTGAGATGTGTCTTTCTTAAAAATCTTTAGAAAATTACAAAAATTCTTCAAAACATGTTATTTACTTTAAAAAACGCTTTTGTCACAGTTTCGTCACGATGTTAATGTCAAAGTAGTCACAAATGACACATTTTTCACAAATTTGTCACACCGTGACTTCACAAAGTAGTTACAATATGACGCCATAAACGAACTCTAAAACGGCCATAACGACTTCCACATTTTAGTCACTGTGACTTCATATCGACGACTGGTGGTCACAAAGTCACAGTGTGACTTCACAACGACGTCGCAGTGACTCACCAGGCCTTACGGGCTATTTGGATAGCTAGTGATAATGTTATTAACGTAAAAGTAATGTTTTAAAAAAATTGAAAAGAAATATCAGATCCGAAAGAGTTAAGAAATATGACGATATCAACAGTAAATAATATTTCAAGGAAAATCCTTCATTTTCCACCGTGAAATTTTTAAATCAGCCTTGAATTCCTTGATGAGGTTCAACACGAATTACTTGTGTGAATTTTGAACTTTGAACTGACAGTGCTTTGTTACCTATATCTGCTATGGCTGTCGCCTCGATTGATCCATTATACACAGAAACAGAGACAATACAGAACATCTTTTATTACAGATATCCATTACCTATATTTATTACACTTCAAAAATACAACACACCATCCATAGCCGTACCCGGATTCGAACCGGGAACCCACGGAATGGCAGCAGCTGCCGCTACCGACCACGCCACTGGGTCGACTTGTGTGAACTTACTTATTCATACTTTGCTGTTTTACGAAAACGATTTCAAAAACAAAATGAGTGTAGAAAACCATTTGGGATGGAAATTAACCAGTTTTGACTCTGATATACAGGGTGAATCATAAATATCAAAACAATAAGCTATCGCCTTAAATATTGCCCTTAGACCCATGCTTCCAATTGCAAAAATTCATAAAAAAAAGGGTGAAATTTTTGATAAGATAAATTGAGACTTCATGGGGGGGGGGGGTCTAGTTGAAAAAATACGAAAATTAAATTTTTATACGGCCCCCGTAGGATAAAAATTCCAATTAGAAAAATTTTCCTTATTCAGTCCTGAATAAGACACAAAAAGTTGCATCTTCATATCTTTAAAACTCGCTAAGTTATAGCCGTTTAAAAAATTCATTAGGTTTTAAGGGATTAGACACAAATTGAAATGTGCGCAATTCAAAAAACAATGTTACTTTAACAATTCTAGGAAACGCGCAAAAATCAATTTTTTGAGTTCGAATATTGTTTTTTTTCTTTTTTTTTTGTGATGGTTAGCCTTATAGTTTGCTAAGAAAATCGCATTCTAAAATTTATCATACAATTTATAAAAATTTCATGTGGTTAGTACTTGTTTAACTAAAAATGAATAATAATAAATCGTAATAACTCGTAACATTATTTATCGGATTTCAGTTTCTTTCCATTTAATTAAAGATGAAAATCTGATTTTAGTTTTGTTTCAGGGTTTTTGTTTTTTAATATTAATTTTAAAAATATTAAAAATATTTATTGAAAAATTAATATAACTTTTTAAAAAAATCATATTTTTAAAAGTAAATATTTTTTTCAAATTTGCCAAAAGAAAACTAATGCAAAAAAAAAAAAAAAAAAATCAAAAATGACGTGTTTCAAGTTTTTTTTTCTTTAAAAATTTTCACCATTTAATAATTTAAGGACAAGAAATAATGGGGAAAAAAATTCATTATGCAGAAAAACGAAGTGTACTGTTTAAATGTCTGTCATTTATTTAAAAGAATGCTTTTTCTAAGATGCAGATTAAGTCTTTTTTATAAATTTAGCTCTCACAATTTCAGGCTTTTCATCGTCCTGGAGAAGCTGTTAAAAAATCTGTATTCTGGGCCCAGGCCGGGGCAGGACCGAGAGGTTCCTTTTTTCTGAAGACATGCCAGGCCGGACCTAACGTACTTTTCATAAAGGAGGGGACTGCTATCTTCTTCGTAGGTGTACATTAGACGAAATTTTCAATCTCGGTCCCGACAAAACCCGTATTAAAATCACTGTCTCTGACTGACTTAATACGTTACTTAAAATAAATAAAATTCGGCTCAATCGAAATTTTTTCAAAAAACACATAGATTTTAAAATCTTTATTTTACAAAATAAATAAATAAATAAATAAAATCCATTTTTAAAGAATAGTATATTCAAAGACTGAAAAATTAAATACAATAAAACCAGTGAAAAAAAAGTCTCCCTATGACGGAATTCTGTCTTAAACGGAAAACATGTTGATCCATGCAAAATAAATACAATGATACCCGAGGAAAAAATTTAACTCTAATTATACCTCCTAGGGAGGAAATCTTTCTATAACTTATTTTTTATTTACCATGTGATTCCGTCTTAAAAGGTTTTACTGTATAACATTTTTCAGTCTCCAACGCATCCCATGCGTTGGAGATTAACGATGTTAGAATATAAGTGAAACATTTATATGTAAATAGAGATTCATTGATAAAATATAAATATTAGAGCCTTTTGCGCTTCTTTAATTATAAAAAGTATAAATATAAAAAACTAAAAGCTATAAAAGAAATTTTTGGTCAGAACTGTTCCATACAAAACAATTTTTTCCCACACCGATGTAAAAAACTATGTAGAAATTTGCGGCTGAACCGGGCTATGATTTAAACTATTTTCCAGACCGGTCCGGGTTATGATTTTAACTTTTTTTTCAGGCCGGGCCGAACTTTCTCCCCTATGGGTCGGTTTGGGATCGGATCAAGATATTTCAATCCATGCAGACCTCCAGTGCAGACTACCAACATATTTTGAAAAAAGTTTGGATTTAATTCAATACACTGCTTTGTTATGTCCAAATGAGAGGCACTGTCTTAAGTCGATATTTAATAATGGACAATATATGGATGACCCCTTACTTGCTTTCAAAATTAGCGAAAAATTCTTTGTTTACAGGCATGGTAAAGAGGTGTAAGTCACGAATTTGGAGAATTTCAGATTTTAATATCTCTGTCAGATTTTTAGATATTTAGATGAATTTTCTTTTGTTCATTTTAGGAATGGATAAGGAATAATTTCCTAATTGGGAATTTTGCCCTAAGGGTATAGGCCCCGTATAAGAATTTAATTTTCGTATTTTTTCAAGTAGACCCCCCCCCCCCCCAATGGAGTTGCAATTTATCTTACCTGAAACTTCATCTTTTTTTATGAATTTTTGCAGTTGGAAGTATGGGTCTAGGAGCAATATTTAAAGAGATAGTCTATTTTTTCGATATTTATGACTCACCCTATAGATGTCCTCATTGGTAAGCATGAAAATTTGGTGGCATGATGTTTCAGCGCCTGGATTCTCCCATTTTATTATAATGAATATAACCCATCTTCTGGATTAACAAGTAAAGATAGATATGAAATTTCCCCGATCCCACGGGAAACTTTAACTACATTTTCGCTACTTTATCATATTATTTGACGAAATTTTCGTAAAAAAAACACGTGATGAATTTTCTGATTAAAGAAAAGCGATTTATAAAGAAATTATAATAAAATAATATATTTTTTAAACATGCAAATGTTGAAAGGTTATTAAGCATTAAAAAACTAATTTATTTTAAACAGTAAAAAAATTGATATTGGAATAACTGTCAAGATGCTGGATATTTTTACATTTATTAAGTAGTTAATTTCTTATAAAACAGAGCATGATTTGAACCTTATCAGAAAACCAAGAAAAATTTCAAAATAATTGTTATAAACTAGCTTTGCTTCAGTCTAAATAAAAATTTTATAAGAAATAAAAATCATATATCAAGCATATCTTATGAAATAATTTCCAACACTTCTAGTATTTTTTATTTAAACATCGTTGTTTAAATAATCTTTTTTTTTAAGTAAAAATTTTAGGAAAGACATAACACATTTAAAATCAGATTTCGACAATTACCATCCATAGCTGGGAGGTAGTCTAATTATTTTGGATAGCTTTGTTTTCGATCAAGAGATCAGAATACATTTTATACAGTACGCTGAACTTAATTTAGTATGGAAACAATGCATAATTATTGAAAATTCATATTCAGCGATTTCTACCAATATATGGAAATATACTTTAATTATTTAGTACAGCCGTGTACATTACAATTAGTTTTTTTTTTTTTTTTTTTTTTTTTTTCTTTTTAATGCGCCATATATTAAGCTAAAAATCAATAATTCAATTCAGACTAAAACATGGTCAAAACTACTGAAATCGCATTTCCAGGCATTATCATCCCAAAAAGGTTGTGTTTTCACATCTTTAAATAGCTCTGTGTATGATTTTATTTGTAATTGAAACTATGTCTGTGACTAACGGTTTAGGAAGTAACCATCGGCCACAATTGAGAGTGGACACTTTGTATAGAATCAATATTTTTGTGACATCAATGTTAAATTAAATCAGTCATTGAAAGATAAATTGTCTGATTCGTATAACCAGTTATTTGCAGATTCATTACAAAGAATCTATTCTGGTTCTAGTTTAGTTCAGTTTAAAATGCACGATAGATTAAGAAATAAAAAATCAGACTTGCTTTAATTTGTGCTCAAAAATTTCAATAAAAAATAAATCATTATTCACTTGAAACTTTTTGTATAAAACAGAACTTTTCTTTAATACGTGATACAAAATCGCATTTTTATTTATTTCTTTATTTTTAACTGCAGCCTTATTTTTAATTGCAGCCTTCGCTCGCTACTCTGGTCGGTTTCTTTAATGAAAACTTGAATCAAACGAAATTCGTCTGGTTAAAATAAAAAAAAAAGAAGCTTAATGTTTAACCAAACATTCATAATTGTTGTCTTATTCGTATAATCTTACATTATTCGGTTCATAGTCGATGTTATACTCGTCGACTCGTCGATACTCGTTATACATATATATAGTCGATATACTCGTTCGGAACAATTTTCACAAAAACCAAAGAAAAAAAGTTATTCAAATAGTCTGAAATCAGTGAGAAAGAAAGGAAAAACAAAAAATCGGAATTCTCGTTAGTTCGAATTAAACAATGTCAAGAGAAAATGAGTTCGAATTAATGAAAAATTTAACATTATTCTACCAATGAAAATTTCGGGACTTCATGTTTAGTTCGAATTAACGAGAGTCGTCTGTATTTCATACGAATCTACCTAATAAGAATAACTTGTAAGATTTACTGTTTTTTTTTTCTTTTTTTAGCTATAACTGAAATCATTTGATGTTACTAAGAAAATTACTCTTAAAATTACCTTATTTTAATGTTATTAAACAGATTTCTTTACATAATTTTATTTTTCATATTTTAGTACAAATATTAAAAAGTAATCTACAATTGTATATTTAATATCAATTTTATATTCCTTGTATAAAAATGAATATATATACACTCATTAATATTCAAATGTAGTTTTTTTTTCAACGAAAAAATATTCAGAATTTTCTTTTGGAATATTGGGTCAACTCGAAGCCGGTTCGAAATATTCAAAGCTCAATTCGAAACATTTAAAATCAATCCAAACTGAACCCAACTCACTATGAAAGATGAACATCAACCCAGCCCTATCCGAATCGCGAATCGGATCAGGTTCAGGTAAAGCCGAATTACAAGACCCGATGTAAGACTCTACTCCAGAATAAGCTGTTTTATAACCGAGTTTCTTTTTTTATTTATTTTTATTTATTTATTTTTTTTTTTTTAGGCGGTTATTTAATGTGATATTAAGACTCAGTTATTTTCTTTCTTTCTTTTCGTTTCTTTCTTTCTTTTTCTTTTTTTTTTCTTCTTTGGCGGCTATCCAGTGGGATGTTATTTAAATTCTGTTTTTTCTTTCTTTCTTCCTTTTTTATTTACCCATCATACGTAGCACAGGGTACGTCTTGCAATCGTTTTGAAAATCGAAAATTTTTTTGGACGGATTTACACGTTTCAGATAGTGGAGATTCCGAAAAAAAAATTGCCGTCTGTCTGTGTGTGTGACTGTAAACGCTCTATCTCCTGAACAAATTAAGATAGAGACTTGAAATTTTGTATGTGCTTAGTATGTAAGAATGGGACGAAGCCTATTGAATATCAGTAACCTAGATTACCCGGAATTATTTTTTTCGGACTCTCGAAAAATTCGTTCTGATGAAAGGTACATAAAAATTTTCGAATTTTTTTATTTTAAGGAGCGTCCGTAAAAGGAAATAAAACAACAAAAATTTTTCATAAAGAACGAAGTCGATCGGATAATTGGTTGTCGAGATATTTGTAATCCTGTTTTTCACATTATTCGATTTTTCATGACCCTGTATTTCATTCAAATTTCAATTCAAAGATGTATTTTAATTGGAAATGAGACGCTTAATCCGACGCAATAAACTGTTAATTAAGAAGATTATTATTTTTGGAGCTATAAGGGTGTTTCTTTTATGCAATTCGGTACTGCTTGAGAATTTTGGCGTTTTATATAATTTGTTGAAATTGGTTCATCAGCCATTCATTATTAGAGCATTATTATGTATATTAAAATATTTAAATACACGTTTAAATTTTGTTTTGGAATTGCAATGCATTTTATAAATAGTTTCCACATGTTTTATTTTCATATGTTATAGTATGCATATCTATGATGGGTAAGTATTACGGTGGCCCCCAACGACTAGTTTTGTATGAGATATTAAGAAATAAGAGTAAATGAACAATAAGCATAACGTAAATGAAAATTCTATTTCTATTGTGTTCAAACAACGAGGAAAAGTATGCATTTAAATAATAAATAAATAAAATTAGTTACATCCTTCTTTGAAACCAACAACCGTCTTTCTGTCGCCTTTCTACACAAGAGGTATGCTACAGTCGCAGATAATGATAAAAATAATGATTTTTGAGTAACTCTTTGAAAAATAAAGCCGCCTAAATGGGCATTCAGGGTGGATTATATTTAAACAACAGGAACCAAACAGACCCACTTTAATGAAAAATTTACTAATTCTAAATTTAACTTTAAACAACGTGTCGGAATAATATCGGGAGATAAAAGAAAATTCATATATTAGAATGATCTTTTCCTTTGCCATTTTTAATTTACTTCAAAGAAGAGAAATTCCATTTATTTTATTTTATTTCATTTTAATTTCTTCGTATATCCTGAGACCACCTACATCGAATTAGTAGATGATTATTAAGGCAAAATTATTTTTATCATGAGTATATTCCAGGGTGATCTTTGTTTTTCTGAAAAAAATTAAAGAAAGCCAAAATTAAAATTATTTTTCCGTTAATATCGGCAATGCAGCATTTTACACACTTTAAAATCTGTAAGTAAACTGAGTAAAGCAATTATGCATTTAATCATTACATTTTTTAAAAAATATACCTAAAAAAGATCAAAATGAAATTGTTAAAACTTATGTCAATATCTCCAAGCTCATCTTTCATGAGCAGTTTTAAACCATCCATAAGCAGGCCTACGGCTGTCAAGGGGCGTAATTATTCTAATACACTGCATTCTAAAAGAAAAAAAAAGCATAAATTTACACATAAAA
Organism: Maratus speculifer; assembly: GCA_964019185.1. Taxonomy (NCBI): domain Eukaryota; kingdom Metazoa; phylum Arthropoda; class Arachnida; order Araneae; family Salticidae; genus Maratus; species Maratus speculifer. The sequence goes on along the minus strand of OZ025301.1, from coordinate 155,853,550 downwards.
ACAGGTATATCGATGGTACAAAAACGATTCGCCTATATGTGTAAATTGGTGTGTAAATTGTCAAAATACACGCCTATGTGTAAATTTCAAAAAACACATTTAAGTGTGTAATCTAATGATAAGACTAAATGTGTAAAAGTTATCTTATCACTCTTAAATTACACACTTTAATGTGTAAATTTCACAAGAATACACATATATCTGTGTAATATTCTTACACTTATGACTGTGTAACATTCCTCTCTTACGCATATATTTGTGTAATATGTAAGCAACACAGTATTTTGTGTTATTTGCGCAATATACAGATAATTGTGTAAAATTTTATTCTTACACCAATTTCTGCATAATATGCGAAACACATATTTTTGTGTATAATATTCAAAATACAAAGCTTTATCTTTATACTTTAGTATAAATAAATAACGAGGTAATTGTTTTTATGATCTCGAAACAAAATTGCATGGACGGAAAACTCATATGTTGGTGTGTTTGGTCTTTCTTGCTGGTTTGTTTTAAGTTGATTCTTAAATTCTATCTTCAGCAACATAAAAGTTTTTGGATGATTTTTAAACGTGTCTTAAAATTAGAAAGTCTGATTATTTAAGTAATTTGGAATGGAAAAGCGTTTTATATTTTGTAAAAAAAAAAAAAAAAAAAAAAAAAAATCAAATTCTTGATTTTTTGAGTTTGAGATTCTTGTCACGTGACGACAGATGTTTCCTCTTTCTCGTGCTTCCACGCAAAATATTCGGTTCGAAATGACTACTTTGACAGTATTTTCTGAGAGGTTTTGTGCTTTTATTTAAAAAGAATGGAATTCCATTCATTAGAATTTGATTTACAAACAATTATTTTCTCAGTATGACCGTTTTCTTTCGTTCCCAGATCTCCCGTTTCCGAAAGTTTGGTGCAAAACCTTCACTTTGACAGCATTTTTTTGCAATGTTTTCTGCATTTAGCAAAAAAAAAAAAAAAAAAAACTGTCAAGTACAGTACATTGTGTACTTTCTACGTAAGAAAATTTGTCAGTTTGATGCGCTTGAAAGCAAAAATGAATTTAAAAATAAATTACAAAATGAGTAATCTGAATTGGAATGCACCCTTAAAAGATATTCCGGTTTACCAAAATTCATGTTTGATGAAAAACTTAAAATTTTGATCTAAAACTTTCCACAGGGTAATATTCAAGCTCGTAATCTAACCGTATTCATAGATTTCATACACACGATTTCTTTGCCAAAAAATGGTTAAAACTCGCCAATTATCGTAACGAAGTTGTAAACATAGAAGGGGTAAAGCTCCCAAGATGTGTTTACACCAGTTTAAGAAGGGATTAGGGGACATAACAATGTTTGTCAAAAAACAATGGCGTGACGGAAAGTCCATCTCCCCAAAATATTGGTGACAAGATCCTGATCATCTTTTGGTGGTGCTGGTGTTATTTACAGTGTTCTCACTGTCGCTCGCCAATGCGCATAATTGCGACTAAATTCTTCATTTGGCGAGTAAACATGCGATTAGATTCGCCAAATTGCTAGAGCTCAATTTTTCCTCAATATATATATATATATATGTAATATATTTGTAGGGGATAGTTGAAATTAGATTAATGACAATCGTTTTCTTAGTTACAAAAATTTAGGTTATTTTCGAACATATTGAAAAAAAGGGGGTACATTAAAGGATTAAAGATAATTTTTTTTTGTGCTACACGGCGAATCTATTTGGCTAATACTTTTTTCATTTGGCGAATGTTTTTTATTTTCAATTAGCCAAATTACTAACGTTGGTCAAATGTCAGCGAGTACACTGATATTTATAACGGCCAGTTATCTTCAAGAGGGATATGGGCCGTGGGGAAGTGATCTCCGGCGGGGGGGGGGGGGGATTTCGAATGGAGCTCAATCCGTCCTTAGGCAAGGTTTGAAGAAAACTCCGAATGGTTAGGCCGACGGGCGAGGTTGGGTTCGAACCCAGCACCTCCCATCTGAACCCAGCACCTCTCAAGCTGGTAAGCTTGAGAGCCGAACCTCTCAGTCAATGATGAAGTCTCTCATCTACCGGCATGTTATGAAGCAAAATATGGATTGCAAGTTTGTGAATATTAATTTGTACACACGGTTTGGTTCATGTTAGTAAATTTAACAGGTATTGAATTTTTTTTTTTTTTTTTCATAACACAGGTTAGTGGTTAGCTAATACGCTGGTGAAAAAAGTAGTGAAATATGTTAAATATATTTCGTTGTACAGTCAAACCTCGTTAACACGAACACGCTTAGTGTGAAATACAATTAACATGAACTGTTTTCACAGTCCCCTATAAGACGAATACAAGGATTTGATACTAATAACATGAATTACAGTTAACATGAACAAAATTTTGATTCCCCTTGAGGTTCATGTTAACGAGGTTCGACAGTAGAAAATTTGGCATAAGCACAATTATTTACTAAAATTAGACTTGATATTATCTAAACTTGTAAAATTAATTAAAACTTCATTAAAAATTTATATGAATTCATATTTTTATATCCTCTTTTAATTAAAAACACATGTGTTTGATAAAAATTTATTTATTTATTTATTTATTTATTTTAAGTGCCCGAAGGTTAGCATTATACCTTAAGCATTTGAGATAAACATTTAATAAGCATTTACTTACGGACTTGTCATAAGCAAATGTTGCCAAAATTTTAAATAAAAAAGGGGTAAAATTCAGCAATTAATTCCCACTTCTACCTCAGCTGTGAAAAAGAAAAATATACAGTAAAATGAAAAATAAGAAAACACGATCGAAGAATAAAAAGTCTTTTGTATAAAAAACTTTTTTCTTTTTTGGTAATAGCAGATTATCACTAATTGAGTAATATGTGCTTCATTTAACTTATGTTAACCACGGCACATTAACAATAGCTTTCCAGTCATAAAGCTGGCTGCTATTGATTAAAATCGATTTTGTATTCAGTATAAGATCCTTATCTTTATTTTTTAAAGAATGTTAGTAAATTTTTTTTAACAGTTTTAGTTTAACCCTTCATTGCTACGTGTACCACATCTGGCACACAGCTGAAAATACTATAATTCACATTATATGCCATGCAATTGGTCGCTGGCATTTTTGCCGATCCCACCGAAGCTAGCACAGGAGAGAAAAATACGGCCTTCTGATTGGTCGAAAAAATTTGCTTTCCTTCATTTTTGAGTTTACGTTTATTTAATCATCAATTTTTGTTTGAAAAGCTTTTGAAAGCTGGATTTTCCCTCTTACATATTTATTAATAGATAAAGAAATAGATAATTCGGAATTTATAATTAAAGAAGTTAATCAGGATGTTTAACAATTGTTCTGTATTACTTTTAGAAAATAATAAAAATAGAATTGCCATTTCTTCTTTCTATTTTTTTAACATGATATGCACATGTATACACAAACAGAACAATTTATTTAGAAACAATAGTATTTTTATTTTACGCCGTCAAACTCGATTGTTCTATATTACTTTTTTAAAAAAATGCAATTTCTTCTTCTTATTATTATTATTTTAATGATATACCCATATACGCTCATAATAAGTACGTTAGCATTCAGGATGATCTATTTGCAAACAATTTTTCGACCAATCAGAAGCCCGTATTTTTCTCCCCTATGCTAGCTTCGGTGGGATCGGCAAAAATGCTGATCTGCTGTAACCATCAGTGTTGAATTCAGCTACTTTTTTCCGGGAGGGACTTTTGTAGCTCCGGGGGGACGTTATACAGTTCCGGGGGGGATTGCCCTTTTTGACCACAGAAAACCCAAACTCTCAAATTTTCCGGGGGGGGGGACATTTCACCGCTCCGGGGGGGATGTACCCTCCGGGCCACTCTGAATTCAACACTGTCTGTAACTGATCAAGTACAGTTTAAAGAATTAATCCAAGAGCCGACAGCACAAAAACCTATGTCATCGAGCACAAGAAAAAAAAAAACCTTTATTTTATGGAAGAGTAGCTATAGGAGAATCTAATGACCCATGTCTGCCGGAAACGAAGTGGTGCATAAGCCAAAAATTAATACCACTAGTGGTTCACTCGTAGGTTCATCACCAATAAAGTAATACATAGGTATGTATTACTTTATTAGTTGTGCTTGTCCTATAAACAAAAGTATAAAAACACGAAAAACTGGGAGCAGGAAAAATAGAATGTTAAACTTACGAATGAACCACTAGTGGCCGAACGTGGCCAAATGTGGCCTTCAAGAAAAATGTTCAAATAAACTTGTTTTTTTAGTAGTTTCTTACTCTGTTACATTTTGTTCCACTCTGTTACCATAAGCATAGTAACAGAGGGGAAAAAACTACAAATAATTTTAACAGCACAAAGTGAATTAAAAACAAGAAAAACTAAGCCTATTTATTTAAGAAGCACCATTTGATCTTATGGTTAAAATTTTATAAAAGTATTAAAAAAATAAATTTCACATAAATAAGCTGGTAACAGAGGGGAAAATGAATAAAACATCCTTACCTTGTAAATGCTTTACTTCAACACCACGGTGAAAATAACTTAATAATTTGAAAAATGGTGGCCTCATCTAAAAATAGACTGCTCGAAGAACTGCAGAACCTTGGGTTAAACTCTTAGTAATAATAATTTATTACAGTAAATATGGTAACCTAGTGGAAGTAACAGAGGGGGAAAAATCTGGGGACAACAATAAATTGTTCCATTTGTATATAAAAAAAACAAGTTTTAAAAAATACAGGGTGGTCATAAAAAAACTTTGCCGATATATGGGGCTCTAGCGGCCAGTCCGCTCAACCGATCGAGGTGAAATTTCAGATATAGCTATTCAGAGGTATGAGCTTGAGATTCTGTCAACGGCAACAAAATGGCGCTCACGGTTACGGTTATAGTTACAGAAAGTCGAAAATTTCTAATGGCAACACCCATTTTTTTTTTCAGCGCAAAATGCTCAGCTCTTGCGAAAACCCTAAAGAGCGTTGGAACCGTACGTGTATCGCAAGTAACGACCATGTTACGCACAAAAAACCTTTCTGCGAATCCTCCCCCTCATAGAAAAAACTCGATTGGGGCGGAAAGAGGAAATGTCATATGACACAGAGTCAGTACACTAATCTCTGATTACAATACAGATCGGAGAAATTAAAACTTTTATTTTGATTACACATTTTCCACATGGGTGCCATCACCATTTCCTTTCTCCCCAATCGAGTTTTTTCTTTGGGGGGAGGATTCGCAGAACGGTTTTTTGTGCGTGCATAACATGTCCGTTTTTTGTGATACACGTACGGGTCCAACGCACTTGAGGGTTTTTGCATGCGCTGAGCATTTTGCGATGAAAAAAAATGGGTGTTGCCATTGGAAATTGTCGAGTTTCTATAACTATAACCGTAACCGTGAGCGCCATTTTGTTATCGTTCACAGAATCTCGAGCTCATACCTCTGAATAGCTATATCTGAAATTTCATTTTGATCGGTTGAGCGGACTGGCCGCTAGAGCTCTGTATATCGGCAAAGTTTTTTTTTATGACCACCCTGTATATTATATGGTCTATGCTTCAAATAAGACATACAACAATTGTCACAACTGAAAAAATTAACACTTTTGACAACACTTTTGATTTATAATTTTATAGCAGTTGAAAAAGTAAAAAGGGAAGAAGGGACATAGCATTTTAGCTATAGCTGACACATTGAAACCATAACTACACTAATATTATTTTTAATTTCTGGTAATATTTAGCTCACATTTACTCTAAACAGTCAGACAAGCAATGTAAATGGTTAAATTTTATTTTTTAACTTTATTTTAGTTATTAAATTTCACCTTACGTAAATACGGGTAGGTACTCTTAGTAAGACCTCCACGAAGGACACCTTCCCCCTTTAGAACCTATATTCGTCGTGTTGATAATTGGCCGTCATAAACACAACCAAATCATACTTTTACTAGGACTTCCCTCAGAGGGATTAGTCTGAGCGATATTGCTGAGAATACACATTTAATAACTTGCGATAAGTAAAGAAAATGAGATGTTACCTTTAATTGGTCATTCATTGTGATAAAATATAATGATGAAAATAAGCATATCGAATCGTAGAACTACAAAATCTTGTTGCATATAATATTTTTATAAAAGAAAAGCAAACCATGCTTTTCTTTTATACAACCTTCACTAAATTTGAATCCGATTAAAAAAAGTACTGTGATTAATTAAAATGTTAAAGGCAGAGCTGCCAAGTCTCCGGCATTTTGGGTACCGGTATTTTAATACAGAAAATGTTTTATTAAATTGGAACATTCTGCGGATTTAAAAAATAACTTTCCTATAAGAAAATTCTGCTATGCAATAAACGAGGGTTTGGCATCTCTGTATAGGAATATTTCGTAATCTACTTTTTAACCTTAAAAAAAGCAACGACCATTTTTCGGGTACAAAAAGTATTGCTAATTGTTCCATTTTGCATACAAGGTACTGATTGTAATATTGATACATCTTTGGTGATAAATTTCCAATAATTTTTCAAATCCCATTTATTTCATTAAAAATAAAAATCTTTTATTCATTTAGTTTAAAATAAAGGGTTTTTAACTAATTTCATAATACTTTTGAAATATCACTTTTCATTGGCCATTTTTTAAAGCATTTAGAAAGTAGTTGTTGTTTTCAGTCAAATATAGACTTTAGTCTGTCCACATTTTATTTTATTATTATTATTATTTATAAATGGTGGAGAAATATTCATACTTAATCCATAACGTACATAATATATGACTCTGTTATTACATAAGTCACCTTTTTATTATCATAAAAATTATATTTTTACTGATTTTTATTAACTCGATAGGAAAAATTTTGTGTTTTGTCCGCATTTCCTTTATTTATTTATTTTAACAAAATTCTTTGTATTTAGAAGAATTTTTACTTAAATAGGAAACCCAAATGTCGCTGTTAATAAAGAAGAAAGTTACAAAAAAGGTTACAAAACGAGTAGACACATACTATCAAATTTGGAAAAACGACGAATCCAAAAAAGACGTCGTATGAAATATCATCTTTTAAAGCAAAAAAAACGAGGTCTGATTATCGAGCCTACTGATTACAAAATGTGCATTACATTAAAAAAAATGCTGCAAATATTGATTATTTTTTATTTTGTGCAGTTTTGGCTTCGAAAGGTGCGCTATGTTGCAAAAAGATATAAGCGCCTATGAAAACACACCTGGTAAACTTTCATGCTCAGTTTCACAAATAAATATGGCACATATATGCCCTATATACACCGAGGTACCTAATTGGTGCCAAAATGGCGTTTAGTTGCCTAACATGCTGGTTATCATATAAATGTTATAAAAAATTGTTTGTTCTAAAAATATTATCATTTATTGATTGTTATATCTTTTTTAATAACAGAAAATGCTTCGTTTATTCCTTTTTTTTTTTCATTTTGAAATAAATAAATAACGTGTTGCTATTGCATGCTATATGCATCTCGTAATCAAAACGATGTTTTCGCCTAATTGGCATAAAAAATCTCGCCAAACCCGGTGCTTATATCTCTAGCATATTATCTCAAGTATTTTATTTATGTATACTATAATTGTTTTTACATACCACTTACTTCTTCTGGTATATAGAAATAGGTAAGTGGCTCCTTTATGCAGCATAAATTGTATGAAACTTTAAAAAATAGCCCCGTTGCCCCTTTTTGGATCGAATTAAAAAAAAAAAAAATCAATGTCTAATTCCAGTATTGCTCCCAGGTATGCATACATACTCCATATTTCAAAGTTGTATGCCAACAGGAAACGGATGAAAAATGGGAAAAGACGTCACACATGCACCAGGGTATAATTGGCGTCAAAATGGCATTATTTTACCTGAGATGGTAACCCGGCTTTATTTATTTATTATTTGTTTATTTACTCATAAAATGTTTATTTACTTTCAGTTCCTTCTTTTAATTATATAAAATATTTCTTTTTATAGTTATTAATTATTATTATTATTTTATTTACTGTAAGTTCTTTTTGAAAATAGAAAATAATTTAAAAATGTGTATGTAAGCGTTATTTAAAAACGGAGTTTTCGCCAAATGGTCTTTGAAAAAAAAATGCGCCAAATCTGATGCGCTTGTGGTAACCGTGCCTAAAAATTAGTGACCAGAATTGACTTCCACACACAGACAAAATATAAGTTTAAAGAAAACATGCAATAAAAATAAATATAAAGGGAAAATGATGTCATAAAAGAAACTTTTTATTTAAAAACGTAATTGTTTCTAATTTTCACACGCGAAATATACAAAACATTCTTTTAGCGATCAAAAAATGCTATTAAGAGATTATCACAAAATCTCAAAATCAAAGTTTTTATGACATTTTTTTTAATATAAAAAATAAGTTTTATTTTCCTGCATGATTAAATTTTAAAATGTTTTATTGCATTCAATATTTCTGAGTGCGTAAATGATTACTATTTACTCCACGTACTGATTCGTTTATCTACGAAAATATTCAGATGGTGAAAATCACGCACACCAAACTTCTGTGACGTATGCAAATAAATTGTGCTTTTTTATCAGTTTTTTTAATATAATTTTTGAACTATTTGGAATTAATTTTTAAAAGTAGGTGCATTCACCAGATTACCTTCATAGGTACCTATTGGTACAAACAGAATCAAAATCCGACAAGTACTTTTTGAGATTTGCTTGACGAAAGAATTTTTTTGAATTTTAATATCGTTACGTATCTCTGAGTATAAAGACTTCGCTTCGCTCAGACAATTACTTATGGATTAACTAAAAATACATGTGGTTTAAAAAAATGCACTTTTTAAGAAAAGTACCCCGAAGATCAGCATATATCTTAAGAATCTACTGCAAGAAAATAATAATAATAATAATAATAATAACAACAACAACAAAATTGCAATTTAACAAATTATAACGATTATTTGGAAAAGATAGTTTCAAAGGCTCAAATATTAAAGACTTATAAATAAATTATATATTTAAATTAATAGTAATAATACACATAATTTTTATGATGATCATAACGAGTCATATATTACGTACGCCGTGCATTAAACGTTAATATTCCTATACCAATTAAAAAAAAAAAAAAAACAGTAGACAACTTTAACTGTTTAAAATGCGCATTTTTATTGGATGGAGTTATTCAGACTGACTTCTGATAACGCTTCATATTACGTATGGCATGGATTAAAATATTAATATTCCTGGAACCATCACAAACAAATTTTAAATGAAATTTCATTTTTAAATTTTCGGAACTACAATTTTTTCAATTTCTTAACATCACACATTTAAAATTTTTACACCGTTGCGTAGAGAAAAAAAAATGCACTTTTTAATGAAATTGTTTGAAATCTTTATCACAATTTGTTTTTAAATTATTAATTTTTTAAAAAGTTTTTATTACTCTTTTCGTCATTGTGGCATCAGAAAGTATTCCGTTTTTAGGTGCGTTCGTAATTATGTAAATACGTAGCACCTATTGTTGTCGCTCAGTCCGTCCGTCCGTCTGTCTGTCTGTCCGTCTGTCCGCATATAACAACGCAAAAACTACCCAACCGAATCGTTTGAAATTTAAAATACATAATTATAACATAATTTTGTCGTGTCATTTCAAATTTTATGAAAATCGGATGGATAGATCAATTACAGGGACATTCAAAAGGATTCCGTTACATTACGGTCAATAGGGAAAAAAGTTTTAAATGCATTTTAATCGTTTGAAATTTAAAACATATAATTATTGCGTAATTTTGTCTAGTCATTTCAAATGTTATGAAAATCGGATGCATAGATCAATTACAGGGACAATCAAAAGGATTCCGTTACATTACGGTCAATGGGGAAAAAGTTTCAAATGCATTTTAATGATGTTACACTCATTCGAACATAATAGAATTGGCATGAATCTATGAAATATATACTAAAATATGCATTATGTACAATCTGTGAAGCAAAGAATTTTTATTATTAAATTACAGGGCCGCACAAAAGTATTCCACTATATAATGCTATACGGGGAAACATGGTTTGGTGCATGTTTTAATTATATTCAACTATTTCACATTTTATGAATAAGATATACGTTGCTGAGTTGTAATAAAAATTACTTCCTGCATATTTACAGTAACGTAAATATTTCGACTACTATACTGTATCCGGAGTACGCTCTACTATATCAGCAAGATCTGAATATTTTTAAAACTTCGTTATCGTACGAACGCACCTCATTTGCTACGTTCACGTGCAATTTCCAACTTGTTGGACATTAAACTTGGACCAATCCGGAAACGAATAAAATAAAACAATTTTATTGCGGAATTCAATCCATAAAAATATTCAGATATACCTTAGATTTCCCAATTCTCTGCTGACAGCATCAACTATTTTTTTCTAAAAGAGAAAAAAAAAAGACACACAAAGTTTCTCCGCGAATTAAATAAAATAAACTTATTGTGAGAAGGCGCTGCTTCAGATATAGTACATTGAAAGAAATAAAAGACCCTGATTCGCAGAACCCGTATCAGTACGCTGAAATTGCAGTTCGGCGCTCTCTATAGTTATTAATAGCAGCTCCTCGATAGAACAATAACAAAGCAGTTTTAGATCGCGGAATTATGTTTACTGCTAGTCTGATCAATGGCATAGCTAGCGGGGAGCGGGCCGGCTGTCACCTTCAGAGGGGTCCAATCTTAAGGGAGACCCGTACCCCATTTTCGGCCAAAAATCATCAAAAGTTCAATTTTTTTTCTTTCTCAGAAAACGATAAAATACATATTTGCGAATATCCATGCAAAATTTAAGAACTCGGGGATACTTGGAACAGGTAGAAAATGAGCTTTTTAAATTGTACTCACTATAGAGTTTAAAGGACAAGCGGCCATTTAAAACGTGATTTCCTGAAAATGACTTTTTTTATATTTTGCCTAAGTTCAAAGTACTAAGGCTCAGTGGTAAAATGATTTAGAAACAAAGTGTTTATGTTTTTGGAATCTTAAAAAAAATGGCAACAAAAGTAAGGAGAGATTTTTTTTTTACCTATTTCTGAAAATTTTACATAAATTGGTAAACATGAAAATTGTAACGAATTTAAGGAAATTTATCATGCGTATTTTTATTTTTTTTTTTTTTAGCCGTTTAAAATAGAAAATTAAAAATATCTCTCCTTTAGTTCTTTTCTATATACTATAGCACTATTTAAGAAATTTTAGTAATACCAAAATATTGAAAATTGAATGAGGAGTAGTAATTTTAAAAAGTGTATTTTTCGACAAAAAAAAATCATAAAAATCCCCATAAAAAAATACTTTTTAATAAAAAGTGAATGTTTTTGCTAATTAATCCTTGCAAGAAGATTCTTAAATAGTACACCAAAATTCATTACTTTAAAATCAATAATAAAAATTTTGGGTTTTTTCTTACGGGTCTCCCTTAATAGCAGCTCCTCGATAGAGCAATAACAAAGCAGTTTTAGATCACGGAATTATGTTTACTGCTAGTCTGATCAATGGTATAGCTAGCGGGGGGCGGGCCGGGTGTCACCCTCTGAGGGATTCAATCTTAAATTTGCAAATATACAGGGTGTTTATAAAGTCCCGGACCCATTTTTGATGTAACTCATAAGATAATAAAGATAGATTAAAATTAATAACATAAATGGTTAGATAGACTCGAAAACTTTCATGACCCTTGTCAATGAACTTCCACGTGTCTAGAATATAAAATGCTAGAGTAATAAATGTTAGCCTCTGTGGATGCCAACATGCTTGCCGCTACCTGGCGTGGAATTGACTATCGACTTGATATTCTCCGTGCGAGGAAGGGGGCACACGTGGAATTTCATTGACAAGAGTCATGAAACTTTTTGAGTCTATCTAACCATTTATGTTATTAATTTTAATCTATCCTTATTATTTTATGAGTTATTAAACATCAAAATAGGTCCGTGACTTTATAAATGCCCTGTATATAATTGTTCAATATTTTGGAAAATAATTCTGAAATAAAATGAAATCTCTAGCATATCACGCAATAGAGTTAATTTTCTTTTCTTGAAGAATCTTAAATTTTATACAGAATGGGGTGTCTAAATAAGATATGCACCAAGAATAAAAACCTACCTGTCCAACGAGTGGGTAGCAAAAGCAAACTTTTTAGTATTATTTATTTATAAACATTTATTTGTTTATTTATTTTTGTATTGAATAGTTGAGGTCGATCTCTACGTCGCTCCTTCTTTACTTTTTGATTTTAATTGCATATGTTTTTTTTTTTAATAAAGTTCGAATCCAGTTTTCTATGATGACACTGTCATTTTCTAAACCTGTTCCGAAAATGAAAATGTTTCATTATAAATAATATCTGCAACCATAATCGAAAAAGAAAAAGAAGCTATGTAGAAATTATGAAATTAACCTCAACTGTCCATTGCGAAATAAATAAATGAATAGATAAAATAAAATAAAATAAAATATCATAATGCAAACGAGATGTTAGTAAATTATTTTCCCATAGTTTTAGCACTTGCTCGCGAGTGTCTTCGCCTGACGGGACCATGGGTGCATACATGCATTCTCAAAAGATGCTTAAGGGGCTACTTCAGTCAAATGAATAAGACTCATTCACTAATGCTAATCCTATGGAAGAAATTTATACAGATATCGCGGTTGCATTTCAATATTTTTAAATGATATTTTGGCTTTGGTGACTATTTTGGCTTTGGATATCTGAGATCGATCTGTATTCATGACGTTAGTTACTTTTTTCATTTTGTTTACAGTTATTTTTTACAAGGACGCTTTCATTTTTGGAACCGGTTTGGAAAGCGAAAGCAACCCCATAAAAAATATCTGCAACCAAAATCGAAAAAACTAAAAAACGACCTCCATTCAGATCAATCTGAGTTATCCAATGCAAAAAGAATCATCTAAAAATACTAAAATGCAACCGAGATATTTTTATAAATTTCTCACATAGAATTAGCATTAGCGAACGTGTCTTTTCATTTGAGTGAAGTAGCCTCTTAAGAGGCTATTTTATTCAAATGAAAAGATCCGTTCGCTAATACTAATCCTATGGAAGAAATTTATAAATATATCTCGGTTGCATTTTAGTATTTTTATAATATATATACAGTGAAACCTCCAAATAAGGGACACTCCGAATAAGGGACACCTCTATTTAAGGGGCAAAAGTTCCGGTCCCAGTCCCTTGGTATAGGAAGTGTAATGTATTTACCTCTGAATAAGGGACACTCGATTTAAGGGACACTTGAAAATGAGATCAACCGTTCCGACGGCGCTTTTTACACAAATTTTATTGAGTTGAAACCACTTTTAAAAAAAGTTTCCTTCAAGTGCATTATTTAAAAAAGAAGAAGAAGAAGAAGAAAGCTTTAATTAAATAAAAAAATTTAATTTTCTTTCAACTTTAAATTCAACTAAAATTTTAATTTTCTTTCTTTCTTCTGGTATGACAAAAACAAATTTTGCAAAGAAAAATGCTGCCCATTCACACTGGTCATATGAGTGCAAAATGTTACAGGGGTTGATTTTTGCATTTGCGATAATGAAGCAATCTGTGATGAAAATGAAAATATAGAATTTTGTGAACTCATCAGATAGGCAGTTATGTTGGTACAGAGGTATGCAAGTCAATTGATGAGCATTTATTTATCCACAATTCAGATGAAAATATCGAAGTGCTTTTATCCTTATTAGAGCCAGAGGTGGCAGTGCAGACAATAACTTGATCGAGTTCACAGCTGAAATTCCAGAATTGGTTAAAACTCAATCCAAATATTAAAATACAATTGGTCTGTCAAGTCATATCTAGGTGGAAAACACACATAAATCCGATTTTAGTGGTTGATTTGGTGATTTTAGTCGTTGAGTGGTAAGTTTTTCATTGGGGTATCCTGCAGCCAGTCCTCCATATTTTCATAGATTTGAGTGCAGGAAAATATAATGGGAAATCTACGAGTCAAATTTAAGATTTTCAGAGTTCAGATTTTTAGATGTTTTAGTAGACTGATTGCGTTTTAACATACATATTGAGTTTTAACTAATTCTAGAATGTCTGTCGTGAACTCGATGAGGTGATTGTCTGTGCTGCCACCTCCCAGTCTATATTGAAAAGAATGCTGAAGATTGTGAGGGATGATTCTGAAAATGAAAGAGAAAGGAAAATTGTGAAATAAAGAACTTCACAGATGCTTTAAAATATGCAAAGCAGTTGAATGCTTTTTTCGTAAATATTGCTTATAATGAATGACTAAAAGTTATAAGTATGATAAGTGAATATCTGAAAAGTTTAGCAGTAGAAAAATTGAAATCCGCAAAACAGTCACTTTTTTATGGATTACTTCGCAAGTAAGATTTTCAGTGTTAAATTCAGGCACTTTTCTCCGAGAGGGACTTTAGTAGCTCAGGGAGGGGACATTATAGAGTTCTAGGGGGGAAATTGTACTTTTTGACTATTGAAAATGTAAAATTTCAAATTTCCGGGGGGGGGGGGACATTTTATTGCTCCGGGGGGGGGGGGAATATAACCCCCTGAATTCAACACTGAAGATTTTTTTAAATATTATTGCAATTTTTGCATTATAGAAACATTTACGTAAAAAATACAAATCAATAACTCAACATATCATTTACTAAAAAATTAATTAATTAAATTAATTAATTAAATTAATTTAATTAATTAATAATTTAATTAATTAATTAATTAAATAAATTAATTAATTAAATTAATTGAATTAAAAAATTAATTATCTATTACTTTTGTGCTTAATTAATACAATTTATAACCTTTGGGTACATTTAAACTTCATTCTAATATTTTGTTATTTTTCATGTCCTTATGAATGATTAATTAAAAAAATGTAAAAACTCCGAATAAGGGACACCTCTATTTAAGGGACAAAAGTTCCGGTCCCATGGGTGTCCCTTATTCAGAGGTTTCACTGTATATTTTTTTCATTTAATATCTGAGATCGATCTGTATGCAGGCTGTTTCTTACTTTTTTGATTTTTTTAACAGATATATTTTACGAGGACGCTTTCATTTTCAGAACCGGTTTGGAAAGCAAAAGCAGCCTCATAAAAAAATCTACAAATAAAACCATAAAAGTAAATAACGGCTTGCATTCTGATCAAGCTCAAATATTCAATGAAAAAGAATCATTAAAAAACATTGAAATACAACCGAGATATCTTTATAAATTTCTTCCATTGGATTAGCATTAGCGAACGGGTCTTTTCATTTGAGTGAAGTAGCCCCTTAAAGCACTTATTTTTGACACCACTAAAAAAGAAAAGTCAAATTTGCCTTATTTAATGACGACATTTTCTTGATTAATAAGCTAAATTTAATTATTTTAACAAAAAAGGGTGTAAAACGAATAAAATTCATATAAAAGATGCTAGTATGGAAGACGGAATACCACTGGTTTTGTTACACACATTGAAAACAAGTTATTTAAACACATAAATTAAGAAAGCATTTCAGATACACTGATAATTTTATTTCCTGAATAAATATTCCTGAAGTTTAATCTAGCATAATGAATATAGATGGCGACACCAAACATTTTTACGCCAAGATCCACAAACTAATGATTGTTCTGTTAGCAAAAAAAAACTTAGAATATTTTTACACCAGACTTACATAATTTCTCTCTTTTTTTAAAAGGTAGAGGATTCTTTGGCTAGATAAAGACAAGTTGTGTTATTTTTGTTATTATATGATACGAATTTATTTTATTTTATTTTATTTATTTATTTTTTTTTTTTTTTACAGTTTTAATCGCTTTTATATAGTAAAATCTTTCAAGATTAAATCGCAAATGTTGGTGAAAATTTTCGTTATACATGCACAACTTTTTATGTTAAAAGGTATAATTGTATAGCAGGCCTGTCCAACCTTTAAGTAAGCAAGGGCGCACCTCAGCTCTTGCCACTCAGTGAAGGGCGCCGCAAGGTAGAGGTCTGCACGGGCCCGGGCTTGGCCCGTGGCCCGTACCCGGGCCGGCGGAATCGTTTCGAATTTTCTAACGGGCCGGGCCGGCAGATTTAGAATAGTTTTTTCAACGGGCCGGGCCGACAAACAACATAAACGGGTCGGCAAAAAAATTGAACGAGCCAGACGGGCCGGGCTGATAAAAAAAAATTTCGGCCTGCCGGCCTGTTTTGAAGATTTAAGCTGAAACGATAAAATATGAATATGAGCTATTTTCAATGAAAATGGTTGTAACGAGAATAAGTATAAATGTGGCCATACTAGTTTGACAGCATCAATATAAAAATGCTCAGAGTTTCGGCATCGGAGAATTACATTATGTGTAACCCGTTTTAATATTTTTGTAGCTGACTCATGCCGGTTCGAGATCACGCTTGCATTATTTTTCTACATATACACTGGCCAGACGGGTACTAGACTTAATTATTGGCAGAAAACATGATTTGTAAAATTATTAACAGCGATAAAGAATTATGTTAGCTTAGTCTTCGGATGTATACTTCTTGATGATTTTTAAATTAATTTCTCAATAATGCGAAAGTTTGACACATTTTCTGATTAATTTTAAATTGCAAAAGTATAAAAGTGATAAGCCTAACTATTGAAGGGATTTGGACTCGAGTAGCGTTTTTCATTTTTGGTAAATAAAATACTTGTATAACCTTGTTGAGGTATAATAGTTTCTCAAATGATTGCAGGTTTTTCTCCCTTCCGTTGCTATTGCTTCCGGAAATTCTATTCAAAACGCTAATTATGGCAGTATTTTATTTGTTTGCAGTATTCATAAATTGCTTGTATCAAAAAATGAATAACGCCATTCGATTATATAGTTTCTGATTAAAGATATCTGCTAACCTTATGCGTTTCTGAGAAAATAAAAATGCATTTAGAAATGTATCAGAAAGGAGCTTCTTTGAATTTAAGAATGAATTTGGATTTGAAATCTGAATAAAATGATATAGAAATATATTTATAAATCTTCTTTTATTAAACAACTTCAAAATTAACGATGTTTTTAGCTTTCTTTCTTTTTTTTTTATTCTAAGCCATATTAATTTTTTAATGAATCTTTATTCGAATGTTGAAAGCCTAAGAATCTAAGTAATCATTAATTTTGTTAATGTGTATTTGCTGTAAAATATACTGTAAAATAATTCCATAAATATGTATGCAGTATTCTTTAAAGGAATCTTAGTTATATGATAAAAATCTGAATTTTTTAGAAATCGTAGAAATTGTAACGGGCCAAAACGGGCCGGGCCGGGCCTGTTTTCGCTGATTTTTGTACGGGCCGGGCCGGGCCTAAAATATAAAAATTTAAACGGGCTGAGCCGGGCCGAACTTTTGAGTTTTACAACAGGCCGGGCCGGGCCGAAATAACTTTCCTACGGGCCGGGCCCTGGCCTAGAAATACGGGCCCGTGCAGACCTCTACCGCAAGGTGTCGCAAGTCATAACATAATGCAAATGAATCATACAGTGGTCGGCAAAAGGCGCTATGATTTTGGAGTTAACTATATTAAATTTCAAATTATGCAGTTTTCAATGAGAGGACTATCTCAAAAATATTTGTAGAGTAAAATACCAGGAACTTTAATCGCGCCTATAATAACATTAATAACTAAAAATGAATAAACATGAAAATTGGATATATTGATGTTTCTTTTATGATGTGAAAATATGTTATTTCTTACTTTGAAAGATTGAATTTAGTTTTATAAAAGGTGCAAAAACAAAGGTAGGCATAATAGTGACCAATACATTCGGGCGGTTCCAGAGAGAAAGTCTGAAAGTGCTTTCATAGATAGATGGAAATTGTGATCAAGATTTTTAAGCAAAGTAAAAAAAACCTTAAAATTTCAAAAGTCAAGAAGAAATAATTAAGCTCTTTGTTCTCTGTTTAAGACAGCCAGTGGCCCAGTATGACAGTTTCAAAAAAGAAAAAAGCTGAATTTTCATGCACAGGGATGGGGCACATTGATACAAATGACTCTTTTATATATTTTTTAAATTAAATGCAAAAATATTATGTAAAACAACGATTGTACATTTTTACAACACACTACACAAATTTGCTGACACCACATGGAAAATAATTTGAAATTTCTACTTTCTGGACACCAAAAAAATTCTTAGAAAAAAACTGCATCAATGTGCCCCAGTTCTCCCTAAATAAGTAACCCCACCAGTGGCCGAGAGGTTCTGACATCTCAAGTGGTAGACGGCAGGTGCTGGGTTCTAGCCCAATCGCGGCCATCGGCCTAACTGTTCGGAGTTTTTGTGGTTTTCTTCGAACCCTGCTTAAATATGGGTTAGGTTCCCTTAGAAAGACCCTAACGAAGGGCACTCCTCCCCCCTGGGCCTATATCCCTCGAGTAGATAATCGGCCGACATAAAATAAACCAAACCAACCCGAAATAAGTAAATTGTTTTAGTCCCATCCAGCTATAGTACGAAAACTGATTTATAAAAAACGAATTTTATAAAAATATTGGGTTTTTGTAGTTTTTAAGATGAGCGATATAATTATTTTTCAACTTTTTCTGTTTAGTATTATATTTTTCAGAGACTTTCGTACAACTATACGCGAATGCAAGTGCAAGTATTCTTTCTTCTAAATAAAATATATCAATGCACAAATAAAGCAATTTTTACTTTACTAAAATATAAAAATATGCTATAAATGTTGACTAACTTTGTCCTGTTAATGTTTAGCATATCCAAAGTCAATTTCTGTGAGTGGTTAAATATTGTTTAAATGTCATTATTTGCTGCAGTCAGTAATATTTGAAACAAAAAATTCAAATTGTACTTTATTATAATAAAAAAAATACATCATAATTCCAGAAAATAAAACACAATAAATAAGTAATACACTATTACATTTCTTTGGCGAGTCACATAAAATGATGGATTTACATTTCAGCGATAATTCTAATGTTATCAAACATAATTCAAAAAATGTTTCATCATCAAGGGGAAATACTCAGGTGATGGTGTCCAGTGTAAATAATATAAAATTTTAAGAGGAGGTTCTGGTTCTCTGTTCAGATAATGAAATTTTGAATACAAAATTGGAAAATTAATTCATAAATTAGACAAACTTAAAATATTATTGGAAAACTGAACACTACAATTTAGTCACGTACAGGGGTTAGACAAAAATATGGAAACACCTTAAAAAAAAAACACGTTTCCTTGCCTAATATGGTGTAGGGTACCCATTGTTATTCAAAACAGCTTGTAGTCTTCTCGGAATGGATAAATACGGTTTTTGTATGTTTGCCAAGGGAATATTGTACCATTCTTCCTGCAAAATGGTGACAAGTTCACATAACGATGTTGGCGGTGGATAGCGAGAACGCACTTTCCGCTCCAATGTAGACCAAAAAGGTTTGATAATATTCAGGTCTGGTGATTGTGGTGGCCAGGGGAGATGCGACAATTCATCCTCGTGTTCAGAAAACCAGTCCTGAACAATGTGAGCTGTATGAACGGGGGCGTTGTCGTCTTGGAAGATACCATCACCATTGGGGAACAAAGTTTGTATCATTGGATCTACTTGATCGGCCAAAATGTTCACATAAGTCTGAGCAGTAATACTCCCTGACAGAGTTATCACGGGGGCAGAAGAGAACCACGATATGGCTGCCCAAACCATCACCGAACCCCCGCCATGTTTCACTCTTGGCAACAAGCAGCCTGTATTATAGGCTTGAGATGGCGTTCTCCAGACGTAAACTCGGCCAGAAATGGGAAACAATGTGAAGGAAGGCTCATCAAACCATATTACTCTCTTACACTGCTCTATAGTCCAGCCTTTATGACTTAAGCGCCACTTATTTCTGTTACGGATACTATTATCACTGATGAATGGCTTTTCAATTGCAGCACGGCCAGCAATGCCCTGTTTATGAAGCTCCCTTCTATTTGTTTTGGTACTCACAGGGTTTGGTAACACGACATTCATTTCAGCAGTAACTTTTGCAGCTGTGGTCTTCTTATTTTTCGCGATAATCCTCCTCAATGATCGTCTGTCATGATCACTCAGCACACACTTTCGTCCGCGCTGTGATTTACCGGATGATGTTTTTTAGCATTTCGAATATGCGGAATAAATTTTCGACACAGTACCTCTTGAAACACTAAAAACCTCGGCTACCTTCCTTACGGAAGCACCCACCATACGCGTACCAACAATTTGGCCATGTTCGAAGTCTTTTAACTCTGACATAATGCAATGACAACCTCACATAACAGTGCACCAACAACGACTGAACGGTGCAGCAATTTTACGAAGTTGTATAGGTGGCGTCAGTAGGCGAAAACACCAGCGCCATCTACATAGTTCATTAAAATCAATCTTTCTTTTGAAACATGCATTTCAAAAGGTGTTTCCATATTTTTGTCCAACCCCTGTATGTGCTTACTAAAGTTTGTTAAATTGCTATATTTTTTGATAATATAAAAACTCATGCAACTAAAATACCTCGAAAACATTAAACCTTATTTAAAATATCTTCTATTTAAAAACTTCGATATGTATTTATCACATTTTTCTTTATAAAATTACCAACCTTGATGTTTTCGCATTGAATATTTTTTCCAAGGTAAGCCGAGAAAGTCAAAATGTTACAAAGAATTCATTGTGACCTTCATCGGTGCAGCATTGTGACATTCATTGGTGCTGCATTGTTACATTCATTGGTGCTACATTGTGACATTCATTGTTGTAGCAGCCGCAGAAGCATTAGTTACCTTTTTTTAAATCTTTTTACCTTTTTTCATTAATAAATAAAATTTCTATATAAGGAAACTTCAGTAGATTTGTGGTGATTTACGATATGTAAAGTTTACTGCTTGTGCAAAAATATGATATTTAATAATAATAATAATAATAATAATAATAACATACATATTACAAATTTTAAATTTTTTTCGCCAAAACTAGCCTTTATACTATCTTAATTTTCTTATAATAATATTCCGTACTTACTTCAAATTTTTAAATTAAAATCTTGTTTCTAGATCTAATCTGTTAATCTTTATGCAGACGATATAAATTCTTAATTTGCCTTAAAAAACATTATTCCAGTATGCGTAAATTTAAAAAGATGGCTCTAAATTAAAAATATTCTTAATTAAACTTTATTTCTTAACATTCCAAATAAAACTCATTTCTTCTATGTTTTTATCAACCCTTTCTAAGAAAGTCTTATTAAATTTATTCCAAAACCATACCTTTCAAAAAATATCATTATTTTATTTTATCTATTTATTTATTTTCCCTCAGTCAACCTTTGATAGAGTGCATATCAATAAATTCATTTCTTTTCTTTTTCTCTTAAAATTAATAGTCTATAAAAATCGTCTGCCTAAGATATTTAAAATCCTGAGTTGATTATAAATTGGTTAAATAATATTTTTTTTTAAATAAAATTATCGTCTGAATGATGTGTTTAATCTCGAAGCTGGACAAGAATTCTGTTTACATAAAAGAATGATGGTTTGAGGTTAGAGAATGTTCTAGAATTTTCTTTTTAGATTGAAAAGAGGAAGCTCGAGAGGTGGTAAGAGAGAGATGAGAAGAAGAATTTTTGGGTGCGCTCTTGCATGAGTACGACTTGATGTAGTAAAGCATGGAATATTTTTTGGATGTTTCGGTAAAATATCGTCTGCAACAGGAGCTTTTCCCTCTATTATAGCTACAGTTGAATAAAATGAACTTGCAGCAGCCAAGGAGTGGTTATTTTGACCTTCTAGATTTATTTATTTTGTTTTTTTCTCGCTGTCCATGACTTCTGTGCGGAGTAAGGGAAACCTGGCGATGATGTTTCTGCCCCCCTAACTTCAAAATGTCACATACATTTAAGAGGATCGATTAGTGTCTGAGGTATTTTCACGAGAAATTTAAAAATAATGTCCAGACAAAATCACATTTAAGGTAACACAACGATCATTGTAATTCTATCCTAAATTGAAAGAAATACATTATAATTTATTATACTTATTGCTGTGTGAGTATATGCCACATAAATTGATGCATTATAAAGATATAGAAGATAGTTTTGTGATAGTCATAACATATTAGTTATTCAATAATCATTGCAATTCTATCCTAAATTCAAAGAAAGACATTATGTTCCATATTCATACTAGTTATTGTGTGAAAATATGCTACACAAATTAATGCATTGCAATTATATAGAAAGTAGTTTTGTGATGACCACAACTTATTAGTTATTCAATAATCAGTGCAATTCTATCCTAAATGCAAAGAACGGCGTTATACTTTATAATTATTATTGTGTGAATATGGTACTTAAATTAATGAATTATAAAGATAAAGAAGAAAGTTTTGTGATAGTAACAACATATTAGTTAATCAATGTGAAATTCTATTCTGAATAAATTAAAAAAAGAGTATTATGCTCCATATGCATAATTCTGTCTGTGTTTGTTTGCTACTTAAATTAATGCATTATAATGACTAGTGAAAAATGCTCCAAGGAGCAGTGCAAAAGCAGAATATGATTTTAATTGAGCATTAAAAAGTAATGGACAAGTGCTTCTGTTAATTACTGAGCATGAGGAAGGATAAGGGATCCCTTCTTGGCTACAACTCACTTCAATGCCAACTTTGAAAACATCTTATTTGCGCTTTTTCCATATAAAAGAAATTTGCGGTTCTTTAGTAGAATTTTCCACCGTGCTTTAGATGTTAACCAGGGGTGTAGTCATAAAAATAACATAAGATATATGCTCTAAGCAGAGGGATATTCTAGAATGTGTATACTATAAGCTTTCTTGAAAAACAGAGGGTATATGGTGTTCTATTAAAAAGTCCAGAAGGTGTACGGCGTATAGCCTGTACTACATCTCTGATGTTAACTGCACTGTTCACTCTGCACTATACTACAAATCAATTTTCTGTGCAATTATACACTTAGGGTATGCTTGGTGGCAGTGCATGAATGTGATACCTGCAGGAACTAGGTATCTGGCATTATGTCGCCTTCCTTTACATTTATGTCTAATTAAGCTGCATCTTTACTGGTTACGTCTTTACACTATACATTTTTATAGTAACTGCGACTGATTTGTTTTCACGGAAAAAGCGCAAATATGATTTTTTCAAAGTTGGCATTGAAGTGAGTTGTAGCCAAGAAGGGATCCCTTATCCTTCCTCATGCTCAGTAATTAACAGAAGCACTTGTCCATTACTTTTTAATGCTCAATTAAAATCATATTCTGCTTTTGCACTGCTCCTTGGAGCATTTTTCACTAGTCCTTCTATTTTTCCATATTCCATAGGGATACTGCACAACTTGTTTTGTATTTTATATATAGAAAACAAAATCTTATTTGTATTGAAATTAAAAAATGCTACATACTCTAATACTCTGGTGTTAAAAATTAAAAAAAAAAATTTAAACAGGTTTTTCTATACCAAAATTCTACGGTGGTTTTCAAAAAAAAAAAAAAAAAAAAAAAAGAAAAAAAAAATCAGTTTTTTACTAAAGTGAATAAAATAATAAATCCTTTCAAAGAATAGATTTTTCATTCAAATATCCATTATTTTTGCCAAAAACAGGAACTTTTTTTATGCAAGAGTAAAGTTTGATACAAAAACCATGCTTCTTTTTTTTCTTAATCCGTATTTATTACGGACTTATTAAAAACGTACTCCACCGCTTTTATAGGAAACGATTGCTTTACTGTGTTATGGAGCATTCTCATTGGCCATAAAGAGACATTCTATAAAAGCTGTGTAGTGACTCTGCAACAAATGGGTCAAATTTTTAACAGTGTACTGTTAAAAATCTGCTGCATTATGCTGCAACGCCCTCCACCACTTGTATATAATATCTCTATTCCAACCAATGAGAAAGCGCCATTTCACGGCCAAGTAACCGTTTTCTATACAAGCAGGGGAGTGCGTTGCAGCAAAATACAGCAGATTTTTAACAGTGTGCATATCCTTGGCTCTATAGTTTACAGGAGTGGTACATTGTTCAAAATTTGAAACTTTTGCTGCATCGCCACTCCATCGCTTTGATAGAATATCTCTATTTTGATCGATGAGAATCCTCGATAATGCATTTAAGTAATCGTTTTCTACTTATCTAATATATCGTTTCCGTATATTTATTTTTTCAATCAGCACCAAGGTGCGCACTTTATTAGAAGACGCGCTCTATTAGACGGCGCATTCTATTAGAATAAATACGGTATATACTTATAATAAATACACTTTGTTAAAGTACAGGGCCCCAATATTTGACAGGTATGCCAGGCATTTTTGCCATTGATGCCATTGTGCTAAAAACAAAATATAAATAAATGAAAAAAATGGATAAAATATAAATTTGGCATGGTGCAAAAAATTGCCTAATTTAAAATTAAAAATCAAATTTGACAGCCACCAGGGCTAGACACCGTGCATAATTATTCAGTAAATGATTCATTAAAAAATGACAAAAATCAGCATGTCAAAAAATTCAAAAAAATTCATAATTCGTTAAAAAATTAAGTTAAAAATAAGAGAAAAAAAAGCATTCTGTATTTTTTTATGCTTAATCGAATGGTGTAACTGGTTTTTTTCTCCGATGATCACAAGTACCTTAGATTGATGACTGCCATTCTTTTATTTCATCTTGTAAAAAAACTGTTTAACGTAAAGCTATGAATTTTTGCAGGATTAATTAGCATCGCAAAATCTTTAAAATAAACTTTACCGCAACATTCTATCTGCAATAGAACGTTAGATATACGCATTTATGACCAAGTTTGGAAAATACGCAATTTAAGAAAAACCGCCCAGCGAAATAACGTTTTCTCGATGACTACCTCGGGATAAAAAGTTTGTCTTTTGTTTAAAAAAAAATTAAGTTTTTATTTTTAGTAGTTTTCGAGAAAAGTGCTGTGACACAAAATTTTTGTCCGATTTTCAGAATACTCTACAGTACACCTACAGTATGCCATAAAAAAATAATTTTTGTGCTATGTTGTGCTTCTTGGTCAGATGAACATTTTAAAAAAAATCATCAAAATTGGATAAGTATTTAGTTAGTTATTGCAAAAAGAAAAATTGAAAAATCCGTGTGCACCATCGCTCAATCATATTATTGTAGCGCGCTGCCGCGCGCACAATGATATAGAAGAAAGCTTTGTGATCACTATACCAAGATACTAGTTATCCAATGATCAGTGCAATTTTATGCTAGATGTAAATAAAAGAATTATACTTCATATCCTTAAATGTTACTATGTGGGTATGCTAGTTAAGTTAAAGCTTTAGAATAATATAGTTTATACAGTTTGAATGGCAATAAAATACTATTTTTCACGTTGGGGCATTCTGAAATAACGCGGTGCTTCAGATGGAAATCTTGTTGGCATTTGTGAATAGAACGGTCTTTTCCAATAATCTAATCCAATGGGATCATATTCGGGACACAAGATACAGTTGTTAAAGTGCAATGTTGATATTTCAGAGCCTGTTCTACCCACATGACGAGGCATTTGAAACGACAGATTTAAATCTTCAAACAATCGAATGAGGTTTCGCGTTTCAGTTAAAAGCTGCACAAAAAGTCTGTCAGGAAGAAAGTCTTGCTATGGCTGCAACATACTAAAGTCACGGCAGGAAAAATCGGCATTTCAAGGACAATTGCTTTCTTTTCATTTTCCCTTCGTTGTCATGGTATTAGAGGACGTTAGTCCCTCGTCCCGTTTTTTTCTACGGCACTTCCGCAAAACAAATTTGCCCATGTAAGAGTATGAGTTACAGCGTTATTCGATCAACTGGATCTCTCAAACGGTATGGAAAAAGAAGTGCGGTCAGTCGGTCACGTGGCTGTTACCATGGTTACTAACCTAAGATAGGGGCCGAGGAGTGACCAACAAAAGAGGAACATTCGTCCTTGAAAAGACAATTTTTCCTGCCATGACTATAGTTTTTACAGTGGAGACATTCTCACGCAATGTGTGGAGCTTCAGCTGGAAATCTTGTTGGCATTCGTAAATAGAATGGCCTTTTCCAATAACCTAATCCAATGGGATCATATTCGGGATACAAGATACTACATTAAAGGGCAATGTTGATATAGCAGAGCCTGTTCAATCCACATGACGAAGCATTTGGAATGACAGATTTATGAGAGTTCGTGAATTATTTATAAGATGCACAAAAAGTCTATCAAGAAGAAAATTTTGTATGGCTGCAAACATTACAAGTTTTCACGATAGAGGCATTCTCACATAACGCGGAGCTTCAGCTGGAAATCTTGTTGGCATTCGTGAATAGAACGGCCTTTTCCAATAATCTAGTCCAATGGGATCATACTCGGGATTCAAGATACCACTGTTAAATGGTAATGTTAGTATGGCAGAGCCTGTTCTACCTACATGACGAAGCATTTGAAAGGACAGATTTAAACCTTCAAACAATCGAATAAGACTTCGCGGTTCAGTTAAAAGCTGCACAAAAAGTCTTCCTGGAGGGAGAGCTAAAGCTTCTTGTTCAGTCACGATTGGCTCAAAACCCTGGCTTACAAACACTTGAGCAGCAATCAGTAGAAGTTGAAGAAGAAGGATACTAGATAACATATTTCCTGTAAGATAAATATAGTGTTAAGATGCATATTGATCCATATATTTATATGAAAATTGAACTAATATTAACAAAGTCAAAACAAATAGCAAAAAGAAAACCATATTTGTATTGTTAAAATAAATAAATAAATAAATAAATAAAAATGTTGCTGAACATTTTATTTTGCTGTTTCAATCCTGGCGTTTCTGCCCCTACATTTCAGAGCCAAATACATTTTGGTCTCTTCCACATCGTGTTGAAATTTGGTACGCGTGAACTTTGTGAAATAATTTTACAGGGGGCATTCTCGGGTTTTTAACCGAAACTTTCTAAATTTGAGTATAGTAATAATATAAACGTCCGATAACCACAAACATTTTTAATTCGCATTCAAATAATTTCGAACCCAGACAAATTTCGTATGGTTAACTTAGTAGTTTTAAGGATTTCTGTGGGTAATTTTTTGTACAGAAGCCCCCTCCCCCATAATTTAGTGAATTATAAATATTATGTCTATGCAACTTAAAACATCTTTAGTTTGAGCTAAATAAATCGTAGAGCACTCATTTTAAACTAAGCTTAGCTTTAGACTGTATAAGGGCATTTTGTTAACTTATTTTAATCAAAAGACCCTAAATTTTAGTATAACACGAATATACAATGCGTATAGGGAAAAAAATGTACTTTTAAATCCAATTTATTTGAAAGCTGTATCTCAATTTGTCTTTGAGTTATTATTATTATTATTATTATTATTATTATTTTATGATTTTTTTTTTTTTTTTTTTTTTTTTTTTTTTTTTGGTCATCGTGGCAAGAGAAGTATCCTAAAATGCAGGCATCAGAAGGATTCAGATGTGTCTCACAAGGAAGGTCTCCCAACTGGGCACACTCAGAATTTTTTGAAAAAAATACTGATTAAACTACTCATGTATGTAATAAAGGATCAGTCAAATTTAGCGGCGGAATTACAGAAGAAACTCAGTAAAAAAATAAAATACTTTCGAGTATTTGGCGCGAAAAGACGAAAGCGTCACGCGATTTGGCGAATGGCGAGCAGCATTTTCCCTCGCCAAAAGCAAACGATTTTAATGCACCTGAAAATTTCTTGTCAGTTAATTTTTAGAATACATGTAAATAGTATTTAATGAATTTAAATTTGAACAATGAGAGAGTTTGATACATAGATGAATTTTTCATTACATATTTCTGTTGCTTTTGATACAGTTATTTCATTTTATCACTTTAAAAATAATTTCTTATATAAAAAATACTTTCATATTGAAAAGTATTTTTCATATATTTAAGCGTATGACAAAATAAAGGCCAGATGCTGCAGTAATGCATTTCAATATATGAATTTTTTTTGTTTCCATAGCAACAAAGTTGAATCGACAGAGCTCAATTAGATTGGAATTAATTTTGAGATTGAAACAATTTTAATTAATTTAAAATTTGTTTTAATTCATAAAATTTCATAGTTAATTTTCATTCTAAATACATTATGACAAAAATATAGTTAAAACAAACTAGAGCTGACAAAATGAACGTTATATAAATAAAATTTCTTTAAACAAGTTCAAGATGAAACATTTTTACCTTAAAAAGTATTTGACATAAAAGGCATTTTTTGAAATTTTATTTCGTCGCCAACCGGTGATAAATCGCCAAATAAGTGAAGTGTTTATTATTTTTTTACAAACATTTTAAAAGGGTTCCGCCAATTTTTTTTTTTTTTTTTTTTTTTTTTTTTTTTTTTTATATAAACGTATATACCCTAATAAGAAGAACATTCTGTAATTTTTTCAGAATTTTCTGAGTATGCCCGTATGGAGACCTTCCTTGTCAAATATATCTATTATCGACCGAGATCAATTATCATTTCCCACGTGGTTAATAAGTTTAGTATTACAATTTCTGAGAGTTGAATATGAGATATATTAGATTCTTTTGGAGATAAAGGAGTCACAAGCACTTAATAATTATCTGTAATAGGAAAAGCCTGCAATGAAAGTAAACTTTCCATACGTATTTTTTAAAAAATAATTTTAACTCAATTCATCACATGTAACAAAGCGCATACTGTGAATAACAGCGTCAATTGTAGGTTATTAAAAATTAAATTAGACAAACATATACATTTTTTTAATTGTTAAACTCAAATGTAATTTTTTATGCAGTTCCAAAGAATAAGAAATAAGATATATGTACATAAAACTTTCTTATTTTTGAAATGTTTACTATTGAGTGTATAAAAAAAGTTGTAAGCTTCGAAATTCTAGAGAATTTTATCTCCTTTAACAACAAATAATACGTTACAACAATTGGTCTCGAGATTTTTTTACAGTAAAAAAGTCTAAAAATTCTATTGCTTTTTGGCCACAGAAAATTCTCCAATGGGAATTTTTGTGCCTTCCATGCTTACCTTAGTATATACAAGTACCATAATTTAAGGCGCATAATCCGCGGATCAAAAAATTCTTTTTTGACACAGAAATTTGATTTAGTAATTGATGACAAATATTTTCCGAGATTCAAACAGCTAGATTTTATTTTCGAAATTTTCTGGGGCAAAAAATAATTGTTTGAGCCACGGATTATACACCAGAAATTACGGTAAAAAGAAAAAAAATCTACTCGACCTTTTTCGGAGTAACATTTACATACCTTTCGTCTAATAATTTTCATCACAAAAAATTATCAAGATAATATCGCTAATGTTGCTCATATCTTGGAATAGGTTCACAGCCAAATGTTTGCCTGAAAAATAAGTTATTCTTGGAACAATGTGAGTAAAAGTGCATGAAGGTTAAAATAATGAGCGTAAGATAACAGCGCTTCCCTGTTGAGTAATCAAAGCTAAAATTGAATTAGCATCTATTTATTAATATCTACTACAGTGTGAAGTTTGGAGAAATTCAATACATTAATTCTTGAGACATAACAATCACTGAAATCGTAAAGAAATAATAAATAAATAATTAAATAAATAAATAAAATAATAAATAAAATAAACTTCTCAGAAACACAACTTCTTGAATTGTGTACCCCAAAGCTAATAAGCAATTATAAATATTAAAGTCTAATGAGAATATGAAGTTTTAGGAAATTTTCTGCATTAGTTCTTAAGATATAACAATCGCCGATATCGTAAGACATGCACTTTGTAACGCTAGTTTTGGGGTGCATTGTCCCAAACCTATTTATTTAAAGTCTAATTTCTGTTAGACTTTAGTTCTGTTATGAAGTCTGTTTTAGTTCTGTTATGAAGTTTTAGTAAATTCCATGTAATAGTTCTTGAGATATAACTGTCTGGGTAATCGGGGAAAAAACATCAGAGCAACGCTACATATTGGGCAATATAATACCGAAAACTAATCAGTTTATATTAAGCCTAGCAGAAATATTTGTTTAAATTCCGTTCATTAGTTCTTGAGATAAAGCTGGCACAAAAATTAAATAACTTGCAGGCTAACGAGCAGACAGGCAATTATTCGTTTTTCTAAAAATAGTTAAATCGTGTTCAAAATATCTCAAAACAAATAAATTCATCAAGAAAAAAAAAATCGCCATTTTAACTTTCTTATATGTATAAAAAAGAAGATTTCAAAGAAATAAACAATGCTGTGAATCACTTTATGCAATTGTAATAATAACAAAGAAACATGCTGCAAATAAACAACAGCATTCAAGCGAATAATTTGCTCTCATTTCGATTCAATTTATTTCTATCTTTTGCAAATAACGTCGCGAAGAAAAAATTTGCGTGATTTATATCGCATAATTCGGTTTTTCTTATTCTGACTTTCCTCTAATTTTAAAATCATTCATTCACTTAATATTCGAGAAAAACAACTTATTGTTTCGAATACTGAAAGGCTTGTCAGAAATATTTCTTCTTGATTTATTTACTTTTACCAGATTTTGGGTACATTGTAAAATGAAATATCCGTATATATGTGTGACTTAAGGGGACAAGGGACCTTTAAAATCATTATTTTTTATATTTTTAAAATTGCACTTTAAATATTATTCAAGAGTACATTATATGCATTATAACAAATATTTGTCACAAAAAATTTTAAAAAAAATTTCTTTTGAAAAAAATAGGGAAATTTTTGTAATATTTTAGATTTAACGAGAACTTTTCAAAATGTCCCATGCGCATTCCATATCAATGAAAATCTCCAATATTATTTATACAAGTTTGATTTACATATATAAATAAAACTGTGCATGGAATTTTATATATCTGAATATAAAGGTAAGGAAAAAAAATATTTTCTCTTTTTTTTCTGAAATTATGAGCTTTTAACCTATTTTTACAATAAACTACCTATAACTTTTACAATTATTTTTGTTTTCAAAAAACCATGCACAATTTTATGACATATATTATGATAAATAACTATAAAAAATTTCAAAGCATTCAGAGAAAAAATAATGAGCATGGAGCATTTTGAAAAAATCCAAAATATTGCAAAAATTTCCCTATTTTTCTCAAAAAAAAAAAAAAAAAAAAAAAAAAAAAAAATTACATTTTTTGTGTTAAATATATGTTATAATGCATATAATGTACCCTTCAATAATATTTAAAGTACAATTTTAAAAATATTAAAAAAAATGATTTTAAAGGTCCCTTGTCCCCTTAAAGTGGAATTTCTGTCTTTTTAACGGACATCAGTGGAAATCGTAAATTTTCGCGAAATAAACGGAATACAGTGGGTAAACGGTTAACGAACTTAAGGCTGTTGGTCATTCATTTTCTGAATTCCCCTCCGTAATGTTAAGTCTATAGGCGTTTGATGCTTGTTAATTCGAATTATAGTCGGGAGCACAAGAAACGTTCGAATTATGGAAAATATGAAATGAAAACATGCTTAAGGGTGTTCTTAAATCAAAAAGTTCAACTTTGTGACACATGCTTTAATTTAGTTTTGTTAAGAAATGCATGAAAATAGCAGGAGTTATTATTCAGAAACTGTCTAATTGCACTCAATTTTCTGTTTTTTCTAAAACAGAATAGATTTTTTATAACAAGCCTTCAAAGTTGACACTTTTGAGATCATTTCCCGACGAAAGCAGAAAAACCGATCGAAAAGCAGGAGAAAAACGGGTGATCACATCATCGAAACAGCTTATAACTGAATAGGTAATTTAATTATCATAAAATGGAAAAATAGGTTCGATTCGAAATCGCTTCCATAGTCAGGCATTCCAATTTTATATATTTTTGTTAAAAAATGAGTTTGTAAATGTGTCAAAGCGTTTTGCGCTCGCTGAGCGCAGCAGTTAAGAACACTCTTAATAAGGTGCTATTACAAAGGAATTAATGTTACAGTATTTTTTAATTTATTTCGTCTGTTATCATTAGAATATGACTTAATATTAAATTAGAATGTATAAATACATAAACTAATTAAAAGATTAGAAACAAGCACAATGTAAGAAAAATTTAAAGCGTCACTGATGGACAGACGGGACACTAAGAAAGTGGATGTCAAATGCATTGGATTATATGTATACTCCTTCGGAACAATTTTCACAAAAATCAAAGAAAGAAAGTTATTCAAATGATCTGAAATCCGTGACAAAGAAGAGAAAAATGAAAAATCGGAATTCTCGTTAGTTCGAATTAAACGAAGTCAAGAGAAAATCAGTTCGAATTAATGAAAATTTTTAACGTTATTCTGCCATTGAAAATTTCGGGACATCATATTTAGTTCGAATTAAGCGAAGATTCGAATTAACGAGAGTCGGCTGTATTCTTTTATTTAAAATACCTCTTCAGGAAATTAATATTTTTTAACATCTTCTTCCGGTGATCTTTTCTTAAAGGACGTCAATTACTTACCCATCATACATAGCAATCGTTTTGAAAATCGAAATTTTTTTTTTTGACGGATTTACACGTTTTAGATAGTGGAGATTCCGAAAAACATATTTTTAGAAAAAGAAATTTGCCGTCCGTCTGTCTGTCTGTCAGTCAGTCAGTCAGTCTGTCTGTCTGTAAACGCTCTATCTCCCGAACAAATTGAGATAGAGACTTGAAATTTTTCATGTAGTTAGTATGTAAGAATGGGACGAAGCCTATTTAATATCAGCAAACACGATTATCCGGAACTATTTTTTTCGGACTCTCGAAAAATTCGTTCTGATGAAAGGTACATAAAAAATTTCGATTTTTTTTGTTCTAAGGAATGAACTTAAAAGGCAATAAAATAACACACATTTCGCATATAGAATGAAGTCGATCGGATTATTAGTTGCCGAGATATTTGTAATCCTGTTTTCCACATTCTTCGATTTTTCATGACCTGTATTTCATTCAAATTTCAATTCAGAGTTATATTTTAATTGGAAATGAAACGCTTAATCCGACGCAGTCAATTGTTAGTTAATAGAATTATTATTTTTGGAGTTATAAGGATGTTTCTTTTACGCAGTTCGGTACTACTTGAGTAGTTTGGCGTTTTATATAATTTGTCGAAAATGGTACCTCAGCAGTTCTTTAATATAGCATTACTATGTATATTAACAATATTTAAATTTTGTTTAAGAATTGCAATGCATTGTATAAATAGTTTTCACATGTTTTATTTTCATATGCCTATCCATGATGGGTAAGTATTACGATGGCCCCCAAGGACTAGTTTTTTTTTTTTTTTTTTTTTTTTTTTTTTTTTTTTTTTTTTTAGTTTTCGAAATGTTTCTAAAACTTATGCTCAATTTTATATGAAGTACTAATATTTTAGTTCCAGTTCGTCAGTTTTTAACAGATAAAATATTAAATTAAGCTTAAATTTTAGAAATATTTTGAAAACTAAAAAAAAGTATGACATCCTATAAAAAGAGATAATCGAAAGTAAATGTTAAAAATATCTATTTTCTGAGGGGATATTTTAAAGATCGGAATGCAATAAACGCCCTTAGACTTAACATTGCGGTGGGGTATTCGGAAAGAGAATGACCAGCAAACTTAATTAATTCTAAAGCAGTGCTCGTTCATCGACCATAGATTTAGTATAGATTTGTATGGGGTTTCAATTAATTCATTCTTAAGGTATTTTCCAATTGTTCGAAAGTTTATTGTTAATTTCTTACTCAACTCAAAATTAATTACTCATCTTTGGTTTTAAACAGTTTATTCTCATGAGAACACTCATCTCAGGTTCTTTCGAACATAGATAATTTAACAGAACACAACTCCAATAAAAAACCGTAACATTTTTTCACATATTCTCATAAAAAACATTCTAATGAAACTCAAAAACAAAAAGAATATTGTTTCACACAGCTTAGGTAAAAACTGAAGAAATAAACAGATAATGTATTTATCACAAATTATCATTTGCACAGAAAACTTTTAAATAATTAGGTATATCTTGGTTGCTAGGCGACACCGCCAGTAGAAAATTAAATAGCATTTTATCAAACATCCGCCTATGTTTAAAACATCAATCTCGATGAAAATTCGCAGTTTTTTTAATTTCATTTTTTATAGAATGAACATTTTTGTTTCAATGCCTGTTTTTATTTTTTCTGTACGCCTGTTAGAAATTAGAACTGTTAACACCTGATATTAGAGTTCTTAAAAAATAAATAAATAAATAAATAAATAAATAAATAGTCGACGTTAATTGAAACCGAAACCTATATGTTTTCTGAAAAATTAGATTTTCATCCGAAAAGTTAAACGGCTATTACTCTAACTTAAAAGTTTATAATTCCATAACCCTGAAATGTTTTGTGTAGCTTTTTGATATTGTCCAGAGAGTAATGACTTAAAAAAAATAACTCTAATTGACTTATTTGTTGATATATAGCAGTTTTTATGGAGAATCACATGTAAAATTACTGAAATTTTTAATGTAATTGTATATAATCAGCTGTATCTCTTTTAGACTTCCTCATATTGAGAAGTTTTTAGTTCATTACACTCAAAAGGGTCGAATATGCATATGTTTAAAAAAAAAAATTGAGTTACACACAATTTTTTTTTTTTTTCAACTGAGCCGCAGTTGATTTTATAAAAGAAAAAAAAATGTTAAAAAATGATAGTACAAGAACCGATAGCAGAAAAACTTATGCTATCGAGCACAAGAAAAAGAAACCTTTATTTTATGGGAGAGTAGTAATAATGGAACTTTATGATCCATGTCTCCCGGAATTGAAGTGGTGCATAAGCCAAAAATTAATACCAATAGTGACTCACTCGTAGGTTTATCATTGTGTTTTCCTGCACCCAGTTTTCCGTGTTTTCATAATTTTGATTGAAGGACAAATACAATGTCAAACCTACGAGTCAACTACCAAATTTCTATGTTTGTTGAAAACCTGTTTATTTTAAATTCTAAAATTTCCTTTATTTAAATTTTAAATTTTTACATTGCCTTTTTATTCATCTCATCAAATTCTATCTTAAAATATATTACTTTTGTATGTCAGTTGGTTCGTCTTTTATTTCAAAAAGACGTTTGAGATTTATATTTCCGCTCTAGCTATGAAGTAATATATAAGTCTTAATTACTTATAAATTCTTAAAAAAATGTAATAAAAAAAATGCCTGCCTCTCAATAATATTTACCAACTGTAGTCTCTTTTCGTGTGTTTAGAAGAATGTGCTAATTAATTGTTATTGCTTTGAGAAGATATTGCAAAAAAAAATATAAATAAATAAATAAATAAATAAATAAATAAATAATGTGCTAAATATTTGTTGTTTAAATCCCGATTCTGTAACTTTATTATATTTCATTTCATCCTTTTTTGTTATCCAAAATGCAGACACGCTAACATATTTTTAAAAACTCAAAATTTATGATTCATGTCAAAAATTTTAGTTATGATGCCTAAGTAAGTTAAGATTCCTTGTATATCTTGTTTTATTGTTCAACGTGATACATAACAATATACTTAAACCATTTTGTATTCTGTGGTTTGTTTAATGCAATAAGCAACAATATATTAAAACCATTTTAAATATTTTGATATCACAATCCCTATATGCCTACATAAATTTGTAGGATTAATAATGTAATTGATTGGTAACTTTTTATAAGTCAAGAAGTATTGATGTATAAACTGTCATAAAATTTTAGTAAGCAAAGGGGAGAAGGGTCTACCATTTGCTTATATTTTCTTACAAGGAGGGGGAGGGGGGGTTACAAAATGACTAAAAATATGCTCGTGTAATACTTGAACGGTCCCTTCCATACAATAAAGATTTGTTTCTTGTTCTCGATAACATTAGTTTTTGTGCTGTCAGCTCTTGGACTATCACCAAAATTCTTTAAAATTTCAAAAAGTTGCATAGATATTAGATTTTTTTTTATTATTTGCTTTATTCTGTGTTAGACTTCACTGAAAAATACCAAAAAAGTGTCAAAAATAGAATTAAAAAAAGCCTCCGAACGTAGTCGTGTACCTTAAAAGCAAAATAACAAAAATTAATATTAATCTTCATTTTATTATAGGGTCAATATAGTATATCCTTATCTAATATGGACAGATCATATTTTAATACGACTTTGTCTATGTCGTGCCGTATTTAAAAAAAAAAAAAAAAAAAGACATGAACATTGTAAAAATTTGTTAGATTATATTCATTGACTACGGCATTAAATCATATAAATTTGTCGCTTTGATTTCTCCTTGGTTGTCTCTGGGAGGGAAAAAGATATTTGTATTTTATTGATAAACAATGGCTATTTAAAATTTTATAAAAGTAAGAATCTTGAAATGTTTCTTGTTTACATTGTTATGTATAGAAAGTAAATTTATCCAAAACTTTTCCGATAATTCTTAATACGTTAATAAAATGAATTATAAAACGTGTTAATTATTACCAATTTTAATGATAAATGTGAGAGACTCTAAGAATTTTCTAAAGATAAAAATGCATACCATATAACACTAATCCTTGAGGTACAGTTTGAAGGAACAGCAAAACTACTTTTATATAAAAGTGAAAAATTTTATGGCCTCATTGAATTAAAAAATTTATGTTAAAAACACATTTGTGGAAGAAAATTTACTTCTATAATAAGATTAAAAAAATTGAATGTTAAAATTCTTTTAAGCCTTCTTCAGGGAAATGGAGTTCACTTTTAAAATAATAATAGATATGTTATAGAATGTGTGTGTGAAGAGGGGGGGAGGAGACATCGTGATATTATGGAAGAATATCACAAAATACGAGAATTGCAGTTCTTCCAATTAAATATTATGTAATGCAATTTATTTTTTTTACATTATAAGAAAAAGTATTCTGAGAAAAATTTTCAAGAGATATTGCAGTCCTAAGAACACAAATAGAGCAATTAAAAGACTTAAGGGTGTTCTTAACTGCTCCGCTCAACAAGCGCAAAACGTTTTGACACATTTACAATTTCATTTTTAACAGAAATATATAAAATTGGAATGCCTGACTATGGAAGCGATTTCGAATCGAACTTAATTTTCCATTTTGTGATAATTAAATTACCTTTCCAGTTCTAACCTATTTCGATGACGTCATCACCCGTTTTTCTCCTGCTTTTCGACCGGTTTTTCTGCTTTCGTCGGGACATGTGCTCAAAAGTGTCAACTTTGAAGGCTTGTTATGAAAAATATATTGTGTTTTTAAAAAAAACAGAAAATTGAGTGCAATTAGACAGTTTCTCAATAACAATACCTGCTATTTTCATGCATTTCCGATCAAAAGTAAATTAAAGCATGTGTCACAAAGTTGCCCTTTTTGATTTAAGAACACTCTTAAGGCGCTTGTGTCTGCTATCGAAGACACTCGCGAGCTAATGCTATTCCTATAAGGAGGTTATTTTCTAATAACTCGTTTGCATTGCGATATTTTTAAATAATCTTCTTTTGCTTTGAATAGGTGAGGTCACGCTACACATCGCTCCTTCTTTTACTATTTCGATTTTGGTTGCAGATTTTTTTTATATAAAGTTAGTTTCACTTTCAAAACCGGTTCTGAAAATGAAAATGTCATTAAAAAATTATCCGCAACCAAAATCGAAAAAATAAAAGAAGAGAGATGTGGAGAGGGATCTCAATTATCCAATGAAAAAATAAATTAAAAATGTGAAAATGAAAATGTGTTATATTTCAAAAAACTATGAAATATGGCACTTTAAGCCGAAAAACACATTCTCTGGCAGCAATCTAAAGCAAGAAAAATGTCAAATCAAAGCATTCTTTGCAATCAGAACACAATCTTTTCAAAATATTTACCGTTCGAAACTTTTGTATAAGATTTTTACAGCTTACCTGATAAACAAATCGTTTACTGCATAATTCTATTGATCTTTGTTTTTGAGAAATTTAATTTTGAAATCAAGGTGATATTTGTTGGACACCCTGTATGTTCCTTTAAATAAAATTAAAATGTTAGACCTAAAAAAAATGTAAATTTTTTTAAAATGCCATTATACTGGCATGCATATGCAAGAAATGATACATAATTACATAAAAGTTAACTTATAATTTTAAGCTCTTCAAAATTTTACAATTTTACATGAAAAATCCATTAAACTCCAATAAAAAAAATGAATTTATCTCTAGAATTTTCAAAAAAAAACAATTTCAAATCTCAGTAAATCAAAATTTCACATTTTGTTATATTCAGCCTTATAGATACTTCTGTAGGGGGTGGGCAATAAAAGATTGGGAACCACTGCTCTAAGTAATAGAAAGTATGCAAACAAAACACAAGTTACATATTTACATATAAACTTTTTTACCAAAAACTGAACTGACTTCAAAAACTACGGCAAAGTGAAAAATAATTTTTTTTACATAATAGTAATAAGAAATTAAATTAAGAGCCGAGTTTTTTTACGATTTAATATTTAGTTTAAAAAAATTACTTTATACTTTTAAGATTTGCATTGGATACTTAATTTTAATTTTGAAATTGGCTTGGCTGGCACCAACTCCAAAAAATCAAATTAATGTACATAAATATAATAATATGCATGGTAAATACTACGCTCTGAATTTAATTTCTTACTATTATGTAAAAAAAATATTTTTCACTTTGCAGAAATTTTTGAAGTCGGTTCAATTTTCGGTAAAAAAGTTTATTTTTCTCTTTTCAGTTAAAAGTTGACGATTTTTTGAAGTCGGTTAATAAAAATTATAATACAAAAAAAAAATAAATAAAATAATAATAATAATAATAATGTTGTAAATTATCCATGGATGTAAATTTAGTCAGGAGTGGGGGTTCGAACGCACGCTGTCTTTCCAGAACCAGAGAATGAATCTGGCGCCTTAGACCGCTCGGCCGTTCAGTCGGCATTCTTGTCAGCGAACTTATTCAACAGTTTTAATTAGCGAAAAACCACTAATTTTATTAATTTTTGCCTAATTACTAGAAAAGTACTGAACACATTTCGACGTAACGGAAGTGGTACCAATTCGAGAGCATCCTCTTTCAACTTCCTCTCCTTTTTTGAAATCAGTTAAAAAATTAACTTATTATTTAAGCACTTCAAAATTTAGCAATTTTACATGGAAAATCCTCTATTCTCCAATTTTTCAATTGCTTAAAAAAGTAGTAAATATATAAATAAAGCACAAATTTCATAAAAAAATCAATTATTATTTAAAGCTCTACAAAATTTAGCAATTTTTCATGGAAAATCATTTATTCTCCAACTTAAAATAAATTTACCTCTAGAAATTTCAATGGAATAGTTTCAATATCTTAGATAATCAAGATCTCATATTTTGTGATATTTACACTTATAGATGCTTCTCTAGTAGGGGGGGGGGGATAAAATATTGGGCACCACTAGTAGTAGTAAATATACAAATAAAACTCACATTTCATAAAAATTAACTCATTATTTAAGCTTTTCAAAATTAGCAATTTTACATGAAAAGTCCATTAAACTCCAATGAAAAATGAATTTACCTCTAGAATTTTCAAAAGATAATTTCAAAATCGCAGATAATCAAAATTTTACATTTTGTTATATTCACCCTTATAGATACTTCAGTAGGAGGTGGGCAATAAAAGATTGGGAACCACTGCTCTAAGTAATAGAAAGTACACAAACAAAACTCTAATTACATAAAAATTAACCTATTATTTAAGCACTTCAAAATTTAGCAATTTTACATGAAAAATCTTTTATTCTCCAATTTAAAATAAATTTAGCTCTAGAAATTTCAATGGATAATTTCAATATCTCAGGTAATCAAAATCACAAATTTTGTGATATTCATTTTTGTACATGTTTCTGTGGAATAGGAGGAGGGGATAAAAAAATCGGAATTATTTTTTTAATAGCTTAGAAAAGTAGTAAATATACGAACAAAACACAAATTTTATAAAAAATAAATTATTATTTAAGCTCTACAAAATTTAGCAAATTTTCATGGAAAATCATTTTTTCTTCAACTTAAAAAAAAATTACCTCTAGAAATTTCAATGAATAATTTCAATATCTCAGATAATCAAAATCTCTCATTTTTAGCTCACAGGCTATCAAAGCCTGAGAGCCCGCCCGTTCTGATTGTATGTACGCGCGTATGCGCGTACGTAACGCGATAACTCGTGATAAAAATATCCGATTTACATGAAATTTTGGATTTAGGCTTATTATGATAAGACGCTTCCCTGATTAGTTTTGAGAGTTCATTCGATAAGTATAAGAAGGGGAACGGGGGCTATTGCCCCTCCCCTTAATTTATATAAATGGGTTTTTCATGCAGAATTAGTAGATTTCGTTCAAATCTTAGATGTAGGATCATTCTAATAAGGTGCCTTCATGATTAGTATTGGTTGTTCATTGGATAAGTTCAAAGAGGGGGAATGGGGGGTAATCCCCCCGTCTTAATTTAGGTTTTTCATGCAAAATTTATATATTTGCTTCAAATTTTGTATAAAGGTTTATTCTAAAATGGTGCTTCCCTGATTTGTTTTTGGAATTCACTGGATAAGTATAAAGGAAGGATAGGAGAAATTACCCCTCATAATTTATTTAAATGGTTTTTTATAAAGATTTAACCGATTTGTTTGAATTTTTGTATACAGTTTTATAGTAGTAAGAAGCTTTTTTCCTTTTTGTGGTATTCTTTAGTTAATTATAAAAGAGGGTACGGACGATTACCTTCCCCTTAAGTTAGCTAAATAGAGTTTTATGCAGAGTTATCCGATTTGCTTTAAAATTTG
This sequence comes from Maratus speculifer, assembly GCA_964019185.1. Classification (NCBI taxonomy): domain Eukaryota; kingdom Metazoa; phylum Arthropoda; class Arachnida; order Araneae; family Salticidae; genus Maratus; species Maratus speculifer. The sequence goes on along the minus strand of OZ025301.1, from coordinate 155,812,702 downwards.
GATGTTGGTTTTTTCTGTTAAGTTGAATTTCTGCACAGTTTTGGAGGTTTAATGATTAATTATAAAGAAGGGAACGGGGAAAAACGCTTCTTAAATTACATAAATGGTTTTTTATGCAGAATTATTAGACTTGCTTCGAATTTTGGATACAGGTTTATTATATGATAACGCGTATCCCTGATTAGTTTTGGGGCTTCAATGGTAAGTATAAAGAAAGAAAATTGGGGGGGGGGGAGGGTACTTCCTTCCTTATTTTTTTTCGAATCGCATTTTTATATAAGGCTGTAATATACAATTAGTCTGCATAGCCTGTGAGCTCTATGTCATCAGTTTAACTGGGCATCATACCTTTTATTTTATATTCACCCTTATAGATGCTTTTGTGTGTGTGTGTGGGGGGGGGGATGATTGGGAACCACAGCTCTAAGTAATAGAAAGTATACAAACAAAACACAAATTACATAACTACATAAAAATTAGCTTATTTTTTAAGCTCTTCAAAATTTAGCGATTTTACATGGAAAATTCTCTATTCTCCAATTTAAAATAAATTTAGCTCTAGAAATTTCAATAGATAATTTCAATATCTCAGATAATCAAAATGTCAAATTTTGTGATGTTCACCTTTGTACATGTTTCTGTGGGGGAGGAGAGGGCTATAAAAAATTCGGAATTACTTTTTTAATTGCTTAAAAATGTAGTAAATATTAGAGATCTGCACGGGCCTTGTTCGGGCCGATTTCCATTAACGGCATACGGTCCTAGTCACTAATCTTTTCAGGGCGGGCCGGGCTCGGGCCTTAATTTTTTTTCCTGGAGTATCGGGCCGTGCCGAGCCTAACTTATTTTTTCCGTGCAAAGCCGAGACTGATTTCGTTCTTCCTAGTCTTCACGGACCAAAATAATCAGTTCCAATTGAATCTTCCCGTATGAAAATCCTTTTCCCGACGTGGAAAAGTCTGTTCATAAATCAATAAAGCTTGGCTTGGTCCAAAAATTTTTGCAAAATAGGCATATACTTTTAAGTCGTAATTATTCTACAATTAAACATTAGAATTTATTATTTTTAAAGAATCGTAGATCACTAGGCGTCTTAAAATAGAATTAAACACATAAAAAAACCCATGATTATGACGGAATTTTTGTTTAAACTGAAAAATTTCTTTTAAACTGTTCATTCATGCAAAATGAATACAACAATACGCGAAAAAAAAAATATATTAAGCATTTACATCTGCTAAGAAGGAAACGTATTTTTTCTTTCCAATGTCTTAGAAGATTTTACTTTTACCATATACCCTTTTTTAGAATTTTTTTTGTGTATTAATAATACTAATGATAACTGGACATTTACATACAACAAACAAAGGTTCATTAAAAGCGTAAATATCGCAGCCTATGGCACTTCTGCATAAATAGAGATTATAAACATAAAAGAAAAAAAGAAAAAAAGACTAAGATGAGTTTTTTTGGTCTGAATTCTTCCGCTAGACGCTAGAGTAAAGATCAATGTTCTGTAGAAATTCACCCGCGCCGGACCGGGCCAATATTTCTTTATTTGGAAATTTCGGCCCGTGCAGACCTCTAGTAAATATACAAACAAAGTACAAATTTTATAAAAAAAATAAATTATTATTTATGCTCTACAAAATTTAGCAATATTTCATGGAAAATCATTTATTATCCAACTTAAAATAAATTTACCTCTGGAAATTTCAATAGATAATTTCAATATCTCAAATAATCAAGATCTCCTATTTTGTGATATTCACACTTATAGATGCTTCTCTGGGGGGGGGGAGGGGGGGGCAATAAAAGATTGGGCACCACTGCTCAAATTAGTAATATATATACAAATAAAACTCGCATTACATAAAAATTAACTCATTATTTAAGATCTTAAAAATTTAGCAATTTTACATGAAAAATCCTTTATTCTCCAATTTAAAATAAATATGCCTCTAGAACAGCGGTTCCCAAACTTTCTTGGTATTCGACCCACTTTTTAGTGAAAAAAAAATTCGCGACCCACTCAAGATAAAGTTGTATATCTGTATAGCAAATTTAGTACGATCTCTATACGCTCGGCTATCTTATCCTACGAAAAACGCAAATTTTCGTACGGAAGATAATGATCAATAAAAACAAGAATCAGTAATCTCAATGTGTATAACTGAATAGTAATTAAAATAATGCACAAACAACAAAGATAGTTAAAAATACGTTAATTATTGTGAAAACATAACTTTATAATCAATGAGATTTCTGGTATTGGTAATTACCAATGTGGGAACATATATAAAGCAGTTTGTTTTAGTACTTGTCTTTCAAATACAGCAAAGTAGAAAAAGCATGTTCTCATAAACACGAAGTGTTGAATTTCATCAAAGACCTCAAAGCTGATTTAAATATTTCTGGATATTCTGTTTGTATATTGATCTAAAAGGAAATTAAGGATTTTCCTTTGAAATATTATTTCCTGTTGAAATTGTCATATCTTTTTAAACAGATGAAATAAAAGATACATTTTGAAGACAAAACACGACTGTTCCGCGACCCACCAAAACAACTGCCGCGGCCCACCAGTGGGTCGAGACCCATAGATTGGGAACCGCTGCTCTAGAAAATGCAATGGATAATTTCAATATCTCAGGTAATCAAAATCTCACATTTTTAGACATTCACGCTTATAGATGCTTATGTAGGGAGTGGGCAATACAAGACCCGATTATGACTAATTGGGGTCCTGGGCAAAGATAAATTAGCCCCCCCCCCTTTCGAATCATTGCAGCGTTATTCAAATAGAATTAATGGTCACTCATAAGTGTATATTTTCGCATCTTGGACATAAGTAGAAGAAAATTTTTAGCTCCGTTAATTCTAAATTAAATACCTTAATTAATAAAAGCACACTTTTTTTCCCTTAGTGCAGAACAGAACTCTTTTATATGATTTCATTACATTGATGCATTACTTTAAGATGAATTGTAAAAAGAGAATAAGTATTTTATAATTTAATGTATAGATTTGGGGGCCCCTTAAGACCCGTGGGCCCATGGGTAAAGTCCCGATTTGCCCATGCGGTGTTAAGGGCCTGGGGCAATAAAAGATTGGGAACCACTGCTCTAAGTCATAGTAAATATCCAAACCCAAACCCAAACACGGCAAGAAGTGAAAGCACTCACCTTGCTTTTCCTTTTTACCGAAGACGTGCGTTCTGGCGAAACCAAACCAGATTCTTCCGTAAATTGTGAACTAATGGTGATCTCGATGTATCCTACTAACCCAATGGAAAAATCGTCTGCCAGGGAATTTCACCCACCGAGATGAGGGGGAAAAGTGGAAAAAGTAACTCCAATGGCATTGACCGCGAAAACCGCTTCCCTTCGCACTGATAGAAGAAAGTGTGTTCCTTTATTTTGCAACAGATGCCGTATCTTCCCACTAGCCGCCATTTTGTTTCCCTATTATTTCTAACAAATTGTTATTTTTATTATTATTTTGCAATTATTTTTTGGTGAAAAACAAAATAAATATTTTTGAAGCTTATGCATACTAAAATATTTATTTCCACTTTACTTGAATGTTTTACAAAATAAATGATTAATTAAATCAAACGATTTTTACTATTAAAAATTTGCTCTTTCAATCTTTGAGTTTCAACAGTAGATTGTCTTGTTTAATTTCATATCATTTTTTGAAATGTATGATTCAATCAATAAATAATCACTTCAGTTGCATTTTGTAGTTTAAGGTTAAATAATAATGTATGAGAAATAACCAGGAAACAAAATGGCGGCTCGCGGGAAAATACGGCATCTAAGCCTTTTTTTATGATGGTCTACAATTATGGGAGTGATATAGTGGTCCCTCACTTTTTCCTTGTTGGATATAACATAAGCGGTGTGCCCGAAGCGTTGATATCTATAAGGATATAGTATAGTGAGCATTATTTTATGTTATTTTATTTATTTTTTTGGTAAAAAATGTATCACTAACAAGCTGAAACAGGATTTAGTTTTGGAGGAAGGTCCGATTTTCTCGATGATTCTAACAAGAATTCTTAAAATAGTACAGCCTGCTAAAGAAAGAAAAAAACATACGTCTAGCATAGATTCTGAAACACTTTCCAATACAGTCAGCATAATATAACAAAACCGTTTAATAAGTTGAAATATGATACCTAATTTCAGTGTTGAATTCAGGGTGTGTCCGGGGAGGAGATATCCCCCCCGGAGCAATAAAATGTCCCCCCTCGGAAAATTTGAAAATTTGCATTTTCAACGATCAAAAAGTACTATCCCCCCCCCCCCCGGAACTCAATAATGTCCCTCCCAGAGAAAAGTGCCTGAATTCAACACTGCCTAATTTAACCTCTCAGAAACGCATAGCACATTTCAAAACCAAATTTCAACAATTCTCATCTATAGTCGGAAAATTATTCGAATTCTTTGAGTAGTCCTGTATATGCTATAAAGATATGTATCTATTAGCTACGTGCATGCAAAAAAAAAAAAAAAAAAAAAAAATAGTTTAATTAGGAAATACATAGCTCAGTTGAAAACACCCTTTCAGCAATTCCAGCTAGGTAAGTGAATTCCATTGTGCCACCCTGTATACAAAGTATATAATTTATATGCAGCGAGTAACATGCAAAAAATTAGTTCAATTTAAAAGCGCATATCGAAATTCGAAAGTCATGTCCAACAATTTTTGCTCAAAGACAGCCTTGTAATCGTTTTATTTTGTGTGTCCCTATAAATAGATAATAATTGATATGAATATCCTATTCTAATAGTATCTGTCTTATAGTGAAATTCAGTGATTTATATCGATTTCAGTTGAACACCATTTTAAAAAAAAAAGGTCATTAAATTATACTGCAAACTATTTTCCCTATGGACCATAGTGTAACACAGGGCTGTCCAACGCGGCGCCCTTCGAAGATTTTCTTGGCGCCCTTTTGAAGATTTCGTATTAAACCTTTTATAAGTAAAATTTCATCATAAAGAATGATTTCTTTAAAATCATCACTATTTATATCAGAGATATTTTCAAAATTTCTAAATATATATTAAAAATCATAAACATACTTAGAAAACTTAATGATGCATACTTTTACGATTTGTAGTTATTGTTTATAAGCTGTAAATATGATGTTTAAATATGGTAATTATTAGAAATAGATCTTTTTAATACTTAAGACTTAGCATAAATATAAGCGTTTTTCAAGTTCTCATCTCTTTCCTGCTTTTTTGAAGAGATATATATGTGCATGAAATTTAAGTTTTTTCTTTTTGCTATTGTCACACTGGTCCACTGGTTGTTTTTCACGAACTATAGAGGGGTTAAATTTCTCCTACTCGACATTTGATTTTTTTTTTCAATTTGCTTAATAAAATCAATAAAATACAACAGATCGATTTCCAGCTATGAAAGCAATTCCACAGATTACCACTGTGGAATCACCCACATGGATTGGTCATTTATTATCATGTCCGTCCTTATTTATTTTTCTTTTATTTATTTATTTATTTTTTTTTTTATATAAAATTATGTTTAGGTCTTCAACATAAATCAAAAGGTATTTTTACATCCTAAAAGAAGTCTAGAAATATCTCGGATTTTCATCTTTTTTTTTTTTTTTTTTTTTTTTTATTGTTGTTACTATAGGTGTGATTATAGTTTCAGGCATCTTACCTACAACCATTTTTTGTAGACCTCTCATAGAAAAAGTTATAATTTGAAATTTAATACATTCAACTGCCTAACTGTAGGGATTTTTTGTCTACAACAATAAAATTTATTTGAATTATGTTAAGACGTGCGTACATACTAATATTGTGCGATAATAGTGCCGCATGTTTTCAACAGAATTCTTTCGAGTGTCTTTGTAAATGAACTATTAATACCACACTCTTCATATTCAATACCAAACATGTCATGGTAAATATAAATGTACATGAATTGCATGAAGTTAAGATGAAGATGTCTAGTGATACTAACTTTTGAAAAATATTGAATTGGCTCAAAAATATTTTTGTAAAATGGTGTGACCAGTTTATTTTATTATTATTATTATTATTATTATTATTATTATTATTATTATTATTATTATTATTGAAGGGTTGACAGATGATGAAAGATGAGAATTTTAAGTCACGTTATGTTTTAATAAAGTTGCAATTTTGTTGAATTATATTTTCATGCGTTTTTTCTTATGAAGACGCTGGTATTTATTGCAAATGTAATGATAACATGAGTATGACTACAAAATGAATTAGCAGAAAGTTAAACATGGAGAAAAACATTTCAGTCTTTGGGATTAATGGGTGTCAATCGGAGAACTGAAACACATGGTCATTGATAAAATAAATTTTAATCGAAGGCGAAAAATGAATAATAAAATAATAACGAAATAAACAAGTAGACCAATAAAAATTGGGTATGCTATGATTCAAAATTATTGGGTGGGCTCGAGCCTCACGGGCCCATATAAGTTTTCGCCATTGAAGAAGATACACATAGCGGAGGATCATTTTAAAATTCAGACCGTCCTTATATTGTGTATCTTATTAATCGTGTGCTATATTTATCTATGTATTAGTTTAAACGACCGGCCTAAGACGGTAGGTAAAAATCGTCGTTTTCTGTTAAAACTTTAAATAAAAATATTCACATACTATTATTCCGTAACCGTGCTATGTTTAAAAGAAATCATAAAAAGTCAGTAAACTGAAATATTACTTTCAAACATATACATTTTTGAAAAATAAATTTTTTGCTTATTATTTTGAAATTGCGTTTTTACTTGTTTCAATAACGGCAATGAAGCATACGTAATCTACTTATAATAAAATGCGTTCTGGAGAGGTGTGTGGAACGGTTCCAGGATTCGCCACTCCTATCTGTGAATGGACTCTAGCAATACACTACGTTAGGCTTAATGGAAAACAAATGCAGACATATGACAGCTAAAAGATAATTTCTTTTACTTAAAATAACATTTAAACAGCATATTTTTCTATACAACATGTATATCATATCCAATTATAATGTATTAGGCTCCAAATTAAAAATAAGTAATTGTAAACATCAGATTACGATATAAACAAACGAACTCTGTTGCCATTCAGATTTTCCAAATCTTGAAACAAATGAATGACTCTTTGAACGCATTATTAAAAAAAAAAAAAAAGAATACACGTCAATTATCTAATTCTGTTCTTAAAATATTTATAAAATCATATTAAACTCTTTAAATAATTTGATTTTGTTTCTTTTTGCAATCATCTATTGGCAAATAATATAAAGAATCGAACTTTGTAAATAAACACGAGTTAATGTTCGGCATATCAAAAAGTTAATGTGATATTTTCGGAAATTACATTTCACTTTGCTTATAATTAATAGAGATCTAAATCAGAAGCATGCATTTTTAAGAACTTTTCACTGTTTCTTAAAATGCAGAATTCTGATTGGTTAGTCACGTTTCGCTATCAGCGAAAGTAGCCTGGATCGTAGCCTGGAAAAATGTAGTGAATCAATCACGTTTGAGAATCGTTCAATCAAAATTATTTGTACTTGAGAACGCACGTGTGTTTGTTGATCTTTTTGAATACCTACGTAGACACCAAAATGGCAACCTTTTCATAGGCCGACATGTCTGCCTTCCGTCACGTGACGGAGGGCAGATTTAGCACGCCAAACCGGTTTTTCTCCCGCCGAAACTCATATTGCTATGTTTGTCTTGAATTGGACCGCACTTCTTCTTCTTTTCTCTTTGTGAAATCTGAAAGTTGCCAATAAAGCGATCACCGCCAAAAAACAGCATCTTTTCGCCAAAGATGTTGGATTCGAAACCATGTCGAGATAACAATGGGATTTGGCGTCTACGTATATGAGAAAGTCAATGGTTTATATATATTTTCAAGTAAATCGTTGTTTCTGAAATTTAACGATAATTTTAGCAATGCCTGATGAAAATAACGAAACGCCGATTGAACGTAGACGGCGATTAGCTCGCGAAAGAAAATCGAGATGGCAATACTCGAAAAATACTCGAATTTTATCAAAAAATCGTGTAATATACCTAAATTTTGCAGAAAAATTGTCCGAAAATACGCGAATTTTGAAGAGAAATCCGGGAAAATATCAAAATTTTGTAGAAAAATCGGGGAAAATACGCACATTTTGTCCAAAAATAGCCGAAAATAGGCGAATCTTAACGAAAGATCGTGAGAAATACGAGAATTTTGACGAAAGATCAAGGAAAATACGCGAATTCTGTCAAAAAATCGCGGAAAATACGAGAATTTTGTCGAAAAATCGGGGAAAATACGCGAAATTTGTCGAAAAATCAAGGGAAATAAAGAAATTTTCTCGAAAAATCAAGGGAAATAAACGAATTTTCTCGAAAGATAGTCGAAAATATGCGAATTTTCTTGAAAAACTTGCTATTTTCAAAATAAAACTGCTATTTTTTAAAAAAAGTTGTTTTGTTTATATTAACTGCGTATAGATAGCGCCAAATCCAAATTTAAAAAACAAAACACAAAGCTTCTTAATTCATGCCTAAAAGCATCGAACTAAAAGTATCATATGCCCATGATTACTACCATGATTACCACTGCCGAATCATACTTTTAATAAAAATAATGTATTTTAAAATTTAAAATGCTTCAATATTTAATTTTAATACTTTGTGAAATCTTCAGAAATTGAGTTTCATTTTGCTAATTATTATTATCGTTATTGTAATAAATACTGCTCTTTGTTTTGAAATTAAAATTTGTTCAAAAACTAAATATCAAGTTAAAAAAAAATTTTTAAAAACTTTATAATTTGTATTTGTAGAAATCTATTGTTATTTTTAAAATGTGCTTTTCTACAATACAAACTCTTCAATACTAAAATCTTCATTCTGTTTGTATTATTATGAAAATAAAATGCAAATGAAAATTCCGTCATTTTTGACGGGGTTGTTATACTAGTATAATAATAATTTACTTTATGTTTTTTATCGTAAACATTTTCTCAAATGAGTTATATGAACCAAACTAATGCAGTAAATCTAATTGATAAAATTTTACAGTGAAATTTCATTTCACGATAAAAAGTAAACAAACTCCTTTTCAGATGATATTTTTAAATTATTCCTTTTTCGCTAAGATGAAATTGCTGACAGCGGCTTCTTTTAATTTTGACGCCATGTTATTTTTTAGATTTTCATCTATAGTTTTGAGTTTTGGTTTACTGAAATAGCTTTCAAGATAATTCTTGAACTATGTCTATCAGTTATAAGAAAAAGGTTCCACCAAACTCATTTTTTTTTAAATTATATATTCAAAGATTATTCAAGGGCATATTCTATTAATTATAACACGTTTATTTTTTTTTTTTTTTAGTTTTCAAACATTTTAAAGTACATACTCCCTATACCAGGGCTACCAAATGGTCCGCGAACACCAATATTTTTTAACAGAAAAATTCATAATAGGTTTCTACTGCCATTTTTGCTAAAACTAACTTCCGAAGCCGATTTCTGTGCAATTTGCAAGAAAAATATAAAAGGAAAATCTTCCTAAGAAAATAATGATGTTCAGTTGGCGGACCATTTGGGAACTCTACTATACAAAATGCCAAGTTTAAAATTATGCGATGGTAAGAAGTAATTAAGTTTAAAAAAAAAAAGAATTAATAATTCATCAAATATTTTTTTCCAAAACAAATTAAACACACAAATGTAAAATAAACAAACAAAAGACTATATTTATTACTTTAATACATAGAAAACAGAGTAGTTTTATGTAATCTTGGTGATGTGATAAATCGCCAAATATTCTTCTCATTGATCATTCATGTTGCATTAATTTCACTTAAAATACAAAGCTTTAGCCCATTTCATTTTAAAAACATAACTTTTATTTTAAGTTCATACATTCAAAATACATATATTGCATAGAATTAAAATACAAACGCTTTACTTATTCCGTTTAACCCTTTAACGGACAAAACATTTTCATTGCTAAGATGTTGAAATAAATGAATGACACCAATAATAGCGAATAAATATTTTTTGCAAGTAAGAAAGAGTAAATTTTCACATACATAATAAAATGGATTTTTTAAAATTAAAATTCCGGTGTCGTTATGGCATATCGGAATTGAAATTTTGTGGTTTCGTAGAGAAACCAATGAACGTTAAAGGGTTAAAACAGATAACAATATTAATAAATACCATAGTATTTTATTTCAACTTTAAAGTGGTGTTTCTAAATCACATACTCAAAAAATAATTATTATTGACAAAAAAGAAATCCTGTTATTGGGAGATTTGCCCATGGATAACATAAAAGTATCGAAAATAGAGTTGAGTTTTCTAAGAGTGCACTTAAATTATAAACTCATTGGTTCATAGGTAAATGATGTCAAATGTATATTCACACTACAGGTGTTAAAATATTCAATGCGCGAAAGTTTTTTAATTTTTATCATTGAATTTTTAAAAATGTATGACTTACTACGCATTGTTCACATTTGTAAAATTTAATCATATTTTCTGAAATGCACGTTTGTTTCTATTAGTAATATGTTGTTGGTGGCGGATTATTTTTAATTTAGAACGTAAAAAAATTATATTTGTAAAATTTTAAAGTTTTAGAGAGGATGAAGTATATATGAAATGCAACGTGGATTATTTCCATAAGCTGAACAATTTCATAATTTTCGGCATGGGAATGATAACCTTGATGTGTTTATTTTTTTTCCAGAAGATGAACGCGACCCGGAATCGTTACTTTAGCATATTATGTAAATGGATAACATTGTGTTGATGTGCTGCTAACAATGTGGCTAACATTGTGTGTCTGTTGTCTATCTAAAAATGAGAAAATGTGGTGATGAGATTTGAAAATTATAAAGAATTATCCCAAATATTTTCTTGTAAAGATAAACTGTGGATAAGTACTGTGGCTTTTGTGTAAAAAAAATTATTGTTAAAATAGTTAAATTTTGTGAATTTAATGTTATTGTTACAATCTTTATTGCTAAAGATATTAAAATTTTCGACATTGAAAAACAGAAAAAAAGGTTAAAAGAAATGAACTATTTCATGATCATTTCAACCATTTTAAATAATCAGTATATTATACCTCTGACAATAAAGTTCGGTGAATAGTCCTGTAACATTAATGTAGATGAAATATTAACGAAAGTTACCATGCCATCCTTCGAAATAGTCACTTCTCCTAACTATGCACCACTGAGAACTGTTATACATGTCCTAGGGATGTTCTTCTTTTGGGATGGAGTTCAAAAGCTTCGTCACGTTTCGTTGGATGTCAGCAATATGGTCAAATCTCTTTCAAAGAGAGTTTGAGAGGTGAAAATAGGAAGAAGTCTGGGGGATTGAGATCTGGTGAGTATGGTGGATGTTCAATTTGCACCACCCCTCATGAATTTTTTTCTGTGTCTTGCAAAGGTTAAAACCAAACTTTAAATTGATCTTTTGCTCGTTATTTTTCTATTCTCAGTTAAGAACCAACACATTGAACAAGCACTTAGTAAAGCACGTCTAACACAGAACATAAACACCTCTTAACTGAACAACGGTGGGGGAAGATGGTCAACTTTTGCCTCTATGCAAGTGCAGCGTTTTGTTTCCCCAGTGTTGCCAGATCGGTCGTTCTGAATTCATTCACCGAACTTTTTTGTCAGAGATAGTATGTAGGTAATTCTACTTAACTTTTCAAATGATGCTTTAAATATTCATTTTTTCTCTTCTTCTTTCTGTTTTTCATTATATAAAATTCCAATAATTAAAATATAAATTTCTTAAAATTTAATTATTTTAATGATAAGATTTCTTTTCTAAAATTCCTAGTATTATAGTTAATCACTCCTTAAGAAAATATTTGCGAAAACTGTTTGAAATTTTCTCGTCATTCTTACATCAAACAGAAATGATGAAAAGTATAGTTAATTGCCAGTTCAAAATTGGTAACTTCTGTAAGCAGCCGATAAAACTAAGATGGCTTTCGAATATGCCTTTATTTCCATCAATTTTCATTAAATTTTCAACAAAAATATTATTTTTACAAATTTTTAAAAATAGTAGAAAAATCGATTCTCTCACGTAAGAATCATTCCTTCACATAAGGGAATGAATGACAATTGAGGGAATGATAAAATGTACATTATTAAATTTTAAAATTTGTACGCATTAAATAAAATTAAAGGAAAAAAACATGTTGTCAAAGTATTTCTTCAGAGAAAACTAACACAATACGTTATAGGGAAAAAAAATATTTTTATAAATTTTAAATAAAAGAATGATAACATTATCTTAACACACGTCCAATCTGTCTGTTAAGGGGCTCTTCACTAAAAAAAAAAAAAAAAAAAAAAAAAAAAAAAAAAAAAGACCCGTTCGCTAATGCTAATCCTATGGAAGAAATTTATAAAGATATCTCGGTTGCATTTTGAAATTTTAAATTATTCTTTTTGCATTCTATAGCTAAGATTGCTCTGAATGCAGGCTGTTTTTTATTTTTATTTTTTTTATCTTGTTTACATATATTTTTTACGAGAACGCTTTCATTTTCAGAACTGGTTTGGAAAGAGAAATCACCCTCATAAAAAATATCTGCAAACAAAATCGAAAAAGTTAAAAACGGCCTGCATTCAGATCAATCTCAGCTATCCAATGCAAAAAAAATAATTTAAAAATATTAAAATGCAACCGAGATATCTTTATAAATTTCTTTCATAGGATTAGCATTAGCGAATGAGTCTTCCCATTTCAGTGAAGCAGCCCCTTAAATTATTCCTTAAACACTGGATTACTTCTCCAAAATGGTTGATTTTTTTTATAATTTATTTACAGACAGGTAAGGCTAATAGAGGATGAAGTGAAATATGAGTTACAACCTTTTTTGCCAAATAAAAATTGTTTGTCAATAACTCTAGAAATAATGCCCGGTTTTTCATCAAACTTCATATTCAGTTATTCCTTAACTCCTTAACCCTTTCCGGCACGGGCAAAATCTGTTAGTAAAATGAGAAATTATCGACTGACACCGGAATTCACAAATGAATTCGTTAGATATTTTTAAATCCTTAATTTAGGCTTTTATTGCAAAAGCAAAATTTTACTAAAGTATTATTGGTGCCGTTTGAAAATTTGGAATTAAAATTAGGTATCTCAGGACGGGGCACAGAGTGCCGGAAAGGGTTAATTGGTTTGCCCGAACGCCGTTTGGGCAAGACGAATTTGCTTATTGCATCATTTAAAGCTTTTTGACACCACTATTATTCTAAAGAAATTTTTCATATTATTGAAAAGAATATTTTATTTAAATAATAGTGGTGTGAATACGCTATTTTCAGTTTATTGAATAGAAAAGAATTAACCAGTTAAGGGGTTAAAAAGACTTGGTGTTGTTTACATTTTTGTGTAAATCGTCCAACCGGTCGCGGTATTGTGCTGCATTTTTAACAATTTCCGGCGTAGAAATATCTCAAGAACTAATGCACGGATTTTCATCAAACCTTAAATTTAGTTAGATGTTGACATAAGTTGTTGCAAATTTGGTTTCGGCGTAAAAACAACACAACAAGTCGCTGCTAAGCTATTATTTGCATGATTTACGTTATTTTTGAGATAGTCACATCTCAAAACAGGGAATTTCTAATCATTATATTTCCTATAGACTACCATTTAGTTTTGGTACTACGTGATAGCGAATTTTGAAATAGTAACACGGATATGAGATGGACGACAGTTTTGGGAATGCCAAATCCGACTTGTTAATCTGTGTAATGTGCTCAATACGTGTTTTCAAATTTTAATTTCAGCATTTATTAAACACTCAGAAATTCAAAAATTCCTTAAATTCTTGCTAACTGCCGCTTTCAAAAGTTTACTTTTGCTGCAAGCAGACGATAAGAGAAGACAACGTTTCAATGGTAAAAATGCTAATCCTTTATAGTCTTAGAACTAGCAACGTTTTCGTCACCTGATTTTATCAAGGCTGGCTGATTTTCTTTATACGTTCTTCCCTTTTATGGTGTAGTACGTTAGCGGGCAGTCTGGCAGTCCGGAGACGTTGGGTTTACCTGTGGGAGAAGGGGTTGTGCAGGTCAAAAAACTTCAAAATTACGTCATTTTATCAAGGCTTATTTTTTAATATGTTCTTCCCCTTAATGGTTTAAAAGTTTGCGGGCGGTCTGGCAGTCGGGAGATGTTGCGTTTAACTATGGAAGAAGGGCTTGTGCAGGTCAAAAAACTTCAAAATTACGTCTTTTTATCAAAGCTCATTTTTACTTTCTTGTATCTTTACAAGAAGAAAGTATTGGATTCATGAAAATTTTCGACTTCCGGTTTTCGACGGATTTATACGTTTTAGAAGGTCCTGAACACGTTTTGCCTATTTTTAGAAAATGTCTCTCTGTATATGACAAAAAATTGTGGGCGCTCTATCTCAAGAACTAATGCTCGAAATTTAATAAAATTTTATATTCAGTTAGACCTTGATATGAATTAGTGCCTATTGATTTTTGGTGAAAATTGGCCGGCAGGTGGCGCTGCTATACTACATTTTTCATGATTTTCAAGATTGCTATATGTCAAGAACTAATGCACAGAATTTTACCAAACTTCAGATTCTGTGACCCCTTGATATACATAGACGCTGATTAAGTTTTGGTGTAAATTGGCCAGCAGGTGGCGCTGCTATGCCACGTTTTTCATGATTTTCATGATAGCTATATCTCAAGAACTAATGCACAGAATTTCACCAAACTTCAGATTCCGCGATACCTTGAAATACATAGCCGCTGATAAGGTTTTGATGTGAACTGCCCTATAGGTGGCGCTGCTATGCTACATTTTGCACGATTTTGGCGATAGCTATATCTCAAGAACTAATGCAGAGAACTTCATCAAATTTTAGATTCTGTTACACTAGAATATATAACATAATTAGACGCTGATTACATTTTGGTATTAACCTTGCAACAGGTGGTGCAGCTATGCTGCATTTTGCACGATTTTTCCGATAGCTATATTTCAACAACCAACGCACAGAATTTCACCAAACTTCAGATTTTGTTACAAAATGACATATAACATAATTACACGATGATTACGTTTTGTTATAAATCCTTCAACTGATGGTGCTGCTGTGCTATATTTTACACGTTTTTTTTTTTAAACTAGCTATATCTCAAGAACTAATGCACAGAATTTCATCAAACTTCAGATTCTTTTACACCATAACATAATTAGACGCTTTTTTACGTTTTGGAATAAATTGTCCAAGATATGGTGTTGCTGTGCTACGTTTTGAAAATTTTTTGCTATAACTATATCTCAAGAACTAATGGACGAAATTCCATCAAATTTCAGATTCTGTTAGATCTTGACATCAATAGATGCTTATTAGGTTTTAGTATAAATTACCCAACATAAGGCACTACTAAGCTCATTTTCTCAGAATATTAATTAAATGTTGCGTTTTAGGCTTTTCGGATACCAGAATCTCATTAGGCTAGGTCAAATGTTCGAGGAAATTCGATAGTGGGTAACTTTGAGGTCACTACGTTTTTTTTTTAATATTAAAATGTATTCATGAGATAGAAGAAAGTATCGGGATTGACACATCCAACTAGTTTTATATGTTCTTCCATTTTGTGATGTAGAACATTAGCGGGCGGTCTGGCAGTCGTGAGACCTTGCGTTTACATGTGGGGAAAGGGATTGTGCAGGAAAAAAACTTCAAAATTACGTCATTTTATCATGGCATTATTTTTTTTCTTTTATATATATATATATATGTTCTTCCCTTTTATGATGTAATACATTAGCGGGCGGCTTGGCAGTCCGGAGACGTTGCGTTTACCTGGGGAAAAGGGGTTTTGCAGGTCAAAAAATTTCAAAATTACGTCATTTTAGCAGGATTATTGTTTGTGATGTTTGTTTTTACTAACTATTTGTGATATTAATCCATTATTGCCAGATGTTACCAATGTCGCTAAGACACAGCCAGATCCACATTTATAGATAACATATTACACTTTTGCTAGCAGACAACTTATAATTAATTTGTCAGATATAAATTCGGTTGCAAAGTTAATGCCAGACGGCTTTAAATTTGGCAACGAAGTGCCTGTTTCAAGAGTGATTTATAGTTTAAAAATTATAAGTCATATTATATCATTTAATCAAGCATAAAAATTACACGATATTACTCTTTGGCTATCAGAAAACCAATAATTAATTTGCCAGATACAAATTCGGTTGCAAAGTTAATGCAATGCGGCTTTAAATACGGCACGAAAGTGCCTGTTTCAACAGTGGTTTTTAGTTAAAAAATTATAAGTCATCTTTACGTCATTTTACAAGCATAAAAATTACAAGATATTACTCTTTGGCTAGCAGAGAACCTATAATTAATTTCCCAAATATAAATTCGGCTGCAAAGTTAATGCCGGACGGCTTTAAATTTGGCAACGAAAGTGCTTGTTTCAAGAGTGGTTTATAGTTTAAAAATTATAAGTTATCTTTACGTCATTTTATCAAGCATAAAAATTATAAGATATTACTCTTTGGCTATCTGACAACCTATAAATAATTTGCCACACTCAAATTCAGTTTCAAAGTTAATGCTAGACGGCTTCAACTTATGACTTAAAACATTTTTGAAACCGGCACTCTTGTCGTCTTTTTTAAAGCCGTGTGGCAATAATTTTGCAACCGAATTTATGTCTGACAAATTAATTATAGATTGTCTGCTAGCCAAAGAGTAATATCTTGCAATTTTTATGCTTGATCCTTAATGATTTACAATCCTTTATTAGCCTAGGGGAAGGGGATCGTCTCTCTCCCCTAGATCCGAAATTGAGAACCGATCTGGACAATCAAGGCTCATCGGCAAGATATCAAGGTCTTTTCAAAGTCCAAAGTAAATTGAATACAAACATTGAACAAACTTAACAAGAGATTAGAACTACAGCTCATATTCAAAATATTAGAATAATTACCTTTTTTTTAGAAATTGAAAATATCGTTTGGTAATTTAATGTCTTTTAATGAAAATATGCAAACGATATTTTTATTAAGAACTTATTGTTGATTAAACTTACTTGTTATCGTAAATTTAATATCATTTTTGAAAAGATTAATTGCAAAAAAAATTATTTTGAAAAGTCAAAATATTAGAATATTTATTCAAGTGGTTCAAAATATTAGAATATTTCACATTAATTCTCCTTTAATTATTACCAATTCTTAACTGGTGGCATCATTGATTAAATTCAGACTATTTTATTTAAAATCAGTATTATTTTTTGCAGTTTGTTTCTTTTTCGTCTTAAAATGGGCCGTGTGAGTGATATTCCTGAATCTACTAAACTTCGTATGGTTGATTTGTATCGGCACGGTAAAAATCAATGTTTTATAGCGAATTATTTACATTGTTCGCAATCGAGCGTTAGTAATATACTAACACAATATTCAAAAATTGGAAAATTTCAAAATAATCGCCGAAATGGTGGCCGAAAACCAAAATAATCTGCTAGAGATGACAGGAAACTGAAGCGTATAGTTAAGAAAAACCGTTTTAAAAGTGTGCGATTCTTGCACCGAAAATGGAAAGAAGAAGGAGTTGAAGTTTCTACATCGACAACATTAAGACGTCTCCATAAATTTAAATTTGAATCTCGTGTACCGAAAACAAAACCTCTCATGACTGCAAGACAAAAGCGTATAAGATTGAATTGGTGTAAATCAAGACGTTTATGGAGCAATGAAGATTGGAAAAATATATTATTTAGTGATGAAAGTATGTTTTGTGTTTCATATGGTAATCAAGGTATTCGAGTTTGGAGAATGAAGCAAGAAGCATTTGATAAAGAATGCCTTAAACGTTCCGTAAAATTTGCTGCTAGTGTCATGGTTTGGGGTTATATGAATGCAGAAGGACCTGGAAAGTTATGCATCGTCTACGAAAAGGTTAATTCTCTGATATATCAAGAAATTTTAGAATATTACATGATTCCATCATCAGAAGATTTATTTGAAGATGATTTCATCTTTCAACAAGATTTAGCGTCCCCGCATACCTCGGTGTCAACTAAGAATTGGTTCCGCCAACGCAACATTAAGGTACTTCCTTGGCCACCAAATTCACCAGATCTTAATCCCATCGAAAACTTATGAAAAAACTTCAAGAAAATCCTCTTTCATGTAAAACTGAGTTAGTGGCAGGTATAAAGTCTATTTGGGCTAATATTGATAGAAATGTTTGTAAACACCTTGTATATAGTATGCAAGATCGATTGTACGCTGTTATGAAAGCTAAAGGGGATGCTACAAAATATTAACTACCATTTACTTCATATTCATAAGGTAATATTGTTGCGTAAAATAAAATATTCTAACATTTTGAACCAATCTAAATTTTATTCTAATATTTTGGTGTGTTTAAGGAAGCTGTATACCTAATTTATTGTGCTGTATTTTATATTTTATAAATGTTTAAATCTTATCTAAACATTCCAGATTTAATTTATAAGAAATTTAATTGCATTTACTTAGTATAAAAAATAAATAAATGACAAATAATTCTTTCTTATTACTTTTTCTCAATTATTCTAATATTTTGAATATGAGCTGTAGTAAATCTACAGATCAGGAGCCTCAACGCCAGCTTTGCGCATCTTTTTTTAAGCACACTTTGGGTAATATTCAACTTCCTGGAAACTGTAATTTAAAATTTTCAAATTACGTAATTATTTATAACAATAAAATAAGAATAAGAAGTTTTCAACCATCAAAAGCGTAAATTAAAGAGTTAGTTATGCTAGGATATTCTGAAATTTTTATGATCTATTATTTTTGTTTTTTTATTATAACATAGTAGATTTCTTCAGTGGGGGCTCCGCCCCCCTGAACCCCCCGTAGTCTCATTAAATTTAAATTTGTAACTTTCTATCAATTTGCTAATGGTTATCGTATATCTTGTATTTCTTTATACATTTTGAATTATAAGGATAAGTAACAGTTTTAATAAGCAATTTTCATTATCCTCATACTTTTACACACCTGCCCACCACAAACATTATATCTGATGTATCAGGAACTTTTGAAAGTGTAAACTCAGTAATCTAGGGTTTTACAATTTTGTTTCCGAAAAAAAGAAGTTTTGATTGCATTTTTGTGGCAGTTATCGCGGACAGACAGACAGAAGAACAGACTGACAGGCGGAAAACAATAAATTTTGTGTCGATAAAAAAAGCATTCACTAAAGTTTCGGCAATGACGTCATTATTCATGAGTTATTGCTATCCATGTTTCTTGTATTTTTAACGACTATAATAAAATACCTGTTTTATTTGAACTATGACGTCAAATTTTACCAAGTGAAATATTGGTTTAAAATATAATTATTTGTTATTTCTTTTACTTCTAATTATGTCCCCATTTTTGTCAGAAAAATTCTTATTAACGAAACAAATTTCCGTGTTTAATATTTAACAAAGTACTATATTTATTTTTATTTTTATTCTGACATCATGTTTATTTTTTTATTTATTTATTTATTTTTTATTTTTTTGTTTTTTTTGTTTAATTTTTCGAATGGAAATTGCTCAATTGAAACTTATTGCCGTTGAAAAATTATTCCAGATTTCGAATTTTTTTGGCAACGATAAAAGAAATTGGTTAAATTTTATCTAAAAAATTGCGATTGATTCTGTATGAAAAAGAAAGAAATTTTGAATTATTAAAGAAAATATTTGAATAAAATTTATAAAACAATATTAAATAACCCTATGTTCTGTTCTGGGTTATGTTATATTTATACGCAAAGATACAAAGACATTAATTAATTCATTAGTTTTGACGCTGACTTCATTTAAATTTTCGTACACGCATTCAAATTTATAACATTATAAAAATAAGGATTAGGATGAATGGTTGCTTAGCAATCATTAAGAGAAAATAAAGAAAATGAAATAAATACATTTGAAATAAGTAAATCTCTGAAACAAATCAGTTTATATTATTGGAAAACATTCATAAAAAAATCTCCAAAATTTACAGTAATAACTTTAAAAATCTGACAAATACGCAGACAAAATTTCAAAACAATACGAATAATTTAACTGGTAAATTTCAGTATCCATTTATCACATTGAATTCCATTAATGAAATGTGTCATTTTCTCTCAAGGAAAAAAATTTAAAAATCATTGGATTTGCCATAGAAAAGCATTATTGCGCAAAATAAAATATTCTATATTTTCCGATCGAATGAATCAAATCTAACAAAAAACTATACAGCTTAATTCCAGTGCCTCACTAACATACCCACTTAATTTCAAGCCAACCGGATGTTTTTTGCATTAGTTATCGCGGAACAGACAGACTGACAGACAGAAACCAAAAAATTTCGTGTCTCCAAAATAAGCCTTCACTGACGTTTCGGAAATAAGTCATCTGTTAAGATAAAATAATTAAGCAAACACAACTATTTTGTTTATATAAGTAATGTGTACTAGAATACATATTTGGGTATATTTGGCTATACACTATTATTTCTCAAAATAACAAACTTTTGTAAAAGATTTCATGAAGTGTTTAAAGTGCTTCGTAATCTATGCTTAACGCATGATTTTTCTTACTTGTTGTGAATTCTGCCCACTTATGTATTATGTTTTTTGCCCGCTTTGACAATATGTGTGCTCGTTTAGAGACTTTGTGACTTACTTGTTTAATTTTTTTAGCAGAGAATTGTAATCATAATACATTAAATGCATCTGCTAGTGCAATACAAATTGTTTAAAAAAAGAATTGAGCTATCAAAAATATAAAAATTACGTACTTTCTATTTCGAAAGAAATTTCCCTTTATATTAAACAAGTCAGAAAAATCATGCGTTAATCATGGATTATGAAGCACTTTCCAACACTTCATGAAATCTTTAACAATACTTCTTTAATTAGGGAAATAAGGGGTATATAGCCAAATATGTATTCCAATGTTTTTGAACAACCCTGTATTTGATCTGTCAGTTGATATACACATTATATAATGGGAAAATTTAGTTTAGCTAGAAAAAAGCTTAAAATTCTTTTTGAGCAATTTGCACTAATAAATGGAAAACATACTTGAAAACTTTTTTTCAGCCCTGTAGTTTACCTTGTACCTTTATTACACGTTAGTAAGAAGCTAAAATTAATTTTAAAATAAAACATTCTTAAAACAACTGAAATCACATTGTTATAAATTACCATTCATAGGTGCATACGATTTTCATAAAATTTGAAATGACTCGACATCTAATAATTATATATATTTTATGTTTCAAACTATTCGGTTGGGTAGTTTTTGAGTTGCTACATGCGAACAGAGGGACGGACGGACAGAGAGACGAATGCGCAACTCGGGAACCCGGGATTCTTTTCCCTTCAATTCAAAACAAAAGCGACTTTTCTAAGTATCCGGGATCGGAGGAGATAGCGTTACATACATACATACATACGGTCGGATTTTAATAGTGTAGATTCTTGGTTGTAAATTTTAATTTGCTGACAGATGATTTTCGCTTCTGTTGAAAAAGTTCATTAATGAAACGTCAATGTTTGAAAATATATTTTTAGTTTTAGAAAATTTATTTTAATTTTTATACCATCTGCCCAAATTGAAACTTAATTCTTTTTAACTTTAAAGAAAAAAATAGCTTCAAAAATACATTAATCAGTTTTATTTTCCCCTTTTTTCCGACAAAAAAAAGCCTTCCACTGCTAATTTTTAGTTTTTAATGAAGTTTTTTATCTGTATATAACTTATAATTTAGTATTCGTAAAAAATATTTCTTATCCATTTTAAATATGACGTCATTATTTTTTTAACTCCATGAATTACTGCTATCCATGTCCCGTTTATTTTTAACGACTACTATAAAATACCTCTTTTATTTCAATTATGACGTCATAGTTTACCAAATAAATATTTTATTTAAAATATTTTTATTCCTTTTATTTTTAATTATGTCGCCATATTGACAAAAAAATTCATGTTAACGAAACAAATATCAGTGTTTAATATTTAACAAAAAATAGTATATTTATTTTTATTGCAAATACGACGTCATATTTATTTTTTTCTTTTAAATTTTCCTTAGTTTCAGTTTTCGCATGGAAATTGCTCAATTGAAAATTTATCGTCGCTGAAAAATTAATATTCGAAATTTTGATTTTCTTGGCAACGGAAAGAAAATTGATTAAATTTTATCTAAAAAATGCCGATTGGTTATGCATGAAAAATAATGAAATTCAGAATTATTAACGAAAATATTCGAATAAAATAAATAATACATAGCCTTTGTTCTTTTCTGGCTATAATTATCTATACGCAAAGATACAAAGTTGAAGTTATGCTATTGAAGTTATGTTATTCAAACTTCCGTACACATTTTAAAATTTATAATATTATAAGAATAAGAATTAGGATAAATGGTTGCTTAGCGACTATTAAAAGAAATGAAGAAAACGAAATAAATACATTTGAAATAAGTAAATCTCTAAAACAAATTAGCTTATATTATTGGAACACATTTATAAAAAATGGCCAAGATTTACAGCAATAATTTAAAAAATCTGACATATGCATAGATAAAATTTCAAAACAATATGAATAATTTAAGCCCCGTACTGGCAAATTTCTGTATCCATTTATCGTTGAATTCCATTAATCAAATGAGTCATTTTCTCTCAACGAATAAAAATTTGAAAATCGTTGGATTTGCCATAGAAAAACATTATTGCACAAAATAAAATATTCTATATTTTACGAACGAATTAATAAAATATAACAAAAAACTATACAGCTAAATCCGAGTGCCTTACCAATATACACACTTAATTTCAAGTCTTTCGGATGTTTTTTGCGGTAGTTATCGCGGAACAGACAGACTGACAGAAACCAAAAAATTTCATGTCTCCACAGTAAGCCTTCACTGACGTTTCGGCAATTATCTAGGTCAGGGGGAATTAAAACCATCACCAACATATCTAAACCAGAAAGAAAATTTCGATAAACCGAATAGAGTTCCTTTAACCCCTCCGCGACAGGAGCCTTTTACAAAAATTTTAATGTTTTGTCACCGGTTTTAAAATACAGAAATTTGTGTCTTATTAAATCGAGTTAAACAAGGATTCTTAAGGTCCACGCACATAGCACTAACTTCTTGCGCTAACTTTGATCTTTCGTGTCGGCACTTTGATGTACAAAGTGCTTTTTCAGTGAACTTTTTTGACCCTAATGGGAGAAATCCAACTCGAAATCAGTTGACAGCTTTACGACTGAAGATGGGGGCGAGATAAACTTTCCCTTCCTTTGTCAATTCGGTAGGGTCAGTCCCTCAAAAATCATTTAAAGAGATTTTACCATTGTTTCGTTCGGAAACAAAGATTGATTGATTGCTCTTTTAGTGTAATAAAAACTAGTGCTGTTCGCTCCTAGCCTTAAGCATTTCTGCGGCACGTATACGTGTCGCTTGTCCCCAAGGGGTTAACGAAATGTTATAAATATCACATAAAAGAGGAGACTATGGATTATCCAAGGTCAAATCATCAGTTTTACAATAGAAAGAATTTTTAAAATGGAAAGCGATTTGCTTCACGTAAATACTAACTGCAGGATTTCATCAATCTCAACGGGAGCAGTAGCGTAGCTATGTTTTTTGGCGCCCGGGGCCAGCAAGAAATTTTGCGCCCCCACCCCAATATAGATATATAACAATTTCTCTCAATTTGGCGCCCCTAGGCCTCGGCGCCCGGGGCGGTCGCCCCCCTTGCCCCCCCTCCCCTTAGCTACGCCACTGAACGGGAGAGCAATAAAATTCGCGCAGCACTTTTTCCAAACAATCAACTTCCCCTTAACTAGGCAGGTTAGTGAAAAAGGAAAATATTTTATAATTGCAAGGATATAAAGGCGTTTAATTTTATCAACTATGTCAAAAGAATTTTTCGCGGTGCGAAAATTTGTGTAAGATGAAGGAACAAATAGCTTAGAAAGAAACTTGGCAAGTTTATGAAAAGCAGTACAATATTAGAAACAATAGAATAAAAAGAAAAAAATAGGTTTTAATGGAGCATAAAAATAAACACAATTAGAGAGAAAAGAAACGGCTAACCATTTGATGTTATCATTAAGAAAGCCAGGCTTTTTAAAGACATGCTTAATATATGCTTAGATGCAGGTAAAATGCTTAACAGAAGAATCCTTTTTAAATTTGGAATATGGATCAGAATTAACACACATTCAAAATGGGAAATGTAATCAGATTTACTAAAAAGATCTTTTTTGACCGCCTTTATCAGCCTTAGTATTAAGAAGGTCAGAAGTAGAAATATGTTCATTGAGAGCAGATTTCTTAGAAGAAGAAAAATTAGATTGAAATCTTCACTCAATGAACTTAATTCCGTTCCTGACCACCGATTCTGCTTTCACTAGTTTTACTGTGCAAGATTGTTGCTTATTTATTGAAGGTCCAAGTTCGATGCAGATACCTCACAACTTAGTCTATTGTTTATTAATTTTTTCACCCTTATTCATGTATTAGTCAATCACTTTAAATATATACAGGGTGATTCTAAATTATTTTTACAATAAAAGAGGGGTGATAGTACACATCAAGACAAACAATATTGAATAGGAAACCAAAGGTCCCAAACATTTTCCAAAGCAGATAGTTGCCATTAAAATTTAGGTTCCGAAATTTCGAATAAACATTAAAAACGGAAAGTTGGTCGATTGATTTGCGGTTTTCACTAAAACTATTCTTTATATCGGTATTTTCGTGAAAATAAATTATAAAGATAAATTTCAAAAAATGCCGATAGAAGGCGCTTTAGACTTTGGCGTAACGAACAAGTATTTTTTGCCGTTATTTTTTGCATCTTATTGAATGTTTTCGTAAGCTTAGACTTAAACTTAAATTTTGAGCTCAAAACCTGAATAGTTGGGAGTATTTAAGTAGCACAAACTGAGCTCAGTTCAGAGTGTTCAAATTTCAAATGATTATAATAAACGGAAAAATTGGTCGATTCGTTTGCGGTTTTCGCTAAAACTACTCTTTAAATCAGTATTTTCTTGAAAATAAATTTTAAAGATAAATTTCACAAAATGCCGATTGAGGGCAGCTTAGACTTTGGAATAGCGTACAACTATTTTTAACCGTTATTTTATTTTTTATTTATTTATTTATTTTTTTAATTTCATTAAATGCTTTCAAATGCTTAAACTTAAATTTTGAGCTCAAATTCTGAATCGTTGGAAGTGTTTAAAAAGCGAAAAATTCAACTGTGTTCGAGGGGGGGGGGGGAGATTAAATTTCAACTCTTGAACACACTTCAGTTTGAGCTTCTCAACCCCTCCCAACGATTCAGAATTTGAGGTCAAAATTTAAGTTTAAATCTAAGCTTCCGAAAACATTCAATAAGCTTTTTCAAGCATTTAATTAGATACAAATAATAAAATTAGTTGAATCTGAAGTTTAAAGCTCCCTCTAACGGAATTTTTTGAAATTTATTTTTAAAATTTATTTTCAAGAAGATACTAACTTAAAGAATAGTTTTATTTTAAAGCGCAAACGAATCGACCAATTTTTCCGTTTTCTATAATTATTTGAAATTTGAACCTCCCCCCCCCCCCCCTTGAACACAGTTCAGTTTGCGCTACTTAACCAAAAGAAAAATGAAATTTAAGTCTGAGCTTCCGAAAACATTTAATGAGATGCAAAAACTAACCGCAAAAAGTAGTTCTTCGTTACAACAAAATCTAAAGCGCCCTCTATCCGCATTTTCGGAAATTTATCTTTACAATTTATTTTCAAGAAAATAACAACATAAAGAATAGTTTTAGCGAAAACCGCAAATCAATCGACATATTTTTCCGTTTTTAGATGCGTTTGTAATTATGTAAATACGCAGCACCTATAGTGGTCGTTCAGTCTTGTCCGTCTGTCCGCATATAACAGCGCAAAAACTACCCAACCGAATCGTTTGAAATTTGAAATACATAATTATTACAAAATTTTGTCGAGTTATTTCAAATTTTATGAAAATCGGATGCATAGATCAATCACAGGGGCAATCAAAAATATTCCCCTACATTACGGTCAATGGGGAAAAAAGTTCAAATGCATTTTTAAGGGTGTATTCGAAAAAACGCTTTTCCATCTATAACACCTCGAAATTTTCCGACACAATTTCAGACACATTTTTGGAAGTAGAAACATGAAGCTTGCTGAGGGGATTTTTGAAGAGACGTATAAGGTACCGTGTGATGTCTTTTTACGTTCAATTCATTAGAATTTGACTTATAAAGAACTAGCAGCCTTCGCCCGCTACGCTGGTCAGAACTACGCTGACATCTCATGAACTACTGTAATATTTAAAAGAATTTGTTTAGTACCATTCGATTCAGACTGAAAAAATACACTAAAATATGTTATCAGTTAAAAAAATATCTGTAAATTCTGATTTTTAAGGAATTTTTTTAAAGTTCGTTCTTTTTTTTACCCGCCTTAAAGGTGGAATTTTCAAAAATCCCTTCTTAGCGGCACTCGATGTTATAAGAAGTATTTTTACCCCAATTTTCAAGATTTTTTGTTCGGTAAATTCTTTTGTGCTGTGATTAATACGAAATCCAGACTGTCTTTTATAGATATAGATAAGGATTGAAAATTTCATTTTTTTGCGCCAAAGAAATCGCCAAATTAGGAGAATGTAAAATATCTCATGAACTACTGGATTTAAAAGCATTTGCTTAGTACCAATCGATTCAGCATGAAAAAATACATTTAAATATGTTATCAGTTGAAAAATAACTACAAAAGCCGATTTTTGAGGAATTTTTTTGAAGTTCGTTCTTTTTTTTACCCGCCTTAGGGGTGGAATTTTCGAAAATCCCTTCTTAGCGGCACTCGTCGTTATAAGAAGTATTTTTACCCCAATTTTCAAGATTTTTGGTTCGGTAGATTTTTTTGTGCTGTGATTAATACGAAATCCAGACTTTCTTTTATATATATAGATTACCTTCTCAGTATGACCCATTTTTTCGTTCACAGATCTTCTGCTTCGGAAAAATCGGTTCAAAATGTCGTTTTTGATTGCTTTTTCTGCAATATTTTCGGCATTTATCAAAGAATCGACAAGCACGGCACCTTGTGTGCTAAATAAGACAATTGGCCAGTTTGATGCATTTGAGAGCAAAAATAAATTTAAAAATAAATCAGAAAGTAAGCAGTTTGCATCGAAATACACCCTTAATCGTATGAAATTTAAAATACATAATTATTACATAGTTTTGTCGAGTTATTTCAAATTTTTTGATAATCGGGTGCATATATCAATTATAGGGGCAATCAAAAGTATTCAATTACATTATGGTCAATGGGGAAAAAGTTTCAAATGTATTTTATACGTTTGAAATTTAAAATACATAATTATTACATAATTTTGTCGAGTTATGTAAAATTTTATGAAAATCGGATGCATAGATCAACTACAGGGACAATCAAAAATATTCCGTTACATTACGGTCAATGGGGAAAAATGTTTCAAATGCATTTTAATGGTGTTACACTTATTCGAAATTAATAAAATTTATATGCAACTATAAAGTACATATTATAATATACGTTTTACATAATTTGTGGTGCAAAGAACGCTTGTTATTGATTTACAAGGCCACACAAAAGTATTCCATTACATAATGGTATAAGGAGAACATTGTTTGATGAGCGTTTCAATTATAACTAGCTGCACCCGTCGAAATTCGACAGAAAAGAATATATATTAGATATGATATATATCAGTCTTAGATACACAATAAGATACTGGGCGAAATAAACAATGGCCATCTCTTAAAATAGGGATAACGTAACTTTTCATGATGAAGATACACAAACTTCAGAAAATGACATAAAAATAAGGAAAACAACTCATAAATTATTAAGTTGGACTTACCTTCAGCTACAAATCTTTTTTAATGCGGTATCTAAACCTTAAATTTTATTTAAATGCCAAATTATTTAGGAAGTTAATATAATACCTCAGAAGACGAATTAAAAAATATTTGCATAGTTTATTTTTTCTCCGTTTAAATATCGCTTGGTAACTGTACAATCTATCTATATTATAAAGACCAAATGTATCTGTGCGTAACGCATACGTCATTTTGCGAATGACAACACTTTCCCCTGTAATTTCGGTTTTACAATTTTCGCTACTGCAAATTTTACACTTCTAAACATTGCCCATTTTAAATTTTTACACCGTCATATAGAGAAAAAAATGTACTTTTAAATACAATTTGTTTGAAAGCTGTATCTCAATTTATTTTTGAGATATTAATTTTTTATAGTTTTTAGTACCAATTTTGTAATTGTGGCAACAGAATCACTCAATTATCTTTTAAAATTGAAAAAAAAAAGGTACAAAGTAAAATGCGCAACACTTTTCCACGCAATTTCAGTTTTGCAATTTTCGCTACTGCAAAATTTACATTTCTAAACATCCTTTTCTTTAGTAAATTATATTAGTCAAGATACTAGATTATTTAATTGTAATTTTTCTATTTTTATCTTTTTATTATATTTGCAATTTCTCTTATATTATGGCAGTACTTAGTAAAAATCTCGATCCTGGCAAGATACACAATGCTTCTTTGCAGTGTAGTGCCCGGTACAGGAGCAATAATAGGGTTGCTCCTGGATCGTCATCCAGTTTCCATATACAGGGTGTTCGAAAAGTCTGGAAACGGCCGAATAACTCGAGAAACACATATGAGATTGAAAAACATAAATATACGTGTTAAATATTTTTAAATAAGCTACTCTGTGATACCAAATTTGAGCTTCGAAACCGACCCCCTGGGGGTCAGAGGGGGTCCAACTTTGAAATCTTAAATTATAACCCCCATTATTGCAGATTCGGATTCTACGGACAAAAATACGTAACTTTTGTATTTGATATTTATTTCAAATCTTCGTTTATCACTGTGTAATCGAGCATATTAAATCGATACATATTCCCGCTTTTCCAACGGGATTTTCCCTAATCGAAACTGATTGGGCAGAATTTTTGACGTCAAATTCCTCGTCTTTTGTAGGAATAGCGTTTCCTGAAAATCACCCGTGGCGATTATTTCAATAGTGTTACACTGTTAAAAATTTGACCCACTTGCTGCAGCGTCACTCCACAGCTATTATAGAATATCTCTTTTGTGACCAATGAGAATGCTACATAACACAGTAAAGTAATCGTTTTCTATAAAAGCGGTGGAGTGACGATGCAGCAAAAGGGTCAATTTTTTTACAGTGTACTTTACTGTGTTATGGAACATTCTCATTGGTCATGAAAGAGATATTCTATAAAAGCTGTGGAGTGACGCTACAGCAAATGGATCAAATTTTTAACTGTGTAGCACTACCGAAATAATCGGCACGGGTGATTTTCAGGAAACGCTATTATTGCAAAAGACGAGGAATTTGATGTCATAAATTCTCCCCAATTAGTTTCGATTAGGGAAAATCCCGTTGGAAAAGCCGAAATATGTATCGATTTAATATGCTCAATTACACCGTGATAAACGAGGATTCGAAATAAACATCAAATACAAAAGTTACGTAATCCAAATCTGCAATAAAAAATGGGGGTTATAATTTAAGATTTCGAAGTTGGACCCCCTCTGACCCCCAGGGGGTCGGTTACGAAGGTCAAATTGGGTATCACTGAGTAGCTTATTTAAAAATATTTAACACGCATATTTACGTTTTTCTATCTCATATGTATTTTTCGAGTTATTCGACCGTTTCCAGACTTTTCGGACACCCTGTACATGCTCCTCCTCCGCAATTATATTTTCAGAAATGTTCTGGTATCCGATGTAAAACTTCTCCATCTGCTTCTGAGTCACAAATCGTATCAGATCCTCATATTTCTATTTTTTGTAAGGCTTTTAATGTAATTTATAGTATAAAGTGTAACATTTGCAATTTGAAATATATTGGTGAAACTTCTGGTCCTCTTCATATGCGCATGAATCAACATCGGTCAGATTCTGATAAAAATTTAGCAAAAAATATACAGTCTACTGCTGAAATACAGCATTTTCATAAACATAAATTTAAAAATACTACTATTGAAATAATACAAATTCAGAAAAATGAATCTGAGCGTCTCTATTTAGAGTCTTCATATATGAAATATTATAATACAATTTATCCTTATGGTCTTAATAGTGAGGTTTTTAAAAGATCTGTCAAAGTTTTTTTCATCTATAAATGATACTACAGATTATTCTCCTATTTATCATAGTTTAAATCATCTTATAAATCCTAAAACTACACGTAACAAAAGAGGAAAATGTTCATCTTCTAGTAATACTCCTAAAAACATTATAATTCAACAAATTAATAATCTGCATCGTAATTATTTAAAAAATTACAATTGGTTTCTAATACTTAAATATATTTTTGGAATAAAAAAGAAACATATAGTACAATATTTAAATATTTTTCTCAGTAATACTTACTCTAAACATTTTTCAGATGTTTTTACTTTCTTCTATCTTCAATAGAAGAAAGTATTGTAATCGATTTTTTTTTTCGACTTCCGGTTTTCGACGGATTTACACGTTTTAGGGGTCAGAGATTTCAAAAAACATGTTTTTACAAAATGTCTGTCTGTCCGTGTGTCTGTCTGTATGTGTGTCTGTGTGTGTCTGTATGTCGCCATTCTACCATCAAAGAGTGTATGAAGTTATGCATAGAATTGAACCAAATTTTTTGTGAATGTTTTTGGCTGTGGCAAGCAGGTCCTCTTTCAGTTTTGAAATATTCCGCCGGAAGGGGGCGCTGCAATCGCGATTTATGTGCCATTTTCAATATTGTACCGACCAAAAGTATATGAAGTTATGCATCGAATTGAACCAAATTTTTTTTCTATCTGTATGACTATGGCTAGTTGGTCCTCCCTGAATTTGAAAAAAATCCGCCGGAAGGGGGCGCTGGCAATCGCGATTTTTGTGCCATTTTCAATATTGTACCGACCAAAAGTACATGAAGTTATGCATGGAATTGAATGAAATTTTTTGTGTAAGTGTATGGCTATGGCTAGTTGGATCGCCCTGAATCTGAAAAAAATCCACCGGAAGGGGGCGCTGCAATACCGAATTTTATGCCATTTTCAATATTGCACCACATAAAAGTGTATGAAGTTAGTTCTAGAACTAAACTAAACATTTTGTATATGATTATTTTTTGGTAAGGCAAGTAGGTCCTCCTTGAATTTGAAAAAAAGAAAAAATCTGCTTATCATTCTATCCCATCGTCATATCATTCTAATATCTCATCGACTCATCTCATCGACATATCATTCTCATATCATTCTATCCCATAGTCCATCGGCTCGCGCAGAGACGGAAATTTGTTTTTACTCCGATTAATTGATTGAAGCAGAAATTTAAGATGAAAATCAAAGTTGGCAAGGTATTGAATTAAAGTTATTAAAGCATTAAAATGAGTAACTTTTTTTTAATATTAAAATGTATGTATGAGATAGAAGAAAGTTTTGGGATTGGCACATCCAACTAGTTTATGATCTCATTATGACTCATGTGATACTGTGACTCTTTACAATATAAATTTACTAAAAAAACCTAAAAATCTACAAACTAATACTCAAATGGTAATTACTTTTTCTAATCCAATATTTAATAAAATCAATATTAATTCCATATTAAATGATAAAAACTGTCAATTTCCTATTAATAATATTCATATATCTAAAACCTTTAAGTATCCCATATCTATCGAAAGAACGATTTTTAACTATAATTCTTTCTCTAAATCTTCTTTTGATGCTAGTACATTACCCTGTAAATGCAATAACCCCTCTCTACAAAAATATATAAATAAGGATCATGGACATATTATTACTGGTAATCTTAATCTAGTAGATGATTTACAACTTAGAAGAATTATGGGTTTTGGGACCAAGTACAGAATTCCATCCAAATTAAACATTAAATCTATCATAAAACAATTTACCTATGATATAGATAAGTTTATTTATAAAATTGCAATTTATTATAATAAACCCATTGAATATTTCAATCAATGGAAAATATTAGTTATCGATAAATTAACCAGGTCCTTAAAATATAATATTTCACACCTAGAATATGTAAATACACAGCATCTGTTTAAGCAAATCAATAAATTACAACAAAACTTTGTAATAACTTATGTTGATAAATCTCCTAATAATTATGCAATTATTTGTAAATCTTATTATCATCAACTGCTTAAATCTAGTATATCTAATAACACATTCCAAAAAATTTATGATAACTTACTTGCCAATAATCGTAAAATTAAAGGATTCTATAAATTATTAGACATTAACCCTACTAACTTTAAATATCCTTATCTAGTCCTTATACCCAAATTTCATAAGCATCCTGTTAAATTCAGAACTGTTACAATTGGTTGCAATACTTATAATAATGCTGCTAACAAACTTCTATTAGTAATTCTTAATCGAATATATATTACAAAAAAAAAAAAAAGTGATAATATACATTGCATAAAAAATAGTTATGAACTGGTCCATATTATGAAAAATCTTAAATGTATAAAAAATATCACTACTTATGATTTTAAAGATTTATTTAATAATATCGATTTATCAGATTTACATAATATCATAAATGAGCTTTTTAAAAAATATCAACACGAGTTGGATATATCACATAATATCGATTCTGATTATTTTCATACCTTAACCAATTTCATTATCTATAATAATTTTATCATGCATGATAACAATATATATATTCAAAATGTTGGTATACCACAAGGTGGTAGTACTTCTAGTGTATTATCTGACCTATACTTATATTACTATGAACGTCATTATTTAAATAATAAAATACATTTATATCGATATATAGATGATGTAATTTTAATTGATACTGATAACACCTGTATATCTCAATTCCCAGTTGATTATCCTTCTAATCTAGAACTTTCAAAAAACCTACTTTTTAATAATACAATCAATTTCTTAGATATTAAAATTATATTAAAAGAGAACAAATTTATAACTGATATTTATGACAAAAGGAAAGAATTTAATTTTAAAGTTAATACCTTTACTAATTTTAAATCATGTCTTCATAATTCTGTATATCGTAATATAATACTTAACCATTTATATGGAATAAAATGTCTATGTTCTTCCCATTTAATTAATACTAATATTAAAAAGCTTGTATAAGATTCTATAAATAATGGTTATTCTAAAAAATTCATATATTCTTTAATTTATAATTAGATATTACATGATCTTATAATTAATTCTTTGCGTAAAAAATGTATAAAAAAATTATAAAACATAAAAAAAAATAATAATAAATTAAAAATGTTAAAAAAGTAATAAAAAAAATATATATAGGTTGGTTGGGCGGGTAGATGTTAGAGTACGGAGGAGGGTGGTGTTGTCTGGATAAAAACGAAAAGGTTAATTATTATTAAAAAAAAGAGGGTTATTTATATTAACATTATTTTAACATAAGTTTTAAACTGTTTAATTGACACCAATATATGGATATTTGTCTAGTTATATCTATAGTTAAATAGCTATATTTTAATTATCAAATTAATTTTAATGTTATTGATATAATTCATGGTATTATTATTAATAATATTATTACTATTATTATTATTATTATTTTAAATATTTATTTTATTTTATTTTATTTTATTTTATTTTTTTAATTTTAATTTTTTTAATTTTATTTTATTTTTTTAAATTTTTACTATCCTATATTAAGATAATGAGTTTTTACCATGTAAAGTCACAATAAATGTTACTGATTAAACTAACAAAATGGTATTTTAAGTTATATGTTAATATGAATGTTATCACTTAATTCTAATTTTAATTATTTTATTAATTTAATTTTATGTTAATATCGATTATTAATTATTTTCTCCGGTTAAATTATATTTCCATTCAGCTTTATCTTTTTTGTTTGTTATGGATACTACTAAGTTTACATGTGGATTTAACTATTATTTTTACTTACTTTCAACTTCTTTTTGTAAAATACCAATATATATACTGCTATCATTTCCACGTGCAAAAATAGGGTTAGTTTGTGCTCATGTTACTGACACTATTTGCTGCACGCTATTGTTTTAATATATATATATATATATATTTTCATTTTTTCAACTATTTATTACTCTGTTCCTTGTTTAATAATTTGTTTTTTGTGTGATGGTAGCCCCAAATACGTATTATTTTGCTATTTCATGGCTAATACGTGGATGAAACCGCACACTTCATTTGTAGTTCCAGAGCATTTGGGGCCTGATGATTCTGCTCTGTGGACTACGAATTACATTTGCATTCATTTTATTTATTTATTTATTCAGATCTACTCGTTTCACTATTTTTTTTTTAAATTACAATTTCATTCAATTCTAATTCTTTGTTTTGGTTTATTGTTTTATTAATAAAATCCATTGGTGAATCTTGTTTACTTTTAATGGTATTATATATATATATATATATATACATATATATATGGTTTTTGTGTGCCGGTAGCCCCAAATACGTATTATTTTGCTATTTCATGGCTAATACGTGGATGAAACCGCACACTTCATTTGTAGTTCCAGAGCATTTGGGGCCTGATGATTCTGCTCTGTGGACTACAAATTACATTTGCATTCATTTTATTTATTTATTTATTCAGATCTACTCGTTTCACTATTTTTTTTTTAATTACAATTTCATTCAATTCTAATTCTTTGTTTTGGTTTATTGTTTTATTGATAAAATCCATTGGTGAATCTTGTTTACTTTTAATGGTATTATATATATATATATATATATATATATATATATATGGTTTTTGTGTGCCGGAGCCCCAAATACGTATTATTTTGCTATTTCACGGCTAATACGTGGATGAAACCGCACACTTCATTTGTAGTTCCAGAGCATTTGGGGCCTGATGATTCTGCTCTGGGGACTACAAATTACATTTGCATTCATTTTATTTATTTATTTTTTCAGATATACTCGTTTCACTATTTTTATTTATTTTTATTACAATTCCATTCAATTCTAATTCTTCGTTTTGGTTTATTGTTTTATTGATAAAATCCATTGGTGAATCTTGTTTACTTTTAATGGTATTATATATATATATATATATATATATATATAATTTTTAGCACTGATTCTGTAATTGTGGCAACAGAAACATTCAATCTTCTCTTAAAATTGAAAAATGCACGGATTGTAATAAAAATGTATATAGTATAGTTTGATAGGTAGTCCCTGATATAAACTGATGCTGATCAGGTTTTGGTGTTAATCGCTCAAAAGGTGGCGCTGCTATGCTTCATTTTTTATGATTTACGCAACAGCTGTATCTCA
Organism: Maratus speculifer; assembly: GCA_964019185.1. Classification (NCBI taxonomy): domain Eukaryota; kingdom Metazoa; phylum Arthropoda; class Arachnida; order Araneae; family Salticidae; genus Maratus; species Maratus speculifer. The sequence continues at coordinate 155,777,174 of OZ025301.1, read as the reverse complement.
AGAACTAGTGGACGGATTCTAATAAAAATTTAGTTTTAGGTAGTCCTTGATATAAATTGATGCTCATCAGTTTTTGGTGTAAATTGCTCAACAGGTGGCGCTGTTATGCTGCATTTTTTACGGTTTACGCAACAGCTGTATCTTAAGAATTACGCATGGATTGTAATAAAAATTATATTTAGGTAGTCCCTGATATAAATTGATGCTGATCAGTTTTTGGTGTAAATCGCTCAACAGGTGGCGCTGTTATGCTGCAATGTTTTACGGTTTATGCAATATCAGTGTGGTGGTTACTCGATAACCCCCCATATGTTTAGTATAATTCAATTTTATTAGCCATTTTATTTCATATTACCTTCCTTTTTATTAATGTTCTCAATTTAAATTTTATTTCGGTTTCGTGTATTTTCATTTCGTCGCCTGTAATGTTTTCTTTCTTACTTAGCTTTCGAATGTTCCAAGCCGGTAAAATCCTGTTCGAAATCATTCCTTCCGGTTTTGGAGATCGTTCGAGAACATTCTCGCTTGTTCTTTGGGTGGAACTTCCGTTTATTCGGACACACCCCTAGCCTATCAAATTCGTTTCCACAGGTGACGTATTTTAAGTCATTCAGCACAGGGCCACCTGCTTTGGCCTCCCCTCTTTAGGTGTTTATCAATTCTCTTTTTAATAAATTCATATTTCTCCATACTTTGCATCGTAACTTGGCTTATTTTGTCACCTCCCCCTCTTTCGCTCGCTGCCAAATTGGCGTATTTTGGGATTCCAGTAACCTTTTCTCTTTTTCCCCTGGGCTCTCGGCCACCTGCGTCAGTTGCGCTGTTAGACACCTGCCGTAATGGATGCGGTCGGATGATTGGAAGTTTTGGGTGGAATTTTTCGGGGCATGTGTGCGTGCGCCCCTCCAGACCGTTGTATACGGGCAACATTTCAGGCTGCTATGATCACGCCATGGTTTCAGGAAAGGTTGATTTTTTAAGGCCGCCAGGAGCAAGGCCCCTTCAAAGGCATCCCGAAATTATTGTGTAAATAAGGGCACACCATGGATCTTCTGTTCGTTGATCTCGTGTTAGCTTTATAACTAAAGAAGAATGTCGTCATGTGTCTTCTAAATATTTATTTTATTTTTATCATCTCATCATTAATAATTTTCTTCAACTGCTTTTTGTGCTCAAGTTTCTTCAATAATCTTTTCATGTGATCTCCGTACTCTGAAAAGCATGCAGAGGTGAAGATTTTCTTTCGTGAGTTGAAGAATGTTCTTTCAAGAAGTGATCTTACATATTTACATAACGTATTGACTTTATAATTTCTTTCGTCATTTTAATTTGCTATTTGGCCCATCTTCATACAAATAAATTTGAATATTCACGGGGCGTTCCATCGAAAATATTGGTGCATATCTATATAAAATTCTCGTCTGATAATATATACATATTTAAAACATACATATATTTAAGTGATGTTTCTTTTTGAAGAAAATGATGTTATTTTCCTTTTGTGTGTTATGAGAAATTTTTCAAGTTCATACTGTCAAGATATATCAAAAAAAAATATGTTATGATGAAGAATGTTGGTTGTGTTTGGAATATATCAATTTAAAAATATATCTTCATTTGTAAAGTTTTTACTATAAAACAAATGTTTAATTTTTTATGAGAAACAAAAATGTTTTTCTATAAAGAAGATATTCGATTTTTTTTCATGAAAGAAATACAAGTATTTCATAAATAAATAAATATTAATCTTCAACAAATTTGTGTATTAATTCCTGTATATGTGTCTGGATTTACGACTCATTATCTGCCAAGGACTTCACAGGTAACTTTACCTTTTCTTCAAATTTATATTTTATAATTTTGTATTTAGTTTATCATCTTCAAGATTAAAGGAATATTTTTATTATTTTAAGTGATGTAAGGATGGTCACTTTTGGGTCGTTTGCTGGCCTCCATTCTTCGTAATGTACCAGTCACTATCACGATCATTTTTTGGCCTAGTTGTGGGTAGAAACAAATAAAAAGTGTTTCTCCTCCCATCTCTTCTTCTCACCCACAAACCAAACACAACAATATATTCTTATTTTCTTTGGTGCACTGACCAAAGCGTATCCAACATTCCATGACCATCCATTTTTCCTTTGCCACCATCGTATTTTTGTTATATTTATACATATTGTCGTCATTATCTTCAGTTAATTCTTCATTATTTTTCAAGTTATTTTCTTCATACATTAATATTATTAATTATATTTTATTGAGAGTGGTGCAGTAATTAATTGCAACATATTGATTCTATACTGAAATAATATTTTTCTGGAGCAGTGCATGATATATATATTGCATAATTTTTCCATATATATTTTTCTTGTCTTGCTATATTTTGCAACTAATATATATATGCATTATTTCACGGAGGTACTGGTAAAAATTATTGTTCATGCTAAGATAAATTATTCTTCTTGTCATACATATAATAATTTATGTTTTGAGCCATATTATATATAAATATTTACATAAAATATTTAGGTCTTATATTCTTCATATGATACTAATATGTTAGTATATATTTTTCTTCTTTTTTTTTAATATATAAAAATGGTTTATGACGTATATGAAAGTCATCAATATTTTAAATAACGGGTCAATTTATATATATATTATTCATCACAAGACCAGTCAATAACCAAATTTATCATGTCATATATTGAGCTCTTATATTAAATTTTTCATCATGCCTCCAAAAGCCAAACTAAATATTGCAATCCAACCTTTCGACGGTAACCCTCAGACTGTAGAATTTTTCTTCGATCAATTATCTGACTTACAGGAACTAAATAACTTTACAGACAAGGAACTTTTTGTTCTCTTTAAATCAAAACTTGAGGGCACCGCCTTACTCTTCTTTCTTGAAACTCAGTCACAGCTCAAGAACTCTAATTTTAGTGAAATTCGAAAGGCATTTATAGACTATTTCTTACCCACAAAAAAATCTGTTTCTCTAAAATCTTTACAGAACTTGACCTTAGATTCAAATGAATCAGTTAAAAATTTTGCTTTTCGGTTGGATAAACAACTTCGACTTGCTTATCCAAAATTGGATCTTTCTTCTCTTAATTCATTAAAGTTTACTCATTTTCTTGAGGCTTTGCCTAAACAAATCAAACGTAAAATCTTAGAAGAAAATATTACGTCCTTCGAATTAGCTCTTGAACGAGCAACTTTTCTTCAAAATATATATGACTCTCCCCCTAAAAAACCTTATGAGAATTTTAATCAAGCCTATTGTATCGATTCTGAAAATGTCCACGATAATTCTAGTAATTCTCTTCATAAAACTCCTATAAAGCATACGAAGGATAAAATTTATCACAATTCTCAAACCAACTACTCTCCTTTACAAACTCAAAAGGACAGTTCTCATACTTCTCGTAATTTTCAAAGAAGACCTAGGACATTTTCGCCTTCTCCACCGAGACAAGAGGCTACAAATAAACGTAACAATAATTTTCATCAACGTAATTTTTACCGGAATCGTCCTTATCAACCCACCTTTGATAAGTTTTCTCACAAAAAAAATTCTACATCCTTTTATCACAGACGAGATGTTGTGCAGTGTGCGTTCTGTGGGAAATTTAATCATCGTATGGACTCATGCTACAAATTCAAAAACATTATTAGTAATTCTAATCAAAACTCTTCAACTCAAATTTCGTCTCACCCTTACAGAAAGAAAGGCCACACCTCTTCTTCTTCTGAAAATAACAACAATGTTTATCATTTAAACAAATAAGGGAGACTGGTTCTACTGACCGCCTTCTCTCCCGTAATTCTCATTCAGGGTCAGTACACTTTGACAACAACAACAAACATCAACAATTGGACAAACGCTCGTCAGTCACTTTAGTGTCATCCACAGCTGTCCAAACTTCTCCTATGACATCTAAATTTAACAAATCTTCTTCTTCATATAATTCTTTGCCTTCCAAACAAAATTTTCAAATCAACGATGACATACAAGAAAATCATGTCATATGCAGTTCTTTTAACAACTCTTATGTTCTTCCATGCATCCTAATAAATGTTCAACATAATGAAATCTCCACATTAATAGATACTGGATCAAGTTTATCTCTCTTGGATGAAGAATGCTTTAATAGCATTAAATCCAGGCTTCATTACAAATTTTTATCCAGGAATGTATCCGTGTCAACCATAAATTCTAAGGTTTTCTTCAAAGGATGCATAGTGATAGCATTTAAAATTGATAAATATTTTTTTCATCATGTATTTTACCTTACAAAAATTCAAAATGTTCACTTTCAAGCCATACTTGGCTTTGAGTTTATTAACAAGCATTCTATTACTATTTCTCCAAGTTTTAAGTCTATCCTAATTAAGGACAAACACATTCCTTTTCAAAGTTATAATGAATCTCCTACTTGCTATTTTATGAATTCTGAATATAATTATGTGAATTCAAATGTACCATATTCTCTCGATGCACACAAAATGCCTTATTATGAAGAATCTATGTCAAATAATCTAACGAGTGATACTTACATTGATAATACTTGTGCAAGGTATGATAATTCAAATTTACAGTTGTCCAACAATTATACAACCTATCCTTATAATTATAATGTTCAAAATAATGGTTTGTGTACAAATAATATGGCTCATTCTGCTATGAATTTTCATAATCCTTATATTGATGGTAATTTTACTTATTTTCCTAATTATTTTCCAACTGATTATGGTAATATGGTGAATTATGTGTCTAATAATGATAATAATATTCCTAGCAAGAATTTCTCATCTGAGAATACTAATGATGATAGCTATGTTGGTGAAAAGCAAACTCATTTAAATTATGGTAATAAGGTCTTGGTGAATTCCAACATGGTACAATTACTTAATAGAGAATTAATACCTCCTAATTCGTTTGTTTATTTACATGTTAAGTATCTCAATCCTCCATCTGAATATTTTGTTTTCAAACCCAATTTAAAAAATAAAGGTCTTGTGTTACATCAATCATTGCACTCAAAATCTTCAATTCAAAATGATTTATTTTTGGTTGTATGTCAGAATATATCAAAGCTCGATATTCATTTAAATAAAAATTCAATTATTGGTGAATGTATCAATGTAGATGAAAAAGATATTGAAGAATACTCTTTTGATTTAGAATTTGAAAACGAATACTGTAATTTAATTTTGCCATCTGAAGAGATTAAAAGAAAACGTATTCAAGAATTATCTCCAAATGACTTTGATCTTAAACATTTACCTCCTCATGAAAGGGAAGCTTTAACAAAATTATTATGTAGTAAAGCGCTTGCCTTTTCGAAATCTCTTGACACTTTAGGTCATACTGACCTGGTCAATCCTCAGTTTACCATGTTAAATTCTCATCCAGTAAAAACATTACCTTTTCCTGTACCACAAGCACTCGAGCAAGAAGCTCTTGACCAAATTAATCAAATGTTGAACGCTGGTATTATTGAGAGATCAAATTCATCTTGGGCGTGTCCCATGCTTCTTGTTAAAAAGAAGAGAACTGATATGTCTAAGCCTCAAAAGTATCGTTTGGCTCTTGATTTAAGATTGTTAAATTCGATTATAATCCCATCATCATATCCTCTTCCTAGAATTCAAAATCTATTGGTGCAGTTGTCAAAATTTAAATATTATACCACTCTTGACTTACCCTCTGCATATTGGCAAATTGCTGTACCTAAAGATATGCAAGATAAACTTAGTTTTACTACTCCATGGGGAATTTTTACCTATTTACGTCTAGTATTTGGCCTGAAGACGGCCGCCAGCACTTTCCAACAATTAATCGACTCTGTTATTCAATTATCTCAAATTGATTCCTGTTATGCATATCAAGACGATATTGTAGTGGGTGCTAATTCATTTGATGAAATGTCCATGAAACTCACAAAACTATTAGACACTCTCATTGCTAATAACATTACTCTGTCTCCTGAAAAATGTGCATTCATGCAAACAAGCATTAACTTTTTGGGTTTCCAACTCACAGATCATAAAATTCTTCCTATTACAAGTAATATTTTAAAAATCACTTCTTTTCCAACGCCTAAAACCAAGAGGCAAACAAAGAGTTTTATCGGTTTGTGTTCATTTTATAGATCAATTATACCTAATTTTTCTAAATTGATTACTCCTCTCATTGAAGTCACCAAACCTAAAAATAAGTTTTCTTGGAAATCTGAACAAGAAAATGCATTTAAAAAAGTACAAGACATTTTCTTCCATAAACCTATGCTCAATCTCCCAAACTGGAATGAAACGTTCTATGTTAATACAGATGCATCAAAGACAGCAATTTCAGCTGTTCTTATGCAAAAATTTGATGGTGAACTTAAACCCATCTCCTATTATTCCAAAACTCTATCTCAATCAGAAAGGCACTACCCTGCCATCAAACTGGAACTCTATGCCATTTACAAAGGCATAACTGCTTTTAAATACTATATTTTTGGTCGACCCTTTATTCTATTGTCTGATGCAAAGCCACTTAATAATTATAAAAAAGCTACATCACCTGCTGATATTACTACTCGTTGGATGTTAGAACTGTCAGAATATTCGTACACATTCCAGCATGTACCAGGCAAAGAGAATGTGTTAGCAGATTTTCTGAGTAGAACACCTCACATTCCTACTGAAGATCTCAATAATAATCCAGATCTTATTACTTCACAAGAACCTTTACCTATTGTTGATAATCAAAATGATTTACTTAATGACATTCCTCATTTTCCATGTGGTTTAGTTGACAAAATACACCACACATGTCATCTTCAGAGTGATTCTTCACCTCCTAATAATGATAATAATCAAGATCCATTATTAGAAATTCTTGATCACACCATCTTCTCTGAACAACAAAAGGACCCAAAAATTAAACAAATTTATGAAGATCTTAAAAATAACAAAAAATCTAAAAGTTTAAATGGCTACTATATTAATCCAAGTAATGAGTTACTTTGCTATAATGGTCATTTCTCTTCAGAAGATATCGAGCTACACAAAGCTGTTTTACCTGTGTCACTTAGAGCAAAAGCCTTAAGAATTGCTCATATTACTCATACTGGAATTCATAAAACCATTGTTAATTTAAAGAAAAGATTTACCTGGAAAACCCTTGTTTCTGATACCATTAATTATGTCAACTCTTGTGAAATTTTTTAGTAAATAAGAATCATAAAAAAAACACTGCTCCATACCTACCTGCACCACTCCCAACTGCTCCCAATCAAAAGGTCTCTATGGATTTACTCGGCCCATTGAGAAATCGTCAATATGTGTTGACCATGATAGACCATTTCTCTCGTCATTTAGAATTATATGCCTTGAATAATATCAGTGCTGAGTCAGTTACAAAAGCCTTATTGCATTATATTTCCACTCATGGAAAACCCGAATTAACTCTCACTGATCATGGCTCTCAATTTACGAGTGATATGTTTTCATATTTTAACAAAAAGCTTGGCATTAAATTGGAGCATAGTTCTGTAGCCCATCCCCAAGCTAACGGTTTAAGCGAACGAGTCAATTCTCAAATAAAATCGTCTGTGAACACAATGGCTTCACAAGGATGTGATGTACCCACTGCTCTAAAAATTCACCAATCCATATATAATGCTACACCTCATCCAGCTACAAAATTCTCTCCAAATCTTCTTCATTTTGGAAGAGAAATAAACGACATTTATTCCAATTATAAAACTCAAGTTTCATGGAAAATTCTCAATACTGCATATGAAATTCATAAATTGATGGATGTTATTGAAAAAATATACTATCAAGCTTACAAGAATAACGAATCATCTAGACAAAAGGTGTACCAAAAATCCAGAGAAAAATTTAAGTTTTCCAACATCAATGTTAATGACATTGTTTACGTAAAATTTCCCAATGTGTTTAACAAAAAAATACAAGGCCCATATGTGGTGAAGAAAATAATTTCTCCTGTGCTCATTCAAATTCAAGATTCCAATAATAGTCATGCTTCCCCTATGTTGATTCACACTAATCGAATCTTGAAGCTTCAAAAGAGAAATGAAGCACTGCAACATCCTTCAGTTTCTTCTGAAAATGCGTCACATGATCAATCAGCTGTTGATAATGCATCCTCCACTCCTGTCAGACAACACTCTTCTATTCAAGTTTCAAATCATGATGCTGCATGTAGCACATCTCCTACAATTCTTTCTTCTTCTAAGTGTCAACAAACATCTTCTTGTTCAAGTAAATCAGTACTGTCACAAGCTCCTCCTGATAGCACTCATACTGGTGTTAAAAACAAATCCACTCAATATAAAAATTATGATCTTCGCCCTCGCAATCATAAACTGTATAAGAAATAGACTAACTTTCTTTTTCCTTTTTCAGGATGACTATTGCTTTGTAGTATAATCAGTCTAAGCTAGCCAGACTGATACTCCAGTAAGAAGAATCACTATGTAATTTTTTTTTTCTTTTCTCCAAGCTGCAGGCAGCTGTTGTTATTTTTTTTCTTCATTATTTAAGTCTTCTTCTCCCTGATACAATTCAGCAGTCATCCTCTTGATGTATGTATGATTTTCAATAGTTTTATTATTTACTGTATCTATCTATAAGTCATAATTATTACAATACATACATATAATCTCATGTATGCTATACTCTACTACTGTTAAATCTTATAAAGTCTTTAATTACAATAGTTGATACAAAAAATGGAGAAAGAATTTGTCTTTTTATATTCTTGTTATAATATTATGTCATCATTTAAAGTGATTTTTGACAAATGTTTTATTCTAATAAGAAAGGTGAAATTGTAATTGATATAAGGTAAACATAAAGATGAGTACTCATCAAATTATTTTCTCTATTGTGACTTCTCTTTACAATGCATGCATGCTTTAACATTTAACCTCGTTTGATAAAAAAAAAAGAAAAGAAAATGTATGATAAACTTATTCATACTAATATTTCTTCTCTTCTTGTTGAAGTATAGAAAGTGTATGACTCACCATAAGTAGTATATATTTTTTTTTGTATACTTTTGTGTGTTTATACTTTGGATCCAAAGATGTTGAATGAGTCATTATATATATTTATATAAAGCAAATTCTTGATTTATGACAAATGCAAAAGTGATCACTTACTTAATTTTTTTTAAAAAAATGTTTGAAAATTACAAGTAAATATGTTCTAGATATCTTCTATATAAAATTTTGACATAATTGATTTTTCTTTGTAAGTTGACATTATCAAGTCATATATAAGATTGACATGTTCATATAAGTTCCTTCCTTTTTCAGAATATTAAACATCTTATGTTTTATGTTTATTTTGAATGAAGTATAGTATTAAAGGTATTTATACAATTATTGTCAATTTATATTGAAAATGTTCAAGAATATTCCTTTATGAGAGTGTAAAGATTCTCTCTTTGAAAGTTATTATATTCATTTTGAAGATATTTTTATTGAAAAATAATATCATGCTTTTGTTGCCATTCTTTTTGCAACTTATTATTTTATTTTTTTTGCGAAAATGTGTTATTGAATAATACTAAAGTTATTCATTTAAGATTTATTGAAAGCTTAAAAGGCTATGTGGTGATATAGGTAAATATTTTTTTATGAGAGCCTAACTAATCTCTCTGCACCATTTATATATATATTTTTTATTGTTCAATTTTCAACTTACAAATTCATTCAAGTTATCATGTGTTATTTGAAACCATATATTTTATATATAGTTATTGTATGATTCATATACAGTTACAATATGTTTCATTTTGTTGACAACTAAGAATATAGATATACATATTATTGTATAATCAAATATTTTGACATATGCTAAAGCATTCTACTGTTATAGTGCATTTTGCACAGCCTAACAAGAGACTCGTCAAAGTTAAGGACTGTTGTTTTTGCACATAGACTTTAAATTTTTTTTTAATATATGATAGATACTTCTGGAAGAAATTTTGTATACCTTCCACTTTAACATATAAGGATTACTATCATAACAATAAGTATTTTTCTTTTAGTATTTGAACATCATGTAAAACAGTTATTTATATTCCTATAACTATTTCTGATACATGTATTTTGTGTAATTATTTAGTATATTTGTACATGTGTTAGAAAATATTGTCTCGATGAAAATTGTCATTTTTGTCATCTCACCAATATTTTCTTTTGGGGGACCCTGGGTAATATGTGGTGGTTACTCGATAACCCCCCATATGTTTAGTATAATTCAATTTTATTAGCCATTTTATTTCATATCACCTTCCTTTTTATTAATGTTCTCAATTTAAATTTTATTTCGGTTTCGTGTATTTTCATTTCGTCGCCTGTAATGTTTTCTTTCTTACTTAGCTTTCGAATGTTCCAAGCCGGTAAAATCCTGTTCGAAATCATTCCTTCCGGTTTTGGAGATCGTTCGAGAACATTCTCGCTTGTTCTTTGGGTGGAACTTCCGTTTATTCGGACACACCCCTAGCCTATCAAATTCGTTTCCACAGGTGACGTATTTTAAGTCATTCAGCACAGGGCCACCTGCTTTGGCCTCCCCTCTTTAGGTGTTTATCAATTCTCTTTTTAATAAATTCATATTTCTCCATACTTTGCATCGTAACTTGGCTTATTTTGTCACCTCCCCCTTAGTGATGGGCGATTTCGATTTTTTAAATCGATTTAATCGATACTACGGCCAACTCGATTTAATCGATACTTTAAAAATTTTAATCGATTTTTCTGAAGGTAAAATAATTTTTATTTACCTTCAAAAAGTCGAAGATAAAATAGTCGGATGTGCCAATTCCAAAATTTCAGTGTATTAGTTTCTAAGATAGACGAATTAAAGAAACCTCAGCCCCCCCCCCCCCCGCAAAATAGCGTTTTTTGTTGAGTGATGTACACCAAAAATTGATCAGGATCAATTTTTATCAGGTACCAGCTGAATCTGAATTTTGATGAAAATCCATGAAAGCGCGAGATACAGCTATTGCGAAACCGTAAAAAATGCAGCATATTAGCGCCACCTGTTGGGCAATTTACACCAAGAACTAAACAACACTAATCTATGTCAGGGATTTACTGAATCTGAATTTTGATGAAAATTCGTTCTTGAGATAGCGCTATTGCGTTAATCATGCATAATGCAGTATAGCAGCGCCATCTCTTGAGCGATTTCCACCAAAATGTAATTAGCATAAAATAATATCAAGGATTACTTGAATCTAAATTTTTATGAAAGTCCGTGCATTAGTTCTTGAGATAAAGCTAAAATGAAAAACAGAGGCGTGCGAAAAGAGAACTGCGCCTGGTTCAAAGTTCCAATTTAACTCCCTCCCCCCCCTATTAACTTTTTCTTGTGATAGGCTAGAAGTGATGTCAGTAGTAAAAATTTGGGCCCCCTAAATTTCCGCGCTCGAGACGACCGCCTCCTTTCGCCCCTTCCCTTTCACATGGCGCTGAGTGGAAATTGTGAAAAATTCAGCATAGCAGCGCCTACTGAGAAGCGATATACATCAAAATGTAATAAACATAAATTCATGTTAAGGACTAACTAAATCTGAAATTTGATGAAAATCCGTACATTCGTTATTCAGATATAGCTGTTGCGCAAATCGCAAAAATGCAGCATAACAGCGCCACCTGTTAGGCTATATACACCAAAAAATAATTAGATTCAGTTTATATCAAGGTCAAACTAAATCTAAAGTTTTGTGGAATTCCGTACATTTGTACTTGAGATAGAACGGTCAGAAATTTTCGTCATATACAGACTCACAGAGTGACAGACACACACACAGACAGATATTTCTTAAAAATCATTAAATCGTGTTAAAGACCTTCTAAAATATATAAATCCATCAAAAAAGAGAAGTCGAAATTTTTCACGAATCTAATATTCTCTTTTTGTAAAGTTACAAAAGAAAGTAAAAATGTAAAATCGATTCTGCCCGTAAGATCGATCTTTAGATTCGATGTCGATCTTTAGATTCGATGTCGATCTTTAGATTCGATTTCGATCTTTAGATTCGATTTCGATCTTTGGAATCGATTTCATTTTGACTTTCTAAAATTGAAAGTGCATTTCGGAAGGTTCTTAGATACTAATAGAATTGTAATTTTTTGATTTACTTAACATCGATCCACGTTTCAGATCGAATCGATTTTTCCGATTTTATTGTTTTAATGGTAGTATTGATGTAAAATTACGTATAAAAATGGATTTTTTTTTTTTTTTTTCTAGGCTATATTAGTATTGAATGCAGGTATTTTTCTGCGACTCCGGAGGAAAGCATCATATTTTACAGCTCTGTAAGAGAGGGGGAATCACAATTTGTGCATTAAAAAGCATGAAATCTCATAACTTCTGGGGGGAGGGTATCCCCTGCGCGGGCCACCCCATTAATTCGATACTAGGTTAAATCGTTATATTTTCGTTTAGAAGTTCAGTTATTTGAAGTATTAGTTTATTACGTTTTATTTTTCTTCTCTCTCGTCTCTTCTAATCCCCCTCCCCCCTTCCGCGTCAATTTAACTTACAGGGCCGTTCGAAATATGCATACAGTTTTTAAAATGTCCAATTCTCGGTCTATTTTATTTTAGATCCACATTTTAAATCTTTGACAAAAGATAAATAAGGGATCGCCCTTCCGCCCGTTTGGGGTTTATCTGCGGCCGCCGGGAGCATATTTTTTTGTTTCTTTTGTTTCTTCTTCTTTTTTTTTTTTTTTTTTTTTTTTTTTTTTGTTGTTTCTTCAAACAAAAAAAATGTTGAGGGGGGGCTTGCACCCTCCCCCAACACACCCCTTAAAATTTCGCTCATTTAATTCTCTACCATTTGTAACTTAAAAGTTTAAGCTACATGGCACCCCCAGAGCTGTGGACCCCCCCTCCACCCCTGTCCAGGGCCGTAACTATAAACTTGGGGGCCCCAGGGCAAAACCTCCGGGGGGGGGCAGGGAAGGCAAATTGAAACTTTGCCCCGGGCATAGTTTCTTTTCTCGCACACCGTTATTTAAATGTACATAGTATGATAAGCTCCAAAATGACTAAAAAATGTAGAATTGGACAACTCCAATCGGCAGGCACTTGGCGGCGACGCCATTTTTGCCGATCCCACTGAAGTTAGCATAGGGAAGAAAATACGGACTTCTGATTGGTTGAATACTTTAAAGAGCATTTTATTTAGGTTCATTTTTGAGTATATGTAACTTAATCATGCGTTTCTGTTTAAAAACCTTTTGAAAGATGGATTGTGATAATTTTTTTTTTCGATTTTAAGTATTTATTAATAGACTAGTTGACCCATCCGGCATTGCCCGGGACACGTTATGATAACCTTAAGCAAACAATTAACACTTTAGATCTACAATTAGTCAAAATTAAGCATAGGATATGAATTATTCGTTAAATAATACTTTAAAGAAATGCATAAAAAAATGAGTAAATCCTCTGGTCTCAAAAAAAGGCCTTTGGACCTCAATAAAAACATCAGGATGTATAGGTCCTGAAATAAGAGTCCAAAATTCAACTTTAAATTTATGCATTGAGAAGGTTTGATAATAAGTGGGTGAAATATGCATGGAGAACAAAAATTTCAAGGTGCCTGAGCCGAGACCATATGGAGTCTCAGGCTTTTAAATGGAATGTAAGAAAATGGGAATAACTAAGTGAAAAAATAGTTCCAAAAATGAAGATTTGATTAAGAGAGGGCAGTTTAATAGCAATTTATGGTACAAAGTCTTCAAGGGGCCAGGAACTTATTTCGCATGTAGTTGGGTATAAAATATTTTTTGTAGTTATTAAAGTAATGGGAGGACGCTAAAGCAATGTGAAAGAAAATTGCAAGCAATCCGGATCATTTTTAAAGAAATTGCACCAACGGCCCCAAGAACGCGATTAATATTCAAAATTGGTGGTAGCTAGACCATGGCGGTTTCTTAGTAGCTGATGGATTTTAAGAAGTTGTTTAAAAAAGGAGTTAATTGAACCATTTTAAAGGGATTTATAATAAGGGCCCAAAAAGGACAATTGACAGTTAAAAAGAGGGCCCTAACAGGAAAACATGTTAAAATATCTTAGTACTTAGCTCTTTAGATCTACAATTAGTCAAAATTAATCATAGGGTATGAATTATTCATTTTAATAATATTTTATCGAAATGCACAAATTGATTCGGAAAATGTTTAAAAAAAAGGTCCTAGCCGCGGATGAAAATATGAGAATCTTGTCCCTGAAAGAAGAGTCCAAGACTCAAATTTAAAAATTTTGCACTGAGAAGGGGATAAATTTAAAGAGTGAACTATGTTTGCCTCACAAAATGTTCAGGGGACCTAGACTGAGCCCTATGATTCCATAGGAGGCCAAAGTGTCTTATATGGAATGTCAAAATATTAAAATATCTAAATGAATAAAGAATCCTAAAAATGAAGATCGGATTAAAAGGAAACAATTTATTATTACAAAAACTTCAACGGGCTCCAAGGGGCCAGGAATTTATTTTGCATGTAGTTGGGTATAAAGATATTTTTGTAGTTATTAAATTGATGAAAAGACGCTATAACTATGTTAAATAAAATTGAAAGCAATTTGGTTCATGTTTAAAGGAGCTGCATCAAGGGCCTCAAGAAAGCAATTGATAAACAAAATTAATGGTAGCTGAAGTCTGAGAAATTCTTTTGTCGTTCATGTAATAGGTAGAGAGAGGACATAAAAAATTGATAGAAAAAAAAAAGCTAGTGAATTAGACCATTTTTAAGGGAGCTATAATATGGGACCCTGTAGGGACCAACTGACAGTTAAAACCAGGGCCCTAATATGAAACCATGTTAAAATATTGTAGTACATAGCGCTTTAGATCTTTAATTAGTCAAAATTAAGCATATAGTAGGAACCATTCTTTGGAATGATATAATTTTTTAAATGCACCAATTGATTGGGCAAATGTTTAAAAAGGGATCCTAGGGTCCGAATAAAAACATCGGGTTTTCTGGATTGGTCCTGAAAGAAGAGTCCCAGGCAACTTTAAAATTTTGCACTAAGAAGATCAGAAATATAGGAAGTAAAATATGTTTATTTCACAAAATGTTGAGGGGCCCTGGGCTGGACCCTATGATTCCACAGGGGAACACAGTGTCTTGTATAGAATGTCAAAACATTAAAATATCTAAATGAATAAAGAATCCTAAAAATGAAGATCAGATTAAAAGGAAGCAATCTAATTGACAATTTATTATTACAAAAACTTCAAGGGGGCCTGTACCAGGCTCCCAAGGACCAGGAAATTATTTCGCATGTAGTTGGGTATAAAAATATTTGTGTAGTTGTTAAAATAATGGGAAGACGCTAAAACTATGTTGAATAAAATTGAAAGCAATTTGGATCATTTTTAAAGAAGCTGCACCAAGGGCTCCAAGAAAGCGATTAATATTCATAAATAGTGGTAGCTGAAGTCTAAAAATTTTTTTTGTTGTTGTTCATGTCGTAGTTGGAGGACCTAAAAAGTTGTTAAAAAAGCTAGTGAATCCGACTATTTTTAAGGGAGCTATGATAGAGGGCCCTATAGGGGCCAACTGACAAATACTTACGTTATGTAGTAAAACATTTTAACATGTAAAAATGTTTTACTACATAACGCTTTAGACTTTTAATTAGTCAAAATTAAGCATAGCTTATGAATTATTTGCAGAAATAATATATTTTTTAAATGCACCAATTGTTTGGGTAAGCGTTAAAAAAAGGGCCCCAGGGCCCGAATAAAAATATCAGGGTGTTGGTCCTGACATAAGAGTCCAAGATTCAGCTTTAAAAATTTGAACTAAGAAGGTGAGAAATTTAGGGAGTTAAAAATGTTTAGCGCACAAAAAGATCAAGGGGCCCTGGGTCGGCCCTGTGATTATCTAGGGAACCCCAGTGTCTTATATGGAATGTAAAAATTTGAAAATATCTAAATGGAACAGGTATCCTAAAAATGAAGATCGAAATTAATGGAAGCAATTTATTAACAATTTACTATCACAAAGACTAAAAGGGGCCCTAAAACGGGCCCCAAGAGTCCAAGGTCATAACTGAAGAGTAAAAAGGCGAAAATATCTAAAAGGAGAAAAGTATCTCAAAACGGAAAAGATTAGATAAAAAGGAGTCAAGCTATTAAAAATTTCGCGCATAAAAATTGTAAGAGGCCCAGGGCCCTGGCCCTTAAAATATTGAAAGTCTGAGCCTCAGGTGCATCAGGACCTGTCTTGGACTATCTTCACCTAAAATTTCAGACTTCTATGTGCGGTAGATTTTGCTAGCCATCGCAGTCACACACTCACACACACATACGCAGACATACACAAACATAGCGTTTTGTTAACTTATTAGTATAGATAAGAAGAAAGATTTTCTAGAATTTTTTAGATGCTTTTTATATTATTCAGTCGATTAGAAGTCCATATTTTCTTCCTTATACTAGCTTCGGTGGGATCAGCAAACATGCTGGCGCGACATGACACATTCGACTCGGCATTTTGCTGTCTGCTTTTGCATGCAAAGCGTAAGGAGTGTATTAACAGACAGCAAAAACATCTATTCTAGCACTTTGATTTTTTTTTATTACTAACTTTTAGGTATGTGCTGGGCATTTTATAGGAACTTAGACTAGAAACTAAAATCAATAGTTTTTTTAACCATCAGTTTGGGGCCCCTCAGGCTTGGGGGCCCCGGGGCAGTGCCCCGGCGGTAGTTACGGCCATGCCCCTGTCGATCACTCATCTAATTTTGCTTATTTCTTCACTTCATTTCAATCTTTAAAAGGCTATAATTTTGCTTCTATAGGAGTTACAATGGGAAGGAAAATTCTAGTATAGCTAACCATTTCTCGCCGTTCTTTTTGCTATTCCAGTTTCCTGGTTTTCCCTATAGGACCCTTTTTGGGGGGGCAGAGGGGGGTTTTCTCATTTCTTGATACAATATGTCTATTGAAAGCTTATGCTTCATGTTAAGTTTATGTCATGTAAAACACTGAGAGAAAACACTATTTAAAAGACGAAAGACCTTAATGACTTAAAACTCCAGCCATAACATAAAGTACGACAAGAACAACTTCGAACTACTTAAATACAAACCAATGCGGGCTCGCATAAGATGACGTCAGCAACGATTACGATTAAAGCAATCATGGAGCATATGTTACATCTCCCCTAAAAAATCAATAAAAACTATAAAAACAATATCAAGCACATTTTAGAGTTCAATAAAAACAGTTTATGTTACAAAGTCTTTTAAATGTTCAGGTTTCTTAACAATTCGACCCGATCGAGTTTTTAATGGATTCTTCACTTGTTCAGAACCAGCAACCTTACCACTAGACGCAAGCAAATGACTTTGCTCATTACTGGATATCGCCTCAGGGGTGGTCTCTGTCTCTACATCAATGAAATCATGATCATCCCTAACTTGAAAATTCATGTCATCTGTGCCTCTTAAAATATCTTTTCGATTTCTTTCCACAACTCTTCCATCTTCTTTTAATAATTTATAAGAACGGGGTCGTTGAGCTGGACTCAATACAATCGCTTTTTCATATGGTTTCTTATCACTATGAATAAAAACTTTATCCTGATTTGATAACGGTTTTAAATTTGTTGTATTCCGGTCAAAATATTTTTTCTGTACCAGTTGCCTTCTTCGTAACTGATCTTGTGTTTCTAAAAATCTCTCAGTGATATCATTTCTATGTGGTAAAATACCTCTGATTTTTCTACCAAACATTAGCTCAGCAGGTGATTTCAATTCATTAGAAATCGGTACGTTTTTATATTCCAATAAGGTCAAATAAATATCCTTATTATCATGCATGGCCTTTTTTAACATATTTTTCACTGTTTGAATATGTCTCTCCACCATTCCATTTGACTGAGGAAAATGAGGGCTGGATGTTTCATGTTTAAAGCACCATTGCTTTGAAAATTTCTTGAATAACTGGCTAGCAAATTGCGGTCCATTATCAGAATATACAATTTCTGGTATTCCATATCTTGAAAACATAGCTTTAAGTGGAATTATTACATTATTACTGCATGTTTCTCTAAGTACTTCTATCTCAGCAAATTTACTAAAATAATCAACTACTAACAAGTATTCCTTTCCATGAAAATGAAACAAATCAACTCCCAAAACTTGCCATGGACCACTTGGAACTTCTTTCGGTAAAAGTGGTTCTTTCGCATTTGCATTTTGAAAACTCAAGCAAGTTGTACAATTATTTATGAAGTTTTCTATATCTTTTGACATACCCGGCCAAAATAACAGTTCTCTAGCTCTATTTTTACATTTTTCGATACCAAGGTGAGTGTAATGAATTTTATTCAACATTTCTTTTCTCAAACTTTCTGGAACTACTATACAAAAATTCTTAAATAAGATACCGCCTGTTTCACTTAGTTCCTCTTTAAAATAAAAGTATGGTTTAGCTATATCTGGAACATCTGATTTTAGAATTGGCCAACCATTCTTAACACATTTCATAACAAGCTGTAAGGCTTCATCTTTTTCAGTTTCAACTTTAAACTTTTTCATAATCTCACCAGTTACAGGAAGATTTTCAACAATCATTCCTACATGAGTTTCAATTTCACCTTTAAAAATATCATCAGAATCTTCTAAATATGTTCTTGATAAGGCATCAGCCAACAATAATTCTTTACCAGGTTTATAAACTAAATTAAAACAATAAGGTTGTAATCGAATCCTCATTCTTTGTAAACGTAAAGGAGATTTATTTAGAGGCTTTTTAAAAATAGCTTCAAGGGGTTTATGGTCACTTTCTACTGTAAATGATCTTCCGTATAAATATTGATGAAATTTTTCACATCCAAATACTATAGCTAACGTTTCTTTTTCAATTTGTGCATAATTTCTCTGAGTGTCAGTAAGAGCTCGAGAAGCATACGCTACAGGCAATCCATTTTGTAAAATAACCGCTCCTAAACCAGATTGTGAAGCATCAACAGACAAAATCACATCACAATTTGAATCAAAATATTGTAAAACTGGTTTTTTACTTAGAATTTGTTTTAACTCAATAAATGCTTTGTCATGTATAGCATTCAAGGACCATAAAGAATTTTTCTTTAACAAACCTCTCAGAACAGATGTTTTATCTGAAACATTAGGAATAAATCTAGAAACGTATGTGATCATCCCCAGAAAAGTTTCCAACTCCTTAATATTTTTTGGTGGCTTCATTTCCACAACTGCCTTTACCTTATCTTCATCAGGTCTAATGCCATTACTAGAAAACTTATGACCCAAATAATTAACTTCAGAAAGTCCAATTTTGCATTTGTCTTTGTTAAACCTAATATTATACTCTCTTGCTCTATCCAAAACAAATTTTAATCTTAAATCATGCTCTTGTTGAGTTTCTCCCCATACTAGAATATCATCAATGTAGATTTCAACACCTTCAATATCTTTAAAAACATCAGAGAAAGATCGGTGAAAAACCTCGGGGGCAGAGCAGATACCATATGGCATTCTCAAAAAACAAAATCTACCAAAAGGGGTATTAAACGTAGTAAGTTTAGAGCTTTTTTCAGATAGCTTTATCTGCCAAAATGCTTTATTAGCATCTAATATACTAAATACTTTTGCTCTGGGCATTCTAGAAACGATTTCCTCAAAAGTTGGTAAATAAAAATATTCACGCAAAATTTGTTTGTTTAAATGTTGCGGGTCTAAGCAAATTCTTAAACTACCATTACTCTTTCTTACGACCACTAAAGAACTAACGAATTCAGTAGGTTCTTCAATTTTTCTAATGACATTCATATCAACCATTCGGTCAAGTTCTTGTTTCAATGAATTCAATAAACTTAATGGAATTTTCCTGCAAGGCTCAATTTTGCCAACAGCATCATCTTTAAGTTTAATGTCATAAATAAAGTTTTTTAAATTTCCAATACCTGTGAATACATCTTTATATTTATGAAAAACAGTCTGAGAAAAATTTCCCAAATAATTGACTGCATTTACACGTTGAACTAAATTCAATGCAGTCAAAGTAGGTAAACCCAGCACAGAAGTAGTATTAGGGTTAGTATCCACCACTTGAAACAAAATATTAGCTTTAATACCTTTTTCAGTTTGACATTTTAATATACATTTACCGATAACTTTCATTTTAGAACCATTATAATTACATAAATTAACACTAGAACTTTCAAGGTGGCTTTGCTCTAAACCCAAAAGTTTAAATTCATTTACAGGCAAAACATTACACTGTGCTCCGGTGTCTAATTTTGTCATCAAAATTTTAGAATTATTTATTACTAGTTTCTCATACCAGTCACTACAGCCATTACTACTACATTTATACTCATAAATAGAACTTAAAATAAAATTATCATCATTTGAACTGTTACCGTCAACACTTGTTAAAAAATCAGAGTTATGTTCTACAGTTTGTATATTTTTATTCAAACACATTTTAGCGAAATGATTTTTCTTCTTACAAAGATTGCAAATTTTATTATAAGCAGGACAATTAAATTTTTTATGAAACTTACCGCATCTTCCGCAGTGTTTTCTCCACTCGTAATTTTCCCTTGCCTCTCTTTCCTGTCTACTGGAGTATCTTCTTTGAAAACCACCACCTCTTCTTTCTTCATGAAATTCATTTCTTAAAGACGGCAATTTTGAACTTGAGGATGTTTTTCCTGAAAAATTTCCTTTATGTATTTTAACTGCTTCTATTTTTGTGTCCCCATTCAACGATTTTAGTTGTATTTCTGCGAGCTCGTGAGTTTTGCACATTTTTATGCATTTATCCAAAGTTAAGTCGCTTTCACGCAGAAGACGATCTTTCAGTTTTTTGTCGATAATGCCGCTAATTATTCTATCTCTAATTAAACTATCTTTCAAGTCTCCAAATCCGCACGTCGAACTCAGCTTCTTTAAGCTAGTAAAAAAATCATCAAAGGATTCAGATGTTTGTTGGTTTCTTGTAAAAAAAATATGACGGTCGACACTTTCATTAGATTTCGGTAAACAGTAATTTTCAAATGCTTCGATAACCTTGGTCAAATTTCCTCTATCCTCTTCCGATAAATCAAAAGTATTGTATTTCTCAAGTGCTTCTTCACCAATTACGTTTAAAAATATCGCCACTTGTACATTCGCAACTTTTTTATCATTTCCAGATGCAATATGAAAGATTCTAAATTGTTGTATCCATTTTTTCCAGTTCTCTGAAATATTTCCATCAAAACCAAGACATTTCGGGGGCTTCAGTCCTTCCATGCCAGTATTCAATCAACAAAAATAATTTTCAATACTTCTTTATCAAACGAATATCAGTCATAGTTCACTAACCCTAAAAATTTATTCACAAACTCCGGCTGCGCCATGTTAAGTTTATGTCATGTAAAACACTGAGAGAAAACACTATTTAAAAGACGAAAGACCTTAATGACTTAAAACTCCAGCCATAACATAAAGTACGACAAGAACAACTTCGAACTACTTAAATACAAACCAATGCGGGCTCGCATAAGATGACGTCAGCAACGATTACGTTTAAAGCAATCATGGAGCATATGTTACACTTCATACATTACAAATCTGGCATAAGAAATTTTCTCCTATCATTTTAGGTCACGTTACGGACCCATAATGGATTAAAATTTTAATTTTTCAAACTTCTTCGAAAAAAAAAAAAAAAAAAATGATACATGTCAGCGAAATTGGGGCTCGAACACGCAATGTTTTGATTGCACACGTAATCCCTAAGCTTATTGGCCACCGAGTGCTTAGCAGCGCTATTATTTCTTTAGATAGTCATTTTTAAATTCGTTATATCTTTTGAATGGAATGTTCTATTTGAATAATTCAAAAAGTAATCTACAGATATTGTAACAGGCATGAATACAAAATGATTTATTTGGATAAGGATTAAGGTATCGATAGTATGGTCTAATTTTGGTTGGTGTATTTATCGAGTTTTAAAATGTAAGAAAGTAGTTATAGTGAGTGTCGGACGTTCCTCTCAGTCCACCCAACTTTGAAGAAAGTCCGTGGTAGATATAGCTGCCACCACCGATACTAGGTGATATCGGTCACCCATTGTGAGGATTGTGTAAATGAAGACTTACGCTATCAATTAACTGAATTATCAGTTTATTAAGACTATAAGTACACACTAAATACGCTATTTACAAATATATACAATTACAACTCGGATATAGGTGATCCGGTTCAACATTAAATTAGATACAGTAAAGATTGGCTGTGTACTATTCCAATTACACTTTCCACCTCACACTCAATGCACGTTAAATTCACTTTATCGGAGCTCAACCTTGAGTCTCCCAACACAAGTATACTTGGACTGCACTTCTTAGCCCAGAGCACTAAACATCAGGACGTCTGTGTCCTTTGCTCACCAGAAAACGCACTGCTTACGCTCTACAACACAGAGCACACTCTACCAGAACCTCTGGCATACACCTTCTAGGTACGAGACCCAGGAACGGACTGACTTATCTGAGACAAGACTTCCTCTTCTCCACTCACTGGGTCACACGAATGTCAACCCCCTTTGGAGCTCATTCATTGGACACCTCCTCCATTCTTTTCTTGCTTAGTGACATGCTGCTAATCTGCTCATCATTCGCATACCTCACTGACAGATGGACATGCCTCTCAGCAATCTTCTCTTTCTTTTATTCACCACCTGCACAGGATTATTTGTCAATTCCCCTTTCCACAAAGAATGAATGTCACCTTGGAAATTCTGTACACAGCCATACAATATGAAATACTGAAATAGAGAAACAGCGGAAATTCCATTCCTTAGCACAGGTGCTATCAGAACCTGACAGTGAGTTAACTACAATAGCTGGACATATGGTATCGCGCGGTTTTTTATAGATATTGATATGTTCTTTAATATTATAGAACCTTATTTTATTCATTTAAAAGTATTTCCTGACGATTCAAAATTATATATCCTAACGATTCAAAAAATACACACCTAATTGTTTAAGCTTTCACCTCTGAAGTGCCACTATTTTTTTTTCATGTTCGCTTGTCTTACTCTTCCCCCCCCCCCTCCTCCTTCCTCACCAATCTTAACTTACAGGATCGTTTAAATTATGACTGCGATTTTAAAAAAGTTTAATCCTCGCTCTATTTTGTTATAAATCCATATTTTGAAACCTCAAAAAAAGATACATTTGGGCCGGGGTCGCCTTTCTGTCCGTTTGGGATTTACCTTGCCGCCCCCCCCCCTGGGTGGGGGCATATTTTTTGTTTCTTCCACACCATCTCATGTAACATATCGTTATAAAGCTTTTATCTGCTCGTTTTTTTCTGTTACAACTCCTCTCTCCACCAAATTACATGCTCTTGGCACTTTTTATAGTTTGAAAGCGTGCATGTTCCCAGCGGGCCACCCCATGAATTCAACACTAAGTTAAACACTATATTTGTGTTTGAAGCACAGTTATTTGGGTTATTAGTTTATTATGTTTTTTTTTTTTCAAGTTCGCCCGTTCTAATCCCTCACACCCCCCCCCTTTCCTCGCCATTCTTATCTAAATGGGCCGTTCAAAGTATGCATGCAATTTTTAAAATGTCCAATTCTCGTTCTATTTTATTGTCAATCCTCATTTTGAAACTTTGACAAAAGATACATTTGGGCTATGGTCGCCCTTCCGTCAAGAGTGGGGTTTACCTGCCCCCCTGGGTATGGGGCATATTTTTTGTTCTCCCAAACTATCTTGTGTAACATTTGGTTGGCATTAGGAAAAAAAACAGTTTTTTTTTTCTTTTTTTGTCTATACTTCTTGTTTCCCATCCTAGTTACACGCTCTTGGCACTCTTTATCCTCGGTTTAATGCTAAGTTACTCAGTGTTGTTATTAGTTGAGTTATGTCTCTCAAATTTGTCAAAGTTTTTGTGTAAGTGACAACCATAAATGACAATCATTTTAAAATTTAAAATTCTTATTATCCCACTCTAAAATCTGCAATCGCTTAATTTCTATGCTTCCCTAAATGGGGATGAGGGGTGGGAGGCGGTAATTACGGTCCTGCTGATTGTCTAAGTTTTGAAATTACTAATTTGTGGCTTCTCTGTTTGAATCTGAATATCGAAATATCGATTCTAGTATCGATTTTAGAACTGAAAAATCTATTCTTTTTATGATCGATGTTGTTTTATACGATGTCGATTTTAATCGATTCTCAAAATTTCCAGAATCGCCCATCACTACTCCCCCTCTTTCGCTCGCTGCCAAATTGGCGTATTTTGGGATTCCAGTAACCTTTTCTCTTTTTCCCCTGGGCTCTCGGCCACCTGCGTCAGTTGCGCTGTTAGACACCTGCCGTAATGGATGCGGTCGGATGATTGGAAGTTTTGGGTGGAATTTTTCGGGGCATGTGTGCGTGCGCCCCTCCAGACCGTTGTATACGGGCAACATTTCAGGCTGCTATGATCACGCCATGGTTTCAGGAAAGGTTGATTTTTTAAGGCCGCCAGGAGCAAGGCCCCTTCAAAGGCATCCCGAAATTATTGTGTAAATAAGGGCACACCATGGATCTTCTGTTCGTTGATCTCGTGTTAGCTTTATAACTAAAGAAGAATGTCGTCATGTGTCTTCTAAATATTTATTTTATTTTTATCATCTCATCATTAATAATTTTCTTCAACTGCTTTTTGTGCTCAAGTTTCTTCAATAATCTTTTCATGTGATCTCCGTACTCTGAAAAGCATGCAGAGGTGAAGATTTTCTTTCGTGAGTTGAAGAATGTTCTTTCAAGAAGTGATCTTACATATTTACATAACGTATTGACTTTATAATTTCTTTCGTCATTTTAATTTGCTATTTGGCCCATCTTCATACAAATAAATTTGAATATTCACGGGGCGTTCCATCGAAAATATTGGTGCATATCTATATAAAATTCTCGTCTGATAATATATACATATTTAAAACATACATATATTTAAGTGATGTTTCTTTTTGAAGAAAATGATGTTATTTTCCTTTTGTGTGTTATGAGAAATTTTTCAAGTTCATACTGTCAAGATATATCAAAAAAAAATATGTTATGATGAAGAATGTTGGTTGTGTTTGGAATATATCAATTTAAAAATATATCTTCATTTGTAAAGTTTTTACTATAAAACAAATGTTTAATTTTTTATGAGAAACAAAAATGTTTTTCTATAAAGAAGATATTCGATTTTTTTTCATGAAAGAAATACAAGTATTTCATAAATAAATAAATATTAATCTTCAACAAATTTGTGTATTAATTCCTGTATATGTGTCTGGATTTACGACTCATCATCTGCCAAGGACTTCACAGGTAACTTTACCTTTTCTTCAAATTTATATTTTATAATTTTGTATTTAGTTTATCATCTTCAAGATTAAAGGAATATTTTTATTATTTTAAGTGATGTAAGGATGGTCACTTTTGGGTCGTTTGCTGGCCTCCATTCTTCGTAATGTACCAGTCACTATCACGATCATTTTTTGGCCTAGTTGTGGGTAGAAACAAATAAAAAGTGTTTCTCCTCCCATCTCTTCTTCTCACCCACAAACCAAACACAACAATCAGTATCTCAAGAACTACGCACAGATTGTAATAAAAATTTATATTTAGGTAGTCCCGTATTTAAACTATTGCTGATCAATTTTTGGTGTAAATTGCTCAACAGGTGGTGCTGTTATGCTGCATTTTTTACGGTTTAAGCAACAGCTATATCTCAAGAATTACTCACGGATTGTAATAAAATTTTGTATTTAGGTATTCCCTTATATAAATTGATGATAATTAGTTTTTGGTGTAAATCGCTTAATAGGTGTCGCTGCTATATTGCATTTTTATGATTTATGCAACAGCTGTATCTCGAGAACTAATTCACAGATTTTAATAAAAATGATACTCAGGTAGTCCTTGATATAAATTAAAGCTGATTAACATTTGGTGTAAATCGCTCAACAGGTGGCGCTGTATACTGCATTATTTACAATTTCCACAACAACCATGCCTCAAGAACTAATGCATGGATTTTCAAGAAATTTTGTATTCAGTTAATACTTCATATAACATGGTGCTGATTATGTTATGGTGCAAATTGCTCAACTGGTGGTGCTGCTATGGTGCATTATTCGTGATTATCGCAATAGCTTTATCTCTAGAATAACTGAACATAGTTTCACAATACTTTACATTCTATTAGACCCTAATATAAACTAGATCTGATTAGTTTTTGATGTATGTCACTCAACAGGGGGCGCTGCTATGGTCCATTATTCGTGATTATCGCAATAGCTCTATCTCAAGAATAACTGCACATAACTACACTAACTGTAACATAACTGTTAGATCCTGATATAAACTAGATCTGTTAGTTTTTGGTGTATATCACTCAACAGGTGGCGCTGGTAAGCTGTATTATTTACAAGTTCCACAACAGCCATATCTCAAGAACTAGTGCATAGATTTTCATAAAACTATAGATTTAGTTAATCCCTGAAATATATTAGTGTTGCTTACTATTTTGTGTAAATTGCCCTACAGATGGCGCTGTTATGTTGCATTTTTCATGATTTCGCAATAACTGTATCTCAAGATCTAATGCATGAATTTTCATCAAACTTCAGATTCAGTTAGTACCTGATAAAAAATGGATAAGAAGTAGTAAATACTACTTATAAATGCTATAAAAATGCATAAAAAATCTTTGGCTAATTAATGTTTTGTAAAATGTACAAGTCTTTTGCACATTAAATAACTTTGTATTTAGACACAAAACAAAGTCTGTGCTTTTTTATTCCACATAACATTTAAAAAACATATACATTAAGATCTATACACAACAAAAAAATTCTCAATTGAAATATAATTACAAGCAAATAGCTTTATATTAAAGCCTAAAAAACATCACTCACTTGTGGAGCACATGCACGGAATAAACTTATTTTTTTTTCCTCATCGCCCCTTTTTTTTACTATCATAGACTGTTTTACATCCACGAACGCAGCATTTATATTCCATCTTAATTTATTTTATGAAATATCAATATGAAACATAAACGAATAAAATAAAATATCTTTTAATTCGAACGTATGCATCTTAAGCATACAATCGTCTGCTAAAAACGAATGTCTGCTAAAAAACCAGCCTACATCGTATCGCAGCCCCCTCATTGTTTACCAAAATTTCACTTTGTATTTTCGAAGAGTCATGCGCATTAGTTTCCCTTCCTCCTGTATCTTACTCCGTGTTAAACATATTGAAAGACTGCTAAAAAGAAGCCTACATCGTATCGCAGCTCCCTCATTATTTACCAAAATTTCACTTTGTATTTTCGAAGAGTCATGCGCATTAAGTTTTCCTTCCTGCTTTTTACTCCGTGTTCATAAACTTTTTCGCGCGTATTGTTAAATGTGCGCCGGTCCAGTGGCGTGGTCGGTAGCGTGAGCTCCTCCCACACCGCTGGACCCTGGTTCGAGTCCAGCTAGCGGCATGGGTGTGCGGGTGTTGTCCCTGTGATGTTTATTAAAATGTATGTATTGGATTTCTTGTAATAATAAAAGTGTTCTGTATTTGTTTCTGTGGTTTATGGATCATTCGAGGTAACAGCCATTTGTAGTTATAGACCTCAAAGCATTGCTCACTCAAACTCAAATTGTTAAATGTAGAACTTTGTTGTATACAACTAAATATTTATATCATTTTCCTCGACATATTTTTCCTAAAGCTACATCTTATACGATGTCTCAAAAAACTATACTGTAAGTTGAAAGCTAAATAATTCAATGTGCATATGTATTACTGGTTAAATAAAATAATTTTGTGGGAATATTAATTGTATAGTTATTAAATTTTTTTGTGATGCGAGAATGAGAATTATCATATTTCTTATTGTGTGCCACAAAATCTCTCCCTCTCTCTTTTTCTTTTTTTTTTAATTTGAATTGCATTTTTTATAAAAATTAATAGTATTAATAATTATTTTAATGATCTCTTGATATACACAGGAAGCAAAAAAGTATTTGCACACAAGGTAAATTTGTTGTAGCATATGTATAAATAAATAAAAAGAAACTAAGAATTAAAAATACCAACACTTTTACAAAACAAATAAACATATTAAATATCTGACTTAATAATTATATTTAAAATATGAAAACATAAAAAAGTAGCATTTGTAATGCCAAAAAAAATATTTGCACACTAGCAATAAAAATAGAACTAGAGGAATTCTTTATAAGTTAAATAGAATGCTATTATTTAGTATGCATGCCCTTTGCTTCAAGTACAGCTTGTAATCGTCTGGGCATTGATGCTATTAATTTGTGACATGTTTCACTGCTGATTTGTAGCCATTCTTCCCTAAGAGCTTGCTTGAGTTCTAATTTGTTAGAAATTTTTTTTTTCTTATTTTCACATCCAAAATATGCCATAAATTTTCAATCAGATTGAGGTCTGGTGATTGCGGCGGCGTTTTCAATTGATTTTTTGCATTATAAAACAACCATAACCTTGTAACATATGCAGTATGTTTTGGATTGTTATCTTGTTGAAAATAATATGAATTAGGAATTCTTAATTTCAGAGCACTATTAGATAAATGATCTCACAATATATTAATATATTGTTTAGCATTCATATTGCCTTCAATAAAGGTCATTTCGGCAACTCCGTTAAAAGACATGCATCCCCAAATCATTATATGACCACCGCCATGTTTTACAGTTAGTTTCAAGTTTTTAATTTGAAGAGAAGTATTTGGCTTTTGCCGTACAGTTTTTTTACAATCTGAGCTAAAAATATTGAACTTGCTTTCATCTGAAAAAATAAGTTTTCCAAAACTTTAGTGGTTTGCTGACATAAGCTTTTGCAATTCAAATCTTTTCACCCTATTTGTTTCACTAATAAATGTGTTTTTTTTGAGGGTCTCTTCTTCGAATATTTGCATCATGAAGAATATTTCTAATTGATTGTGGTATAACTATTGTTCCCGACGTTGAAGCGATATCAACAGCCAATTCTCGAGCACTTAGAAAAGGGTTTTTTGAAGATTCTTTTATAATAGCTCTCCTTTGCCTGGTAATTAGCTTTCTTAAATGCCCAGTTCGTGGCTTATTTATTGTCGCACCAGTTTTTTTTTTCTTAATTACATAACGAACTCTAGAAAAGTTTAGATTTAATTTTTTACCTATTCCTCGGTAACGTTAAGGTGAGAAGATTATATTTTTTAACAATCCAGAATTGTTAAAAAATATAATCTTCTCACAGGTAGCAACAGACAGTTCACATGTTTTTGGCGCCATTAGAACAAAAACTCCCTAAAATCCCTGCACCAGTTAATATATTACATGACTTTAAGGGTGTAATCGAAAAAATGCTTTTCCATCTTTAACAGCTCAAAATTTTCCGATACAATTTCAGGCATATTTTTAAAAGTAGAAATATGAAACTTGCTGAGGGGATTCTTGAAGGGACGTATGAGGTGCCATGTGATGTCTTTTTAAGCTCAATTCATTAGAATTTGAGTTATAAACAATTACCTTCCCAGTATGACCCTTTTTTTCGTTCTCAGATCTTCCACTTGAGAAAAATCGGTTCGAAGTGCCGTTTTTGATTGCTTTTTTGCAATATTTTCTGCATTTATCAAAGAATCGACAATCATGGCACCTTGTGTACTTTCCAAATAAGAGATTTTGAAAGTTTGGTGTATTTGAGATTAATAATGAATTCAAAAATAAATCAGAAAATAAGCAGTTTGAATCGAAATACACCCTTAAAGTGCGGGACTGATATGTTAAACATTTGCATAATGTTCTTGTTCACAATGCCTCTTTTAACTGTCAATGCTTCGTGAGCAAATACTTTTTAGGTATGAGAAATTAATTTTTTAAAATGTGTAATATTACTGTTTAAGGAAATGAATAATTAAGAGAATAGTATCAAATTTGCTTTCTGTGGTTACTTATACAAAAAATCGTCTGTGTGCAAATATTTTTTTTGGTCACTGTATGTTGTTTTGCATAATTATTTGCATCTGATAATTTTGTGATCTTGGAATTAAGTATAGTTTTATTTTTATTCTTAGATCTTTTTTCAAGTCTGCTGGGCAAACAAATGTGAAAGATGCAAAAAGGTAACATTTTTAATAAAATATTTTGAACTTTTTTTATGAACTGTATTGGGCAACTTTTCTGATGAATTGATAAACAAGTGGGTAAGTGTGATCATAGATCGAGCAGAGGGTTTTGCTTAATATTTATTTCAAAACAACTTATTTAATTAACAAATCCAAAATATTAATTTATAATTATTAAATTTTTATATAGATGGTAGCATCAATAAATTTAATTTAAAAATTATTATAAAAGGAAATTATTTATTTTAATCAACTCAAAAATGTTCGATACAAATTATTTTTTTAAAAATCCGAAAATAAAAAAATTAGGGGAGATATAAATCTTCTGAAAAGATTGTGAACCCCTAGCCCTAGCATAAATGATGTATGTTTCATTAAATAATATGCATGAAAAATAATTAAAAATGGCAAATTCATACAGTATATACTTTTTTCTAGCATTTATTTAGATTAGAGTTGGACCATTATGGAGGGTTTTACAACAATGTATAAGGTTGAATTTTTTTTGAGAAAAATCAAGGAAACCTAGAAAAGTCAGGAAATTTTGTTTTTTAAGAATTGTGTAGGAACCCTATATTCATTCATTATAGATAGACTTTCTGCTTTAACTAATTTATTAGGGTTTCCTACTTAAAGTCAAAATGGAACCATTATAAAATAACTTCTGTATCTGTCTGCCTGTTTGTCACAACTACTCGTAAACTATAAAACATGAACAGCCCAAATTGGTGGAAGTAATAAAGATTTTTAACCCACATATTTACAAATTATTAGAAATTTATAAATATGTTTGTTTAGGAGGAGCAAGGAGCTAATTAAGTTACTTGGGGAAAGAAATCTTTTCTTTGTATATCATACGAGGAATTGTAGAGATTCCCCCAGGCCTAAAAAGGTGCAGGGCACTACTGTTGTGAAAAGGGCACGTTTTACATTCTTCAGAGCACTTTTATAGAGTTAAGTCTAGAATCTTACTGCCTTTTTTGATGTGGTCATTTGATTCATTTCTTTTTCTAGTAGCAATGGGAAAGAACCCTACAAAATATGTCCATTTATCATGGAGAAAAAAAAAATGGTACTTACATATTAACGCCACCGCAGCAGAAGGTGCACTAATGCTCCAATAAAGAGTAATCTTGTTGTTTGCGCACAACAATGGCATGAAAAATGAGAAAAAAGCACTAAAAAACATTAAAAAAAGTACTAAAGCACTAAAAAATGGCATCAAAAATCAGCAAACAACAAGGCAGCTAAGAATCCAAAAGATAACTGTGTGCACGTGCATGCAATAAGATTGCTCTTTATTGGTACATTAGCACAACTTTTGCTGTGGTGGCGTTAATATGTAAGACAAAAACAATTAAACAAACAAAAAAATTGTTATTTGATTAAGGGGAAAATCTTGAAATTTGTCAATTATTTGTCCAAAAATCTTCAGACTGTTGTGAAAGAATCGTGGTTCAAAATATCGTGGAAAAGCAGAAATTTCATCTAAAGATTTAAAAAAAAGAAAAGGGAGGAGGGGACAAATTTTGTTGAAATATCAAAAAAAAAAAAAAAAGGTAAATTTTGTTAAAAGATCAGGGAAAAAAGGAAATTTTGTAAAAAGAACACACACAAAAAAAAACGCGGATTTTGAAAAAAGAACGCAAAAAAAAAAAAAGTACACAGTTCAGGATGAGAGTGGAATTGCCCCCTCCTCTTCCCCCACCTCTGTTATAACCTTTCAAAATTCGTGAATTTAATTTTTTTTTTTTTTTTTTTTTTTTCTTAGAATTATCTTTGTGATTGTCAGATTTTTTTTTCCCAAATTAAGAAAAATTAAGGTAATTTTTTCAGAAAAGTCTGAATATAAGTCCGTCATAAGTCCGAAAATTCAAACATAAAATATATCGCTAATTTTGACAAATGATTAAAAATAATAATAATACTAATTTTTGTAAATTAGTGGGGAAAAAATTGCCAATTTCATCATAAGATCACAGAAAAAATGCAAATTTTGTCAGAGGATTGTGATAAGATGCGAATTTCAGTCAAAGATCCCGAAAAAAAAGTGAATGTTGATAAAGAATTATGAAAAAAACAGAAATTTTGTCAATAAATCATAAAAAAAAGACAAATTTCATCAAAAGGTTGAAAAAAAAAAAAAAAAAAAAAAAAAAAAAAACGCATTTTCCCACTGTCCTTTGATGAAATTCACACTTTTGTATGTTGCACTTTTTCTACTGCTTTTCTGTAAATTTGAGTTTCTTCAGTGGACCTTTGGAAAAAAAAAATCTTTTTGTTCATTTGACAAAATTTGCTTTTTGTTGGCAGTTATTTAACAAGATTGTTATCTTTTTTTTTTTTTTTTTTTTTTTTTTTTTGTGTTATTGTATCCAAATTAAGTCAAATGTATTCAAATGGATATTATGAGGCAAAAAAAAAAAAAAAAAAAAAAAAAAAAAAAACCTATTTGCATAAATTTAATTTTTAATAGCATGGCATGAAAGATAAATCAATTTATATGAATAAATACATTTCAATGCACCATATAAGTTTGGAAAACGTTATGCATTTAATGGTGCATTGGAAAATTAGAATTATTGTTTAGATGTGTGAATATACCTTAACCAAATAAAAAAATAATTTAAATTGAATTTTGAAACAAATCATTTAAAATCACATCAAGGCATCACTTAAATTTTGATATCATATCTTTTAAAACTCATATTTTGAATTTATTAAAAATGTGAATCATAAAACATAAATGAATAAACTTGCATATCTTACAATTATACATTTTTTTAAATTGAACATAATCTTTGCACATGTGATTATAAATAAAGAAAAAAACAGTAATATATAGAGATTTTAATTAATAGCATAGCACAACTCAAAATTTGATATCAGTATTTTTAAATTTTATATTTTAAGTTGGTAGAGCTCAAGGTGAAATGTTATGTCACAAATTTTAACCCGTTAAGGGTTTTTGTATTGATATATACAGATGGAGGACAAAATAATACGAACACCTTTCAAATAACAGAAAATCTTTATTAATAAGGGGTTGGACCACCCTTTGTACAGATTTAATGCGACTTGGGATAGATTCATAAAGCTCATGGACAATATTTAAATTTACATTAAGCCATTCCTCCTGTAGAATGATCTCTAATTCCAAAAGGCTGAATGGAGGAGGAAATCGGGAACGAAGTTTGGACTCCAAATATTCCCATAAATGTTCAATAATATTCAAATCCGGAGGCTGAGGAGGCCAGGAAAGATTTTTAACTTCATCGTCATGTTCTTCTAACCAAGCTTAAACACACCTAGCAATGTGGATAAGGGAATTGTCGTCTTGAAAAAACGATCGCTCTCCAGGGAATACAGTCTGGGCAAAAGGCTGGACATGATCCCCTAGAATGCCTTGATAGTGATTAGATTTGATTCTCCCATACAGAATAACAAGTGGTCCAAGATCGCGTCAAAATATGCGCGACCCCAATATGACCCCATACCATAATGGAGCCACCTCCATGCTTCAAAGTCGGCATGAGGCATTCAGGATTAAATGCTTCTTTGGGTGTTCCCCAGACATTAACGCGGCAGGTCGTCTGAAATAGGGTGAATGACGATTTATCTGGCCATATTACTTGTTGCCACTGCTGTGGGGTGCAATCTTTGTGATCTCTGCACCATTGATCCATTGACGTCTCTTGAAAACATTAGTTGCTGTCTCCAAAGGTTTTCAAATTGTTACTCTGTCATAAATGCTCCCACCATGAACATCCCTTTTGACATTTTTTATTGAAATGGGATCCTGGAGATGACTGTTCATTTTGGATGTTATGTTGGTTAACGATTGCTTGTGCTTACAGGCTACTATGTGCTTCAAGACTAGTCTATTCCTATCAGCATTTTCAGCCACTGTTGTTCTTTGAAGCTGCCGTCTTACCTTCTTTCGTGTATGCTGTCATAACGGCTGATACCGTACTCCTTGCAAACCCCAAAAGGTTTGCTGTTTCTTTAACCGATGCTCCACTTGAATGCGCTTCCTCAATCATTCATCTTTGGAAATCTGACCGGTCAGTTTAACAAAGACAGTTGAATAGACGCATGCAACGCAAGTGACTGTTGTTGAGAGACTGATACCTTCTTCTTAACGCACACTAGGTGGCAGACTTGTTGCAGATGGCACAGTTGTACTGCAGGTGTAAAATATGTCATACTTTTTCACAGGTGTTCGTATTATTTTGTCCTCCATCTATATACACATATATGTGTAGGTGGGGGCATGGTTTTCCTGCGTGTCTATTTTGTTTATTATTAAGTTATTAAGACATTTTTTTACTGTTGTATGACTTTATTTTATTATGATTTTAAAATATTTTTTCATTAAGAGTTTATGGTTTTGTTGTTAGTTATCCTTTGATTTCATTGTTTAAAGTTATTTTGCTTATACATCTTATACAAATAAAGTATGCAGGTCTGTCATGCCTTGCGTAACCTGTGAGGATACATTGTTTTGAAATTTTTTTTTTTTTATACCTGTTGCTCCTCCCACCTTCCAAGAAGCAGGGAGATTGTTTATGTTGTTTTTTGATGATGTTCTTGTTCTAATTCATTGTTATTGCACCATTTTTTCACCTTTTTCATCACTATCATTGTAGCGGAGATTATCGCTACATATCTTTTCCCCTTCATAAATGCAATAATTATTTCCCTTTAATAAATTCTTTGTTCTATTTTATTTTCCCTTTTCACTATTAAGCCCATTAGTTAAATTAATCCCACATTTAATAGTTAAGTTCTAACTTTCATACTCCCACTAATAGAAGTTAATCTTTTCATCTTTTGGAGCTCTCTGTAGAAAATTAATAATAGAACTTCCTTTCTCACAAATTTTCTGTTGTGTCTGGAAAAACATCTGCCCATAGATACCGCACTTATTAACAAAATAAAGAAAGCTCTGGGCTTTGTTCATCATAATCTTTTATCCGTTACATTTTATTAACATCTGCCTTCCACACCCTGTTTTCATTCTCACAATTAATGCTTAAAACTAGAAATACTTTTATCTCTGTTTATCCTGACTGTGCTTTCTTTCTGTTCAATTGCGCATCTGGGTAATATAATTGTGGTCAGCAAAAACTCCAATTTAAGTAACGGCCTGCTTTGCCCTTGTCTACTTGTTATTTGTTATTTGGGCTTTGAGGTAGGCGCTACAGCTATCCGCCGGCATAACCTCAAATGATCACTGGAAAACTACATCGAACAACACACATCCGCACAACACCGAAGATACAACCTCAACTCGCAACAAACAAAAACAAGGAAACCAGCAAAAAACACATCTCCGACCCAAAACCCGGCCGGAACCAGACGCAACACAATAAATAAAAACCAAAACCCGAACTAACCAGGACCTATGCAACTCAACAGCACCAAAACAAGGCAGAACAAGAAATAAACAGCAGCCATGACAAAGTTGACAGGCAAAAAGTGACTAGAATCTTCCGCTCCCGAGGAAGAGATCAACGAAAAGCCGAAAGCATCGAGGGTTAGAATTTAAGCAGAGCCACAAGTCGTTCCAACTATCAAGGTAAGAGTTCTCAGAAAGCATAGCGTCTTGAAGAATAGACCGTTCAGCATCAAAAACACGACATCTAAAAATGTAGTGGGCCTCCGTCCCATCCTCCTCTGAACACAGCGAACACGTGGGGGAATTCTTAAACTTGAAAATATGTAAGCGAGCATCCGTGACAGCAGTTTGGGTTCTAAAACATGCGGTAAAAACATCTTCTCTTCTGTTTTTTGTCCATTTGTAAATATTAGGGCCAAGGTATTGAGAATCGATGGCATATTTACTCTCATCCCACCAACGCTGGAAATTAGCGTAGAGCTGGTCTTGTAAACACTTCTTAAGATCGTCGGGGGCCACACCACCGTAGGGGTGAATCTCATAAGGGCCATTAGCAGCCAGATAATCCGCCCTTTCATTCGGCAAAATACCAACATGTCCGGGGACCCACAGAAGGGTAATTTTCTTCACATTGGACCGAACGCTAACCAGAGTATGAAAAAGGTGTAGAATCACCGCAGGAGATTTGTAAGTGAGATGTTTAAGGGCCACTAAAGCAGACTTGCTATCCGTTAAGATGACATAGCTGTCCAAACGATTAAGAAAAATCTGGAGGGCCAGATTAATGGCTAAGACCTCTGCCGTGAAGACAGAATTCATGTGATGGACGAGATGAGCTCTGGAAATGTTGTCCGTGGTATTAACTGCTGCAATAGACGTCTGGGAATCAGTTTTCGAGGCATCAGTAGCAATGATGCAGCAGTGGCGATCTTGCTGGAGCTCACTTATGTATAAATTGAAGCATTGACTGATAGTGGCGGCAGGAAGATTTTTCGTTTGAAATGGAAGTTTATCCACAATGATGTCACAATAATCCGTAATATTCCCCGACGGCCAATAGGCACTGAGCAGCATATCCGGAGTCACAACAGCGTAGCCACAAGACCAAGAAAAGTTATCGGGGAGATAAGCAGGGCCAGGCCGATTGAAATTAACAGCAGACGTGCAGCGGAGGTAAAAAGAGTGGGAGAGATAGGAGCGACGGAACTTGAGAGGCGCTTGATTAGTCTCCCGGTAGAGCTTGAAGAGGGGGGTCCATTTCGGTAAACCAGTAGCAAAACGGAGACTAGCATTATAAACCACGTCAAGCTTACCCAGAACCGAAGGAGCAGCATTTCCATAAATCGGGCAGGCGTAGTCTATGATACCCCGAATTAGAGAGTTGACAAGAGGAATGAGATCGGTCGTTTTCGTGCCCCAGCGAGGACTGGCAATAGCTTTCAAAAGGTTCAGACGCTTCAGACATTTTTGTCGAATATACTCAATATGATCATTAAAAGATAAGTTTTGAGAAAAAATGACGCCCAATATTTTAACAGAAGTCAACCACGGAATGTCCGATCCATGAAGCCGCAGGTTTTGAGGAAGAGAAACCTTGCTTTTAGAAAAGTTGATGGCTGCACATTTGTCAGGACGAAGATCTAATTTCCAATGGGAACACCAAGTACTAAGCCTGCTTAAAATATCCTGAAGTTTGGCGAGGGCTTTATCCAACAAGATATCCGACACATACAGGACGATGTCGTCCGCATAAACAATGATTTGTACCCCAGAATCAATAACGTCGAACAAGTCCCACAAGAAGATCATAAATAAAATCGGAGAAAGGACACTCCCTTGAGGCACGCCACGGTAGGACCGCGCCGGACGGGAAAAAACACCTCTCCATTTGACTTTGATACTTCTAATACCAATCCACTTCGAGATCCACAGGGCAGTCCTGCCAGCAACACCGATCATCGCCATCTTATAAATAAGCCCATCCCTCCAGATGGAATCGTACGCAGCATGAATGTCTAATTTAACCGCAAAGACAAACTTGTTCTCGGCTCTGGCCTGCTTGACATCGGTGTAGAATAGATGGAGAGCTTTGGAACAATCACTGTTAGGAATGAAGCCAAAATGACGTTCATGGAAAATCTGGCGAGGCATTATCCAGTCAAGAATACGCTTCAAAAGGATGCGCTCCATAATTTTGCAGCTCACCGCTGTGAGGGCAATGGGACGGTAGCTACTAAGAGAGCACCTGGGTTTTCCCACCTTCCAAATTGGCAGAATTATCGCAGACTTCCAGCTGTTCGGGATATTTCCCGAAATGAAACTTTCGTTGAGAAGGGTTACCAAATTATCGATATTCTTGTTAGAAAGGGCTTTAAACACACGAGCCGGAATTCCATCTTCACCAGGAGTAGAGTTTTTTGTGAACTGTATAGCCCGGAGTACCTCGTCAACAGTAATCCGCTTATCCCAGTAATCTTCGGTAGGACTCAAATCGTAGGGGATACTATGGAGGCTATCGGCATTGCTAAACTGATCAACAAAAGCGTTGGCTTGATCCCTCTTGTCCAAGATTTCGCCGGTCTCATCAGTCAGGAGATAATTAGATTTCGGGCTACTTCTTTTCCCCAGAGCCTTAATTATGTGGTAAACAGAACCCTTGGCAGCCTTTTCACACATACCACCCCAGTACTCCCGGGCCTGGAGTTTCATATACCGCCTGAGCCGAGCAGCAAAAGCCTTGTAGGAGATCCAATGGTCTCTGGACAGAGTATTTCTAGCGAGCCGAAGGAACTTCCTCTTCTGGCCAAGAAGCCAAGAGCAATGAGGGTCCCACCAGGGAGGGCTGTCCCGCCGCTGTACCTTGTACTTGAAAGAGTTGCTCGAGATCGCATCCCTCACCTTATTATGAAAGATCTCGATCGAGGAAAAATCACTGGACTCCAGATTTTGGTTGATATTGGCCTCGACGGCCCCCCAACTGATAAAAGAGTAAAACTGATTCTCGGTACCATAATTTATTTTGTGGATAATAGGCCAATGGTCAGACTCGTACAAATCGGGATGGACATAGGTGTCCGTGATACGAAATAGGTCAGGACTAGCAAAGGACAGATCAATCAAGGAGGGCATTCCAGCGGGAACAGCATGAGTAGGCTGATTAGTGTTTAAGATACATACATCGTTACCAAGCAGCCAGGAAAGAATCTCGTCAGCGCCAGAAGAATTAGAGGAGCAACCCCATACATGATGCTTCTGATTAAAATCCCCGAGAACGAGAAAGGGGGGATGGATACTATTCGTAAGCCTCTGAAGCCAGGATTCGCTAACTCTTCCCTCAGGAGCGTATACATTGACAATAGTCACCCAACGTCTAGCCAACCAAATACGAACCCCAAGGGCCTCAACACCGTGAGAGTTAGAAACATTCAAGTCTAGCAAAGCAGAAGTAAGGCGATTACTCACCGCTGTGAGCAAACCACCTCCTCGGCGGTCTCGATCTAACCGATAGACAACCATACCCGGGTAGGCAAAGGAGTCGCCCCCCTTAAGAAAAGTCTCCTGAAACACAAAAACATCCGCCTTAGAAAAGGGGGAGCACTTTAACCACTGGGATTTGATTCTAACGCCCCTGGCGTTCCACTGGATCAACGTAAACGGTTCTGCGTACGGAAGCATGATAGTAAAGGATACTGAAAAAGCTGCTAGAAATCCAATAACATAAACACGAGCACCCAGGGAAAGACACAAAACATGAATAGAAACACAAAAATAAAACAGGAGAAAAATTAGTCCATACCTGCATCGCCGGGATCATCCACTGAGCTCTGGGATGAAGCGAACATGTTCCCGCACAGCTGGACACTTTCCTGGACATAGCTCACGTTAGAGTTGTCGAGGGACAACTGGGTGGTAACTTTTTGTTTTTTTACTTTCTGGGAAACTTTGGAGGGGGAGGTAACAGAAGTCTCTTTGGAACTGCTAGTTTTCTGAGATTTGACCGCACAGGCCGCCATCAAGGTAGGTACCAAGCCTTCAATAGCTTTTAAAAATATATTTGTTTGTTGTTGTAGCACCTGCAAAATACACTCTTGGGTGCGCTGTAAATATAGTTCCATTGATTTTTGAAAATCATCTTTAGTGATGTAAGTTGAGGTTGGGCCTGGCTCGGCGTCTTTAACCACTTCTGCGTAATTTTTTGATTTGGAAGATTTGGTATATCGTCTCCTGGCTTCGGTGATTGAAAGATGATTATCAGTCTTGTATTTAAGAAAGTCCATCTCTTTTGAACGGGCCGGACAGTTTTGATCAGATGCTAGGTGGGGGGCTTGACAGTTGCTGCACTTTAGGTCAGTGGTACTACAGGTGGCCGAAGCGTGTTTGGCACCACATTTCCGACACTTGGTTTCATTCTTACAGTGTACAGTGGCATGGTCAAATTGCCAACAGTTCAGGCACTGGCGGGGTCTATCGTAGAATGGTCGAATTTTCTCAATCATATAAAAAAATTTAATTCTGCTGGGGAGTGCCGTTCCATAGATTGTAACCAGGACAGTCTCGGTAGGGTGAGTTGAAGAATTTTCTTTTTTTGTAAAGCGGCGCAGCTCTTTAATTTTAACTGGGTTTTCAGCTTGAATCTCCTTGCCTAAGTCCTCCAATCTAACACTAGTATCTATATTATGTAGCACGAATCTCGAAGTGATGGTTTCTTGTTTAATGGAGGCTTTGACTGGAACGTTTAGTATTTTATTAATTTCAGCAACAGCTTGGGCACATGCCCCGTCTGATGTTTCCAACAAAAGTTTTCCAGACCTAGCAAATCGAATATTGACTGGCGCATTAAGGCCCAAAATGCTATCTATTTCCGTTTTTAGAGCTAGCGGCTTATTCCTCGGAATATTACCATCCAGCGGTTCCAGGAATATACATACATTAGAAACTCCATTAGCAAACGCAAACGCAACCTGTTGAGATGGGGTGAGAATTTCTTGAACAAAGCACGCAGAATCATTTACACTGGCATCTGTTATAATAAAGGACGAAGGCATAATTAACAAAAATAAAACAAAATACCCACTGCAACACTATGCAGAGGATAAAATATACTGTGAGACAACAAATGACAATTTATAAAAACTGCAATATATATAAGCGCAAAAGGAGCACACACTTTGCAAGCAAAAATAAAGGCCACGCGGACACAAGAAACAAACGGCTGCAACCTGCAGCAACAACAAGTAAACGGGGTCACCAAACCTAGACTCACGGAGACGGATAGCTAAGCACCCTACCTCCGCCACGTCTCAGAGGCGAAAAAACCCTT
Source organism: Maratus speculifer (assembly GCA_964019185.1). Classification (NCBI taxonomy): domain Eukaryota; kingdom Metazoa; phylum Arthropoda; class Arachnida; order Araneae; family Salticidae; genus Maratus; species Maratus speculifer. The sequence continues at coordinate 155,736,229 of OZ025301.1, read as the reverse complement.
GTCTACTTCCCAAGCTTAAAATATTTCTGTAACCCTATAAAATATTCGCACATGTGAAAATAATCCGTGGGTTCCCAGACCGCAAATGTAGTCACTGATACTGAACGTGTGGTTTATCAAATGTCGCCAAAATTCTTTGTATGAAAGACTTCTGATGCCTTTTTGGCGATAAGGGCTGTGATGTTGTATCAGGACTCCACTGATTGCCATCATACAGACAAGATGTAGCTCACTAGAGCTCTGAGAATTCCCCCCCTTATGGGGAACCTACTGTCTGTTAATGCTTGCAAAATAAATGCGTCCTAAAATGCCCCGTGGCAGAAACACGGCGACACGGCGACATAGTCGCAGACACAGAAAATGTGTTGCGGACAGTTTTTGTCTGTACTAATGAAATCAATTAAAAAAATTTGTCCGCAACTTTCGGACACTTTTGTCCGCAATTGTCGGACACTTTTTATCTGCACTAACGAAAAATTTTTAAAAAATGTTCAAAACTTGCGGACAACTTTTTCCCCCGGCAGTACTCACGCCGCCTTACGCATCTGTTCTCCTGATCTGGACGCCAAATTCCCGCCTCTAAATTCATTCATCTGCGCATTCCGAGAGCATACGAGCTCTGCGTTCTGCGGTGCGGCGGCTAAGATCAACTGTCATTCCGTAGAACATGTGCTTAGAATGGCGTACATTTTTTGTCTGTACTAATGAAATCAATTAAAAAAAATTGTCCGCAACTTTCGGACACTTTTGTCCGCAATTGTCGGACACTTTTTGCTGCACTAACGAAAAATTTAAAAAAATTGTCCAAAACTTCAAAACGCTCAAAAGAAAAAAAAAAAAAAAAAACATGAAATTTTTTAAAGGATCCTATGAAAAGAAAGTATCTCGTCTTAAGACCGAGGGGAAAGTATTTCATCAATGGATCATGGGGAAGAGAGGGGGAAAAAAAAAAAGAAAATTTTGTTAGAGGATCACATAAAAAAAATGAGAATTTCCTCAAAGGCCCGTGGAAAAATGCGTATTTCGTCAAAAGATCGAGGGGAAAAAACGGGAATTTCTACATAGAATTTTTCAATTTTGTTTACAGGATTTTTTTTAATTATTTATTTAAAAACTTTTATTTTTGGACGGTTTCGAAAGTGAAAGTATCCCTGTCAAGGGAATCGAGTAAGTAAAAAACGGCCTTTGTAAAAATCGATCTCCGCTAGCTAATGCAAATATAAATAAAATGAACAAAATTGAAGTATAATATTGAAGTGCCAGCTAGATAAATATTTTTTAATGTTTTCCATTATATTGCATCCAGATGTTCTCATATAAATAACTGATACCGATTGTATTTTCAATTGGAAAATCACCCGAGAATGACAAATGTTTAAATTCCTCAGGGTTTCATTCTTTAAAGTTATTCTTTCATTATAACGAAAACGAACATTAAAAGAAAATTTGAATGAAAAATAAAGTATTATGGTGAAAAAAAAAAGTTTGTTTTAAATAGTTTTCCATTTTGCTTCACGAAATATTTTGCTTTAAACTGTTTCTTTTTTTCATAGTAAAACATCTATTAATAGAACGAAGCTTATCTGATTTTCACGGCGTCTCCGAGCACACGTGTATTTTGCTCAAATTCAACTGAATTCCAGGAAATCCTTTCTTCTCTTTTCTTCTGCGATTTATTGACAATAAGATACGGGCGTATTACAATGGTACAGGAGATAACTATCTCAACCTTACTTAAGAGTCCTACAGTGTGATTGAAGTTGAACTGGAAAAATCATTATACATTAAACACGCCACCTGCGAGCGAACATAAAACACGCCGACTTCTAACCGTAAAAATTATCGTGTGTGTTCTTGCAGCCAGGTCCGAGTTCTCGCAGCTAAATAAACAATCATGTCATGATAATGAGACTTTTTTATCTAGTGAATCTAAGAGTGGACTTTTTCATGGATATGTATAATTTTCATAAAATTTATTATATTTTAATAAAAGTTTGGTATACAGCCTAATTTATTATTATTGAGAATTGCTGAAAATTTGAATGAAATCTTTCAATTCATAACGAAAATAAAATATTTTTTTCGTTTTTTAAAATAAGTAGAAGAACAGAAATTCATTTTCAGTTCATTTTTTCTGTTTGCTGCTCGATTTTTTTTTTTTTTTCCAACAACTTTTTGACTTATTGGGATCTCCTTTTACTTTTAAAAGAACACAATTCGCACAAGTACGCAAATGATTTGGAATTAAAAAGAGTGTTATTTTTTTTCAATAAATATTATCTTAAATTTAAATATTCGGGAATCACAACAAAAATTTTTTAAATTGCAAAAAAATTCGCGAATTTTAAGTGTCAAAATTAAAAAATCGCAGAACAAAATGTTAGGTTAAAAAATTTAAATTGAATTCCTTTTACAAATATTAAAAATTACCACGAAACACGTCTAAAATCGCCGATGAACGTGAGAAACTTTTGAAAAAAGGACAAAATTTGCTATATTGGGATAAGATAATAATTTAGTTATAGTAATTTTTATTATTAGTATTAACGCATTTCATAAATATAAAAAATCACTGCAAATTGTGAAATAATTTTTATTATTATTATTATTTGGTGGTGCGGGGGAGGGAATTAAAACGTAATCAATAAAAAAAACTAAAACTAAAATCGAAAATTGCAGAGAACATAATTACTGTTCTAGATTTATTCTTTAAACAGGATTTGTGTTTCTAATTTCGGAAAATATCCGTGAAATGGAAGAAAAACTATAAAAATCGTATTGAAAAATTCACAAAAAATGGTTGCATAAATTCAAATTAAATTTTATCTTAAAAAATATACAAAATATACTATATTGTAAAAACAGTTTGAAATTGGATTCATTTCACAAATGTAAAAAAAAATCGCGAAAAAACACGGAATATAACGCAATTTTCAACATTTTGATGTATTTTCGTAAGTGCGGCGCTTCTGACGAATATTTGTTTTATTTTAATGTATTTTCGGAGGTGGGGCGCTTATGGTGGGTGCGGCGCATACTCCTAAAAATACGGTTTTAGAAATATTTAAGCATATGTGTACAATTCTCCCCCCCCCTACACCCAATACTTTGATCTAATTATAGTTTTAAATCTGTGATATATTGCTACAAATTGTAGCAATTTAACTTCATACTCAATTATCAAATGTCTAAACAGAATTTTAGTACTATTTATTATATATTATAATAAATATGCTAGACAATTTTTCCAATGCTGATTTATTAATTTTTGTTTTTTGACCTTTTTTTATATATGCATTTATGAAGTAGTTAAGAATATTTTACATAAAATATGTAGAATACCTGATTTGTGATATATTCATTTTACAGTGTCTTTTTTTTTCTAAACATATGATATGTAAATGTGTATACAGTTAGAAGAAAATATTGCGTTGCGGTTGCAGACAGAATTTGATATTAATGAGGCTTGTCGCAGACACAGTTAAAAAATTCTGCCACAGGGCTAAAATGTAACTCTCTTTTCGGAGTTTTTTTTGTGTGTGCTTCTTTTTGGTAATTCACCTGGGCCCATGAACGAACACCTCTACATAATATCTGGTGCATCTGGCCTTTTTTTTCTCCGGTCAAAAAAAAAAAAAAAACGCACACACACAGAGACTTTTAAAAAATCATACTTAAAAATCTTCGACGAAAACACGTATGCACCGACGGACGAAAGCACCGACGTACGTCAACGGGTCAAGACTACGCAAAAAAAGGGGCAGCATTCCCCGAAATTCCAAGGCTGTCAGTACTTCACTGTGTGACGTATTTCCCTCCCCGAAACCTGCAGTATTCAATTATGTTTTCTCCTGCACTCAAGAAAGATTGCATATCTCCGTTTTTCTCTCCCTGGGTCTTCAAAAAAAACGCGTCGCACCTGCTGTTTTCGCCCTTTTTAAGAAAAGTGCCACTTTTGTTTTCGATGCGTCAGAAATTGACTGGGTCAAGTGTTTCGCTCGCAACGCCAGCTGTTCGTATTACTATATTTCTCTGCAAAAAATGTTTCATCACTCTTCAGCGGTTCCGTTCTGTGTGTAACTAGAGGTATGTTACCGTTCGTATACAGTACATCTATGATGCTAATCTACAGAACTACAGAAATGTTTTGTGAAGTGCTCATCGATGTGGAACCCTATTTTGCTGTTTACATGTGTAAATCTACTTTTTGTGTGAAATATGCAACGCGTGTAATAAGCGCATCTCTGTGATGAAGCTAAAAGTATGTGAAATTTGTGTGGCTGGTGTTTACCAAAAAATGTAGGTATCAAATTTATGCGTTACGGGTCGTCGAACCTGTATGCAATTTTATTTTATCTTAAATCGTTGTCAACAACAAAATTACAGTGATAAAGTACGTTCAGTACATTTAGTGTGTGTTTGAGCTGCTCTCGTTCTCTGAAGGTTCAGCCACTGCGTCAAAATTACTGATTTGCATAGTTAGATCTACAACGGCAGTCTACTAATGCTAAGGTTTGCTAGTAAAATGGGTCGTCGCACCCAGTCTTACATATGTTGTAAATGCATAGCAATTCTAGCAAAAAAAAGTGACGTGAACTAAACAAAAAAAAAGTGACAGAAACATGTTTCAGTACTAGAAGTTTCTATTTAAAAAAAAATAATAATAATTACTCAACATAACATAGAAATACATTTTCTTTGTGCTTACAGATAATTATAATGAAAATAGTTTGTGTTCTTTTGATCAGCTTGAACAGAGAAGATTTTTTTTTTTTTTAAATTTAAATATAGTGCATTTTTGAAATTTTATGTGTATTAACGTAATCAATATACATTTTAAATTTTAGTATTTAACTTGCACTTTTGAAAGCATTCTTCTCTTTTCATGCTCACTTTTCAAAAGTATTATTAGTTTCAATGCATGTTGTTTTAGTATTTATGTGTTGCATAATTAAATATTACAGTTTTTATTATTTTATGTGTCTGCGCTTTAAGGGTTTACTGACTTAACTTGTTATTAAGTAATTGCAATTTGAGATTTCTTTTCTCGTTTTTACTAAATTTTTGCCATTAAGTTTGCCGGTACCTCCTTAAACAAGCCTTTTGAAACTGTTTAGTTTCTGTTTGTCAGGTAAAAAAAAAAGGGGGGAATTGTGGTATTGTTTTTTTTGAAGGGTTAAATGTTTTATTTTAAATGCAGTAAATGGTTTAAAAAGTTGGGTTTGCATGTTTTTGTTTGAAAAAAGGTATTTAGTGTCTGCATTTTGTTGTTTTCTTTCTGTGCTCACAGATTGTATACCCCCCCCCCCCCTCATTAAATGTGTCTAGATTATTTCGTAATTTGGCAGCGTTTGCCCTCTGACTAATGCAAAATTTAATTGTTGGTTTGGACTTGCATTTTAGGTTATTTCTCCCAAATTATTAATTTTAATACTGTCGGTTAACAGTCTGATTTGTTTTGGTGCACCTAGTTTATTTATAAATCTTTCTTTTGATTTATATTAGTGCATTTTCTTTTTGGTAAACATCTATGGCTGATATTGAGCTAAAACAAGCTTCAGCTACTTCCCAAACAATGTCAGAGAGAGATAATAAATTTGGGTCTACTTTTGGACAATCACAAGTTTCAGTATCCCCTTTACTTGAATTTTATGAGGAAAATTTAACAAGGTTTTCAGACACAATTATCGCTGAAGCCACAGCATTTCAAAATCAAATAAAACATCAAAGCAACACTGATATACTTTACTCTAATTTTAAAGAACTCAAATTCACAATCCAATGGGATCTAAACATTTTGAATGAGACCTTTCAAGTACTCAAAGATGAATATGCTAAGGTAAAACACGAAAAAGAAAATTTATTTTTGGTAAATAACAAACTTTTGGAACGTGTACGTGACTTGTCTCAGGAACTAGAAAGTAAAACTAAACCTCACATATCAAATACTCAAAAAGGTATCACTCCTTCGGTTAGTACTGCTTGTTTAAAATCTGTTCAGAATATGTCCACACAGACAGATAACAACCTCATTATCAAATCTCCACACACTACAATACATGAAGGTTGCAATACAAATCCCTCTTTCTCTTGTAATCAACAGGTTAATGAGTTATGTGACAGTAACAATTTTCATCCCAGTATTTTCAGTACCCCTAAGAAAGATAGTACCAATTTTATCCCTGTTGTAATCATGCGTTTGCCTGAAAATTTTAGCATACCTGACATTATTTTGGCTATTTCAAAGCTAACTGATAATTCTTCGCCTCCCATTCAATTTCAAAACAAAATAAAAATAAAGCATTGTAATTTAGTTAACTGGATTTTTCTAATGCCACCCCACCTAGCTGAATTTTTGCTTGTACATAAACATATCATTAGTCAGTCCACAAAGTTTACTCTTAGAAGGTACATACAGTTGGCAAAAAAAGTATTTGTACACTCTAAAATTTTTAATTTTTAACTAAATAAAAACAGATATTTTGTCAAAAATGGTTTTAATACAGTCTGTTTACCGTGTGTTTTAAATTACACAACAGAAAATTTCGATAAAGATGCAAAATAATTTTCTAATAGGAAAAGTTTAAAAATTTCTTGCAAAAAAAGTATTTGTACATTTCTCCATCCTGATATGTACTGTGTTTTATAGTGTTTATGGTTCAAAGGACTACTTATACAGAAGCTGTTAATAATTTTTAACTTCATACTATATTTGTCTGACATTTAATTTAATTTGCACTTGAAGTAATTGAGAATAGAACCTAAAACTAGAGAGGTACCTCTAGATATATGAAATCCTATAATTGAGCATAATAAAAATTTAAATTCGCAACAAGAATTTGTAAAAGCTATTAAATTACCATTTACAACTATTGGATGTATAGTGAGAAACTATGAATAAATTAAAAGCATCGAAATTCAATGAAAACCAGGACTTCTTAGCAAACTAACAATGAGGGAAAAAAGGAGTGTTGTTAAAAAAGCTTTAAAAAATCTTATGCGTTCGGTTCAAAAATTTGCTGGAGACCTTGCGACATCTTCTCGCATCAGAGTAATACCTCAAACAATAAAAAATATTCTTCTCAATGCAGATTTAAAAGGAAGAACCTCAAGGAAAAATCCATTCATCAGCGAAACAAACAGGCGAAAACGCATAGTATTCGCTTTCGCATACAGAAGTAAATCATTGGATTTTTGGAAAGCAGTAATTTTTTCTGATGAGGGAAAATTCGGAATTATCTTACCATCAAGCATTCGAAAAAATTGGCGTAAAAATAAAACTGTTCTAGATCCAAAACGTATACTTCAAATTATCAAGCATGTTGGGGGGAATATTATACTTTTGGGGTGCATAGCTTCTAATGGAGCAGGACATTTAAAATTTATTGACAATGGAAAGACAGGTTTAACATACATTGATGTGTCGCGCCATAATTTATTAAACTGTGCCAAGAAATTATGCATAGAGGAAGCTTTTCACTTTCTGCAGGATAACGACTAAAGCATGCTGCTGTGATCACCAGCACATGCTTACGACAATACTCCAAGACGACTGGTAACTCTTCTAAAATCTCTAGACTTGAATCCAATAGAAAATTTGCAGATGCTATTGGATGCAAAAATCCGAAAAAAAAATATGTATTGGTAAAAAACAGTTTTAAAGAAGCTCTTATTGTGTCATGGAATAACATTAACCAGACCGATACAAAAAAGTTGGTGGAATCAATGTCACACCATCTAGAAGTAGTCATAAACGCTAAATGAATTCGCACAAAATATTAATTTGTATAATTTTACTAAATTTTCATTTATTATATTACATAAATATAGTGTACAAATACTTTTTTTGCATTATATTTTTGTATATTTATTTATTATAATGTAAAAAATCGATTCGTTTAATTTTGTTTTTGCTTCTATAATATTATAATGCATTAAATTAATGTATTACAGTATTTTTTGCTTAAATCTTTTGTTTAATTTCATTATAATTTAAAAAAATGAAGTGTACAAATACTTTTTTTGCCAACTGTAGATATAAAAAGATGTTTTACAGGTCAAAGTCTATTTCATTTAAGTAAATTCTGCCCTAATGACATAATATGCCCTGTCTGTGCTATGTCACATAAAGATTCTAATTGTGTAAACACACCAAAATGCATTAATTGCATGAGGTGCAATGAATCAAGTAATACCCATTTTGACATTCAACATACAGCTTTTTCTCATAACTGCCCAGCTGTCAAGAGATATATAAACATACAAAGACATTCGCTTCATACAACTGAGTCTATTTCAAATGAGAAATAATGTTTTTCTTTAATTTTCCTGGTCACACATTACATACTAAAGGATGAATTCACTATACTTTTTAAGCATTTTTAGACATGTTGACAGATTTGTTTTTCATTTTTTTATAAAACATTTAGTAATTTCTTCCCTCACATTTCCTGTTACACTTTAAATTTTAACAAATGTTTCTTCACATTAATCTTGTGTACAAATGCATTTTTATTTCTTTCTCTTATTCGGCTATCAAGTGCACAGATGGTTGAGTAATGGAAAGAAGGCAAGTAAGAGTGAAAATTTTGATGCGGGTCGTCAATGTTGTTTTTCACTTGGTTTTGGTTGTTTCGCGTTGGTGTACACAATCATTTTAAACATATTTACACATAAGCACAATTTTCTTTCCCCTTTTAACTTTTGTGGATGCAGTAACAGGAATGCAGGTAACATTAATAATATTTCAACTCTATTGTTATAGAGCCTACATTTTCCACATTTAATACATTTTTCATGGTATAGATATATTTTTTTTGATTCTCAATTAGATTTTAACTTTAAAAGGATTGTTGACAGTACAATTACATTTTTACTTTCCTCAACTTTGAGTTATATATATATTTTTTTTCTTTCATGTGTTTTTACACAAGGTCATGTGCATTTCTCTAGGTCAAGGTATATTAGATACCAGGTCATGTGATTTCTTTTACACTTTTTCGTTCATGTGTTTTTACACAAGGTCATGTGTTTTTCTCTCTCGGTCAAGGTATATTAGATACCAGGTCATGTGATTTCTTTTACACTTTTTCTTTCATGTGTTTTTACACAAGGTCATGTGTTTTTCTCTCTCGGTCAAGGTATATTAGATACCAGGTCATGTGATTTCTTTTACACTTTTTCTTTCATGTGTTTTTTACACAAGGTCATGTGTTTTTCTCTCTCGGTCAAGGTATATTAGATACCAGGTCATGTGATTTCTTTTACACACTTTTTTTCTTTCATGTGTTTTTACACAAGGTCATGTGTTTTTCTCTAGGTCAAGGTATATTAGATACCCGGTCATGTGATTTCTTTTACACACATTTTTTTCATGTGTTTTTGCACAAGGTCATGCGATTTCTTACACTATCACATGGTGTTTTTTTTCTATATACACTCAGTCATGTGCAATACACAAGGTCATGCGAATACACTTTAGGTCATGTGCAACATATCAGGTCATGTGGTCCTTACATTTTTCTCCTATTTCTCGGGTTGAGGATTGTACATCAATTTCACTTATTTTCTCCAAGCTCGTTCATGATAACACACAACACAGTCATGTCATGTGTTTACATTTTTACACTTTTGTCATGTGATATGAATCCTTCCCTCATTAAATATAAAATTACTTTGTAGTTAGGTATTTGAAAACCCTCATTCACACAAATATCTTGAATATTTTTTTCTTTTAACACACTTACCGTTAAATTCTCTTCGGTTCATTTTTTTGTTTTCTTTTCGTTAAAAGGCTCATTCTAACACAAAAAAAAACAATTGACATTTTTTTTTTACAGTTTGTCATGCTCACACTTAACCATTTCATCTCAATTGTTCAAAGTTTTATTTATTCCCTTTACATATTACAGTGATTCAATCGACACTTAGTTCATTTTTGTTTGTCACATTTACATTGCAGGTTATTTGATTTTTTTTTCACACTACATGTAAATTCCCTTGTTACACTTACCTCTTTTTATGTAGTGGCAGTACATGAAAAGAAGGTCACTTACTTCACTAATAATTAATTTTCATTACATGCATTTTATCTCAACATTGTAGTTCAACAATAATTACAAATTATTTTGGACAGTCGAATAGTACCATGCAAAAAAAACAAAACAAAAAAAAACCTTGTATCATTCTTATTTTTGAAATATTCCAGTTGTAGTAGCACCTAATCCTGACTATTTGTTTATCTTACCCGGACTGACTGTTTCAATTTATGAGATGGATTACATTTCATCTTATATTTTATTTTATTTTTCTAATTTATCCCCCAAAAGTCGTGAACCGTTCAAAATTGTGCCCTAAGGTTTCACGCCACACCTGTCTTGCGACACATTTCATTTTCACCTTGAATTGGCCTACCAATTCTTTTAGGTTAAATTTTTTATGTGACTTCCAAGCGCGCTCCTTTCGTAGATCAGTGCGATTTTACTGAGGAGCGGGGCGGACTTATATTGTACGCAATATGGGTTCGTCCACTACTCCCTCTTCCCCTAGGGCCGACGTCTTAAACCGAAGCCATAATACTTGTACTTTTTGTACAAAATTAAGGGCTACAACCTTTTTATGGGCATGCCAGTGGCATCTCTTTTTTTTTAGTAGTCCTGTGCCTTATGCACAAATTTTCATTTTCAATTTTTTTAACAACATACATTATTTTTAGAACATATTATTTTAGTTAGTTTTCTTTTATTTTATTTTAAATATATACTATTTCTGTTTTGTGTTTTATAAATATATATTTTTGCTTGCAATTATACCATTTTGATCTCAAAAAAGATCAATTTAAAGAGAAGTTATCAAATACTAAGCTAGCAGGTGATCACAAATAAATAAATAAATAAATACTTCTCTCAATTTTCATTCATGACAACAAATTATACAGCTGGTACCAGCGCCACAACAAAGAAATCGTATAAAGGATCCGATATGAAGTAAATATTTTGTGGCAATTTTTTTGAACTATTAAGGAGCTCCCTGTCATGATAATTATAAAGATAGATATGGCCATTGTTTTTATTTACATATGCTGCAAGCAAAATAGTACAATCAATCATTTTTGTAGTACTTATATATATATACTTCTATGTTTTTGATATGTGTTTTTGTATATATTTTAGTAGACGGCACTTTCAGTATCTTCAAAATTATGACAATAATAGTATAAAAAAAACTTTAATACAAGTTTTTTTTGTGGTGGCTGGGGTGAGTTATGTAGCGGAGATTATCGCTACATATCTTTTCCCCTTCATAAATGCAATAATTATTTCCCTTTAATAAATTCTTTGTTCTATTTTATTTTCCCTTTTCACTATTAAGCCCATTAGTTAAATTAATCCCACATTTAATAGTTAAGTTCTAACTTTCATACTCCCACTAATAGAAGTTAATCTTTTCATCTTTTGGAGCTCTCTGTAGAAAATTAATAATAGAACTTCCTTTCTCACAAATTTTCTGTTGTGTCTGGAAAAACATCTGCCCATAGATACCGCACTTATTAACAAAATAAAGAAAGCTCTGGGCTTTGTTCATCATAATCTTTTATCCGTTACATTTTATTAACATCTGCCTTCCACACCCTGTTTTCATTCTCACAATTAATGCTTAAAACTAGAAATATTTTTATCTCTGTTTATCCTGACTGTGCTTTCTTTCTGTTCAATTGCGCATCTGGGTAATATAATTGTGGTCAGCAAAAACTCCAATTTAAGTAACGGCCTGCTTTGCCCTTGTCTACTTCCCAAGCTTAAAATATTTCTGTAACCCTATAAAATATTCGCACATGTGAAAATAATCCGTGGGTTCCCAGACCGCAAATGTAGTCACTGATACTGAACGTGTGGTTTATCAAATGTCGCCAAAATTCTTTGTATGAAAGACTTCTGATGCCTTTTTGGCGATAAGGGCTGTGATGTTGTATCAGGACTCCACTGATTGCCATCATACAGACAAGATGTAGCTCACTAGAGCTCTGAGAATTCCCCCCCTTATGGGGAACCTACTGTCTGTTAATGCTTGCAAAATAAATGCGTCCTAAAATGTAACTCTCTTTTCGGAGTTTTTTTTGTGTGTGCTTCTTTTTGGTAATTCACCTGGGCCCATGAACGAACACCTCTACATAATATCTGGTGCATCTGGCCTTTTTTTTCTCCGGTCAAAAAAAAAAAAAAACGCACACACACAGAGACTTTTAAAAAATCATACTTAAAAATCTTCGACGAAAACACGTATGCACCGACGGACGAAAGCACCGACGTACGTCAACGGGTCAAGACTACGCAAAAAAAGGGGCAGCATTCCCCGAAATTCCAAGGCTGTCAGTACTTCACTGTGTGACGTATTTCCCTCCCCGAAACCTGCAGTATTCAATTATGTTTTCTCCTGCACTCAAGAAAGATTGCATATCTCCGTTTTTCTCTCCCTGGGTCTTCAAAAAAAACGCGTCGCACCTGCTGTTTTCGCCCTTTTTAAGAAAAGTGCCACTTTTGTTTTCGATGCGTCAGAAATTGACTGGGTCAAGTGTTTCGCTCGCAACGCCAGCTGTTCGTATTACTATATTTCTCTGCAAAAAATGTTTCATCACTCTTCAGCGGTTCCGTTCTGTGTGTAACTAGAGGTATGTTACCGTTCGTATACAGTACATCTATGATGCTAATCTACAGAACTACAGAAATGTTTTGTGAAGTGCTCATCGATGTGGAACCCTATTTTGCTGTTTACATGTGTAAATCTACTTTTTGTGTGAAATATGCAACGCGTGTAATAAGCGCATCTCTGTGATGAAGCTAAAAGTATGTGAAATTTGTGTGGCTGGTGTTTACCAAAAAATGTAGGTATCAAATTTATGCGTTACGGGTCGTCGAACCTGTATGCAATTTTATTTTATCTTAAATCGTTGTCAACAACAAAATTACAGTGATAAAGTACGTTCAGTACATTTAGTGTGTGTTTGAGCTGCTCTCGTTCTCTGAAGGTTCAGCCACTGCGTCAAAATTACTGATTTGCATAGTTAGATCTACAACGGCAGTCTACTAATGCTAAGGTTTGCTAGTAAAATGGGTCGTCGCACCCAGTCTTACATATGTTGTAAATGCATAGCAATTCTAGCAAAAAAAAGTGACGTGAACTAAACAAAAAAAAAGTGACAGAAACATGTTTCAGTACTAGAAGTTTCTATTTAAAAAAAAATAATAATAATTACTCAACATAACATAGAAATACATTTTCTTTGTGCTTACAGATAATTCATAATGAAAATAGTTTGTGTTCTTTTGATCAGCTTGAACAGAGAAGATTTTTTTTTTTTTTAAATTTAAATATAGTGCATTTTTGAAATTTTATGTGTATTAACGTAATCAATATACATTTTAAATTTTAGTATTTAACTTGCACTTTTGAAAGCATTCTTCTCTTTTCATGCTCACTTTTCAAAAGTATTATTAGTTTCAATGCATGTTGTTTTAGTATTTATGTGTTGCATAATTAAATATTACAGTTTTTATTATTTTATGTGTCTGCGCTTTAAGGGTTTACTGACTTAACTTGTTATTAAGTAATTGCAATTTGAGATTTCTTTTCTCGTTTTTACTAAATTTTTGCCATTAAGTTTGCCGGTACCTCCTTAAACAAGCCTTTTGAAACTGTTTAGTTTCTGTTTGTCAGGTAAAAAAAAAAGGGGGGAATTGTGGTATTGTTTTTTTTGAAGGGTTAAATGTTTTATTTTAAATGCAGTAAATGGTTTAAAAAGTTGGGTTTGCATGTTTTTGTTTGAAAAAAGGTATTTAGTGTCTGCATTTTGTTGTTTTCTTTCTGTGCTCACAGATTGTATACCCCCCCCCCCCCTCATTAAATGTGTCTAGATTATTTCGTAATTTGGCAGCGTTTGCCCTCTGACTAATGCAAAATTTAATTGTTGGTTTGGACTTGCATTTTAGGTTATTTCTCCCAAATTATTAATTTTAATACTGTCGGTTAACAGTCTGATTTGTTTTGGTGCACCTAGTTTATTTATAAATCTTTCTTTTGATTTATATTAGTGCATTTTCCTTTTGGTAAACATCTATGGCTGATATTGAGCTAAAACAAGCTTCAGCTACTTCCCAAACAATGTCAGAGAGAGATAATAAATTTGGGTCTACTTTTGGACAATCACAAGTTTCAGTATCCCCTTTACTTGAATTTTATGAGGAAAATTTAACAAGGTTTTCAGACACAATTATCGCTGAAGCCACAGCATTTCAAAATCAAATAAAACATCAAAGCAACACTGATATACTTTACTCTAATTTTAAAGAACTCAAATTCACAATCCAATGGGATCTAAACATTTTGAATGAGACCTTTCAAGTACTCAAAGATGAATATGCTAAGGTAAAACACGAAAAAGAAAATTTTTTTTTGGTAAATAACAAACTTTTGGAACGTGTACGTGACTTGTCTCAGGAACTAGAAAGTAAAACTAAACCTCACATATCAAATACTCAAAAAGGTATCACTCCTTCGGTTAGTACTGCTTGTTTAAAATCTGTTCAGAATATGTCCACACAGACAGATAACAACCTCATTATCAAATCTCCACACACTACAATACATGAAGGTTGCAATACAAATCCCTCTTTCTCTTGTAATCAACAGGTTAATGAGTTATGTGACAGTAACAATTTTCATCCCAGTATTTTCAGTACCCCTAAGAAAGATAGTACCAATTTTATCCCTGTTGTAATCATGCGTTTGCCTGAAAATTTTAGCATACCTGACATTATTTTGGCTATTTCAAAGCTAACTGATAATTCTTCGCCTCCCATTCAATTTCAAAACAAAATAAAAATAAAGCATTGTAATTTAGTTAACTGGATTTTTCTAATGCCACCCCACCTAGCTGAATTTTTGCTTGTACATAAACATATCATTAGTCAGTCCACAAAGTTTACTCTTAGAAGGTACATACAGTTGGCAAAAAAAGTATTTGTACACTCTAAAATTTTTAATTTTTAACTAAATAAAAACAGATATTTTGTCAAAAATGGTTTTAATACAGTCTGTTTACCGTGTGTTTTAAATTACACAACAGAAAATTTCGATAAAGATGCAAAATAATTTTCTAATAGGAAAAGTTTAAAAATTTCTTGCAAAAAAAGTATTTGTACATTTCTCCATCCTGATATGTACTGTGTTTTATAGTGTTTATGGTTCAAAGGACTACTTATACAGAAGCTGTTAATAATTTTTAACTTCATACTATATTTGTCTGACATTTAATTTAATTTGCACTTGAAGTAATTGAGAATAGAACCTAAAACTAGAGAGGTACCTCTAGATATATGAAATCCTATAATTGAGCATAATAAAAATTTAAATTCGCAACAAGAATTTGTAAAAGCTATTAAATTACCATTTACAACTATTGGATGTATAGTGAGAAACTATGAATAAATTAAAAGCATCGAAATTCAATGAAAACCAGGACTTCTTAGCAAACTAACAATGAGGGAAAAAAGGAGTGTTGTTAAAAAAGCTTTAAAAAATCTTATGCGTTCGGTTCAAAAATTTGCTGGAGACCTTGCGACATCTTCTCGCATCAGAGTAATACCTCAAACAATAAAAAATATTCTTCTCAATGCAGATTTAAAAGGAAGAACCTCAAGGAAAAATCCATTCATCAGCGAAACAAACAGGCGAAAACGCATAGTATTCGCTTTCGCATACAGAAGTAAATCATTGGATTTTTGGAAAGCAGTAATTTTTTCTGATGAGGGAAAATTTTTTATACCTGTTGCTCCTCCCACCTTCCAAGAAGCAGGGAGATTGTTTATGTTGTTTTTTGATGATGTTCTTGTTCTAATTCATTGTTATTGCACCATTTTTTCACCTTTTTCATCACTATCATTGTAGCGGAGATTATCGCTACATATCTTTTCCCCTTCATAAATGCAATAATTATTTCCCTTTAATAAATTCTTTGTTCTATTTTATTTTCCCTTTTCACTATTAAGCCCATTAGTTAAATTAATCCCACATTTAATAGTTAAGTTCTAACTTTCATACTCCCACTAATAGAAGTTAATCTTTTCATCTTTTGGAGCTCTCTGTAGAAAATTAATAATAGAACTTCCTTTCTCACAAATTTTCTGTTGTGTCTGGAAAAACATCTGCCCATAGATACCGCACTTATTAACAAAATAAAGAAAGCTCTGGGCTTTGTTCATCATAATCTTTTATCCGTTACATTTTATTAACATCTGCCTTCCACACCCTGTTTTCATTCTCACAATTAATGCTTAAAACTAGAAATACTTTTATCTCTGTTTATCCTGACTGTGCTTTCTTTCTGTTCAATTGCGCATCTGGGTAATATAATTGTGGTCAGCAAAAACTCCAATTTAAGTAACGGCCTGCTTTGCCCTTGTCTACTTCCCAAGCTTAAAATATTTCTGTAACCCTATAAAATATTCGCACATGTGAAAATAATCCGTGGGTTCCCAGACCGCAAATGTAGTCACTGATACTGAACGTGTGGTTTATCAAATGTCGCCAAAATTCTTTGTATGAAAGACTTCTGATGCCTTTTTGGCGATAAGGGCTGTGATGTTGTATCAGGACTCCACTGATTGCCATCATACAGACAAGATGTAGCTCACTAGAACTCTGAGAATTCCCCCCCTTATGGGGAACCTACTGTCTGTTAATGCTTGCAAAATAAATGCGTCCTAAAATGTAACTCTCTTTTCGGAGTTTTTTTTGTGTGTGCTTCTTTTTGGTAATTCACCTGGGCCTATGAACGAACACCTCTACAATCATATTTTCATATAAAAGGGTCATTCCATATCAAATCAACCAAGCTTACAACCTGACCCTCACAGATATTCATGAAAATTGGTGCACTTGTAGAACATATAAAAATAGTGGTAAATTATTTTTTAAAGATTTTTTGGGCCTCCGGTCTTTGATTTATAACTCTTCAAAAAATGTCAAAAATTTGAAAATTTAAATTTTTTAAACTTTTGTAACGCAGCTCCTAATTAAGGTACAGCCTTAATTTTAGTGCCATTTGAAAGCTTTCGAATTGCACTTTAATCTGACATATAACTTGATACGTTAAAATAAAATTTTAAATAATTTAAATTTCTTTAAAAATTTAAAATTTTTCAATTTTAAAAAGTAGTATTTTTAAAAATCTGAAAAAAATATATTTGTTGCGAAATATGATAATCTACAAATTCTGAAATTTTCATAGTGGGCCTAAAATGGGTTCATAGGGAAAAATAATTTTAAGTGAGCTGAAAACAAGAAACTAATGCATATACTCACTGGTTATATATTCAGTGTATTCTTGAAATCGATTAAAATTTTTGTAATTTTTTTTTTATTTACAGTTTCAGTTTCTTCTTTAGTTAATAGATTTGATTTTTCATAATAAACCATTTTTATGAGCTATATTCCCCCTCTATCCCCCCCACCCCACCCCCAAAAAACTAAAAAAAATATTCACGCAATTTATATATAATATATATATATATATATATATATATATATTTGTGCTTTATATTATAGAAAACAATTATGGTTTTACTATTAATGAGCTCATTCCTATTAATGAGTTACTATTTACAAGTTCACAGGCTATTCACACTAACTGTATATTACAGCCTTTTTTTTTTTTTTTTTTTTTTTTTTTCAAGAATAATGCCACATAGAAGACAAAGTAAGGGGTTTGGAACTCCCTCTTTATACTTAACCATTGAACAACCAAAACTAATCAGGAATCAGCTTTATCATATAATAAACCTACATTCAAAATTTGAAGCAAATTGGACAATTCTGCATAAAAGTTCAATTATCTAATTTAAAGGAGGGAATCCCCCACCCCACCCCCTTTATATTTAACCATTAAATCCCAAAAAATATTCAAGGATTTCTCTTATCAGAAAGAGCCTATATCCAAAATATGAAGCAAATCGAATAATTCTGCATAAAAACACATTTATCTAATTTAAGGGGAGGTGGGGAGGCAATTGTCCTCCTCATTTATCTTAACAAAAGAACCCTCAAAACTAA
The DNA here is from genome assembly GCA_964019185.1 of Maratus speculifer. Taxonomy (NCBI): domain Eukaryota; kingdom Metazoa; phylum Arthropoda; class Arachnida; order Araneae; family Salticidae; genus Maratus; species Maratus speculifer. The sequence continues at coordinate 155,718,124 of OZ025301.1, read as the reverse complement.
TTAAGGTTGTGTCTTGCCAGAGTGAACTTATACCCAAAAATTGAAGCAAATCCGTAAATTCTGCGCAAAAACTCCATTTACCTAAATTAAGGCGGTTACTCCCAATCCCCCCCTTATTATCTCCCCAAAGGATACCCAAAACTAATCTTCGAGGCGCCTTACCAGAATGATCTTATATCGAAAATTTCAATGAAATCTAATAATTTTGCAAGAAAAACACATTTATTTAAATTAAGGGCGGTCTAATCTCCCCAGTCCTCTCCTTATACTTATCCAATGAACACCCAAAAACTATTCAGGGAAGCGCCTTATCAAAATAAACTTATATCCAAAATTTGAAGTAAATCTGATATTTTTAACTCACAGCCTTTGATAGCCTGTGAACTAAAGATTTCGTCTTTCAGGACCATAACTTTTCTAATAGCTTCCTAGTCTATTTAACATCATGATTTTTACCATATTAGGAATCGTAATTTTGACTGAATACCGAATATTCGGCAAAAAGATAGACCGAATACAGAATATTCGTCCAGCTAAATACTCCAATATTTTAGGTTTTAAAAATATTTAAAAGTAGTTTTACATCGTATTTAACACGAATACCTCCATTTTTACGAACAGGGTATTTTCACAAGCAAGTCTGCTCTTTGCTTTGACAAATGAAACAGTAAAAAAAAGCAAAATTATACAGGTTTATACCAAAATAAATTATCGATTGTTTTACATATATTTAATTCTATAGTTGACAAGGAAGTTATTATAGTTAAATTCTGCTATAGTATTGATTCACATAGAATCGCAGATTAGAAATACATACAAATAAAAAAAGTTTACATAAATTTTCAATAATTCTTATAGGTATTTCAATTTCATATAAGTATTTACATCCCGTTTTGTATAAGTAAACTCTCATTAACTATAACTGTTATTTTTATTTATTTAACCTTTGTGTGCATGAGAGAAAAAATATTGATAAGGTTTAATGTATGCATTGTACATTATTATTTCTTATGAGGAAATTAATCTTGTTTGTTTTTCCGTAAAGATTAATTTCATTTCTTTTATCTCCAGAGAGCTTATCATAGAAACATATCAATCAACTCATATTTTGGAAAACTAAGTTCAACAATTTAATTTATCCTTATAATGTTTATGATGGATAACTTTTTTTATTATTATTTCATATCAATCGCTAGATTGTTTTTATTAACTTTGTTCTGTAACTGTAGTAAGCTTGCATCCATTCTTGAGAACATTTTTCATCTTATGGCTCATGATCAAAATTATTCTGATTATAAATTTTTTTTTTTCTTACAATACAAGTAAGTTTGGTGAGCATAAAAAAATAATTGTTTTTTAAATTATTGGTACTAAACTAGCTATGTTATGTGTTCTCAATACCCATAGATTTTTACTTGCTGTTTTGCACAAATGCTATAATCAGCTTTTAAAAAATGTTAATTTCAAAATAGTCACTGGAAAAGTATCTACTTTAAACAAAAACTGTAAATTAAAAAGTTTAACTGATTTCAAGAATGCAGTGAATATGTAACCAATGAGTATATGCATTATTTTCTTATTCTCAATTCACTTAAAATAATTTTTCCCTATGAACCCATTTTAGGCCCACTATGAAAATTTCAGAATTTGCAGATTATCACATTTTGCAACAAATATATTTTTTTCAGATTTTTAAAAATACTACTTTTTAAAATTTAAAAATTTAAAATTTAAAATTTTTTTTAAATTATTTAAAATTTTATTTTATCGTATCAAGTTATATGTCATATTAAAGTACAATTCAAAAGCTTTTAAATGACACTAAATTTAAGGCTGTACCTTAATTAGGAGCTGAGTTACAAAAATTCAAAAAATTTAAATTTTCAAATTTTTGACATTTTTTGAAATTTTTGATGAGTTATAAATCAATGACACGAGGTCCAAAAAATCTAAAAAAAATAATTTATCACATTTCTTATATGTTCTAATAGTGGACCAATTTTCATAGAAATCTGTGGGGGTCAGGTCAGAAAATGTATTTTTTTCAGTTGATTTGACATGGAATACCCCAAAACTATATATGACGACCTCAGATGCCAAGGGGTACAAGTGACAAAATGTCGATTTGGAGTAAATTGAGTTTAAAGATAATTGATGTTAAATTGGAACATCAATAACAATTGACTAAATTGAAATAGGAAACATCTGCTTGTTGCATTCTAATCTTTGAACTCTCATTTCAATAACTGTTAAAAAAATAGAGTACAATTTTCTTTAAATGTATACAGTATGGAACCATTTATCCGGAAACCAGTTAACCGGAAAACCAGTTATCTGGAATGATATTTCTAATCTATAATGATGGAATCTTTGCAGAAAAAAGTGTCATACACATCTAATTTTACATAAATATTGCTTGAAACAATTGTATAACTTGATGATTGCATCTAGTATTTGAGATGGAAATGTATATTTAGTTATACTTTAGATGTTTTCTATTTTCATGCAGAGGAAACAAGAATTTTTGTTTCTAAAGCATTCCCATAAATTACATTCTATAAAATTTTATTTTTTAATCTTACTTGAATCTTATTCTTAATTCAAGTAATCTAATAATTAATTTAAGATTAGAAGTAATACCACAACCACATATATTCCATAAAACTTATCAAATGGATGCTGCTTTAATGCCCAACCAGTTAACCGGAAAAACCAGTTATTCGGAATGCATCTGACCCCAACCATTCTGGATAAATGGTTCTGTACTGTAATTAATCAATATTGTTTGTTTTTCAAAAAAAGTGGTTTATCTCTATAACTCCCCAAATAATAAGAAAATGACCTATATTTCTTTACCTGAAATGAAAAAAGCATATTTCCAGATACCCTGTGCACTTAACTCAATTTTTTCAATTTTGTCACTTATACCTTTTGGCTTCTGGGGTCCTCATATATATTGCAGCCTTGCCCTTGCTACAAAAGTTTCATGACTCAAACATCTTTGTTTTTCAGGAGGTGCGAAAAACTGTTTTGGGCTGTGGTTGGCTCAATGGTCATTTCACAAACACAACTGCTATTCAACTTTAATTGCATTATCTTCTACTTTAAATGATTGGCAAATTAGTGTAAGCCATGTAGCATGGCAGCCATAACTTAAAAAAAAAAAGGATTAATAAAAAACAATTTTTGAGTTGTGACACTTTGTAGCAAGAGTGCAATATGTGTATATAACACTGGTTCCCTGCAAGCAAAGTACCTGTAAATTTTTACGAAGGTTTTTTTTATTACATTCATATAAAATTATTTTTTAGCAACAAAGTTGTTGAAAGCAGTCCAGTGAAAAATCAGGGAAAGAAAAGAAAAGCTAAAAGTGATGATGAAACATCACCTATTTCAAAGAAAGTAAGTCTGACTGCTCTTATAATTTTTTGCTGGTGATTAAAAGCTAACTGTTTTGTTACCAAGGTTGCTCGATAAAAAAATGAGAGTTATGGGCAATTTGCATAATTTCATATTTGTAAATAAAGAGATTTGTAGTTTACTTTATGCGAGAAATATTAACTAGTTATTCATTATTATATAACTAGCTATTAATTAGTTATTAAATTTGTGGGGGAATATGATATTCATTTAAATATATAATAATATCAAAGATAACTAAAGTTCATAAGCAAGAGTTTTTAAGTTTGTTTTTTAATTGAAAATAAATAACCAGAATGAGAATATTTTTTTAGTTATTTTTCACAATTAATATTTATACAAATAATATCTTGCTTTGAAAACTTATTTTAAATAATAATGAACATTTAAGAGAATAGATTAGTTTCATATGAATATGACATCACAACCTAGCAACAAACTTGACAATCTGGAATGAATGTAGTTCACTCATCTATGTTATGTTTTTTTCTCTACTTTGATTGATTGAGCTAGCGCTGGGCACGGAAATTTAGAGGGCGACTTTTGACCAACATTAGCAATTTGGCAAATAAGAAATAAAAAACAGTCGCCAAATGAAAATATTTATTAGCAAAATAGATTCGGCTTGAAAAATCTGTATTTAACTCCTTTTTTTAATATGTTATGATAACCTAATTTTTTTAATTATTTAGAAAATAGAAACTCAACAATCTGCTACAGACACATTTAAAAATAAGTACAGCAGAACCCCGTAAATCCGGATCGGTTTGGACATTTTTTTTCAAGTTTGAGAAGCGATTTGGCTATTTTCCATAACATTAACTTGTTTAACCATCGTATTCTGAATAAAAAAAAACTTTTTTCTGAAATCTTTTTGGAAGAATATCTTAAGCTTTCTTATTTAAACTCATATTTAGACTACACCCAACGAACTACGTATGCTCAAGCGGATGCGTGACCATACGGCTCGCAAAAGGTACAGAAAACTGGCACAGCAAAAAATTACAAGCTTTTTTTACAAAGGAAACATTTTTACTGTCTGTAAATAATCAATAAGTTAAACATAAAGGTGATTTTCTGTAAGTATGCTTTTGTTTTATTTCATTTTTATTCTCCGGATAATCCGAATTCGGCCTGGTCCCAATTAATCTGAATTATCGGGGTTTTACTGTACTTTCCAAATGTTTAACACATTCTTTTACACTCTAAATAAAAATTCATAACAGCTATTTGTTTGATTTAACGGCGTAAAAATATGCACTAAAAATGTAATAAAATTTCGACTTTAACCATAAGAACTCAAATTCACCGGCCAATGATATTTTACATGCAATTAATGAATATTATGTTAAATAGTTAATTTTAATACACGATTCCAGGAAAACGTTTTTCTATTTGACACTTGATTGGAGTACTTTTTTTCTTGTGTGTATTTTCCTTAGTGCAATGCTGAAGCATACATAGTGATTAACTGAAAATAGACAAATATCTATCACATATCCTGTCTATGTCTTTGCTTGTTGTTAAACTGAATTGGAATTGAGTTAGTATAACGTTGAAAATGCAAGGAAAATTGTACTGTCTGGTTGAATACATAAAATGATATAAATTGTTCAGAAAGAAGAATAAGAATTTTGATTGTATTGGTGTACACACACACAAACAGAGAAAAAATTAAGCATTTGCAATTTGGCAAGTCTGGTTGTTTGTTTATTTGCCAAATAAAGAATTTTGGCACAGTGGCGAGCAACAGCGAGAACCCTGCTGACACTGGTCTCATTTTAAAGAGTAATTTTCACATGGTTGGTTTGACTGATTCTAAATTTTTCCTTTTCTTTCATTTATTCAAAGCTTACTTGCAAAATTTAATGGCAATCTTATATATTTTTTAAAATAGTCATTTACCAAATATTTCATTCTGTTAGAAGAATCAGCATTTTGAAGATTTTATTTTTTTATATACTTTTAAAATTAATTTTACATTTTGAATAATGTGTAGATATTTAATGAATTTATTAGCAAATTATTCATTCACTGTGATATATTTTTAATACTGTATTAATTCATGCAGGGCTGTACTAAACCTAAGCATGTTTCTGTTAGTGAGAGAAATGGGAATGCAGATTCTCCATCTGAGAAACCTTCTACTTCCTATGAAAATGATACCACCATAATACCTAAGAGAGAAACAGGTAAATGTTTTATAAAAATAACAGTAGGTGAGAATCTTCTGTGTTTTGTCAGATTTCTGCTTAAGTTAAAAAAAGATTTAACAACTTTATTAATTATAATTATTTTATTAACCATAATTCCGTCAAATGATCACGAAATAAACATAAATTTTGCAAAAGATTGAAAAAAAAAAAAAAAAAAAGATTTTCTTCAAAAGATTATGGGAAAAACAGATGTCTATTGTCAAATAAATTGCGGGAAAAATACAAATTTCAATAAAGTATCAATTTTATTAAAGTATCACGGGGGAAAAAACATGAATTTCTTTAAATAGTCAAACAGAAAAAAATGTGAATTTCATCAATGACCACAGAAAAAACACATAATTAGAACCGGGAAGAATTACCCCCTCCCCAACGTGATTTTCATGTCAAAAGATTGCAGGGAAAATGCAAATTTCATTAAATAATCACAGAAAAAACATGAATTGTGAAAAATAAGAAAGAAAGAAAAAAAAACCTGCAGATTTTGCCAAAGGATCACAGATAAAATGCGAATTTCATCAAAGAATCTCAAAATAAAACAAATTTTGTTTAATGATTGTGCAATAAATACAAATTTCATCAAGGGATTACAAAAAAGCACAAAATTTGCAAAGGATCTCATATTAAAAAAAAAAAAAAAAAAAAAAAAACACCAAAATGCTGTGGGGGAAAAAACACAATTTTCGGAAAACATATATTGTCAAAAGATCATAAAAAGAAAACCCCTAAAGTAGTGTTCACTCTAGAAATAAAAAGGGCATGGTGCTATTCGCTAAAAAGGGCACTACTGAAGCAGAAAAAGGCTCTTTTACAAGGAAAAATTTATTATTGCCTTTAGAAGGGAAAAAAAGAAAGTGGGAAAATGCATGATTTTTTAGTAAGATAAATCAAATCTATATTATAAAGGCCAAACGTATCTGTGCGTAACGCATACATCATTTTGTGAATGGCAACACTTTCGCATGCAATTCAGTTTTGCAATTTTCAGTACTACAAATTTTTTACTTCTAAATATCGTACATTTTCAATTTTTGTACCATCGTATTGAGACAAAAATGTACTTTTAAATGCAATTTGTTTGAAAGCTGTATCTCAATTTGCTTATGAGTTATTAATTTTTTTATAGTTTTAAGTACGAATTTTGTAATTGTGGCAACATAAATACGCCATTTTCTCTTAAAATTGATAAAAAATGAAATAAAAAATCATGTGAAAAGATATCGTCTGACATAAAATCCAATGAAATTTGTTTTTATTGTGTTTTTTTTTAATTAATTAGATGTATTTTTTTAGTTTACTGAAAACCTTATTTACAAAGGATACAACAATATCTCTTCACAAAAATGTATTTTAAATAATATTCGAGTGACTTCACCGCATCTACTCAGTGCGTATCAGAAAGCTAAATAAGTGCAATTTTATTTATCCGCATGTATGCAATATTTTCCAAATTTGAAAAAATATGCAAATGAAAGATTTCTGATAAAACATGGAGCTATTATAAATAAAGAAGTGAAGATTTGTGAATCATCACATTTCCGATTTGTTTTGCCGAGTGCCTTGAATATTGTTTTTGCTGCGTTTGTGTAATATTCCGTCCTAATGACGTCATATGCAAACTTTTCTATAGATGTTGTTTAAGACTGGATCCGTAAAAATGGAATGCTTTTAGCGAATGCAAATAACATCTTTTTATATAAAAAAAACAAATGATTTTAAAATGATCAAATTAAAATACTTATGAAAAGTGCATATGTAAATTTTGACAGTATGAAAATTATGACGGGTTTAGGTTTCACATGGGAATTCTATGAACATGTCAATTTGGAATATTTTTTTTTCATTTGCTTTATACCAAACATAAGATCCTCAATTGATAATTTCGTCGTAATAACTTATCTTTGTTATACTTTACTGATTACATTTGCGATTTAAGTTTAATTTTAATAATTTGGACAACTAAGTTTTATAGAAATAGTTTTAAGCTATTGCATAGCTTTTATCGCGGGCTTTGAGCGTGGCAACTGAATCAAGAAATTCCGTAACGAGAAAAAAAAAAAACCTAACACTCGGCTAACGTTGTTTCACTTCGGCAGAGTTCGGCACGGTATCCTTCGGTAGACATTGACGCGGTATTTTTTTTTTTTCTTTTTAGCTTAAAATAATATTTGTTTGAGAGTTATTCTGACCAATCTAAAATGCATTTTTTACTGTAGCTAATTTTGTGGGCTTATTATAAATCAATGAAACAGTTTCTTCCTAAACATTTTCTTTCGTCGAAATTCGACGGGTTCCACCTCGTAATATTAATTTTGAATGATTTTATGATATAAAAATTAAAAATACAATTAAATTAAACCATGATTGAATAGTTGGATGTTCCTTTTCATAAAGAAATGAAAAAATTCTACCATTTTTGGACACAAAAATTTAGAAATAATAAGGAATAAGATAAATATTTATTAAAAATCTCTGGGTAAAACCAGTGGTGCATTTTGCTACTTTTAAAAAGGGCAGGGTGCATTTTGCAAATTTAAAAAAGGGCAGGGTGCTGCACCCTTCAAAAATGGCCTAGAATGAACACTACCCTAAAGATCACAAAAATAAAACACAAATTTCGTAAAAGGACTGCAGAAAAAACATATAATTAATTGGGAGGGATTCTAGCCCTTTCCTCTAGCCATTTAGAAAAATTGCTGTGAATGTATGAATTTCAGATACATTTTTTTTTTTTTCACCCAAAAATATTCCTGCATTGTGTCATCCCTTTCAATCTCAGCATAAAAATGTCCAAAATTGCATATTTTAAAAATGTAATACCTAGGTAGAATGCAGGACAAAAAAAAAAAAAAAAAATACTTTTACTAACAGCTAAGTTAAGGACGGGAGGGGGGGGGGATCTATTTCTCTTAATATTCAGCTACTTAGAAGTAAAGTTGGATTGGTTTTGACATTTTTTACTTTTTTTAAACAACTAGATGTCATATATGTATATAAGACTTGCATTAATGTACTAAGCGATCCTACTCTTAAAAATAATTTTTACTTGTTTCTTGATTACTTGGAAAAAATTTATATACTGGTTATAAAATTCAAAATTTGCATATTTAGCAATCTAAATTTTCACTCCCAATTTGATCAAGCCATTTAACTTTCAGTGAAACTAATGTAAGATTTTCAAATTATGTTTTTCCGCAACTGTATAATTCAAACAATAGCAGAAATATGTCATTTGATTGTTATGCTGTTGCAGCATCAGTTGTTATGTAAATTGATATTGGTATATGTTTGGCCCGTATCTGAGTCGGTCTAAAACAATATTAAATTATAGCAGAGTTATAGGAAGCTAGGATTAATTTCAGGTAAGACATGTGACAAATAGTGTTAAAATGCAGATCAAAGAGACAGTTTTTAAGTTTTAACAAAAACTAACGTTTATTAACGAAATAAAGCAATAAATCAAATAACTTATAAAAATAAAGCATAATTATAAAACAAAATGCAATGACAAACATGTAGTGTTAACAATGATATTCAATGCAAACACAGTAGTGTTTGGTATAATATGTTTAAGAAATGGAAAATGCAAACGTCTTTTTGAAATTTCTGGCGAACCTGTTGACCTACACAGGGATTTTTTTGTTAAAATATAGAACTCGATGAGGCGAATAAAAAAGACAGCATTCAATGGATTATCATAGTTTACTGTAGTTTTTTATTTAACTTTTAACGAAAAAATGAAGACGAAAAATTCAACAAACTGTAGCTAACGATTCCATGGATGGATTAACTTCATTTTTGTCTTATTTTTATCTTTATGATAAAACTTAATTCAGATTTTTTTTTCATCTTTGTATGTTTGACGGTCGCTGAGAAAATCAAATTTGTGTCTTAAAACTCCAGTTGAACATTTTTTCTTGTTGTTGCCATTGTAGTTTTTTTAATTCCTTGCTACCAAGTTTAAATAAATTTAAAAATTGTTATGTATGTAACATAATTCATTCAAATTAAATAAATCAGGTGAAAAACATGATTATTTGCTTTTATTGCAAATCTATCAGTTTCAGTTCTTTGAATAAAGTTGTGAACACACACTGTGTTTTTTTTTGTTCAACTCCTTGGTTTATTTTTCAGATATTATGCATTTTATATGACAATGCAATGACTTTCTTGTTATTTTAATATAACAATAAAATTTTTACAGCAGCAATTTTTTTTGCTTTTCAAGATATATATATATATATATATTAAAAAAAAAAAAAAAAAAAAAAAACTTCAGTTTTTATCAAAAAATTTAAATGACTAGCATTAAAAAATGCTCTGATGAGCACCAAAAAAGGTTAATATGTGTTTGAGTATGAAAAAAGGTTTGATAACATATTATACAAAAACATATTAACCTTTTTTGGTGCTCGTCAGAGCATTTTTTAATACTAGTAATAAATATTTATAGCTTGTCAGTTCAACAGTAAAAAAAAAAATACAAATATATTTTCTAAAACATGTTACTCACATAACATTAGATGAGTTAAGCATCATATCTCTGTATATTTATTGATGACTTCTTGAAATTTGAATTGGAAACATAACATCGTTTCTTAATGGACGATCACAAAATGAGAAATTAAAATCTGCAGCACTAGCATCAATTTAAAACAGACATTCAAACACCCCCCCCCCCCCCCGAAAAAAAAACAAAAAAAACACCAATAGAACATGATCTAAAGCATCATTGTAAAAGCCACAAGAAGAAAGCAAATTCTCACTCTTTAAATAACTGTTCCTACATTTGTGTACATCAAAGGAAACACCCCTAAAAATGTAAATAAGTCTGTATAGAATTGAGTAAATGCATTGCTGCTTTTCAGCAGAAACAAATTCCAATGCAGGATGGAATGAGGTTAGGAAGAGCAATTGATTTCATTCGATTTCTCGGTCGTTTAATTGTATGACACAATTAAACGACCGAAAGAACTGGAAATTGAAACCGGAAGTGAAAACATCAATCATATTAATCGATTTAGAATCTATTGTTAATTGAATAAATAGTGAATATTTTGAATATTTCAAAAGTAAAACAAATGCAAAGTGCCAAAATTAAAAGTCGATATTTGATAAACTTAACCAAAAAGGGAGAGAGAGAAACCATTAAACAGAAACTGAAATATTGAATGAATATTTGTTGAAACTGAAATATTGAATAAACAAAGAAAAATAAAAGAAAGTAAGTACCATTTTTGTAAGTGTTCAAGGAATTCATTAGGGCTAACAGTATATTTTGCATCGATAATTCTCATTGTTTTTCATTTTGTATCAATAATTTACAGGGTTTTTAACTCTGAGTCACAATTACCCCTGATTAGTATGTAGAAATGTATTAAATTAATTGTTAAAACTTTGTAAAAAATTATTTACTTTTTAAATTGTTTAGTTATTCTCAAAATAACTATGTTTTTGTAATGTTTTTTATTCTTTTACAGCTCGGAAGCAAATGAGTTCAGGAAATAATTTAAAAGATACTAATTTAAAACTAGAGAAAGTAGCATCTGAAGATAATGATAAAGAAGTTACGAATAAGAATACTTTAGAATCTAGAAAATCTGTGGAAAATGAAGACATGGAATGTGAAACAGAAACAAAAAGTAATGATGTGTTGGAAAAAGTAGAAAGTACTAAAAAAGATAAAAAATCCTCTGACCTTAAGAAACCAGAAAACAAACATAAAAAAAATGTCACAAAGAAACCAAAAGATAGTCCACTCAAGAACAATGCTAAAAAAGAATCCATTCACAGTTTTTACTTACCCATCATACGTAGTATAGGGTAAGTCTTGCAATCGTTTTGAAAATCGAAATTTTTTTTTGATTGCGAATTTCCCCTCGGACTAAAAGATTAGTCCGGTAGCGTATGAGAAGAAATTTGCCCACTGAATCAGTTTAAGGGATTAAATAATATTTATTTACACAAATTCTTATTTAAGTAATGAAATGATTCAGCATCGCATTTTTTTCAGGGTTGAGTCTTGAGTCTTGTGCGAGTGTTCCCGGAACACAGAAAATTATCACCTGAAGTCTTACAGTTTTTAGATTGTCCGATTCCCGTGTCATAAGGTCACCGTGGACCTCGCCGAATCTTGCTTCCTTCCCTCCTCCTTGTACGAGGAAAATCTTTCTCCACCATCTCACTGGACTGCCTGTCTGATCCCAGGCTTATTCACAACACCAAAAAACCCGAAGGTCTCCCCTCTGGTGTCCTCACTTGAAAAACAATCTGAATAGGGAGGGACCCTCTAGAACCTATTAGAGCACCTCCACATGATGTCAGGCTTAACTTCTTCTATCATTGGTCACCTGAAAATGCTGAGGTCACTCATGGACTATCGTGAGAAAAACTAACACCTGTTGGGTTTCAACATGAAAGCATTCGGCGGCACCTTTACACAAAATCTGAGAAAATATTTGCTGTCTAAACTAAAGTGCTCTTTTGTCAACGAAAAAAAACTTCAACTTGTGCGGCCCAATATTTCTTTGAAACAGCACAATGACAAGCTCCCACGTAGGCAATTCAATCTGTAAAGTTCAATTCTTTACAACACCCCCTTCTAAAGATGATTCTTCGGGCTTGCATGAAGAATCTGATAATTCACTAAAATGGGTTAGCAAATTCCAGTATCTCAGAATGGCATTTATAGACACCCTCTAATACATTTTTAACAAAAATACAGATATATAAGCATATACACATGATCAACAAGATTCTTTGATAAAAAAAAACTGAACTAATTACATTTTCTGGGTTACAAACTATTAAATAAATCAAATTAACTTAAAAAGTATAAAAAAAAACAACTCTGGATGAATTTATTCTACACGACTAAGATAATCCACGTGGGCAATATCTCGTCCCGGTCTATGCTTTATGGCGCAATGATAAGGTTGCAGTATGAGCGCCCATCTTAATAATCTCGGATTGTTGCCAGAATTACGTTTTAGAAAAACCAAAGGATTGTGATCGGTTTCTATCGAAAAGAGTTGGCCGTCAATATAATGACGCAATTTCTTGATTGCAAAGATGATAGCCGCACATTCCTTCTCTGTTGCGCAGAAACTTTTTTCGGTTTCCGTAAATTTCCGACTTAAGTAAATTATGGGATGCTCCTCTAATCTGTCACGTTGCGCTAAAACGACCCCGATACCCTTTTCGGAAGCGTCAGTTTGTATTATAAACTCCTTCGCATAGTTGGGAGCATACAATATAGGTTCCTCCGTCAGTTTCGTTTTCAACTGTTGAAACGCCTTTTCCATTTCGTCGCTCCACCTTATTTTGTCCCTTTTATTTTTCCCTTTAAGTGCGCGAGTTAATGGTTCTACAATAACTGCATAATCTTTTATGTAGCGGGAGTAATAATCCGCCATACCCAAACATCGACGTATTTCGGTTTTATTTTTAGGGGTGGGCAAATCTAAAATCGCCCGAATTTTTGCTTCGGCTGGGGTGCGCCTTCCGTCGCCTACTACATGTCCTAAGTATTTAACAGACTTTTCTGCAAATTTGCACTTGGCTAATTTAATCTTCACTTTAGCTTCTTCGACTCTCATAAGCACTTTTTCCAAATGCAACATATGATCCTCCCACATTTCCGAAAATATGGCCATATCATCAAGATAAGGTAGGCAGAATTCTTCTAACCCTCTTAACATCTTATCCATAAATTTCGAAAATCTAAAGGACGCATTTAACATTCCAAACGGCATGACCAGAGGTATATAGGAACCAAAACTGGTTACAAAAGCGGCCAGCCTTTGAGCTCTGGAGGTCAACGGAATTTGCCAATACCCTTTTGTGAGGTCTAATACCGTAATGTACTTTGCACTGGCAACTTTCTCTACCCGGTCCTCGATGTTCGGTAAAGGAAAAAATTCTGCCCTGGTGATCTCATTCAATTTCCTATAATCTATACAGGGTCTAGGATCTTTCCCCGGTGCCTCTACTAGAATCATAGGGGAGGTAAAATCCGATTCCCCTTCAACAATTATATTCAGTTCCAGCATTCTTTTAATTTCTTTCCTCAAAATTTCCGTTTGTCTAGGTGAAGATATGTAAGGTTTCATTTTAATAGGTTTATACTCTAACAATTCGATATCGTGCTCCATTAAATCAGTGCGTTCCGGATCATTTGAAAATAAAGAACTAAACTTATCTAATAATTCCCTCAACTGCTCAATTTGCGCCGAGGTGCATCTAGAGTTCAAATTGCTATCTTTTATAACATTTTCAAAGTTATAAACCTTAGTGCCAGCTTCCGGAAATGCTATATCCAAATCTATATTGTCCTCGACCTCATCTATTTCCTGCGCCACGAAATTGACTAACTCAATTCTTCTCAAATACGGTTTTAAGAGATTAACATGAAATATTTGAGATTTCTCACGCCTCCCAGGAACATTTACGACATAATTTGTCTCAGAGATTTTAGATAGAATTTTCCCAGGACCTATCCACGACACCGAAAGTTTGTTCTTTTTGTTGGTATTCAAAACTAACACTTCATCACCTACGTTAAACTTTCTCTCAACCGCCGTTTTGTCATACCACAACTTTCTCTTTTCTCGCGCTTCGGTCATATTTTCAACTGCTAATTCCTGACAATGTTTTAGCCTATTGACCAAATTAAACACATACTCAGTAATTAATTCATTCTCTTCTTCTCCCCCCGTCCATTTTTCAAAGAGTAAAGCTTCGGGAGTTCGTAAATTCTTCCCATGTACTAACTCAGCCGGAGAAAATCCCGTAGTATCATGAGTTACCGTTCGTAAGGCTAACAACGCATGCGGCAAATTTGCCTCCCAACTTGCACCATTTTCTGTGCAAAGTACTTTCAATAATCTTTTCACAGACCGATGCCATCGCTCGATACCGCCATTCGATTGGGGCCTACACACTGAGGAATGAGTTAATTTAACTCCAAATTTCTTCAAGAATGTAGTTGTTAACTCGCTTTTAAAGTAACGCCCAAGATCCGTTTGTAATTCTCTGGGATAACCTAATCTACTGAATACCCACATTAATGCTTCAATAATAGTTTCCGATCTTACATCAGGTAACGGCAAAGCTTCGGGATATCTACTCGCCATACAAATTACCGTTAAAATAAAGCTATTTCCTTTTTCCGACTTAGGCAAAGGGCCTACGACATCAGCGCATAGCTTTGAAAAAATTTCTCCAATAATAGGTACACGCCTGAGAGGAACTTTCCCTATCTCCTTAGGCTTACCAACGCGCTGACAACTATCGCACGTCTTAACATAATCTTCTATCTCTTTGATAATATTTGGCCAAAAGTAATGACGCAACACCTTATCTTTTGTCTTCATCTCTCCGAGATGCGAAGAAATACCCTCATGACAGGCTCCTAGCACATCTAATCTGAATTTTGAAGGTATTACCAATTGTAATCGCTCCCCTCCTTTATTATCAAGTGTCTTCCTAGACACTAAGTCATTCATAATTTCAAAGTGAGACTTTTTATGTTTCGCTTTTTCCCTAACTTCTTTTAACAAAGGATCTGTTTCCTGTTCGGTCTTGAAGTCCTGACGACTAACCCGTGCTAAATTCCCGAACTTGTCATTTAAATCCTTAGGTAACAATTCCCAATTCAAAATTTCATCTTTGTCTAAAAGTTCCAAACCCCTTTTACGCCTCACAATAGTATCGTCTGATTCATCTTCCGAATAACCCACTTGCATCCCTTCTGTCTTTACACATTCCATATTTTCCCTAGCCTCATCCATCAAACTGACAGGTTCCTTCCTGGCTTGTGATCTGGTAATCACTGCATTCACCTCACTTACGTGCTGTCTGGCCGAATCAATAAGCTTTTGCGTTTTATTTCCCAAGAGGTAATAACGCAAATCCGATTCTTTATTGACAACCCCTGCCTCTGTCTTAAGAACCCCCACTCCATCAAAAGCGATTTCTATTTGTGCCACAGGCAGGCACCGTATGTTAGAATCCAAAGGTTGTTTCACGAAGACATAATCCCCTGTCAATTGATTCTTTGATACATGTTCCTCACTTAGGAGGTCTAAATTGGTTCCTGTGTCACGGAGGGTGACAACTTCACGCCCATTTATTTTTGCCTGATTCAAATAAGGTTTAAATCCTGTTTCAAAATCCGAAGGTTTACTCATATGATTCACTTTAACAGTATCTTTTCCCTCTCTATTTTTTTTCTTTCCTTTTCCTCAGCTACCAAAGTTTCTCTATCATGTAATATATTTTTGGCTTGTGCCAACGCAAAATCTTTATCAAAATCTTCAGCCGATTCTATTTTTTTTATTATTTTCGCAATCGTGTCATTTTCGTCAATCTCAACATCCAATTCCCCTGCTAACACTTGCAAATCAACCTTTTTGAAACTTTTCCAATCTGACATTTTGAAAACTTAACCTCACAAATTGCACAAATACAAAAAAAAAAATACAATAACAGAAAAAATATATAAGCATGCACAAAATATATCATTCAGTTATAAATTTACACATTAATTAGAAGTACACTAATCCCCGTTTAAAATTTCATTGAAAACAACAAAACGCCTCTCATCTGCAACCATCATTATGCCACATTATTACACCTTAAAATATTTAGCTAAACCCTCAGAAATAATTTCCTTAAAAGCAGATTAGAACATTAAATTATTAAAATCTAGAAACTGTTCAAGTAAATTTTTCTTAACACTCTTTTTCATTAGCAAAATAATATGCTGAAAATTTTCTTAACTGTAAAAATAATTGATATTCTTTAAGTACTTTTTTTTTTTTCACATGAACACAGAAAGATTTTACATAAAAAATAATCTAATAGAAAAAATTCTTATTGCAACCAACTGTTAAGTGTAATCTTTCATTGATCTCTAGGGAGACATTTTACATGTCAAAATCCATGAACTGAATTAGCTAAGATAAATAAAAACATATACCAGGCAATAACAATTCCTAAAAATTTTATGAACAATGCCATAAATGCCATACCATGCTGATATAAAAGAATTCACTTACCCTACTTGATTCTGTCAATCACCTCGAATCAACAATGGACTCCTTTCAGATACGTCGCTTTGTCCAGCACTAAGTATTCACTGATTATTTTCCTCTCCAATACTGTTCGTAAAGAATGTCTCTTTTCAGCAATTCAGATCACTAAGTGTCTTATCACCACATTGTTAATCAATAGTATCCTTAAGGTACACAACACTGAAAATCTTGTCACTTTTCAGAGTTCTTTTCGAATTCCAATTCGCCTTTTGTATTCCAGTTCGCCTTGACACAAAATCACACCGCTTGCCACCAGCTGTTGCGAATTTCCCCTCGGACTAAAAGATTAGTCCGGTAGCGTATGAGAAGAAATTTGCCCACTGAATCAGTTTAAGGGATTAAATAATATTTATTTACACAAATTCTTATTTAAGTAATGAAATGATTCAGCATCGCATTTTTTTCAGGGTTGAGTCTTGAGTCTTGTGCGAGTGTTCCCGGAACACAGAAAATTATCACCTGAAGTCTTACAGTTTTTAGATTGTCCGATTCCTGTGTCATAAGGTCACTGTGGACCTCGACGAATCTTGCTTCCTTCCCTCCTCCTTGTACGAGGAAAATCTTTCTCCACCATCTCACTGGACTGCCTGTCTGATCCCAGGCTTATTCACAACACCAAAAAACCCGAAGGTCTCCCCTCTGGTGTCCTCACTTGAAAAACAATCTGAATAGGGAGGGACCCTCTAGAACCTATTAGAGCACCTCCACATGATGTCAGGCTTAACTTCTTCTATCATTGGTCACCTGAAAATGCTGAGGTCACTCACGGACTATCGTGAGAAAAACTAACACCTGTTGGGTTTCAACATGAAAGCATTCGGCGGCACCTTTACACAAAATCTGAGAAAATATTTGCTGTCTAAACTAAAGTGCTCTTTTGTCAACAAAAAAAAACTTCAACTTGTGCGGCCCAATATTTCTTTGAAACAGCACAATGACAAGCTCCCACGTAGGCAATTCAATCTGTAAAGTTCAATTCTTTACAATGGATTTACACATTTCAGATAGCGGCGATTCCAAAAAACATATTTTTAGAAGAAGAAAAATTTTGCCGTCTGTCTGTCTGTAAATGCTCTATCTCCCGAACAAATTGAGATAGAGGCTTGAAATTTTTTATGTAAGGATGGGACGAAGCCTATTTAATATCAGTAACCTCAATTATCCGGAACTATTTTTTTCGGACTCTCAAAAAATTTGTTCTGATGAAAGGCATATAAAAATTTTCGCATTTTTTTATTTTAAGGTGGACCTAAAAGGCAATAAAATGACACAAATTTTGCATAAAGAACGAAGTCGATCGGATAATTAGTTGCTGAGATATTTGTAATCCTGTTTTCCGCATTCTTCGATTTTTCAGGACCCTGTCTTTCATTCAAATTTCAGTTCAGAGGTATATTTTAATTGGATATAAGACGCTTAATCCGACACAGTAAATTGTTAGTTAATGGAATTATTATGTTTGGAGTTGTAAAGATGTTTCTTTTACGCAGTTCGGTACTACTTGAGTAGTTTGGCGTTTCATATAATTTGTCGAAATTGGTACATCAGCAGTTCTTTAATAGAGCATTACTATGCATATTAACAATATTTAAATTTTGTTTTGGAATTGCAATGTATTGTATAAATAGTTTTCACATGTTTTATTTTCATATGCATATTAATGATGGGTAAGTATTACGGTGGCCCTCAACGACTAGTTTTAGTAAGTATTTTATTTCACCAAAGTTATATGTTTTTTGAATTATAAATCTGTGACATGAAAAAAAAAAGTTATATATTTTTTTTTTTTTGTGTATACATATATATATTACAGGTCAAACTCATATTACATGCAAAGTATGTTATGCACTCATGTTCCTCAATTCAGGATATGCCTTTCAGTTCTTATAATAAAAGTAATAATTACCGTATTTTCGAGCGTATGAGCCGCGATGCATACGAGTGTAAAAGTCAGAAATATGCTTAGTGCGGCATAAAATTAAACTAGTTGGATGTGTCAATCCCAAAACTTTCTTCTATCTCATAAGTATATTTTAATATTTTAAAAAAAAGGTGGTGACCCCAAAGTTACCCACTATCGAATTTCCTCGAACATTTGACCTAGCCTAATGAGATTCTGCTATCCGAAACGCCTAAAACGCAAAATTTAATTAATATTCTGAGAAAATGAGCTTAGTAGTGCCTCATGTTGGATAATTTATACTAAAACCTAATAAGCATCTATTTATGTCAAGACCTAACAGAATCTGAAATTTGATGGAATTTCGTCCATTAGTTCTTGAGATATAATTATAACAAAAAAATTGCAAAACGTAGCACAGCATATCTTGGACAATTTATGCCAAAACGTAAAAAAAGCGTCTGATTATGTTATGGTATAAAAGAATCTGAAGTTTGATGAAATTCTGTGCATTAGTCCTTGAGACATAGCTAGTTTAAAAAAACCGTGTAAAATATAGCACAGCAGCAGTATCAGTTGAAGGATTTATAACAAAACGTAATCATCGTGTAATTATGTTATATGTCATTTTGTAACAAAATCTGATGTTTGGTGAAATTATGTGCGTTGGTTGTTGAGATATAGCTGTCGGAAAAATCATGCAAAATGCAGCATAGATGCACCACCTGTTGCAAGGTTAATACCAAAATGTAATCAGCGTCTAATTATGTTATATATTCTAGTGTAACAGAATCTAAAATTTGATGAAGTTCTCTGCATTAGTTCTTGAGATATAGCTATCGCAAAAATCGTGCAAAATGTAGCATAGCAGCGCCACCTATAGGGCAGTTCACACCAAAACCTTATCAGCCACTATGTATCTCAAGGTATCGCGGTATCTGAAGTTTGGTGAAATTCTGTACATTAGTTCTTGTGATATAGCTATCATGAAAATCATGAAAAACGTGGCATAGCAGCGCCACCTGCTGGCCAATTTACATCAAAACTTAATCACCGTCTATGTATATCAAGGGGTCACAGAATCTGAAGTTTGGTGAAATTCTGTGCATTAGTTCTTGAGATATAGCAATCTTGAAAATCATGAAAAACGGAGTATAGCAGCGCCACCTGCAGGCCAATTTCCTCCAAAAACCAATAGGCACTAATTCATATCAAGGTCTAACTGAATATAAAATTTTATTAAATTTCGAGCATTAGTTCTTGAGATAGAGCGCCCACAAATTTTTTGTCACATACAGACAGACAGACACACAGACAGACAGACAGACAGACAGACGGACAGACTCACAGACAGACATTTTCTAAAAATAGTCAAAACGTGTTCAGGACCTCCTAAAACGTATAAATCCGTCGAAAACCGGAAGTCGAAAATTTTCATGAATCCAATACTTTCTTCTTGTAAAGATAGAAGAAAGTAAAAACATCGCAGAACAAAATGTTAGGTTAAAAAATTTAAATTGGATTCCTTTTATAAATATCAAAAATTGCCATGAAACACGTATAAAATTGGACTGAAAATTGTTGATGAATGTGATTGAACTTTATTGAAAAGAACACAAAATTTGCTATTTAGGGATAAGATATTAATGTTTTTATAGTAATAATAATTTTTATTGTTTAATGCATTTCATAAGAAAAATAAAAAATCACTGCAAATTGTGAAATAAATCTTTTTAAAAAGGTTTTTTTTGGGGGAGGGGGGGGGGATGGGGTTAAAACATGATTAATAAAAAAGGCTGAACTTTAAAAAAAAAATCTAAAATTGCAGAGAACATAATTACTGTTCTAAATTAATTAAACTTTAAGCAGGATTTCTGTTTCGAATTTCTAAAAATCTACGTGAAACAGAGAAAAATTTTTAAAAATCATAAAAAAATTTACAAAAAAAAATGGCTACATGAATTCAGATTAAATTTTATCGTAAAAAATATACTATATTGTCCTAACAGTTTGAAATAGGATTCATTTCACAAATATAAAATAATTGCCAAAAAACGCACAACACAATTTTTAACAATTTGATGTTTTTTTTTTATAAGTGCAGCACTTCTAATGAATATTTGTTTTATTTTAATGCATTTTTGGAGGTGCGATGCATACTCCCGAAAATACTGTACATTGGATTATTTTCAGAGAAAGTTTCAGATTGTTTGTAAAAATTAAAATCTTTAGCTTACAACTGTATTATAATAAATCATGAAAACAAAATTATTATAATGATTCTATGGATCTTTTTTATAAAATGAATGAAAAGATTGTTATCCCTCCACTGATAGGATGTATGAATTATGTAGCACACATTACGGTCACATTATGTAGCAAAGCTTGTTTCTGACAGACTGACAGAAAATTTTGTTGCCACACATTTTTTAAAATGTCATTTGTTGTAATTTAATAATGTGAGATTAATTACTTTCTTTTATATTTCAGCTTCTGTGAAAAGTACTGTGGATGGTACTAGTAAAGAAGAAAATAAAAAAAGGTACTTTAGTCTGTATTAAACTTTTTCGAAAACACTGTAAAAAAAGGAGACAATAGTTTTGTCAGACAGAGTCATCTTTTTTTATTTTAAACACACGCATTCACTACTAGAACAGAAACAGAACAGTGTATTTGTGTGTGTGAATCACCTTTTGTACTTGAAATGATGCACTTATCAATTCAAAATTATGACACATCCAGATTTATTTTTATTATTCATCTAAAATTTTGTATTTTAAAGATACAAGGAGGAATCCATCGAATTCGATGAAAGTAAATGTTTAAAAAGGAACTGTTTCATTGATTTATAATAAACCTACAAAATTAGCTACAGTAAAAAATGCATCATACACTGTTCAGGCTAACTCTCAAACAAATATTATTTAAAGCTAAAATAAAAAAAAAAAATTAAAAAAAAAAAACTATTTCTATAAAACTCAGTTGTCTAATTTACTAAAATTAAACTTTAATCGCATATGTAAAAATATAATAAAGCAAAATATAATAAAGATCAGTTATTAAGATGAAGTTATCAATTGAGGCTCTTATGTTTTGCATAAATGCGTATGGAAAAAAAAAATATATATATATTTAAAATTTATACGATCATAGAATTTCACGTGAATTCTAAACCCATCATAATTTTCATCTTCTCAAAATTTACATGAGCACATTTCAATTTTTATCAATTTTAAGAGAAAAAGGGGTATTTCTGTTGCCACAATTACAAAATTCGTACTAAAAACTATAAAAAATTAATATGTCAAGAATAAATTTAAATACAGCTCTCAAACAATATGCATTTAAAAGTACATATTTTTCTCTATACGATGGTGTGAAAATTGAAAATGTGCGATGTTTAGAACGTGTTATCGCAACTTACCAATGTTACCGACCGATTAGAGGGCAGTACGAAAACGAATTGTGGCACCAATGAAAATTATCCTTTTGAATTGTAGTTGATGTCACACTTCGCCTTGATTTTCATTTCGTACTTGTCTACAATCGGTAAGTCACCGGTAAGTGACCGATAAGTTGTGCTAAACATGCCCATAGTATAAAATTAAGTATATAATTAAGTATAATTAAGTATATAGTTAGTATAAATTAAGTATAAAATTTGCAATTCTGAAAATTGCAAAACCAAAATTGCATGTGAAAGTGTTGCCATTCGCAAAATGATGTATGCGTTACGCACAGATACATTTGGCCTTTATAATATAGATGTGTCATGTTGATTCTAGAATAAGAAAAAGCTGTCAGACAGGAATCTATATAATAAAGGCCAAATGTATCTGTGCGTAACGCATACGTCATTTTACGAATGGCAACACTTTCCGATGACATTTCACCTTTGCAGTTTTCGCTACTGCAAATTTTTAAACTTATATACATCGTACACTTTTAATCCTTATATCGTTGAATAGAAAAAAAAATGTACTTTTAAATGCAGTTTGTTTTTAAGCTGTATCTCAATTTGTTTTTAAGTTATTAGTTTTTTTGTAGTTTTTAATTCAGATTTTTTAATCGTGGCAACTGAAGTACTCCATTTCTGTAGAAAATAAAGGGGAAAAATGAAAAAAAAATTATACTGCATCTTTTTGTTGCCATTTTATCATAAAAACAGAACAAAAAATGGAATTAAATAAATTAAAAATATTATCTCTTATAATAGCCCGTAAATTTTTGTTTTATTCTTACTTATAAAAAATTTTAAACTTTTGACCATTGTACATTTTCAATTTTTACACCGTCTAATTGAAAAAAATGTACTTTCAGATGCAATTTTTTTAAAGCTGTATCTTAATGGCCTGATTTACTATGGTTTTTAAAATAATTTTCAAATATGAATATTTTTAATTTATTTCCATCGCGTGCGAAAAATACTACAAAAAAATACTAAACAAATTGCACTTAATAGTTCAACATTGGTCTACGACTTATCTTCCATGGCGAATTCACAATTCTATCAACAAGTAAATAAAAGGATTATAATGTAATAAAATTACAAATTCAACCTATAAGGTTTTCTGCTGCCGAATTGGATAACAATTTTTTTTTTTCAAAATATAATTTTTTAAAAACTGTATCTCATTTCGCTAATTAGAAAATTTAAGTTTTTTAATTAAACAGAAAATACATTGAAAAGCTATAACCAAAATAAAGAGAAAAATAGGGGGGGGGGGGGGATTAGCTTTTTTTTCTTGAAATAAATGAAGAAATAAAAACACGGATTTTGGAAGAGTTAAAATAAATGACGAAAAGGGTTAATCAGATATTTTGGTAAAATAATTTTGGGTACTACTCTGTTATCCCGTCGACCGATGTCGCCAGATTATACGAATCGCCAAACTAATAGCCAAATTATGCATATTGACGTAATTTTTATTTTAAATAATAAAAAAACAAATAAGTAGTAGGATATTAATAAAAATACAAATAAAAATAACTTAATAACGTTTTAAACACGTGTATCGTATTTAATGTCATTGAATAGACATTCACGATCATCCATTATTGACATTTAATCTTATAATTTGGCGATAGTATTTTGGTCGACGGTATAACAGAGTAGTACCTAATTTTGTTTACTATTAAATTTTCTGCCTTATATTCGTACTCTGTTCTTTAACCTTTCTGTTGTTTCTATAGTTACAAATTCTGTATACTGTTTCGTGCTCCTATGAATTTATCATAAACTCGGGATTAAAGTATAATGAAACATACATAATACAAATATCGTTTTCTAACAAGACTGTAAATGAGATGATTTTGTTCATTTTTTCTCCTGTCTGTTGTTATTTCTGAGCAGTTTATTTAGCCAGCTTAAAAGATAGTCTTCTAGAAGTGAGTATTAAAAATTAAAACAAGTAAGACAAATCATGCGTTAAGCATAGATTATGAAACACTTTCCAACACTTCCTGAAATCTTTAACAAAACTTCATTGTTTAAGGAAAGAAGGTTACTGTATATAGCCAAAAATGTTTTCCAATACTTTTGAACAACCCTGTATTTGACCTGTCAGTTGCTAGATATACTCTATAATGAGGAAATTTAGTTTAGCATGATAATGCCTTGCAGATTTAAATTTCTCTTTCAGCAATTTATACTAAGAGATGGAAACGTACATGAATACTTTTATTCGGCCCTGTAGTTTGTCAAGTAACTGTATTATACGCCAGTATTTAGTTAAAATTTATTTTAAACTAAAACACTCTTAAAACTACTGAAATCACATTCTCAGAAATAATCATTCATAGGCGTCCATGTACCCATTTCGTTGCGTGTCCCTATGTATATCATTTCATCTGTATTCTACAAATATTTTTTAGTAAACTAAATGCAGTTCAGCATAAAAATATATAACTTTTTTATAAACAACCTTTAAGTAATTTACTCTCATATTCAATAACGTTTGCGAGCTCTTTTGTATAGCCCTGTGTATCAGCCATAGCATTTATACAAACTATATAATATGCATAGATTTAGTGAAACTAAAAAGAGCATATCATAGTTAAAATGCTTTTCATCCATACATCAGCCATCATCAGATACATATGCAGTACTTCCGAGAGAATATACTATTTGAAATCTTTCATGTTTCCCAGCAAATGTTATGCACTTCGTAATATACATCACTATATAGTATAACTTATATTAAGCCTCAGCAACATATATAATTTTATTATATATGAAGTAGTTTAATATAAGTAAAATATGTCGCACACAATCCCCCTTTTCACCATTATATAATGGAATCCTTTTGTGTGGCCCCGTAAATGAATAGCTATTTTTTTCCATCGCATACTTTCCAGAATGCGTATTTTAATACACTTTGTAAATGCATAAAAATTGTAATATGTTTGGCAGGATGTAATATCTTAGAAATTTTTTCCCTATAGGCTGTAATGTAACAGTAAAATTTTGACTGTCTCTCTAAATAAACTAATCGTGCTCGAAACTTCATTTGAAATAAGGTTCGTGCTAGGATAAATGTCAATAACGTCCAAATGTTGCAGGATAATCTGAGTATATTTACCCCTTCGAGCGCGGCCAGACAAACCGAAATCATAAACACTTTTCAACTTTGTTGGAAAGTGTTAAAAAGGCAGATGTTTATGTAATTTTCAGTAAATTTACCAGAGCAGACGATTTTTTAATTTGTCACGCTGACAAGAGAAAAAAAACATTTAATCGTGTCCCTTATTTTTATGATAATTTTTCTTTCCGTTACTTTTTGGTATCTTATTTTTAGTACCATTTTTAGTTTGGAAATATATATTGTCAAAAGAAATAAGTATTAAAGTAAAAATAGTTGTTTAAAAACATTCTTTTATAAGGTATAAAAAATCGAAGTGCGCATGTTAAATGGAAAAAACAGCGTCTTCTTTGCACTTAAAAGTGACATCATAAGGTACGTGTATTTTAATTTATGACACGTAAATTTTAAATTTGCCAAGGAGTCAATTTTGGAAGAAAATGTTTTTAAAAAATACACGTGCTGCTTTTGTTTACTTTTCATTTTTCTATTATCATAATATTTTTAGTTTGTGAAAAATATTCTTTTAACAGTTTATCTTAACATCCTTTCTTGAGTTGAGGTTTTTTAAAGTAAGTTATATAATTTTTTTAATTCTGAGACATCTTAAGCACAGTAATCGACTGTTGATCTATTTAGATTTTATGCTGAATGTGAATTTTAGTGATTGGTACTCTATTGGATAGTAGTATGAAGTATTCCAGTTTAATTAAATAACTGTATCAGAAATGAGTAATGTAAATTACATACCGAATCGTGATGGAATTGAAGAGCAACGCGCTTTGGTTAGAGAGCGAAAAAGATGTCGAATCGACAGATTAATGGAAGAGGAAAAAGATAAAGAAAGACAAAAAAATAGAAAACGAATGAAAATTACAAGAAGACAAATGAACAAACCTGAAATAGAAAACGAGAAAGAAATAGATAGATTAAATAAACAAATGCTGCAAGAGAGAATAAAAACAGGTAATCATATACCAAATACGTTTAAATTAGCCAAAAATTCAACTAACGTTGCTCAACATTATTTGGGTCAAATGAATTTTAAATGTGCATTTTGTAGTGCTTTATTTTGGAAACATGAAAAGCTTAGTAATTCCTCACTGCAAAATCCTCAATTTTTCCGTTGCTGTCAAAAGGGCAAAGTGAAATTGCCGCCAATTTCAGAACCACCTGACATGCTGAAAGATTTACTAACTTCAGAAAACAGTGTAGCAAAACACTTTAAGAAAAATATCAGAGCCTATAATTCTGCTTTAGCGTTTGCTTCTTTGGGTGCGAAAATTGAGCAGTTTGAGCGAGGAATTTCTAATTTTAAAATTCATGGAGTAGTATTTCATAGCATAAGTTCGATATGGCCGCAAAAAGGAGAACCAAAATATGCTCAAATTTATTTTTTTGATACAGACCACGAAATTGATAACAGAATGAGTAGATTTGATTGCTTAAATCGTAATTTATTGGAAGATTTACAATTAATGATACATAATGAAAATCCGTACTATCACATTTTAAAATCTACAATTGAAAGAATACAAGCTACGGATGTTAATGATTTCTATAATGCAAACATGAAAATTGTTTTAAAAGGAAATGAAAAACATCCCGATGTGAAATCTTATTGTTTACCTACTAGCTCAGATGCAGCAGTTATTTTACCTGGAGATGGTAACGAAGATGTAAATCATAGAGACATTGTAATATATCTAAAGGATGGTATGGTTCGACACATTAACGAATTACATTCAATGTATGATCCATTACATTATGTATTAATTTTCCCTTATGGTGATGAAGGATGGCACCCAGGTATTCGTGAAAGTGATGTTGTTTTCACTACAGCAGAAGACAATGAAAACAATGACGACCAAGAGCAAAATGATTTTGAACAACGAAACAGAGGATTTATAACACCAATGAAGTACTATTCTTACAGATTGCATTACAGACATAATTCGTATTTGCATTTAAGTTGTAGACTTTTTCAACAATACATTGTTGACGAATATGCTAAAATTGAACACTTGAGATTGCTTTGGCTCAAAAACAATCAATCCAAAATAAGAGCCGATTTGTATAACTGTTTAGAAGATGCAGTTAATAAAGAAGATTTTAACTTAAACAATCTTGGAAGACGTATGATTCTGTCAACATCTTTCGTTGGAGGACCAAGATATATGCATCAAAAATATCAAGATGCAATGGCAATTGTTAGAAAATTAGGAAAGCCAAACCTGTTTATTACGTTTACCTGCAATCCAAAATGGAGAGAAATTAAAGAAAATTTGAAATACAATCAGTCAGAAAATGAGCGCGCTGATTTATGAGTTCGTGTTTTCAATCAAAAATTAAAAATACTAATGGAAGATTTAACTAAAAAACAAATCTTCGGTAAAGTAGTTGGATTTATTTATGTGATTGAATTCCAAAAAAGGGGTCTTCCTCATGCCCATATTTTATTAATTTTAGACCAAAAGGATCAAATTCAAATTTCTGAGGCCGACGACTTTATATGTGCTGAATTGCCAGACGAAAATGACACTGCTCTATTTGATATTGTTACTAAAAATATGTTGCATGGTCCTTGCGGTGATACATATCCAACCGCACCATGCTGGGATAAAAATGAAAATAAATGCAAAAGGCATTATCCAAAACAATTTCAAGACGTAACATGTTTATCTTATGATGGCTTTCCTTTATATCGAAGACGGGAAGATGGCAGATATGTTACTGTAAATGGAGCCCAATTAGACAATCGCTCGATTGTTCCTTATAATGCATATTTATGTCGCAAATACATTGCGCACATAAATGTTGAAATATGCAGTACAATTACTTCAGTGAAATACCTTTACAAGTACGTGTACAAAGGATCCGACAAAGCAGTTTTACAAATTTCTAATTCAACCGAACAAAATACAGATGAAATAAAATCTTATGTTGATGGCCGATATATATCAACTTCAGAAGCTTTATGGAGAATTTTTGGTTTTCCTGTAAATAACGAATCACCGCATGTGACACGATTGCCTGTTCATTTAGAAAATCAGCAAATGGTTTTTTTTGGAGATAACGACGTGCAAAATCCACGAGCCATTTTTGAAAGAAATCCTCAAACAAAGTTAACTGCTTGGTTTAAACTTAATCAAACAGATCCCCAAGCAAATTCTTACCTATATGTAGATATACCGCAATATTACACGTGGAATAAATCGACTAAAACATGGAAAAAAGAAAAAATAGGAATTTTTCGATTGGTAGAGTCTATAAAGTTCCCATTGCAAACCGAGAAGTTTTTTATTTAAGACTTCTTTTGTATCATATTACAGGTGCAAAAGATTTTAAAGATATGCGATCAGTAAATGGTTTCATTTTTGAAACGTATCAAGAAGCAGCTTTTAGTAAAGGCCTTATTGAAAATGATAATGAGTGGATGTTCACTCTTGAAGAAGCATGCTTATCTCGGAGACCTAAACAATTGCGTGAACTCTTTGTAACAATTTTAGTATCTTGCAGCCCACGAAAACCTGAAAATTTGTGGCAGAGATTTAAAAATGATCTTTCAGAAGACATTTACAAATGGTTAGTTCAAAAACGGGGTCAAGAAATACCTCGCGAAATTGCATATGAAAAAGCTCTAAAAGATATTGAATTGATTTTGAGAAGAAATAATCGTTCTTTAACTGACTTTGAAAACATGCCAATAGTTAACGATCTGTCATCACAGCCTCTGATAATTCAAGATGAATTACCAGCTGATATTGAAGCTCTAAGGCAACAAGTTTGCGACAGTGAACTAATTATGAATGACGATCAAAGATCAATTTATGATGAAGTTTCGCATGCTGTTTTAAATGGAAATTCTAAGGTTTATTTTATTGACGTGCCAGGAGGCACTGGCAAAACATTTTTGCTTAATTCAGTTTTAAAAAGGGTGAGATCACATAGCATGGTTGCATTAGCTGTTGCATCTTCTGGGATTGAAGCTTTGTTATTAGATAAAGGCAGAACAGCACATTCAAGATTCAAAATACCGTTGAATTTAAACGAGACTTCTACGTGTGCCATTAGTAAGCAATCTGATCTTGCTGAATTAATAAAAGAAACGAAGATAATCGTATGGGATGAAGCACCCATGATGAGTAAATTAGTATTTGAATGTGTAGACCGTACGCTTAAAGACATAAAAAATAATAATTCAGCATTTGGTGGAATAGTAGTTGTATTTGCGGGCGATTTCAGACAAATTTTGCCTGTCGTGAAGCATGGCAATAGAGCTGATATTGTTTTGGCCACTTTGAAATTTTCTAACATTTGGAAGAATGTTAATATTAGACATCTTAAAATTAACATGCGAGTGAATAAAATTCAAAATATGACTTTTTCTGATTTTTTAATTCAAGTTGGTGAAGGTAAAATTGTCGATTTTTCTAAATTTATCATTCAACCTAATAGTTTAAAAAGTCTTATTGAATATGTATATCCAATGAAGAAAATACAGTCCATTAATTTGACAAAAAGATGCATTTTAACACCTTTGAATGAAGAAGTTGAAAGAATCAACAACTTAATAATTGAACAATATCCTGGACAACAGAAAATTTATTACAGCGCTGACTCCGTAGTTGATGAAAATCAAGCAATATCATACCCAATTGAGTATTTAAATACTTTAAAACCAAGTGGTATTCCGCCACATGTTTTACAACTTAAAGTCGGAGTTCCAATTATACTGCTGAGAAACCTTAATCCTTCTTTGGGTCTTTGCAACGGAACAAGATTGATTGTAAAGTCTCTAAACAATAGATCAATTGAAGCTGAAATTATAACAGGAACCCATATAGGCAATCGAGTTTACATTCCAAGAGTAACTTTAATGCCCTCAGATTCCGATTATCCATTTGATTTTAACAGAAGACAATTCCCCATCAAGCCATCTTTTGCGATGACAATAAATAAAGCTCAAGGTCAAACACTTGAGCATGTTGGCGTCTATTTACCTCAACCAGTGTTTACACATGGACAATTATACGTTGCACTATCCAGAGTAACATCTGAAGAAAGCATTAAAATTTGTTGTATGACAAATGATTTGAATGTAAATAATGTTGTGTACAATGAAGTGTTGAAGTAAACGCATAAATAAAGCATCAATATGTGATATAGAGCTTGATTTAGATTATAGGTAATTTAAAAATATGCATATTAAACTAAGTAAAGTTTTGCAAAATACTACAAAAAATGCAGGCCAAGCACAAAATATTTCATAATATTCACAGAAAAATCTTAAATATGCATATGCTAGAAATGATGAAATCAAAACTTATTTTATTTTGATATCATATATTTGGTTTAAACATGTGGAATAAAATATATTTTATTAAATCTTGAATCTAATCATACGCAATCGGGTTCATGTTAAGGGATGCCACACATAAATGATGTCGGGAAGAATGCAGTTTAATGTAAATAACAATGTATATTATAAAACTAACACGTGTTTGAGTATTTTTGAAGTCATTTTGATGATAGCAATGAGTTAAATAATTAATTTCATTTTTACACCAACTTTTTAAACGTAAAATATCTCACAAATTCAATTTTTATATAATCGAATAGAAAAAATATGTAATTTTTTTTGGAAACTTCTTAATTTATTCATTTTTTGTAGATTCTAAAATAATTCTTATATATGAACGTTTTAAAAATCTATGTATATCGCGTGCAGCTCGATTGCGGAAGATTTATACTTTTACATTTAAAACAATATAATTAGTATCACATTTATTCCTGGCTAAGATTCAAGAACAAATTTAAGATTCCATTAAAATGTAAGTATAAATAATAACATAGTACGGTACTTCTAGGTTATCCCATCAACCAATTTCGCCAAATTATACAAATCGCCAAACTAATAGCTAAATTATACATGTTGACATAATTTTTACTTTAAATAACGAAAAAACAAATAATTAGTAGAATATTAATAAAAATATTAATAAAAAGTCGAAATATAAATCACTTAATGACATTTTAAACACGTGAATCGCATTTAATGTCATTGAATATGACATTCACGATCATACATTATTGGCATTTAATCTTATAGCTTGGCAATAATTTTTTGGTCGACGGGATAAACTAGAAATACCCATAGTAATTTTTTTTTTTTTTTAACCATTAACTTTTGACCTACGGCTAACATCCTTTTATAAAATTTCAAAAATCTCTTTAATATATTATTGATATTTTCTTATTTGTTTTGGCATTGTTAATGGATAAGTTTAAAATATATATATTAAGTAGGAAAAACCCATCTAAATAAGAAAAAATAGTTTTTGCCTATGTTCTGAAACCCGGGATTCCCGGGTTCAATTCCCTAGTTTTCAAAAAGGGGGACATTTGTACATTGTTCACAAAAAATATTTTTAACTGGTCTGTTTAGAGTTCCCTAATAGAATTTCTATGTTTTCCTGCAATCAATTGATCAACCCTCTCTCTTTTTCTCT
Organism: Maratus speculifer; assembly: GCA_964019185.1. Classification (NCBI taxonomy): domain Eukaryota; kingdom Metazoa; phylum Arthropoda; class Arachnida; order Araneae; family Salticidae; genus Maratus; species Maratus speculifer. Next base: position 155,686,399 of record OZ025301.1, on the reverse strand, counting down.
ATAAAAATTGCTGAATTGATAAGCAGTGTTGTATAGTACAGACACATGTGTGCACGCTGTGCATAGCAAATTTTATGAACTGTGCAGAAAATTTTAGGAAAAAAAAACAATTTTTTTTGCAACTTTTTTTTTTCTAGTATAAAAAAATTAAAAATATTCCCCCAATTTTATATAAGAATTATTTACTGTTAGCGCACAATTAAAAGCAGGACCGATTAAAAGCAGAGCTAATTTATTTTCTAAATAAATTATTTCGAATATTTTATTACAATTCCTTAAGTTATAGGTAAATTTTTTTACTTTATATCAAAATTTTTGTTGCTATAATGCTGTCAGAATTAATAACAGAAGATCAAAGAAGGTAAGCTTTATTTTATATTTGCAATTTTAATTATTTGTTACTTAATATACGTATAGTCATGAAATATTAAAAGGGTTCTTTTTTAATTTTTTTTTTTTCATTTTGCCGATTTTGATTTTTAATGATTTTTTTTTTTCTTCTTTTATTTTTTTAACTGTTTTTATTTGTGTATATTTGTTTAGACATTAAATAAACATTTATCCTTGCTCTATGATGAATGGAATTTAGCAGCGGATTATTTGAGGGCAAAAAGTATTAATTGGCTGAAAATTGTAGTTGTGGATTATGCACCGCCGCGGATAATAGGCTGGAAATTATAGTATTCTTTTCTAGTTTCTTGTCGTAAGTTCTTACACCTTTCCTAATTTTGCTGAAAAAGAATTTCATAATGGTATAATCATAAAGCCTATTAGAACAGCATTTACTATGTATTAGTTGAATTGTAGCTACTTACTTTTGGAAGAGCAAATTGTAGTTTATGATCCTGAAATTATATGACTTTGTTTAATGACATACAGAATCTCATTAGAATTATCTGAATCCCTTATATGGATTCTATTAACACTCTTTAGGATTCTGCAATATGCTTCTACTTTGTGTTTTACAAAAATATAAAATTTATAAGCTTTTTGTATGATTCCATTTAATGTAATATATTTTTTATGTAGCACCTCAGCAGTTGATACTGTGTATAATCCTGCCAAGAACAATTACCATCCCATTGATGATGCATTTTGGAAGCACAAAGAAAAAGTACCATATTTGGCACTAGCAAAGACTTTGGAATTAATTGAAAATACATCTGGAAGGTATGAACTCTCACATGAAAATTTTTATATTTTTGTTTTACTTTCATTCTTACAGATTTTAATTTGAATATGAATAAGCCCAAATGAAATTGTCATTTATTGTATATATATATATTTATTTAAAGACCCCCGTGGAACTATTTTTTACTGTTATGTAATACTGGCAAAACCCACAGTTTTGCACATATAATTTATATGTGCAAAATTATGCAAGTGATATTCATATACCCATTTATATTAGGGGAAATTACACTGCCATGGAATACTTAAACATTACTAATTGTCACATTTTGAGGAAATTTCATTTTTGTATTGCATTAGGTAAACATGGGACTTGAATTAAAGAGAAAATACAGCTTATATTTTCTAATCATTTCATGCTCAAATCTACTTAATCATACTCAAATTATTTCATACTTAAATCTCAAATGTTTTAACAAATGTTCTTAGTGAGCATTTTAATCTTAAAAGCAAATACCATATGAAGTTTCTTATTTTTAGCCTCGATTGAATCGGAGAAATCTTAATTTTAAAACATTAAAATCTATACAGTTGTTTCATCTTTAACTCAAAATAAAACAGATAACTATCTAAATGTCAAAAACAGAAATTGTTTTAATTTTGAAATTCCCCTGTTAAGAAGGCCATGTGTTGTAAAAGTTTTAAAATTTTGACTCATAAATGATTCATTGAGTTATTCCACCAACATTCAAACTTTTTTACAAATTTCCCCCATGTAAAATTCCTCCTGATTATCTCTGTAACAAAAAAATTTAACTAATGCACTTCTTGAAAATTAAAAGGAATATCTAAAGGAATGAAACACATGTGTGGCCAAACAAATTTTTAATCATAACATAAATTGTGCGCAATAAGGAATCATCATTTATTAGTTGGATCAATTCTATTTGTGTATCTTCAAGTTTAATCTACATCTCATATCATAAATTGCTACAAGAAGAAGTAATCATTAGGATGAGCGAAGCGAATCCTCTACTAGTCCACTCAAATGACACTTTGTCGTACACTTTACAAAAAAACTATACAGTATTTTCACTTGAAATTAAACACAAATATAAATTATGATCTGTAGATTTGCAGAATATTATTTTTTTTACAGAAATACTTTTCAAAAAATTATTATTTTAATTTATTTTACATGCATTTCCAATGCGGACGCATTTTAGCAAATAAATAAAAAATGAAACGCGTATATTTTCAGAAAAAAATATATAAATCATGGAGTAAATAATAATAGATAGAATCATGATTAATTTAATAAATGAAATATGTTTTCATCACTCCGCAAAATCGTTTGCACAGATGACACTTAAACATTTTAAAAGAATTGTATTATGGAATTTTTTTTTTTTTTTTTTTTTTAGTAAAGTGGCAACAAAAGAATTGTAAGCAAATAAAATTAATTTTTAAATTTGCCATATAAATGGAAAATTAAAAGAACTGCTTAAAGTTGTTGCCTCGATTCAAGCTCTTTATAAATGTACTAAAGCAAAGTTGGCCGATTCAGAAACTATAAATGGACTTTAATCATTTCTTACTTTATCATTTGGATTTAAAGTAATGTTACGTTCTTATTTGTGGACCGAAAAAGGTTTAGTGAACGGTACTTTAGACTTTGTTGCGCGTATTAAAGAAAATCACAAGCCATCAGACCAGATACCGCGAATAATCATGGATAAATTTGAATACTGCAGTAATTTAACTTATAAGAATTGGTGCGTACCAATTCCCCAATAATTAAATTCTGGAAAAATGGAAGCATAAATTGCTCAATAAAACAAATTCCTTTGCAATCAGTTTTTGCAGTTATAATTCATAAATCTCAAGGTTTGACATCAGATAAAGCAGTAGTAGATATTGGGGATAAAGAGACACCAGTTTGCTTAACGCACGTAGCGTTGTCGAGAGTGAAATTCCTTCAAGGTTTATCATTTAATAGAAAATTTCCTTACGAGAGATTCTACAATATAAAAAATTTTCATATGCTGGTATGCAGAAAAAAAGAAGAAATTAGAATTAAAAAAAATTACATTTAATAGTTCTTAGTATCAACGAGAGTAGATTTTAATGTTTTTCCAAATATTTTGTTTGAATGTATTATTCTAAGATTGCTATCAAAGATTATTTGATGTGAATTTCAAAGATTGAAAACATACCTATTTCAAATCATTTCAGATAACTCCAGAGGCTATTGGGAAATGTAAAAACATCTTTAAAACTTTTGATTAAAAATTAAAAAAATATTTTGTAAAATTTTGCTTCGAAAATATTTTTATTTATACCAGTCTTATATCATAAATAAAAAATTCCGAGGAAATTCTTAATTATTTGGCTGAATTTACATTTCTAAAATTTAAATATGCCAAAACATAAGATAGAGTTTTTGCTTAATAAAGATGCAAAAATAATATAAAATAATAATGTTATTTTCAAATATTTATCTTATGAAATAATGCTTCGCGAATCCAAACAAAGCACGGCTTTTGCTAGTTTATTAGTTGAAAAAATTCTATATAGATATGTTTGAGCTTATATGTGCACTTTACATCATAAGTTGTTATATTATTGACATAATAAATTCATTGAGTTATATTTTAACCTAATAATAAAACCTAAATTTTCTAACTATTACCAGGAGAACAAAGAGACTTTAATTGATTAGTTAAATATGCCATGGACTTATTTTAATACTAATTTAAAAAAAACTAATTAAAGGAAGTTTAACAATGACCTCGAGAAAATGGAAAGGAAAAAAAGATATCTATTTACGTTGGGACAGCTCATTTAAATCTTTAATAACATACTCTCATCTTGGAATTTTTTCATTGCCCAGCTACCAGTATGCGCTGAGCCCAATCAACCCACCACCTACTCTTTCTTTTTCCAGCCTCCTAGATTCTCTCTTCTACCTCTTTCCAGTAAATCCCCCTTATTTCTTTTCCTGCCAAAAATCTAATCACATCATTATGGTCTGCTGGCCAATCTTCAGGTACTTCTTTCTCAAAAAGGAGGCCTGTGTGAGTTTTGATATTTCAGTATTTTCTCACAAAATGTAGGATTTTCAGGGCTTTTGCAAAACAGCCAAACATAGAATACAGATAACACATAGATTTAGAGGAAAAATAAGATAAAATAAAATAAATAAATAAATTACATAAAAGATATTAAAAAAAATATATATATTAAAATGATTTGCCTGTCAATTTAGAATATGTTTGGTCTAAATTTAAAAAATAAAATAAAAATACAGACGTATGATTTGCTTTCTAAATAACATCAAATTAATTAAAATTCTATTTAAAGCCTAACTTGCCTGCTTTAAACATAAACTAGATATAAAGATGTTATTGTATTTTTCACTTAATTTATTAAACTCTATTGATGAATTACTTCATTAAATTAGTAAAAAATAAATAAAATGTCATTCAACTTTTACAACTAAACTAAATTGCGTGCTTAATCCAACTTAGTAAGATCCTGTTATTAAAAAAAAAAAAAAAGTCTTCAATTTATTCATCTAAGTATATAAAATTTAAATAGCAAATATTTTACATAATTATAAATAATCCAGGTAAAATCTACAAAATATATTTTTTATTAAATTAACTTATAAGTTTTGTGCCATTATGTAATAAAATTGCATTGAAAAAAATAACAGTTATAGTTTGTAAACAAGTTAAAATTCCTAATTTTAGTGATACAGTATTTCCAAAATATTCATTATATAGAATGTTTCATGCTAATTTTACCCATCTAAATTTTGAAATTCCATAAGTAGTGAGTAGCAAAGTTTTATAAGTACAGTACAGAACCATTTATCCAGAATGGTTGGGGTCAGATGCATTCCGAATAACTGGTTTTTCCGGTTAACTGGTTGGGCATTAAAGCAGCATCCATTTGATAAGTTTTATGGAATATATGTGGTTGTGGTATTACTTCTAATCTTAAATTAATTATTAGATTACTTGAATTAAGAATAAGATTCAAGTAAGATTAAAAAATAAAATTTTATAGAATGTAATTTATGGGAATGCTTTAGAAACAAAAATTCTTGTTTCCTCTGCATGAAAATAGAAAACATCTAAAGTATAACTAAATATACATTTCCATCTCAAATACTAGATGCAATCATCAAGTTATACAATTGTTTCAAGCAATATTTATGTAAAATTAGATGTGTATGACACTTTTTTCTGCAAAGATTCCATCATTATAGATTAGAAATATCATTCCAGATAACTGGTTTTCCGGTTAACTGGTTTCCGGATAAATGGTTCCATACTGTAATTAACTTGTAAACTTTTCTAGATCCAACAGTTAAAAAGAAAGAAAAGAAAAGAAAAATGAATTATAATTTAGAATGTTTTTAGACATTTTTGGTTTATTTTGTATTCTTAAGTTTTTATGTGATTAGAACTGCTCTTAATACGTATATCTAAGGTAACCAAAATGTCAAATTTCATGTTTCTAACCTCATCATATTCAAATATATCATAATTTTAGAACATTTTTTAACCTTGCCCCTTCCTTGAGATTAGTTCGTCAAAGGTAAAAGTAGTCGGGTTTTAAGCAAAGGTTGTTACAGTCGAAAATCTGGAATCCTCCAGACTTTTGCAATTCTGAATTTCAAACTTTTTCAATTTTTGATTCATTTAAAGTTTATTTGTCAAAAAAAAAAGTAGTTGGATGTAGCAATTTAAAATTTTTATTCTATTTTATGCATGTTAATACATCCTGAAAAATTGAGCATAGCAGCGACACCAGTTTGGTGGACAACACCTAATCAGTACAGCAAAATCTAGTCAGCAAGAACTTATGCCAACTTATAATTGAATCTTCTAAAGTTTGATGAAAATCCATGCATTAATTTTTAAGATAGAGCTATTGCAAAATCTTAAAAAACTTGCATAACAGCACCACATGTTGGATAATGTATACCAAAAACTAATCAGGGGATCAATTTTTTACCAGGTACTAACTGAATCTGAACTAAATTTAAAGTTTTATGATAATCCAAGTTCTAGTGAGATATGGCTATTGTGAGAATTGTAAATGATGCAGCATGGCAGCGCCACCTAATGAGCTATGTACACCAAAATCTAATCAGATCTAGTTTATGTCAAGGTCTCATAGAATTTAAAGTTTTGTGAAATTCTACGAATTCTACGAAATTCCGTGCATTAGTTCTTGAGATAGAGTGGCCACAAAATTTTTGTCAAATATACGCAGACTGACTGACAGACAAACAGAAGATATTTTGTATAAATATGTTTTTGGGGTTCTCTGATGCATACTAGATTTTGAAAATTTTCATGAATCCAGTACTTTCTTCTTGTAAAAATAGAAAGTAAAAGAGGGGGGGGGGGTGTAATTTAACATCCATACCTGCAAATTATTTACATCAGGAAAAAATTTTAATACTAAAAAATATTATACTCAATCAGATATCTTAAAAGGAATTATATATTTTTAAAAAATTATCACAATTTTTCTAAATTTAATTTTTAAATAATTTTTAATGTTTTTTTCTAATTTTGCTGTAATTTTTACACATACAGTACAAAGGAATCTAGCTTCAATCTTTTAATCCATATTGTAAATGTTCACCTCTTTTCACTAAAGTTTATTCAGAAATAGTACAGCAATTTTTTTAATTTTTCAATGCAATTCTCAGAATTTTTCCCATTCTGTGGCATCTTTTTCACATTTATATATTTAAAAAAAAAAAAAAAAAAAAAAAAAAAAAAAAAAAAAAAAATTAAATTTTTTATCTTGTGATAAATTTTGTCCTTACCTTAAATTATATGAAAATATTTTTTTCCATGTTGATAAATGAAGTTGTGTAGTAATATCTATTTTTAAAGTAAGGTATTTAAATTCTAGAATATTATTTCATTTTGATTTTAATTTTCTAATTGTTCATTTGTCTTTAATGTGTTGTTTTTTTCTTTTGTAGGCTTAAAACAATTGAAATTTTAGCTAATTTTTTTCGCTCTGTTATTGTCCTGAGTCCTGATGATTTCTTGCATTGTGTCTATCTGTGTTTGAATCGAGTAGCCCCTGAATATGAAGGAATTGAAATGGGTGTTGGGGAAACACTTTTAATGAAAGCTGTTGCTCAAGCTACTGGTAGGACAGTGGATAAGATTAAAGCGGAAGTTGCTATAAAAGGAGATCTTGGACTTGTTTCTGAAGTAAATTTGATTTCAGTGTTATCTGCATAATTTTGTGATCTGCTCAATATAGCAAGACTTAATTATAAGAAACATACATTCAGAAAGAATTTGAGTTTACCCTCTTGACAAAATTTGTTTTAATGAAACTAATCCCCTCAGAAAATTTCACTTTGTGGAAGAGGCTAGAAAAAAATATATATTCTTGTAAGACATTTTCAACATTTTTATTTACATGACATAGTAGTAAATAAAGTTTCCATTCTTTTAAAAAAAACTTAATATTTTTATTTTTCTTAAAGATTTGAAATACATAATTTGCAAACAAAAACAAATTCACCAAAAAAAAAAAAAAAAAAAAAAAAAAAAACTTTAGCAGAACAATTATTATTATTATTAAATGATTAATTTGAATTTGACAGGTATGAAAGAGTTCCTCCTAAAGGAGGAATTCCACCTTTTTAAAAAAATTTTTGGACATTCTCTGTATTAATGCAAAGAAAATTTTAAAAGGATAATGAACGGGGGGGGGGGTGCCTGAAAATTTTTTTAATCTGACATTTTATCTATTCAAATCCTTGGAGTTTGTTCTTGAATTACTGTGAAAAAGAGACATAAAATGAAAGGTGAGCTTATATCATATAAGCATCTGAAGTCATGTAAATAAAAATCTTAAAAATGTCTTTCATTTTTTTTTTTTTTTTTTTTTTTTTTTTTTTTTTTTTTTAATAAGACTTTAAAAATTCAAAAATGTTTTTAAATAAGATTTTAAAAATTCAAAGTGAAAGGAAGTTTTTTGGAATAGAATATTTTGTACTATTTATACAACACTTTAGGAAAAATTCTGGGATATCTTTTTTGAGATGTATATCTGAATTAAAGAGTAGTTTTAATATTTTCTAAGCCAGTAAAAACAGTAATTGAAAACCAGTAATATGTGCAGTTACATTTAATTTGATTGTATATGTAGCTGTTAACATGGCAGTTAAATTATACTAGTTTGGTGCCCCTGCATAGATAAAAAAAAAAATTCCACCTTTTTTCTCATTTCCTACTTTCATGCCTAATTTGAGTAACAGAATTTAAGCTTTTGTTAGAAAACATTTTTCACAAAAGCATAATGCAATTTACAGAAATCTGTGTTTTCCTTGCAAAATAGCAACCCTCCCCCCTTCCTCCTAAAATTTCTGATGTTAGTTGATTTAAAACAAACTGGGAGGTTGAAACATGTGCCTCTAGTTCATTTTAAGAGGAATTTTTAACTAATGAAACATTCTGGGCTTATGCATTGACTTCATGTAGTGGAATAAGAAATGAGATGTACCTCTATTACTAATTAAAAATTTTTTTTGGATCAACCCATGCAGAATAAACAGACAGCAGATAAAAGCTTCCAAATATGCTGTTTAGGCCCAAAATACCTATGAATGCAGTTCTCTTATGTGTAAATGTAGTTTTTTTTTTATACATTTGTCTACATTTATGATCTCTTTTTCTGTTGTGTTCTAAACAGAGCTCACTACATAGAAAGCTGTAAAATTTTGCAAGTATACCTACGTTTTTGTTTTTTCCGGTGTTTCCTGTTCCTACAAAATTTGTTTTAAAAAATATTAACATTTGCTATTTCAAAAACACTTTTACTTTAGATCAATTTCAGTAAGTTTCAAATTTTCTCTTTTTTCAGAAATTTCCACTTTCCACGCCTATTTTCAGGATGAAAATACAAAAATAATAAATAAATAAAAGAAACAAATGCTCACTTTTTAAAAGATACTTTTCATTTTCTATTGGTATTTGGTATACATATATAAATATACTAGCTTATCCAAAATATAAGCCCAAGGTTCCTTGGACCCATAGTAATATTCTTAAATGTACCTTAAATTTGCTAATTTTATATCTTTAATTCTGTTTTACTTGAAATATGTGCTCGCTGACTGTAGGAAAAATCAGTGACATTTAGTGACAAGAAAGGCTTAAAATAACTGCAAAGGAACATGCATGTAAAGGCGGGGAGGGGAGGGGGAGGGGTATGAGTGATTGTGTAATTTCCATGCTATTTATAATTAACTTTAAAGATCACTGATTTATGCATAATTATTTCTTTTTTTTTCTCTCCCCCCCCCCCCCCCTCACACACACACACCAAAATCTTAAGTGAAGTTTTTTTTAATTTTGAAACTGAATATTTCATTTTTAAATCTGACTATACCTGAAACGATATTGATACTCAATCATTATCTAAGATATTAATATATAGTATTAAAATTTCAGAGCTTATTGTACCAAGTATATATATTTTTAAGTAAAATATGCATAAGATTAATCCTGTGGCAAAGTGCACAAAAAAAAAAAAAAAAAAAAAAAAAAAAAAAGATGATTTCAGGAAATGAATATTTTTCAAAGGTTTTTCATATATATATATATTTTAATGGTTTGGAATGTTGCAAAGAAAATTTTAAAGTGTATGATGTTTTGTATTTTGTTTTTTGGTGTCAATGAGTAATTTTGAAATATGCTGGGAAAAGGTAGGGAGAGTGGAGAATCATCCAGTATTTTAAATGTTTTTCAATAATAGTTATTGTCTAAGCTCTTTGAAATTTTTAGGAGTTAAAAATTTAAATTTCTGTCGCCAGTGTAAAAAAAAAAAAAAAAAAAAAAAAAAATAATAATGATATTTAGTGATAAAATGGCTCATAAGGCTTTTTCATTTCTCTATATTGTTCACTAGTTAAAACTAATAATCCTTGTTGTTTGAGATTTTCTGCAGTTGTAAATAGGGCTGGACAGTATCAGAAATTTAATATCACAATATATCAATAACTTAATATTGATGTTTGTGATATAGTGTGATAACTAAGGATCGATTAAAATAGGTTTTTAAGGCCAAAATTGAAATCTAATTTCGTGATTTTCCTATTTTTGGCCGAAAATGAAAATGCTCGGATTTTTTTATGTAATTAATATATATATATATATTGTATATATAATTATTAATTAATTATATTTATTTATTAAATATAAGTAATTAATTAAAAAAAAATATATATACACATGTGGCCCAAATTAGCTTTATGCCTTTGTCCTGAAACTTTTTATTTTCATATAAAATGAAATGCAATTAATTCTTCAAAGACAAAAAAAGATGTAATTATACAAATTTCATTTAATTAAAAATATAGTTTAATGCACCTCTTGGAAATTGAGCATTCCATCTACACAGGCTTAGAGTTGGTGATAAGAACTATCCTCTGTATCAATTGCGACAGCGAATAATAAGTGTACACTGCTCACGCATGATTATTCGAAGTATCAGATCTATCTGGAGTTATTGGAATACATGTAGGCCAATTTCAGTTAGAGAGAAGAACAATAGGTGTTATCCAGTATTATTCAGGCAGTCGAGCAAACTCTAAGTTTATAGTGAATAGATGAATTGCAGTAACTCAGATAATTTCTATTGGAGAAAGAAAGGAGGAATTGAATTGCGAAAAGAAATTGCAGAAAGAAAGATTATCGATGTAGATTTTCTGTTTTGGTTGAGGCAGAAGATTGAAAGCATTGGATTATTATTATTATTATTTTATTTATTATTTATTTTTATTTTTTTTCCCAAATTTGGTTTTGAAAGTTTTAAAAAATTGGTTATTAGTTTGAAAATTCAGACATAAAAAATTGCTCATGGTGGAAAAAATTTGGATTGTAAAACAAGTTTTTTTAACATAAAATTCTTTTAAAACATGGATACTAACCATGAGTGAATCTGTATATATATTTCCAGGAATTCCATTCTTTAGAATCTTGAAGTGTCATTTTAAGAGTTTCTTGAGTAGGGTTGGTTTTCTTCCAGAAGAAACCTATTTCTTCCAGGACAATGGAAGAAACTAGAAAAAACTGGAAAAAATGGAAGAACCAACAGAAAACAAAACATACTCAAAATTAAAGTGTATTAACTATGTAAAATAATTAAATTAAAAGAATAATTATATGAAATCTAAATTGAAAAATTTAATTAATGTTAAAAAATATTATTTTTGGAAAAATAAGTTATTTTTTTAATGACAAACTTCAGGCTCAGCAGACATTTATGGATGATGGATTTTATGACTTTAGAGGTAGAGGGATGGTTTTTATATATTAATATGTCATTTATGTTAAAAGAGAGAAAAAAAAACTACTTGCAAAATGTTAATTTTTCATATTAAAATTATGTTATTTTCTCATAAAAATGCATTATTGGAAACTGCACAACACAGTAAATATACAAGTTTGCAATTATTTATATTAGCATCTAGCATGCATATCTGAATGCCGATTTAAAAAGACTATTTTTCTCAAAACATTTATGGGCAAGGGTATAAAAATCTAAGTGCCAGTGGGTAATTTTTCACCACTAAATTTTATTCATTTTTTTTTCCACTAAATTTTGCAAGAATTCTAATAAAATTTAAGTAAAGAAAATAAAATTTAGTGGTAAAGGACTGGCCGCTGCCTATATTTTTACATCTATGTCTATGAGTATGTTGAAATGCTCTTAAACTCTCTTGAAATTTTCTGTAGGACTTGAAAGTTTTTTTTTTTATTTCATGTTTCACATTCATCCATTCTAAGTTGAGAAACTGATTACAGCAATCTACTGCTAAAAGATTTTGTTAATACTTTGCTCAGTAAGGAAAATGAGGATTTTAATGAATTTATTTAATACAGTAACTATTGTAATATATAACTCACCTTAGTAAAATTGATGTAAATTCAAAGCACTTTTATTTAAATGTGTTTCATTCTACTGTTGGTAAATGATCTGTACTATTTACTACTAGTTTCAAAAGTTTTAATAACTGAAAAATACATTGGTTAAATTAAAATGGATAACATTTAATTGATTTTGTGCATTTTAAATAAGATTTATTTTCTTCATTTAGTCAATGGTTGAAGATCTTTAGACTGGTGTTGTGTGATCTTGGCTTTAAAATTGATACATAATTTTTTATTTAGCATATAATTAATTAAATTTGTATAGACCTGATGGAATTAATTTACTTAAGGTTATAATAAGAAGACATATATTGTATTTTACAAAGTTTTAAAGTTATATGGTAAATTTATAAAGAATAACAGTCTCTTCCATTTCTTCCACAAGGAAGAAACCTGTTTTTTCTGCTGTTTTTCCCATTGCGGAAGAAACTTACCAACCCTGTTCTTGAGGTGGGGAAGAAGGTGTCTTTGAAGGGTAAGGTGTTAGGAATCATGTGATTTACACACAGAAAAGGAAAGTTCTGCATAATGAGAAATACTATACAGTATTTTCCTCTGCAAGATCTTTCACAGACCTATGATTCTCGGTAGCTGTGGCCCAGTTGATAGAGCTTTGAGCTCATAACCAGAAGGTTGTGGGTTCGAGGCTCATCACCTGCTAAAAATTTGCCATGTGCATTAATGGCACTTGGTGCATGGAAAATCAGTATAGGGTGCAAATTCCTCCAAGTTCTCTATTAATTATACCTCTGGAAGTGCTAGTCAGGTGAAAGTCTTATATGACCAAGATTCTACTTTACAAGGTTAACTCTAACAAGTCCTAACTTGCTTGCAAACAAAACCAGGGAAACACTAAGGCTCTGAAGCATACACACAATCATTACTGAGCTGTCTCCCTTAAAATGTCAGATCTATGATTCTTCTTTGAGTATATTTTTAAATTCCTTGAAAGTCTGTAATTTCTTCCTCTTTTGAAATTCTCCTAAATTAGTTTGTGAATCAGTTGCAGAAAAAAAATGGAATTTCTTCAAACAATCATGGAAAAATACTGGGTATTGTGAAACACCTCAGAAACAGTGATTATCTTCAATTGATCGCTGAAAGAAATTTCTAAATCTGTTAAGAATTCAGAAAGAAATTGCGAATTTCGTCAAAAGATTATGCAAAAAATCATAAATTTTAATAAACTATCGAAAGTCATAATGCTTGTATGAATTATTATAATATATCTTAGGTTTAATTTCTCATCGTTATTTGTTATAGGCCGGGATGCAGCAGCACAGACAATCTCTTCATCAAGTTTGCAGACGAAAATGTAGAATTAGTTAAATGTAGATTTGATTATTAAAATGCAATTGGTCTGTTATATCCTATCTTGGTGGAAAACACCAGAAAGCCAGATTTTAACAGTTGACTCGCAAGTTTACCATTGTGCTTTCCTGCACCCAAAAGTATAAAAACATGGATGATTAGGAACAAGAAAACATATTGGTAAATCTATGAGTCAACTGCTAAAATCAGGTTTTTAAATGTTTTCCACAAGGTGTGAATTGGCAGACTGATTGCTTTTTAATATGTGAATCGAGATTTAACTAATTCTAAATTTTCATCTGTGAACTAAATCAGATGATTGCTGTCTCTCAATCTATTATGTTTATAAACAACAGATTGCACGAGTATTATATGTTTACATTATATTATCTTAATAATATCTAAATAGACAGATTTATTTATCTGGCATTCACAAAACATCTGCATCCCATGAATAAGTGGAATAAAATCTCATGTGTGAAAGGAATTTATGTAACTCAAGTAATGAAATGAAGTCATCAGATATTCCATATAAATGCAATCTTTTCTGTCTCTTCTTTCAGAGCAGTAGAGGAAATCAAAGAGTTATGTTTGCTCCTCCAAAACTGACTGTTTCTGCTGTATTTAACAAGTTTTTGGAAATAGCCAAAATGAGTGGTAATGCTGTAAGTTGTTTTTTGTAATTTAGATTTATTTAAAAACTTAGTTTATATATATATTTGTGTCTGTCATTTTATATATGAAAAATTCTAACAAAGACTTCATTCTATCATTTCTCATTAAAAATTTACTTTTGAGTAACAAATAAGGCAATTGATTCTCATTTTGTATATAGTATAAATCATGTTTCTACTACTATCTATAACTCAGCACTATCCATATTGATCAATTGGTACACATGAAGAATACTTCAAGGAGAATTTTTTTTCAAATATCTATTTTCATTTTTTCAAAATTCAATTTTGAAGGAATTTTTGTACTTATCAATAGTAGGCCTGGTCCTTAAATCGATTTAATGTTTGCATCAGAGATCATGATTTAGCCAATATCTTAAATCGTCATTTAACCAATGCTTTAAATCGCATTTTAGCCAATGCTTTAAATTGCGATTTTGCCAATGCCTTAAATCACAATTTAGTCATTGACTTTAAATCGATTTCAAATAAAGTAATGATTCAGAGCTAATGTCAGAAAAATAATTTATCTATTTTGATGTATCAATTGTTTCTATGTCAGGCTAGTGTTAAATCAATTTACTGATGTAGCATGGATATAGGTATATTCTGATAAGACACTTACTTCCCTGATTAATTTTTGGAGTGGGAATAATGGAAATGTAGGCCTATGTAATGTAGTTAGGTAAATTAATCAATAAACAGACAAACTTCCAAAGCCATTTATCAAGTAATTACGGTTTATTTAAACTGTGGACAAATTCATTATGGCAAGGCTTTTTGACCTAGTTTGAGACCAAGTGATATGACCTGGCTAATTGGGGATTGAGTGCGTTGATAACTGATCTTTAATACTGCATAGTGATGGGCGATTCTGGAAATTTTGAGAATCGATTAAAATCAACATCTTATAAAGTGGCATCGATTATAGTAAGAATCGATTTCTAAATTCTAGAATCGATACTAAAATCGATATTTCGATTTTTTAAAATTCACACCGATGAGCTCAAAATTAGTAATTCTAAAACTTGGCGAATCAACATAGCCATAAAACCTCCTACTCCTCACTCCCATTTAGGGAGGCACAGAAGTAAGCTATTGCAGATTTTAGAGTCGAATAATAAAGATTTATCTTTTATTATTTTTAAGATGTAGTTTTAATAATAATTTATATTATATTTAACTTTATTTTTTTTGGGAAAGATTTCGGTTAGATAAAAAAATAAAAGAGAGAAATGATTTACATTTTTTTAAAATCCAAAACATGTGTATTTTCTACTTATTCCTTCAACCAAACAAATGGAGACTTACTTCCTATAAACGTCATTCTTTTTAAAAAATTGCATATGAATGAAATTTTGAAAGTTCTAAATTTATTTAAAAAGTATTTTTTTTTTTTAGTCTTTTTAGGACCTTCTATAAGGGTGTGGGAAATGCAAATATTGCAAATTCTCTTTCAAAATAGCTGTTTGATTTAATTGCACAATCAGCACATGCTTATTATTAGTTATCCCCCAATTTAAATGCAGAAATTTTACTTTAAAAAAATATATGTAACTAATTTTTTTTTTCCTTTTTAAAATATATATATTGCCTCATCTCATTTACAGCTTATAAAATATCATTCTTTTTTAATGTTTACCAAACTTTCAGCAGTTAGGGCCCTACTTCAGTAACGCTCCGAGATAGAACGGCTAATGTTATTTCAATGGAAGAAATTTATCGCTTTCATTCCTTTTCATTTTGCTCAAATTTAATAATTTTTGTTGTTTTGAAAACCTATAGGTTTAAACTATGCACGTCATTTTGAAATTTTATTTCTTTTTTTAATTTTAAGGCGATACAAGTACGTTATTTTATAGTCTTTAAAATTCACCTTTAGTGTCTTATTACGAAAAATCTGTTTGACATTTTAAAATTTGGTAAAACAGCATGCAGAGTTTAATTATTTAGCTTTCAGAAAATGTTTTTTATTTTGATTTTTTAAAAAATTTAATCTATGCTATTTGTATAAAAAGTTGAAACACTTTGATTTAAAATAGTCGAAAATGATGTTTATTCCCGCCTTAAAAAGGGATACGCCTTAAAAGCAATTAGGGTGTAAGACGATAGGTCTTTACTCTGCAGGGAGTCCAGGGACGTATAGGTGAAATTTCTTGCCTCTGGCTATTCGTAAAATGTTGCTTGCTGCTTGTAGTAGGATAAAAAATAAAAACATCCTTTCCTGAGTGCATGATATTTCACGCAAGAAATTGCATCAGAAATGATGTAAATAGAAACTGATGTTGATTTCAAAAAGTTTGTTTAACTAGGCATGTAATCTCAAATGTACTTTAAAAGCATTATTGATTTCGAATAAAAACACATTTACCATTTTTATTATTTTTCTGTCATTCATTTGAAGTTTAATTTCTAAAAAGATTCTTTAATTGCATACAACATCAAAATGAAAATTTCGTTAATTCATAAAACATAATAGAATTAACTTTTTGTCATCTGCACTTGACAAAGGGGTGGGGGCAGAAAGAAAATAACAATGGTTCTGACTTTTAAAATTAATAGATATATTCGTGAATAAATACATTTGTATTAAATTTTTCTATATCTTTTTTTTGTATCATTTTTTTAGACAATTCTTAATGAATTAGTTTAAATGTTCCTTTTCATAAATATTTCTATTTTAATCAATAAAAGTTTGCAGTATACCCACTCTAAAATATAAAGTAATTATTATGCAATTCATTATTAAATTGGATAACACTAATTTAAAAGATAGAAATATATTTATTTTGACACTTCTATCGAAAATTATGACTAATTTACAATATTTTAGCAAATATATTCTGTTGCGGTAATATTCACATCCGTAAATGATATATTTATTTTTTATTGTATATAAATTGTCTTTCCTTTCTTTTTTCTTTCAGAAAGATAAACGAATGATTTTTAAAGTTCTTATACTATTTTAACTAAATAATACGCATATATTCCAAAGCCTGTCATAGTCTAACTGATCTAAATTTTAGAATAACGGTTTTTTCAGTCACACGAAAAGACAAACTCAATTATACTAAACCTACGGAAGATTTTTATAAAGATACCATATTTTCATTTCAATTTTTATTATTTTTTTCTGCATAGTATAGCTGACGATGGTTTGTATAAAGGCCGCTTTTTACTTTTTTCGATACTGATTGTAGATTTTAAATATGAGGATAATATCACTTTTGAAAACGGTTCCGAAAATGAAACTGTCCTGTAAAGAAAATTAAAAAAGTAGAAAAAGGCCTTTGATGAGATCGCTCTGAGCTATTAAAGGGGAAAAAAATATTAAAATGCAGACGAGATTTATTTATAAATTTCAACCGTTGGATTATCGTCGAAAGAATTTTTTTTTTTTTTTTTTAAATATCTGTAAAATAAATCGAAAAAATAGAAAATGGCCTTTGTGCAAATCAATATCAACTAGACAATGTAAAAAAAAAAAAAAAAAAAAAAAAACTTTAAACTATTAAAACACAGACGATAAACTTTTATAAATTTCTTTCATAGCATTAGCTTTAAAGCGAAGGCATTGTTTCGTTTAACTGCAGTAGCCTCTTTAAAATAAATGAAATCGTAAAAGCTACTCAATGTAAGAGAAAAAAAAAAAAAAAAAATTTAAATGTAGGCGAGATATCTTTATAAATTTCTACAATGGGATTTCGCTTGACTGAAGTAAGTCACTTTAAAATACCTGTATCGAAATCAAAAATTGTAATACGGCCTTTGTGCAGAAAGATCTCAGCTGTTCAATATAAAAAAGATTATTAAAATATAGACGAGATATTTATATAAATTTCTGTCATAGGATTTCGCTTCATTGAAGTAAGCCCCTTTAAAATACCCGTAAAAAAATCGAAAAAAATATAAAACGGTCTTTGTACAGAAATATCTCAGCAATTCAATGCTAAACAAATCATTTAAAAATAATAAAATATTGACGAGATATCTTTATAAATTTCTATAATGGGACTTCTCTCTATTCAAGCAAGCCACTTTAAAATACCCGTAAAAAATCGAAAAAATGTAAAACGGTCTTTGTACAGAGAAATCTCCGATATCTAATGATCTCAGCTGTTCAATATAAAAAGATTATTAAAATATAGACGAGATATTTCTATAAATTTCTACCTAGCGGCCTTTATAAATTCTATATCTTTATAAATTTCTACCATGGGATTTTGCTTGATTGAGGTAATCATCAGTTTATATTTACTTGTAGATGAGATATCTTTATAAATTTCTAACATTCAATGCTAAAAAAATCATTTAAAAATATTAAAATGTAGAAGAGAAAAATATATATTTATATGAACTTCAAAACTTCATACGATTTCGCTTGATTGAAGAAAGCGCCTTTAAAACCCCCATAACAAAATCGAAAAAATATAAAACGGTCTTTGTACCAAAAGATCTCAGATATCCAGTGCCAAACAATCATTAAAAAATATTTAAATATAGAAAAGATATATTTATAAATTTCTACTATAGGATTTAGTTTGACTGAAGTAGCCTCTTTAAACACCTGTAAACAAAACCAAAAAAGTACAAAACGGTCTTCACACCGAAAGATCTCAGCTATCCAATGATAAAAAAATCATTTAAATATATTAAAATGTAGAAGAGATATTTTTATAAATTTCTACCATTGGATTTCACTTGACTGAAGTAGCCTCTTTAAAACACCTGTAAACAAAATCAAAAAAGTACAAAACGGTCTTTGTACCAAAAAATTTCAGCTATCCAATGCCAAAAAATCATTTACAAATATTAAAATGTAAAAGAGATATTTTTATAAATTTCTACAATTGCATTTCACTTGACTGAAATAGCTTTTTTAAAATTCCCCTAAACAAAGACGAAAAAGTACAAAACTGTCTTTGTACCAAAAGATCTGAGATATCGAGTGCCAAAAAATAATTTAAAAATATTAAAATGTAGAAGAGATATTTTTATAAATTTCTATCATTGAATTTCACTTGACAGAAGTAGCTTTTTTAAAATTCACCTAATAAAAGTCTAAAAAGTACAAAAGGGTACCGAAAGAACTTAGCTATCCCATGACAACAGAATCATTTAAAAATATTAAAAAGTAGAAGAGATAATTTTATAAATTTTTTCCATTGGATTTCACTTAACTGAAGTAGCTTTTTTAAAATTCCCCGGAACAAAGTCGAAAAAGTACAAAACAGTCGTCGTACCGAAAGATCTCAGCTATCCCATGACAAAAAAAAAAAAAAAAAAAAAAAAAAAAAAAAACATTTGAAAATATTAAAATGTAGAAGACATATTTTTTATAAATTTCTTCCATTGGATTTGACTTGGCTGAAGTAGCTTTTTTAAAATTCCCCTAAACAAAGTCGAAAAAGTACAAAGCGGTCTTTGTACCGAAAGATCTTAGCTATCCCATGACAACAGAATCGTTTAAAAATATTAAAATGTAGACGAGATATTTTTATAAATTTCTACCATTGGAATTATCTTGACTGAAGTAGCCTCTTTAAAACACCTGTAAACAAAATCAAAAAAGTACAGAACGGTCTTTGCACCGAAAGATCTCAGCTATCCAATGACAAAAAATCCCTTAAAAATATTAAAATGTAGAAGAGATAGTTTTATAAATTTCTTCCATTGGTTTCACTTGACTGAAGTAGCTTTTTTAAAATTTCCCTAAATAAAGTCGAAAAAGTACAAAACGGTCTTTGTACCGAAAGATCTTAGCTATCCCATGACAACAGAATCATTTAAAAATATTAAAATGTAGACGAGATATTTTTATAAATTTCTTCCATTGGATTTCACTTGACTGAAGTAGCTTTTTTAAAATTCCCCGAAACAAAGTCGAAAACACCTGTAAACAAAATCAAAAAAGTACAAAACGGTCTTTGTACCGGAAGATCTCAGCTATCCAATGTACGTAATACACGTAACTAAATCGAAGAAATATAGAACAGTGTTTGCACAAAGAGATCCCCGCTATAAAATGAAAAAAAAAAAAAAAAAAAAAAAAAATGTTTAAAGACCTTCAAATTACTTATTAATATTATTTATTCCTAATTTATTTTGGGATTTCGCTCCTATAATACCTATAAACAAAATCATATAAAGCAGAAAATGGCCTTTGTACAGGAAAATCTCAGCTATACAATGCAAAAAAAAAAAAAAAAAAAAAAAAAAAAATTTAAAATTAATAAATTGTAGACAAGATATCTTTGTAAATTTTTACCGCTGGATTTCGCTTGATTGAAGTAAGCTATTTGAAAATACCAGTAACAAAATCGAAAAAATATAAAATGCTGTTTGTACAGAGAGATCCTTGCTATATATATAAATATAAAAAAAAGTTTAAAGATAATTAAAATACAAACGAGATATCTTCAAATTTTTTTATTTTGGGATTTTGCTCTATTGAAGTAATCCAATTTAAAATACCCGTAACAAAATCGAAAAAAAAATAAAAGGGTCTTTGTACAGATTGATCTCAGCTATCCAATACAAAAAATAAAATAAAATAAAGTAAAAAATTTAAAAAAAAAAGTTATATTTTTTACCATTAGTGAGTAGTTGTCTTTGTTCATTGAAGTAGCCTCTTTAAAATACCTATAAACAAAATCGTAAAAGCAGAAAACGCTCTTTGTACAGAAAGATCTCAGCTGTTCAATGCTAAAAAAATCATTTAAAAATATTAAAATACAAACGAGATATCTTAAAAATTTCTATCTTGAGATTTCGCTCTATTGATGTAAGCCACTATGAAATACTCGTAACAAAATCGAAAAAATATAAAACGGTCTTTGTAAAGAAAGATCTCAGCTATTCAATGCTAAAAAAAAATCATTTAAAAATATTAAAATGTAGAGGAGATTCTTTGGAAAATCTTTAATATACAATCTCAGGGATAATAATCACGATCTGTATGTTGTCTTTTAAAATTACATATAAATGGTTTAATTTCACTTTCACTTGAAACTATCTAACAAAAAAGGTCGATGTCGACTTGTTTTAAAATGGATCCGACTGTTTTGGTCAGAAACAGGGTTGCCACGCTACCGGGAAAACCTGGAAACCGGGAAAACACAGGGAATTTCAAAATACCCTCTCAAAACAAGGAAAATCCAGGGAATTTTTCAAAAAACCTGGAAAACACAGGGAATTTTTTTCCTGTTATATCCAAACATAATTTTTTTCTGCTTTCAAAATAAAATTCGCGGAAGAAAGAAAATCCCGGAAAACGGTGTGAAAATTCACTTTAAGCGGCTCTTCCATGTGTCTGCCTACACCCCTTCTTTGCCATGCGAATAGTTGAATCTACAGAGCACCTCCTCTCATGCCTTCCATCTGCGTAGTGTTCTTTCCCTTTCTTCTTCTCATCTGTTTCTCCCGTCACATCATTTCAAAACAGGCATGAGATTCTTTCGCAGATCCGCGATTTTCCACTTTTTTGTCATTTTTAGCTTTTCCGATTTTTTTATATCATCAAAAGACCACGTGAAAAAAATAGAATTTTCGCGAAAAAAAAAAAAAAAAACGCGATTTTCTGCTTTTTTGTCATTTTTAGCTTTTCCGATTTTTTTATATCATCAAAAGACCGCATGAATAAAATAGAATTTTCGTGAAAAAAAATGCGATTTTACCCCAAAAATCACGAGAAAAATGCAATTTTAGTCGAAGGATCCCGAGATCGAGAAAAATACGTGATTTTCGGCAAAATATTGCAAAAAAAATGCTGTTTTCATCAAGAGATTGCGAAAAAATGCTGTTTTCATCACAATATCGCGAAAAAATGCTGTTCTCGTCAAAAGATCGTTGAAAAACGACGATTTTTATCAAAAAGCTGCGAAAAAACCGGCAATTTTCGTCATAAAGTTGAGAAAAAAAAAACGTCAATTTTCTTCATCAAATCGCAAAAAAATGGCAATTTTCTGTATCGAATAGCGAAAAAAAATGTGGTTTTCATTTTTAAAAAACGAAAAAACAGCGATTTTCGTCGAAAAAAAACCCAGCAATTTCTATAAAAAAAAAAAAAAAAGGCGATTTTTGTCAAAAAAAGCATGAAAAACACCGATTTTTGCCAAAAATTGTCGTTGACAAAATTATGACAAAAATTGTCTTTTTTTTTTTTTTTCTTTTTTTTTTTTAACAACAATTTTTGTTGTAAGATCGCAAAAAAAAAAAAAAAAAAAAAAAAAAAAAAAAAATTGCAGAAAATTTTGTTTTCTGCAAATTCTGCAGTTCTCGCAATATTGTCTTCAACAACTTTTTTTTTGCAGTTGAGTGATAAATATTTCAAAGTATTTCTTAGCTGAATGCTTGAGTATTGCTCTACTGTTTTTATTGT
Source organism: Maratus speculifer (assembly GCA_964019185.1). NCBI lineage: Eukaryota > Metazoa > Arthropoda > Arachnida > Araneae > Salticidae > Maratus > Maratus speculifer. Next base: position 155,663,915 of record OZ025301.1, on the reverse strand, counting down.
TAATAACATAAAATGTGGGATTTTAATAATAAGTGTAATAACTTTAAAGAATTATTTTTATTTGCTCATGTTACATAATGTATTATATTTGCTCAATTAGTTGGGTAATGGGAAATTACAAGGTGGTTAACTGGCATACATACACGCATATATTTTTGCACACTCAACATAGAATAAACGCATTGCAGTCAGAGCCCGATCAAGCTGAAGTTGGGCCCAGGGCCTGTTAAAAAATTGGGCCCCCCTACCTACCCATTTTCGGCGATACTTTCACAAAAAAGACGTGTTTTTTGACGAGTTGACAAAGTTGTTTGGGTAAAAAGTGCCTAGGTTAAAAGCTTCTGAAAATTTTATTGCGTTATTCAGAATATTTAAATTATATATTTCATGTTTTATAAAACAACTTTATTTGAAAGGTATTTGATTGAGGAAAAAAAATCAGTCACATAATTTGTGGGCCCCTGAAATTGGTGGGCCCAGGGCCAAGGCCCCAGAGGCCCGTGCATTAATCAGGCCCTGATTGCAGTACAGGGAAAACACAGGGAATTTTTTTTCAAGATTAGAGTGGCAACCCCTGAGAAATGATCTCGAAGAAACTATCCAAATGCACATATCCCTCAGGCTATCAGGATTGAAAAGGTGCGAGTTTTTAGCATTTGCTAATGACATTTTTCTTGCTGGGGTATCTTATCCCCTTTTTATCGCCTGGAGGTAAAGAGTGTCGTGAAATGACCATTTTTCTTGTCAATTACAAGCTTGGGAAATATCATTGGTCTTTTCAAGTGTCAATCTTTTTGTTCGGGATACGCCTTCCTGGTGGCAACACGCATGGGTTTGTGAGAGGGTTTTGAGTTTCGGTTTGACTGAAGCAGGCTCTTAACAGAAAAAAAAAATGTTGTTTTCCTAAGAATCATTAACAGTGAAACAACATATTTTCTTTGGTTAACAAAGAAATAAAAATACAGTGGAGCGTCGATTATCTGAAGAAGTTGGAGGCGACCTAAGTTCGGATTAATGGATAACTGTACCCCCAATGGTCGGGCAGCGCATAACCGATTATTGACGACAAATCGGTTAATTCTGCACAAAAAAAACCCATTAACCTAAATTAAGAAGGGTATCCCCCAAATGCTTTTAAGTAACCAATGAATACCCAAAACAAATCAGGAAAGCACCTTAATAGAATGAAAATATATCCAAAATTTGAAGAAAATCAGTAAATTATGTGGGAATAACCCATTTACTTAAAATTAAGAGGATAAACATCTATTCCTATCCCCTTTATATTTAGCCAATGAACACCCAAAACTAATCATATAGGCGCATTATCAGAATGACCCTATATCTGAAATTTGAATAAAAATTGATAATTCTGCATGATAAACCATTTATTTAAATTAAGTGCAAATAGCCTCCCATTTTCTCCCTTTATACTTATCCAATGAGCTCCCAAAACTAATCAGGGAAGCGAGTTGTCAGAATAAACCTGTATCCAAAATTTGAAGCAAATTGAATATTTTTATAAAGAGATATCGCATTACACGCAGACGTACATACATACGTAGATACTGGGTCGACGGGCGCATAAGCTCTCGGGTTTTGACAGCCTGTGAGCTAAAAAATGCGAAGAGTGTGTAACCAGATTGGTAAAGGGAGGGATAGGGACAAAAATAAGAGAAAATTATAAAACTTTCCAACAATATGTTACACGAGATGGATTGGAAGAAACAAAAAATGTAAAGCTTTAAAGCGGAAAACTCTAATTTAGCTAAAATTTGACATAAAAATGGTGAAATCATAAAAGGTGAAAAGGTATAGTAAAGATCTATGAAATGATATAAAACAGAAAGGGGAAAAAAAGCTTTAAAAACACCCTCTATTTACAGGATAGGTAAGAAAAATAGAAGATGAGAATATATTTCAAGTCTACAAGAAAAGACCTTTAAAATGACATACTACAAAGGAGAGTAAAGGGCAAAAGCCGAAAAATGCTTAAAAAGGTCCTATGGAGTCTAAAAATTGAACTATATTATGAAGAGATATACAGATATGGCTAGCCCAGGCTATGATATTTCTAACGATATATAACATGACCCACCCATGCTTGTATTGAATTTTGCCCCTCTCTGCCCTTCATCCCTATGTATTACCATGAAGATAGAATAAAAGAAGGAGAACCGAGAAGATAGGCTTTTCCCAACAGAACTTAGCCCCAAAGTATTGCCCGGTGCATAGCGTGGCGCTAGTGATGCTGCACTGACTTTCGATCACATGACTTGTTTGACTGGTCTCTCGACTAGTCTGCTAGCTTGACGTAGGGGGCGCTAGATTTCATCTGCTGCCAAACCGCTGGAAATGCCAGCCAGACTGGGAAAGACTTTAGGGACGAAAGTGCAAGCACCGTCTTTGTTCTCCTTCTACTATATCTATCTTCATGGTATTACTAAGGTATAATGTTCAACATTATTCGATTGCCATACCTTAGAATATCTTGACATCCGTAAGTCTTCAATAGTACAGCTAATATTTGAGTTTGAAATTTTTACTTTTAGGAAACTCTGGTTTGAAAAGAAAACATTAATCCTTTCTTATATGAAATTTTACATCAGTTCTACCAATCAATTCAAGATATTTTAAGTCTACAAGTCAAGACCTTTAAAATGATACACAGCAAATTGAAGTAAGCAAAAAAGCAAAGCAAAAAAAAAAAAAAAAAAGCTTAAATATGTCCCCTGAAGTTTGAAATTTGAACTATATCATGAAAAGATGTACAGATATGGATAGCCCAGGCCAAGACCTTTCCAACAATAGGTCACATGACCCACCCATGTCTGTATTGAATTTTGCCCCCCACCCCCAGTCCTTATGTGCATCTATGGTATAATGGTCAACACTATTCGATTGCCCATACCTTAGAATATCTTGATATACATAAGTCTTACCCCTCTAAAATCAACAGTACGCCTAATATTAGAGTTTGACATTTTTACTTTTCGAAAAACCTGGTTTGAAAAAAAAAATTGGTAATCCTTTCTTATACGAAATTTTATGTCAATTCTACCAATCAATTCAAGATATTTGAAGTCTACAAGTCAAGACCTATAAAATGATCCACTACAAAGTGTGGTAAGGGAAAAAACTAAAAAAAAAAACGTAAAAATCCCCCCCTGGAGTTTGAAAATTGACCTATATTATGAAGAGATATACAGATATGGATAGCCCAGGCCAAGACCTTTACAACAATATGTCACATGATCCACCCATACCTGCATTGAATATTTTCCCCCCCTGCCCCCCACCCCCTATGTGCTGCTAGGGTATAATGGTCATCACTATTTGATTGACCATACCTTAGAATATCTTGACATCCGTAAATCTTACCCCTCTAAAATCAACGGTTCGCCTAATATTTGAGTTTGAAATTTTTACTTCTATCATTAAAACAGTAGAAATGGAAAAATCGATTCAACCTGAAACATAGATCGACCGCTATTAGATTTCAAGCATATCAAAAAAGTAGCAATACTACTTGTATCTAAAAATTGATTTCAAAATGCGATTTCAGTTTTAGTAAATCAAAATAAAATCGATATCGACATCGATCTACTACACAAGGTTCTGTACCAATTCGATCTACTACTTGCGTTCAAGATATTCCCGTGATTTTTCATCCAGGTTTTACCACCTTGTAATGTGATTGGTCAGTGATTTTGTGTCTGTTTTTGACTCAAAGGACTGGCAATATTTTCGGCGGGGAAACTGTGAAGATAGAGGATTTAGATAGGGTAGACGCGAAAAGGTTTGGTTTATTTTATGACAGCTGATCATTAACATGAGGGATATCGGCGCAAAGGGCTGAGGATGCCCTCCATGGAGGGAAATTTTGGGGGGGCAAGGAAAGGAGAAAATCTTCTGCATTTTGATAGACTTCCGACTTTTTTTTTGTTATATATATGCATATATTATTATTTTTTGAAAAACTATAAAGAAGAAGATACACTCTCAAAAAAACTTCCGTCAATTCACAGAAAAAGTACTGGCAGCAGTGCTGCCAGCAAATTTCTGTAAAAAGACGGATATCCGTCTTTTTATTTTCCGTCGCAGGATGAAATTTTTCTGTTTTTTGAAGGAGCGTCCGTCATGTTTTTCTTCTTAAAAAGAGAGAAAGTTTCCGTCTTTTGATGGAAGTCCGTTATTATTTCCTCCGTTTTAAAGAAGAAATTTTTCTGTTTTTTGAAGGAACGTCCGTTATGTTTTTCTCTGTTTTAGGGGGGAGGGGGATTTTCTGTCTTTTGAAGGAATGTCCATCATGTTTTCCTTCGTTGCAAGAGAAAATTTGTTTTTCGATGGAAGTCCGTTTTTTTTCTTTTGCTTCGTTTTAGGGGGGGGGGGGGATTTTCTGTTTTTTGAGCAAATGCATAGCTCTCTTACTAAGGCCTGGAAGCGAAAATGAAGCCGCGAGTCACGTGATCAGGATAGACGGAGAAATGTGTGTTCAAATGAAAAGAAAGAAAACAATTTTCCAAATCCTCCAAAGATTATTACTGTTTTTTAATCATTAAAAATTTTTATTTAAAAATACGATAAAAATAGATCAATATTCGTCAAATATTATTCAAATTATAAGATGAATATTCATCAAACAAAGAATACACATTTTCTAAAAACACTGAAAACATTTTCACTTATATTAATATACAACATAGGCTAATTCTCCTTTAACTTATTTAACTAATAAAAATATGAATAATATGTAGATATAAATCATAAATATTTCCCTTTATGATAACATTAATAGAACATAATAATTTTTAATATTTAATAGTTTCAAAGCTACAATCAATGTAATTAATAAAGTTAATAGTAATTCGTTGCATACAGAGTTGTTTTGTCATAGATGATGAATAAAATATTGAAAATTGACAGTAATAGATTTTTAAGAACTCCTGTGAATTAAAAAATTGTTTTTATTTTAAAAAGAAGGGCTTACACCCCATGAGCATCTTCTTTTCCTATGCTTTTGAGAACTGAACTTTTCTATCTGCTTTCTAAGTGATTTGTTTAGGGAGAAATTGGGTCCTTTAAAAGACCCTTCACAAAACTTTTTAAATCTCAAAACAGCACCCTTTATAAAATTCTTTGTCCTGAAAATAGGCTTTTGACAAAAATTTTCCATCTCTAAACTGAACCTTTCTCAAATTTGATAGTTAAAAACTAAAATCTAATCTTTACTTTTACACATATAAAGAAAATATATTAATTTTACACACATATATTTCCTTTGAAAAATGTGAACAAAAACCTGAATGGATGGATCATTTCAAATTTACAAAATTATAATTATATTTTTCACAATTTTACAAAAACAGGATTCTAAAAAAAAAAAAAAAAAAGTCTGGACAGATAATTAGATTAAGATTTTCAACAATAAACCAGATTATGAAATATGCAATAAAAAATTAAAAATAATAAAAACAGAATTTTTAATTATTCTTTTATAAATAAAAAATATTTGGAAAGTGTCAATAGTGCCTATTATTGGCATATTTACTTTATTTTTTTTTAATATTAAAATAAAATTTGTCGCTGTTTCCATGCCACCCAAAGAGGTAAGCAACCAGCTCGTTTTTTTTAATGTGGTGTCCCCGTCTCATTTAAATAAAATTACATTGACAGGCCTAGTCCACTATTTCCATCTTGGTTATAAGGTAGATGTGCCAGTAATGAAGCCCCTTAAGGAATTTCTTTTAAAAATATTTTTTTATTAATAGTTATAAGTATGATATTCCACTTTTTTCATATTATATTAATCTTTCAACAATATTTAATTTATCAATATTAATTAATAATAAATCCCCATAGTTACATTTCCCAACAGAAATAAAAATTTAATTTTAAATAATAGAAATATGTCTAAACACCCAAAAACGCAGTATTACACACCCCTCCTAAAATCTTAAAACTAGTAAATAAAATTTTGTAAATGACCATTGGTATATGAAATTCAAAGATTCAAATCCAAGCAAAAACATTCAATTTTTACAAGTAAATAAAAATATTAAATAAATAAATTCAGCTCTCAGCATGTTCATTAAGATTTTCAATAGAAAAACAGTGAACAGTCATTTTCTGTTTCCTAATTGCTTTAATGAAATGTTTAAAAAAGTAATCTAGATTATAAAACATGCAAGGAGGAGTTAAGAAAAAAACAATAAAAACGTAACTATTTATTATTATTTTTTTATAAACCAAAAACTGTTAGGCGGCTCATTACTAGAAAGAGGTTGATTACTGGCACATCTACCCTGATATAAATATTTACATATTTTACCACTAAATAAAATAGAAAACTAATACAAAAATTTTTAAGATTCTTAGGACTATTATTTACATTTATCAGATCATTTTTATGTTTAATAGAGTTATTTAACATGATTTTACATGAAATCGAAAGAATATTTCATAATCTAGTTTGTAACATCATTTGATAATCACAGGCATCTGATAAAGTGAAACCCAATTCTAGTTAACAATAAATAACAGTTCTTAGACCAATAAGAACAAAAATTTCACAATATTATTATATAAATAATATAAATACCTTCTTTAAAAGTTATCCGCCTTGTAAAACACAGTTATATGTATTTTTTAATCACAATAATTAAATAAAACGCGAGAACTACAGTTATGCGTATCAAAGTATTCCTGATTTCGCGGGAATCACTAAAATCGTTCGACGCTGTTGGTAACATGACTTTCGCATCCGGGCCATAGTAAGAGAGCTATGAAAAAACACATGCAAACATTATTTAGTCTTACGTCAAAAATCTACAAAGAATAATAATAACATTGCTTACATTATGTTTGCTTTTTCACCTGCCATTGGAAAGTTTGAAGCGATGATTAAACGCGGAAGTAAAATGGCGTCTGTCGTCTGCAAACATACGATTCTAATCAAAACAGAAAATTGATTTCTTTGCACTGAATTTGGCATTACATATCAATAATTTCGATTGTAGAATAGAATATCACCATTCCGAGTTTATTCTTACGCAAAATTTGATGTTTTATTGGAATAATTGCGACTAAAGAATAAAATACCATCATGCCGAGATTATTTTTACACTTTTAACGGAGCTATTACAGAAAATAGTGTGGATTTAAAGTATATTTAGCATTTCATAACTTTAATTTAAATGCAATAATGCTCCTTTTTTTCACAGTGTAGATAATAAAAAAGATCTATGACATGTGCCAAAGACATGCCTAATAATTTAACAGTTATACAATGAAAACATAGAAATGATTAAAATCAAATTCTGAACTAAGTACTTACCCATTTTTGATGATATATTATGCTAATCTTTTACTATTTCGTCAAACTTGTGGCGCATGTGCCGACACAGAGAAGAAAAAGACAAATGCGCATGCGTGCGGGGAATAAACGGAATTTCTTCTTCTTCTTCAAACTTGCAGGAACGATTCACAGAAAAATAACCTCTTTAAGGAGTACAGAAATTATTTGTTCGAGAATGAGGCAAAATGTAGTGTATAAAGACGAATATTTCTGACAGTGTAATTACAGAAAAAAGACAATTTCCATTAACTTATGTGAAAACGGGGGGGGGGGGGGGTATGTAGATTATTAAATATGTTTACACACACATATATAATTCTAGACATTATATGTTGCTTATTTTCTTTAAAAAAAAATAGCTTGCATTTTTTTTTCTTTGTTTGTATGGTGTTATTTTATAAAAATAATGCTTACAAAATTCGAATATGTTGTTAAATATAACACATTTTACTGTTTTTATAAATTGTCTGTCTTTCAGTCTGTCTATTTTCTTGTCTCTTACAAAATTTTGTGGGTGCTTTATCTTAAGAACTAATGCCTGGAACCTCTTGAAATGTAAGATTCAGCTAGACTTTCATATAAATTGGTGCTGATTACTTATGGTGAAAATTGCTCAACAGATGGCGCTATTATGTTGTATTTTTCATGATTACCGCAATATCGATGCCTCAAGAACTAATGCACATATTTTTGCCAAACTTCAGATTCGGATTGATATTAATGTAAATTGTTGATGATTAGGTTTTGATTTAAATCTAATGGCAGGTAATGCTGCATTTTTCCTGATTTTTGCGATAATTGCATCTCAGAAACTAATTCAGAAAATTTCATCAGGCTTCACATTCATAAGTTTGGTGCTTATTAGATTTCAGTGTAAATAACTCTGCAGGGGGTGTTGCTATGCTGCTTTTATCAGCAGTGTTGAATTTAGACATTTTTCACCAGAAGGGATTTTTATGTCTCCTTGGAGTGTCATTCTAGACTTCAGAAAAGGGGGGGAAGACTCTTGTACATGAAGCTTCAATATTTTCGTGAGACATTTCAAAGTTCCGGGACGGAGATGTTCCTCTTCGGGCTAACCTCTGAATTTAACAGTTTTTCAGGATCTACAAGATTTTATTGATCATATCTCAAAAGCTAATGAATGGAATTTCATCAAACTAAATACAGTCGAGTCTCTCTATAACGAAACTCCATACATCGAATTTCTCTATATAACGAATTTTTAGTAGGAACGGTCCCCTTTTCGCATGATTACATTAAAAACAGTCTCTATATAGCGAAATATCTATCTCCATACAATGAATTTTTTCATAAATTGGTCTTAATTTATTCAGTTTTAAAAAGCTTCGAAATCATATGGAATCAATTTTCCATCACTTATTTTGATTTATCATCAGTGCTGAGTTTTTTTTATATATTACTTCTCTCCTTGTTCTTTAAATTCAACGAATTCATCCCACCTCCCACACACCTTTCTACATCCTTCTCAAAACAGTATCAATTGGATTGATACACATTTAATAGAGGAATCAATGAGAGGCACATAAGAGAGGCCTTCAAATGGAGGGAAATGTTAACTACAATTTTTCATTCCATGCTAAAATTTAAGCATTTTTTTGAGAGCGTAACAACCTTAAAATCAAAACAACAAAAAATTACAGATTTCTTCGTCTGAAATTAATGCAAGTCTTCCTTATTTGATTTTCATTAAGCTTTCAAATAAATGTCTGTTCTCTTTTTTGAAACAGCTTAAATAATTAAGAAATAAAATGTTAGGTTAATATTTAATTTTAAACATTTCAAATTCTTAATTCAAAAGTCAAAAATAACATTTGTTCAAATTTCACACATTAAATACGATTTTTAACATCATTCTCTATACATCGAATTTCTCTATATAACGAATTTTTTATTGGAACGGTGGATTTCGTTACATAGAAGAGATTCGACTGTATTCTATTGGACATTGCCATAAGTTGTTCCTGGTTAGGTTTTCATGTAAATCGTAAAACAGGTTACATCGGTGTGCTACTGTTTTTTTTCAAAAGTGTTGAATTTAGACATTTTTTTCCAAGAGGAATTTCTGCTGTTTCGGAGAGAGACAGTCCAGATTTCTGTGTGTGTAGTGTGGGGAGGGATGGGGTTTATTCATTAAGCATAAAATTTGAATCTGAAATCTTCCTAAGGTACAATTCATTGTTCGAGGAGGGGGATGTCCACTGGTACTATTCCCTGAATTAAATACATTTTTCAAGATTTACACTATGTTATCTAGAATATCACAAGAACTAATGAACAGAATTTCATCAAACTTAATAGTCTCTTAGATATTGTCATACGTTGTTCCTGATTGGGTTGTCATGTAAGTTATATAACACTGCTCTGCTATACTGCATTTTTCACGATATTAGTGATAACTATATCTCAGAAAATATGAATGGAATTCAATCAAACTTCATATTCGATTAAACTTTCACATAAATAGATTCTTATTAGGCTTGAGTGAATACTGCACAACAGGTGTCGCTGTGATGCTCTTTGAATTGCATATTTCGACTACAGACATCTCAGAGGGGGTGGACCGAAATTCAGCGATTTGTTTGGAAAACGCAATGCTTTTATTTTTATTTAAAATGCTCATACTTCAATCTATAATTTTTGAAATCTTCATGATGGGCATAAATATTTTAAATTTGACATTGAGACTGTGTTAGTGCATTTAGAAGTTTTATCATGTATGAGATAAAAGACTTTTTGAGATTGGCACATCTGCTTTATCTTCAACTTTTGAAGCAAAATAAAAATGATGTTATCTTCTGAGAAATTGCTTAAAAATTTTATAGTATCGATTAAATCAAGTTGACCATAGTATCGATTAAATCGATTTTAAAAATTGAAATCGCCTATCACTAATACTGCAATTATAATTTTTTTGTACAAATAGGATTAGTAAGTAACTTATTTGTAATAGCTGAGATTTCTTCTTTCATGAGAAATAAGATGACAAATTTGTTTGTTTGATTGATTTTTCTTTCATAATGAATTAGTAAACTTTGAAGGACCATTGGTACCCAACTATACTACATCTAACTCTGACACTTATCAAATGTCTATTTCAGACTTATATACTTCATTATTCTGTAGTGCATGTATCAGAATTGAAGAGGATACAGGGACTGTATACAAACTTAGGCAACTTGACATAGAATGACACAATGTGTGGATGTTGTATCACACTGGTGCATTATAGATGCTAAATAACATTGTTAGAAAACAGATTTTGTTTTACTACTAAATGTTCTATGGAAAAATATACAAGTAGAATGTAAAAAATCATGATTTTTTTTTAAATCTGATTTTTGTGTTTTTTTCATTAGCGTTCAAATACTGAATAGCATCCAACAGTTTCATTATTTTAAAAAGCAGCATAAAAAGCAGGGTACATTTTGAAAATTTCAAAAGGAGCAGGTTGTTGCACCCTAAAAAAATAACCTAGAGGAAAGAGTAATTTTATATGCATATTTATAAATGCTACTATTATTATTACTGAAGAAACTTTCCAAATTGTATTCATCTTAGATTTTAATATCTTTCTATATCATTTTAGAAAATTTATGAGTTTAATCAATGATTGAAAAAGAAAATCAGTAGATTAAAATCATTAACACCCTATGCACAAGTACCTCTTCAGGGTTCATACAGACTCCTTAGAAACTATTTAGAAATGAAAACGTTCCCAAGAAGTACTTAGAACTACTTAGATAAACAAAATACTCCTTTGAAACTCCTTAAATTGTATTGCGGTTTTGCACGTGAAAAAAAAAAAAAAAAAATTGCCTACAGCACTTACATATTATATCATACTAGCGGGGAACACCGAGCCATGCTCGGTTAAAGTAAACACTGTACTAAATTTTTAATAAAATGAAATTCTCGCCATATTATTGCTATAAATAATTTATTTTATAATATTCTTATTTACAGAAACTATAAATATCAATACTATTTCTAAATTTTACATTAAATATTTACAACGAAAGAACATCCTTCCATACTACATTTTTAGTTCTTTGATGTCTTTCTTTTGGAATCAGAACTTTTAGACTTGAACGCCTTTTTACACGTGAGAATGCAACATATAGCATTCCGTGCATAAAGACGGAGACGCTTAAATCCAGGCCCACGAAATCAAATGTTTGCCCTTGAGCTTTGTGAACAGTGATGGCAAACGCCGGCCTCACAGGAAATTGATGGCACTGCATAGTACATCCGAGATGGCTCTTGCTTGAATCCAGTGTTATTCTTGGAATGTGAACTACGCGGCCGAAATTCTCCCCAGTAATTATTTTAGCCTTGATAATGTTATTACAAAGCTCTGTCACAATCAGACGTGTACCGTTGCACAGCCCTTCTGATACATCGAGGTTCCGCAGTAAGATTATTATTGTATTAATTTTCAGCTTCAGTATATGCGGCGGAAGATCCGCAATGTCTACGGTATTAAGAAATTCCGGGGTGAACTGTAGTGCTCCTTCCGGTTGATCTTTTATTGAATCAAAGCTATAGTAAAGTATAGATTCTCCCGGAAGCTTTTCAATAATCTCCGAATTTATTCTATTGACGTCCGCATTCAGAGGCGCGAGGATGGCTTTGTCTTTCATTGTTTCATACTTTTGAGCAGCTATGCAATCCCCAAATACCTCTTGTATTAGGTTTCCTTTTGAAAGCAAATCTTCGGGAAGTTCAATTTCGTCCATTGAATTTGTAGGAATGTCTCCGTTCCCTAGCTTCAAGAGATATTCCGCGAATTCTTGCTCTTCTGAGTCTACACGCATGTTCTTCGTAAGTGAAAATATTTTGAAATGCCGCCAAGCATCGCTTTTTGTGATGCACAGGTCCAAAAGCTCGCTCTTGTTTGCTCGGGGCTGGACAGGAAGACACTGTCGGAAATCTCCGCCGAGGACCATAATCTTTCCGCCGAAAGGTAAATTCTTGTTTCCGATGGCACGTAACAGCTGATCCATATTATTCAATCCATATTTAGGAAGCATGGGTGCTTCGTCCATTAGAAAAGCATCAACCTTTGCGAGCTCGGTGGCTTTTACTGTTCCAGGTTTGATATTTGAAACTGCATCCGGAGACAGAGGAACTGGAAGACCAAAAGTTCTATGCGAAGTGCGGCCATCCGGAAGCAGAATCGAAGCTATCCCGGTGAAAGCCATACATTTTACGTTATGACGTCGACCTCGAAGTATGTGATACAGTGTTTTGTAGACAAATGTCTTGCCGGTGCCACCAGGTCCATCAATAAAAAAACATCTCGTATCAGGGTTTAAATCTTCAGTTGCCCGAAGGATGGTGTCCACGATTTCTATTTGTTTTCCTTGAAGAAGACCGTACATATTTTGTCCAACAGCAGTCGACTCATCTGCGGTGAAATTTTCCTGAATTATTTCGTTGTGGTATCCGTCGATGTCATTCATTCCGAATTTCTTCACCCAATAACGAAAGTTCCTGCCCTCTGTTGCTTCTGTATTTAATTTATGGGCGATTATTCTATATGCTCGATTAATAGCATCTTCAACAGAACCACCTGTTTTTCTCGCTTCTTGGATGAAATCTAGGTCCTAAATCTTCTTGAAACATTTCCCAAAGCCGTTTTGGGTTTTCCGGAGATCCCAGTATGAGAATTTGGGTGAAAAGTGTTCTCATCGCCCTCGGCGTTCTGGAAATCGCTGATTCGCGTAATCCTTCCACCCACTGTTGGTCATCATAAGTCAACCCTCGAGCTAGGCAAGCTTGCTTGTAGGTTGAGTAAGGGATGCCTTCTACTTTCAGAAGGTCATCAAAAGACGTTGCATTTTTGACATGATAAAGAAGTAATCTCAGATGATACAATTCTGGCTGGGCAACGAAATTAACGTTGTGAATGCGGCCGATTACACGCAGTTGCCTAACCCGCGGCAGCCACTCACTGGATTTTCCTACCCACTTAAAGTGTTCTGGCATTTGCCAATAATAGTGGTAAAGAATTTCATATTTAGAAGAATCTAAGTGGCCGCTATTTTCTTTTTGCTTCAAGAGTAGGTTGTGTCGAAAATAAGCTTCTAGCGTCGAACCCTTTTGACCGATATCTGCGAGATCTTCATGCGTTCGGTCAATGCTTCCGACTCTGTACTGTCCTGGCAAATGAATGTCGAGACGCTGAACAACATGGCTTTTCTTTTGAAGTTCGTTTCCGAAAAGTCTCCAGCAAGCTTCCGGAGGGGTGATACATCTTCCCTCAACGTATGCGTCTGCTTCGTTGTAAATTAGTTTTCTCTGATTTTCTACAATTTTGATTGACGCACAATCATGTCCCTTGTAAATATACTTGTATAAGTATTTGACGGCATGAATGCTTCCGACATACTCGACGTTGATGTGACAGTTGTATTTCTTCAACAAGTAAGCATTATATGGAACAATGTGTCTGTTGTCTCTTGTCACTCGTTTACCGTTGACCGCCTTGCGAAAGATTGCGATTTCGTCACAGAAATCTGGATTGAGCTCGTCTAGTCTTGGATCATATCGCCGTCTGTACTTTGGATTTTCATCGTCTGCTATAGACGTGTCCTCTTGGAAATCCTTCGGAAAATTGAAACGGCATTTGATTTTCCCGTTCTTGTTAACCATGCAGGGTGATTCGGGATTCTGCTCTCCGCACGGATTATGAATCATCCATTTGATGACTAATTCTCGCAGTTCCGGGTCTTCAGTGTCTTCTGGAATTTCTGCCGAAATAAAATCGTCCAATTCTTCTGTGTTTCGAATTTTGTCTTCTGGTGACATAATTAAAAGCAGATGCATGTGTGGAAGGCCACGCTTTTGGAACTCGATGGCGTATACATAAGCAGCTATCTTCCCGAATATCTGCTTACTTTCAAAGTCTTTTATGAGTTCTTCAAATTTAAGTTTGGCCGCTCTAGCGACGAGGTCCGGACGGTCTTGAGGCTGCTGTTGTCGAACAGTGCCATCAGCAAGGACGATTTTGCATGCTTCTCTCATTTCTTTGCATTCCGGATTAAAAGTCGCAGTGACGAAGAAATGCGGTGGACCTTTTCTTCGAACAATTGCCATTGCATCTTCAAAACACTCTGTAAAATATCGTGTTGATCCAGGAAACGAAGAAGGTAGAATTATCTTCTCGCCAATTGAGGCGCTCTTTTTTTCGGAAAGTTCTTTTATGAAGCTGGTAACTGCGGTATAAGAATCAGCTAATATTTTCTTTTGGTTGGCCTTTATCCATTGAATGCGGTCGCGTTCCACTCGAATGTAAGTATCGACGAGATATTGTTGAAAGAGTCGACCACCGAAATGTAAGGCATTGAACATGATTGCACGCAGATCGATATCAGTTGTAGTATTTTCATGAGGTAGGTGCCTGGTTAGCTTAGGTCTAAAAGCGATCCGGTACTGAGCCATTTCCAGTCTCGTAAGATGCTGACGGCTCGTTTACGGTTTCCGCAGTGGCAATTTCAGGGACCATCCAGGTGTACCTTTTGGGTAAAAAAGAGGATAAGTGAAAGGCTCCACACGTTCGTCGGTATTTTTCAGTGTGATGATCTCTTTACCACGCTGACGTACCACCATTTCATTTTCAGGGAAGCTTTGGTCGGCATTGAGTGTGATTACGGCGCAGACATCGTTAATTACAGGTATGTTAAATCTCTTGTAATCAAAGCCTTCGCGCATTGTAAATAGCAGACCGACATGCGGAGGCGCGATTCCTTTTGTAGATGCGTGCTGATTAACTTCTTCCTCCACTTCTCGCATCATCATGAAACCTTGTGCGAAACGATTTTCTGTGCGTATGATTCTCTCTAGCAATTCAATTAAGGTTCTGCTGATACCATGGTTTAGAGGATGTTTAATTCTTTCTGTTACAGCATCAGTGGGGTCCAAAAAGTACATTTGGCCATACTGTGGTCGTTCGAATTCACCATCATCATTCTGAGTTGGATGTACAGCCATGTTCATTTTATGATATACTTGGCCAGCAGCTACAAAAGTATAAATTCCATGATTGTTTATAGTTCTGTCATCATCCATGTTAAAAGAAGCAAATGCAAAGCATGCATTTAAATTCCGTATTCTTTTGTGAAATTCATCTGAGAGGATATGAACTCGCAAAAAGAGACGTACCAGTTCATTTGGAAATCCTGGTTGATCTAGTTGAATGCGGCCATGCAAGCAACACTCACTAAATGAATCTCGCCCAATTCTGTTGGAAACTCGTTCTTCAGGAAAATGAAGGGCTTCACAATGACTACATGAGACATCAAAATTTCCCAAGCTTTGGTACGATACATCTCTATCAACTGCGCACTTGTACGTCGGTAAGCGATTCTGATCTAATGCTTTCTTTCGTCTAGCATTACGACGTCGTTGCTCTTCAAGACGTTTGTCACGACTCTCGATAGATTCTGATGCTCTTCGATGGGATTCACGCTGTTTCTTATCCTCCAGCCTCTGTGATCTGTGTTCTTCTGTTTCATTTGCACGACGTCGGACTTCTCGATTCCGTTTATCCTCAAGTCTCTGGGATCTGTGTTCTTCTGTTTCATTTGCACGACGTCGGACTTCTCGATTCCGTTTATCCTCAAGCCTCTGGGATCTGTGTTCTTCTGTTTCATTTGCACGACGTCGGACTTCTCGATTCCGTTTATCCTCAAGCCTCTGGGATCTGTGTTCTTCTGTTTCATTTGCACGACGTCGGACTTCTCGATTCCGTTTATCCTCAAGCCTCTGGGATCTGTGTTCTTCTGTTTCATTTGCACGACATCGGACTTCTCGATTCCGTTTATCCTCAAGCCTCTGGGATCTGTGTTCTTCTGTTTCATTTGCACGACGTCGGACTTCTCGATTCCGTTTATCCTCAAGCCTCTGGGATCTGTGTTCTTCTGTTTCATTTGCACGACGTCAGACTTCCCAATTTCGTTTGTCCTCCAAACGCTTGGCGTGAACTTCTGACGATTCGATAGCTCTTCTTTTTTTGACTAAACAGCGCATTTGTTCTAGTTTTTCTTCCGTGTGATAATTATTCATATTTGTAACAGCTTCAGCTATCTTTTCTATGCTTGTTAATTTGTTTTCTCGCATTGGCTTTAAGGATGCTGGATATTCATCAAAATCATCTTCATGTTTTAGAGTAGATACTTCCTTTCTTCTTTGCTGTTGGAAGTTAAAATTTTTCCGTTTCATGGGACGTCCAGCAGACATAATTATTGTAGTTCAAGTCCAGAGCAACCTTTAAAAAGCAATGGGAAATGATTCTGGTAGTTGAGAATATAGACTCCACCGTAGTAATCGGCTTAAACTTCAATCGTTTCGAAGATTTTTAAAGTCTTTTGCAGATCTCAAGATTGACTTTCCAAGTTCACAGGCTTCGACCTAAGAGCATCGTTATATAGCTTAGGATTAATTGCGAGAAAGTTTTGTGTACTCTGATTGGTTGAATTCTGTTTTGGAGAACATTCTATGGACTCTGATTGGTTAAATCACTTATCTAGACTCCAACTGGAAATTTCAAGAAAATTCTTTCAGATTCTGAAAGCTAAATTTTTCGCCAAAAATCGCCAAATGTCGCCAAATTTGGCGATATTTTTTGCATTTGGCGCCAAAAAATGTATTTTTGCATTTTTAATCTTGAGAGTCAAATTTCAAGCTCAAATTTCATAAATTTAACCATTATTTCGCTCAATATTGCGAACTGTTGAAAAATGATGCTATATAGTATTGGTACAATGATATTTAAGAGAAAATTCTATTAACTCAGATTAGTTGAATAGTGTATCTCAGCTCTTATTGGGAATTTTTAGAAAATTCTTTCAAATCTTAAAAGCCAAATTTTCCGCAAATTTCTCCAAATATAGTCAAATTTCAATTTACGCCAATAACAACAAAACCATGTTTTGACATTGGTAATCTTGAAATTCAATTTTCCGGCACAAATTTCGCAAATTCCACCATTATTTCACTAAATATTGCCAACTATTATGAAATGCTGCTACGTAGCCCGATTCGTCGAATTTTGTTTTCGAGAGCATTCTATGTTCTTTGATTGATTGAATAATATTTCTTGGCTCCCATTAGGATTATCTAAAAAATTCTTTCAGAATTTGAAAACCAATATTTTTGACTAATTTGGTATCGACCATTAATCGAATGTTCTCGAACATGGGACCCAGCCCAATGATCTTCAAGAACCCGAAAAGGACAGAAAACAAAATTAAGCCAAAATTGTTCGAGTCGCTTTTAAATTGTGACCTAACCCAATGATTTTCTCATGTCCGAAAACTATAGAATACAAAATTTAGTCAAAATTGAGCAAGTCATTTTCTAGATACAATTAGCGTGACCCACAATGACCCATAGATGATCCACTAAACGAATTGTCTCGAACACTTAATCTAATGGTTTTCTTGTAATCTAAAACTGTGGAATACAAAATTTGGTCGACAAAATTTGGAAATTTTAGTTTGTGGTAATCGTTAGAGCCTTTTTTTAGATAAAACTAGGTATAGCCCGTTATCGGAGTGAAAACTCTTAAATTATAATTAATGAGAGATCATTCAGTCGAAGACGGGACCCACCACGTGAAGGCGATCTCTATTAGGCCCCACCCATTTTTTAATGTGGTTGGCTTTCCAGTCTGTCCACTACTTACCAAATAATTAAGGATATAGAACATTATATAGAATAATACATACTGTCTCACCACCGCCCACTGACACCACCAATTTCTCAATCTGTCTCATTTTCTCTTCTTTTTCTATTCTGCTCTCTTTTCTTCGCCAGTCTTTCTTCTCGGTGTTCTGGGGTTTCGTTTGCATATCTTTTTTTATTGTTAATGAAGAGGTCTTCCATTTGTTCTTCCATCTGTTCTTCTTTCTGTTCTTCCATCTGTTCTTCCATTTGTTCTTCCATTTGTTCTTCCATTTGTTCTTCCATTTGTTCTTCAATTATATTCGACGATTCACTGTTTGAGAGCCTATCTGTCCTTTTATTTATAGAAGTTCAAAATGAAAAAAGATTTTCTTAGCAGACGATTTTTTGTGATAAATACATTATCTGTTTTATATTTCTTCTGCTTTATTCCTTTTATTTATAGAGTTCAAAATGAAAAAAGATTTTCTTAGCAGACGATTTTTTGTGATAAATACATTATCTGTTTTATATTTCTTCTGCGTTTACCTAAGCTGTGTAAAATATAAAGAAAAAAAATATGACACTCAAATGCAATGCATTCACTGTTTGAGAGCCTATCTGTGCCTCAATTAATTAATTATCCTCTTTATTCCTTTTATTTATAGAGATTGGTTTGACCCATAATGACCCAATAAAGAAACACTTATCTGAATTTTTCAAACATGTGACTCAGCCCAATAGTTTTATCGTGCAAAAAAAAAAAAAAAAAAAAAAAAAAAAAAAAAATGCTGTATGCAAAATTTCGTTAAAATCGATCCTTCCGTTTTTTAAGTATAAATAGCTTGACTCAGACCCTTTATGACCCAAAATGACCCAGTAATCGAAATTTCTCGAACATGAGACCTAGCCCAATAGTTTTCTCATGCCAAAAAAATGTTGTATCCAAAATTTCGTTAAAATCGATCCACCTGTTCTTTAGCTATAGCTTGACCATGACCCATTATGACCCATCATGACCCACAAATGACTCTTATAATCGAAATCTCTCGATCATGTGACTTAGTCCATTAGCTTTCTCGTGTCAAAAAACTATTACAGGCAAAATTTCGATGAAATTGATTCTGCGGTTCTTTAAATATAAATAGCTTGACCCAGACCCTTAATGACCCAATATGACCCATTAAAAAAAAATTTCGAACATGTAACCTAGCCCAATGTTTTTCTCGTGCCCGAAAACCATAGAATGCAATTTTTAGTCAAAATTGCGTGAGAAAATCTCTAGATAAAAATAGCATGACCCACAATGACCCCAAAAATGACCCACTAACCGAATTTTCTCGAACATGTTACCTAACCCAATGGTCTTCTTGTAATCCAAAACGATATAATATAAAATTTGGTCAAAATCCTTAGAGCCGTTTTTTAGATAAAAATGGCTTGACCCATAATGACCCAAAAATGACCCACTAATCGAAATTTTTCGAACATGTGGCCCAGCCCAATAGTTTTGTTGTGTCAAAAAACGATTGGATAGAAAATTTCCTTAAAATCGATCCAGCCGTTCTCTAGATATAAATAGCTTGATCCTGACCCATTGTGACCCAAAATGACCCAGTAATCAAATTTTCCCGAACATGGGACCTAGCCCAATGGTCTTCTCGTGCCCGAAAATGGTAAAATCCAAATTTTTGCGAAAATCGTTTGAGCCGTTTTTGAGATAAAATTTACCCACACACACAATTTTTGCTCGCATTATAGTATAAGATTATATTTTCATATTACATATATTATTTGATAGATGTCAGCTTTAGGACACTTTACCTTATTGCTGCTCTTAAAGAATAAATTCAGAAGTTGTTACATATTTTCGTGCATGTTGTATTGGAATTTTTTTTTTTTTTACCTTCGAAAATTTTTTTAAAGATGTATGCGATATACGTAAGTGTTTCGAGTTTGACTGATCTGTGTGTTTATGTCCATTGGTCGTTGCATAGGAAAGTTGATTGTGTATTTTTTTATTTAAACTTACAAAATCACCAAGTTTGTGAATTTTGTGCAATTTGAGCACCAATAATTAGATTCTAATAGAGAAAAATTGGTTTGAAATGTTCTTCTCTCCAAATGAGGCATTAAAATTGGGGTGTGCAAGTGCCATGCCACATAAATAACAACAAAAATGGCAAGTCCTTAAAATTTTTTGAACTCCTTGGATTTTTTCTTCCCAACTCTTATGAACCCAGCTCTTTTTTTATTAGCATGTCCATTACAGATTATTTTGTTTTTCTTTTTAATCTGAAAGTGGAATTAAATAAATATAACATAAAAGAGTAACAAGTAAAAGAGCAAATTAGATGCTTAGTGTTGGGTTAAGTGTAGGTGTGTACAGTTAGGTTAAGTGTACTATTATCCTATTTAAAATAATATCGTACTCGAAATTCTCTTTAATTGTAAATTATTTTAAAATTTTCAAAAGTAATAATTAATTTATGCAGGGGATTCAAAACTAGAGGAACAAACTTCTAGGAGAGGTGAGGTACACCTAGATTGATCATAATTACATAGTAATGCTTGGTTGGACTTGGAATGGCACTCCTAACGAGATATGTGAGGATGTTAGGAGTTGAATAATTGTGATAACAAATTAATATATAAAGATCATAGTCTTAATATAAGTCACAATTTTTTTTTTTTTTTTTTTTTTTTTTTTTTTTTTTTTTTTTTTATTATAATGAAGTTCTCTGAAGTTTTCTGTTTATGTGCCAAGTTCTTACCATCTATGTTTTTCCATGTTTGTGAGCACTTTTCAAGAGCTGTAATTATCATGCAATGTTAGTTTTGCATCTAGTTTTACAGACAGGAAGGAACATGTAGTGTGATTCTGAGTCATCTAGGTGTACTGTACTCCACATCTCTTGGAAGTTTGTTCTTCCAGTTTTGAATCTCTTTGTTTATAGTCTCTCTGTAATAAATATTTCTCCTTTCCTTTTTCCTTTAGGCTATGGCTAAGAAAGTAGATAAGATTAAGGGTTTGTTTGTTGCCTGTCGTGACTGTGAAGCTAAATTCATTATTAGATCTTTAAGTGGAAAACTGAGGATTGGTCTGGCTGAACAATCAGTTTTGTCTGCAATAGCACAGGCAGCTGTTTTGACACCCCCTGATCAAACATACCCACCAAAGATAATCAACACATCTG
This sequence comes from Maratus speculifer, assembly GCA_964019185.1. Taxonomy (NCBI): domain Eukaryota; kingdom Metazoa; phylum Arthropoda; class Arachnida; order Araneae; family Salticidae; genus Maratus; species Maratus speculifer. The sequence continues at coordinate 155,642,672 of OZ025301.1, read as the reverse complement.
ATGGAATGAGCCCCAAAAAGTTTAAAGAACTCTTAGACTCTCAGATATTAATATTGAAGACTGCTTATTGGTGAGTAATTTTGATATTTGTGATATAATTCATATTACTTTTACAGTTTTATTCTGTAGAATTTTTTATTGCAAAATTACGCATTAAAAAAGAAATTAATCAACACATTAGCATTTGAATTATATAATGTCCATTAGATGTAAAGTTGAGGCTAATGTTACTCTTTTCTTATATAGTCTTGCCTAGTTAAGACACTCACAGTTGCACAGTTTTTCAGAGCCAATCATCCGTACAGTTAAGCCTGTTTTCAAATCAAAAGGGCCAACATTATGACTTAAGTTTTAATTCTTTATTGTTTTGAAACTCATGAAACTGACAGGTGTTGTTATTCAGAAACTATGTAATCAAAAGGCATTTTCAGATTTTTTTTGTGAATAAAATATATTTTTCAGAAAATAACATTAAACTGAATTTCCTTACAAAAACAGAAAAAATAGTCAACAAATGAGAAATAAAAATCATTTTGATTCCAAATCACTTCCATAGTCAAGTTTGATTTTTACGTTTAGAAATGTATATGCCTGTGTCAGAAAATGCTGCTCCTGTTGAGCAGTGAATTTGAGAATAATCTTCATGAAAAAATATCATGTTTAATACACAAATAGTTATAAAATAAATTTCGGTCCCTTGAGCCAGGAAATCTTTCTTAATATGTGAATTCATATATCAATAAACCAATTCAATGGGTTTTGTTTGATCTAGATATTGTAATTTACGAGTATAGTATAAAATCTAAAGTTCAGATAGCTCAAGTTCAGAATAGGCCAAAGTTCAGATTTTCCAGCAGCAATATTCAAAGAGAAAAAACATGGATAAAAAAGTGTGAATAAAACTGAAAATAATGAAAGAAGGGTACTATAAGAATTTTGTACCCAAATCTAAAGCTTTATGCAATGCTATAGGCTTTCTAAACATTGCAAATATCATTTTAATTTTGGATAATTGCACAACTCATTTTGAGGCAGAAATTGTTGAAAATGTAGAAGTTTTGTTTTTGCTTCCGAATTGCACTTTGTTAATACAGCCTACGGATATGGGTATTTTGCATGCTTTAAAATGCCATTATAAAAATTATTTCCTATATGCTAACTTTATTAACAGAGGGAAAAATACACACAAATTTTTAAAATTAATTTAATGTAAAGCATTTCTCATGGAGTATTGCTTGTGCATGGGACAGTATTTTTGTCTCCTTGTTGGGACATTGGTTTTGTCTCCTAATGTTTCCCTGATGATGAACAAGTTTTATTGTTTGAAACTGTAGGAAACCAACTCTACTTTAATTATAAGTAGCACATAATTTTTAATTAAATTTGTAACATCTAGTATACACTGATGAGCTGAATTTGTTATATGTTGTATTATCAAACAGTATAATTGGTCCTACTATAATATGTTTTCAAAAAGTTTTTGAATGCCACTGTTAAAACTCTGCCATGCCACTGGTTTGGCCATTTCTGGTTTAATAATTAAGTAAATTGCGATTTGTTATTTATTTAATAAAAAAGGTTTTATTTTGTATTAATAGCTGTGTTATGCAATTTTTAATATATAAGCATCAGATTTTCTATTTTTAAATAACAATTTTTGAAAAAGCAATGTTTTTGATAGTCAAAAGTTTGGGGTTGGTAAATTCCTGATGATTCCAAACTTTAGAGTTTCTACTGTAGTAATATTAATAAATTGGGAAACATTATAGCAGGCAGTCAAAAGAAAACTGAACATGCACTAACCAGTGAGTATGGAAAATTTGTATTCAAAATAGTTCTTGCAAGAAATGTTAAGACATTTATCCCACTGGTAGACAAGACAATCAATTCCAGTCTTACAGAAAGAATTAGGTTACTGACAGATCCACAACCTCACCAACTTTTTCACTTGCTTGCTTGAAGTAAACAGACATCGACGATTGTCTTTTTTTCAAGAATCCAAATCAGTGGTGCTAAGCTTTGTCTGGGGAATAGCGATCATAGCAATACTAAAGCAGCAAAAACTTATAAAAATTAAGTTAGTTCAAAAACGACATTGCAGGAAAGCAGATTCCCCAAACAGAGCCAGATCGCGATGTACAATGGAAGACATTACGTTTTAATTTTAATTCAGTTACTATGAAAATTAATAGTGGTTATTAATTACTTTAAATTTTCTAGGCACAAATCCGGTTGAAAAATAAAAAAAATAATGGACTCACCCAGAGTTGGTTGCACAAAATGAAGACGAATATTTCATGAAATACACTTCTTTTATTTGTAGAAACACATCAAAATTTGAAGCCTGTGGCCACAGTTCCTAATCATAAAAATTGAAAATGAAACATTGTATAAAACAGGACATTATGAGTGGGTAAGTGCACCAGTTAGGAAACGATAGTAGATGAATACAGTTTTCATGATGTGATAGTTCGTTTTGCTTTAAAAGTTCTTGAGGCTATTATCCAACGGTTACATCTCACTTTACAGATCTCCAGGGATAAGTTGCATTCCGATGACGCCAAGATGAATTGAACTGGACGTTAACACTTTACAGTTCTGCAAGGTCAAGTTGTATTTCTATGACACCAAGATGAATTGAACTGGACATTAACACTTTACTGTTCTACAAGGTTAAGTTGTATTTCGATGTCACCAAGATGAGCCAAACCAGATGTTAACACTTCTTTGCAAAACGCTGCAGGACGAAAAGGTGATTTGATGACCCAAGACTCCCATATAGATGTTGTTAGAGGGAGGAAGCCGTTGAGCAGGTGTACATTCAATGAAAAATAACTGCAACAGTGGCTACATTGACACTGCTGTGAAATTCTCCGGATTCTGTGAAATCTTAACCCAAAAATGGGGCTGGAGATACTTGAATTATCACGAGAACGGCTATGATGTGAAGAGATCTTAAATTCGTCATGTAGAAAATAAGCTCTGAGATTTTTAGCGGGCAAAAAAAAAAAAATGCCTTGCTTCCGATCCAAATATTCACTTCCCGGCCCGTAGGCCGGGAACCTGATGAACGTGCTACTTTCCTGAGTGCTACGGTGAATCTCTCACATAAATCAGAGATTTCTCCGCTCCGCTCCCTGATGCACACTCAGTAGCCAATCAGAGAGACTTATTTTTGCCACCAATATCGCATTCTCCGATCGTCTCGAGGCTTCTAGAACAATCTTAACTGAGCGGGACTCATACTAAACAGTGACTCCCGTATTTTGGTACGAAATTTGCTCTATGGAAAGATACAGAATGTTCCAAAATATACTTCCTCCATGATGTCTCACGTCACGCCGAGGAAGAAACATTAAAAAAGAAAGATAGCGATACGTTATCTTGAAATACTCGGCCGGCGTTATTTAAAAATGCTGAAACAGTCATTTATTTAAAATTTGCATAACTCACAAAGTAACTGTTAAAAATGCTGAATGATTATGTTAAAATAACTTATATTTAAAAAAGAAGCCGATTAATATAATTTCAAGAGAAAATAACTAATATCAAAATAATTTAGACAATTTTTTTTTTGGTAGATTTCTATATTCTATTTAGTGATATTGGAAGGCTATGATGTCTAGATTGATAAATATTAGTTTGCTGTTTTTTCACGATCTTTTCACAAAATTTGACTTTTTTGTGATTTTTTAGCAAAATCTGCCGCTTTTTCATGATCTTTTAACAAAACCTGCTGTTTTTTGTCATCTTTTAACAAAATCAGCCGTTTTTTTTGCAAATTTTTTACAAAATTTACCTTTTTACTTTTGACAAAATTTTTGGATTTTTTTTCTGGATTCTTTGACGAAATTTCTGTATTTCCACAATTTTTTAACTGCTAGATTCTAGATTAAACTCTATAAAAGTGCCCTTTTCAGAACAGTAGCGCCCTGCCCCTTTTTAAACCTGGGGGAAACTATGAAAATGGTATAGAAGAAAGTTTTGACACTAACAGCATACTGATTAATATTGTTGTAACTGAGCTTTCTAAACATTGATTTTTATGCATTATCATGCCGGAAAAATGCATTAGAAAAAATTATTATTTATTATAGACCCCAGTCTCTCTCATTGTTTTTAGCATAATTTATTGTAATATTTTATAATTTAAAAACACTTATTTAACAAAAAAAAAAGTAATAATAATACATAAATAAATAAATAATTTCTAACTATTATTATTTTTTATTTATTTTTAATTCAGTGAGTGTCCAAACTATGATTTGATTATACCAGTGCTCTTAAAAGAGGGCATTTCAGCTCTACCTGATCGTTGTCAGTTATCTCCTGGTGTTCCACTAAAACCTATGTTGGCACATCCAACTGCTGGAGTTGATATAGTATTAGCAAGATTTGGCAAGAGTGCATTTACATGTGAATTCAAATACGATGGAGAGAGAGCACAGGTATAAACATTTTCTTCTAATTTTGTAGAATTTCAGTTTAATTTGTTTTTACATACTAATAGGATGTCAGTGATTTAAATCAGAAGGTAGAACATTGATTAAGCATATGTTTAAAATAAAATGATGTGAAAAGTGTTAAAAAAGTTAACACAATTATAAGATTGATGCTTAATTAGATTTATAATACATGCTTCTTTACTTCCTTTGAATAATGAGATTATTCACTTCACTATCAGGGCCCTACTAAAAGATTTCTGTACCCGGAGAATTGTCCATTTTTTGAGTGCCATTAAATTGGTTGATTAGATTGGAGATGTTTTTATTCCAAACATTGAAGCATTATTACAGGGCTGAAAATCTCTCACATTTTGGCAATTTTGTGCTTCTTTCAAAATTTTATCTTAATTCCCCCACCCTTTTCCATTCATGTTCTATCAAAATTACTATTTTCTATTTACATAAGATTCCTAAAAGAGTCTTCTCCTACCCTCTTTGTAATTGCAATGCATCAATAAATAAAATCAATCATCTTAATTTTTCTTCTCACAAAATTATTTCTCCCTCCTAAACTTTCTCCTGCTGTATCTCAACGTACAAAATTTAAAATATATAAAAATGTGAAACCATATCTTTTATTTTGCACTAACAGACAATGAGTGTTAAGTCATCTAAAGGTATCTTCCCTCCCCCCCCCCCCTTCTTGAAAATTCTGCTTCTTTTCTTTTTTAATTGGGGAATTAGCAAAAAAAATATTAGTGACATAAATTGTTATTTCAAGAATTTTTAAACAGGTTTATCAAACAAAATTTTATAGAAAATGAAAAATGAGCTCTAATATGATAGTTCTAGCGTAATTTTGTCTATTTGAAAGAGACAAATTAGGAATAAAGAATATGAGAAAAGGAGCATTTGCAAATTGATTGGTTAATTTGTTGCATGAAAATTAAAAGTGATGATATTAATATATTTCTTTTAAAACTTTTATAAAAACACATTAAATAACATTTTGTAAACATTTAGTGCCCTCTGAAAAATTTCTCCCAAAATTAGTACCCATGCTATCAAGTCTGTTACATGAAATCCTAACAATGCATATAGCACAATTAATTTCTTTAAGTAAATGAATTTTAACTCCTGCCATTTTCTCATGGTGTAATAATGGTTTTAATAATTTATAAATAATGGTGTAATAGCAAGTTAGGTATAAAAAAAAGTAAAAAGGGTAATAATATCTTTAAAATAATTGCAATTATTATATAATTTTAATTTGATTGAAATTATATAATAACAATGAACTAATGAACTATTGAATAAATAATGAACACAAGATCAACTTTCTTTATTCATGTGTGAACTGAAAAATTAAAATATTTATGATACTTAAAAGGGGAGAAAGTCAGTAACAAAAATAGCACTATTCAACTCCATAGTCTAATCTAAATTTTTAGATACCTATGTCATGATAAACAATATTTTCCCGTTTTTAGATTCACATGAATGATAAAGGTGATATCAAGATTTTCAGCAGAAACCAGGAAGACAACACTTCAAAATATCCAGACATTATTTCTTTGTTGCCAAAAGTGATTAAAGAGTCAACAAAATCTTTCATTCTCGATTCTGAAGCTGTTGCATATGACAGAGAAAAAAATCAGATTCTACCATTCCAAGTGCTTAGCACACGAAAAAGAAAAGTAAGTAACTAAGATCTTTAGTTTTATTTATTTAATTTTTTTTTTCCCAACTACCAGACTTGTACGTCATTGTCCAGACTTTGACTGGCCTACATCAAATTCGATCAAAAGTTAACTCTCAGTTCTTATATCTAGAATCAAAATGATAATTAAGTATCTTTTTAATGATAGATTGTAATATAATTCATATTTGGGTTCATCTAGACTAATATTTCAACAAGTAAGAAAAATCATGCGTTAAACATAAATTATGAAACACTTTCCAACACTTCCTGAAATATTTAACAAAACTTTGTTATTTAGGGAAATAAGATGATAATGTCCATAGCCAAATATGTATTCCAATACTTTTGAACAGTATTTGATCCGTCGGTTGATATATATTATACTATATGATGGGAAAATTTAGTTTAGCGAGAAAATGCCTAATTGATTGAAAATTCTCTTTCTGTACTTTATTCTAATAGAAATAAAACACTTCAATACTTTTGTTCAGCCCTGTAATTTACCTAGTACCTTTATTACATGCCATTATTTTGTTAAAATTTAGTTCAAACAAATACACTTTTAAAACTACTTAAATCATATTTCCAGAAATTATCATCTATGGGTAACCATGAAGCTAATTTGTGTGACCCTGTATATCATTTAATCTACAAATATTTCTTAGTAAACTGGAAGCAATTCAACATAAAAATGCATAACTTACTTAAAAACCACCTTTAAGTTAATTACTCTCCTATTCAGTAATCCCTATGAGCTCTTTTGTGTAACCCTGTATATCAACTATAACATTTATATACGCCATATAATATGCAGAAAATTTAGTAAAATTTAAAAGCACATATTATAATTGAAAAAATGCATTTCAACCATCCATCAGCTATCATCGATAATATACAGTACTTCGGATAAAAATGTAAGATTTGAAATATTTTGTGTGGCCCTGTAAATGCCATTCACTTCATATTATGCATTAAATAATAAGTCTCAACGGCGTATATCAATTTTATGATACTTGAAATTGTTTAACGTTATTAAAATATGTCACAAACAATTCCCCCCTTTATTATTGTGTAATCTAATTCTTTTGAGTGGCCTTGTAAATGAATAATAACTATTATTTTGACAGCATATTTTAATTAATGCGTATTTTAGTGCACTTTGCGAATGCATGTAAATTTGAATAAGTTTGACAGGGTGTAACACCTTTAAAATTCACTTTAAATGATTTTTTTCCATTGGCCGTAATGTATCGGAAAACTTTTGACTATCCTTGTAAATAAACTAATCATAGTAGAAACTTCCTTTTCAATAGGGTTCGTGCTAGGGTAAACATCAATAACATAAAAATTTCATAGCAATCCGAGAATATTTGCGGAAGTTAGAGCGCAGCCAGACGGCCAGACAAACCGAATGCATAAACACTTTTCAACTTTGTTGGAAAGTGTTAAAAAGCATGTTTTTATTTTATTTTACTTTTTATGTTACTTTATATGGGTAAAAGTGAAATGAATAATATGAATTTTATATTTAAAATACAGCATGGATATTGTATTTTTTAATACAAGAAAAAAAAATTAGATGCATTTTATGTTTCTGTAGTTTTTTGTGAGTGATTAAAACAAGATAATATTAGTGTTTCATGATTGTTTGAAGTTCCTATGAACAGCAATTCTATAGATCATTTAATCATAGTATTCAGGTTTAACTATTTTGAAGAAATTTCTTTGTATTTATATTATTGAGATTGAAAAAAGAAAAAAAAAACTTAATCTCTTACATGTGTAATGATGAAAATTGTAATTCTTGTATTTTGCATGGTTTTACTTATTTGTTTTAGGATGCAGTAGAATCAGAGATTACTGTTCAGGTCTGTGTCATGGCATTTGATCTCCTCTATTTGAATGGTCAGTCTTTAGTGAAGAAACCTCTTGAAGAGCGAAGAAGTCTTTTACATTCTTCTTTCAATGAACTTGAAACTAAATTTTTGTTTGCACAGTACAGAGATGGTGATAATGCTGAAACTATGCAAGAATTTTTAGATGAATCTGTTAAGGGTAAATTACATATTTTTATTTCCAAGTGTATTAATGATTCCATTCAGTTCCCAAACATCTTTGTTTATGTAATGAAAATATATGGCTATCTATTTAAATAAAAAACACTAATATTTATACAGTACAAAACCATCTATCCAGAATACTTAGGTTCATGTGTATTCTGGATAACTGGTTGGGCATTAAAGCAACTTCCATTTGGCCTAATTGGTAGAATATATGTTGCTGTGACATTGATTCTAATTTTTAGATTACAGAAATTAAGATTCAGATACAAATAAGATCAAAAGTTAATTGGAGTTAGACAAAAGACAATTTATAAAATTATCTTGGAAACAAAAATATAGTTTCCTTCGCATAAAAATCAAAATGTCAAATATCTAATTAAATGCTTTTATTTCAAATACTTGATGTTGGCATCAAGTTACACCATGAGTATTGCATTGTTTCAAGCATTGCTGATGTTAAACTGATATTGTATGGCACTTTTTTCTGAAAAGATTCTAAAATGAATGAATTGTGAATATCATTCTGGATAACTGGTTCCATACTGTATATGTATACATATTAATGTACATTATATTGCCAAAAGTCACTGGACATTTTTTATTTTAGATGTTTTGTGAAATATATATTAAAAATACAATAATTGAAACTTGCATTTTTAATTAATGTATGTAATACTGTACAAAATGAGATCTAGAAAATATTGTGTAGTGCTGCCATCTGCTGATTTGCAGTCAGTCTAAAGGTAGCACAAAAAAAAAATGAAATATACCCAATATAATATTTTCACTCTGTTAGTTTTACACCTTGTTAGCGCTATAAATAAAAACTAATATAATTAAATTCAGATCTAGAGAAAAACTTCTCAAATTGTTCTAGAACAGGGATTCTCAAACTATGGTATGCGTACCAGTACTGGTACGTGAAGCTGTGTTTACTGGTATGCAAAAGCCAATTACTGATATGTGAAATAAAATCAAAAATGAAGCTTATGCAATCAAATAATGGTTCTATCCCCATCCCCCTTTCTTTTTCTTGGTTTGTCAGTTCATCGGTTCCAAAATGTCTGCTCTCCAATATTTACGTTCTGACAACATTTTGCTTTCTTTTATTTTTATGTAATTTTAAAATGATTTTCAATGAATAATTAATAATAATTTTTAAGTTTCACTTAAATAGAATGGGCTATTACATTATGTTATCTAAAACATGTTATTCTAACTACCATAAAAATATAAACCTCTATCTTTCACCATTTATGAGAAAAAGATAACAGAAATTTGGTGAATTTAACATGACGGAAATAGAGCTTTCCAGATCCCCTTAATAGAGTCATCCTTCTATATATTTATCAATTTACACTAATATGTCATTAAATATTTTATCTTTTTTTTTCTACTAAAGTACCTTATTTTAATAATGTGCATATTGTAAAAGTATCCTTTTTATTATTTGAATGTTAATGTAAAGCATGCAATCTAATCGCCAGTTTAGTAATACAATCATGCAATTAAATTCAGTGAAAGCTGCTCAGGTGGAAGCACAAAAGACTAGAAAAATATTTCATTTCGACATACAGGGTGATTATAACTAAAGTTTAAGTTTCAAAACATTCTGAAAAACGAATGACTGATTAGAATGATATCAAAATTGAACGCCGTATTATTGAAGAACGGAGAAAGAACATGAACAAAAAAAAAAAGTTCCAAACTTTAGCGACAGATGGCGCTCTAAGTATAAGAATTCCAACTAAAAATGACAAATTGTAAAACAACGGCTAAGGTGTAAGTTACGCGATAAACCAACTGTACTGGTCAGTATGTGTGACTGTACAGGTGTGATACTGTTAGTTACGTAAGCCCATCCATTACCGCAAGGTTGTATCACATCAGATGGGAATAATCGGTTTTTAATTGTCCTGAGGCCAAAAACTGCATAAAAAGCATCCATCCAATTTGTTTTAATTATCGTGAGGCTAAAAACTACATAAAAAGCATCCATCAAATTGGTTTTTAAGTTTTGCGAGACTTTCTCGAAGCATGTTTAATATGCTGTCCATCGTTATGTGCAATAAGATTGAATTGGGAACAGCATGTTCTACAACCAATCAAAGTGTCGCCAAGGTCAAGTTCGGAATGAGTTGTGCAATGTGTGTTTTCAGGTCAGCTATGTTGGCAATCAGAGTACTGGACACAACATCTTTTAGGTAACCGCACAGCCAGAAATCACACGGATTAAGTTCAGGTGATCGGCCGGTTTGTTTGTTCATTTTTTACTTCATTCTAATCAGTGGTTAGTTTTTCAGAATGTTTTGAAACTTAAACTTTAATTATAATCACTCTGTATTCCGTTCAGGGTTGGCAAGTTTTTGCCATAGGCAGAAAAAAAACCTGGTTTAAACCGTCCTGACAAAAATAGGCTGTCCATTTAATTTTTTCTCAGAAAAAGAGAAAAGGAATTGAATGAAAGAAAAAGAAACTTAATACTTAGTTAAATAACCAATATTCTAAATTTATTTTTTAACTCTAAAGTTAAATAAAAGTATAACTATGCATTTTATGAAATGTAATGAATGTAACTTTTTGTTTGTTTCTTGGAGTGTAAGAGGGAGGGAAAAAATTCTTAATTTCCTAACAAGACATAACAGAGAATTTTTTTCATTATATAATTTTCCATTTAATTTAGTTACTTTTTTAAATTTGTAACAGACTGGTTTCATCAGATAAATAATTATGGATTTGTACCAAAGACTTAAATATTTAGGGGATAGTAGGGAGGAATGGGACACTTTTTACAAAAGTAAGAAAATCAACTTTGTTTGACCCAAAAAATTTCGATATATAGAATACAAAATGAAACACTTTTGAATGTTTTTGAACAATATAGAAACAATTTTATAATTAAAGAAACCTCAAATTTCAAAATGTGTCCCATACCTCCCTACTAACAAGAAGGCTTGGGACAGATATAAAACAAAGCTATTATGCACAAATAGTCTAGTGTTGACTATATATACAAACTAACAATGATTATATGTTGATAATATTTAAGGTACAATATTAAATTCCAGTATTTTCATCATTAGGAGGAATATTCAGGATTGTCAGTCAAAGATGACATTAAAAAAAATCACCAGTTCAATTTATTTACATTTTCAAAATAAATATATTTTCAATGTTATAGTTAATATATAACCCTCTAAAAATAGTTGCACATTTGTAATTTATATTCATCTTATACAAAGAAGGAATTAGACTTGTCCTATTCCTGCCCCTACCTTCTTTTGTTAAACTTCTTGTATAAACAAAAATGCTACTTTTAAGCGTAGCTTAAATTATGGTTTATATACAGTATAATGTTCCATAAATAGGGAAATTATTATACATACACATAAACAAGTCATTAATATGCAGTAAGCATAACAAATATATGAAGCAAATTTACTTTTGATTCTTGAAATTATCTTTTTCTTAATGCAATCACAAGTTTATGCAGATCAGCAACTTTTTTTCAACTGAAGATTGGGCTACCATTGCCTCATCTAGTGTGTGATTGATGAAATGTTTAGAATATAGCACAAGGAGAAAAACCTACTGTTTCATTACACTCTATTTTATTCTGCATATTTTTAAGACTCATTACATAAAACAAAAGTAGCAAAACCTTTTGATAAATAAAAAAAAAATATTAATAGTTGACAAAATACTTTACTTAAGAATAAACATTCTTAAATTCCTAAGTATTGGACTGAATCCCACCTATTTTATAAAGATTTAAAATATGTAAAATCATTTATTTAGAATTAGTAATCAGAAAATGAAATAAGAATATTAAATGATTTGTTAATTGTTTGTACCATTCTTATCCTTATTAGCTTGTAGATTTTATTATGCATTAAAGACAAATAAGAATTTGTCATTTTTGGTGTTTCCCCCCCCCCTTTTTTTTTTTTTTTTTTTTTTTTTTTTTTTTTTTTTTTTTTTTTTTTTTGTTCAGTTTTCCACTGTCCTAGCATAAATACCAACCCTGATTCTGTTTACTCAAATTTTCTGAATTCGCTTTCAGTTTGTCACCTGCTGGTACAAAGAAATGGGAATTTCTATTTAGTGGTATGTCAGTCTGAAAGTTTGAAAACCCTTGTTCTAGAAAATTCAGAATATAAAGAACATGTTTCATACAATGTTTTTCGATGAAGGTTAATTTGTGAAAGCAATTAAAGGACCAACAACAAATTGAATTACCCTATAAAGTAAAATATTTGAAATACAGTAGACTCCCTCAAATCCGCACAGCTTGGGACCAGAGGTTGTGTGGATTTTAGAATTTTGCAGATTTCTGGTCATTGCTTTGTTTATATATTTTTTAAAGTAATTTGAATGTAATTAACTATGAAATCAAAAGTATAATGAATGCTTACAATGTACTAAAATATTAAAGTAAGTAATAAACTAAAATAATAAAAATTTAGATAATTTTTAAAATGATTAAATTACTAAAAGCAAATATCAAGTTAATAATCAATAATGTACAATTAAATATTCATTATAAAGATGAAGTGTGTTTTTCCTAAATTATTCAATGAAACTTGCCTCATAAAGGTACATTGCTGATTCACATAAGGATCATGGAAAAACAAAGCTTTATTTCAGGTTCAGCCAGACTTAATAACCAAAATAGCTTGATTAATGTATAAATATGTTTGGTAAAATTGTGATTACCAATGATATCAGCAATATCTTTATTTTTTCAGAAATAAATTAATCTTTCTTCATGAAAAAACATGCATTGAATAACCTTAACAAAAATTACAAATTAAAAATATATGGAATTGATATAAAACTAAAAAAAGTCAAATTTTGCACCTACATCTAAACTGAATGTTTCATTGTTTACATTCGTAAATTATGTGCAGATTTGAGGGAGTCTACTGTAATTGACAGTTCATGACGATGTTGCTTATGTGATTTATCTTTTTGTATTTATAGGTAATTGTGAAGGATTAATGGTCAAAGCTCTGAAAGGTGATGATGCATTATATGAAATTGCTAAGCGATCACATAACTGGTTAAAAGTATGCTTTTAAATTTAAATTTGCTATTTCATTACTCATTTGTTTTTATAAATGTGTTATTTAAATTCATTTAAATCTATTTATAGAGTAAAGTGTATAATTATAAATTAAATAATTATGATAAGATGTGCATATTTTAAAATTATTTAATATTATTTTTCATACTTGAAATAAACTTGCAAATGGTTGGTTTATAGGTGGTGTTAGAAATTTTGAAAGGGGAAGGGGAATACATTTTAATATTAAGCTATGGGAAAATTACTAAAATATAGGGAATGAATAAATTATTTATTTATAACTTCATAAAATAAATAATGGCTGGAAGATATAGTGGAAATATTCTATACAGATGCAGTTGTTAAAAAATAAAAAATGCATTAAATATATTATTAAAATAATTTCCATGGTGAAATAATAATAAGACTTACCTGAACCAGTTATGAAAATCTGAAAATGTTCGTAGTCTATGAAAATAGCAATACTTATACAAGTCATGCTTATATATATTATGATTGAAATTGTTTTCATATACTGAATGTAATTATTATATTTTCCTTTCTAATTATTCTTCAAATATTATAAATTATGAGATTATTTATTAAAATAATTATTTATATCATATTAAAACAAAATTATCTCTCTTTAAAAAAAAAAGAAATAATAAATAAATAAATAAATAAATAAAATCATTATTTTTAATTTATTGATATATAGAAAATATTTCTTTTTAAATATGTGCATAGAAATAATACAAACAATATTTTGTTTAAAATAATAAGTAAATAAAAAATATGGAGGATTGAGGGAAAATTGCCTGTTAATACACTAAATATTCAAAAATATTTTCCCATACATTTCTATTATAAACATTACCCTTTTTAACAGAATATTGAGTATATTATATAAGGTCATTCCATCTCAAGTGAACCAAAGCAAATTACCTCACCATTTTTTATGTGTTTAAGATTTTCACCTGCAGTTATGGTACATGAAAGAAATTTAAAATTGAAGATTAAAATTTTTTATCGAAATTTTTCTTTTTTTTTTTTTTTTTTTTTATTAATTTTTAAAGTTAGGAAAAAACAGTTTTCCACTTTGTTGACATTTACAAAAATGCTCATAACTCATGCTAGAAATAAGATATATAAATGAAAAAAGTACCATTTTATTCAAAATTATGTTGGCTTTAATTTAATATATTAAAAAAACTTTTGTTGAAATTTAAATTTAAAAATTAAAATTTCAATTTCAAAATTTTAATATGTTTTAAATTTTTTAAAAATTCTCATATGTTCCTTAAGTTGTCCTTTATATATATATATGTGACGATTTCAGGAGAACTCGAATTATTTCCACTGGTTAAACAGAAACACGCAGTCATGGCAAGCGAGGGAAAAAACAAAAATAATAAATAAATGTAGAAGATCCAATAATTAGTCATGGGCTGCTGTAAATTCATTTATTAAATTCGTGATAATGAGGAAGGAAAAGCTCCTTGTTGCAAAAATTCCATCATTATTTCAGCGAGCTGTCCTCATCGAAGAAGCAACCCAAGAAATCTTCATAATCTTCCTTTCATCTCGAGACTTCCCCCTTTTAAACTGAAAAGAAAGTTCTGGAACATTCGGTAACCTCAAACCATCATTCTTTTTTGTAAACAGAATCCTTGTCCAGTTACGAGGCTATTTTAAACAGACGATAAATTTATTAAAAAATATATATATATTATTTAACCAATTTATAATTGACTCCGAATTTTAAATATCTTAGGCAGACGATTTTTATACATGATTAATTTTAAGAGAAAAAGAAAAGAAATGAATTTATTAATATGCAAATTATCGTTGACGGCGGAAAAATAAATAAATAGATAAAATAAAATAATGATATTTTTTAAAGGTATGGGTTTGGAATAAATTTAATAAGACTTTCTTAAAAAGGGTTGATAAAAACATAGAAGAAATCAGTTTTATTTGGAATATTAAGAAATAAAGTTTTAATTAAGAATATTTTTAATTTAGAGCCATCTTTTTAAATTTACGCATACTGGATTAATGTTTTTTAAGGCAAATTAAGAATTTATATCGTCTGCATAAGGATTAACAGATTAGATTTAGAAACAAGATTTTAATTTAATAATTTGAAGTAAGTACGGAACACTATTATAAGAAAATTAAGATAGTATAACGGTTAGTTTTGGCGGAAAAAATTTAAATTTGTAATATTATCCCCCCTCCCCGAAAATTTGTATGAAATTGATAGTTAAATAAAACTACAAGTTCAGACAACAGAAATATAATAATTTAGAAAAGTTAAATTTTGGAATAAAACTGTCAAACTCAGGAAGCCAAGAGATGGAAGAAAAGAAAATTAACGCAATATAAAAAATATTAGCGAATAAAATAAAATAGTTAAGAGAAAATAATTCTGAATTAAATTTAGGTAGGAGCATTTCCCTGAAAGAAATACAATAATGTTACAACATCACTTACCATTTGTAAGTGCATAGGAGATAATACATATAATAACAGTAAATAAGTTATGAATATTAATAAGCAAGAGATAAAAATATAATAAAAACAATAAAAGTTTGTTCTCATGGAAGTTTAAATAACTACAATGACTTAATGCATAGTTTATTTTAAATAAGTCCTTTAAATGAAAAAAGTCTTTCAAGAATATATAAAAGAGTCTTTTTCAATGTCCAGTGAATACAGTCTCTTTAATTAAATATCTCCAAATCTAGTTTAAGCTTTGTTTTTTATGTTATGTTGGATCCAACATCTTTCAATAATATATCAATTTTTTCAATAATAAATAGCATCACTCTCAATATCAATAATAAATAATATAGAAAAATTTAAATAATAACAATGTCAACAATAATAAGTAATAGTATAATAAGACTCCATATCCTAATATTTTTCAATAAGAGTATAATTAATACTAAACTTCATCATAGAAATCATAATAATAATAATAATAATAGTAAAACAAGAGTATAATCAAAAGAAAATATCACTATTTGTTTATTATTGATAGGGAAAATATTGGTTGAGGATAAAAATAATTACATAGCAACTAAATAATTTTCTTATCTTCTAATAGCATAAGAAAGTATTTTTTGCTAGCCGAAAGTAATAATAAAAAAAATCATAATAATTCCAAAATCCAAATAAAATTAAATCTAACTACTTAGAAAATGGACTCTCAACCAGTATTTCCTTACAATAATTCCTCTCTGATACTCTTTTACAAAATTGTCAAATTTGGTTATAAGTTTTCAATGCCAAATGTAGAATAATGTTTTATCCACACATGGTTTATAAACTTTAATAATAAAATACAATAGGAATAAAAGGTGTCATTCTTAATTGAGAAATGGAAATAAAAAAAAGTGTGCTTTTTTGAAAAACTTTTAATCTGTAGTTTTCACAATCACTGAAAATCACATATTATGTTATAGGTTTGAGTAGAATCATTAGATTTTATAACTATTATCATATAATATCTGCTGAATAAATAGAGTAATACTAATGTCAAATAAATGAGTAAATATAGTTAGACTTAAACACCCTTAAAATTAATTTATCAACATCGATTTGAAAGCTTTTACAATCAAAGTGTTCACCTTATGCCTGCATAAGGAGCCCAATTTAATCCCAAAAACTCCCAAAAACAAGTAATATTCTTGTAGCGCTCCAAGAACATACCCGCTGATGTTGAAAATTATGGTTTTTTTTATGGTAAATTTAATCTATTATCTTGACTTTAGTTTGATCTAGTGATTGTATCTGAGGTTTTGTTTGTTTTTTGGATTGCTCATGAAACAGTTTAAAATCTTCGGGTGAAAAATAGGGTCTTAATTTAGAAACATGCACAATAACGGAATTCTGTCCTGTCTCATAATTAAATTTATCTATTTCATAAGTTACATCAGAAAGTTTATTTATAATTTTATATGGTCCAGAGAAAGTAGGTTCTAATTTTCGAGTGTTATGGTATTTAAATTCTTCATAAATTACAGAGTCTTGTATTTTTAATGGGCATTCAACAAAATTTCGATCATAGAGTCTTTTACTTTTAAGGTGAAATTCATGAGTTCGCGCTTTCGCAATTTTGAGGGCTTTGTCTACTGATGTTGTATACATTTTAATTGCCTCACACAAAACCATTACCCACCATTTAAAAAAAAAAATTGAATCAAAATTATCGTGAAAATTATAACTATATTTAGCTGCTAACTTTAACCAGAAATTTTATCTAATAAAAATAGAAATTGCAAATATCATAGTTATACCTTAAATTGTGATCAACTTTTTAATTCTATTATTTTATAAATCATAAACAGATTCAAAAATTTTAATTATAGGTAATTCCTTACTTAAAACCACAAAATTTACTAAAAAAAAAAATTAATCACATTTATCAGTCAAAATTCCAGCAACAGCCTTGCACAGTTCCATATTCTTACTGAATTTAAATAAATTATAAGAATCTGGGAACCAAAGCTCACTGTCACTAGAAATTCTAACAAATAAAGGAAAAAACATAAATGTTAATTTAATTTTCAGCTCAAATGTTTAGTTGTAGGAACATTATCATGAAAATACTGTATTCTGAGAATAGTTCTTGATAACAAACAATATCAATAAATTAGAAAATGTACCTTTTAAAAAATAACTTGAGCTTCTGAGTTCTTTTATACTTCATTATTATTACGAACTTATCTTTAAACGTGCATAAAAATATCATAATAATCTTAATAAGTAACATTAAATATCTTAAGAACATCATACTCCTCAATTAAATTTTTAAGAACAAGCATGTTTTCACTCCAACAAGTAATAATAATAATAGTAATAATAATAATAAGACTCATAACTAGATAAAAAGATAAATAAATAAGGCTCACAGAAAAATAAACAAACAAATAAATAAACCTTACAAACAAAGAACTATCTACACAAATACAGTAAAAAGGATACACATAATAATTAAATACATCTAAAAATAACTCACGGATAAGGAGAAATTTTCAAGCTGATCCTAGGGGAGACAGGAATAACGAAAATTATGAAAGTAAGTAGTAATCTGCGTTCAGTTGTCTCTAAAAGTTTTTTTTTTTTTTTCTTCTTGTCATTATGACCATGATTATCTAGAGTCATCAGTTACACATAAACAGCAAAAAGGTGGAATATCAGGCCTCAGGAATTCACGAGATATTTAGAAGAAATCTTTCAAACCACTCGGACAGAAAGCTGTTTAACATTAAAATCTCCTCTGTTACATTCACTCGAGGAATCAAAAGGTAATGGCAATTCTTGCTTAATAACACTTTCAATCATGGCGGGAAAAATTTTCGGCGATTCATATTTTTGTCATCACTTCGTTTCAGTAGATTCATTAGATTCATTTACATAGCATTTTACTTCTTCAGTAGATTCATTTCAAAATCCGAAACAGGCACTAGCACAGGCATTACCTATCCTGTCGACTTTTCGATTAGTTGTGACGATTTCAGGAGAACTCGAATTATTTCCACTGGTTAAACAGAAACACGCAGTCATGGCAAGCGAGGGAAAAAACAAAAATAATAAATAAATGTAGAAGATCCAATAATTAGTCATGGGCTGCTGTAAATTCATTTATTAAATTGGTGATAATGAGGAAGGAAAAGCTCCTTGTTGCAAAAATTCCATCATTATTTCAGCGAGCTGTCCTCATCGAAGAAGCAACCCAAGAAATCTTCAGAATCTTCCTTTCATCTCGAGACTTCCCCCTTTTAAACTGAAAAGAAAGTTCTGGAACATTCGGTAACCTCAAACCATCATTCTTTTTTGTAAACAGAATCCTTGTCCAGTTACGAGGCTATTTTAAACAGACGATAAATTTATTTTAAAAAAATATATATATTATTTAACCAATTTATAATTGACTCAGAATTTTAAATATCTTAGGCAGACGATTTTTATACATGATTAATTTTAAGAGAAAAAGAAAAGAAATGAATTTATTAATATGCAAATTATCGTTGACGGCGGAAAAATAAATAAATAGATAAAATAAAATAATGATATTTTTTAAAGGTATGGGTTTGGAATAAATTTAATAAGACTTTCTTAAAAAGGGTTGATAAAAACATAGAAGAAATCAGTTTTATTTGGAATATTAAGAAATAAAGTTTTAATTAAGAATATTTTTAATTTAGAGCCATCTTTTTAAATTTACGCATACTTACTGGATTAATGTTTTTTAAGGCAAATTAAGAATTTATATCGTCTGCATAAGGATTAACAGATTAGATTTAGAAACAAGATTTTAATTTAATAATTTGAAGTAAGTACGGAACACTATTATAAGAAAATTAAGATAGTATAACGGTTAGTTTTGGCGAAAAAAATTTAAATTTGTAATATTAATATAAATATAAATTGTTTTAGGATATCAATGAAATCATATTTGTTTTTAACTTTTTCTGTAGAGGACTATCTAGAAAATCACATTTTGAAAGGCATAGCATATACATTACCTAATAAAATACAAATCAAGCATTTTTTATTAAAACATACATTTCTGTTTTATGTATTGTTGCTTCACAGTAAATTTTATTAAATTTACAGTGGCCTTACCTATTTAATAAGTATAAAACCAGAATAAAATAAATATAAAAATAATAAGTATAGTAAATGTAAAAAATGGCAAACAGATTTAAAAATAACATTTTAAACAGTCTTAAGTGTTTTTACTAAGTAAAAATAGGATTATCTATTGTACAGGATTTAGTCTTGCACATAAACTTTTTGACATTGTTGCCATTTCCTTTTGTGTTAAGGTATAAGTACGGCTTGTTACAGTGTTTGGATTCGCTTTCGTCAAAATTTGATTTTTGTGTAATTTTAAAATATCTGGATTTCTGGGAAAAACAAAAGAAGAGGCTGGTCCTGAAGGACGCAAAAAAGTGACTTCAACTTCTTCATTTTGATAGTCTTTTGAAACAACACCGCAAGCCACCAACGTCGATCGTATTCACAAGTCACATATCCAAATATTTCATCCATAATTAATGTTAACTCACCTTCTATCACTTCATGAATGTTGTAAGTTTTACTGAAAGAATAAATCTTAGTTTTTACTTCAGTTTCACTATATAGAACAAAGGTGTGATATTTTTGAGTGCCTTTAATAGGTTCTGCTTCTTGAAACCAACTTCTTAAAAAATCATTTTCCTCTTCATGTTCCTTGTTTGTACAATAAAAAAAAAAAAAACTGTATTTTTGGAATATTTTGTTTACTCCAATTAAATAACTAAAATGATGTCATTATCTGATTAGAGTATGGCCTCTGGAGACTAGCTTGAGCTGCAAGCTGCTTTACAGTACCTCCTAACCCACAACTTACACACTTGCTAAGAGCTGTGGCAAAGATGTGCCAATCAGAATCTACTCCAAAATCATTTATGTGTTGACACAAATTTACAAAATTTTTATTTTTGTAATGAGCAGATGATCCATCAGAGAAATAATATATTTTTTCTATAGTGGGCAAGATATGAGTTTTGATGTACACAATGCCTTTTTTAAAAACAAATGTACTGCTACTGTGTTGTGGTTTAAGGGTGTATTCGAAAAAATACTTTTCTACCTTCAACAGCTCGAAATTTTTCGATACGATTCCAGACACATTTTTAAAAGTAGAAACATAAAACTTGCTGAGGGGATTTTTGAAGAAACATATAAGGTGGCGTGTGATGTCATTTTACGCTCAATTCTTTACAATTTGATTTATAAACAGTTATCTTCTCAGTATATTTTTTTTTTGTTCACATATCTCCCGTTTCGGAAAAATCAGTTCAAAATGCAGTTTTCGATTGCTTTTTTTGCAATATTTTCTGCATTTATCAAAGAATCGATAATCACGGCACCTTGTGTACTTTCTATTTAAGACAGTTTGCCAGTTTGATGCATATGAAAGCAAAAATGAATTTAAAAATAAATTGGAAAATAAGCAGTTTGAATCGAAATATACCCTTAAGCACTCAGAAGTCAAAACAAAATTTTTGTATTTTTTTCTCTATGCACATTATGATAGACAGCAACAGGATGGACTGTTGCCTGTTCATTGTTCCAATGAAAGGATTGAACTTCGTCTTTCACCAAAAACAAATAGTTTTCTGAAAAGTCCAAATTTATAACAGCTTCATTCTCTTTCATATTTTCTTTAAGGTAAGCATAATATTTTGATTGTTGCTGAGCAATAAATGCATGCCTTTTAAGTACCACTAACTGTTCACAGAAACTTTCAACAAATTCATCTGCTGCTTTTGTTATAGTTTTCAAAGCTGCACATGTCGACAGAAATCCATTGTTTGTATGTAATGTTGTCTACCATAGCCTCTTCAAAATAATAAAGGATTTTTTCTTCAATATTCTTTATACCAGGACAGTTTTCACGTAGATTATGCTGACATTCGGGTGAATGATGCTTCTGAGTACATTTGCGACAGACACACTTTATAACCACCAAGATTGGTTTCACCATCAATTGGAATATTTTTAAGTTAGCCTCCAACTATCATTAGTTTTATGTTCTGGTGTATGGTGTGCACACAAACTGGGTGTGTACCACTACCACCTGCCTGTACATAGTTTTTTGGTCTCAGTTCTGCAAACTTAGAAAATCCAGTCTTGGCTGTTGGATGCTGCTCTTTGAACATTTCATATGTTTCTTTTAAATTAACAAGAACCAGCCTTTTTCGAATCTGAGTGCGCTTACTCTTTGCATCAATTTTCATAGACACAAAATCTTTTTTGCCAGGTATTATTCTGTTTATTTCATCACTATTATAAAAGTTTATTACCTCATCAACATTTTCTTAGTGGCTGTTCCAATGTTTTGCCTGCTTTTGATTCAGGACAAGACATAATGTCCATTTCTTTCACTTGAACTTTTGTTTTTCTGGTCATTCTACTGCTTACTTTAAATTCATCCTGTATTCTTTGGCATGTCCAATTTTTTGGCAGTGTAGTTAAAGTAAAAAAGCTGTTCACTTCTGCTTTGTGCACTTTTAAATTTTTCTTTAAGTTGCAGTAGGATTTATATATCTCGATAATTTTTTTTTTTTTTTCCTGAACTTCAATTGCTGTTTCACCTGCTAGTTCATGTGTTAGCTTTTTCATTGTCTTTTCCAGTTTAGTTTTACAACTTTTTTAGACCGCAATCTAATCCACGAGCAGATTATCTGCTTTGTGGATTATCTGTAAGTCTAAATTTTAATTTTTGAAAAATATTACAAAAAAAAAAAAAGTTGTATTAACAATTCAGGATAAATTAAAACTTATTTATCCAGGATTAGAACCAGATTTTGTAGCATGTAACTGATGAAAAAATTGTAGAAAAAGCATTGGGTAAGAATTTTGAAAAAGCAATGAATAAGATAGTAAGAAACAGAGAAAAAAAAAAAAAAGTAAGCCATGATGCAGCTTTAGCTTATGTTGAAAGCATTATACAGTATTTAGAGGAAGAAGATGATAAGAAAAAAGAAATTTTGATTGATTTCTTAGAGAAGTAAATCTGCAAATTTGAAAGAAGAGAATAATTTTATTATTCCTTAAATCATAAGTATGTTTATGTTATATACTGTGCATATAAATTGTTCAAATGTATGTTTATGTTACCTATTGAGTATATAAACTGTTCAAGTGCATATTTATGTTGATTTTTTTCTAATTTTATCTGTAATTTTATCTGCCACTCTATTTTGTTTACTGCACTAATACCACAGATTTTCAAAAATGACTTAGCCCAAAAAAAAAAAAAAAAAATTAAGAAAACTTAGAAGATAAAATGATAGTAGAAAGGAGAGAAAAAGGGAAAATCTATTTATTGTGGGCTGGCCTGTCATAATTATCTATTTAATGAGAAATTTTTTGGTTGTCCATCATATATTCATTAAGCCACCATACAAAAAATATCATGCAGTATTCTTCACTTTTTTTATAACAACCATACATTCTGGTTAACTTCCATCCTCTCTCTCTTTCCTGCCAAAATTATCTGACATCATCACAATCTTTTGGCCAATGCGCACATAACATTTTAAGTCCTACCCTGTCTGATGCTGCAATAAATTAATTTAAAATATGTATTATTGAATTTCTCATTGAATATATTTTAAAATTGAATCACCTTTTAAACTCTTATTTAGATTGGCAAATATAAATGAACATCATTCAATTTAACATCTTTCTTTCATTCTTCTAAAAATTTCTGAACTGAACTGCATGCTTAAATCAGTTCAAGAAGATCCAATTGCAGAAAAAAGAAGAAAAAAAAATGTATCTTCAACTCATCCACCTCAATGTATAACATTTGATAACAAAAATAGTTTTCTCATAAAACAAAATTAACCCAGATAAAAACTAAATATAGTTGAGTCTCTATACAACGAAATCCATTGTTCAGAAAAAAAATTCATTACATAGAAAAATTCCTTGAAATAGAGAATGGCAAAAAAAATTTAATTTAATGTTTAAATTTTGAAACAGAATTGTTTTTGAGGTATTTAAATAAATTTTTTAAATATTTGCCGGATTTTTTTTTTTTTTTTTTTTTTAGAATCTCAAACATTTTCGCCACTTTCTTTTTTTTTCCCCAGTGTCTTATTGATTATTTTCAAAATTATTACTTTATCAGAGAGAGTTACGTTTAAACTAGAAGTGATTTTATGCAAATGCAGTAAAAGATGACATTTAGTAACAATTCTTCATTCAAATGATCTCTCACAACAAAAAATTTTTCGAGTCGCCACAAACAACAAACATCCTCCCTAAACTCTAAAAGTAATGAGAGTTAATTTAGGTAAATGGAAACCTGCTGAAAAGCGACCTTTTTTGCAACTACCCCTTATTCCTTCTCTATTCCTGTCTTACTATACAAACGAAGAAACAAACACCATTTTCAAGACAATAATGGAATAGTTTTTAAAATGCTTTGTTATAGTTGCAAATCGCCCCACTAGCAAGCAAATGTTTCAATCTTTTCCAAGAACGCATGCTCATCTTGGCTGAAATAAAGTCAAGTGTAACCATGCAAAAAGATGTTTTTCTATAGGGGGGGGGGGGTTGAATGCCTTTTATTGGAGATGAGGAATATAGTAGAGGAACGTAGCTATGAAATATAAACCAGAAATCAACGAAAAAATATTATTCTACAAATGATTTGAAGTGTTTTCTGAACTTATGATAGAACATTTTCAAAAAAATTCGTTGAATGGAGATATATATTTCAATATATGGAGATTATTTTTAATGTAATCATGAAAAAATTAACCGTTCCTATAAAAAATTCGTTAGAGAAATTTGTTGGATAGAGTTTTGTTATAAAGAGACTCGACTGTATTACAATTTACTTGTTTATTTTATTAAAATAATGTATTGTAAATATTTGTTCAAGAATATAAAAAGAAACTGCTTTAATGAATAAATAATTTTAAGTTAAAATACTTATTCTTATAGACACAGCAGAAGGGACATTGTAGCCCTATTAAATGATGCTTTATTGCACTCACTATCAATATAGAGTCGAAACTTTAAAAGACCAAGCCAGCATCTTAATAAAAATTATTTACTGAATTAACTCAAGACAGAAACTACAACTGTTTCATCATACTGGTACTTCAAAATGAAATTAAGACTTCTTTCATAATGTAGTTATTTTATCTATTAAGGAATTTTTTTAAAAATAAAATAGCAGAAAGCCAGAATAACAGAATCTTTAAAAAAGAGTATAAGACGTTCCTAGAAAAAGACATTACTTTAAAATGCAAATATTTTGACCCTGAGCACTTATTCCACTGCCTACAGGCATCCATCCACACAACAAACGTATTTTAAAAAAGGAACTTTCTGTTAGTATAGATATAAATTATTATATTATCATTTATTTATTTTAGTCTGTAGTTTTTCAAATTCAGTAATTTTGCCTTTATTTTTCTATTAATTTTGTAAAATTGCTAACTGTTATTGTACAGAGCTATTTTATATTTTAGTTGAAAAAAGACTATCTCCAAGGTGTTGGTGATACTTTAGATCTTGTTGTAATTGGAGGTTATTATGGCAAAGGCAAGAGGACTGGCAATTATGGTGGATTTTTGCTTGCATGTCGTGACAGTGACAGTGAACAATTTCAAAGTATATGTAAGGTAAGGATTTAGTTTTATACTGACCTATTCCTCTTCTTTATTTTTTTCAACTGAGTTGAATTTTTCCATTTTTTTTTTTCCATTATTTTCTCTGGGTTTACTATGCAACCAATTTTAATGTAGATTTTTTTTTAAACTCATAGCTCTTTATTATTATTGGACCAACAGTAAACTTTTTAAACTTCTTTTGTGAAATTTCTACAGAGAGATAGCAATTGAGATACTTCCATTGTAAAAGGAGGGGGGAAATTATGTTATATCTTTATTGATGCCATTTTTTAATTTCAATTATCATTTTTTAAAATTTGAATAAAAAATTAATTTGTTTTAAAAAAGCATTTTTTTTAACATTTTCCAACAAAGTTGAAATCATCATCAATGGGGCATTTCTTCATCAATGAAGTGATAATTTGAAAGATGCACATGCACAAGAATAAATAAATGTATTTCTTCATTAGAGAAATACTACATGAGTATTCCCCCAGTGATGCAGGAACCATACGATAAAAAACAATGTGAAGTACAATACATATGTAAATAACACAGTATATTTATGGGGGAAAAAAATCAGCTGCATGAAGTATAGTTTGTTTCAGTTATCAGTCTTTTAGAAAATTTTACTTGTATACCTGATTTGGTGATTGGTACTTCTGATTTTATTGGCTGGCTATCTATCTGGAAGTTAATCTTCTTGGTTTGATGTACACAGGAGATCTGTTAGTTTCTATGAGAGGGAATACAGAGTGCTTGATTGGTTGAATAACACGAGAAGGTTTGGTTATATCAGGAAATTTAAGCAGTAATTTATGATAAAAACTTTCCCAAAACCATTTTGATAAAATGAACTGATGCTGTGTATGCCTGGACTAACCAAATTTGTAACATTATCCACCAACTTTTTATTGCTAAGATCTGAAATTAGATTAAAATGATATAAAAAATCTGTACCAATAATTGGAGTGCTTACATCATCTATTAAAAAGAGGAAGCAAAAAGTATTTTGGAGATTAAAATCAAGTGTCAGAAGCTTTTCTCCATATACATTGATTTTTGAAGTATTCGCTACAGAAAGAGTCATACAAGGGATATCTTTCTTCTGGGAAAATGACGCTGGAATAATGCTTATGTCTGAACCAATGTTGCATAAATAATGTTTATTGGCTTTCCTATCTTTTTAAAAAGAGGCGACAAAATATTCTGTGCAAGGTGGTTGTCGCCGTTGCATCTCACCATCTGTGTTTTTTGAAAATTAATAATATTCAAAGCATTTCTTGGCATTTTCACCAAATTTTATGTGATACCAACAATGTCTTTTGGAATCCTTTGAAACACTATGTTTTCTTCCAAATGAATGTTGGTAAAAAGCTCCTCGTACCTGGGTAAATCTAGCTGATTATCTCGATCTTTAAGTTTTTTAACTTCACTTAAAATTTTGGAGTTAATATTTGATGGTATTGAAACAGCATTTACTGTGGTGGGATTATGTTCCAATATTCAATCGGTGACTTTGGGTACTTTATCAAGTGTCAGTGATGAAATAGCTGCTAAAATACTTTGTACATATGATGGTAAATACGAAAGAAATAATTTCCAACATCAATTCCTCAGATACTTTATGAGTTTCAGCTCTCTTAAAAGATCACTGGGCTTAGGATCTCTGAGCTGTTCACCAGACAATAATTTTCTTATTTCAGATTGTGAACAATCCTTCATTCATTTAATTAATTCAGTTTTTAACCTTTTACAGGACAATGTTCCCAATTGGGAACATAAGTTAAAAAAATTATTAAAAATTTTCTTTTTCTGTTTGTTTCTAAAATATACTCCATGCCCATTTATCTGATATACATTTTTAAGTACAGTTCTGTTTAAATATTTTATTCTATAGATGATTAAAGTTGTTTTTGGTAAACAGAAAAATATGGGCAAATAGCTCAGAGGATTAAAATATAAATTATTTTTGAAGTTAAATTAGCAACTTTTTTTTTGGTTTATTTGTAAATTCAATTCTTTTGAAAATCTTTTGTTGTTATTCTGCTGAATTTTAAGAGGTTTCACCTCGTCTTAAAAGTTTTTAATTATATGTATTCCATTATAGCTTGGAACTGGCTTTAAAGATGATATTTTAGAAGCACACACAAAATTTTTAAAGCAGCATGTCATCAAAGAGCCAAGGAAATACTATAGCTATGATTCTAGTTTAGAACCAGATGAGTGGTTTGATGCTGTTCAAGTATGGGAAATAAAATGTGCTGATTTATCTGTCTCACCAGTTCATAGAGCTGCCATAGGAATTGTAAGCTAGACATAGGTTATCTTATTTTCGCATGTTTTTTATTCTCACTTTTTGTATTGATGAATTTTTTATCTATGAAAAAGGAATATAAAAGTAATTTATAAATTTTGCAGTTTTTTTTTTTTTTTTTTTTACTAATTTCAATCAAGTGAGGTTTTTCAATCGTATCTCAATTTTTAATACATATCTGTAAATAGTGTATGTCTAACAGATTATTACATGTAACCTTCTGATTTTTCAAAGATATAATTTCCTTGAACATTTTATCTAATTTATTTTAACTTTTATGCAAGAAATCTATCTAATTTTTCTATCAGGAATGATATTTCTCTCATACAAACCGTTTAAATATTACTAATTTCAATACATATCTCTGTGTTCGAATTAGGTGCGTATTATCCTCAAAATAATAAAATTCAATGTAATAAGAAAAATCTATGCAATTTTCCTGCCCCCCCCCCCCCCCCCCCCTTCTACTTCTTATTTTAAAAACCACTTTTTGAAACTATCAGTATTTAACACTTTGGCAGTTTAAATTTAATAGAGTCAGTCATCTGATGGGATGTTGTAATGAATTTGCCATATCTAAATCAAAATGCCTATCTAAAGTTCTCCAAAATGAAATCTCAGCACTTTTTGTTGTTTTTGTTAATCCAATAAATTTATTTGCTGGAAATTTTTTTTTTTTTTTTTTTTTTTTTTTTATGATGAGCGACTTTCAGGGGAATTTTTTTCTCCTTAATTTTTCAAGATAAATAAAGAAGGTATGCAGGGTTCGTACAGACTCCTTGGACTCCTTAGAAACTACTTAGAAATGAAAACGTTCCCAAGTAGTACTTAGAACTACTTAGATAAATAAAATACTCCTTAGAAGCTCCTTAAATTGTATTGCGGTCGGGGATGCCGCGGACGCGCTATAGTGTGTAAAATACGCAAAAAATCGGAGACCGGACGCAGAAAAATAGCTTTTACGCGACCCGTAAAACGCGTAATTTCGTTAAAAAATTGCAAAAAATGGCGAATTTCGTTTAAAAAAAAGTGCGAAATAACGACTATTTTTCGATAAATTTGGTCAAAGAATTCGCAAAAAAAATTGTTAATTTCCTCATTAAATTTCGAAAAAACGGCAGATTTCCTCAAAAAATCGCGAAAAAACGACTAATTTCGTGTAAAAATTGCAATAAAACGGCAAAATTTGTCAAAGTATTCGCGAAAAACAACAGAATTCGTCAAAAAAATCGCGATAAAACGGCAAATTTTGTCAAAAAAATTCGGAAAATGCGGCATATTTTGCCAAAAAATTCGGAAAATGCGGCATATTTTGTCAAAAAATTAGGCATATTTTGTCAAAAAAAATTAGCTAAAACGACAAGTTTCGTCAAAATTTTCGAAAAAATGGCAAATTTCGTAAAAAAATCGCAAAAAATGGCTAATTTTGTCACAAATCGCGAAAAAACGGCAAATTTTCTCAAAAAGTTGCTAAAAAAACGACAGATTATGTCAAAAAAAATCGCGATAAAACGACAGATTTCGTCAAAAAATCTCAAAAAAAGATATTTATTCAAAAGATTCGCGAAAAAATGGCTAATTTCCTCAAAAAATCGCGAAAAAACGACAAACTTCGTCTAAAAATCACGGAAAACGGCAAATTTCGTCAGAAGATCGTGAAAAAACTCAAATTTTGTCAAACAGGCATGAAAAAAAAAAAAAAAAAAAAAGGTAATGCTTGAAATGAATTTTTCTGTTCCAAAAACTATTTTTTTTGTTTCAATTTTTTTTTTTTTTTTTTTTTTTAAAGAGTAAATATGACTCAGAAAAGCACCCATTCATGAAACAAAAAGTTTCATCAGTTTACTCTTCAACAAAAGTATTCTTTTTTTCAGCAAAAATGTCTTTTTCAATAAATCAGTCTTGTCCCTTTTTTTAAAAAAAGAAATGCAAGTGATACTTGTTATCTTCTGCATTCAAATGTTCAATATTTTATAGTTAAATTTGTATCTTGCACATTTATTTTTAAACAAGTAAAGAAAATTTCTCTTAATAGTTTAAACAAAAATTATTGATTTTAATTATTTATTTATTATTAAAACAATGATTATTGCATTTTATTTTTCATTTGCAAATGAATAAGTTCAATTTTTGCTTCTAAAATAATGACTTATTAGTGGAGACCCACTTTTGATAAAAAAGGACCCAGAAGTTTAGAATTCCCGGGGACCCAGGATTTTTCAAGTTAAGCGACGGTTTTGCACGCAAGCAATATTGCTAAAAAGAAAAAAAAAAAAAATGCGATTGTAAATTGCACGGTAAATTCTGTATGCACATCATTCATCAGAAGCACAGTAGTAACTGGTTGGGATCATACTAATAGCCACCAAAGTGATTTAGTTTTTATGGCCATAAGGGAAAGAAAAATGAAAAGAATAATCCAGATTCACCTCTAAGCTTCTAATTTCAAAAAGTGATTACACTGTTTAATTCCTTCACAGCTAGATATGCAACTTGGATTTCTTCTTCATAATACGATTTATCATGCTCAATTTTGCTGATAACGGTGGATTCAGGGGTGATTCTCGTCTGAAATTTTCAAAAATTTAAGGCATCCTCTTCCGAAAATTTGAAATTGGGTTATCAGTTTCGCATAGTTGCCAACTTGTATGGTTTTCCACGTGAAAAAACAATTGCGGAGACATGCAAATTTCGTGAAAACATTGCCAAAAAAGTGCACATTTCATCAATATTTCGTGAAAAAACAATGATTTCTTCAATGTTTTTGTCCACGAACTTGTCAAAAGATTGTTAAAAATGAAAAACACGAATTTCCTGTGCGAATCCCAGTTAAAACGGCAATTTCACCAAATATCGCAGATAAAATGCTATTTTCGTTAAAAGATCGCGGGAAAAAACACTGTTTTCTGTAAAAGATCGCTTACAAATATTTAGTCAAAAAGTCAATTAAAAAAAAAAAACAAAAAAAAAACACTGATTTTATCAAAAGATTACGGAAAAAACGCCGATTTCGTCAAAAGATCGTGGGAATAAAGTGCCGTTTTCCAGAAAAGATCGTGTAAAAATGCAAATTTTGCCTAAAAATTGTCAAAAAAATGTCAATTTCAAAAAAAAAAAAAAAAAAAAAACCACGGAAAAACTGCCGATTTCGTCAAAAGATCGCAGAAAAACTGCCAATTTGGACAAAAGATCTCGGTAAATCGCCAATTTTGCTAAAATATCACAGATAAATTGCTGATTTCGCCTGAAGATCGCGGGGAAGCACCGATTTCGTCTGAAGATCGCAGATATCCC
This sequence comes from Maratus speculifer, assembly GCA_964019185.1. Classification (NCBI taxonomy): domain Eukaryota; kingdom Metazoa; phylum Arthropoda; class Arachnida; order Araneae; family Salticidae; genus Maratus; species Maratus speculifer. Next base: position 155,611,592 of record OZ025301.1, on the reverse strand, counting down.
CCCCCCCCTCTCGTGGTGGGTAGCTCGCAGAATCTCTGTGGAATTGGGGCTATGCAAGTGCATACCACATAAATAACAATAAAAGTGATAAATCCTTAAAATTTTTTGGACTCCTTAGATTTTTTATGTACTCCTTGGATTTTTTCTTCCGAATTCTGTATGAACCCTGGTATGTTACAATAAAAAAGCTGTTTTCATTTTGCATTTATCTTCATGTTCAACTGATCAAAAGTAAAAATTTTTCATTTTCAACTTTCATGTTAACGACTGTAAAAGAACAGCAGTACGGTTTAGCTTCTTTCTTCCCATTATAAATTATTTCGCAATTGCAATTGTTAATTTAATCTACAATCATGCCTTTAAAATTATTTACATCAACCTTCGAATTGCTAAGTTAAGGAACATACTAACACTGAATTACTGATATTTATTTATTTATTTATTCTATAGGTTGATCCTTCAAAAGGTATTTCACTGAGATTTCCTCGTTTTATTAGAATTCGTGAAGATAAATCTGTAGAGGATGCCACAGATTCTTCGCAGGTATATATTTTATGTAATAAAAAATGCTTCAAAAACTGTTATTAATTTTGAATTAACTTTATTAAGAATGAACTTTTCCCAAAAATGTGCTATGTGGTTTGTATGTAAGAATAAAATTGCCCTTTGTCACTTAGGGCATTCTTATTTATAATAATTACAGTATTATAAATTTTTTATTTTATTTTGTTAATGTTTTATTTATTTTTCCTAAATTTTGTTGATCTATGTATGTTTTGCTTCAAATAAAAGATTATCACATACATGGACATATGCAATCACCATTTTTTAATAATTACAATTAGCTTGTTGCAATAGTTTTTGTTTTTGAAAACATATTTTTTACTAGGCACATTATAAATTCCAAATATGTTATTATTAGGCCTGAACCTTAAGTTGTTTTAAAACATCTTCTTCATTTCACACAAAAAAGAAAAGTGACGCCTTTTAAATAATAATTGAATCAAAGATATAAAAATAAAAAATTGTAATGCTTATGGTGTTTATTAAAAGAAGTGAAAAATTAATGTATTTAGACATTTATTTCTCTTGGTTCAGAGATCTTTATTTACTTAATACTTTATAATATTAGGCTATCTGAAAAAAGTATAATTTTCCAGTAAATTAGAAAAAAAAGTCATCAGAGAAATCTAGATTATCACTTACTCAGTCAGAATGCAATGTCAAAATGGTGTTTTTCGCTTAGCCAAGCACTAGTGTTATATATACATATATGTGGATATAACACTCACGCCTGTTTAATTTAAAGATACCATCAAAGTTTGTCAAATCAACTTGCATTTTATCTTACTGGGAAGTATCTGTGATTATATCAAAGTCTTTAAAAACATTTTACTGTCAAATGCTTGTTGCAATAGTTTTTGTTTTTAAAAACATATTTTTTACCAGGCACATCATAAATGGGTGGTTTTCAAATGTATTGCCGTATTAGGTGAAACAAAATTTGAAAAAATAATTTGGTTTAAATGTAAAAATTTACTCAGGTATGGGTTGCTTATAGTTTACAACATTCTAAGCAGTAGATTATTTGCGAGTTTTTTTATTTATATTTCAGAAATTTCAAGAAATGTCTTGCCCAGTCACTATTTTTCTCATAAGTGTGACCTCTATAAAACATTGATTTTTTTGTATCAATAATTGTTTAAAAAATTGCTTAAGGTTCTTACATATGTATTAATAAATCAAAAGTGTATTAGTATTTATTTATTTCATAAATTTAAAGCATTTTAATAGCTGTTTATGCCATGAGTGTTACTTTGCTTCTTAAATAAAGGGTATAACTTCTGATTAAAAACAAATTTAATTAAAAATTAATTATTTTCATTGCAGTTATAATAAAGAATTAGAAAGTTCTAATAGACAAAACAATTAATTTATGTGAAGTAACAAATGCATTAATAAAATTCTGATTCTTAGTTACGGTAACGTTCATGAAAAGTGGTAACACTCATGACAAGCGATAAGACTCATCTTGCAGCAAACAGCTTTTTTGTAATAATATATATAAAAAAAAAGATTTTTAAAAGTTTAAACTATGATTTGTGTAAAATAGATAGTCCTTGGAAAATTATTTAATAAGAATTAAAATTTGAATCTTAAATAGCACTTACAAAACACGTGTGCAGACATGAAAATCCTGTTACAATTTTTAAATAATTATAAATATATATAATATGACAAAATATATCCCTGAATATTGAATCTATTATAATCATAATTTAAATCTAACACATGATTTATAGTTTTAGAATTACTTAACTTCTTTTCTCATGAGTGTTACTTTTTCCAAGTAACACTCATGTAAGGTAACACTCATGTACGGTAACACTCATGACATTTATTAAGGCATTCTTCACTAAAATAAATTCTATCTGTTTTATTGAAATTTTAGTTGGGCCTATCGATTCCTGAACAAAAAATACAGCATTTCCTAACTTAACATTTTTATACATTAAAAAATAATAATAAATAAATGGGTAACACTCCTGTAAGAAAATAAAAATACTCACCATGTTGAAATGAACATTCTGATAAATAGCAATTATAGAACAAAATTATCGCGTTCTAAATAAGCGCATTGTAAAGAAGAAACAACATTGTTTTCTCACTACCGTTGCCAACTGCAATATACAAATATTTTGAAAACAAATAATATTAACTTGCCTAAAGTAACACTCATGTTCTGCATATGCGGACACAAAATACATTTAAATTTTTAACTCTTAGATACTAATTTTAAATATATAAACTATCTATTTGTTTAATTAACACAGGATATTTTACTTTTAATCCATATATAAAAAATTTAAAATGTTTGGAAGCATAAAAAAAGATTGAAATTTTACGAGTTTTTTATTTAGGACAAGTAAATTCCCATTACTTGCTAACTAAAGTACAAAAAAAAAGTTCACTATTTCACAACTCTGAAAAAATCTAATGAATGCATTGAATTAAGCATAAAAAGATGAGCTACTACCTGATTTTAGAATATCAAAAAATAAATTTATTAATATGAAATTTAGATTTAAACATCAGGACATCAAACTGGCAATTCATGTGAAATTCACCCAAATTCCAAATATGTTATTATTAGGCCTGAACCTTAAGTTGTTTTAATGCTGGCATTAAGCAGAAAAAATTATTTATTTATTAGATTTGAAACAAGATACAGATTCATAACTAACATAAGAATTCTGATGTATCTATCACATGTTTGGCAATCTGTTATTAAATCAAGCAGTATTCAGTTTGAATAAACATTGCAAGCCTCAATTTTCTGAGGAGAGGGTCTGAGGCTTGTCACCGAATTGGATGAACTTTTGTGTATCGATAGAGTATAGTTAGTATATAAATATGTGAAGCCATAAAGTGCAATTTCCTGGAGGTCTTGAGAAAATAAGCCTTAAACAGGCATAAAAGAATTCCTCCCAAAGGAAGAATGCCACCTTTTTTTAAAGCAATTTTGGACATTCTCTAGATTAATGCAAAAATGCAAAGAAAATTTCAGAAGGATAATGGGCGGGGGGGGGGGGGGGGGGGGGCAGGAAAATTTAGTAATCTGACATTTGCTTACACAAACCCTTGTAGTTTGTTCTTGAACTGTTGTGCAAAAGAGACAAACTAAAAAGGGAGCTTATATCATATAAACATCTGAAGCTAGTGAAGTTTCTCAAAGTATCTTTCAAGAGTGATTTTTTATTTATTTTAAAAATTCAAAGTGAAAGGAAATTTCTTTTTGAAATAAAATATTTTGTACTATTATTTATACAATACTTTTAGTTAATTTCTGTAATCTTTTTTACAATGTATTTTTGATTCAAAGATCAATTTAGCAGAAAGATTGTTTTCTTTTGAATAAAAAAGGGGAAGGGGTAGTATTAATAGCTGTAAACCATTCAGAATGATATTTCTTTTGGTAAATTAACCACTGCACTTCACATAAGTTGATCAGATATATTTGGATTTATATCTTTAGCATTGTTAGTACTTTTTAAATTAAAAAGCAATCATACATACAGTTGTCTTTAGTTTTGTTATGTAACTAGTTGTTAAATTGACGCTTAAATTATAAGAGTTTGGCATCATTCTATAGATGGAAAAAATTTTCCACCTTTTTTCTCATTTCCCGTTTTCATGCCTGCTTAAAGTTGATGCTACAGTTTATAATCTGATAAATTTCCTTCAGCAGCAAGCACCTTGGCCTATACGGTAGTGCGCTGGCTTTTTTCTACCCAAAATCCAACCTCGCTCGGACTTTTTATTTCTGGAACGAAAATTATCATCAATTATTTTCATACCGCAGTTGAAAAAATGTGCGTAATAAGTGAAATTTACGAAAAGTATAAATTAATTTTTTGAACTATATAAATGCATTTTTAACTATAAAATTTTGTACATTTAAATATTTTATACTTTTTAATAGTAGTTCAATTTATTTGTCTATAGACCACAAATTTTTTGTTGTTGTTTAAAACTGTTTACAGTTATTTCTATGACTAATCTAATTATCACATAGAAATAAATTAAAAATAGTGATATAAATGTGTGAATAATCATATTTTGTTTCATTATGATAATATTTCAAATACTTAATGTTTTTCTTAATATTACTTTTTTGAATTTCGGATCTATGTGTTTGTAAATATTGCCTATTTAATAACTATTTTCAGCAATTCAATATCTTTTTATAACTTAAAAATAAATAAATAAATAAATTAAATTAAAAAAATACATAAACAATTACTATAAGCTTAAGAATCTAAGATTTAAAAAATTCAAAAGTTAAAAAGCTATTTGTTAAAAAGCGATACATTTATACATTAGTACTATAATCGAAAAATTACAATTCAAAAAATGAAGCAGCATGTTATATTTTAACTTATTTTAATTAATTTCACTGTGAAAAATAGTAGCTTAATAACATAAATCATAGTAAATAAATTTTATGGTCTATAATAAAGTTAATAGACTTTTTTAGGTTCATCATTATTATTGCTATTTTTTTTTTTTTTCAAAAAAAAAAAAAAAAAAAAAAAAAGAAAAAAGGGGGGAAAAAGTGACGCCAAATTTTCGACTTTTTATTTCTATTTTTATGAATGAATGTTTTACAATTTTTTTTAAATGCATCAATTTGTACAATTTGGCTAATAGTTTAGCTATTTGTATTTGACGAAATTGGTCGATGGGATAACCAAGTAGTACCCATTTTACTTACCCATCATACGTAGTATAGGGTAAGTCTTGCAATCGTTTTGAAAATTGAACATTTTTTTTTGAGGGATTTACATGTTTCAGATACTGGATATTTCGAAAAACATATTTTTAGAAAAAAAAATTCTGCCATCTGTCTGTCTGTGTGTCTGTAAATGCTCTATTTTCTGAACTAGAGGCTTGAAATTTTGTATGTACTTAGGATGTAAGAATGTGACGAAGCTTATTTAATATCAGCAACCTCGATTATCCGGAATTATTTTTTTTCGGACTCTCAAAAAATTCATTCTGATGAAAGGTATATAAAAATTTTCGATTTTTTTTTTATTTTAAGGAATGAACTATAAAGGCAATAAAATAACAAAAATTTTGCATTAAGAACAAAGTTAATCAGATTATTCGTTGCTAAAATATTCGTAATCCTGTTTTACACATTCTTCGATTTTTTTCTGACCCTGTATTTCCTTCAAATTTCAATTCAAAGATATATTTTAATTGGAAATGTGCCGCTTAATCCGACTCAGTAAACTGTTAATTAATATGATTATTATTTTTGGAGTTATAAGGATGTTTCTTTTACGCAAATCGGTACTACTTGTTTACTTTGGTGTAATTTATCGAAATTTGTTCATCAGCAATTCATTAATAGGCTTGCTATGTATATTCAAAATATTTAAATGTATGTTTAAATTTTGTTTTGGAATTGCAATGCATTTTATAAATCGTTAACACATTTTATTTTCATGTGTTATATTATGCATATCTATGATTGGTAAGTATTGCAGTTATTCGATTGGACCCTGTATTTCCTTCAAATTTTAATTCAAAGATATATTTTAATTGGAAATGTGCCGCTTAATCCGACTCAGTAAACTGTTAGTTAATATGATTATTATTTTTGGAGTTATAAGGATGTTTCTTTTACGCAAATCGGTACTACTTGTGTACTTTGGTGTTTTATATAATTTATCGAAATTTGTTCATCAGCAATTCATTAATAGGCTTGCTATGTATATTCAAAATATTTAAATTTATGTTTAAATTTTGTTTTGGAATTGAAATGCATTTTATAAATTGTTAACACATTTTATTTTCATGTGTTATATTATGCATATCTATGATTGGTAAATATTACGGTGCCCCCCCCCCCCCCCCCCATTCAACGACTAGTTAGAAGACAAGATGGAAAATGTAAAAAATCTCTAAAAAAGAGCTTTTAATAGAAATTTTTTTTAAAAAAATGTCAAATTTTGCATTAAAAAAATAGATATTTATGCCAGTCTTTTATCATAAATAAAAAATTCTAAGGAAATTCTTACTTACTTGGCTGAATTTACATTTCTAAAATTAAAATGTGCCAAAACATAAACTAGCGTTTTTGCTTAGCAAAGATTCAAAAATAATAGATACTACTTGATTATCCTGTCAACCATTTTCCCAAATTATACAAATCGCCAAATATTAGCCAAATTAAACAAATTGATGTAATTTTTATTTTAAATAACGAAAGAACGAATAAATTAATAAACCATTAATAAGAATACAAATAAAACTTCATATTAAAAATCACTTGATGGCATAACGAACATGTAATACGAGTTTCCCTCGGGACCAGCTAAAATGGTCACTATATAGAGGTGGTCACTTTATGAAGTGTCTTTGAGAATGGCACATTAAATTTTTTTTTGTGATGTCAAAAAATAAAACAAACTAAAAGAAACATAGGAAAAGTGCACTATATTAAGTAACGAATTGATTAATTAACAAATATAATTATTGAATTACTAATTTAAAATATACTATATAGAAGATAATTAACTTAAAATTTATCTTCCTTTTGAATTCAATTGAAGATTTACGGTTTATACATTTTACATTAGATTCCTTTTTTTCCATATTTTAAACAGAAAAATAACTGTAATAAACATAATAGTTTGAAAAAACCACCAAAGCAATAAGAAAACTAAAAGTTTCTATACATCTAAAATTTAATGTTAAATGTTACAAATCTTGCAAGCAGTATCAGAGCAATGAAAGAGCTTGTACAATTTTATTATTAAAATTTCTGAGAACGTATGTAAAAAAGCCCCTTTTAAAAAAACCTGAACAGTTGCCATTTCACTTCCTCATATAAACATACAACTAACATGATTTAGTTAGCAAATCGGTAGCAGGCACAAGCATTTCTATTCTAGGATCTGATAATATATGTGGCAGATATTCCTCATTCTTTTCTCACTTTGGAGGAAAAATGGGAAGGGAAGGTCACCTCGATAAGGTGTAAACATCTTTAAATTAAAGGACAAATTGATCATTTTGCAGGGGCTCATTATAGGAGATAAATTCCTATGAAATTATCATTAGATTCAGATGAAAATAAAAATTTTGGAAAATAGTCACTTTAGGGTTTTAGTTTAGAAATTTTCGGTATGCAAAAAAATGGATGGTCACATTTTACAGGTTCAAATAACATTGACAATGACAGGCTATGTGTTCACTTTATACTATAGACAGGTGGTCACATTACCAAACAATTCTCTTATTATTTTACATGAGTATGATTAAAAATTTGCCAAAGTGGTCACTTTAGCCAGGTGGACACTTTACCAAGGTGGTCACTTTAACAGGTTCCACTGTATTTTTACATGGCCATCCACTTTATACCAATATTTTATGTGTGATTAAAAGCTGTTTCTCATGATTGGATTTATTATTGCTTTTACAAATGGGTGAATGAATACTTCTTTTCCTTTTCAGCATTCAACATTAAATTTTTGTTGACAACTTTATTGCTTTTTATTTATTTATAATTATAATCAATAAATTAATCTTAAAAATTTTATAACCATGGCCATATGGTGGTTGTGGAATTATATTTTGGTAACTGCAATTAATATTTAATTTAATATTTTTATTAATATTTAATTTAAATCAATAGCTCAACTAATTTTAACATTAGTTTTTAACCTATAAATCCACTTTTATCTAACAGTATGTTTTGAAAATGACTCGAATAAATTTGAAAATGTAAGCAGTGAAATGAACCTATTGTTTTAAAGTTTAATTTACACTTTTTAGCAATTAAAGTTGGTATATTAATTTAAATATTTTTAAATTAAGTCACATATTACGTTTAAAATCCAAATTTAATACTGTCTATGTGGTTTTATTATTATTATGGCATATATTTTTATTTTGCAATTGAGAGTATTTTGCTGATACTGATTCACAAATTATGAAAGTTTTGAGGTTAAAATTAAAGGTATGTAATCTGTGTTTCACAATGTTTTAATCACAGTTTAATCATGGTATAATGATAAAAGATTATGCTATATATGCATGATGGTTAGAGTTTTAAATTCTGAGTTTGAATTTGGCAAATTTTTTGTAAACGTAGTAGGGTGGGAGGACTTATTCAAGTTGATTCATTTCATGCTCAAAGAATTCAAAGGCACAATTTTAACTTAGCATTGTGGGTTATTTAATAACAAAAACAACTTGTAATACAATAAATTTGGTTTATTTGAATTATGATTTTTCTTATTTTGTATTTTCTTTTTTTCGTATATAGATTGCAGATATGTATCGAAATCAGCAACAGATACAGAATACCTCTAATAGTAACCAGAATATTGAAGAAGATTTTTATTAAGTTCTGTTTGTTCCTTGTATATACATAATTATCATCCTATCTTTTGGTCAACTGTAAATGTTTTAAATTTTATTAAATGAATTGACTTTTTTAAATTTATGTCCTTATTGAGTGCCATTTTATTCATAATATTAAATGTAACAGATCATTTTATCTCGTTTCTGTATACTAGCTATGTCAAAATCGTTCATTGATGTTGGACAAATTAAGAATTATATAACAATACAATGCAAAGTCACAGGCCACATAAAAAAATAACTAATATTATTACTATTATTCAAAAAAAAAAAAAAAAAGTGTATGTACAAAACACAACCATTCACGTATTCACACAAAGGTATTGTTTATAGTTTATTTTGCCTTATTTTTTGAAAAAATATTCGAAATTGCATTTATTTAAAAAATAAGTTGACATGCTTATGTGCTAATCTTAAGAGCCCACAATAGTCACAGGAAAAGTACACAAAAAGACCCGGATGACCATGTAAAGTCTATGGGAGCGTTCTTTTCTATTATCTCGTTCAAATTTTAATATTTTGACATGATTTTTTTTGCATAAAATAGTTCAGGACGATCCACAACCGGGCTAGTTTTTACTTTTTCGATTTTGGTTTTAGATTTTTTTTAAAAAATTACTTTAATTTTCAAAACCGGTTTAAACCGGTTTTGAAACTGAAACTATCATAATATAAAAAATATATAACCAAAATCGAAAAAGTGAAAACTAGCCCTGTTGTGGATCGTCCTGAACTATTTTATGCAAAAAAAATCATGTCAAAATATTAAAATTTGAACGAGATATTAGAAAAGAACGCTCCCATAGACTTTACATGGTCATCCGGGTCTTTTTCTGTAATTTTCCTGTGACTATTGTGGGCTCTTAAAATTTATTTATAAAATTCTGTCTTGTATCTATATGCTAAACATTTTACTTAATACATAATTTAAATATATTTTTTAGTTCAAAATAGGTTTATTTGACTTGAAAAATAACCAAAAGTATGGCAGATGTGCACATATGTCACACAAAAGTATATCATCGAATACAGCTAAAATATATCTAATTGTACAGTATACTTTTAAAAACTAGTCGATTGATAATTAATTATAAAAATTTTCAAATCCCATATCCATTGATTTTTGCTGTAATATGGAGTCACTCTGAATTTTAACTATCTTTAGTAATAACCATGGGTGCAAGTTTTTCGTCTACAGGACGAAATTACATCTTTTAAAAGTTCCCCTGGACGGAAGCGGGACGGAAAATTCTCTGATGGCGAAAAATAATCGCGGAAATGACGCATTTTTTGCCAATAGATCGCAAAAAAAGACACGATTTTTCGTCAAAAGATTATGAATAAAACGTGATTTTTGTCAAATGATCACGGAAAAATGCATTATGTCTATCAAAAGATCGCAGATAAAAGCACAGATAAAATATGCTTTTAAAATGAAATTAAAAACTACTATTATAAATGTTATATGATGTAATTAAACTGTGTTATATACTTAACTAAGGCTTTTTAAGTGCAATATTTTTATATTTCCCTAAAGTTTAAGAATGATTAGAGTTTAAGATTAGCTGTTTTGCTAATTAACCTGTCATTTATAAAGGGGGATTTTTCGAACAGCATTTGCTGCATGTATTGAAAATGTTGTGAAACTTTTCTTTGCACTTGCCTTGATTTATGATAATTTTTAATAATTTCTGTAGAACTGTAGTGACTGTTAGCCAGTTAAGTGTAAGACTTCTGAGTTTTGGTTATTTTTTTTTATAGCTGGTGTTTAATTTTCCAGAAATTATTTGGACTGTACAGAATAGTTACACATTTTTGTCTGGGTGATATAGAAGTTAGATTAAGTTAAATATTTCCTTGTAAGTTGTGAAGAAATACAGTTTAATTTGTAAGGTGTACTTCAGGGGGTGGATTTGCTTTTCGAGGTCTACTTCATAGGAAAAGTCACTTTAAATGGAGAGTGCCTGATTATAACTAATAGTGATTGAAACTCTTTGACAGTTTTTTTTAGCTGCTTCCTTTGGTGCTGGGATTACTCAAGTATAGTTGTGTATTTGTATCTGAACCTTTCTTTGGCCTGCAAGTTGGCCTTAATTATTCCAGTAACTGTGGCAAGCAATAAAAGAAGTTTTAGCAGGTTAAAGTTAGTTAAAAATTACTTACGTACTACCATGTCGGAAGAGCAACTGGACAAACTAATGCTATTAAGGCGCAACACTAGGCACAGAAAAAGACCCGGATGATAATGCTAAATCTATGGGAGCGTTATTTTCAAATATCTCGCTCAAATTTTAATATTTTTAAATGATTTTTTTCCATAGGATAGCTGAGGGCGATCCACAACCGGCCTAGTTTTTATTTTTTCAGCTTTGATTTCAGATTTTTTTTTTTTTTTTAATTACTTTAACTTTGAAAACCGGTTCTGAAATTGAAACTATCATAATATAAAATATATATATACAAAATCGAAAAAGCAAAAACTAAGGCGATTGTAGATCGTTCTCAGCTATCCTATGCAAAAAAAATCATGTCAAAATATTAAAATTTGAGCGAGATATTTGAAATGAACGTCCCCACAGACTTTACATTATCATCCAGGTCTTTTTCTGTGCCTAGTGTGGAGCCTTAACCTGTGAAGCAGACATAACTGACATGTTGAATTTAAATAGTGTAGCTGGAAAATATGCTATTCTGAAGGAAAGGCAGGTTAAATTTGTAGAAGGATAAATTTTAGTTTCTTATACTAATATATATCTTATTTTTAGCCAGCAAGATTTGTCTTTTTATGCATTTTAAAATTTATACATTACATAACACATTATCACATTACACAACAGCATGGGTTTTTATTTATAGAAACATAAATTCCGAAGTACTTCAACATTCTTAAATTGTTACTTTTGAGAACTGGTTAATGCACGGTACATCCGTACACATTTCCTTTTAAATCATAAGCAGAATCCTAATTAATAACAGAATTCTCAACTCTAATTATATACCAAAATAATTAAAAGAAATTACACATACTGAATAATAGCATTTAATTTTGACTGTAATTAAGGAGGATGTAGTGGTTTGTAGGAGAAAGTAGGTGAAAACTTAAGACTTTTAGTGATTTTTATAAATTCACAGCATTGTAGAACCGTTGACTCCGTCGCTGAGAGGTGGGGTGGGGGGCGGCCATCAGAAAGCCTTTTTCACCCCCGATCTTGCAGTCAGCAAAATTCAGTTCACACACCCCCACTGAAACAGCCTTCGGCACGCCCCTGATTGTTGTAATTTTCACGGCACATTTAACCATTATTTTTACAGCTGTGTTATAACTTCATTTTGTTGTAATTTTTAATGTCCTTTTAGCCATTATTAATTTCTTCTATCTTCAATAGAAGAAAGTATTGTAATTGAAATTTTTTCGACGGATTTATACGTTTTAAGGGTCAGAGATTAAAAAAAAACTGTTTTTACAAAATGTCTGTCTGTTCGTGTGTCTGTTTGTATGTCGCCATTCTACCATCAAAAAGTTATGAAGTTATGCATAGAAATGAACCAAATTTTTTGTGAATGTTTCTGGCTGTGGCAAGCAGGTCCTCCTTCAGTTTTGAAATATTCCGCCAGAAGGGGGTGCTGCAATCGCGATTTTTGTGCCATTTTCAATATTTTACCGGCCAAAAGTATATGAAGTTATGTATCGAATTGAACCAAATTTTTTGTGTAGGTGTATGGCTAGTTGGTCCTCCCTGAATTTGAAAAAAATCAGTCGGATGGGGGCACTGCAATCGCAATTTTTGTGCCATTTTCAATATTGTACCGACGAAAAGTATATGACTTTATACAACGAATTGAACCAAATTTTTTGTGTAAGTGTATGGCTATGGCTAGTTGGTCCTCCATGAATTTGAAAAAAATCCGCCTGAAGGGGGTGCTGCAATAGCCAATTTTATGCCATTTTCAATATTGCACCACCTAAAAGTGTATGAAGTTAGTCCTAGAACTAAAATTTTTGTATGTAATTATTTTTTGGTAAGGCAAATAGGTCCTCCCTGAATAAAAAAAAAAGAAAAAGAAAATCTGCCTATCATTCTATTGTTCATCGGCTTGTCTAGAGACGGAAATTCGTTTTTACTCCAATTAATTGATTGAAGCAGAAATTTAAGATGAAAACCAAAGTTCGTATGATATTGAATTAAAATTATTAAAACTTTAAAATGAGTAACTATTTTTTAAAAATATTGAAATGTACGTATGAGATAGAAGAAAGTTTTTGGATTAACACATCCAACTAGTTTTTTACATCTGTGATGTATTTTAATTCTACAACACAACCTTAAATTTAAATGCATTTTTAGCCATTTTTGTAAAGTTAAATCATAGTTTTGTTTTACAGCACCAACCGTATATTTTAATGCATGTCAAACTCTCTTTTTTACAACTGAGTCGTATTTTTGTTTTACAATTAAAATTACTATTAATTTTAAAACATTTTTCACTACTGTTACAGCAATGTTGTGTTTACAATAATCAGGGTCGTAACCAGTGAGTCATGCCAGGGGGGGGGCTCTGAAATTTTTCTGGGGGGCTAACATCTTTTAACAATTTATATATTGAGCTAACTAAATATAGCAAAAACTGATAAAATGGACGTGCCCATAGAGGAACCCGTCTAAAGTGAAATCTCTCAATAACGGAACTTTTTTATATTTAAATTATTAAATGCAAAATACTTCATGATAATCGGAAAATAAATAAATATTCTTCTTTTTTATAAAAAATAAAACCTTTTTCCAAAACTATTGCAAAGTAAAAAATATTATTTTTTCATAATAATTAATAAGTAATTAAATTAAGAGCATGCGTATTATTATATATATTTTTATGTACTTTAATTTTACTTTTTAGTGTCTAGTGTCCTAAAATTAATCCGGTCATTTGAAAAAAAAAAAAAAAAACAGACATAAACATTTATTTTTGAAACATGTGAACAACTTTCGTTAAATGTAAGGTGACTGTTTATTATTAAGTGTTTTCCCGTTTCAATTGATCTTAAAAAATACCTTTCATTCACTCAATAACGAGAATATTCATGATGCATTAAAGAAATGATTTTCTTTCCATTTGTTTTAAAATTTTATTTTCTTACATTCAAACGCCAAAGAATTGAATATTGTTTTCCGTTTTCTTATTAATGCCATATATCATGAGTTATAGCCATTTATTACTCAACGACTAGTATTTCGTCATTAAATGCCATAAAAATCAACTGACATCAAATCTGCCATCATATTCTGCCATCAAATTATTTTCAGGGGTGTAGTAAAAATAGCAAAGAGCAGCAGAGGCTATAAGCAGAGGGTACATGCTCGAGGCAAAGGGTATACCCTAGAGTGTGTATACTTATAGCTTTCTTGAGAAACAGAGGGTATACGCTGTTCCTTTTAAAAAAAATCCAGGAGGTATACGACGTACACCGCCGTATACCCTCCACTACATCCCTGATTATTTTTCTTTTACAGAAAAACGTAAAATGCTGTTTGATTTCTTAATGTCTAAATACTTGCAAATATCTTTCTAAATTAAATTTTTTCACAAATATGTCAAAAAGTAGCTTTTTTAGATTGAAAAACAAGCTTATAAAACAGAATTACACATTTTTATTCTTTAAGATAGAATAACCATATGTGCTAATTTTATACCTTTATCAATAAAAATTATTCTGAAAATGTGTTAAAATGTAAGATTTACACTTGAAAATGAATTTAATGCACTATACACCAAATAACCGAAGATATTTTTGTCATAATCTTATAACAAACTTAACCTTAATCATGTTTTTTTATTTAATTTTTTTAAAGTTATATGACAAATCGGAAAAAAAAATGTTTTCATTGAACACAAGAAAAAAATTGACAAAAAGTCAAAAACCAAAAAAAAAAAAAAAATACCCTTCTCTTACTTTCCTAATATATTCCTAGTGAAAAAACGCCGTAAATACTGGTAACAATTAATAAATCAAGTAAAACACTTTGTAAAATCACCATAAAATTAAAATAAAGTAAAATGCATTTCGAGCTACAACAATAACAACAATGGACTCTGTGCCGTTATTGGTTTAACTGATGACGAGCTGTTATTGTTGTAGCTCGAAACGCGTCCTACTTTATTTTCATTTTATGGTGATTTTACAAGTGTTTTACTTGATTTAATATATTCCTGCCAACCTCTATAACACAAAACAATTACTGGCTTTCTAACAATTATTTTTCTTATTCCACGTGTATAAATTGTCATTTTTTTTTTCTAATTTTCAAACATTCTAGTAAAATCACCATTTGGTATTTCACCATTAACTAAATCCACTGACAAGTACGTATTGTCAACAGGCAAACCGTTTGAATTTAGAAATATAGGTTTTTAATGACTATGTTTTAGTCAAGACTTTTACCATTGCTTGACTAATTATCGGTCAACTTGAACAACATGTGTCCATTTACATTCATCCTGTGTAAGATACTTGGTTTGAAAATATAACGATGTACAAACACATGTGGTGGCCACTTAGTACATCTGGACTTAATTTTTTTCAGAGGAAAGAAATGTTCCTTTAAAATGCGTTTCGAGAATTGTATTGTACCGCTAGCAAGTTAACCGAAAAGAACTAATCCAATAGGGTTTCGAATACAAAATTTTTGGTGTATTCCCATTTCATTCAAGGCAATTACAAGATCTAAAAAAAATTCTTGCTGGTTTTTTTTTTAAGAGGAAAATTAAAATATGCATTTTGTTAAAAAAAATAGAAAGTAAAGAAATCATTAGAGGGAGCTCTAGAGGACGACAGTTGGGGCTCAGCCCCTCCTGCCCCCCGTCTGGTTACGGGCCTGGCAATAATTCAATGCGTTAATATTTGTAATTGCTTCTATCTTTAGAAGAAAAAAGTACTGGATTCGTGAAAATTTTCGAAATTCGATTTTTGACGAATTTACACGTTTTAGGGGTCAGAGAACCCGAAAAACATTTTTACAAAATGCTTGTCTGTGTGTATGAGAAAAAAAATTTGTGGGCGATCTATCTCATGAACTAGCACAAGGAATTTCACAAAATTTTAGATTCTGTTAAACTTTTATATAAACTAGATCTGATTAGTTTTTGGTGTATATCGCTCAACTGGTGACGCTGCTATGCTGCATTGTTCGCAATTTTCACAATTGCCATTTCTTTTAAGAACTAGTGCAAGGATTTTCATTAAACTTTAGATTTAGTTAATACTTGATCTAACGAACTTGATCGCCTCTTGACGAGTGGCGACTAGGATGGCGGTCGATGGCCAATAAATTATTTGAAATGCATGTGGAATCAAAGCTGATGAATATATTTTGCAAAAATTTCTTGAAAAAATAATCCAACTGAACACACTAAAAGCACATTACAAAAAATTGAAATATTGAAAATACAGCAAAGTCATTGAAATTTACTTGCATTCAGTAGAAAAAAAATGAAAAAATTAATTTTCTAATTAGATTTAATCAATGAAGAGATGCATATTTCCAAGAAAAAACTATTTTTTACTTAGCGATCGAAAATAGATTTTTTAACCGCCTCTTGGAAAGAAAAAATGCTTGAAAAAAAAAATATGTTTCTAGGTTTTTATGGAAAAATAACTAAATAAATCGTAAATATACAATTCCATTACGTTTTAATCAGAGGTGAATCTTGTCCGAAAATTTGAAATTGGGTTATCAGTTCCGTATAGTTGCCAACTTGTACGGTTTTGCGCGCGGAAAAAACAATCGCGGAGAAATGCAAATTTCGTGAAAGGATCGCCGAAAAACATTTCGTCAATGTTTTTGTCAACAAACTTTGTCAAAAGATCGTTGAAAAACGCGAATTTCCTATGCGGATCGCGTAAAAAACGGCAATTTCACCAAATATCGCAGATAAAACGCTGATTTAGTCTGAAGACCGCGGGAAAACGTCGATTTCGTTTAAAGATTGCGGATATAACACAGATTTAGTTAAAAGATCGCGGAAAAAAAGCGCCGTTTTTGATAAATGATCGCTTAAAAATATTTTGTCAAAAGATCATTGAAAAAAAAAGGCCGGTTTCATCAAAAGATCACAAAAAAAACGGCGATTTCATCAAAAGATCGCGTAAAAATGCAAATTTTGTCTAAAAATCGTCGAAAAAACACCGATTTCATAAAAAAAACCCCATGGGAAAACGTAGATTTCATTGAAAAATTGCAATAAATCGCCGATTTTGCTAAAATATCGCAGGTAAATCGCTGATTTTGTCTGGAGATCGCGGATACCCCCCCCCCCCCCCCGATTTCCGAAAATGCGATGTGAATTTCTGAAAAAAAAAAAAAAAAATTACCCAGAATCACCCCTGGTTTTAATAACATTATAAATCAATACTTGCTAACATATAATTAGTAACTTATAATTTTAGTTACATTCTTATAAACGTAATTCGGTCTAACTTCCAATGAGTTACAAGTAACTTTTATAGCAATTTACAAAAAAAAAAAAAAAAAAAAAAAAAAAATTGAATAAATTTGTAATTGATTGCAATTTAATTTAAATACATTTCATAGAATTTAATTTAGATTTACTTGTATTAAATTACGCGTTTAAAAAATTGTATTCTGTACAAACGTAATTGACATTTACTTGTAACACATTAGAATTAAATCTAAATTATATTTTTAAAGCTGTAATTAGAATTGCTAATAATCAATTACACGTTAAGTGGACTATACAATTAAAAATTTAATCGAAATTGTCTTGTAGTCAAATACAGGTTAATTGGATTGTATAATTAAAAACTAGTTGGATGTGTCAATCCCAAAACTTTCTTCTATCTCATAAGTACATTTTAATATTTAAAAAAAAAACCGTGGTAACCCCAAAGTTACCCACTATCGAATTTCCTCGAACATTTGATCTAGCCTAATGAGATTCTGGTATCCGAAAAGCCTAAAACGCAAAATTTAATTAATATTCTAAGAAAATGAGCTTAGTAGTGCCTCATGTTAGGTAATTTATACTAAAACCTAATAAGCATCTATTTATGTCAAGAACTAACAGAATCTGAAATTTGATGGAATTTCGTTCATTAGTTCTTGAGATATAGTTATAACAAAAAATTTGCAAAACGTAGCACAGCAACACCATATCTTGGACAATTTATGCCAAAGCGTAAAAAAGCGTCTAATTATGTTATGGTGTAAAAGAATCTGAAGTTTGATGAAATTCTGTGCATTAGTTCTTGAGATATAGCTAGTTTAAGTAAAACCGTGTAAAATATAGCACAGCAGCACCATCAGTTGAAGGATTTATAACAAAACGTAATCATAGTGTAATTATGTTGTATGTCATTTTGTAACAAAAACTGAAGTTTGATGAAATTCAGTGAGTTGGTTGTTGAGATATAGCTATCTGAAAAATCGTGCAAAATGCAGGATAACTGCACCACCTGTTGCAAAGTTAATGCCAAAATGTAATCAGCGTCTAATTATGTTATATATTCTAGTGTAACAGAATCTAAAATTTGATGAATTTCTCTGCATTAGTTCTTGAGATATAGCTATCGCAAAAATCGTGCAAAATGTAGCATAGCAGCGCCACCTATAGGGCAGTTCACACCAAAACCTTATCAGCGGCTATGTATCTCAAGGTATTGCGGAATCTGAAGTTTGGTGAAATTCTGTACATTAGTTCTTGAGGTATAGCTATCATGAAAAACGTGGAATAGCAGCGCCTCCTGCTGGCCAATTTACACCAAAACTTAATCAGCGTCTATGTATATCAAGGGATCACAGAATCTAAAGTTTGGTGAAATTCTGTGCATTAGTTCTTGAGATATAGCAATCTTGATAATCATGAAAAACGTAGTATAGCAGCGCCATCTGCTGGCCAATTTTCACCAAAAACCAATAGGCACTAATTCATATCAAGGTCTAACTGAATATAAAATTTTATTAAATTTCGAGCATTAGTTCTTGAGATAGAGCGCCCACAAATTTTTTGTCACATACAGACAGACAGACAGACGGACGGACAGACTCACAGACAGACATTTTCTAAAAATAGTCAAAACGTGTTCAGGACCTTCTAAAACGTATAAATCCGTCGAAAATCGGAAGTCGAAAATTTTCATGAATCCAATACTTACTTCTTGTAAAGATAGAAGAAAGTAATATAATCTGAATCATGTAGTAATCCAGTTAAAGTTAATTTAATTATATAATTAAGAATGTAATCTGAATCGTCTTGTAATTAAATACAAATTAATCCAATTAAATTTTAAAAGATAAAAGGAGAACTGATTTGTAATTCCATTACACGATAATCAAATTGTGTATTTCAAAAGCGTATTTGAAATTACTTTGTAATACATCACCTGCACTGTAAAAAAAAAAGGGTCGATCTTACTAAAAAAACTTTAGTGATTCTTGTAATTACTAAAAAATTTTTAGTAATCTTAGTCGGTTACAAAAAAATCTGTAAGAATTACTAGAAAAAAGTTAGCAACGAATAGAGTTAATCGTTTTATATTTTTAATAGCTCTTACTAAAACTCGGTGTGGCCTTGATAGCATAGTGGTTATAGTAACGGACTCCTGGCTAAAAGGTCCCGGGTTCGATACTTGCAGCCGCCAAATACGCCCCGAATGTATGTAGTGACTCGTTAATAAAGGGATTATGAAAATCCTCTCGGAGCAGGTAGGAATGTTTGGTGCTGCCATCTGTTGCGGTTTGCCGAAAATCTTCCGCTTCAGAAGTCTGGATGCAGCTCAAAGGAAGCTCCAGCCCTTCGGGCGCACGTAATGGTTATTAAAAATTATTTTGGAGCTATTACTAAAATTTGCTCTGTGGCTCATACTGAAAATTTTTAAGTTAGTTATACAAAAAATTCTTTTGTTTAGTTTACAAAAGAAATGCTTGTTTCGCTTGCAAAAAAAAGGTTGTAATGGTTACTAAAAAATTCTGTGGAATACAAATTTACTAACAGATATTAACAGATATATTGACAGATATCAATGTGCATTTATATATTCCTTTAAAATTATAAGGGGTAAATACCGGGTGTCCTAAAAATGACTGATGGATTTTAAAATTCAATAACTCGCAAACGGTGCCAGCTATTTAAAAAAAAATTGCAGGAGGGTTATGTAAAATGTCAGTTTTTTTTAAGTTCGAATTTAAAACAGTAGGTGGCGCTGACGGCGATTGAAGGCCAGGTCGACGCTTCACTCACAAGGAAGGTCTCCATTGGGGGCATACTCAGAATTTTTTGAAAAAAATACGAATTAAACTACTCATGTAGGTAATAAAGGATCAGTGAAAATTAGCGGCGGAATTACATTATTAGATATGTAAAAAAATAAAATAGTTTGGAATAATTGGCGTGAAAAGCTGAAAACGACGCGGGATTTGGCGAGCAGTGCATTTCCTCGCCAAAAGCAGACGATTTTAACGAATGTGAAAATTGATTTTAATTGATTTCACTGTTAAAATCTGCAGTATTTACTGCAACGTCACTCCACTCTTTTTATAGAATATCTCTCTTCTGACCAATGAGAATACTCCATAGCACGGTGAATTGATCGTGTCATACACTGTTAAAAATCTGCTGCATTTTGTTGCAACGCACTCCACTGCTTGTATATAATATCTCTATTCCAACCAATGAGAAAGCTCCATTTCACGGCCAAGTAACCGTTTTCTATACAAGCAAGGGAGTGCGTTGCAACAAAATGCAGCAGATTTTTAACAGTGTATTTTTCAATTTGGAACAATTTTAATCAATTTAAATTGTGTTTTAAATCATAAAATATATTAATTTCATTTTGTTATAAGTACATATAAACGTATATGACAAAATTACACTTAAAGTAAAAATGCAAAACTAAAATTACTTAAACTAAACTTATTTAAATAAATTGAACATAGAAAGTTTTTTTCTTTAAAAAGTATTCGAAGCGTAAAAGCGTATTTTTCAAAATTTCGTTTTTTTGCCAACAGGAGATAAATCGCCAAATAAACGAGTTTTTTATTTTTTTACGGACGTTATAAGGATGTTCCGCCAAAATTTTTTTAGAAACATATATAACTATATGAGAAGAACATTCTGTAATTTTTTCAGATTTTTCTGAGTATGCCCGTATGGAGACCTTCCTTGTCAGCACTGATCACCTGGCCTTCAATCGCCATCAGCGCCACCTATTGTTTTAAATTCGAACTAAAATAAAAAATTACGGTAAAAAAAAAAACTCCTGCTATTATACATAACCCTTCTGCAAAAAATTTTTAAATAGCTGTCCCCGTTTCCAAGTTATTGAATTTTAAAATCCATCAGTCATTTTTGGGACATCCGGTATAATGTTAAGATGAACATAAAAAGGGAATGCTTATATTCGTCCCAGTAATATACACACTGTAAAAAAAAAGTGTCGATCTACTAAAAAAACTTTAGTGATCCTTGTAATTACTAAAAATTTTTTAGTAATCTTAGTCGGTTACAAGAAAATCTGTAAGAATTACTAGAAAAAAGTTAGCAACGAATAGAGTTAATAATTTTATATTTTTAATAGCTATTACTAAAACTCATTTGGTGTGGCCTTGATAGCATAGTGGTTATAGTAACGGACTCCGGGCTAAAAGGTCCCGGGTTCGATACTGGCCACTGCCAAATACGCCCCGAATGTATGCAGTGTAAGTACTAGTTAATAAAGGGATTATGAATATCCTGACGGAGCAGTAGCTATGTATGGTGCTGCCATCTATTGCTGTTTTGCCGAAAATCTTCCGCTCCAGAAGTCTGAATGCAGCTCGAAGGAAGCTCCTGCCCTTCGAGCAGTGGCGCAGCCAGGGGGGTGGTTTTGGGGTTAAAACCCCTCCCAGAGCTAAAAAAGATCGCTATAATATCCGCTTATATGAATCAAAACCAAACTTAATATTTAAACGTTTTAGTGTACTTCGGAATCTGCCGTTTTGTTGAATCAAATTTCATTTATAAACTGATTCATTTAAACGTCAAAAATTCTACTTAAAATTGTGAAAGTGCATATCGTAATATATATATATTTTTTAGGATTAGTTAGGTAAAAATTGATTATTTGAACTAAATCACTTTTCTGAGACATATACTAAAAGAATGATGATTTCCTGCCAAACAGATACTCCTTGAGTTTAAGTATTATACATTGAATATTCTAATTAGTACTGATTCTATTAACCGGTGATTCAAATAACCGGCAAATACCTTTATCAGAAACTCAACCCCCCCCCCCCCCCCAGAACTGAATTCTGGCTGCGCCACTGCCTTCGAGTCCACGTAATGGTTATTAAAAATAATTTTGGAGCTATTACTAAAATTTGCTTGGTGGCTCATACTGAAAAGTTTTAAGTTAGTTATACAAAAAATTCTTTTGTTCAGTTTACAAAAGAAATGCTTGTTTCACTTGCAAAAAAAAGTTTGTAATGGTTACTAAAAAATTCTGTGGAGTACAAATTTACTAAGAAATTTTTAGTAACCTCTTGAATTTTTTTTACAGTGTGCTAATTAATTACACTGAGAGGAGATTATAATGTATTTTAATCAGCACTTTCATTACTTTGTAATTAGATTCTGCCCAACTCTGCCTTGCAGGGTCAACTTATTTTTTTCCGCACCGAACCGAGATTGGTATAATTCTTCCTAGTGATCACGGGCCTAAATTTTCAGTCCCAGTTTTGATCCTGTCCGTATGAAAATCATTGTCTTGACGTGACCTGGTCCATTCAATTATCAATAAACATTGACTTGGTCTAAAAATTTTTGAAAAAAAAAATGCATACCGTTTTAAATCGCCATTATTCATCGATTAAATACGTATTAAATTTTATTCTTTATAAAAAATAGTACATTTTTAAACTTATTAAAATATAGTAAAGTGTGTAAAAAAGAACCTGCGTATGGTGGAATCCTATCTTAACCTGAAAAATATGTTGATCCATGCAAAATGAATATACTAATAAGTAATAACGTAAGAAAAGAATACACAATACATTTACACCTGCGGAACTTGTCTATAACGCTTTTTTCCCCTATGCAATTCCATCTTAGAAAATTTTACTGTATAGCATTTTTCAGATTTGAAAGTCTCCAGTACATGGAATATGGATTAACTCATAGCCGGATTAAGGGGGGGCTGCAGCCCCGCGCCCCAACCAGTCAGGGGCCCTCAGCAGAGGCTTAAGTTGTACCAAAGTTTCGTTTAAAACAATTACAGGGGTGTAAGAGCTGCGCGAAATCGCCGTTTTTTTGCAACTTAACTTGAATTGCCATTTGAGGTCATTGCTGTCTGTATCTCCGAAAATTTCCAGGTTTAACAAAAGTGGCGATGAAAACGAAACGAAAAGGGTCGCGTAAAAAGGCGCGAATTTCGTCAAAAAAAGAACGGATTTAATCAAGATCGCGGAAAAGCGCAATTTCCTTCAAAAAGCCGTGGAAAAGCGTTAATTTCGTCAAAAGGTCGCGGAAAAAGCGCGAATTTTGTAAAAAGGTCACGAAAATAGCTCGAATTTTGTCAAACGGTCGCGGAAAAAATGCGAATTTTGTCAAAGGATGGCCCAAAAAACCGCGATTTTGGCAAAGAATCGTAAAAAAACGCGAATTTCATCAAAGGGAGGATGGTAAAATGCGATTTTCTTTAAAAGATCGCAGAAAAAGTGCAAATATAATCAAGAGTTCGCGGAAAAAGAGCAAAATTTGTCAAATCATCGGGGAAAAAACGCGAATTTCGACAGAGGACAGCGGAAAAACGCGAATTTCGTCAAAAGGTCGTGAAAAATACGCAAATTTTTGCGAAAGAATAGCGAAAAACAAAACGTGAATTTTGTCAAAGTGTGGCAGGAAAAGAGAGAATTTCTTGAAAAGTTCTTGGGGAAAAAGCGCAAATTTTGTCAAATGATCGCGAAAAAACGTGAGTTTTGACAAAGAATTTTGAGAAAGAACCGCGAAAAGAAAGTGCGAATTTTGAGGAAGAACCGCGAAAAGAAAGCGCGAATTTCGTCAAAAAGTGGCAGAAAAAGCACAAATTTCATAAAAAAATTGCGAGAAAAGCGCAAATTTAGTCAAAAGAACTAAAAGTTTCGCCGCCGAAAATAAGCGAATTTTGACAAAGAACCGAGAAAAAGCGCGAATTTCGTCAAAAAATTGCCGATAAAACGCGACTTTTGACAGAAATCCGCAAAAACACGAATTTCGGCAAAGGATGGCAGAATAAGCGCGAATTTCTTGAAAAGATCGCGGGAAAAGCACAAATTTAGTCAAAAGATCGCGGAAAAGAGCGAAGTTTGTCAAAGAGACGCGGAAAAAGTGTAAATTTCTACAGAGGATCGCTTGAAAAAAACGCGAATTTCGACAAAGAATCGCTGAAAAAACATGAATTTTGGCAGAGAATCGCTGAAAAAACGCGAATTTCGTCAAAGAGCGGCAGGAAAAACGCAAATTTCGGAAAAAGATCACAGGAAGAGCGCAAATTTTGTCAAAAGGTCGCGGAAAAAAGGCGAATTTAAAAACACCATTAAAGATAACAAAGAAAAAAAATGATTAACATTATACATATTCAAAATCTAAGATTTGTATTTTAGGATAAAACAAAACAAAACAAAGGTGTGTGTGTATTTGAGGAGGGGGTGACATTCAGTATCGTGGTAGGAGGCTTAAGATTTCCAATAGCGTAAGAGGGGGGGGGCAAAATTCCCAGTAGCCCCGGGTCCCAGAAGTGCTTAATCCGGCCCTGGATTAACCATATTAATGTTACTGAAACATTGACAAATAATAAATAGCGATTCATTTAAAAAATAAATATCGTATTAACTTCTATAAAAATGAAAACTATAAACATGACAATAAAAAGCTAAGATAAGTATTTTTGGCCAGAATGCCTCATATGAAACAAATGTTTAACAAAATCGACGTAAAAATCAATGATTTGTAGAAATTCTTTCGGGGCGGGACTGGATTTTAGCTAGTATACCGTGCTGTGTCGGACCAATAATTTTTTCGCTACAGGTCGGTCCGATATCAAGCAAAAGTTTTAACTTTCATACCGGGCTGGGCCCGGGTCTTGAAATTTCGGCCCGCGCAGACCTCTACCATCTAACGAACAGTACAGGGACCTCCGTTGCAAAAGATTGCTTCTACTATATAAATATGTATATATATATATCTGTGTGTGTGTGCGGGTGTATGGTTTAAGCGATTTTTAATGCTTTTTTAATGTTAGCAAAAGTAAATAAAATAACTGCACCCACTAAAAAATTAAAGTATATTTGATCTGGAAATAAAATTTATTTTAGAAAATGAGAAAAACAAAAACCATTAAAAACATCTTATCATTTTATTTTTTATTTTATTTTTATTTTTATTAATTTTTTGGAGGGGGCTATGTTATACAAAATAATTTTTTAGTATATTTATTCTTTTTATGAGTAATAATAGCTGTCAAAACTGTTTAAGAGCAGTTAGACAAAGGTTTATGTTTTATTGTATAAGTATCACTATCGATATCAAATAATCAGTGGATTTGATTTTTGGCCTTCGACTTACTATGTTAAAGATAATGGTTGTCATATACGTCATATACACTTTTGAAAAAATGTACTGAAAATGACGTCTTTGACTCTTCATATTATCGCTCTATAGCAGCAAGGCCTCCGTGGCGCAATCGGCTAGCGCGTTCGGCTGTTAACCGAAAGGTTGGTGGTTCGAGCCCACCCGGGGGCGAGTCATTGTTTTGTTAGTATTTGGTTAGATGTGCACTGTAAAAAAAATTCAAGAGGTTACTAAAAATTCTTTAGTAAATTTGTATTCCACAGAATTTTTCAGTAACCATTACAATTTTTTTTTTTTTTGCAAGCGAAACAAGCATTTCTTTTGTAAACTGAACAAAAGAATTTTTTGTATAACTAACTTAAAAATTTTCAGTATGAGCCACCAAGCAAATTTTAGTAATAGCTCCAAAATTATTTTTAATAACCATTACGTGGGCTCGAAGGGCAGGAGCTTCCTTCGAGCTGCATTCAGACTTCTGGAGCGGAAGATTTTCGGCAGAACAGCAATAGATGGCAGCACCATACATAGCTACTGCTCCGTCAGGATATTCATAATCCCTTTATTAACTAGTACTTACACTGTATACATTCGGGGCGTATTTGGCCAGTATCGAACCCGGGACCTTTTAGCCGGAGTCCGTTACTATAACCACTATGCTATCAAGGCCACACCAAATGAGTTTTAGTAATAGCTATTAAAAATATAAAATTATTAACTCTATTCGTTGCTAACTTTTTTCTAGTAATTCTTACAGATTTTCTTGTAACCGACTAAGATTACTAAAAATTTTTTAGTAATTACAAGGATCACTAAAGTTTTTTTAGTAGATCGACACTTTTTTTTTTTACAGTGTGTATATTACTGGGACGAATATAAGCATTCCCTTTTTATGTTCATCTTAACATTATACCGGATGTCCCAAAAATGACTGATGGATTTTAAAATTCAATAACTTGCAAATGGGGACAGCTATTTAAAAAATTTTTGCAGAAGGGTTATGTATAATAGCAGGAGTTTTTTTTACCGTAATTTTTTATTTTAGTTCGAATTTAAAACCATAGGTGGCGCTGATGGCGATTGAAGGCCAGGTGATCAGTGCTGAGTGAAGCATCGACCTGGCCTTCAATCGCCGTCAGCGCCACCTATTGTTTTAAATTCGAACTAAAAAAAAACTGACATTATACACAACCCTCCTGCAAATTTTTTTTTAAATAGCTGGCACCGTTTGCGAGTTATTGAATTTTAAAATCCATCAGTCATTTTTGGGACACCCGGTATTTACCCCTTATAATTTTAAAGGAATTTATAACTGCACATTGATATCTGTCAATAATTCTGTCGAATTCTATATGAATCCAATTGAAATTAATGCATTTGAAGTGCAATTAGCATGATATTTGTTGTTTTTACTCGTCTGAAAAGGTAATGTAAGGCGTTTTAAAATTTCGCCATTATCAGAAAAATTCTTAAGGGTGTTCTTAACTGCTCCACTTAACAAGCGCAAAATGTTTTGACACATTTACAAATTCATTTTTTAACAGAAAGTTATAAAGTTGGAATACCTGACTATGAAAGCGATTTTGAATCGAACTTATTTTTCCATTTTATGATAATTAAATTACCTATCCAGTTCTAAGCTATTTCGATCACGTGACCAGCCGTTTTTCTCCTGTTTTTCGACCGGTTTTTCTGCTTTCTTCGGGAAATGTGCTGAAAATCGTCAACATTAAAGGCTTGTTATGAAAGATCTATTGTATTTTTTAAAAAACTGAAAATTGAGTGCAATTAGACAGTTTCTGAATAAAAAGACCTGCTATTTTCATGCATTTCCGAACAAAAATAAATTAAAGCATATGTCACAAATGTTGCCCTTTTTGATTTAAGAAACCCTTAAATGAGTGTTACTTTTACCGTCTAATCAAATGATCTTTTTTTAGACGTTTTTAACTTGGCGAATAAAATAACTGGTGTGACGTGGTCTGTGAGACCGCTAGACAGAAAGATGAATACAAGTTGAATGTAGATTCTGCCATTGCAAAATTCAGTTTCGCCTCCGATTAGAAAAAAAAAACTAATTTCATTTTCACTATGACATTATTTTTACTAACTGAAGTCATCTGAAATTAAAATCTCAATCTCAGTGCCCATATTGAAAAGAAATATTGAAATGTAATATCGGGTACTAGGTTATCCCGACGACCAAAAAATTATCGCCAAACTATAAGATTAAATGCCAATAATGGATGATCATGAATGGTGTTTAAAATGTCATTAAGTGATTTTTATTTCGACTTTTTATTAATATTCTACTAATTATTTGTTTTTCCGTTATTTAAAATAAAAATTATGTCAATAAGTATAACTTGGCTATTAGTTTGGCGATTTGTATAATTTGACGAAATTGGTCGACGGGATAACAGAAATAACAGATGACATAACAGAGTGATGTTTTAAATAGTGACGTCATTTTCTCTTCAAATGTTTTTTTTTTTTTTTTTTTTTTTTTTTTAAGTTACTGTTATTAGTAATATGAAAAAAGCATCCGTAATAATACTGTAATTCCCATTTACCTGGTTGCTGAATGACATAATTTTCCTCATTTGAAATTTTTCTTATTTTGTTTAGACAATAATTTTAGACATTTTCATCATAAAATATTTTCTGTTATTTTATTTACATTATTAATATTATTTCTCAGTAAATATTTTTTTTTTTTTTGCCTCAATTAGTGCATAATTATACGCAATCATTTTGGAAAATAAATTTATATTATCGAGAGAAAAGCTTAACTCGTTGCCACTGTTTTGAAGAAATGTCACGAAAAAGCTTTTAAAATTAAAAATTATATATAAAAATGGAAATAAATTAAAAAATAACTAAAATGGGCACAACTATAAATAAATAGCTTTCATTTAAAAAAAATAATTATCAAAATCGGTTCAGTAGAAAATTCAGGGCTGATGACACGACATTTTTAGCTTGTCTGAAAGAAATAGCATCGGAGGCTAAAAAGGCGTACTTAACTCATACGATGGTGCTTTTGTACTAAACTTTTTGCATAGGACTGTTATAGTTGAAATTCACCAATTCAAAATTCTCTTATGATTATTAAAGTTTTAAACGAAACAAAATGTCGATTAGTGTTTGTAGTTAAACTGAAACCTACAAGTTAAACAATAAAAACTAAAAAAAAAAAAAAAAAAAAAAAAAAAAAAAAAAAATCAGTGGTCTAAGAGACCGATAACATTAGTTAAAGGTTAATATGCCAATGCATATCAGTTTAAAATCATTATTACTTAAAAAGGGTCAACATTTACGTATTACAAGTTTTCGATAAAAGTCATAATGTGTTCAAGGAGTGAAAAAAAAAATTTTTTAAGAGAAATGTCATAATTTCAACAATTTCTGAGATATCAAATCCAATTAAATTTCTTATAAATTTTCTTTTTTTTACTTATAACTTTTATACTGAAAAGTTTTTGATAGGGCAAATTATTACAGCAAAAACAAATTTAAAAAAACAAAGCGGCTGAAGAGAAAACTATCCTATTGACATGATTTTAATAAAATCAACTCTTACAGAAAAATGAAATTAAAAACTCAGCAAAAGTGGCCAGATAAAGTTGATAAACTGAGTTTATCTCTAATCTTGATTTAATTTTTGTTGGTGAAGTTAGTGCTTGACTTCAAAATCTACATTAGCCTGGAGGCCAAGCCGACAGTAAAATTTTTTCTTCTTGTATATGTATATATATATATTGTTGCAGCGTATATATAGGGTTCTTTCGATCTTATGGTTAGACAACTTCAAACTCTTTTCTCTTAGAAAAGTAGAAAATAATTTATTTACAGATCTTCAGAACAACAGAGTCTTCGAAACTCACAAATATTACAAGATATTCCAAAATAACTGTTTAAATCTATCGAACAAGTACAAATATAGGTCGCAGAGACTCTTTATACAATGTCTCAACACTATATCACATTCAAAACAACGTAGATAAAACTCAATACATCAAGCAAACTTGCTTGGACAATCTCTAGTAGCTCACTCAATGACTGACTGGTAAATAATAACAACAACAGCTCGTATCGCTCTCCTTATATATAGTCTCGTAGCATGTGCTAGAAATTTCTAGAAAAACCTGGAAAACCACGGAACAACAAACAATGTATCAGTAGACCTAAGGGGGGTTACCATAAATAGGGAAGGGTTACCATCGCCAACAATCGCCAAGTTTGTCGCCAACTTGGCGATATCTCAAATATTTCGCAAAGCTGCCATAGACATTCACTGAAAATAATAGACAAGTTTGCTTGATAACAGAGACAATGTAACAAAAACTAATATTAGTAAAGAAATGGAGCTTAATAAGATTATTTACATTATTTTACAGTACAAACACTAACTATTTACAAAATTCGTAACACTACCCCCTCCTCAAAGACTGCACGTCCCGGGCAGTGCAATCCTTGAGTTAGAGGAAAACACTTAAAATAAATAAACAAATAAATAAATAAATAAATAAATAAATAATAACAATAATAATAAAATTTACATAAATAAGAACTAATTACTATTTACATATTTACAAAAAGTGACTTTCATGACCATGGTCTGAAATTCAAGTTTCGAATTTCTAATCACTTTGGCCAAAATAAGGGGCTAGCCGGTTATAGTGTACGACCTTCGGTTTGGCGTGTGGCGATTTTTGTATGCGTACAACGACGTCATTCAGCCTGTTGACGACTGTGTAAGGACCGTCCCAGTTTCTTTGTAATTTTGGCGACAGTCCCTTACGACGTATCGGATTCCACAACCAAACTTTGTCACCTTCGTTGAACTCATGTCCTGTTGCCTTTGTGTCGTACCGTGTCTTCATCTTTTCTGATGCCAGTCCAATTCGATTCCTCGCTAGACAATGAATCTCCTCAATCCGCGCCTGGAGTTCATCGACATATTCCTCAGGCGATGAAGGAGCATCAGGAGGACGGCCAAACAAAAGATCCGCAGGTAGACGAAGATCACGACCAAAGAGCATTTGAGAAGGGGAGTAACCAGTGGCCTCATGAGTGGCACTCCTGTAAGCAAGCAGGAAAAGAGGCAATTTCTTGTCCCAGTCCTGTTGGTCTCTAGACACCAGGAGAGAGAGGCTATTTAGGATGGTACGATTGAACCGCTCTACCATGCCGTCCGATTGAGGGTGTAGAGGTGTTGTTCGGGTTTTGTCCATGCCGAGTAGTTCACACATTTCCTTGAACACAGCCGAATCAAAATTTCTTCCTTGATCGGAATGGATTTGAAGAGGAACTCCGTATCTGGAAACCCAGTGTTGAATCAGTATGTCTGCTACGGTTACCGCCTCTTGATTAGGAATGGCATAGGCTTCAGGCCACTTAGTGAAGTAGTCCATGACAACGAGAATGTACTTATTGCCATCAGATGTTCTAGGAAGTAGACCCAGGATGTCTAGGGCAATTCGTTCGAAAGGAGCTCCTACATTATAACGTTGCAATCGTCCACGGGTGCGCCTCTTAGGACCTTTACGTGCTACACAGGTGTCACAAGCTCGACACCACTTCTCCACGTCACTGCGAACATTATTCCAGTAGAAACGCTCTCGAACCTTTTGCAGGGTCTTCATTACACCAAAATGACCTCCTGTGGGACTACCATGCAGTTCTTGAAGGACCATAGAAATTCTCGACTTAGGGAGTAGTAGTTGCCATCTACATGTCTTTCCATCGTCAGACTCCCATTTTCGGTACAAGATGCCGTTCTTCAAATGTAAGGAATCCCAGAGAGCCCAATAACGTTTAGTCATAGGATGGTAATGGGCCATGTCTTGCCAGCTGGGCTTCCTGTTGGACTCCTCTTTCAGCTCTAGAATTGGCTTAATTTCAGGATCAGCAAGTTGATCTTTACGCAGGCTCTCGTCACTCCACGGATCTTGCGATGATGTAGACCCAGTTGTAACTTGTCTTACTATAGGACCTTTGACATTAAATTTCTTCTCAGCCCGGTCGCAGTATCTACAATTCTCTGAGCAGGGTCTTCTTGAGAGAGCATCTGCATTTCCATGTGATGAGCCTTTTCGATGGCGTATCTCCATATCGTACTCTTGAAGCTTTTGTATCCACCTGGCTATCTGGCCTTCAGGGTTCTTAAAATTCAATAGCCAAGTTAGAGAAGCATGATCAGTTCGGATCAGGAACTTTCCATCGTAAAGATAGTGATGAAAGTGGTCTATGGCTTTCACTACAGCAAGAAGCTCTTTTCTTGTTACGCAGTAGTTTCGCTCGGCCTTTGACAAGCACTTGCTGAAATAGGCGATAACACGCTCCTGGCCGTCGATTTCCTGGGACAGTACAGCGCCAATGCTTTCGTTGCTTGCATCCGTATCAAGTATAAACTGTTTATCGATTTGAGGATACGACAGAATTGGAGTGGATGTCAAGGCCTCCTTAAGCTTTTCGAAAGCAGCGTCACATTCCTGTGTCCACATAAATTTTTGATTGGCTTCTGTTAATTTATGAAGTGGTCTTGCAATCATCGAGAAGCCTTTGACGAATTTTCTGTAATAGGTGCATAATCCTAGAAAACTTCGAAGCTGGTGAACATCTGCTGGACGATTCCAATTTTTCACGGCCGATATCTTCTCCGGATCAGTCCTAACTCCTTCCGCCGAAATGATGTGTCCAAGGTAGGCGACTTCATTACGAAACAAACTGCACTTCGAAGGGCTTAACTTCAGATTAGCTTCCTTTAATTTTTGTAGCACCCGCCTGAGGTTGTTCAGATGTTCATCAAAAGATTTTCCTATGATTATGATATCGTCTAAATAAACAAGACATGCCTCATATGACAGTCCCCGAAGAACCGTTTCCATAAGGCGTTCAAAAGTTGCAGGTGCGTTACTTAGACCAAAAGGCATTACCTTGAACTGCCATAATCCTTGTCCCGTTGTAAAGGCAGTCTTCTCGCGGTCGTCGGGATGGATCTCTACCTGCCAGTAACCACTCTTCAAGTCTAAAGTCGAGAACCAAGTGTTGCCCGCAAGTGTGTCAAGAGTGTCGTCAATCCTTGGCAGAGGGTAACTATCCTTTTTGGTGACGTCAT
This sequence comes from Maratus speculifer, assembly GCA_964019185.1. Lineage (NCBI taxonomy): Eukaryota > Metazoa > Arthropoda > Arachnida > Araneae > Salticidae > Maratus > Maratus speculifer. The sequence continues at coordinate 155,578,933 of OZ025301.1, read as the reverse complement.
TCAGTCGGCGGTAGTCTACACAAAATCTTGTAGAACCATCCTTCTTTCTTACTAATACAATGGGAGACGCCCATGGACTTGTTGATGGTTCGATGACGTTATTTTCTTCCATATCTTTAATTAAATTCTGCACCTCTTCTTGCTTGGCAAAAGGTAATCGTCTAGGGTGCTGTTTAATAGGAGAGTGATCTCCCGTGTCAATTCGGTGTTGTGCCATTTTAGTTCGTCCAAAGTCTTCAGATGTTTGGGAAAATAAACTTTGGAATTCTCTAATTAAATTTTCCGCAGCTTCCAACTGTTTTGGATTTAAGTCTGTATTTTGTAACAAATCCTTGACTAAATTATCTGAAGATTTCTCAGAGTGACTGGAATTTTGACTTATGCACGTCACAGGAGCACATGACGCTATCACCTCTCCTTTCTTGATAGTCCTCGTCTTATCACTGATGTTAGCAATTCTGACTGGAATGGTCTTTTTCGAGAGGTCTACCACAGAAGAAGCCACCAATACTCCTGCTTGTGTACTATTGTCTTCTGGATAATCTATATGGCCAAATCGATAATTAGTTTTATTTTTAATTACAGCAGGAACCAAACATTCTGTTCTTGCATCTAGATTAATGTCTTCTTTGGCTATTACTATTTGTTTACATTCAATTTCGTTATTTAATCCAAAAAGACTTATTTCTTCAAATTTTGAGATCATTTTGTTATTTTTGAAATCAAGTCTGAAGTCAAACTTCTTCAGAAAATCTAGTCCGATTAAGCAAGGATCTGTTATGTCAGCCACATATGCCGTATGGTAATATTTCGTTCCTCCAAAGTTGATAGTTAAATTGGCCTTTCCATATATGCCTATCTTGTCGCCCGTCACAGTTTGCAGGGTAACGCATAGTGGAGTCCAGATGAGTTTACATTTCAATTTTCGAGCCAAATCTTCTCTTATTATTGTCACATTGGCTCCTGTATCGACAATCATACGGCACTGAATTCCGTTAATAAAGCCTATCACATATAATTCGTTATCACCGCCGCTCATTTTTGATATCTGGAGGATCTTCAGGTGGGGCTTTTCATTCTCTGGCAACCTCCGCCCCGCGAGATGGCCAAAATTTAGTTTCCCTGCTGACTGTTTGAATTTATCTCACGTTCGTGGATTTTGGGGCAATTTCTTCGGAGATGTCCTGTATCACCGCATCCCCAGCACGTGAGATTCTGTCTTCTTGAACTTGTTCTTCCGTATTTTAAAGCTTCAATTTCTTGATTTATTTTCCTAATTTCTTTCAAGACGTCGTTCTCAGTGTCTGAGCTTTTGTTCACCGTTGCCCCTCGGACTGAATGACGATCTCTTCGGCTGGCTTGTGTAGCTGCTTCCAACTTTAAGGCATATAGTAGTGCAGCCTTTAAATCCTGTACATCTGCCATTCGTACCGCTCTCTGCACTTCTGGATCTTTTATTCCGTCTACAAAATATTGCAGTGACAGCATTTCCCGTACATTTGTTGGACAGTCAATGAATGCTAAATTTGCAAGCCGTTCAATTTCCGAGGCAAACTCTTGAAGAGTTTCACTCGATTTTTGATGGCGGCTCTTCATTTGTATTCTCGTATAATCCTTGAAGAATTTTTCGCCGAATCTCATTTCAAGTGCACAACTTAAAGTCTCAAAATTGAGTTGCGTCATATCGGGCAATGTTTGCAGCACGTCGGCGGCTTCTCCTCTTAAAGATGCTGCCAGTTGACAAGCTTTCACCTCGTCACTCCATTTGTTCGCTTCAGCTACAATGGTGAATTGGGTCTTGTAAACTTGCCAGGAACTCTTTCCATCGTATGTCGACAGCTTAATGTGCACGGGAGAAGCAGGCGGATTCCTAAATTCTTCATAATTACCACTAGACGCTGAAAGTTTCTTCTCAAGATCTTGTACTTTTTTATTTAGCTTTTCATCTACTTCACCTAGTATTTTCTCTTCAACGTTACTGATTTTCTCTTCAACGTTACTGATTTTCTCTTCAACTTTACAAACTTCATTCTGAATTTTCTCTTCTACTTCCGCCATTTTCCGTTCCATTTTCTGTTCAACATTACTAACTTCATTCTGAATTTTCTCTTCTACTTCCTCTATTTTCTCTTCTACCGAGCCTATTCTTCTCTCTACCGACGAGAACTTTTCTTCTAAAGTTTTCTTCATTTCTTCTTGGCCTTTATTAATCTTTTCTTTCACATCTTCTTGGCATTTGTTCATCTTTTCCGCCAACTCTTCTTGGCCTTTATTCATTTTTTCCGCTAACTCTTCTTGGACTTTATTCATTTTTTCCGCCAACTCTTCTTGGCCTTTCGTCAATTCTGCCTTTATTCCATTAATAGCTTCTAACAGTTCTTTCAGTTGACCATCCATTGTTCTTGTTTTCGCCATAAGATCCCGACTCCTGACACCAAATGTTGCAGCGTATATATAGGGTTCTTTCGATCTTATGGTTAGACAACTTCAAACTCTTTTCTCTTAGAAAAGTAGAAAATAATTTATTTACAGATCTTCAGAACAACAGAGTCTTCGAAACTCACAAATATTACAAGATATTCCAAAATAACTGTTTAAATCTATCGAACAAGTACAAATATAGGTCGCAGAGACTCTTTATACAATGTCTCAACACTATATCACATTCAAAACAACGTAGATAAAACTCAATACATCAAGCAAACTTGCTTGGACAATCTCTAGTAGCTCACTCAATGACTGACTGGTAAATAATAACAACAGCTCGTATCGCTCTCCTTATATATAGTCTCGTAGCATGTGCTAGAAATTTCTAGAAAAACCTGGAAAACCACGGAACAACAAACAATGTATCAGTAGACCTAAGGGGGGGGTTACCATAAATAGGGAAGGGTTACTTATCGCCAACAATCGCCAAGTTTGTCGCCAACTTGGCGATATATCGCCAAATTTGGCGTTAAAAATTAGTCGCCAAAAGTGACGCCAACTTGGCGATATCTCAAATATTTCGCAAAGCTGCCATAGACATTCACTGAACGTAATAGACAAGTTTGCTTGATAACAGAGACAATGTAACAAAAACTAATATTAGTAAAGAAATGGAGCTTAATAAGATTATTTACATTATTTTACAGTACAAACACTAACTATTTACAAAATTCGTAACAATATAATATACAGGGTGATTCCGAATTTTTTTTACAATAAAAGAGGGGTGATAGTACACATCAAGACAAACAATATTAAATAGGAGACCAAGGGTCCAAAACGTTTTCCTAAGGAAATAGCCGCCATTAAAGTTTAGGGACCAAAATTTCAAATAAACATAAACAAGTTGGAAATTGCACGTGAAGCGTAGCAAATTAGGTGCGTTCGTACGATAACGAAGTTTTAAAAATATTACTTTCATGTATCAATCTCATAAAATTGTAAATAATGAATTACAATTAAAACGCTCATCAAACAATGTTCTCCCTATACCATTATGTAATGGAATACTTTTGTGTGGCCTTGTAAATCAATAACAAATGTTCTTTGCACCACAAATTATGTAAGATGTATATTATAATATGTACTTTATAGTTGCATATAAATTTTATTAAGTTCGCATGAGTGTAACACGATTAAAATGCATTTGAAACATTTTTTCCCTATTGACCGTAATGTAACGGAATACTTTTGATTGTCCCTATAATTGATCTATGCATCCGATTTTCATAAAATTTGAAATAACTCTACAAAATTATGTAATAATTATGTATTTTAAATTTCAAACGTATAGAATATATTTGAAACTTTTTCCCCATTGACCATAATGTAATTGAATACTTTTGATTGCCCCTGTAATTGATCTATGCACACGATTATCAAAAAATTTGAAATAACTCGACAGAATTATGTAATAATTGCGTATTTTAAATTTCAAATGATTAAATTGCATTTGAAACTTTTTCCCCATTAACCGTAATGTAATGGAATACTTTTGATTGCCCCTGTAATTGATCTATGCATCCGATTTTCATAAAATTTGAAATGACTCGACAAAATTATGTAATAAATACGTATTTTAAATTTCAAACGATTCGGTTGGGTAGTTTTTGCGTTGTTATATGCGGACGGACAGACGGACGGACTGAACGACCACTATAGGTGCTACGTATTATATAATCACGAACGCACCTAAAAACGGAAAAATCGGTCGATTGACTTGCGGTTTTCACTAAAATTATTCTTTATGTCGGCATTCTCTTGAAATTAAATTATAAAGATAAATTTCAAAAAATGCCGATAGAGGGCGCTTTAGACTTTGGAGTAACGAACAACTATTTTTTACCGGTATTTTTTGCATCTCATTAAATGTTTTCGTAAGCTTAGACTCAAACTTAAATTTTGAGCTCAAAATCTATAGTTGGGAGTGGTTAAGTAACACAAACTGAGGAGTGTTCAGAGGGTTCAAATTTCAAATGATGATAAAAAACGGAAAAATTGGTCGATTGATTTGCGGTTTTCACTAAAACTAATCTTTATTTAGGTATTTTCGTGAAAATAAATTATAAAGATAAAATTCAAAAAATGCCGATAGAGGGCGCTTTAGACTTTGGAGTAACGAAACACTCTTTTCGGCGTTATTTTTTGCGTCTTATTAAATGCTTTCGTAAGCTTAGACTTGAACTTAAATTTTGAGCTCAAAATCTGAATAGCTGGGAGTGGTTAAGTAGAAAAACTTAGCTGTGTCCAGAGGGTTCAAATTTCAAATAACTGTAAAAAACGGAAAAACTGGTCGATTCGTTTGCGGTTTTTGCTAAAACTAATTTTTAAATCAGCAGTTTTCTTGATCAATCAGTGTTTTCTTGAAAATAATTTTTAAAGATAAATTTCACAAAATGCCGATAGAGGGCGCCTTAGACTTTGGAGTAGCGTACAACAATTTTTAACTGTTATTTTTTTAATTTCATTAAATGCTTTCAAATGCATAGACCTAAATTTTGAGCTGAAATTCTGAATCGTTGGGAGTGTTTAAGTAGCGAAAAATTGAATTGTGCTCGAGGAGGAAAGAGGGTAAAATTTTAACTCCTGAACACACTTCAGTTTGCGCTTCTTAACTCCTCATAACGATTCAGGATTTGAGCTCAAAATTTAAGTTTAAATCTAAGCTTCCGAGAACATTTAAAATGCTTTTGCAAGCATTTAATTAGAACCAAAAAATAATGGTTAAAATGAATTGTTGGTTATTCTGAAGTTTAAGGCGCCCTCTGACAGAATTTTTTGAGATTTATCTTTAAAAATTATTTTCAAGAAGATACTGTCTTAAAGAATAGTTTTATTTTAAACCGCAAACGAATCGACCAATTTTTCCATTTTCTATAATTACTTTAAATTTGAACCTCCCCCTCCCCCTTGAACACAGTTCAGTTTGTGCTACTTAACCACTCCCTACTATTCAGATTTTTAGCTCAAAATTTAAGTTTAAGTCTAACCTTCCTAAATCATTTAAAGAGATGCAAACAATAACGGCAAAAAATAGTTGTTCGTTACTCCAAAGTCTAAAGCGCCCTCTATCGGCATTTTTTGAAATTTATCTTTATAATTTATTTTCACGAAAATACCTAAATAAAGAATAGTTTTAGTGAAAACCGCAAATTAATCGACCAATTTTTCCGTTTTTTTTTAATCATTTGAAATTTGAACCCTCTGAACACAGCTCAGTTTGTGTTACTTAACCACTCCCAACTACAGATTTTGAGCTAAAAATTTAAGTTTGAGTGTAAACTTACGAAAACGTTTAATGAGATGCAAAACATACCGGCAAAAAATAGTTTTTCGTTACTCCAAAGTCTAAAGCGCCCTCTATCGGCATTTTTTAAAATTTATCTTTATAATTTAATTTCAAGAAAATGCCGACATAAAGAATAATTTTAGTGAAACCCGCAAATCAATCGACCGATGTTTCCGTTTTTTATGTTTATTTGAAATTTTGGTCCCTAAACTTTAATGGCGGCTATTTCCTTAGGAAAACGTTTTGGACCCTTGGTCTCCTATTTAATATTGTTTGTCTTGATGTGTACTATCACCCCTCTTTTATTGTAAAAAAAATTTGGAATCACCCTGTATATATATATATATATATATATATATATATATATATATATACAGGGTGATTCAAAAAAGATGGAAAAAATTTTAAGGGGTAATAGTATACATCAAGACAAACAATATTAAATAGAAACCAAGGTTCCCAAGCGTTTTCCAAAAAAGATAGCCGCCATTAAAGTTTAGGGACCAAAATTTCAAATAAACATAAAAAAAGGAAAAATCGGTCGATTGATTTGCGGTTTTCACTAAAATTATTCTTTATGTTGGTATTTCCTTGAAAATAAATTACAAAGATAAATTCCGAAAAATGTCGATAGATGGCGCTTTAGACTTTGGAGTAACGAACAACTGTTTTTTGCCGTTATTTTTTGCATTGCATTAAATGGTTTCGCAAGCTTAAATTTAAACTTAAATTTTGAGCTCAAAATCTGAATAGTTGGGAGCGGTTAAGTAGCTCAAACTGAACTGTGTTCAGAGGGTTTAAATTTCAAATGATTATAAAAAACGGAAAAATTGGTTTATTGATTTGCGGTTTTCACTAAAACTATTCTTTATGTCGGTATTTTATTGAAAATAATTTATAAAGCTAAATTTAAAAAAATGGTGATAGAGGGCGCTTTAGACTTTGGAGTTACGAAAAACTATTTTTTACCGTTATTATTTGCATCTCCTTAATTTTTTTAGAAGCTTAGACATAAACTTAAATTTTGCGCAAAAAATTCGAATCGTTGGGAGTGGTTAAGTAGAGCAAACTGAACTGTGTTCAGTGGGGGTGGGGAGGTTCAAATTTCAAGTTATCATAAAAAACGGAAAAAATGGTAGATTCGTTTACGGTTTTCGCCAAAATTATTCTTTATGCCAGTATTTCCTCGAAAAGAAATTTTAAAGATAAATTTCAAAAAATTCCGTTAGAGGGCGCCTAAAACTTTAGAGTAAACAACAACTATTTTTAATTGGTATTTTTTATATCTAATAAATGCTTGTAAAAGCTTATAGTTAACTTTTGAGCTCAAAATCTGAATCGTTGTGAGTAATTATGTAGAGCAAAATTCAGCTGTGTTCGAGGGGTGGTGAGGGTAACTTTTCAACTCCTGAACACAGCTCAGTTTGCGCTTCTTAACTCCTCCCAACGATTCGTATTTGAGCTCAAAATTTAAGTCTAAGCTTTTGCAAGCATTTAATTAGATGCAAAAAATAACGTTTAAAAATAGTTGTTGGTTACTCTATAGTTAAGGGCACCCTCAAACGAAATTTTTAAAAATTTATCTTTAAAATTTATTTTCAAGGAAACCGTGACATAAAGAATAGTTTTAGTGAAAACCGGAAACAAATCGACCAATTTTTCCATTTTTTATAATAATTTGAAATTTGAAACTCCCCACCCCCATTGAACACAGTTCAGCTTGCGCTACTTAACCACTCCCAATGATTCAGATTTTCTGCGTAAAATTTAAGTTTATGTCTAAGCTTCTAAAAAAATTTAACGAGATGCAAATAATATCGGTAAAAAATAGTTTTTCGTAACTCCAAAGTCTAAAGCGCCCTCTATCGCCATTTTTTTAAATTTAGCTTTATAAATTATTTTCAATAAAATACCGACATAAAGAATAGTTTTAGTGAAAACCGCAAATCAATAGACCAATTTTTACCTTTTTTTATAATCATTTGAAATTTAAACCCTCTGAACGCAGTTCAGTTTGAGCTACTTAACCGCTCCCAACTATTCAGATTTTCAGCTCAAAATTTAAGTTTAAGTCTAAGCTTGCGAAACCATTTAATGCAATACAAAAATAACGGCAAAAAACAGTAGTTCGTTACTCCGAAGTCTAAAGCGCCCTCTATCGACATTTTTCGGAATTTATCTTTATAATTTATTTTCAAGAAAATACCAACATAAAGATTAATTTTAGTGAAAACCGCAAATCAATCGACCGATTTTTCCGTTTTTTATGTTTATTTGAAATTTTGGTCCCTAAACTTTAATGGCGGCTATCTTTTTTGGAAAACGCTTGGGAACCTTGGTTTCTATTTAATATTGTTTGTCTTGATGTATACTATTACCCCTTAAAATTTTTCCCATCTTTTTTGAATCACCCTGTATATATATATATATATACCGGGTGTTCAGTAAATGACTGACCCATTTTGAATGTAAATAATAAAAAACTGTTTGAGATAAAAATGCACGGTTTGCTGTATTGTTATTAGAATATAAATAAATTTTAAAATATGGATTTTGTTAATGTAATATAATAATATTTAAAATACTATCTCAGTCTCAAGACTGAGGAGGTGAAGTATAATACAGATGGTTCAATCATAAATATTATTTTAAATCACTTTCCAACCAACGTACCCTATTTCTGAAACTGATTCGAGAGTCGATTCAACATATAGATTCAGATTCGACAACATATAGATTCAGATTCAGCCGAAAATCTCATATTTATGAAAATTAGAGTCATGTCTCTATTCAAACAGCCTGTTACCGCCAGCGCGATATTTTTTCCCCCGAAATTTGAACTCTATTAACAAAGTACATGTTTAAAAATTTATTGATTTTCTAATAACAACACCGCAAATCGCGCATCATTATCTCAAACCGTTTATTTGTTATTTAAGTTCAAAATGGGTCAGTTATTTACTGGACACCCGGTATATATATATATATATATATTATATTACAAAACTTTAATTTTTTTTCGCCAAGATTAACTTTTATACTATATTAATTTCCTTATAACAATATTCCGTATTTAGTTCAACTTATTAAATTAAAATCTTGTTTCTAGATTTTCTACATTTATTCCAATAATGTAGAAAATTCAATCCAATTAAAATATTAAAGATATATTAAAATTAATAACATAAATGGTTAGATAGACTCAAAAAGTTTCATGACCCTTGTCAATGAACTTCCACGTGTGCTCCCTTCGTCGCACGGAGAATATCAAGTCGATAGTCAATTTCACGACATGTAGCGGCAAGCATGTCGGCATCCACAGAGGTTATTGCGGTTGTAATTCGGGCTTTTAAGTCATCAATGTTCGACACTCTCCTCCTGTAAATATTGTCCTTTACAAATCCCCAAAGGAAAAAGTCCACCGGCGTTATATCAGGTGATCTGGGTGGCCAAGGAATTGAACCTCCTCGCCCAATCCAACTCCCTGGAAAATGGTCATTCAAAGAAGTACGAATGATGGTACCCCAATGAGATAGTGCAAAAATACATATAGGAAGCTCTTCTAGTTATGGAAATACGAAGTTTTCCAACAATTTGAACTTTGCATGCATGCAGTGATAATTTTTTCTTAATAACTTTGTACACCGTCGAAATTGGCATATTCAATTCTCTTGCCGCTGATCTCACAGATCTTCTAGGATTGTGTAAAAATGTGTCTCTGACATGCTCAACAACAAAATCACTTGTTCAGGGACGTCCGATACAGAATTAAAACCGCAATAGCCTCTGTGGATGCCGACATGCTTGCCGCTACCTGGCGTGAAATTGACTATCGACTTGATATTCTCCGTGCTACGAAGGGGGCACACGTGGAAGTTCATTGACAAGGGTTATGAAACTTTTTGAGTCTATCAAACCATTTATTTTATTAATTTTAATCTATCGTCATTATTTTATGAGTCATTAAACATCAAAATGGGTCCGGGACTTTATAAACACTCTGTACAATAAACTTCATACAAAAGATGAAGAACAAAAGCAGTACTTATTGTTGTTAGTGAAGCAGTTTCGAAACAAATATCCAAATTCTAAAAAATCTACATTGATGTCTTAAAAAAGGTAAATGTAAGAATTTTATAATAATGATAGCTTTTTTCTTCCTCTTTAAATGTATACAAAAATGTAGTTGCTGCATAATTAACTGAAATATTTAATAAAAAAATGTTTATTTGTTATTAGAATAATTATGTGTTTTCCTTCAATATTTTTGAATAACTCTAAACTTTAAATAGTGGTAGCCAACCTTAAAATGATGTTAAAAAAAATCTGAAAAAATTGCTGTAATTCTTTTTTAATGAGTAGAACAAAATAGCAGGGTGCCCCGATATAAATCGTGAAAATTTTTTTTAACAACTTTTAAGGACCTCTCTAATATATATATACAAAAGAAAATTAGAATAATAATGCAGTAAAGTTGAGATGGGCTCAGCTAGATTCATTGAGTCCGAGGTCAGGCCTAGGATCGTGTTTGATTTTTGTATTAGTCTTCGAACTCGAGTACAAAAGGAAAATTTTATTAATTCACAAAAGAAAAAAGGAAAAAAATAACTTGATATTTAAAAAACAGGAATGTAATCCAAGTTTCGTAAATTGTTTTACAATAATTTAAAAATCAGTTTGAAAGATAATTGAACTGTTATTGATGATATATAAGTAGAATTATTATATCTAATTCTGGAGGCTTGACAAAAAAAGCACAAAGGGAACACAAAGAAGCCGTGAGATATCCATTGTCTAGCGTCGCTTTTTGTTTGAAATCCTTTTCCAAAATTATTGAAAAAGAGAACTCATGTCTTTTTGTCATAATTGTATCATGATATTTTTAAAGAATGATGGACATGATCTTTTGGAACATAAATAATAGATGTTTAGTCAATGTCCGATCTCTGTTTTATCTAGGATATTCATTTAGAGTCTACTAAAATAAATCAAGATGGAAATGGCACGTGAAGCGTAGCAAATGAGGTGCGTTCGTACGGTAACGAAGTTTTTAAAATATCACTCTCATATATCAATCTCATAAAATTGTAAATAGTTAATCACAATTAAAATGCGCATCAAACAATGTTCTCCCTATGCCATTATGCAATGGAATACTTTTGTGTGGCCTTGTAAATCAATAACAAATGTTCTTTGCACCACAGATTATGTAAAATGTATATTATAATATGTACTTTATAGATGCATGTAAATTTTATTATGTTCGAATGAGTGTAATACCATTAAAATGCATTTGAAACATTTTCCCCCATTGACCGTAATGTAACGGAATACTTTTGATTGTCCCTGTAATTGATCTATGCATCCGATTCTCATAAAACTTGAAATGATTCGACAAAATTATGTAATAATTACATATTTAAAATTTAAAACGATTCGGTTGGTTAGTTTTTGCATTGTTACATGCGGACGGACGGACAGACAGAAGGACGGACGGACAGACGGACGGTCTGAACGGCAACTATAGGTGCTACGTATTTACATAATTACGAACGCACCTAACTAGTCTAACGTACAAATCCCAAAACTTTCTTCAATATCACACATGTTAATACTTCAAAATTTGCTGTCATAGTTCCAAAATTAAATGACCCATGGTGAGAATTCTAAAAGTATGAAATGCTGCGTATTAGTTCTTGAAATAGAACTATTACGGATTTCAGAAAAAGTATAGCATAAAAGCGCCACCTTTTGTGTTATTTATACTAAAACATAATCAAAAAATATTTATCACGATATATCGAAATCTGAAATTTGGTAAAAATTCATGCATTAGTTCTTGAGATAAAGCTGTTGCGGAAATTGTAAAAAATATAGCATAACAACGCCACCTGTTGAGCAATTTAAAACATCTAATCAGCATGAATTTACGTTAGGGGCAGCCTGAATATGAATTTTTATAAAATTCCGTTCTTGAGGTAGAATGCCCACAAAATTTAACCCATATACATTCAGGAAGACAGATAGACTAAGTCATAGACTCACAGACAGACATTTCGTAAAAACATGTTTTTTTTTTTGTTTGTTTTTTTTTGGAATCTCTAACCCCTAAAACGAGTAAATCCGACAAAAATCGCATTCTGAAAATTTTCATGAATCCAATACTTTCTTCTTGTAAAAAAAAAAAAAAGAAAAGAAAAGAAAACAATAAATTCAGAAACTGAGATGATTACAATTCCAAAATTTGTAAACTTCTGGAAATGCCCGATAAGGAGAAAATTGTTGTTCAAAACACAGGGATAATCCCTATAAACAGGCAAGCAAAGAAATTTGAGGTCTGCTATTTTTTGGAACCGCGTCTTCTTTGAAGTTTATTTTGTCATTTTTCAAAATCTTAGTAATCAACAAGAAAGTAAACTAGTTTTTTTCCTCACGTATTTTCCTTGGGTCATAATTGTGACACTCTTTTCTTCTTATAGCTAGGATTGGGTGCTTTCTTTTCTACTGCTTTTTTTATGTTCAACAAGTAACAATGTTTGCAGAAATGAGAGTTTTTAGAAAAGATTAAAATACAAAATAACTAAAACTATAATATTTTCTTAACAGAAATCGATTATTGCCTTGAAAACCCTTTTCTTCTTTTTAACGGTCTATTGTGTAATAATGGATTTTTGTAGTACATAAGAGAACGGTTTCTTTGCGCCAAAATTCTCGTTACTAGCCGCCCTTGCTGACCAGTTAAATCTCTCTTTGTTGAATGTATGCTATAAGCATTAAATCATATGGCTTTTATTCATAATTTATTTTAATAGCTCTTTTTTTTTTTTTTTTTGCAAAATTAAAAGATTCTGCTAGAGAATTAGACACAGATACCAGATGCGCACCACATTGGCGCGATTCCAACAAAATGGCAATTATATGTGTCTCACATGGTAACCCGGCTATTGTTATTTAGGTACTACTTGGTTATTCCGTCGTCCAAAAAGCTATCGCCAAACAATAAGATTACATGCCAATATTGGATGATTGTAAATGTCACATTCACATGACATTAACTACGTCACACGTGTTTGTTACGTTATCAAGTATTTTTAAATCAACTTTTTATTTGTATTTTCGTTTTGCTTTAAAAATTTATTTGTTCTTCCGTTATTTAAAATAAAAATTATGGCAGTTGAATTTGGCGAACAGTTTGGCGATTTGTATAACTTATTAACTTGACGAAATTGGTCGACGGGATAACCAAGTAGTACCGTTATTTGTTTATTAATAAACTGCTTGTTTGGTTTTATTTTCTTTTTTAAAATGATATAAATTGTTTTATTCTATAATTATTAACTAAACTTTTTAAAAATTATTATTTCCCTTTTAAAATAATAGAAATTAGTTTAAAAATAATATGTAACTGGTATTTGGAAACGGAATTTCCGCCAAATTGGCGTCAAAAAAGTAACGCGCCCATATGGTGCATATATGACTTATAAAAACTAATCTAACCTAAAAACTAATCCTTCATAAAAACCAATCTCAGCTATCCAATGTAAATAACAACAATAACAATAATAATAATAATAAATAACCAGTAAATAAAGAAAATGAAAATAAAAAATTGAAATTCAGCCCTGATATCTTTATTAATTTCTTTCATAGGATTAGTATTCAAAATACTGCGTAAATGGAGTTGTAAACAAACTTACATAAACATGTCACTATTTACTAATTTATATACATTTCATTTCTCATCAAATTGAATATATATAGTATCACATTAGAATACGTATACTTTTTCATCTTTAGCATAGTTCTATTGAAAGTCTTTGTGAAAATCGTAATAACCTAGCTTGCAAGCAACCGACATATTACCCGCAAGTATTATTATAACCCTTTTGGGTCCGATTTTTTTTTTTTCAGTTTTTAGAAAAAATTGTTTTTACGTTAATAACTTTAACAACACTAGCCCCATATAGGCTACGTTTCAAAGATAATAGATGCGCAAAATTTTCAATTTTGAGAAAACAGCATTTTAAGTAAAACTGCAAAAATATATGCAATTTTTACGAATATAGCAGCTTATACCTCTACGAAGAAGCATCAGAATCGAAAAAACCTTTTTGCATCAGATAGATTTGAGCATCTAGTTTCATAATTCTCGAAAAGAAAACTATTCGTTTGGGGTCAATACTTATCCATCATGGATATGCATAATATAATGTATGAAAATGAAACATGTGTAAACTATTTACAAAATGCATTGCAATTCCAAAACAAAACTTAAACGTATATTTAAATGCTTTTAATATGCATAGTTATGCTCTATTAATCAATTGCTGACGAACCAATTTCGACAAAATATATAAAAACCAAACTTTTCAAGTAGTACCGAATTGCGGAAAAGAAACATCCTTATAACTAAAAAAAATAATAATCCTATTAACTAAAAGTTTATTGCGTCGGATTACGCGTCTCATTTTCAATTAAAATATATCTTTAAATTGAGATTTGAATGAAATACAGGGTAATGAAAAATCGAAGAGTACGGAAAATAGGATTGCAAATATCTCGGCAACTAATAATCCGATCGGCTTCGTTCTTCAAGCAAAATTTGTGTTATTTTAAAGCCTTTTATGTCCACTCATTCGTAATCGAGGTTACTGATATTCAATAGGCTTTAATATTCAAGTCTCTATCTCAATTTGTTTGGGAGATAGAGCGTTTAAATACACACAGACAGACATGCAGACTGACGGAATTTTTTTCCCCTAAAAATAAAAGTTTTTCTGAATTTCCAGTGTCTGAAACATGTAAATCTGTCAAAAAAATTTTTCGATTTTCAAAACGATTGCAAGATTTACCCTATACTATGTATGATGGGTAAGTAAAAATTTATTTCTTATCAAATTTCGTAGTTTTTAATGTCCACTACCGCCTTAAGTGGTCTCAGGACTCTTAAAACTTCCAAATTTTCGAATTTTCATTTTTTTTATACGTTAAACTGATGTTTTTTCTAAACATTTTTACATAATTATTTTCTTGAAATTCTCATTAGAACGAAAGTTTTTTCGAACAAAAGGTTTTCGAATTTTACCAGCTCATTATCTCAAGCAGCGTTCCCGAAAATTTGAAGTCATTTTCCTCCAAATGACATTTTTGGTCACAGCGCGCACGATATCTCAAAATCTTGTAAGTATTTTTACATAAAATTTTCAAAATATATATTTCATGTTACTCTGTATAAACTGAACCTAAAATTTCCTTTTTATTATTCAAAAAAATTATTTCTTAGGTGATTATCTTGTTGAAATTTTCAAAATTTTCTATCAGTTAATTACAACTTTGTATTAAAAATACAAAAATGCTTTAAATATAAATTTATTTAGGTTCAAGATAATTATTACAATCTGATGTACAAGTAGACACCAAAATTTCCATTCTAGTTGCAATATTTATTTATTTTGTAATCGTGCATGTAAGCTGTTATGTCAATTTTCTGCTCGTCAAATGTCTGGGAGTTTGGAGCGCCCTGTAAATGCTAATTCTAAACCTTGCAATTTTTTAAAGGCATAAAATGAAAAAAATGTGCTCATATCTTTTATCTTAATAGAAATTGTGTTTCAATATAATAAACTTTTTAAGATATTAAATATTGAAGATGGTCTCATTTTTTTTCAATTTTTCCTATTTTAAGAGTCTTAAGACTCTTTAAATAATTTATTCCTCTATTATTTAGCGGGAAAATTGTGAGAATTTTCATTTGTATATTGTGGTGTCTTAATGTGCAATGGTTTTTGAGAAGCTTTACAGAATTGTGCAGTTTAACCAATATTTGTAATTTTTATTTTTATAAGAATGGAAATTTAACTTTACACTAGTACCAATTTTTTGTTGCTTTCTTAGACAGTGGGAAGATTTTTATGCAAAATGTGTCAATTGAAACAATTCTATTTATTATGAAATAAATAATAATACTTTATGAGAGCGTTTTTTTTATTTTTATTATTATTTTGTAACTCAAAAATCTAAAAGGAAAAATTGTATACTGCTTGGAAAATATCTTATTACTTTATTTACCTAATTGATTATAGTACAGAAAAAATTTCTAATTTCTTCAGGTTTAAGCGGAAAAACATGAGAATTTTTATACTTATATAAGATTCCTTTATTTGCAGTTACTTTTGAAAAGCTTGTTTGAATTGCGTTGTATAATCAATATTTATAATTTTGATCTTGATAAGAATTTATATTTACTGCTAGACAAGTATCCAGTTTTTATCCTATTTTCTACTAGTGTTACGTCCGGTTTTATCAGAAATACTTCAATTTAAGTATTGTTATATTTTCGAAATCAATAGTACTTTGAGCTAGTGTTAGGTTTCTTCAATATTTTGTAACTCAAAGAATGTGTGGGAGGAAGGGGGGGGGGGTAAAAACTCGACAAAAAAAAATGATTTCATTTATTTAGCTACCCAATTGATTATAATGTAAAAATAATTTCCATTTTTACCATTTTAGATTTTTCCAGCATAAAAAAAAAAAAAGAATGGCTAAAATTATTTTATTTATTGCTATAAACTTTTAGAAATTTATTGTATTTTTTCTAAATCCTTTGAAATATTTTAATATTGTTTTCTTTTAATTCTAGATAGTTGCAGAAATGTAACATAACTGCTACTAGAATTAATAACAACTCAGTTACAGAATTATTTATTATATCAACAACAGAGTTGTTGCCACACAGTGAAAATAATTCCTAAAAATTGGCTGAAAATATTTTAATCATTCTTTTCGACCATCGTCTTCTGCAGCAGGACGATAAAAGTCATCTGCAACGTTGCTGATAAAGTTCCGTAATGCGAGTGGAGGAGGGTGATACAGCTGTCTGGCCGGGTAGTTCATTAAATATTTTTTCCCCTATCTTCCAGCTGGATTTCCCTGACAATGGGAAAATTGTCAAAATTTTCATTTGTATATGAGACTTATTTTAAGAGAATACAGAGGTTTCTGAATGGTTTTACTAAATTGTGTAATTCAATCCATTTATTTGTTCAGTTAAATGTTTGTACAATGTTTAAAAAAAAAAAAAAAAAAAAAAAAAAAAAAAAGAGAAAAGAAACATACATAAATTTAAAATGAAAAAGAAATCAATTGATATGACAGTAAAAAAAAGAATAAGAATAACAACATTGATTTATAGAGAAAAGTTGATCTTTTCGCAAAACTTCTTTTTAAAAAAATAGTTAAGAGCCCACACTACTGATTAAAAAAGACCCGGATGATAATGTAAAGTCTAAGGGAGCGTTCTTTTAAAATATGTCGCTCAAATTTTAATATTTTGACATGATTTTTTTTTCTTTGCATAAAATAGCTGAGGAAGATCCACAACCGGCCTAGTTTTTACTTTTTTGGTTTTGGTTATATTCTTTTTATATTAAGATAGTTTCAGTTTCATAACCGGTTGAAACTAATTCTAAAAGTTAAAGTTTTTTTTTTTTTTTTTTTTTTTAATCGGACATCAAATTGAAAAAGTAAAAACTAAGCCGGTTGGGGATCGTGCTCAGCTATCCTATGAAAAAAAAAAAAAAAAAAAAAAAAAAAAAAAAAAAAAAAACACATATAAAAAATATTAAAATTTGAGCGAGATATTCGAAAAGAACGTTCCCATAGACTTTACATTATCATCCGGGTCTTTTTCAGTCAGTAATGTGTCGTTTTCAGTACAGTGAAACCTCTCTGAAAAAGACCACCTCTCATAAAATACGTTTGCTTATGGTCTATAAATTTTGGCTATATTTTCAATGTTCTTTTTCCTCCATTAAAGGACCACTAACTGAAAATGTGAAATATCCAATTTGAAAATATCAACCTCACACTATTCTATGGGATGAAATATATGTTTTTCAGAAAAATTTTCTCGGAAAATCTTTGGCAATGTATTACATGGGTGGACCGTTAGATTAAATGTATCAGGATAGGGATCCATTTATCCATTAATAAGTGTCAATGTAGAATGCACGCAATAGTATGTATTTGGATACAGCCCCTCATTTTTTTGCTTCATTCTGGGAATAACGGATTTTGAGCTTATTCTTTTCACGATCACATTCACAATTTTCAAGCTATGTTTTTTGAGACTTTCAGAAAAGTTGCTCTGTACATTTAGCTAACACAATATGCAAATAAAATTTTGCTATCGTTGACGCATGCGAAATGAAAAATTATTTAGTAAAACTGCTGATATTTCATACAATTTTTATTATTTTTTAATTCTGTTTACAAAGTATTGTGTACAATGTTGTTTGTCATGTTTTCGGAAAATAGCATTATTTTATATAAAGAACTCTGGAAATTATATTAAAAAAACATGGGAAAATTTGGGACTGTTTTAAACAAACCTTAATTTCTCTATGAATATACATGCTATCCACATAAGAATGAACACAGTTCATGAAAATAAGTCACTTAATCATCATCTACAATTTGAACGCTTTTTCTACATTAGTTTTGACAGGGTTATCTAAAAGATATTCGTTTTTTTTTTTTTCAATTTGTTGACGCTCTCCTAAGGGGTGTAAAGGAAACATCTTCACACAAATGTATGACCTGTACTATTAGGCTTACATATTTAGAGTTTTAGGATAATTCCTCATGTATTTTTCTAGATATTTAACAAAATGTCTATAATCGCAAGTGGCCGGTCACCTTTGGCCATAGAGTGCATATCTGAGAATTTCTTTAAAATTGACAAATAATTTTATAAATTAACATTCAGAAAATGCATGAAAAATCATCTAAATAATGATTTGCATGGAAAACCTATCAAAATAAGTCAGATAATTAATTTCAATTCCAATAACTTTATTGCTGGTACAGGACATAACTTATTATCCAAAAGATTGGGAACCGAACAATTTCCGGATTTCGGGAAAATCCCACGAAGTTTTCAATCCCATCCCCCCCCCCCTCGAAATCTTGAATTCTCCCGAAGAAAATTAATAACAGAAAAATAATAAAATTGAAACAATCCTAAGTAGGATAAAACTAAAATTTTACCTTTTGTATTATTTTCAAATTAAAACTTGTCTGAAAAATGTTTTTTTAGGGGGGGGGGGTTAATGAGAAGGGGGGAGGAGGTAGGCTTCTTAGTTCCCTGTCTAAGTTATTAAATAACACATTATATTAATGATTAAAACATTAAAACAATGGATTTAAAAAACTAAAATCTGTAAAAATTTCAAACTCCGCAATTTTTATTTCTTAATTTACAAATTCAGAAAATTTCAAAATAGAAATTGTTTCTTGGGTTTCGCGTTCTTTCGACTGTTGGGTCCTATAATGTTTCTTTGCGGAACTCCTTAAGGTGCAACACTAGTTACAGAAAAAAACGCGGATGATAATGTAAAGTCTATGGGAGCGTTCTTTTCAAATATCTCGCTCAAATTTTAATATTTTGGCGTGATTCTTTTTGCATAGGATAGCTAAGGACGATCCACAACTAGCCTAGTTTTTATTTATTTATTTTTATTTTGGTTATATTCTTTTTATATTAGGATAGTTTCAGTTTCATAACCGGTTCAAACCTATTCTGAAAGTTAAAGTACTTTTTAGCCCACAGGCTATCATAGCCTGAGAGCTTAATGTGCCCGCCCGTTCTGTATGTACGTGCGTAACGCGATAACTCATGATAAAAATTTCCGATCCACTTGAAATTTTATATATAGGTATATCCTGATAAGGCGCTTCCCTGATTAGTTTTTGGAGTTCATTCGATAGGTATAAGCGGGGGAACGGGGGGCTCATGCCCCTCCCCTTAATTGATATGAATAGGTTTTTCATGTATTAATATTAGGTTTTTTTTTTTTTTTTTTTTTTTTTTTCAAAATTTACACATAGGATCATTCTGATGAAGCGCTTCCGTGATTGGTATTAGGTGTTCAATGGATAAATGTAAACAGGGGAAATGGGGGTTCTAATGCCCATCCCCTTAATTTACACTGGAGTCCAAAAGTTAAGCATAATTGGTAATTAAGTAAGTAATGAAAGAAATATAAATCGAAATGTGGTGAAACTGCAGGTGTGTAAACAAAATAGTACGCGTCATATATTTTCACGAAGAGTTTTCCCCGAAATCGAACAGGGGACCGTCAACAAATTGAAAAAGAACGAAGATCTTTTAGAAGAAGAAGGGCAGGGACAAATCATGTGCTTACTGGGAAAACTGCGCCCAATAATGGCGTCTCGCTGTATTTCCATTAATAAACACTTGGAGAGAGTGAAAACACAACGTATGTCGTGTAAAAAATCTTTAAATTTTAACTTTAAGTGTACATGACATAACAAAGGGTGTGGGAAATATGCATCGCAATGATTGCGATGCAATGCATTTCTTGGATCGCATTTTAGTTAAATTTGAATCGTAAATTGCGATGCGATACCGCTTAAATCGAACTCTGGTTCATAATTATGTAAATATGTAGCACCTATAGTTGTCGTTCAATCCGTCCGTCTGTCCGTCCACATATAACAACTCAGAAACTACCCAACCGAATCGTTTGAAAATTAAAATATATAATTAATAGATAATTTTGTCGAGTCATTTCAAATTTTATGAAAATCGGATGCTTGGTTCAATTACAGGGACAATTAAAAGGATTTTAATTCATTACGCTCAATTGGGAAAAAAGTTTCAAGTGCATTTTAACCCATTCGTGCCCAGCATCTTTTACGTGAATTTTATTTGGTTGGCACCACTATTTTTAGAAGATTTAAGTTTAGTTCATTAATCACGAAAATGCATCATTTAAAAAAAATAATTATTGCTTTTCTTTTTTACCGGCGTCAAAAACAGTAGTGAATGCCCTTTTGAAGCGTCCCTAAAAAGGGACGCTAGGCACTAATGGGTTAATGGTCTTACACTTTTTCGAACATAATAAAACTGATATGCATGTATGGAGTATGCACTATAATATACATTCTGCACAATTTGTGGTACAAAGAATATTTGTTATTGATTTACAGGGCCACACAAAAATATTCCATTACATAATTATATATTGAGACATTGTTTGGTTCGCGTTTCAATTGCATTAAACTATTTAACATTTTATGAAATTGATTCCGTCCGTCAGTCTGTAAGCATATAACAGAGCAAAAACTATCCAACCAAATCATTTGAGATTTAAAATATATAATTCTTGCATAATTTTGTGAGTCATTTGAAATTTTATGAAAATCGGATGTTTAGTTTAGTAACAGGAACAGTCAAAAGTATTCCATCACATTACGGTCAATAGCAAAAAATAGTTTGAAGTACATTTTATTTAATAATGTTACACCCTTTCGAATATAATAGAATTGACATGAATATGTGAAGTAGATACAAAAATAAACATTCTATACAATCTATGATACAAAGAATATTCGTAATTAATTTACAGAGCTACTCAAAAGTATTCCACTGCATTGTGGCATACGGAGGAATATTGTTTGGAGTATGTTTTAATTATATTAAACTATTTCATATTTTTTGAAATTGATATGCGTTGCTGCAGTTTAAAACAAGTCACTTCCTCTATGATAGAAAACAGATACTATTTAGAAGAACACTCAAAATATTTCGACCACTATACTGTATCCGAATTTCTATACACTGTAACAGCAAGATATGAATATTTTAAAATTTCGTTGAAGTATGAACGCACCTCATTTGCTACGCTTCACGTGCGATTTCCAACTTTTCTTTTCTTTTTCTTTTTTCTTTTCTTTTTTTTTCTTTTTCTTTTTTTTTTTTTTTTTTTTTTTTTTTGATAAAGGCAGATGATCTTTCCGAGAATACTGTCAAAGTTAACGTTTAGAACAGAATTAATTCAAAAACGACATTACGAAAAAAGAGAAAACTGATTGACACGTGATCAAAATTGTTTATAACACTAATTAATTTATTTATCAAAAAAATGAAAAACTGATTCAGATTCCAAATCACTTTAGTCGTCAGGCCTACCAGTTTTATGCCTTTACGAAAAAAAAAAAAAAAAAAAAAAAAATGTGCAGAAAGTTTTACGATAGATATTGAGCTGGGGATTTGAGAACAGCTTTTAATTATTACAAGCCACATTAATTTTATATGTGAGAAATTTACAAATAGTATTATCTACAGTAATATTTCTGTAATATCGCCTACGGGAATTTTCCGTTGTCATCTACACATATCAGAATTAATCAAAGAAAACAAAACAAGGGATTTATTAAAGTACTTTAGCAATTGGAAGAAGCGAGTGAAAACAAATAAAAAAAAAACTCAGATGGTGTGCGAAAAATTTACATTCTTCTTCTTGCCTTCCCATCTGCGAACGTTTTTGTAGCATCGATTGAAAAATTTGTTCATTATATAAACCCACGCAAGCTGGGCCCCTTCGAAATTTAAATCGTTTGCCGCTGGTATGACACCTGCACTCCATTGATTATTCGGGCAGACGATTTTTCTTAGCCAGATCTATTTGATTTTTTGCTATAAGGGGGATGGGGCAGATACTGGTGTATTTTTTTTCCCGGGAAAAAAAATGTTGAGAGCTAGATTAAAATTAATAAACGTTTTTCCTTATGTAAATACTTGACGCTCCTTTTTTAAATCGTCTTTTACTTTAAAGAAAGGAAGAGAGCATAATAAAAAAAAAAGAACAAAAATTTCTACAAAGAATTACACGTATTTCCTATCACTGTTTGTTGTGTATATTTCCTAATAATTAACTTGGCGCAGAAGGTACTTATCTAAGATCTCCAGATATTAAGATCTCCCAAATAAATCCGAGAAGTTTAATTTGAAACGTTCTTTTTCCGTTGTACAAGAGGTAATAACCAAAAATATAGTTAAGAAAACTTCAAAAACTTTTATTCATTTACATCAGCATCTTGTTATGCAAGAGATTTACTCAATCTAAGCAACAAATTATGTTGACGAGATTCTGTATGATAATGCATGATAAAAAACTAAAACTCGCCTAATGGTTTAAATAAAATCTTGAAATACTCCTCGCTATGACTGGCAACATTACATTTTAATATACCGGGTGTCCTGAAAAGGAGTGAACGATTTTAAAAATCAATAACTTGTAAACTTTTACAGATATTAAAAAAATTCTTGCACGAGAGTCATCTAAAAGGTCAAAAGTTTTTTTCCTACGATTCTGGATTTTAGTTCGAATTACAAACAATAGATGGCGCTAAGAGCGCTAGTTGCTGTGTTGAGATGGATATTGACGTCATTTGGTACTGAAGCAAAATAAGGAGTTTAAGGCTGTGGAGTGGGTCTCGTTTGACAATGCAATCTTGCTCTTAGGACCCGATTTTGAACTTTTGTTTATTTGTTTTTATTGAACAACATACATTTAACCTGTGTACTCGACATGACGCCCGATTTTGGACTCAGTCGGTATGATTTCAATGAAATGTGTTGTTGTCATGGAAATTATAAATTATTTTATATAATAGCAGCGATTGAAACTGGGTTTGAATTTAACGAGCAGCATACGAGTTTTGCAGACGATTTTACATTTAAGAAAGCTGTATTTTCTCGGATTAAATTACTTTTCATCGTCTAATTTAAAGAATATTTTGTGCATCATATTTTAAAATAAAGTAGAACGATTTTATAGTTTTTTTTTTTTTTTTTTTTTGTTAAAAATTAATCAATTTTGCTATTTAAAAAAATTTGTTACAGTCTAAGAAATGCTAGTTCTTTTTAAGAAGTTCTTTAATAGAGTTTTATGTATGTTGTAAAAAAAATTGCGGAAATGGTTTATTTTTTAGAACAAAGAATATTTATAGTATAAACATTGAAAACTTGGTGCAATAGCTGTTGCACTCTTTTGAAAAAATACCTAAATACAAAATTTATTACGATTATGTATATTAAATTTATAGTAATAGGGAAATAATACTACCTCCATCTTAAATGAGCCATAATCATTATGACAACCTAGAATCATCACCTATCATTGGATAGCATTGAATTAGTCACACATGATAGGTTTTATAGAATGAAGAAAACATTTTTTAATATCCTTTTAAGTATTGATTCACTTTTCATAAAACTTTAAAAGAGTAACGAAAATTCTGCACGAGTGTATATATTATAATTCAAAGCATTCTGTTGAATACTTTTTGTGCTATTATGTGCGGACAAATAAACGAACATTCCAGATGACGAATATAGGTACTACATATATAATTATCCTCACAAAACATAATGTAATGGAATAGTTTTGTGTGTCTGTGTAAATGAATCATGAATTATGCATAGTTTGTTTACATTACCCAACACGGCATAATAATAATAACAGATTAATTCAATTATTTCAACACAAATTAGAGTTTGGACAGACAGGCAGACGGCTAACTAAACAGAAATCATAAACACTTTCAACTATGTTGGAAAGCGTTAAAAACACATGTTAAGTTGAAATTTGTCATTTTTCAATTTATTTAAATAGACGGAAGCATATTTGAACTCTTTTGTATAGCCCTGTAGTTTACCTACTATCTTTAAATACACGCCATTATTTAGATAAAATCTATTTAAAACCGAAACATGCTTTAAACTAATGAAATCACACTTTCAGAGATTACCATCCAGAGCCGGCAATTAATCCAATTTTTGAGTGCCTCTGTATATTATTTCTATTCTATTCTTTAAACATATCTTAATATACTTAAAGCTGTTCAACGTAAAAAATGCATAACTCATTTACAAACCACCCTTAATATATTTACTTACACACTTAGGAGTGCGAATTCTTTTGTATAGCCCTGTATATGATTTGCACCAATTATATACACAGTGTAACATGCAAAAACTTAGTGAAACTTATAAAAAATCGTATCAAAACTAAAAATTTCAAGCAATTATCGTTAGCATACAGCATTTTTGATGCAGAATAGTTTCCGAAATCTTTTGTGTGTCCCTGTAAATATTTCATATTTTCTATTACACAGTAAGTAATTCGTAGTAAACCTTAGCAACGTATAACATTTTTATTATATGTGTAACAAGATTAAAATATCCCGCAAAGTATACCGTTATGTTACATAATTATTTTGCGTGGCCCTGTAAATGAATAGCTATTCTTTGTGCAGCATATTCTACATCATTTGTACTTTAATTTAATTCATAAATGCATATTAATTTCGTTATGTTCGGACGAGTGTAATATCATCAAAAAGCACTTGAAACTTTTTCCCCCATCGGCCATAATGTAACGGAATACTTTTGACTGCCTCTGTATTGGAAATACACATCCGATTTTCATAAAATTTGAAATAACTGGACAAAATTCTTCAACAAATATATATTTAAAATTTTAGACGATTCGACTGAGTAATTTTTGCACTGTTATTTGCGGACAGACAGATGGACGGACGGACCAGAGACGAGTATAGGTGATACGCATTTATATAATTACTAACATATCTAAAAAACAGTTAAATTTAAAAGCGCATACCGAAATTGAGAACGCAATTCCCAAATTTCCAGCAATTATTTCTTAAAGACAGTACAGTAACCGATTTCTTTTTGTGTGCCCCTGTAAATGAACGTTAAATGCTATAAATACCAAATACCCTATTCTATCATAATCATCTTGTACTGAAATTCAGTGCAATTCAGATTTATACCAGTTTCAATGCATTTGAAATAATGTATTTCATTAATATACACTGCAAGCGATTTCCCCCATAGACTATGATGTGATGCAATCTTTTGGGTGTTCCCCCATTTGACAGTTCCCCAGAAATGAACTGTCAATCCCACATACTTAATATACAATACAGGACGTGACTAGGTGACATAAAAAAAGATTTAAAAGATATCCAGATAAATAAATAGATAAATAAGAAATCCTGTTCTCAAAAGTAATTACATTCTTGGAATGTAAAAAAAAAAAAAAAAAATAAAAAAAAATAAAAAAAAAAATAAAAGTCGGTAATTTGAACGTTGTTGTTTCACGCATTTCGATTTCAAAGGAGTCGTACCCATGAAAACAATATTTTTCTCTATTATTGCGCTGAAGCCAGCAAAATCAAAATCAAGATTATATGGATTGCATTCAAAATCGGACGGTGAAAGCAAAAGTTCATTTCCGAGTAAGATCTACTCCACAGCTTTAATCCCCTTATTTTGCTTCAGTGCCAAGTGACGTCAATATCTGTCTCAACACAGCACCTAGCGCTCTCAGCGCCATCTATTGTTTGTAAATCGAACTAAAATCCAGAACGCAGGAAAAAAACTTTTGACCGTTTAGATGACTCTCGTGCAAGAATTTTTTAAATATCTGTAAAAGCTTGCAAGTTATTGATTTTTAAAATCGTTCAGTCCTTTTCAGGACACCCGGTATATTATTTCATGTGTCAACAGTCGTTTATTTCATGCGTATACAAGGTTTAAAACGATGAATTCGGAACCCTACGATAAGTGTTTGAACAGAATTTTTGATGCAATACACTCACATTTTGTTAAAACATGTTCTTTGGTAAAAATATGCAGTTAATTAAAAATAATTGAAAAACACGCCAATAATTAATCTCAAAGTTGCAGTACAAAAGTTTAATATAAGTCAACTGGTATAGTATTATTGAGGCTAACTAAACTGAATCTGGTTATCGATTAGCCATTTATTCATTATTTTTGTTTCGGTTTCTTTAAAAGTGAATTAAAACGAATAAAATTAATAAAAAATACTGTAAATCGAAATATCTTAAATTCAGAAACTTAAGTGTCTGAAACATAGTGTTCAGTATTCCAGCCATTTAAAAAATGTTTTAATTTTTCCAGACGCTTTTTGCGTCTGAATTTCAGACTTTTCAAAGTCTGAATCGCAGACATTTTTTTAAGCACTATACGTAGCCATGTTTGACAGGAAGCAGGACGTTTCGGTCCCGCCACTTCGGTCCCGCCGTTTAGGTCCCGCCGTTTCGGTCCCGAGACGTTTCGGTCCCGAGACATTTCGGTCCAAGGCCATTTCGGTCCCGAGACATTTCGGTCCCTGGACTTTTCGGTCCTCAGACATTTCGGTCCCTTCTCCAGCAAGCTGAAATTTTGTGCATGGGAAATATCTGGCATAATTTTATAGGGAGCATTTTAGAGTGTTGAATTCAGAAGCGGGTCATTCCCCTCGGAGCTATCAAATGTCCCCCCCCCCGGAAATTTTGAGATTTTGTGTTTTCAGTGATTATTCTCAGATTTTATTCATTTATTGGTTAGTTTATGATATTTTTCTTACTCTTTAAAAATAATTAATTAATATATGATTGCTTTTTGCGAACTGTAAACTATAACTTTGTTTCAGAAAATTTAAATCTTCATCTGGATAATAATGTTACCTAACACTGTTAAGAAATATTTTTACGCATTGCTAAAGTACTGCATTATTATGTTTAATTAATTATTACGTTACGTTACTAACTGAATTTTCAAAAAAAAAAAAAAATAATAATTTCCTTTTTTGAAATAAATAACAATTTTTGAATAAAAACTTATGGTGATGAATAATTGCTATAAATTAAATCTCAAAACAGTTAGTGATTTTAAAATTAAAATCAAATTAATATTTTATTAAATATATGTATTTTTAATTTAATGAATCTTTATTTAATTAAATTGATAAAATTATTAATACGCATTTCGAATTTTACTTTAAATAAACTCAATAAATAATCTGTTTTATATTCAATTTATCATTATGTTTTGCAGTAGTTATAAACTGAAACTTATTGTTTACCTGTTTATTTATTTTATATTTAAAGTTACTGAAACTTAAAACTATTAATTCAATCAATAATAAAATTAAAATAAGAACTGTCAATTTTTTTTCTGTGAAAGCGGGAGTGAAAAGGTAATGCAAATAAATAAATAAATAAATAAACGATAAATTAAAAAAACTTAGTTTTGTCAATTAAAAATTGAAAATAAAAGTATTTAAAATAATAGTTACATTATTATATAAAATAAAAAAAAAATCATTTTATTACAAAGAAATAGGCCCACTTTCAATAAAATTAATTCACAAAAATTGTCTTCATGAAGTAAGAAAACTGTAAAAAAAAAAAAAAAAAAAAAAAAAAAAAAATTGCAACTAATAATTGTCGTTGGAGAATTTTTATTTTTTAAACAAAAAATTTTCGTTGCACGCCTAGTTACGAAATCACTAATTTAAAGATTCTAAGAAAGTGTGCTAAAACAATCAATCAAATATGTATTTTAGTTTTTTGTATAGATAAAATACCTAATACAAAGAATATGTGATAAAACTTAAAATATTCATTCTGTTAAATAATAATAATAAAGACAGTGTAAAATTATATAACATTATTTAATCAAATTTTCAACTCGCTGTGATTTTGTTATCACGAGTTACAATAGATTAAACTTATTGGACTATTATATTCAGCTTTGTATAAAATTTGAGGGAAGGGGGGGGGGGCAGGAGAATAAAAATATTAATAAAAAGCCCGAACAATGTTGAGCTTACAGCGTTTATTAGGCCTTCATCAATCAGAAACCAAGTTATAAAGTGGCCGGTAAAGAAATAGCAAAGGACCGAAATGGCAAGTGACCGAAATGTCTCGGGACCGAAATGGCCAGGGACCGAAATGTCTCGGGACCGAAACGGCGGGACCGAAATGGCGGGACCGAAATGGCGGGACCGAAATGTCGTGTGCCCGTTTGACAAGTTGATCCTGGAAAAATATATGGCCATGATCCTGGCCCCTTAACTTCCACTTCAACACAACCTGATTTTAGGGGCGCCAAAATTTGGCATACAATTTTTGTAAAGCTGATAATTGAAAACTTTTTCGACATTGTACTGATTTTAATCAGTATTTAAATTTATCAAGTAGAATAAGATTAAAAACAAAAAATGTTTGTCGTAATACACAATGCAGTAAAACCTATGAATGACGGGCACCTTGGAACCGTAGAATTTGTGCGAAATTCGGAAATATCTCTTCGCTGAAGTAAAAGTATATAGAGATTGTGCATGCTATGAATAAAAATGCGTTTCTTAAATAGTGGCGTTCTCTATTTAGGAGTGTCCTCGAATGTATTTAGGATCACTGACCAATTTGCCCATGATTTAATCAAGTTCTCCTTCTGGAAAATGTCAGCTTTATGCGCAAAATCTAATTATGCAAATAAATTTTGTATACAATTCTACCTCTTTACTGATATTCATTTTAAATTGCAAATAACGTTTTACTAAAAATAATCAAAAAATCAATATTATAATTATTTCAAATGGAATATACTTGGCATAGCTGCCAACTCTTCCGATTTTTGGACTTGGAAAAATTTAATAGAAATTTTTGCCTTACTTAATCGGAAGATTACGTTGATTTGAAAGGGTTAAATTTACTGTAAAAAATTTTCCGGGCTAAAAAAGCGGAAGATCTTGGCAGCTATAGCATATGTATACCGTATTTTTACAATTAGGTTAACAGTACATAATTACATGAATTTAAGAATTTACAAATAATCATTAAAGCCTAACAAAGTGACTAGTACAGAGAAAAGGCGAAATTATTTTCTAAATCATTAAATAAGATACATTGACGACAACAACAATTCTTTTTTTGCTTATACATCTTGTGTCGTCAATTTCTAATCAGACTATCCCATCCCATCCATAAATTGTGGTTTTGAACTACTCATGCTGAAAGTAAAAAACGACTAAAAGTTGACTATTTTCAGTATAGCAAATGGAATATTTCTAAAATGATTGAAAGTACTAACAGTATGGCTGAAGGAATAATTTTCATTCCCTTGCTTTTCCTTTATTTAGAATGACCTATGAAATGATTCCTTTAAATATAATGCCTTTGTTTAATGAATTTTATCAGTCAAAACAGGTTAAAATAAATAAATAACACAAGTAATCCGACGCGACGTATGAAATTTGTGGGGAAATCAATGATACAAATATATAGAAGGATGTCCCACACTATATTCTTTCTTAAAATTTATGATGTACACAACATGAGGCGAAGAAAACTTCATTGTACAAGAAAAGGATGTGTAATAATTAAGAGGAACTATTAAATAGGGATGTTTAAACTTATTATTAGAAACTTGGGATTTCCGGCACGCATTACATGATAAACTTATGGGAAATATAAAAACCGATGTAAACCTTGCAAATTCTACCTCATTAAATACCTATGAGATTATTGTATACATAAATAAATCCTCAAAAAAGGGTACTTCTGTCTGATAACCATTCCAAAGAAAAACTATTAATAATTAAAAAATTATGAGTCAATTAACAGATGCTGTTATTGCGATTTCTAAAATAACGGCGTACGTAGGAAAGGCGTGTAACTCAATAAATTAACCGCTAATACACTATACAGGATCATCAAACTTGTAACATTGAATTGAAAATATTTCAAAAACCTGATTGTAGATTATTTGATCAGTAGAAATTTAAATAATAGCAAGGTATTTTAACTTCGAAATCCAACAGGCAAAATGGTTTAAACAAATTTTGAAATATCTCAGAATCAATGAAGCTTTAGGCTCGTGTGAATTCTCCATTAATTAAAGTCTACGCTTACATAAAAATAAACATTCAGTTTGAATTAAAAATGGATCTCAAATTCGAAAGAAAGCTTGCGCAGCTCAGAGTGTGGTAATAATGTGGATGCCTAAAATTAGATGATTGCGGATTTTAGGTAGCTTTCATTACAAAAAGTAAAAAGCTACTTATTGCAGCCGTCCGGAGGAAAGCACTTCCAGAAAATTTTGGTATATTTTCACCGATCATGACCTCCAGACCCCAAAACCACCCTCCGTTCAAATGTTGACATATATATATATATATATATATATATATATATATCTGATTTTTGTCATGCGATAACTAATGTATTTATGAACCGATTTGAATGAAACTTGGTATATACATAGTACATACAAATGTCTCAACCGAGTTCGTTGGCCAGCATCATCCGACATTTTGTTTCAAAATTGCGGCCATTTTAAATTTTTTAAAACATTTAAAATTTAAAATTCAATGTGAAAAAATTAAAAGTTAAAAAATATTTTTCTTTTACGCGTTAGAACTTAAAACAAAGATTCCAGAACATTTTTTATTTTGTCTATATCTTAAAAATAGCACTTTGAATTTTTCTTATGGCTGACATTTTGAAACGATCTGATTTTTGTCACGTCATAACACGCGTATTTATAAACCGATTTGAATGAAACTTGGTATGTACATAGTACATACATATGTCTCGACCGAGTTTGTTGCCCAGCATCATCCGCCATTTTGTTTCAAAATGGCGGCCATTTTAAATTTAAAAAAAAATTACAATTTAAAATTAAATTTGAAAAAATTAAAAGTTGAAAAATATTTTTCTTTTACGTGTTAGAACTTAAAACAACAATTCCAGAACACTTTTTATTTTGTCTACATCTTAAAAAATGACTGAGTTATAGCACTTTGAATTTTTCTTATGGCTGACATTTTGAAACGATCTGATTTTTGTCACGTGATAACACGCGTATTTATGAATCGATTTGGATGTAACTTGGTGTGTACATATTATATACTAAGGCCTGAATCGAATTCGATAGTCAGCTCCATCCGCCATCTTATTTCAAAATGGCGGCCATTTAATTTTTTTTATAAATTTTAAAATTTAAAATTAGGTACAAGAAAGTGAGAAATTGAAAAAGATTTTTCTTTTATGCATTTGAACTCGAAACAAAGATTCCAGAGCATTTTTTGTTTTGTCTGTATCTTAAAAAATGGCTGAGTTATCGCATTTTTAATTTCTAGTGTTGCTCATATCTTGAAATGATCTGATTTTCGTCACGTGATAACACGCATATTTAAAAATTGATTTGGATATAACTCCGTGTGCACATAGTACATAGCAATGCCTTGACCACTTTCACTGTCCAACTTCTTCTGTCCTCTTGTTTCAAAATAGAAGCCATTTAAGTTTGTCAAAAATCTTTTAAATGTATAATGATGTACAAACAAAAAATTAGAAATTGAAAAAAGGTTCTTTTTAAAGTATTTATCTTAATAATGAATTCAGGAGTATTTTTTGCTTTGTCTTTAACTTAAAAAACGCCTGAGCAGTTTGGATTTCTAACGTGGGTGACATTTTAAAAAAATCAATTTGCCCGTGACAGCACTCGTATATATTAATCGATTTCAACATGAGTGTGCATGTGCACCTGAATTAAGATTTCGACTAAGGTCATAATCAGGTTCCACTAATTTGAGCTTAGTATTTTTGAATAATATAACTTAATTTAAAATAAATAAACAAATATATAGGTATATGAAAGCTACCTCTTCCTCCCGGCACTGCCGGAAGGACTATTTTTAGATATTTTTCTGAGTTCGTTTATGTTATGATCATAGTAAGATACTTATGTGTCTTAAATTAAGATATCTATTATGACTGAATTTTCATATTCAGACATTTGAGTGCCTGAAATTCTTTTTCAGTCACATATGTGTCTTAATTTAAGACGTCTCTATTTACAGTGTGTGGTAATTTAAGAAAAAGTAATTAGAATGGGAGTGAAAAAGAAAATAGATTGATGCATATGAAAGAAAAATATTAGGTTATCTATAACTCTACGTGCACATCTATAAATAAATTAATTAAATAATTAAAATAGATAGTTTATTGAAAAAAAGAGGGAATTTTAATTTCTTATAAATGCATTTCTATAGGACTCCGTTTCTATTGGAAACTATGCAAAATTGGATGCGCACACATAGGTTTCTTAGAATAAAAAAATCCCTGTCGGCTGGGCCTATAGGCGGAGGTAGATTTCGAAGAGTGCTCATTTCAACAAAAAAAAAACTAGTTGGATGTGCCAATCCCAAAACTTTCTTCTATCTCATACATACATTTTAATATTAAAAAAAAATAGTTACTCTTTTTAAGGGGGTAGTAAGGTTAATTCGAGGGAAAAAAGCATATTTTCTATCATTTTTGTAAGGATACAATTAATATTTATTTATTTGTATAATTATAGTATAATTATATGTCATTTAAAGAGTATTCTGTGGAATTTTCATTAAGAAATATTAAAAAATGAGCCGATGACAGCGAATCTTCAATGACGTCCCCAAAAAAAAGTTGATTCGCGGTGAACCGCATAACTCATGACTGGATCTACTGAAATTAAAAAACCAAATTGATTTAATTAGTTGATAAGTTTCCTCAGGGAACGCAGTCGAGTTTTTTTTAATTATTATTGATTTTTCAATTTTTTACAAGGCTCGGAAGTCAAAATACTGATTTTTCATCAAAAAAATCTGATATTTTGTTTTTTAAAAGTAAGTTAAAATAAAAAAAAAAAAAAACTCGACAGCGTTATCTCGTAATTTATATAAAGAAAGCGTGTGTAAAATTTTAAAAAGATCGGTTCAGTAGACTTTGAGCTACAGAGTTCACCGGCTTCGAAAAAGCGAATTGTTAGAAAAACACGTTTAAAGTTTCACAGACTTTTTGTTGAAATAGATATTTGTAAATTGCTGCTTTTTTCATATACTTACACAGAATCATCAATGCCAGGCCCATAAAGCGAAAAGCTGTCGGAGATGATGTTCAGAGCATCTTGTTGTTCTTGTCTACGACGAATCCTGCCTTCTTTGCGCTCTTTTGCAGCTACTTGGTAGCTGATTGTTGCGGCCACATTCCTCAGTGTGAAATCGGAGGGCGGAGACATACAAGTGTATATCTCCGTCAGTTTTACTTCAATTGCTTTCAAATTTTCACAGAATAATCTTAAGATGTTGTACATTAATATAAAATAATAAAAAAAATGCAAAAAAAAAAAAAAAAAAAAAAAAACCTTACTACCCCCTTAATGCTTTAATAATTTTAATTCAATACCTTACCAACTTTGATTTTCATCTTAAATTTCTGCTTCAATCAATTAATCGGAGTAAAATCGAATTTCCGTCTCTGCACGAGCCGATGGACAATAGAATGATAAGAAGAGTTTTTTTTTTCAAATTCAGGGAGGACCAACTTGTCTTACCAAAAATTAATCATATACAAAATGTTTAGTTCAGTTCTAGAACTAACTTCATACACTTTTATGTGGTGCAATATTGAAAATGGCATAAAATTCGGTATTGCAGCGCCCCCTTCCGGCGGATTTTTTTCAGATTCAGGGCGATCCAACTAGCCATAGCCATACACTTGCACAAAAAATTTTGTTCAATTCGATGCATAACTTCATGTACTTTTGGTCGGTACAATACTGAAAATGGCACAAAAATCGCGATTGCAGCGCCCCCCTCCGGCGAATTTTTTTCAAATTCAGGGAGGACCAATTAACCATAGTCATACACATGCACAAAAAATTTGGTTCAATTCGATGCATAACTTCATATACTTTTGGTCGGTACAATATTGAAAATGGCACAAACATCGCAATTGCAGCGCCCCCTTCCGGCGGATTTTTTTCAAATTCAGGGAGGACTAACTAGCCATAGTCATATACTTACACAGAAAATTTGGTTTAATTCGATGCATAACTTCATACACTTTTGGTCGGTACAATATTGAAAATGGAACAACAATGGCGATTGCAGCGGCCCTTCCGGCGGATTTTTTTCAAATTCAGGGAGGACCAACTAGCCATAGTCATACACATACACAAAAAATTTGATCCAATTCGATGCATAACTTCATATATTTTTGCTCGGTACAATATTGAAAATGGCACAATCATCGCAATTGCAACGCTCCCTTCCGGCGGATTTTTTTCAAATTCAGGGAGGACTAACTAGCCATAGTCATATACTTACACAGAAAATTTGGTTCAATTCGATGCATAACTTCATATACTTTTAGCCGGTACAATATTGAAAATGGCACAAAAATGGCGATTGCAGCGCCCCCTTCCGGCAGAATATTTCAAAACTGAAGGAGGACCTGCTTGCCACAGCCAAAAACATTCACAAAAAATTTGGTTCAATTCTATGCATAACTTCATACACTTTTTGATGGTAGAATGGCGACATACACACACACAGACACACACACACACACAGACACACATATAGACACACGGACACAGACATTTTGTAAAAACATGTTTTTTGGAATCTCTGACCCCTAAAACGTGTAAATCCGTCAAAAACCGGAAGTCGAAAAAAATTTCGATTACAATACTTTCTTCTACTGAAGATAGACTTCGGCATACTTACATTTTTTTTCATCATATAGGTAAATTTTAGTAAGCAGATTTCTTTACTTTTACATCTGTAGAATTATATCTTTACAGAGGCAGATTGAGTGACCGGAATCATTTTCCTATACCTCTCATCTTTAAGACATGAGATAGCATTTGATTTTGTTTGCATTGCTCAATATATACAACTTATCTTTCATAATATCCCTGTCTTAATCTAAATTATCTCATTCATATGTATTTTTTTTTGTTTGTTTGTTTGTCATTATTTTAACTTTACTTTATGAAGATTTTACTCTATTTCTTATTATATTTGTCTCGTTTACATTTATTACAACTGCTCAATCGACGGTCATTCTTGGAGCAAATGTAATACCAACACTTAACATTTTGTTCAACCATATTTTTTATGAAATAAATTTATAAGAATATTTTTTAATGCAAAAACCTTAAAAAAAAAGTAACATCGAGTAAAATCTCAACTTTAAATTTAAAATTAATCCAGGTTAAATTTCTTACTCAAAATTTCACAATCAAATTATTTAGTTTTTACCTTGAGATAATTTAAGTATCTCCATAGATTTGTCCTTAAAAGAAAACACTATATGTGGTCTGAACAGAGTTAAATAAGTATTTTTCATATTCCAAGGACAACACAGGTATTTTAAAATATTTTAAACTTTTACTTAATAACTATCATTATTACACCGCTGATGCAATTTCCTCATTTTTACATCTTATTAGCAGCTGCTTTAAAATAAACGCATGATATCTGAGGAAAAAGCGGTTTTCAAAAGATATTGTTGCGTATAGAGGGTTCTTTTGATCTTATGGTCAGACGACTTCAAACTCTTGTCTCTTAGAAAAGTAGAAAATAATTTATTTACAGATCTTCAGAACAACAGTCTTCGAAACTCACAAATATTACTAGATATTCAAAAATAACTGCTCAAATCTATCGTACAAGTACAGCTTTAGATCCCAGAGGCTCTTTATATAACGTCTCAACACTTAATAACATTCAAAACAACATAGATGAAACTCAAGCAAACTTGCTTAACAATCGCCTTGTTCACTCAATGACTGACTGGTAAATAATAACAACGACAGTTCGTATTGCTCTCCTTATATAGGCTCGCAGCATGCGCTAGACGTTTCCACAGGCTTCTCGAAAAATCCAGAAACCAAGGAAAAACATTCAATGTATCAGCATACCTAAGAGGGGTTACCATAGAGAGGGAAGGGTTACCATCGCCAACAACCGCCAACAACCAAAATTAGTCGTCGAAAGTGAAGCCAACTTGGCGATATCTTTATTATTTCGCCAAGCTGCCATAGACATTCACTGAAAATAATAGACAAGTTTGCTTGATAACAGATACAATGTAACAAAAATTAATATTATTAAAGGAATGGAGCTTAATAAGATTATTTACATTATTTTACAGTACAAACACTAACTATTTACAAAATTCGTAACACTACCCCCTCCTCAAAGACTGCACGTCCCGGGCAGTGCAATCCTTGAGTTAGAGGAAAACACTTAAAATAAATAAACAAATAAATAAATAAATAAATAATAACAATAATAATAAAATTTACATAAATAAGAACTAATTACTATTTAAATATTTACAAAAAGTGACTTTCATGACCATGGTCTGAAATTCCAGTTTTGAATTTCTAATCACTTTGGCCAAAATAAGGGGCTAGCCGGTTATAGTGTACGACATTGGGTTTGGCGTGTGGCGATTTTTGTATGCGTACGACGACGTCATTCAGCCTGTTGACGACTGTGTAAGGACCGTCCCAGTTTCTTTCTAATTTTGGCGACAGTCCCTTAAGACGTGTGGGATTCAACAACCAAACTTTGTCACCTTCGTTGAACTCATGTCCAGTTGCCTTTGTGTCGTACCCTGTCTTCATCTTTTCCGATGCCAGTCCGATTCGGTTCCTCGCTAGACGATGAATCTCCTCAATCCGTGCCTGGAGTTCATCCACGTACTCCTCGGGCGATAAAGGAGCATCAGGAGGACGGCCAAACAAAAGATCCGCAGGTAGACGAAGATCACGACCAAAGAGCATTTGAGAAGGGGAATAACCAGTAGCCTCATGAGCAGCACTCCTGTAGGCAAGCAGGAACAGAGGTAATTTCTTGTCCCAGTCCTGTTGATCTTTAGACACCAGGAGGGAGAGGCTATTTAGGATGGTACGATTGAACCGCTCCACCATGCCGTCCGATTGAGGATGTAGAGGTGTAGTTCGAGTTTTGTCCATGCCGAGTAGTCCACACATTTCTTTAACACACAGCCGAATCAAAGTTTCTTCCTTGATCGGAATGGATTTGAAGAGGAACTCCGTATCTGGAAACCCAATGTTGAACCAGGATGTCTGCTACGGTTACCGCCTCTTGATTAGGTATGGCGTAGGCTTCAGGCCACTTGGTGAAGTAGTCCATGACAACGAGGATGTATTTGTTGCCATCAGATGTTCTAGGAAGAGGACCTAGGATGTCTAGAGCAATTCGTTCGAAAGGAGCTCCTACATTATAACGCTGCAATCGTCCACGGGTGCGCCTCTTTGGACCTTTACGTGCTACACAGGTCCACTTCTCTACATCCCTGCGAACATTATTCCAGTAAAAACGCTCTCGAACCTTTTGAAGGGTCTTCATTACACCAAAATGACTTCCTGTGGGACTACCATGAAGTTCTTGAAGGACCATAGAAATTCTCGACTTAGGGAGTAGTAGTTGCCATCTATATGTCTTTCCATCGTCAGACTCCCATTTTCGGTACAAAATACCGTTCTTCAAATGTAGGGAATCCCAGAGAGCCCAATAACGTTTAGTCGTAGGATGGTAATGGGCCATGTCTTGCCAGTTGGGCTTCCTGTTGGACTCCTCTTTCAGCTCTAGAATTGGCTTAATTTCAGAATCAGCAAGTTGATCTTTACGCAGGCTCTCGTCACTCCATGGATCTTGCGATGATGTAGACCCAGTTGTAACTTGTCTTACTATAGGGCCTTTGACATTAAATTTCTTCTCAACCCGGTCGCAGTATCTACAATTCTCTGAGCAGGGTCTTCTTGAGAGAGCATCTGCATTTCCATGTGATGAGCCTTTTCGATGGCGTATCTCCATATCGTACTTTTGAAGCTTTTGTATCCACCTGGCTATCTGGCCTTCAGGGTTCTTAAAATTCAATAGCCAAGTTAGCGAAGCATGATCAGTTCGGATCAGGAATTTTCGACCGTAAAGATAGTGATGAAAATGGTCTATGGCTTTCACTACAGCAAGAAGCTCTTTTCTTGTTACGCAGTAGTTTCGCTCTGCCTTTGATAAGCACTTGCTGAAATAGGCGATAACACGCTCCTGGCCGTCGATTTCCTGGGACAGTACAGCGCCAATGATTTCGTTACTTGCATCCGTATCAAGTATAAACTGTTTATCGATTTGAGGATATGACAGAATTGGAGTGGATGTTAATGCCTCCTTAAGCTTTTTGAAAGCAGCGTCGCATTCCTGCGTCCACATAAATTTTTGATTGGCTTCTGTTAATTTATGAAGTGGTCTTGCAATCATCGAGAAGCCTTTGACAAATTTTCTGTAATAGGTGCATAATCCTAGAAAGCTCCGAAGCTGGTGAGCATCTGCTGAACGATTCCAATTTTTCACTGCCGATATCTTCTCTGGATCAGTCCAAACTCCTTCCGCTGAAATGATGTGTCCAAGGTAGGCGACTTCATTTCAAAACAAACTGCACTTCGAAGGGCTTAACTTCAAATTAGCTTCCTTTAATTTTTGTAGCACCCGCCTGAGGTTGTTCAGATGTTCATCAAAAGATTTTTCTATGATTATGATATCATCTAAATAAACAAGACATGTTTCATATGACAGCCCCCCGGAGAACCGTTTCCATAAGCCGTTCGAAAGTTGCAGGTGCGTTACACAGACCAAAAGGCATTACCTTGAACTGCCATATTTCTTGTCCCGTTGTAAAAGCAGTCTTCTCGCGGTCGTCCGGATGGATCTCTACCTGCCAGTAACCACTCTTCGGATCCAGAGTCGAGAACCAAGTGTTGCCCGCAAGTGTGTCATCGATCCTTGGTAGAGGGTAACTATCCTTTTTAGTGACGTCATTCAGTCGGCGGTAGTCTACACAAAATCTTGTTGAACCATCCTTCTTTCTTACTAATACAATGGGAGACGCCCATGGACTTGTCGATGGTTCGATGACGTCATTTTCTTCCATATCCTTAATTAAATTTTGCACCTCTTCTTGCTTGGCAAAAGGTAATCGTCGCCAACCATCGCCAAGTTTGTCGCCAACTTGGCGATTTATCGCCGAATTTGGCGACCAAAATTAGTCGTCGAAAGTGACGCCAACTTGGCGATATCTTTATTATTTCGCCAAGCTGCCATAGACATTCACTGAAAATAATAGACAAGTCTGCTTGATAACAGATACAATGTAACAAAAATTAATATTAGTAAAGGAATGGAGCTTAATAAGGTTATTTACATTATTTTACAGTACAAACACTAACTATTTACAAAATTCGTAACACTACCCCCTCCTCAAAGACTGCACGTCCCGGGCAGTGCAATCCTTGAGTTAGAGGAAAACACTTAAAATAAATAAACAAATAAATAAATAAATAAATAATAACAATAATAATAAAATTTACATAAATAAGAACTAATTACTATTTAAATATTTACAAAAAGTGACTTTCATGACCATGGTC
Organism: Maratus speculifer; assembly: GCA_964019185.1. Classification (NCBI taxonomy): domain Eukaryota; kingdom Metazoa; phylum Arthropoda; class Arachnida; order Araneae; family Salticidae; genus Maratus; species Maratus speculifer. The sequence goes on along the minus strand of OZ025301.1, from coordinate 155,539,187 downwards.
TGAAATTCCAGTTTTGAATTTCTAATCACTTTGGCCAAAATAAGGGGCTAGCCGGTTATAGTGTACGACATTGGGTTTGGCGTGTGGCGATTTTTGTATGCGTACGACGACGTCATTCAGCCTGTTGACGACTGTGTAAGGACCGTCCCAGTTTCTTTCTAATTTTGGCGACAGTTCCTTAAGACGCGTGGGATTCAACAACCAAACTTTGTCACTTTCGTTGAACTCATGTCCAGTTGCCTTTGTGTCGTACCCTGTCTTCATCTTTTCCGATGCCAGTCCGATTCGGTTCCTCGCTAGACGATGAATCTCCTCAATCCGTGCCTGGAGTTCATCCACGTACTCCTCGGGCGATAAAGGAGCATCAGGAGGACGGCCAAACAAAAGATCCGCAGGTAGACGAAGATCACGACCAAAGAGCATTTGAGAAGGGGAATAACCAGTAGCCTCATGAGCAGCACTCCTGTAGGCAAGCAGGAACAGAGGTAATTTCTTGTCCCAGTCCTGTTGATCTTTAGACACCAGGAGGGAGAGGCTATTTAGGATGGTACGATTGAACCGCTCCACCATGCCGTCCGATTGAGGATGTAGAGGTGTAGTTCGAGTTTTGTCCATGCCGAGTAGTCCACACATTTCTTTAACACACAGCCGAATCAAAGTTTCTTCCTTGATCGGAATGGATTTGAAGAGGAACTCCGTATCTGGAAACCCAATGTTGAACCAGGATGTCTGCTACGGTTACCGCCTCTTGATTAGGTATGGCGTAGGCTTCAGGCCACTTGGTGAAGTAGTCCATGACAACGAGGATGTATTTGTTGCCATCAGATGTTCTAGGAAGAGGACCTAGGATGTCTAGAGCAATTCGTTCGAAAGGAGCTCCTACATTATAACGCTGCAATCGTCCACGGGTGCGCCTCTTTGGACCTTTACGTGCTACACAGGTCCACTTCTCTACATCCCTGCGAACATTATTCCAGTAAAAACGCTCTCGAACCTTTTGAAGGGTCTTCATTACACCAAAATGACTTCCTGTGGGACTACCATGAAGTTCTTGAAGGACCATAGAAATTCTCGACTTAGGGAGTAGTAGTTGCCATCTATATGTCTTTCCATCGTCAGACTCCCATTTTCGGTACAAAATACCGTTCTTCAAATGTAGGGAATCCCAGAGAGCCCAATAACGTTTAGTCGTAGGATGGTAATGGGCCATGTCTTGCCAGTTGGGCTTCCTGTTGGACTCCTCTTTCAGCTCTAGAATTGGCTTAATTTCAGAATCAGCAAGTTGATCTTTACGCAGGCTCTCGTCACTCCATGGATCTTGCGATGATGTAGACCCAGTTGTAACTTGTCTTACTATAGGACCTTTGACATTAAATTTCTTCTCAACCCGGTCGCAGTATCTACAATCCTCTGAGCAGGGTCTTCTTGAGAGAGCATCTGCATTTCCATGTGATGAGCCTTTTAGATGGCGTATCTCCATATCGTACTTTTGAAGCTTTTGTATCCACCTGGCTATCTGGCCTTCAGGGTTCTTAAAATTCAATAGCCAAGTTAGCGAAGCATGATCAGTTCGGATCAGGAATTTTCGACCGTAAAGATAGTGATGAAAATGGTCTATGGCTTTCACTACAGCAAGAAGCTCTTTTCTTGTTACGCAGTAGTTTCGCTCTGCCTTTGATAAGCACTTGCTGAAATAGGCGATAACACGCTCCTGGCCGTCGATTTCCTGGGACAGTACAGCGCCAATGATTTCGTTACTTGCATCCGTATCAAGTATAAACTGTTTATCGATTTGAGGATATGACAGAATTGGAGTGGATGTTAATGCCTCCTTAAGCTTTTTGAAAGCAGCGTCGCATTCCTGCGTCCACATAAATTTTTGATTGGCTTCTGTTAATTTATGAAGTGGTCTTGCAATCATCGAGAAGCCTTTGACAAATTTTCTGTAATAGGTGCATAATCCTAGAAAGCTCCGAAGCTGGTGAGCATCTGCTGAACGATTCCAATTTTTCACTGCCGATATCTTCTCTGGATCAGTTCAAACTCCTTCCGCTGAAATGATGTGTCCAAGGTAGGCGACTTCATTTCAAAACAAACTGCACTTCGAAGGGCTTAACTTCAAATTAGCTTCCTTTAATTTTTGTAGCACCCGCCTGAGGTTGTTCAGATGTTCATCAAAAGATTTTTCTATGATTATGATATCATCTAAATAAACAAGACATGCTTCATATGACAGCCCCCGGAGAACCGTTTCCATAAGCCGTTCGAAAGTTGCAGGTGCGTTACACAGACCAAAAGGCATTACCTTGAACTGCCATATTTCTTGTCCCGTTGTAAAAGCAGTCTTCTCGCGGTCGTCCGGATGGATCTCTACCTGCCAGTAACCACTCTTCAGATCCAGAGTCGAGAACCAAGTGTTGCCCGCAAGTGTGTCATCGATCCTTGGTAGAGGGTAACTATCCTTTTTAGTGACGTCATTCAGTCGGCGGTAGTCTACACAAAATCTTGTTGAACCATCCTTCTTTCTTACTAATACAATGGGAGACGCCCATGGACTTGTCGATGGTTCGATGACGTCATTTTCTTCCATATCCTTAATTAAATTTTGCACCTCTTCTTGCTTGGCAAAAGGTAATCGTCGCCAACAATCGCCAAGTTTGTCGCCAACTTGGCGATTTATCGCCGAATTTGGCGACCAAAATTAGTCGTCGAAAGTGACGCCAACTTGGCGATATCTTTATTATTTCGCCAAGCTGCCATAGACATTCACTGAAAATAATAGACAAGTCTGCTTGATAACAGATACAATGTAACAAAAATTAATATTAGTAAAGGAATGGAGCTTAATAAGATTATTTACATTATTTTACAGTACAAACACTAACTATTTACAAAATTCGTAACACTACCCCCTCTTCAAAGACTGCACGTCCCGGGCAGTGCAATCCTTGAGTTAGAGGAAAACACTTAAAATAAATAAACAAATAAATAAATAAATAAATAATAACAATAATAATAAAATTTACATAAATAAGAACTAATTACTATTTAAATATTTACAAAAAGTGACTTTCATGACCATGGTCTGAAATTCCAGTTTTGAATTTCTAATCACTTTGGCCAAAATAAGGGGCTAGCCGGTTATAGTGTACGACATTGGGTTTGGCGTGTGGCGATTTTTGTATGCGTACGACGACGTCATTCAGCCTGTTGACGACTGTGTAAGGACCGTCCCAGTTTCTTTCTAATTTTGGCGACAGTTCCTTAAGACGCGTGGGATTCAACAACCAAACTTTGTCACCTTCGTTGAACTCATGTCCAGTTGCCTTTGTGTCGTACCCTGTCTTCATCTTTTCCGATGCCAGTCCGATTCGGTTCCTCGCTAGACGATGAATCTCCTCAATCCGTGCCTGGAGTTCATCCACGTACTCCTCGGGCGATAAAGGAGCATCAGGAGGACGGCCAAACAAAAGATCCGCAGGTAGACGAAGATCACGACCAAAGAGCATTTGAGAAGGGGAATAACCAGTAGCCTCATGAGCAGCACTCCTGTAGGCAAGCAGGAACAGAGGTAATTTCTTGTCCCAGTCCTGTTGATCTTTAGACACCAGGAGGGAGAGGCTATTTAGGATGGTACGATTGAACCGCTCCACCATGCCGTCCGATTGAGGATGTAGAGGTGTAGTTCGAGTTTTGTCCATGCCGAGTAGTCCACACATTTCTTTAACACACAGCCGAATCAAAGTTTCTTCCTTGATCGGAATGGATTTGAAGAGGAACTCCGTATCTGGAAACCCAATGTTGAACCAGGATGTCTGCTACGGTTACCGCCTCTTGATTAGGTATGGCGTAGGCTTCAGGCCACTTGGTGAAGTAGTCCATGACAACGAGGATGTATTTGTTGCCATCAGATGTTCTAGGAAGAGGACCTAGGATGTCTAGAGCAATTCGTTCGAAAGGAGCTCCTACATTATAACGCTGCAATCGTCCACGGGTGCGCCTCTTTGGACCTTTACGTGCTACACAGGTCCACTTCTCTACATCCCTGCGAACATTATTCCAGTAAAAACGCTCTCGAACCTTTTGAAGGGTCTTCATTACACCAAAATGACTTCCTGTGGGACTACCATGAAGTTCTTGAAGGACCATAGAAATTCTCGACTTAGGGAGTAGTAGTTGCCATCTATATGTCTTTCCATCGTCAGACTCCCATTTTCGGTACAAAATACCGTTCTTCAAATGTAGGGAATCCCAGAGAGCCCAATAACGTTTAGTCGTAGGATGGTAATGGGCCATGTCTTGCCAGTTGGGCTTCCTGTTGGACTCCTCTTTCAGCTCTAGAATTGGCTTAATTTCAGAATCAGCAAGTTGATCTTTACGCAGGCTCTCGTCACTCCATGGATCTTGCGATGATGTAGACCCAGTTGTAACTTGTCTTACTATAGGACCTTTGACATTAAATTTCTTCTCAACCCGGTCGCAGTATCTACAATCCTCTGAGCAGGGTCTTCTTGAGAGAGCATCTGCATTTCCATGTGATGAGCCTTTTAGATGGCGTATCTCCATATCGTACTTTTGAAGCTTTTGTATCCACCTGGCTATCTGGCCTTCAGGGTTCTTAAAATTCAATAGCCAAGTTAGCGAAGCATGATCAGTTCGGATCAGGAATTTTCGACCGTAAAGATAGTGATGAAAATGGTCTATGGCTTTCACTACAGCAAGAAGCTCTTTTCTTGTTACGCAGTAGTTTCGCTCTGCCTTTGATAAGCACTTGCTGAAATAGGCGATAACACGCTCCTGGCCGTCGATTTCCTGGGACAGTACAGCGCCAATGATTTCGTTACTTGCATCCGTATCAAGTATAAACTGTTTATCGATTTGAGGATATGACAGAATTGGAGTGGATGTTAATGCCTCCTTAAGCTTTTTGAAAGCAGCGTCGCATTCCTGCGTCCACATAAATTTTTGATTGGCTTCTGTTAATTTATGAAGTGGTCTTGCAATCATCGAGAAGCCTTTGACAAATTTTCTGTAATAGGTGCATAATCCTAGAAAGCTCCGAAGCTGGTGAGCATCTGCTGAACGATTCCAATTTTTCACTGCCGATATCTTCTCTGGATCAGTCCAAACTCCTTCCGCTGAAATGATGTGTCCAAGGTAGGCGACTTCATTTCAAAACAAACTGCACTTCGAAGGGCTTAACTTCAAATTAGCTTCCTTTAATTTTTGTAGCACCCGCCTGAGGTTGTTCAGATGTTCATCAAAAGATTTTTCTATGATTATGATATCATCTAAATAAACAAGACATGCTTCATATGACAGCCCCCGGAGAACCGTTTCCATAAGCCGTTCGAAAGTTGCAGGTGCGTTACACAGACCAAAAGGCATTACCTTGAACTGCCATATTTCTTGTCCCGTTGTAAAAGCAGTCTTCTCGCGGTCGTCCGGATGGATCTCTACCTGCCAGTAACCACTCTTCAGATCCAGAGTCGAGAACCAAGTGTTGCCCGCAAGTGTGTCATCGATCCTTGGTAGAGGGTAACTATCCTTTTTAGTGACGTCATTCAGTCGGCGGTAGTCTACACAAAATCTTGTTGAACCATCCTTCTTTCTTACTAATACAATGGGAGACGCCCATGGACTTGTCGATGGTTCGATGACGTCATTTTCTTCCATATCCTTAATTAAATTTTGCACCTCTTCTTGCTTGGCAAAAGGTAATCGTCGCCAACAATCGCCAAGTTTGTCGCCAACTTGGCGATTTATCGCCGAATTTGGCGACCAAAATTAGTCGTCGAAAGTGACGCCAACTTGGCGATATCTTTATTATTTCGCCAAGCTGCCATAGACATTCACTGAAAATAATAGACAAGTCTGCTTGATAACAGATACAATGTAACAAAAATTAATATTAGTAAAGGAATGGAGCTTAATAAGATTATTTACATTATTTTACAGTACAAACACTAACTATTTACAAAATTCGTAACACTACCCCCTCCTCAAAGACTGCACGTCCCGGGCAGTGCAATCCTTGAGTTAGAGGAAAACACTTAAAATAAATAAACAAATAAATAAATAAATAAATAATAACAATAATAATAAAATTTACATAAATAAGAACTAATTACTATTTAAATATTTACAAAAAGTGACTTTCATGACCATGGTCTGAAATTCCAGTTTTGAATTTCTAATCACTTTGGCCAAAATAAGGGGCTAGCCGGTTATAGTGTACGACATTGGGTTTGGCGTGTGGCGATTTTTGTATGCGTACGACGACGTCATTCAGCCTGTTGACGACTGTGTAAGGACCGTCCCAGTTTCTTTCTAATTTTGGCGACAGTCCCTTAAGACGTGTGGGATTCAACAACCAAACTTTGTCACCTTCGTTGAACTCATGTCCAGTTGCCTTTGTGTCGTACCCTGTCTTCATCTTTTCCGATGCCAGTCCGATTCGGTTCCTCGCTAGACGATGAATCTCCTCAATCCGTGCCTGGAGTTCATCCACGTACTCCTCGGGCGATAAAGGAGCATCAGGAGGACGGCCAAACAAAAGATCCGCAGGTAGACGAAGATCACGACCAAAGAGCATTTGAGAAGGGGAATAACCAGTAGCCTCATGAGCAGCACTCCTGTAGGCAAGCAGGAACAGAGGTAATTTCTTGTCCCAGTCCTGTTGATCTTTAGACACCAGGAGGGAGAGGCTATTTAGGATGGTACGATTGAACCGCTCCACCATGCCGTCCGATTGAGGATGTAGAGGTGTAGTTCGAGTTTTGTCCATGCCGAGTAGTCCACACATTTCTTTAACACACAGCCGAATCAAAGTTTCTTCCTTGATCGGAATGGATTTGAAGAGGAACTCCGTATCTGGAAACCCAATGTTGAACCAGGATGTCTGCTACGGTTACCGCCTCTTGATTAGGTATGGCGTAGGCTTCAGGCCACTTGGTGAAGTAGTCCATGACAACGAGGATGTATTTGTTGCCATCAGATGTTCTAGGAAGAGGACCTAGGATGTCTAGAGCAATTCGTTCGAAAGGAGCTCCTACATTATAACGCTGCAATCGTCCACGGGTGCGCCTCTTTGGACCTTTACGTGCTACACAGGTCCACTTCTCTACATCCCTGCGAACATTATTCCAGTAAAAACGCTCTCGAACCTTTTGAAGGGTCTTCATTACACCAAAATGACTTCCTGTGGGACTACCATGAAGTTCTTGAAGGACCATAGAAATTCTCGACTTAGGGAGTAGTAGTTGCCATCTATATGTCTTTCCATCGTCAGACTCCCATTTTCGGTACAAAATACCGTTCTTCAAATGTAGGGAATCCCAGAGAGCCCAATAACGTTTAGTCGTAGGATGGTAATGGGCCATGTCTTGCCAGTTGGGCTTCCTGTTGGACTCCTCTTTCAGCTCTAGAATTGGCTTAATTTCAGAATCAGCAAGTTGATCTTTACGCAGGCTCTCGTCACTCCATGGATCTTGCGATGATGTAGACCCAGTTGTAACTTGTCTTACTATAGGACCTTTGACATTAAATTTCTTCTCAACCCGGTCGCAGTATCTACAATTCTCTGAGCAGGGTCTTCTTGAGAGAGCATCTGCATTTCCATGTGATGAGCCTTTTCGATGGCGTATCTCCATATCGTACTTTTGAAGCTTTTGTATCCACCTGGCTATCTGGCCTTCAGGGTTCTTAAAATTCAATAGCCAAGTTAGCGAAGCATGATCAGTTCGGATCAGGAATTTTCGACCGTAAAGATAGTGATGAAAATGGTCTATGGCTTTCACTACAGCAAGAAGCTCTTTTCTTGTTACGCAGTAGTTTCGCTCTGCCTTTGATAAGCACTTGCTGAAATAGGCGATAACACACTCCTGGCCGTCGATTTTCTGGGACAGTACAGCGCCAATGATTTCGTTACTTGCATCCGTATCAAGTATAAACTGTTTATCGATTTGAGGATATGACAGAATTGGAGTGGATGTTAATGCCTCCTTAAGCTTTTTGAAAGCAGCGTCGCATTCCTGCGTCCACATAAATTTTTGATTGGCTTCTGTTAATTTATGAAGTGGTCTTGCAATCATCGAGAAGCCTTTGACAAATTTTCTGTAATAGGTGCATAATCCTAGAAAGCTCCGAAGCTGGTGAGCATCTGCTGAACGATTCCAATTTTTCACTGCCGATATCTTCTCTGGATCAGTCCAAACTCCTTCCGCTGAAATGATGTGTCCAAGGTAGGCGACTTCATTTCAAAACAAACTGCACTTCGAAGGGCTTAACTTCAAATTAGCTTCCTTTAATTTTTGTAGCACCCGCCTGAGGTTGTTCAGATGTTCATCAAAAGATTTTTCTATGATTATGATATCATCTAAATAAACAAGACATGCTTCATATGACAGCCCCCGGAGAACCGTTTCCATAAGCCGTTCGAAAGTTGCAGGTGCGTTACACAGACCAAAAGGCATTACCTTGAACTGCCATATTTCTTGTCCCGTTGTAAAAGCAGCCTTCTCGCGGTCGTCCGGATGGATCTCTACCTGCCAGTAACCACTCTTCAGATCCAGAGTCGAGAACCAAGTGTTGCCCGCAAGTGTGTCATCGATCCTTGGTAGAGGGTAACTATCCTTTTTAGTGACGTCATTCAGTCGGCGGTAGTCTACACAAAATCTTGTTGAACCATCCTTCTTTCTTACTAATACAATGGGAGACGCCCATGGACTTGTCGATGGTTCGATGACGTCATTTTCTTCCATATCCTTAATTAAATTTTGCACCTCTTCTTGCTTGGCAAAAGGTAATCGTCTAGGGTGTTGTTTAATAAGTGAGTGATCTCCAGTATCAATTCGGTGTTGTGCCGTTTTGGTTCGTCCAAAGTCTTCAGATGTTTGGGAGAATAAACTTTGGAATTCCCTAATTAAACTTTCCGCAACATCTCTCTTGTTTGGATCTAAGTCTGTATTTTGTAACAAATCCTTGACTAAATTATCTGAAGATTTCTGAGAGTGATTGGAATTTTGACTTATGCACGTCACAGGAGCACATGATGCTATCACCTCTCCTTTCTTGATAGTCCTTGTCTTATCACTGATGTTAGCAATTCTGACTGGATTGGTCTTCTTCGAGAGGTTCACTACAGATGAAGCCGCCAATACTCCTGCTTGTTTACTATTGTCTTCGGGATAATCTATATGGCCAAATCGATAATTAGTTTCATTTTTAATTACAGCTGGAACTAAAAATTCTGTTCTTGGATCTAGATTGATGTCTTCTTTGGCTATTACTGTTTGTTTACATTCAATTTCATCATTTAATCCAAAAAGGCTTATTTCTTCACACTTTGAGATCATTTTGTTTTTTTTGAAATCAAGTATGAAGCCAAACTTCTTCAGAAAATCTAGTCCGATTAAGCAAGGATCTGTTATGTCAGCCACATATGCCGTATGGTAATATTTCGTTCCTCCAAAGTTTATGGTTAAATTTGCCTTTCCATGTATGCCTATCTTGTCGCCCGTCACAGTTTGCAGGGTAACGCATGGTGGAGTCCAGATGAGTTTAGATTTCAATTTCCGAGCCAAATCTTCTCTTATTATTGTCACATTGGCTCTTGTATCGACAATCATACGGCACTGAATTCCATTAATAAAACCTATCACATATAATTCATTATCACCGCCACTCATTCTTGATATCTGGAGGATCTTCAGGTGGGGCTTTTCATTCTCTGGCAACCTCCGCCCCGCGAGATGGCCAAAATTTAGTTTCCCTGCTGACTGTTTGAATTTATCTCACGTTCGTGGATTTTGGGGCAATTTCTTCGGAGATGTCCTGTATCACCGCATCCCCAGCACGTGAGATTCTGTCTCCTTGAGCTTGTTCTTCCATATTTTAAGGCTTCAAGCTCTTAATTTAATTTCCTAATTTCTTTCAAGACGTCGATTTCAGTGTCTGAGCTTTTGTTCACCGTTGCCCCTCGGACTGAATGACGATCTCTTCGGCTGGCTTGTGTAGCTGCTTCCAACTTTAAGGCATATAGTAATGCAGCCTTTAAATCCTGCACATCTGTCATTCGTACCACTCTCTGCACTTCTGGATCTTTTATTCCGTCTACAAAGTACTGCAGTGAGAGCATTTCCCGTACATTTGTTGGGCAGTCGATGAATGCTAAATTTACAAGCCGTTCAATTTCTGAGGCAAACTCTTGAGGGGTTTCACTCGATTTTTGATGGCGGCTCTTCATTTGTATTCTCGTATAATCTTTGAAGAATTTTTCTCCGAATCTCATTTCAAGTGCACAACTTAGAGTCTCAAAATTGAGTTACGTCATATCGGGCAATGTTTGCAGCACGTCGGCGGCTTCTCCTCTCAAAGACGCTGCCAGTTGACAAGCTTTCACCTCGTCACTCCATTTGTTCGCTTCGGCTACAATGGTGAATTGGGTCTTGTAAACTTGCCAGGAACTCTTTCCGTCGTATGTCGACAGCTTAACGTGCACAGGAGAAGCAGGCAGATTCCTAAATTCTTTATAATTACTACTGGGCGCTGAAAGCCTTTTTTCAAGATCTTGTACTTTTTTGTTTAGCTTTTCATCTACTTCAACTATTTTCTCTTCAATATTACTAACGTCATTCTGAATTTTCTCTTCTACTTCCTCTATTTTTCTTTCCATTTTCTCTTCAACATTACTAACTTCATTCTGAATTTTCTCTTCTACTTTACTAACTTCATTCTCTATTTTCTCTTCTACCGAATCTATTCTTCTCTCTACCGACGAGAACTTTTCTTCTAAAGTTTTCTTCATTTCTTCTTGACTTTTATTAACTTCCTTCTTCAATTCTTCAGTCAACTCTTTTATTCTTTCTTCGTTTTTATTCATTTTATGCGCCAAATCTTCTTGACCTTTATTCATTTTATGCGCCAAATCTTCTTGACCTTTATTCATTTTATCCGCCAACTCTTCTTGGCCTTTATTCATTTTATCCGCTAACTCTTCTTGGCCTTTATTCATTCTATCCGCCCACTCTTCTTGGCCTTTATTCATTTTATCCGCCAACTCTTCTTGGCCTTTATCAATTTTATCGATTTTATTCGCCAATTCTGTCTTTATACCATTAATAGCATCTAATAGTTCTTTCAATTGCCCGTCCATGCCTCTTGTTTTCGCCATAAGATCGCGACTCCTGACACCAAATGTTGCGTATAGAGAGTTCTTTTGATCTTATGGTCAGACGACTTCAAACTCTTGTTCTTAGAAAAGTAGAAAATAATTTATTTACAGATCTTCAGAACAACAGAGTCTTCGAAACTTACAAATATTACTAGATATTCAAAAATAACTGCTCAAATTTATCGTACAAGTTCAAGTGGGGTATTTAGATCCCAGAGGCTCTTTATACAACGTCTCAACACTTAATAACATTCAAAATAACATAGATGAAACTCAAGCAAACTTGCCTAACAATCGCCTTGTTCACTCAATGACTGACTGTTAAATAATAACAACGACAGCTCGTATTGCTCTCTTTATATAGGCTCGCAGCATGCGCTAGATGTTTCCACAGACTTCTCGAAAAATCCAGAAACCAAGGAAAAACATTCAATGTATCAGCATACCTAAGAGGGGTTACCATAGAGAGGGAAGGTTTACCATCGCCAACAACCGCCAAGTTTGTCGCCAACTTGGCGATATATCGCCAAATTTGGAGACCAAAATTAGTCGTCGAAAGTGACGCCAACTTGGCGATATCTTTGTTATTTCGCCAAGCTGCCATAGACATTCACTGAAAATAATAAACAAGTTTGCTTGATAACAGATACAATGTAACAAAAATTAATATTAGTAGCAGACGATTTAGTAAAGGAATGGAGCTTAATAAGATTATTTACATTATTTTACAGTACAAACACTAACTATTTACAAAATTCGTAACAATATGTTATAAAATCTCATGTTTACATGATTCGGTTATACGCGATTGTAGCGTGCATAAAAAATACACCATCTTTCTTTTTTCCCTGATAATACGATAAATAAAGAAAAAAACTACGTAATGTTGATGTAAATTCTATCAAATGAAGAATTGTGAAGCCCATGTAATTTTAGGAAATATCTCACGCAGATAATTTCAACAGCAATCACAGAATGTCACCAAAATAGGGAACTATTAACACGCAAAACTATCATCAATGATTAGTATATAAGGTGTGGGGTATTACAATCCTAAATATTTCAGTAATCTAGCCAGTCGCTAGCTGCACTATAATACATTGTTCAACATGAGGCGAATTGAAAGTATTAAAATTTTCTGTGTTTTAAACTCTTTTTTCCACCTCTTTTACAAAATTTGGTCAAAATTTACCACAGTAGTTGTATTGAAATTCTAAAGTATATCTATTCAAAAGTTGTATTGAAATAATATACAGGTTTTTTGTTAGAACCATCAAATTTATAAAAATGTGATGCACCATCAAATATAATATATCAAACGTGCTTTTAAAATTCAAAAACTTAATTTATATGATTAAGATAGCTCCACTATATCATGCCTACTGACATCCCTCATTCTTATGTAGAGCTCTTTTTTCGTTTGTGAAAAAAATTAATTTTCTTATTTTTCAAATTACATTTTATGTGACAGTTACAATAAGTGTATCTCTTTACCATTATTACTATAAAGGTTTGTGTATGGTAAAAAAAAACTGCTGATGCTTGCGTCCTTTCCATCGTCATTTATTCCTTCCCAGTGTAGGGCTCCCTCTGTAAAACTGGTATGGACAATCTATCTAAATTTCATATTAAACAATTGAGATTTATTCATAATGGCTCTAGATATTTATATAATACTACTATTAGAAATAATCTTAAAACCTATTCACTAGTTAATCGCACTAAATATTTACGAGAAAAAAATCCATTAGTCAAATCTACAAAGTTTCGAATTATATTATGTATGAACTCCAAAACTATGATGCTCTCAGTCCTTCTAAACGTAAAAGGTCCCGCTATACTACTGTTTATAGACGAGTAGTCCGTTCTTCAACTAATATTTTTAATCTTTTTTTTTTTTTTTTTTTTTTTTTTTTTTTTTTTTTTTTTTGTTATAAAATAAAAAACTGTTTGTATTCTTATTATTACTTTTACTTATGTAAGATTTGTTAAACTTGATATTATCTTTATATTTAAAATGTATGGCAATGAAAACAGCCTTTTTTGTTAGAAGAAATAGATAGCTTTTAAACATCTAGCTTTTTACTTCATATTGTTATCACGGATTCAGAATAGTGTAAACTTTTTTTTCCCTTAACCTCCTTTTTATCTTACTATATTCTTACTCCTTTTTACCTTACTTAGCTTTCTCTTATTTTAAATTTGCAGTAAATTTAAGCGATATCCAGATTTTTTTTAAAAAAATAATAAATAAACACGTTTTATGGTCATTTTTAAATAAATTCAACAGATTTTATTTCTATTCTTTTGTAATGTGTGTACAAATTAAAGTTTGTACCCAAACACAGAACATGATTTTCTATGTTAGTGCATTCTGTAATTTTAAAATATCCTCAATTTTATCATGCTTAAGTCTGTAACGGCAAACCCACAGTGGGCGCTATTTATAACGGCGCACGCACGCTGGGTGTCGTTTGTAACGTTATATGCAGACATACTCAGTAGTTTAGGTTAAAACAACAAAGTTTATTCAAGTGATAATGGCCGAAGGGAAGTGGAGCAAGTCTAAAATTTTACACACTGAGAACACTATGAACAGCTAAAATCATACTCACAGGCCCCAACCTAGCTCAGTCGTGGCACCGCCTAACACTTGACACTGTCTCCTGGCTGAGCTGTTGAACAAAGCTTAGTTAAACAGCCCGTGGCTGTAGGTAATTCTTTATTTCACCAATAATTAAAAATGGAACTACTATTAAACTTTCTTACCACGGCCGACTCTTAAATCCACTATCCAAACTCCTTCCCACTTTACTGGAGGCCGTTGCTACTTTCTATTCGTCAGCACTTCGCTAAACAATCATCCACTTCGTTGTCTAATGGCAGAGGTCCGCACTCGCTGGCTGCTGGCTAATGCCAGAGACACACACACCCAAACTCACCCCCAAGCTTTTATATGCTGCAAACTGAGATACTTCACATTAACATATTACTAATAACCGCGAGCTAACTGCGGAATTCGAAAGAGCACACACACTCTAGAAAGTTAAAGTAAAAGAGAGGATAGGTGTCGCTTCTACGCCTACAAAATGTTAAATTATTGACGTCACGATCTCAGAAACACTAGAGTGCCTTTATGACAAAAGGTCACTCCCTCACAACCCCCCCTCGGATTCCGCAGAGAAAAAGGGCTGGGCCAAATGCATGCCCAGAACTTTTTCTTGTTATAAATTTCGAGCCGTAATAAAACACAGTGATGGGTGAAATTTAGCGCCGAAACATAACTTTTAAAATATTAACTTTAACCCATCACAACCAAAAAAAAACTCAGTTTGCCTCAAATATTCACATATTCAATCCAATCATTCTTCTATCTTACAAATAGCCTCCGTAAAACTTCCAAAAGCTCGTAAAATTTTCAAAACTAATTACTTCTTTCAAAACAGCCCACTCCACTGGGAGTGCTAAAATTTCTCAAAATACTAAACTTCCGAAATTTTCCTCAATATTGCAATACAACTATAACTTTACCAAAAATTTCCTCCATAAAACTTTAATAATACTAAAATTCGCACCAAGTCCAAAAAACCCAATGCGCAAAAATTTTCCTCATCCAAATTCCGACTTCATCTAGAATTACAATTACTTCATACTAAAATAACTCTGCTACTACGTAATACCTACAAACCCATTAGCCAATGAACTAACTCCCAAAATTCTTCAGAACTTAACTCCACTTTAACAATAATTGGGGCACATACGTACAGCGGCATATCGCTGTGCCTATGCAACAATCAAAAAATATCAAAAATTTACAAAATGATGTCATCATGCTCTTCATCTGTATTAACTAAAAGAAAAATAGCAGAATCAATACATAACACAGGTATACTTCCCTGCAAGAAAATCACATTAACATTCAATTTTTAATACAATACAATTTCAAATTCAAACGCAGCTTAAAAAGTCGCAACTTGCGGAAACCATTCCCAACTAAAGTACAAAACGCAACTCATAAAACACGAACGATAAGAAGAAAGTTAATTCATTAAATGTTAGTATAAGAGATAGAAACGCGTGTCAAGGACTTCTTGACCGCAAAACACGTGCGCGTCTGAACCGCGGCGCGTGTACAAAATAACCCAAATTACTATCTGTACTTTCTGAAAATTTAAACATACATTAACATACATTTTATAACACATGAACAATATAACAATATAGTAACATTTTTAACAAATAACACCACAATTTAACAATAGATCCATAATTTTTAAAAGCAGTTAAGACCAAAATCTCAAACATACATAAAACTAACAATTTTGCAAACAAATTTTGAACACAATCAAGCACTAATCGTGAGTCCGTCAAAAAATTCCAAAAATGGCCAAAAGTACCAAACAGTCTTTCTGCTTTCTATTCTTTCACATTGCTACCACATATATGCACTCTAATAGAAATTTAATAAAGAACATTATCACCCAATCATAGAGATGATTCGCTGCTGGCAGGCTTCATACTACAGGATGGCTTTCTCCTCCTGTCCCAGAAACCTTGTACGAAGGATCTTTCGTCATCAGAACTGTACGGTGACGCCACAGTTGACTGTCGTGCCTGCAGCCTGGTTCTGAATGGAT
Organism: Maratus speculifer; assembly: GCA_964019185.1. Lineage (NCBI taxonomy): Eukaryota > Metazoa > Arthropoda > Arachnida > Araneae > Salticidae > Maratus > Maratus speculifer. The sequence continues at coordinate 155,523,377 of OZ025301.1, read as the reverse complement.
GCCGCGGGATACTTGTAGGTTCCGCTCGACGACTCTGCTCTGGCCGGTTTGCTGGGGCACTCCATGGCGAGATTCACACTGTTGATGCCGGTAATCTGAGCGTTGTCTCCTCTTTCTAGATGCACCCGAAGTCACTGAAGATCCTAGACCACGTTTCTTTCCAGACCTACGCTGTTTCTTATTGGGCAAAAATTCCGACTTTAAAGTCCTTTTAACAGTTTGTCGAGTGTCCATACGAAATCTTTTCCGGGGATTAAGTACCGAAGATGGTGAACTATTAGATAATGTATGTTTGTGAGGTTGCTGTCTACTAGGTGGAGGAACTGGACAGTTTATAATTTTTTGTTTTTTATGGCACACAGAGTCCGATGTATCTGACACAATTCTCTTATTTTTATTATCATACTTTGCTCTCGGATTGCTAGGCTTTCGACTTTCAAGAACAGTTTTTGGAGCTGTTTGACCAAATTTTCTTCTTGAATATTGATGAAAAGAATTAGATGAAGAAGTGCTGGACTCAGGACACTCATTGGATCGGGAATTTCGCGAAACACCACTCGACACATGAGAACCTTCACTACCATTTTCTCTAAACTTATAAACTCTAACCTGATCCAAATTAACCGTCATCCTTTCACCATTGACATCAACAACCAAATTATTATTTCGAACTTCTAAAACCTCGAACGGACCTACAAACTTCGGACCAAACTTAGCTACTCTCTTTTGACGACTTGAACTTAACCAATGCTTTTCTACTAACACAAAATCTCCAACTTTCACTTCTAACTCTCTTCTACGCATATTATAATACTGAGCTTGCTTTTCTTGCGCTTTTCCCATTTGAACCTGAGCTTCCTTAACCAACCTCTCAATATCCTGACACATATACTGACTTTCCGCATCCGACACCATAACTAACCTTTGGAATGGAGTAATGACTTTTCTACCCAAAAACAATTCAGCAGGCGTTTTCCCCGTTGACTCGTGAACTGCTGTACGAAGTGCGTACGCAAAATGCTGAAGAAACTGGTCCCAATTTGCATGATGAGAACCAACATATGAAGAAATCATTTGAATTAATGTACGATTTACACGTTCAGCCATATTAGACTGAGGTCGATACGGAACAGTAAAAGAATGATCGATCTCCAGCTTCTCACACAGGGCCTTAAATATATCAGAAATAAAACAAGGGCCATGATCGCTCACTACCCTAATTGGTGCACCATATTTAGAAATATAATTATCGAAAAATGCATCGGCAACTGCAGGTGCAGAAGCCTTCCTGAGGGGGACTAACTCTACCCATTTACTAAAATAATCAACTATAACTAGCACAAATCTATATCTTTTAGGATTAGACAATGGATAAGGACCGATTAAATCTACACCTACACATTCATTAGGAAAATTTACTTTAATAGGAATTAATTTGCCAGCTGGACTTACATTTTTATAATTATAACGTTGGCATGTGCTACAGCTGGAGACATAAGCGCGCACTGCTTCCCGCATTTTAGGGAAGTAGCAGGATTCACAAATTCGAGCATAAGTTTTCCTGATTCCTAAGTGACCTGCTAATGGATTATCATGAAATTCTTTCAAGATGGCCTTACGAAGACTAGCCGAAATAAAAACTCTTAATTCACCACGTGAATTTACAATTTTAGAATAAAAAAGAAGACCATCGATAAGCTTAAAAGATTGGGACCACTTCTCAAACATAGGCACATCTGCGCTCGGGACATCATCAGGATTTTCCAAGTAACGATACAAACTACCAAACTCTTCATCTTGCTCCTGTTCTCTTATCAACTGCTCTCGCGACCTTAACACCAATGAAGACAATGCACAACACTTAACTTCCTCCGTGACCTCTAAACCACCATGCGGATTTCGTGACAGAGCGTCCGCTACCGCATTCTCCTTGCCAGCCCTATGTTCTATAACCACATTATACTCTGCTAACTTCAAACACCATCTGACCATACGAGACGACAAACCCTTTCCATTAGTTAACTTTGTCAAAGCTGAATGATCCGTAATGACTTTAACCGGTATATTAGTGAAAAAACAACGAAATTTATTCAAAGCCCAAATTACTGCAAGACACTCCCTTTCCGTAATCGAATAATTCCTTTCCGCTGCATTTAAAATTCTTGACGCAAAAGCTATAGGTCGACCTTTCTGTGCTAACATCGCTCCAACCCCCACTGCACTCGCATCACAATACACTTCGAACTGAGATGAATAATCGGGGTGAGCCAAAACAGGAGGGGAAACTACTGCCTCTTTTAATAATTCAAACGATCTCTGAGCCGCTGATGACCATACAAACTTAACCCTTTTTCTTTTTAAATTATACAACGGTTCACATAACTCCGAAAAACGTGGAATGAATTTGGCAAACCAAGCCACCATCCCTAAAAATGTCGCCACTTCCTTACTATTTTTGGGGGGACTCATTGACGTAATTGCCTCAATTTTCTCATTATCTATATTAATACCATCACGCGTAATTTTAACTCCTAAATACTTTATCTCTTTTCTCAAAAATTTACATTTTTCTAACTTAACTGTTAACCCAGCATCTCTTAACAACGTAAATACTTCCCTCAACAATCTTAAATGCTCTTCAAAAGTAGCTGCCATTATAATTATGTCGTCCAGGTAGACCAAGACACCCTTACCAAGCAAAGGTTTAAGGATATTATTCATGGCCTTCTGGAACGTTGCCGGCGCTCCCGATAAACCAAAACTCATTCTCTTAAAAGCAAAACAACCGTCCCGAGTAATGAAAGCAGTCTTAGGTATGTCCTCCGGCTTCATTGCAATCTGAAAATAACCCGACGTAAGATCTAACGTTGACATATAATTCGTACTCGTTATATTAGCCAAAATGTCATCAATTACTGGAATAGGATACTGAGGGTATTGCGTTATCGCATTTAACTTTCTATAATCTACTGCAAACCTATATGCCTCTGGATTATCTAAACTTTTCCCATTATTTTTACGACATAACACTACTGGAGATGCAAAAGGCGACTCAATTGGCATTATAATATCGTCCGCTAACATTTTTTGAATATGATAATCAATTATATCTTGTTTAACTTTATCATAACGATATGGTTTACTAGCAACAGGTGCTTTCAAACCAGTATCAATCTCATGCCACGCAACATGCGTTAAACCCGGTTTATCAGAAAAAACCTCTCCAAATTCATTCAAAAACTTATTAAATTCCTCCCTCTCCATTTCACTTAACCCCGACTCCTCCAAATTAACTGACACTAAAACAGGCTCTTTCTTACTCACATTCTCATCATTATTCACTATTAACGACTTTTTAAAGAAATCCAAACTAATTCCTCTATCCTTCATATAATCCACACCAACTATACAATGCACTGTTAATCCATCTAACACACAAAACTCCCAACATGTCTTAACCGAACGAATTTCAACTTCCAATTCTACTGAACCTTTATTATCGCAAGCTACTCCCTGTGCTGACTGAACCACAAGACTTGACCTTTTCAACTTCTTATACGAAAAATATTTCCGATAACAATCAAAAGAAATGAACGACTTATCTGCCCCTGTATCGAAGACACTTTTAACGACAATACCATCTAACACAATTAACACTTCAGGTAACTCAACCGGATTAATAGTAATTTTATTTAAACTCACAGAAGGCTTTTTCGATTTGACCTGTGACTGCATACCTTCCGAAATACAGTCACTTACCAGTTTAACTGACCCGACCTCCTCACACCTCTCCTTTGCACTGATCTACCTTCAAAATTCTCATCCGAAGTTAATCTCCTTACTTGCGAAGAAACATTCCTGTCCCGTCCTCCCCCACTACGATTATAACCACTATTCTGTCTATTTCCATACATAATTCTCTCACCACTTCTAAAATTATTAGCACCACCACCATTCCTATTACCATTATTCGTATTCGACATATTACGACCAAATCCATCATTTCTATTACGCACATTATTATCCGGAAATCGCTGTCCCCCTCTCACAAAATTACGTTCCCCCTCATTTCCCAAATTACTATCCGTGACAGGTCTCTGCCGAGGGCTACCCAAATCCCGTTGATCCGAGTTATGCCGAGTCTCGTACTTCGATAATATCTGATGCATTTCTGCAAAATTCTTCGGTGCTCTAACTTCAATAAAGTCCTGTATATTTGGATTAAAAAGAGGAAAAACAATGTCCAACAATTCCTCAAATGTGATATCTAAATCTAATTTATTTTTTAGTTCAAGCTTACGAAGATAAAATTTTGACGCCGACTCATAAATATTCTGCTTATTACAATAGAACTCTTTTCTCAAAATACTTTTATCTTTAACGGGAGGAAATGCCTTCTTTAACTCGATCACAGTTTGTTCAAATCTTTTCGCTTCTTCATTAATCAAAAACTTTCCTATATTTTCCAACCACAAAAGTGCTTCGCCCTTTAACGAGCATTTAAGCACTACGTATCTACTTTTTTCAGGTATATTATTGAACAAAATATAATCATCTAATTTAACTAAAAATTCACTAATATCACCCTCACCGGTGAAATACACACGTGGCACAATTTCATAATGTCCGATGTTTCGTTGGGCGCCATTTGTAACGGCAAACCCACAGTGGGCGCTATTTGTAACGGCGCACGCACGCTGGGTGTCGTTTGTAACGTTATATGCAGGCATACTCAGTAGTTTAGGTTAAAACAACAAAGTTTATTCAAGTGATAATGGCCGAAGGGAAGTGGAGCAAGTCTAAAATTTTACACACTGAGAACACTATGAACAGCTAAAATCATACTCACAGGCCCCAACCTAGCTCAGTCGTGGCACCGCCTAACACTTGACGCTGTCTCCTGGCTGAGCTGTTGAACAAAGCTTAGTTAAACAGCCCGTGGCTGTAGGTAATTCTTTATTTCACCAATAATTAAAAATGGAACTACTATTAAACTTTCTTACCACGGCCGACTCTTAAGTCCACTATCCAAACTCCTTCCCACTTTACTGGAGGCCGTTGCTACTTTCTATTCGTCAGCACTTCGCTAAACAATCATCCACTTCGTTTTCTAATGGCAGAGGTCCGCACTCGCTGGCTGCTGGCTAATGCCAGAGACACACACACCCAAACTCACCCCCAAGCTTTTATATGCTGCAAACTGAGATACTTCACATTAACATATTACTAATAACCGCGAGCTAATTGCGGAATTCGAAAGAGCACACACACTCTAGAAAGTTAAAGTAAAAGAGAGGATAGGTGTCGCTTCTACGCCTACAAAATGTTAAATTATTGACGTCACGATCTCAGAAACACTAGAGTGCCTTTATGACAAAAGGTCACTCCCTCACAAGTCTTTTCTCCCATCATGAGATACAATAATGTAAAAACTAATGATACAATAACTTAAAAACTAATGAATTCATAATAATACCAATAAAAATTTGAAATTGAATTAAAAAAGGGAAGATAATTTTTACAGTTTTATGTTGCATCGGAAAAATGTTCAAACTTTAGGACGATTCCTGTTTATTTGTTTTTTTATTATTCTATCCGTGATAATTTAAATATTTTAATTTTCCGTTTACTAATTGAGAGATTGATGTTTAAAAATAATGTCTAATTTCGTGTACTATTTTTAATTAAAGCTTTAAATTGTAAAGCACTCATTTTCGAATGCATATACAGTCGTTAATAAATAAATAATTAAATACAAAATATGAATAAATGAAGAGATAATAATAATAATTTTTTTTTGAAACTATATACATTTTGAAATTATTGTTCGAGACAAAGTATAAGTTGTAATAAAATAAATGTTTAACAGAAATCGATTTTTAGAAATTCGAATATGTGAATCCTAAACTACAGCTTATTTCGATAAGTAGTTTTCGAGTTACAATTTAAAAAAGTAATTTTTTTGCAACAGTTAAGTCAATATTGGTCAGTGATGCATACATGAATAAACTGAAATTTAGCCTTTTATAACTAAATTCAATTCGAGGCTATCATTGTATTTAAATACAAAAATATTCACCTTGGGTAATGGCTGGGGTAGCGTCAACTTGGGTAAAGTCTGATATAAAATAATTATAAGACAAGAAAAATTACTTTATAAGATTTCTTGTATCTAATCTTAAATGTGAGTATAAAAAATATTTTAAAAAGAAAATTAGGGAGTTTAAGGTTCAAAATAAATTAAAACATTATGTTTTGAAATTTAATTGTATCACCTTATATATTTGTTAGTGCAGTAAAATCCCAGTATTCCAAACCTTGCTATTCCGAAAATCTACTCATTCCAAACAGAGTTCAGAAAAAAATACAATATTTTTTTTAACTTAAAAACACGAAAAATTAAAAATACATTCGTGAAAAAACGTACATTTACTGTTATACAAAGGAGTTAATAGAAATATACACAGACTCTAAGCTTGATGAAAATGCTTGAAACCTAATTGGAATGAAAGCTGGTACAAATCGGCTTCATTTATACAATTCTGTTGAATCTTTTTTAATCCCTACTAAACTCAAAAAATAATTTACTTACACACACTTAAGAAATAAAGTCATTTTTCTGACGAAGGGCTTTAAATCGATTAAGTAATTCGTTTTTTGTCATCGTTGCTTCAGATTTATTTTAGGAAAGAAAAGCGTATTTATTCCTATGATACTAACAGTTGTAGTCTTTATTTAAATAGTCCGTTATGTATTAACAATAAATTTTAAATTAAATTACTAGAAATAACTAAACCTGTTCACCGCGAGCCGATCATCACTGTATAGAGCTGACACTAGCAGATGTGTCCGCACTTAATTTACGCCTTAACAAGTCAATACGTTGATTAATAATAACATTCGCCTATTCCAAATTCCAGGAAAACCGAACAGTCTTCGGGCTCAATTAGTCCGTAATAGCGTGATTCTACTCTATATTAATATGTCTTTTTATTAATTTTAAATTTATCTTATTATCATATTTTTTATCGTAATTTATTGTATTTTTTATTTAATTATTTCTATTACCTTTTTGTATCATGCTTTAATTAAAGTTTCTTTTTTAGTTTCTTTCAGAGAAATAAACTTACGCTTTGAAGTTATAAAATTAAGAACCATGAAATTATATGCCTGGACTACATGATAGCAGTAAACTTTACAATAATATAAAATATAAAATAATCTTATTCATAGAATGTAACCCTTTATTTTTTTATAATGAACAAAATAAGCAACTGTAGAACTAAAAGTTAAGTAAAAAAAATGAGGAAAAAAAAATCGAAGAATGCTAAATTTGATGTGCAAAGATTTATTATTAAATAGCTATAGACTATTAAACTTAGAGTGAAGAAACTTCAAGTGCAATATAATGCTAATTATTACTTAGCATATAGATAAATGCATTCGAAACAGACTGAAGACAGATTCGAAACAGATATATGCATTCGAAAATGAGTGCTTTACAATTTAAAGCTTTTATTAAAAATAGTACACGAAATTAGACACTATTTTTAAGCATCAATCTCTCAATTAGTAAAAGGAAAATTAAAATATTTAAATTATCACGGATAGAATAAAAAAAAAACAAATAAACAGGAATCGTCCTTAAGTTTGAACATTTTTCCGATGCAGCATAAAACTGTAAAAATTATCTTCCCTTTTTTAATTCTATTTCAAATTTTTATTGGTATTATTATGAATTCATTAGTTTTTAAATAATGAAATTAAACTTTTTAAATTATAGTTAAAAAAAAAGGATGTGCAATAGAATTTCCACTAACAAGGAAGGTCTCCATTGGGGGCATACTCAGAATTTTTTGAAAAAAATACGAATTAAACTACTCATGTAGGTAATAAAGGATCAGTGAAAATTAGCGGCAGAATTACATTATTAGATATGTAAAAAAATAAAATAGTTTGGAATAATTGGCGTGAAAAGCTGAAAGCGACGCGGGATTTGGCGAGCAGTGCATTTCCTCGCCAAAAGCAGACGATTTTAACGAATCTGAAAATTGATTTTAATTGACTTCACTTTTAAAAATCTGCAGCATTTACTGCAACGTCACTCCACTACTTTTATAGAATATCTCTCTTCTGACCAATGAGAATACTCCATAGCACGGTGAATTGACCGTGTCATAAACTGTTTAAAATCTGCTGCATTTTGTTGCAACGCACTCCACCGCTTGTATATAATATCTCTATTCCAACCAATGAGAAAGCTCCATTTCACGGCCAAGTAACCGTTTTCTATACAAGCAAGGGAGTGCGTTGCAACAAAATGCAGCAGATTTTTAACAGTGTATTTTTCAATTTGGAGCAATTTTAATCAATTTAAATTGTGTTTTAAATGATAAAATATATTAATTTCATTTCGTTATAAGTACATATAAACGAATATGACAAAATTACACTTATAGTAAAGTAAAAATTCAAAACTAAAATTACTTAAACTAAACTTACTTAAATAAATTGAACATAGAAAGTTTTTTCTTTAAAAATTATTCGAAGCGTAAAAGCGTATTTTTCAAAATTTCGTTTTTTCGCCAACCGGAGATAAATCGCCAAATAAACGGAATTTTTGTTATTTTTTTACAGGCGTTATAAGGAAGTTCCGCCAAAAAATTTTTTATAAACATATATAACTATATGAGAAGAACATTCTGTAATTTTTTCAGATTTTTCTGAGTATGCCCGTATGGAGACCTTCCTTGTAAGTGTGAATTTTGACGCACTCGAAACCAAACTAGAACATTACTCAGCAAACTTTAGAATATCACCAATAATTAATTTCATTCAATTTAAATTTTAAATTAAATCTTTAACGATAGAAAAGCTTGAAATCTTACTCAAGTATAATAAAAATGTTTCACACCATAATTTTTATTTAAAACTGTTTAACTTATTTATTAAAGTTTTTTTTTATGCCATTTAAAACTAACATATAAAAACATTTCTGCTTCAAACTGCAATATATTCATATGGAGGGGGTCAAATGATCATCGAAGATCCTTTCAGTGTTAAAGATTTGGATTAATATTTTGCATACAATATTTCTCAACAAATAACGCAGTTCAATAATTCATGAATGTATTACGCGAATACAACAACAGGATACTGTTTCAAAAACACCTATTTTTTTTTCTTTTTACTTTAATAAATGATGGGATTTTGTGTATTACATGTGTACATATTATTTTGTGTACATATTATTTTTATATTTCTTATTGGTGGTATACATATTATGCAAAAAGATCTCTGATTAATCCTGATGTCATGTTATTACGTTACTGAACAATAACTTCATGATTATAAAGCACACAAATCAAAGAACCGTAAAAATCCATAGCAGCGTACGGCTACACACAGTTTTGAATTCAAACACTTTTCCCCGGGAGGGTTACCTGTGGCTCCAGGGGGAAATTGCACATTTTGACCATTGAAAACACAAAGTTTGAAATCTTCCTGCTCGAGAAGATGTTCCTCCGAGCCACTACCTGAATTCAACAATGGGTGCATATCATACTTACAAATATACAGGGTGGTCATAAAAAAACTTTGCCGATATATAGAGCTCTAGCGGCCAGTCTTCAACCGATCGAGGCGAAATTTCAGATATAGCTATTCAGAGGTATGAGCTCGAGATTTTGTGAACGGCAAGAAAATGGCGCTCACCGTTACGGTTATAGTTACAGAAATTCGAAATTTTCCAATGACAACACCCATTTTTTCCATCGCAAAATGCTCAGCGCATACGAAAACCCTAAAGAGGGATGGAGTGGTATGGTTATTCCAATAAACGGACGCTTTATGCTCGCACAAAATCAGCTCTATGAACGGAGCCAAAAAAACACGACCAAGGCGCATGAAGAAAATTTTAATATGACAGAGACAAAATACCAATCGTTTTCCAGATATTTAGCATAGAAAACGGATAAAAAGTAGGGTGGGAATGTTAGTTCTTCAGTCGGAGCTCGCAGATGCCAACAAAATGACTTCGTTCGTGGTGAGTTGGTGAAACTACAATCAAAATGAGATGAATGCTGCGAAAACCTGGCGCGTTTATCGTCGAAATCATCGCCAAATACGTGGCCTATGCATTTCAGAAGTTCTTCGTCATTTAGTAATGAAATTAGAAGAAATTGGTTGCACCTGTGATAGTCAGCGATCTGGATGGCCAACTGTTCCTATGGATACTGTTATGGAAATGCATCACATAGTGAAAAAGTGCATCTCGTGTATTTGATATACCAAAATCAATGGTCTTAAAGTTACTGCGTTCTGTAATCCGCATGTTTCTTTACCGGTACCAGAACGCCCAGATATTAGACCCTGTGAGAGACCATCAACAACATATAGACTTTGTTAATGAATTTCTTATCCAATATGATAGAGATAACGATCGACCTCTTCGCATATTATGAACGGACGAGCTACATTTCACCTTAACTAGTAACGTCAATGGACACCGCGATGCCCTGACCTCGCTCCTTTGGATTTCAGATTCTGGGGATATCTAAAATCTAGAGTGTACATGTGCAATTCGCAACCTTTGCCAGATTTGAAAGATTTTATCAAACGTGAGATTGCAACCATCCCTCATGCGATGTAAAGTTCGGCTATATTGTCCACAGTCGCCACCATGCAATGTGTAATTGCCTGTGATGGCACCCATGTGGAAAATGTGTAATCAAAATAAAAGTTTTCTCCGATCTGTGTTGTAATCAGAGATTAGTGTACTGACTCTGTGTCATATGCAAATTTACTCCTTGCGCCCCAAACGTGTTTTTTTTATGGGGCAGGGGGATTCGCAAAACAGTTTTTTGTGCGTGCATAGCGTGTCTATTTCTTGCTATACACGTACGGTTCCAACGCTCTTTAGGGTTTTCGCATGCGCTGAGCATTTTGCGATGAAAAAAAATGGGTGTTGCTATTGGAAAATTCCGAGTTTCTGTAACTATAACCGTAACGTGAGCGCCATTTAGTTGCAGTTCAGAGAATCTCGAGCTCATACCTCTGAATAGCTATACCTGAAATTTCACCTCGATCGGTTGAACGGACTGGCCGCTAGAGCTCCATATACCGGCAAAATTTTTTATGACCACCCTGTATATATGTACGTCATACACCTGAACTTGTACTTAAACATAGAAATAGTTGTTGAAACACTGCCAAATTTAACACCAACAGCAAGTTGAACTTCTTGCTAACTTAGTAAAATTGAGGAAATTTGCACTGTAATCAATATCAAGTAACATTTCAAACTAGAAAAAACAACAACAACAACAACAACAACAACAAAAAACAAATTCATCATAAAATGATCCTAGAAAATGACTTACATATTACTAACAGGTTTTTAGGTTTACTTTTTCTTTCCAGCCCTTTTTATGCTTAAAGAAATTTTACAATACAAAAATGCATGATTCAACAGAAAGAAGAGTATATTATTTACAAAATCAACGCTCAATTATTGCGACTCGGAGAATAATTTGCAGACGTTATAATTTAGGAAATTTTCCGTAAGAGATGTCAATATACAATTTAAGTACATCTTTTCAATCCTAAAGTTTTGTATACAATTTATTTTACTATGATGGACAGCACCGTGAATTTAAACCAAATAATACTATGTGCGCAATAAATGACCACTGATACTGAAAATAAAGTTCTTACTCTGCAATCTTTTGTTCAACTATGTACTTGTATATAAAAAAATTCCGAAGTATTTACGTAATAAATCTAAAAAAAAGATAATTTTTTTTCAGCTGTGAAATTATGCTTGAAATTATTGAATATGTCTTAATACGTGAATTATCACTTGCTAACTAAGCGTAGTATCAACATGGTGAAAAACGTCCAAGCAGGGGATTGAGCCCGGAACCCTTGGAAGAGCGCTCCAAGTGCTCTACCATTTAAGTTACGAGGACGATGCCCAGCTTGGCAGTTTTCACTGCTTTAAGTTAGTAAGGCTGCACTGCAGCGCAAGATTCTTCATGAGCACGCAATCCTGAAACGTAACATGAGACACAAACAAACCCAACATCGGTGAATACATATTTAAATATTTAGCTGTGAAATTACGCTTGAAATTATTGAGAATGTCCAAGCCGGGTTCAATCCTCGGCTTGGACATTTCCCCCCATGTTGGTTCTACGCTTTGTTAGCAAATGATAACTCACGTATTATTACTATTTTTTAAAACCTTAAATATCCCCTAACAACCTTGGCTCGACCTGTATTTGCGCTGATTGCGATTCCTAATTTTAGATTAAAGATGCCTGTTCTCTTGATGTGTTTTGTTTCAGGTGCTGCTATTGCTGTGCTGCCCTTTGCTGCCAGATGGTGCTCGCTAGACCCCAGGGATGGGGAGGCGCTCCAAGGACAAGCAGGAGCTGGAGGCGGAGCTAATTTCGGAGCAGGGTTCGGAGGTGGATTCGGGGGACAAGGAGGAGCAAGTGGACAACCGGGAGGCATATTTCAGATGTGTATATTGCTGGGACGATTACTGTTTCTAAACCAATAGGAGAGCGTCATTATCACGGTCAAGTACACGCCCACACAGTTTGATTGACAGGAACTCGTGGACAATTGACGGTGCTAATTATAACGATAATCTGTTGCGGATGAAAGTGAGCTGACTGGCTGAATGGTTAGAGCGTCGAACTTGAAACCGGAGGATATGGGTTCGAGTCCATCGCGGACCGAGAGTCCGTTGGTGATTTTTTTTTTTAATTATTGGAGACTGTCTTTTATTAATAAATAAGACATTTAAAAAAAATATTTCAAACCCTTTTAATATTGTAAATATCGTTCCAAAATGATTTATATATATATTAAACAAATGGGAAAAAAAGTATTCTGCGAAAATATCCGTATAAGCAAAATTCTTACTTTAATTTTTATTTATTTATTTATTTATGGATCAGAGGAAGTATAATTTCTAATTGAAGTAAATAAAATTCAGTCATTTTGAAAAAAAAATTTCTTTCGTACCTTTACTTTTTAATTACCGAGTACAAATTCAAACAATCCGAGTACAAATAAATAATAAACACACACGATCAATTGTCCACGAGTTCCTGTCAATCAAACTGTGTGGGCGTGTACTTGACCGTGATAATGACGGTCTCCTATTGGTTTAGAAACGGTAATCGTCCCAGCAATATACACATCTGAAATATGCAACTGGGAGCAGGGGAAAGTACAGGAGCAGGAGCAAATGCAGGAGCAGGATTTGGTTTCGGAGCTAATGCAGGAGCAGGAGGCCAAGGTGGAGCTCGAAAGTGATGAAAATGGCATGTGGTTCATAAGCAGACTTTTGAAGAAATTTGTAATTAGACTGTTATTCAAGCAATAAAACAATCTGCTATACATATTCGTTTCTCTGTCTGTATGTGTATCTTAAATCTCGTTTCATTATTATTATTTTTTTTCTCTATATGGGGGATTCAATACGATTTCAAATGAATTTTTCCAACCCAACGTGATAGCAATTTATTCGTATTTTTCAAGTTTATCATTAGAAAAAAATATTTTTTCATTTTTGTTTTTTTTTCTGTATAATTCTCAGAAAAAAATTCTTATAGATTTGTATGATCAAATATTTGTAAAATACATACTCACTGAAAATATTACTTATAACTCATCAATTTTTCTGAGATTTTAATACTTAAAATATAAAATTAAATATATGTTTTCTCAAATATTTTGTCAAACAAAACAGCAAAAAGTATCCTTTCAGAGAAGTATACATAGAAAAAGAAGATAAAATGTTAACTTTCTTATAAGAAATTTGGAGCTTTAAAGAATGCTGCATACATATTTATGGGATGATTTTACAGTATACTTTACCGAAAATACACATCAAGAACATTAATGATTACTTAGATTCCTAGACTTTCAACATTCAAATAAAGATTCATTAAAACATTAATATGGTTTAGAATAAAATAAAAAAAGAAAGAAACATCATAACTTTTGAAGATATATAATAAAAAGCAGATTTATGAAAATATTTCTATATCATTTTATTAAAGATTTTCTTAAATTTACAGGAGCTACTTTCTGATATATTTCTGAATTCATTTCTTTTCGGAAACGCCTACGATTCGCAGGTGTTTTTATTCAATAACTATGTAATCGGATGGCATTATTCACTTTTTGATACAAGCAATTTAACAAATTACTGTTAATTTCCGGAACCGACAACACGGGAAGGGAAAAAAATCTGCAACCACGTAACAAGAGTCTCGTATACCTCAAAAAATATATACAAGTATCTTATTTACCAAAAATAGAAAACGCTATTTGATTCCAAACCCCTTCAACAGTCAGGCTTGTCAATTTTATAGCTTTACTGTTAAAAATTAGTCAGAAAATGTGTCAAAATTTCGTGTTGTTCAGAAGTGAATTTAAGAGCCACCAAAAAGTTTACTTCCAAATACTACGTTAACATAAGTTCTTTATCGCTATTAATGCGTTTACAAATCATGTTGTATGCCCTACACATCGTGAGAATAATTAAGTCTAATTCCGGCTGGGCTTAATTATATGTAGAAAAACAATTCAAGCCTGAACTCTGCCCGGCACGAGTCTGTTAAAAATATATTAAGCCCGGGTTAGACACAATGCAACTGTCCTACATTGTACAAGTTACATTTCCGTATTGATGTTGTCAAACTAGTATCGGCTCGTGACGCACATCTATACTTATTCTCGTTAAAGCCATATTAATTGAAAATGGCTCATAATTTGTTGTTTTTCCTTCAATTTTCATATTTGGCTGGTATATTTGGCTAAATTTTATTATAAACCCTTTCCGGCCCATACCAATAATGCTTGTATAACATTTATTTCTTGTAATCCCCACAAACATGCTTAATTAACTTACAAAATTTGAACATCTTTCAGATAGTCCCAAAATTTTCTTTTCTCAAAATATCTAATGCCTCAAAAATTCGAACATGTGCGCTTGCGGCTTGAAAATAGATTCTTTTGTCGACCTTAATTTTTGAGATAATCACATTTTTTAATTTTCATTTATCTGATTTTCTAACTTCTTTTTTTTGTAAAAATAATGCAAACGGTTGTTTAAATAGTTCTTTCGGAAAACCTTTCGTCAAAATTAATTTGATTTCCAACCAAAAATCTATCAAGTAAAATTGTATTTTTTTGAAAATGTGTTTTCTTTACATGCCATGGAAAAGATGTGTTAAATCTGGATGACATATGGAAATATACAGGATGAGAAAAAAAAAAGTACAAAATGAGATTGAAAATTTTTGTAACTCTCCCGAAACAATATATACCAATTTTTGTTGCCATAAATACGGATTGCCACAAAAAAAAAAAAGAAAAAATATCGCCAAAACTTTTTTTTTAGGTTCACTCTTACTTTTTTCTCCTGTGGATCACAAACGCAGCTGACCCCATATTATTTATGAAAGAGCACAATTTCACAGTTTCTTTCCCGGCCCATTGTAGCCATAAGCTACAGACATTGGACCGCGCAGTTTATGATCCATTCAAAAAATGTGTTAATTCAGCCTGTGATGGTTGGGTGACTAATAAACGCCCTATGACCATCTACGATATATTCGGGAATTGTGAAAACTGCCCTTCCCAATGCAATATATCCAGTTACTATAACATCAGGTTTTCAGATAACTGGAATATGCCCTTTCAATAGGAATGTTTTTCTCTGATTTCATGCCATCGTATGTCAGTGATAGACCAAAGCCTTCAAGCACACACGACAAAGCAATTGCTGAAGCTTCTAATGAAACCCGGGTAATTATGGGTAGGCCTATTTCTATAGATGTGACTACCGCATCTTCTCCTGCTCCATGAAAGACAACTTCAACTCCTGAAGCCGTTAGACCATTCGAAAAAGCAGAGCCAAAGAAGAAAAAAGCTTCGAATAGAATGAAGAAAACTTCTGCAGTCCTCACAGACACCCCTGTCAAATTAGTTCTTGAACAGCAACAAAAGGCAACAGAAGAAAGAAATAAAGCCAAAATTAAAAATGATATTAAAAGAAGAAATCAGACCAAAAAACGCAAAGGAAAGCAATCTGTGAAAAAGGAATTTGTTTCCTTTCGATCTTTCACAGCCTGGATGTAGTGGTCTCAACCGTCAAAAAAGGAAGAAAAAATCTTCTAAAGAAAGTAACGATGAGGGAGACGAACACAATATCTGCCTACGTTGTCTGAAGGAGTTTAATCAAAGTATGCCTGGGAAAGAATGGATCCTGTGTGTGAGTTGCAAACGTTGGGCTCATGTGAAATGTCTTTGAAAAGAAGTTAATAAATTTGAATGCATTCACTGCAATGATCCCTCTGATTTGTAAACTTAATTTGCAAATATATTTATATATACTAGCAGGCTATGCCCGCTGCGCTGGTTAATATTTCAAAATCAACCATGGATGAAACGAACTGGTGAATTTAAACTTGTATTTTAAATAATTTGGACCTCCAGCAGCACCTTGCTCATTGCTGAAAACGATTTAGACATCATTGTGATATTAAATTATCTTAAACGTTGCGCAAAAACCAGTTATTTAGAGGTAACTATTTTAATTTATTACTAACAGTGCACATTTGGAAGCGAAATGAGACCATTATGGCAACAGGATTTAAAATTTTCCCTTATCTGAAGAAATATTAATTATTACAATCGTTACCATGGTACAACTTCTGAAAAATTTCTCCACAACTTTTCATTATGTGAAGCCAGGAACCCAAAGCTACTCCCACCTAAAAGTTTATATATATATTAAACTAGACGGTTGCCCGCCCTCAGTAGCCCGAAGACTATCTGAATGCCAGTTCTACAACCCCACAATTTCTTCTCGGTGTTCTGGGGTTTCGTTTGCATATCTTTTTTTATTGTTAATGAAGAGGTCTTCCATTTGTTCTTCCATCTGTTCTTCTTTCTGTTCTTCCATCTGTTCTTCCATTTGTTCTTCCATTTGTTCTTCCATTTGTTCTTCCATTTGTTCTTCAATTATATTCGACGATTCACTGTTTGAGAGCCTATCTGTCCTTTTATTTATAGAAGTTCAAAATGAAAAAAGATTTTCTTAGCAGACGATTTTTTGTGATAAATACATTATCTGTTTTATATTTCTTCTGCTTTATTCCTTTTACGAGTTGGCGCATTGCCAAGATTTGCTTCCTCTGGACCGAGTTGGCGCATTGCCAAGATTTGCTTTCCCCTGTGCCTCAAATAATTATTCAATTATTCAATTAATTATCCTCAGAATTCCTTTTATTTATAGAGATTTTG
This sequence comes from Maratus speculifer, assembly GCA_964019185.1. Classification (NCBI taxonomy): domain Eukaryota; kingdom Metazoa; phylum Arthropoda; class Arachnida; order Araneae; family Salticidae; genus Maratus; species Maratus speculifer. Next base: position 155,506,046 of record OZ025301.1, on the reverse strand, counting down.
TCTGCATGATAAAAGGCACAATTATGTAAGAATCATCTTCAAACTTCTCAAGTACATTGAGATGGTTAATATCTCAGTGGGAATTGCAAATGAGCAAAATCGGCCCAAGGGGGGGGGGGTAATTGGGAAGGGTTCAAAAATTTGAATACAACCTTAACATGGCTTTCACAAAACCAGCTCTTACAAAACAATAGCAGGGGGGAAAATAAACATTTTTCGTTACAGCAAGTTGCCAACGATTAAAAAAAACACACATTAAAATTCTCACTACAACAATTACTTTATTATTGCGAAATTTCCTCCAGAAAAATGAAAACAAAATTATTTGCTCTTTCGTATTTAAGCATTTTCTCTTTAGTTATTTAAAATAAAATTATGTAAATTTGTATAATTTGGCGAACGATTTGGCGAAATTGGTTGACGTGATAATCAAGTAGTAGCCAATTTACACTTTTCATATTTCACAAAAGAAGACATCATATACGCAATAGGTTTAGCACGATTATCTTGCAATTACAATGTGGCAAAATCCTCGTTTTAGAATACCAAAGAAATTTATGTATATTTTATTATTTTCTATCATTTTAAATAGCAATTAACAATAAATAAAAAGTAACTGTAGAACAAAACAACAAATATCATTTCAAAAAAGAAAAAAATGAAAGTAAATAAACAACTTATCATCAGATAAACAACTATAGCTTGGTTACCATATGAGGCAAATAATGCCATTTTGGCGCCAGTGAGATACCTCGATGAGTATATGACCAAATCCGTGACAAAATTTCCATTTGGAAAAAACTTTAATCGGTATTTATACTGCGTTTTCCCTACTTATTAGGATGAGTGAAGCGAATCCTCTACTAGGCCACTCAAATTACATTTTGTCGTACGCTTTACAAAAAAACCATTCAATATTTTAACTTCAAATTAAACACACAAATAAATTATGATCTGTAGATTTGCACAATATAATTTTTTTACATTAAAACGTTAAAAAAATTATTATTTTAATGAATTTATTTTACATGCATTTCCAATACGGACGCATTTTAGCAAATAAATAAATATCGCGTTTGAAATGAAATAGACGCCCTCTCGCGGACAAAGTCTGAAAAACGAAATAGAACTGATACCGTGAGCATGAAATCAGTGTTTAAAAGGCCGATAAATAAATAAACAGTTCTATAACGCGTGCAACGTTGGGTTCTTTGTATTAAAATTATCTAAAATCAAAATTTTATACACAAAGTTTAGATCTATAATATAAAAAAATACATTTGACTTACTCATGGCAAAATAGCATGACAGCAACACAATGCTTTCATGCTTCAGCTTCTCTAAAGCAATTACTAGATTTTCCAGCATCTACAAATTCTAAAATTGTCGATATTTGTAATTTATCTCCCATAATTAAATAAAAAAGATAAAAAACTGCACTTTAAATAGCTCTTTAAACTGGTTCTATGCTACAGTGCTACAGCATGGAACGTAAACAAACAAACGTAAACAAACGATTATCAGGTCTATTACAACGCCATCTTTCGGTCATTACAAACGCGAATAATGAAACGCGTATATTTTCAGAAAAAAAATATATAATTCATGGAGTAAGTAATTGTAGATAGAATCATGATTAATTTAACAAATAAAATGTTTTCATTATTCGCGTTTGAAATGAAATAGACGCCCTCTCGCGGACAAAGTCTGAAACGAAATAGAATTGATACCGTGAGCATCTTCCGCTGAAACCAGTGTTTAAAAGGCCGATAAATAAATAAACAGTTCTATAATAAATAAATAAATAAACAGTTCTATAACGCATGCAACGTTGGGTTCTTTGTATTAAAATTATCTAAAATCAAAATTTTATACACAAAGTTTAGATCTATTATATAAAAAAGTACATTTGACTTACTCCTGGCAAAATAACATGACAGAAACACAATGCTTGCATGATTCGCTGAAATTGCATGAAAATTTTTTTATTTACAAATTTTTGTTTTCCTTTACTAGCAAACCTGAAATAATATGGGGATTTCCTTTTGTTTGGCTTGTTTGTAAACACGAGCCTACAATCTCTATTTCTTCTTCTTCCTTGCATTCTTTAATGCTGCACATTACTAATCTCTTTGAATCAATAATTGCTTCAGCTTCTCTAAAGCAATTACTAGATTTTCCAGCATCTAGAAATTCTAAAATTGTCGATATTTGTAATTTATCTCCCATAATTAAATAAAAAAGATAAAAAACTGCACTTTAAATAGCTCTTTAAACGGGTTTCACTATGCTAAAGCATGGAACAAACAGCAAGCACTAAGTAAACAAACGATTATCAGGTCTATACAACGCCACCTTTCGGTCATTACAAACGCGAATTCAGCAAAATCGTTTGCACAGATGACACTTAAACATTTAAAAAAAATTTATTATGGATTTTTTTTTTTTTTTTTTTTTGTAAAGTGGCAACAAAAGAATTGTAAACAAATAAAATTAATTGTTAAATTTGTTATATAAATGAAAAATTAAAAGAATTGTAGCGTGAAGTTGTTGCCTCGATTCAAGTTCTTTATAAATGTACTAAAGCAAAGTTGACCGATTCAGAAACGACAAATTGACTTGAACCATTTCTTACTTTATCACTTGAATCTAAAGTAATTTTACGTTCTTATTTGACTAGCCCTTCAATGACAAACTCCCTCTCTATGAGAAAGGATCATTCCGTTTTTTAGCAGGTGGGGAAAGGTAGGAGGGAGTGATGTACTAAAAGTACATTCAGTAGTACGATTTCTTTTGATTTGGCTCCATTTGATAATTTGATTAAGCCTGCGCTATGTCTAATGATTTTACAACCAAAAGGCCTTTTTCAAGGCCAACTTCGATTAATTTTGATGACGACTCTGAACAGAATTTGGCTAACGAATAAAATATTGACCTCAGAAAAAGATGTTGACGATTTGGAACGGACTTCGGCTAAAGATTGCATGAAGGATAATATTGACCAGGACTCGTCACCTTTGGTTTAATTTCTTTTTTTTTTCTTTTGAATTTTTCCATAAATTAGTATTTCATGATTATTACTTAGGATGTATCTGCTTACAAAAAAAAAAAAAAAAAAAAAAATCAAAACAATTCGAAAGCTTGTAAATAAAGTTGGGCGATTATTAATTTATTTACTTTTTTTGAGAGGGGAGGGGAGGCACAAATGACACAATTTTAAGATATAAAGAATTATGAAATCTAATACAAAAAAATTTCAGTAATGGCTTTAGATATGTTACTTACTTTTATTTTTCGCCAATTTTAAGATTGTTTAAAGTTAAAGAATTATGAAACTGAATAAGAAAAAATTTTAATAATCTGCGTTACGTTACTTTTACGATACGTTATTTTTATTTTTCGCAAAAAAAAAAAAAAAAAAAAAAAAAAAAAAAGCAGTCTTGCTCTAATTTTATTTTTTTAATTTTAATAAGGAGAAGGAGCACTGCACTTAAACTAGATAAAATTAGTGATATTTCAATTTTAAAAATCCGATTTCAATTTAAAAAAATTATTTTATTTTAATAACCAAATAATTAATTAAACATAAAACAAAAATGACATCTTCAGTGTTCCGCTAATGTATTTTAATTTCAATTTGATAGACGAAGCCACTATTTCAATTAACTGCTCTACCTTTCTGTACCGATCACTCCCTCCTACCTTTCCCCACCTGCTAAAAAATGGAATGATCCTTCTTCATAGAGAGGGAGTTTGTCATTGAAGGGCTAGTCTTATTTGTGGACCGAAAAAGGTTTAGTGAACGGGACTTTAGACTTTGTTGCACGTAATAAAGAAAATCACAAGCCACCAGATCAGATATCGCGAATAATCATGGATAAATTTGAATACTACAATAATTTAACTTATAAGAATTGTTGCGTACCAATTCCCCCAATAATTAAATTCTGGAAAAATGGAAACATAAATTTCTCAAGGAAAGAATTTCTTCTGCAGTTAGATTTTGCTGTTACAATTCATAAATCCCAAGGTTTAACATTAGATGAAGCAGTTGTAGATATTGAGGATATATAGACACAAGTTGGCTTAAAAACGTGCGTAACGTTGTCGAGAGTGAAAATCCTTCAAAATTAAGCATTCAATAGAAATTTTCCTTACGAAAAATTCTACAATATTAAAAATTCTGATATGCTAACATGTATAAAAACGAAGAACTTAGAAAAAAAAAATTACAGTTAAAAATTCATAGTATGAACGAGAGCAGATTTCATTATGATTTCCAGAAAGTAGGATTTTGACGAAGTAACTTTCTTCAAGCTCTCTTCAAATATATTATTCTAAAATAGCTATCAAAGATTATTTGATGTTAATTACAAAGATTGGAAACATGCATATTTCAAACAACTTTAAAAAACACCAGTGGTTACTGGAAATTGTAAAAACATCTTTAAAAGGGCTTTTAGTTGAAAATTCCAATCATTCCAATTTTCGGACACACTTTCACATTTATAATATATATAAGGACTAGCAGGCTATGCCCGCTGCGCTGGTCCATTTTTCCAAACAAATCTTGACTCAAACAAAATGGTGATTTGAAATTTCTTTTTTTAAAGCAGTGTAGACCATCACCTGGAATGTCCTTCAGCAATGCTGAAAACGATGCTAGAGCCAATGTCATTGCGATATTGCACTATTGTATGCCTTGGACAAAATTTGGTAATTAAGTACCATCTCTCTTATTTGATCATTTATAGTAGAGTTTGATATGAAAATGAGACCGTTGTAACAGCAGGAATCAAAATGTTCTCTACTCATCACATTATTTTGTCAGAAAGCATTGCAATGATTATCAAACTCTATTAATTTTCAAATAGCACATTATCATTTGTTAGTTCCTAAACTCTCGAATCTGAACTTGCACTATGTGCAGATCTGGTAGCCTAAATACAAACTCATTACATACATGTTGCATTACATTTTTTAATAACTGTCCTCTTCTGGCAACTCTACTACAGTTTTCTATCTACCTTGGTCTGTTCCAGAAAATTACATAGCAAAAAAATGTAAAAAAGTGTGTTTAAGGCCCCTGTCCTCGCTCGAAGAAACACTCGCGAGCTAATGCTATTCCTATGGGGGAGCATTTTTCTAATAACTCTTTCGCATTTTGACATTTTTGAATAATTTTTTTTGCATTGGATAGCTGAGGTACATGCCAACTGCGCACCTTTTTTACTTTTTCGATTTTGGTTGCAGATATTTTTTTAAAAAGCACTTTCAGTTTCGAAACCGGTTTTGAAAGTGAAACTATCATTGTAAAAAATATCTGCAACCAAAATCGAAAAAGTAAAAAAGGTGCGCAGTTGGCATGCACCTCAGCTATCAAATGCAAAAAAAAATTATTCAAAAATGTCAAAATGCGAAAGAGTTATTAGAAAAATGCTCCCCCATAGGAATAGCATTAGCTCGCGAGCGTTTCTTCGAGCGAGGACAGGGGCCTTATATATTTATTAGAACAATGAAGCATAAAAGGTGTGTTTTAAAGCTGAAATATTTGGGTAAAATTAAAATTACATCAGTTTCACTGCCTCTTCATTTTTTTAAACCAGTTGCAGGGCTGCCACAGGCAACTATTTTTATATTCCGTTCGCACCACTATTTTTCTAATATAAATTTCAAAATAAATTTTTCTTGCAAGTGTTGCCAAAGTGTATGATAAGGATTTCTGTTTAAAGAAAGTGGTGCCAGTTAAAAAACTAGTCGTTGGGGGGCCACCGTAATACTTACCCATCATAATATAAAATATGAAAATAAAACGCGTGTCTATGGCAACTCCAAAAAAATTTAAACGCATAAATAAATAATTTTAACATACAATAATGCTGCATTAATGAATTGCTGATGAGCCAATTTTGACTAATTATATAAAACGCCAAAATACTCGAGTAGTACCGGATTGCGTAAAAGAAACATCCTTATAACTCAAAAAATAATAATCATATTAACTAAAAATTTACTGTGTTGGATTAAGCGTCTCATTTCCAACAAAAATATATCTGTGAATTGAAATTTGAATGAAATACAGGGTCATGAAAAATCGAAGAATTCGGAAAACAGGATTACACATATCTCGACAACTAATAATCCGATCTATCTCGTGTTTTATGCAAAATTTGTGTTATTTTATTGCCTTTTACGTCCACTCCTTAAAATAAAAAATTTCGAAAATTTTTATATACCTTTTATCAGAACGAATTTTTCGAGAGTCCGGAAAAAATAGTTCCGGATAATCGAGGTTACTGATATTAAATAGGCTTCGTCCCATTCTTACATACTAAGTACATACAAAATTTCAAGTCTCTATCTCAATTTGTTCGGGAGATAGAGCGGTTACAGACAGACAGACAGACAGACACACAGATACACAGACGGACGGACGGCAATTTTTTTTTTTTTTCTAAAAATATGTTTTTCGGAATCTCCAGTATCTGAAACGTGTAAATCCGTCAAAAAAATTTTCGATTTTCAAAACGATTGCAAGACTTACCCTATACTACGTATGATGGGTAAGTAATAATCGCCTGTGGCAGCCCTGCAGTTGCAAACATATAGCTGTTAAATCGGGAATAATCTTGATGCTAAATTTTGTAGAAAAATAAACCTTCAGCTTGTAATGAAATCCATTATGATTTTTGGCGTCAAACATTGGTATTGCTTATAACGATTTGTTACAAATGTATCAGAGTTATTTCGTGTTTATTGTCAAATGAAAGTGAAGTTTACAATCATCTATTATTGGCATTTAATCTTATATATTGGGGATAGTTTTTTTTGTTGTTGTTCAACGGGGTAATGAAGTAGTATTTAATAGTTAATTTTTGATAAAATTCTGTTGATAGGGCTTAATGTTAATTAAAACTGCAACATAAACATCATAAACAAAATTTTCTACTGTCGGTATTTAATGTATATTTTTTTCTTAGCGAATTTTAAAGTATTTTTTTTAACCTGAATGATTGATAAATTAATTGCAAATATATATTTTTTAATTCTATATCATTGATACACCGAATATTTTTCCTGCACATTGCAAATATTGCTTTTTAGGGATAGTAAAATAACTATAGATGAAAAATACATAATAAGGCTAAACACACAGAATTAACGACAACTTGGCGAATGCCTCTACGGAGACTTGAAAAGTATTCCAGTTCTGTCAACTTAAATATCCAGATAGAATTTTAATAAATAATAGGTACTACTTTATTATTCCATAGATCAATTTCGCCAAATTATACATATTGCAAAACGATTCACCATATTATACAAACAAATATAACTTTTATTTTAAATAATTAAAGAATCAATAAATTACGAAAATGTTAATAGAAATACAAATAAAATGTCGAATTAAAAAGTAGTTAATAACGTAACAAACGCATGTAACATGTTTAATTTCAAATGAATGTGGCATTTACGATCATCCATTATTGACATTTAATCTTTTATTTCGGCGGCAGTTTTTTGGTCGAAGGGATAATCAAGTAGTACCAAATAATGTAAAAAAATATATAAATAATAATATAGCCAATAATATTTTGGTCAGGTGTCATGTATGGATCACGTTGGTGCGATTGCAACAAAATTGGGATTTTATGGATTGCCTGGTAATCTGGTTGTTGTTTATTTGCTAATGAACTTTGTTTCTTTACTTTTCTTTATTTTTTCTTTCTTTATTGTTTTGTTCTATAATTATTAATTAAACTTCACTTATTTATTATTGTTTCCTTTTTAAAATAATAGAAAATAATTAAAAATAATATAACATGTAACTGGTATTTGAAAACGCAGTGTTTGCCAAACTGGTGTCAGATTTAAAAAAAAAAAAATGCGCCAAGGTGATGCGTATATAAAAATGGAAAAATGTTTATAATAATGTAAACAAAAAAGTAAACAAATAATTAAAAAATCGCCCTTTCGATTTTTTTAAAAAATAACTCCAAGCAGTCGTTAATTCTGTAGTTGCATCAATAGTAAATTTTCTTTTCTTCGTTTGTTTCATAATGAAAAACCATAAATTTAATTATCTGAAATAAAATATTCTGACAAATTTTCTATGATCTCGTTGATGATCTAGAAATCTCCTTAATACATAAACAAAAAGGCAAAGATGTCATATGCGCCGAGTTTGGCGCGATAATTTTTTATGCTAATTTGGCGGAAACATTGTTTTCGAATACCAGTTACATGTGTATATTTAAATTATTTTCTATTATTTAAATAGTAATAAAAATTTATGAAAAAAGTTTAATTAATAAGTATATAACAAATCAATTCATATAATTTATAAAGTAAATAAGCATTTTATTTATAAATAAATATTAATAGTCGGGTTAATATATCAGACAAAATAATGCCAATTTAAAGTCTATTAGTAACCTCGGTGATATATAATATCTGTGCCAATAAAACTTTCAATAATATAGTAAATATGCTATTTGGCGATGCTCAATTATTGAAGATTAGTCCAATATCATTTTAAATATTATCTAACACAGGAAAAATATGAAGAAAATTGAAGAAGAAATGGCTAATTAAAACAAACTTGTAAAATATTTTGGCACAAATGCTTTATGACACCACATTTGTGCATTTTTTCCCCTTTTTTACGCCAATTTGGCAAAAACTTCATTTTAAAATATCAGTTACACATATATTTTTTAATTGTTTTCAGTTATTTTAAAAAGGAAATAAAAATAAACAAATAATGTTTTGTAACTAATTATAAAATAAAACAATTTACATGATTTAAAAAATAAATAAGAGTAAATAGTTTATTAATAAATATACAATAGCCGAGCTACCATATGTACATAAAATCGATGTTTTGTTGCAATCGCGCCAATCTGGTGCATATATGACGTCTGTGCCATTTTTTCAGCAGTCAATTTTTATTTCAAAATGTTGAATTTATCAATAGTAATAACGCGAAATTGCATAAATTTCATTTAAATTGCATAGATATCCTTGTTCAGTTTGTAAATTTTAAAACTAATTTTTCCTTGAAGAGAATTTGACAAAATGGCAGAAAAAAAGTATGTTTGTTGATTGCAATTTTCAAAATTGCTGTGAAAAACTTTTGAAAAAGAATGACATTATTTTACAATATATGTGTGTAGCAGAATTTCACACTAAAGCTAAAATTTAAATATTTGATTACAATTTTTAAAATATTAACTTATGTTTATTGAATTTACAATTGAATACTAAAATATACTCCAAAAATTATGTTCTTTTGGAAAAAACAACATTATTGCGACCTAATGTTAGACGTATTCATTTTTGGCTTAATTCTTTGCCGACAAAAGTAAAAAAAAAAAAAAAAAAAAAAAAAAAAACTCAAAGAAACAAATATTTAACTCACAATTACTTTTATAATTAGATCTGCCTTTTTCTGGAGTAAGTTATATACTATCGAAATTTGATAAAAAAGAGAAAGAAAGTAAAAATCGTTCAAAATTCATTTAATCAAATTTTCAAGTTATTTTTTTTTATTCTAACGCAAGGATAAGTCGGCAAATGTTACATCAAATGTAATATTTCAGGTTAAGTTATTTTTTAAGCGTTACAAATATTTCTTTTATTTTTAAGATAAATATTTTTTTATAATATCATGCCTCATTAAATGGTTTTTCTTTATTATTATTATTATTATTATTATTATTATTATCAATAGTTATTTTCTGCTTTTATTTGCAAGATGTTTGTAATATTTCTAACAGATAGATCATTTTTAATTTGTTTAGTAATGATAATTTTCGCCAAAAAATAACTACTGGCAACCCTTTCATCAAAAATAACCGAAAAATCCAAAATTTAGTACGAAAAATCAGAGTTATCCCTGTATATTTGTATCATAAACCTTCGCAAAAATATTTCCTATCGAATGATATAATCGGCAAAAAGATCCATCGGGTAGTTTTTGAAAACACTCGTTTGGAAGTTTCAGAACTTCTGCTTTATAATATATATGATATATATATATATGTATTAAAGTTCCTATTCACTATTATTAATGTTATTTAATTTCTAAATAAACAAAAATAACAGCATTGCAGGCCAAAGTTCCCCACTCAATGGGTCAACCTACCCCGTTCACGGGGTAGGTTGGCCCACATGACATCACACGATAACTAAATTAATAAAGTTCTTAAAAGTTCATATTAACTAAAATTAAGCGTTTTTCTCAGTAGTTAAATGCACTAGGTATCGTAAAAAAATACTACATCTGTAAATAAACAACATTTAGGTGTTGAAAAAAATAATATTAAAAAAACTGGGCCAACGTGCCCCGGTGTCCTCTACTACAGTAAAATCCCTAAAAATGACATATGAGAACTGCCAAAATTGTCGTGATTTGGAGATGTCCGCCATTCAGAGATAAAAGCATTCAAACATATATGTGTTGGGCATTGAAAATATATTCACTAAATAGAGATGTTCACTAAAAACAATAGAGTGTCCAACGTGATTTTACTGTAATTTCTTATTAGAATACGGTGCTCTGCCTCCTAGGAGCTACGCTTGTCAACATCCGTTGAGTTAGCTCAAAATCTAAAAACACACTAATTTGATTGACTTTTAGAATATTGCGAAACGTTGATCTATATATATATATTTATTCTTAAGTAACGATTACTTTGTAAACGGCTTTCCATTCATTTCAATTTAATTTGGGAATCAGTTACTGTTAAGCATACGCTGGCCATTTACATGTTTGATTAAACAAGATTAATAAAATAGTGAAATAAATACATAGAGTCTTTGCATCCTGATATTTTTTAACCGCATTATGATAATGATAATCAGAATTCACATTAGTTAAAAGATCTACCAAAATATCAAGTAAATGTCTCGTCTAAATATTTTTTTACTTTCTTCTATCTTAACAAAAAGAAAGTATTACTGGTTTCATGAAAATTTTCGAAATCCGATTTTCGGCGGATTCAGACGTTTTAGCGTTCAGAGAACCCTAAAATCATGTTTTTACAAAATGTCTGTCTATCAGTCTGCCTGTCTGTATATAACAAAAATTTTGAGGGCACTGTATCTCAAAATATTAAGTACGGAATTCCACAAAAGTTCAGATTCTGTTAGACCTTGATATTGTTGAGAGATATTTTTCAATCTAATAATCCCCGAATCAAGATATTTAACGATCTCTCCCATCTGGTGCGATAAGAATGAAAAACATAATTAAGTTAGAATTCACACTAATGATTTTCGAAACTAAGTTCTGGGTTTTTCTGTATCATGTGGAAGTTACAGAAAACATATGCAATATTTCCAGTCACCAGAAAGTGTTTCCAAAACTTTATGTATAAACATTATAATTGACTGATAGACGTTTTTTAATGTGCTTTATTCTTTATAACTTTAAACAAATAATCCATTAAAATTAATTAGCTGATTGCAACGAATGTGAAAGTATGCTTGCTGTTAATGTTTGTAATGTAATTAAATATATGTTGCTCACTTTTTTGCTTGACTCTCGCTGAGAGAGCTCATAAGTGTTACTGCTCCGTTTTTATATGTTCTATTAAATATTCTTTATTTCTTTTCCTCACAAAGTTTTTTGATTGCTTCATCATGCAGGCAACACTGAATTATTATGAAAAAGGCACGCATTATCATCTATTGAACGAGAATAAATGGATTTACATTTAAAATATAAAATATGACAATCTGTCGATCGTGCTCCACATCCCTGGATTAGTCGGTACACCTGATCGGGATATCTATAAAAAGTAAGAGAATATTTATTTATTCCTTTTACTTACCGGAAAGAAATGTTGAGACAGTTAATGTTTAAGTTAATGTGAAGATATAAATTAATGACGAGCATTTGAATTCAAGCCAATTAACTGTTAGGAATATTTTCTAACAAATATTGATCATGAGGCTGATTTCATGATGTCTCACTTTGCAGTTAAATAAATATAGATATCCAATCAGATAATAAAATTAGCTAAACAAAATCTGGTTGTCCGATAAAGGGAAAAAATATCTAATTAATTTTGAGGAAAGAAAAACAATGGCTTTTGCAAAAGACAGTGCAACAATCGAAAAATTGAATTCCAATAATTATTCCAATTGGAAATTTAATTTGGAAATGATTTTAATTAAAGAAGAGCTTTTCGATGTCATTACTGACCCAGCTCCAGACCCATTAACTGCAGATTGGAACAAAAAGGACAAAAAAAGCGAGGGCTTTTATTAATTTAAGTATTGAAGACGGGCAAATAATAAATTTCAAACATTTAAACACGGCTCGAGAAACATGGGATACTTTGAAAGATATTCATGAACGATCAACCTTTCCAGTAAACTACACCTTCTTCGAAAATTGTATAGCACCAAACTAAACGAAGGAAGGAATTTAATTGTACATATAACGAAATTACTGAAACTTGTCGATAAGTTGAGGGCAATCGAAGAAAATATTACGGGCTCTCATATATCGGCGCTCTTTTTGTGTTCGTTGCCGCCGTCATATGACACATTAATTATAGCCCTGGAATCAAGAACAGAAGCAGAATTGACAATCAGTTTCATTTAAAGTAAACTCTTTGACGAGTATACTCGTAGAGTTAAAAATTCCGAAAATTCGGAATATAGCACTAAAGCGTACAAAGCTCGCGAGAAATTAGTTAACACAGATTGTAAGAAAGGTAATAAATTCTTTACGTTTTGCAAAATGAAAAATCCCTCATACAGTGAATGCTAGTTTCTTAAACAAAAAAATAACAATAATCCAGTATAATATAATAAATTTTACAAGAATAAAAATCATTCCACTTCTCTGTGTTTTGAAGAAAATGTCCCGATTAAAATCACGAAACCGCAAGATGAAAATCAAAGAAAAAATGAAGATAAAAACGTAGCTTTGTTAATCGATCATCCCGTAAATAAACAACATTTATTATAGACAGCGAAGCTCCAGCCATATTGCCAATTGCAAGGAAATGTTTTCAAAAATGACCAGCAAATGTCCGAAACAAATGTAACAGTCGCGAACGGAAACAACTTAATTTCATATGGCTGAGGGGAAATTAAAATTTACACCGGAATAAACAATAGGCAAATCACATTTCATGACGTACTGTTTGTGCCTGAAATAGAAACTAACCTGCTATCAGTAAGCAGGGCCACGAAAAATGGATGTCAAGTAAAATTCGAAAGCGATACGTGCGACATTATACATAAAGGGGAATTAATTCTTCAAGGTAAATCGAAAAACAATTTATATGAAGTGCAAATAAATAATGATAATCAAAGGGACGGCAACTATGTCAACATTACACACAACTGCACAAATACAAAATGCATTGATTTATGGCATAGGCTGTTAGGCCACAGAAGCTATGAAATAATTAAAACCATTGTTCAAAAGCAACTTGTAAACGGAATTACAGTAAATAGCTGGAAAGACAATACACAATGTGAGATATGCATAAAATCCAAAATCAACGACTCCCATTTCCTAAATCGGGTGCACATAGAGCCACGAAAAAGTTAGATTTAATACAGGGTGATGTATGCGGTCCTATAAATACACCCACCATAGGTGGAAAGCGTTATTTCATTACTTTCCTTGACGACTATTCTAGATTTTGTGTAATCTATCTAATGTCGAAAAAGAGTGAAGCATATTAAAAACTAAGGGAATACATCTCGACCGTCAAAAATAAGTTCGTAAAACTTCCATTCGCCATCAGATCAGAAAACGGTGGGGAATATATTAATGATGAATTTGAAGAATATCTTAAACATAACGGAATCGAACACCAGCTCACCGTATCACATTGTCCAAGCCAAAATGGCGTTGCTGAGAGAAAAAACAGGACACTATTAAATACGACTCGAAATATGTTAAATGAAGCGAACCTTCCTCACAAATTGTGGGGAGAAGCAATTTGTACTGAGAATCATTTACAGAATCGCTTACCTTCGAAATCCATTAATACCACGCCATACGAACTTTGGCTAAATAGAAAACCTAATTTAAAATATTTAAAGGTATTCGGCTGTACCGCTTACGCGTATATTCACAAATCTAAACGCGGCAAATTGGATGACAGAGCAGAAAAAGCCATTTTCGTGGGTTAAGACATCCGATCTAGAGCTTACAGAATATATACTAGTGATCGGAGAGTCATCTTAGCTAGAACCGTAAAATTTGCGGAAAATAAGATGTGTGATTCAAATGCTGGTGAAAGTTCAAATATGAATGAGTTAATGTCAGAAATAAACAAGCAAACACCTCAGAGCAACACAAGCGTAATCGAATTCGATCTGACACAAAACCAAAATTCTTCGGACACACCATCCGCGTCTCAACATACACAACAGTTAAGACGATCAGAAAGGCATAATAGAGGCGTACCATCGGACAAGTTTGCTTACCCAGTTCGGCATGACCCAGTATATGAACCTAAAGGTTGGCAGGATATGCTGAACATCGAGAACCCACAAGAAAAAATGAATTGTATTGACGCAACGCGCGACGAAATGAATTCGCTTATGAAAAATGAAACCTGGTCCTTGGTAAAACCACTACAGGGAGTTAAAATTATTGGTTCCAAACGGACCTATAAGGCTAAATATGATGAATCGGGGAAGGTAAAGCGTTACAAGGCAAGATTAGTAGCTCATGGATTCAAGCAAAAATATGGGATAGATTTTGACGAAACGTATGCTTTGGTAGTATCGCACACTAATTTAAGATACTGACTGCCGCAGCCTATCATAACCGTAGTGTAAAGCATATTGACATTAAAACCGCGTTCCTCGTCGGGTAACTAGAAAGGGAGGTGTATATGTCACAACCCAAAAGGTATGTGAACACAAACGAATCGGAAAAAGCTTGTGAGCTCCGGGAGGCAATATATGAGCTGAAACAAGCAGCCCGGGCCTCAATAGCCATATCTCGAGAACTAGAGCATGGATTTTCATGAAACTTTATATTTAGTTAATACTTAATATAGCATGTTGCTAATTACGTTTTGTTGCAAGTCGCTCAACAGGTGGCGCTGCCATGATGCATTATTCATTATGAAAATTTGTGTACTAGTTCTTGAGATAAGGTTATTCAGGAAATTATAAATAATGCAGCTAGCAGCGCCATCTATTGAGCGACATACACCAAAAGTAACCAGATCTAGTTTATATCAACGTCTAATAGAATCTAAACTTTTTTGGAATTCCGTACATTACTTTTTGAGATATCGTAATAACTCTATCTCAAGAACTAATGCAAGATTTTTTTTAAAACGTCAGATTTAGTTGGTCCCTGATATAGACTAGTGTTGTTTATTTTTTTGGTGTAAATCGTCCTACAGATGGCACTAATATGCTGCACTTTTCACGATTATACAATAAATGTATCTGAAAAACTAATGCATGAATTTTCAACAAACTTCAGATTCAGTTAATACCTGATCAAAAAATGAACGTGATTAGTTTTTGGTGCACATTATCCAACTTGTAGCGCTGTTTTCCCCTAAGATTTTACAATAATTGTATATCAAAAACTAATGCAACGAATTTCGTCAAGCTTCAGATTTAGTTATAAGTTGACATAAGTTGCTGTTGACTAGATTTTGGTTTAAACCATCTAACCAGTAGCGCAGCTATGCCGCATTTTTTCAGGAAGTGTTAACATGCATAAAATATAAAAAAGTCTTGGTATTGCCACATCTGACTAGTTTTTTCATTTTAACTGCTTTGCGATATTAGTCGTTTTAAATATGATGTAATCTCTTTTACTTGCTGTTTTTAACGCAAATTAATGAATTTATTTATTATTTAAATGTTTTCTTTCTCTTTTTGATATTCACGTAAAGAAAACTGTTTGGCTATTTTAAATATGGAGTATTTTTTTTTCATTTATGGCAACTTACGCATTTAAACGAATTCATTATTTTAATAATTTTTCTCTTTTAATATTGACTTGTAAATATAGCTTTATGACAATATTTCTGGCTTTTCATTTGTCTCATTGAATTCTAATCTGAGAGTATTTTTTCTGTTTGTGATAGTCGCAAGTAAATATTCTTTTTAGTTTTAAGGAAATATTATTCTGTGACTATCTGGAAGAATTTCAAATAATAACCTTTTCTAAAATATGGAAAAAATGTCTCTCAAAATGCTGAAAAACTGAATTTTAAATGGAAATAGATCCTTATAAAATAAATCAAATAAAAAAAAAATAAATGCAGTCTGCACATCAGGAACTTCCTATGCATAAAATGCTCTAAACAATTCCTATGTATAGTTTTTGCTCCTATAAAACTATTTTCGAGCAATTTTGACCAATTTTAACATTAAATATCTCCTAAAATAGTTATTTTATTTTAAAACTGTCTGCATCAGCGTACGTATCGAACATTTCTGTATAATACTACTAATTTTCATATTTTTGTGTGCAGTAGGTTTTTTAATATTAGCGAAGAAATATTCTAGGTGGTAAAAAATTCATTGTCAGCGCGATGACAGCGTTTGTTACTTCTTTTTAATGGAGAGATGCATGTTTGTTATAGGAGACTTGAAGATATTTTTATTATTTTTATTAAAACTAAAAGTTTCTTGTAATTCGAGCTTCAGAAAGTAAGATTTGTTGTCAAACGATATAGATAAATATATGAAAGCAAACCTGGTATACTTTTATGCTTGCTTATATATCTACTTATTTATATGCAAACATTTTATTTTTATATAGATGTGTTGCAGTTTTTTTATATACAAATTACTTCTGTTTACGCTTAAAAATATATAAAGAGCTTCTTTATATTAAATAAATAGTATAAATATTAGGAAAAACTGCTCGCTTGCGCGTGAATAGATTTTTAAAAAATACGCATGTATTTTTTTCCTGCTCTTGTCAAAGTGATTGATCTATCTCGCCAAAGACCCTTATAACAAACAAGCACCTCTATTTTTAGGTGCTTAGCTAACCAAAAATATAACACTGTTTACAAAAATAAAAATAAAAATTTTCATTTTAATTTAATCGTTCACTGTAGAAATGATGCTGGCAACATTACTGCCAGCAGTTCTTGCCGCAAATTTTACGGATTGTTTTTACAGTGTCGTTAATTGATTGTTAAAACTCTTTGTCACTTTTCATTATTAAATATATTTTCATTGTTGAAATCGATTACATGCATTGTTGAATGAACATTAAAACAGCTAATTTTCATTATTAAATACAATTGTTGTACACGATAGTATTGTAAGAAAATATATTCTTTCAATTTTGTTCTGGTAAAAATCTTTTTGCTTGAAATTTGCTAAGAGCTAACGAATACGATTTTTCGATTTTTAAAGCGCTTGATACTGTTTAACAGTGTTGATTTTGGAAGTATGACAGTGAGAAAAATGTATTTTAAAGGTTTCATGCAAAAACTGACGTAAGTATAACATTTGTGAAGCACATTATTTATATTTTATTTATGACACACTGTTGCTGATTTTAGTTCATTCAAAAATAAATCCAATACATTAATGCAATAAATGCCGCTATTCGAGTTAAAATAACTAGGTAATACAAGTCAGGCTTCTTAAATCACAGAACATAAAGGAAAACAACGCTTAATGGACAATGTAATACTCATTTTACATTCAATATACATATATACACTGAAGAGCCAAAACATTATGATCATCCCTACATCTTGCAATAAATTCACATGGCAAATAATTAGGTGGGAATGGTATTTAACTGTTACTACAAAAAGAACTGCAAAAAGAACGTATAAAGTTACTGAACTTTATCTAGCAAGCTGAGATTTCTAGAAATTTTCATGTAACGGTAACAGCAAAAATTCATGCAACAGAAACGGTTACATGAATTTTGACTGTTACCGTTACATAAAAAGTTCTAGGAATCCCAGCTTTCTAGAAAAAATTTAATGACTTTATATGTTTTTTACAGTGTAGGAAATTTGAAGAATCATTTTTGAGCTTACTTCTTCCTATATAAGTTATATGTGTATAACCATAAATTTTAAAGAAACGTGTGTTAAAATAAAGAATACCTTTTAAATTAAAACATCTACCATAATACAGACATTTCAATTTCTAGGAAACAATTTAGGTAAAAGAAAAAAAGAAAAGAAAAAAAAAGGACTAGATATGACATCACATTCTACCATATATTTTCACCATAGTCAAACTGACTTTAAATAAATTGCTTACATATTTTATTTACTACTTATATTGTACACTACAGACATATGTTATAACTATTTGAATGAGTTTTGAATGAAACAGTGCTTTGAGGCCTATAGCTACAATGGCTGTTGCCTCGATTGATCCAGAATACACAGAAACAAATACAGAACACTTTATTATTACAGAAAATCCAGTACATACATTAATCACACATCAGAGAAACAACACAGACACCCATGCCGCTAGCTGGACTCGAACCAGGGATCAGCGGTGTGGGAGCAGCTGCCGCTACCAACCACGCCACTGGGTCGGCTGTTACAACTATGCGTTATAGCTGTGTTTTATTTGTTTACATGCAGCGGTGATATTTTCATTGATCTATATTAAAAGAGAGCTGTTATATTCCTTTTCAAACAGACTTTATGACTAATGTTACGAATAAACATTCATGGAAAATGACATCACTTCCATCTAACCATTGTAGATTCAATTTGAGACCGGGAGGCGGAAGCACAGACAAACACCTCGTGTAGTTCACGTCAGAAATTCCAGAATTACTTAAAACTCTGTTAGCAATCGGTCTGCTAAGTCATATCTTGGTGGAAAACGCTTGAAAATCGAATTTTAGTGTTTGACTCGTAAATTTACTATTGTGCTTTCTTGTACCTAAACGTGTAAAAACATTGAGGATTGGCAGCAGGAAAACACAATGGTAAACCTACGAGTCAACCGCTAAAATCGTTTTCCACCGCGATGTTTTCCACCAAGGTGTGACCGTTTACGCTTTGATGTACACATCAAGTTTTAATTAATTCTAAAATTTTATCCATGAATTGGATGAGGTGATTGTCTGCACTGCCACCTCCCAGATCTATTTCTATTAATGAAAAAAATAAATTTACATTTAAGAGTAATGCTTTATAAAGAGTAAAACCACTCTTCATTCAGTCTTATAATTAAAACTTATAATTGCACATAAACTGGGGGCTTAATTTTTAATATGAGCGAAATTGCATGATTCTGTAATCGTGCCAAAGAAAAAAAAAGAACATCCTTTCCCTGAATTTAAATTTTGCAAGTCTTAAAACTATGACTGAAAAATATGAATTTTCCAATAACTCCAAAGTAAGACTGCTCATAAACATCCATTTAACGCTTCTTTTAAATCCAAAGGAAACATTTTCTGACATATATTTTCTTCATTTTTGTTCGGAAATGCATGATATTGACAGGTGTTCTTTTTCAAAAACAATGTAATCGAAAGATGTTCATCATTTTCTAGTAAAGGCAAAAGATCCTTCAAAAAATATTGTCAAAGTTGATATTTCCACCTAAATTAATAGATGCATCGCCATGATAAAGGAGAAAAATCAGTCGTTACGTGACCACAATTGCCCATGATTTGATGAGTAGTTTATTTACAATGCAATGGAAACTCATATCTCTTCCAAATCATTTTAATAGTCAGACCTGCTTATTTAAGTCTTTACGTTAATGAGTCAAAAAATGAGAGAGAAAGTTTCGCATTGTTGAGCAGGGAACTAAAGAACCGCCATAAGCATTAATTCAAGTTAGTATTTTGTAAGTGAGATACATGCAAAACATTCGCCTAAAGCATAAATGATGGTATATAAATTTTTTAAACAAAAGTGCATGCCATACTATATGTGAAACACATTCATTAAAATACGAATATAGAAATTATCATACAGCCCCATTATCGAAGACTAACCCGTCGGCACTTAAAAAGAAAAAAAAGAGAACTGCCTTTTTTATTCAGGAAATATTTCACAATTCAAGCAGGACTTCATCAAAACAAATAAAGAGACAAAACACAAGGTATATATAAAATATAAAGTTTTGGAAAATACATGTACTAGTTCTTGAGATATGGCTATTGAGGAAATTGTAAATAATTCAGCATAGAAGCGCTCCCTATTGAGTGATATACGCGAAAAACTAATTATAGGGTAGATGTGCCAGTAACGGGCCACCTTAAGGAATTTCTCTAAAAAATAATTTTTTATTAATAGTAATAATTATTGTATTCCAATTTTTTTCATATTAGATTAATCTTTCAACAATATTTAACTAATCCCACAGTTACATTTCCCAATAGAAATAAAAATTTCATTTTAAATAATAGAAATAAGTCTAAACACCCAAATGCCCAGTAATGGGTCACCTATGTTCCAGTAATGGGCCACCCTACAAAAAATAACAGATAATTATTTTTAGGTGCTTTCGTAATTATGTAAATAGGTAGCACCTATAATTGTCGTTCAGTCCGTCTGTCTGTCCATCTATCTGTCCGTTTGTCTGACAGTCTGTCTATCTGTCCGTTTGTCTGTCCGTCTGTCTGTCCGCATATAACAACGGAAAACTATCCAACCGAATCGTTTGAAATTTAAAATACATAATTATTACATAATTTTGTCAAGTCATTTCAAATTTTATGAAAATCGGATGGATAGATCAATTACAGAGACATTCAAAAGGATTCCGTTACATTACGGTCAATAGGGAAAAAAGTTTTAAATGCATTTTAATCGTTTGAGATTTAAAACATACAATTATTGCGTAATTTTGTCGAGTCATTTCAAATGTTATGAAAATCGGATGCATAGATCAATTACAGGGACAATCAAAAGGATTCCGTTACATTACGGTCAATGGGGAAAAAGTTTCAAATGCATTTTAATGATGTTACACTCATTCGAACATAATAGAATTGGCATGAATCTATGAAATATATACTAAAATATGCATTCTGTACAATCTGTGACGCAAAGAATTTTTATTATTAAATTACAGGGCTACACAAAAGTATTCCACTATATAATGCTATACGGGGAAACATGGTTTGGTACGTGTTTTAATTATATTCAACTATTTCACATTTTATGAATAAGATATACGTTGCAGAGGTGTAATAAGAATTACTATTCCTGTATATTTACAGAATTTCAACCAATATACTGTATCCGAAGTACTATTTACTATAAAAGCAAGATCTGAATATTTTTAAAACTTCGTTATCGTACGAACGCACCTCATTTGCTACGTTCACGTGCAATTTCCAACTTGTTCTTTTTATGTCTGCGTAAGTCGCATCTTCTTCTTCCTCAGAATCCACATTATCCTCTTGTATACAAAATTCGGCCTTTTTGAAGCAATTGTAAATTGTTTTTCCTTCAATTACCCCCATTGATCCCGTTCTTATATGTATAACTATTCAATTAACACTGTTTTGAGAAGGATGTTGAAAGGTGTGTGAAAGGAGGGGGTTGATGAATTTGTTGGACATAAGGAACAAGAAAATTCAAGCAGAGGAGTAATATAAAAAAAACTCAGCACTGAACGATAAATTACGAATAAGAGATGGAAATTTGATTTCATGTGATTTCGAAGTATTTTTTTACAACTGAATATAGAACATTTTATGAAAATATTCGTTATATGGAGATAGATATTTCGCTATATAGAGACTGTTTTTAATTTAATCATGGGAAAAGGGGAACATTCCTACTAAAAATTCGTTATATAGAGAAATTTGATGTATGGAGTTTCGTTATAGAGAGACTTGACTGTATTTATAAAGAAATTGTCTTTATTAAATTCTAGTAAGTAAAATTTAAGTATTAAAGTTTATTTAGTTTTCAGTTAAATCAAAATATTTTATCACTACTGAAATTACACTTTTAGTATTGGTCACTTGGGTGGCCCATTACTGGCAAATCACGAAATAAGCAATCCAGTAATGGACCACCCCTCCTAAAATCTTAAAAATAAATAAAATTTTGTAAATGGCCATTGGTATATTAAATTCAATGTTTTATATTGCTAACCAAACAAAAACATTCAATTTTTACGGAAAAATAAAAAAGATATAAAACTAAGTAAGTAAAGTCTGCTCTTAGCATGTTCATTAAGATTTTCAGTGAAAAACAGAAAAACTGTGAAACTTTATTTTCTGCTCCCTAATTGTTTTGACGAGAAGTGTAAAAAATTAATCCAGCTTATAAAGCATGCAAGGTAGAGTTCAGAAAAAAATAATAAAAGCTTAACTATTATTTATTATTTTTTTAAAAACCAAAAAGTGTGAGGTGGCCCATTACTGGAAGGTGGCCCATTACTGGCACATCTACCCTATCTAGTTTATATTAAGGTCTTACAGAATCTAAAGTTTTGTGAAATTCCGTGTTCTAGTTCTTGAGATAGATCTATTGGGATAATCACGAATAATGCACCATGGCAGAGCCACCTGTTTAGTGATTTGCACAAAAACGTAATCAGCTCCATGTTATATCAAGTATTAACTAAATATAAAGTTTTATAAAAATGCATTCTCTAGATTTTGAGTTTTGGCTAGTGAGGAAATTCTAAATAATACAGCATAGCAGCGCCACTTGTTGAGCGATGTACACTGTAGAAAAAAAAGGGTCGATCTACTAACAAAACTTTAGTGATCCTTGTAATTACTAAAAAATTTTTAGTAATCTTAGTCGGTTACTAAAAAATCTGTAAGAATTACTAGAAAAAAGTTAGCAACGAATAGAGTTAATAGTTTTATATTTTTAATAGCTCTTACTAAAACTCAGGTGGTGTGGCCTTGATAGCATAGTGGTTATAGTAACGGACTCCAGGCTAAAAGGTACCGGGTTCGAAACTTGCCACCGCCAAATGCTCCCCGAATGTATGTAGTGTCTCGTTAATAAAGGGATTATGAAAATCCTGTCGGAGCAGGTAGGAATGTTTGGTGCTGCCATCTATTGCGGTTTTGCCGAAAATCTTCCTCTTCAGAAGTCTGGATGCAGCTCGAAGGAAGCTCCTGCCCTTCGGGCGCACGTAATGGTTATTAAAAATAATTTTGGAGCTATTGCTAAAATTTGCTTGGTGGCTCATATTAAAAATATTTAAGTTAGCTATGCAAAAAATTCTTTTGTTCAGTTTACAAAAGAAATGCTTGTTTCAGTACCAAAAAAAAAGTTTGTAATGGTTACTAAAAAATTCTGTGGAATACAAATTTACTAAGAAATTTTTAGTAACCTCTTGATTTTTTTTTTACAGTGTACATTAAAAACTAATAAGATTTCATCTGATTTCTCTGATTCTCTAGTTTATATCAAGGTCTAACAGAATCCAAAGTTCGGTGAAATTCCATGCATTATTTCCAGAGACAGAGCGCCCAAAAAATTTTTGTCATATAGGGGCAGAGAGACTCACAGACAAACGTTTTGTAAAAGCGTGTTTTTCGTATTTTCGGGCCCGTAAAATGTGTAAATCCGTCAAAAACCGAATTTTGAAAATTTTCACAAATCTAATACTTTCATCTTGTTAAGATAAGGTCTGTCTCAAACGTTTAAGCACAAGCATAAGATGTGTATCTTCAAAAAATTATAAAAAAAATTAGATTTTTTTTTTTTTTTTTTTTTTTTTTTTTTTGCAAATTTTGCAAAATTATTTAAATAAATGATATCAAAATTAAAAAAAAATAAATTACCTAATTGTAAAAAATGTAATAAAAAAATTTTTCGAAAAAAAAAAATCTGTCTCAAAAGTTTATGCACAATGTCAAAAGCAACCAGATTTATAATTTTTACAGAGCTTTTACTTATAAATTATTTTTCAGTGATTTCTGATTAGTTCAAATAAACGTACATCCATCGAAATTATTAGTTCTTGTAGTGTTTCTTGTGGCAAAGAGTACCATGGTTTTTCAATGGTTTCTTGGAGTTCTACAAAAGAGTCATACTGCTTACCTTTGCCGTAAACCTGGCAGGTTAAAATACCCCAGGCGTTTTCAATCGGGTGTAAGTCTGGATTTAAGCTGGCCATTCAAAAACTTTAACATTTTTCTAAGAAAGCCAAATTTTTCGTAGAATATGATACGTGAATTGAGGCATTGTCTTGTTGAAAGGTCCATTCAGGATTTCCCAAAATGTCATCGAATGGAAGCAAATGTTGGCTTAGCGTCTCTTGATACTTTTTTTAAATCTGGTCTTGCTTTTAGAAAAGCCAGAGAGGTCTGGGTATTAAATACAAATGCCCTCCAAACCATAAGAGATTTACCGCCTTGTTGCCTGCTGAAAAATGTCCTTGGTTCCTTTCGTAAATCATGCCAATACGCTTCCCAATAATCAGGACCATCTAAGCTCCTTTTTTTCTCATCGCTGAATAAAACAGTAAGCCATTTGTTCCCGTAGGACATGTTTTTTTAGCCCAGTTTATTTTTACCTGTTTATGATGCAATTTGAGATACAGTTTGCAAGCCATTTTCTTTAGCATGATGTAATCACACTCTTTTATTACGTCTATGTACAGTGTCTTTGGACATCTGTACAGTGAGATTATTTTTAATTTGCCGTACGGACATATTTTGTGTAAATACCAATCTCCGTATTCTCCGATCAATCTGAACAATCATCATATGTGGTCGTCCACATCTTGGTTTCCGCTTAATATTATCATTTCTAGAGAGTACTTGATATATATTTCGCTTTGATTGATTTAAAACTTTTGCAATTTCTGAAACAGTTTTATTTTGCGATTCCAATTTAAACACTTTCCAAATCTCCCATTTTGTGAATAATATACCCTTTGGCATTTTTAAAATAAGAGGAAATAAATTAGCCACCTTTTATACTTTTATAAAAGTGCAATATGATGTCATAAAACGGCTACGTGTCGTCCCGTGTTTCTAAAAAAAATTGCTTATACTTTTTGAGACAGCGTTTATAAGACAAAAGAAAAAAATTAAATAAAAATAAATATATCTTTTATATTTTAACCACCGAAAATGGCTTATTTTATTTTATTTTGATTAAATGTAGAGTATTTATTGTAAGTTAGCATAAAATATTTTCTTCTTCAATTATTTAAATAAGATTTGCTGAATGCTTAAACTTTTGAGACGTACTATAGAAGAAAGTAAAAAATTTTCTGTATTATCTCAAGAAACACCAAAAAACGCCGAGTAGTGCTGTTAATATCCAAAAAACAATTAAATATTTATAGACATCGTCGTTTTACTTTAAACGTGTGAAAAATAATTTAAATATCTTACAAAAAAATGAAGCTTTAAAACATTTTCAGATAAAAACTTAACACAAACTTTATTCCAGAATAATTCTGCTACCTTTCCATTTCTCGTGATCGTATGCAAAAAATAAAACTATAACCATGGAGTCACTATGAGAGTGTGGACACCAAAGTAATTACAAATATTAATCGAATTCGCGACATTCTCCCACCTTGAGTTTTCGACAGATAAACTCAACATTGGGTACAGTAAAATATAAAATAAAATATGACTAATACTTACATTACAGTGATAAGATACAATTCTTACAATATTACTTTTCTCAAAACAAGTAAATAAACATTTTCTTCTGCAAAATTCAAATAAAATTAAACATATTATTCTGAAAATTCAAATTAACACTATAAAATATACTAAAAAATAAGAATAAAGTTTTTAGTTGAAAGAGTAATTAAAGTCAATAACGTTTTGGGACAGTCACTTTTCTGCCACTTCTCGTTCTTAATACTGGATCACTAGAAAGTTTTTTTGGAATCTCTAAATTGTACAGTTTTTGGACAGGTCGCAAAAGTTCACCATTTTCAGTTTTTAATCGCGCAACTCTTGGGTGGCCATCTTTACCAAAAATAAGTTCTTGCACTCGGGCTAAAGCCCAATAGGCACGTTTCTTATCAGACTCTACGAGTACGACATCACCAACGGTCAGTTGCTTGACATTCTTTTGCAAAGAACTTTGCTGGCGCAATTGTCCTAAATATTCAATACGAAATCGATTACGTAAGTGTTCTCGAACATGTTGCCTATACTTAACTCTTTTATTTAATTCTTGCACGTCAATTGCATCAAAATCTCTCACATCTGAAGATCTTATGTCCTGTAAAAATATTGATGGTGTTGACGGTGCTAGATCGTTCACATCTTCAGTAACATAAGTTAGAGGTCTAGTATTCACAACTTGTTCACAATCACAGAGAATTGTGAGCAGTTCTTCGTAGGATAATGAAGCTCTACCTAGAACTTTTCTCAGGATGCGTTTCACCATTTGTATCAATCGCTACCACCAACCGCCCCACCAGGCAGCGGTAGGTGGGTTAAATTTCCAGCGAATCTTTTGTGTTGCTGCAACGGCAGAGATTTGCTCCCAATCTATGGCTGAAAATACTGTGTCTGCCCCGACGAAATTTCCGCCGTTATCAGAATATACGGTGGTTGGTCTTCCTCTTCGCGCTATAAAACGCCTGAAAGACTGGAGGAAAGCATATCTGTGGATAATGACGTAACTAATTCTAAGTGTATGGCCCTATACACTGCACAAGTGTACAGAACAATCCAAGCCTTTTCCTCATTCTTTAAATATAATGGGCCAGCTAAATCAACTCCAATTATCTGAAACACTGCTGCGTCTTCAACTCTTTCTGCTGGTAATGCAATAGAAATCGATTCTGCCTTTTGTGCACTGAATCTTCTGCATCGTACACATTTCTGTACTACTGCTCGAATAGTTTTCCTAGCTTTTACGATCCAGTAGTCTTCTCGTAACGATGTCATCATAAGAGCCACTCCTGCATGCAAAAGCTCTTGGTGTTTCCAGGAAATCAGGCGGTGGACTACAGGATGGTCAGAAGGCAAAAGAACAGGGTATTTAAAATTGAAAGCATCTTCCCTATAAATAACTTGCGTTTTCACTCTTATAATACCATCTTCATCTAGGATTGGTCTTAAGCTACGTATCTTCTGATTATTCTTCTCGTTGAATCTGTCTTTCTGAATCAAAATTATCAATTTTCCTTCCGCTGATTCTAATTCCAAACACGTAAGTTCAGAAACTTCTTTTGAATTAGGATTTCTTAAATTGTTTAAGAATCTTAAAATCCAGGCGATCAATCTTATAATTTTCTTGAAAGATGAAAACCGTCGATAATACCAATCACTAGATTCTGTGTTCTTGTTCATTGCTGAAATGACACTTTTCCGTTTTTCAGAGTTAATAATTTCTTCATCGGGAATTTCGACACTTTGAGGCCAAGTATATTCAGGTTGAGCCAACCAATCCTGTCCCTCCCACCATCTTAGTTGTAAAAATTGTTCAATCGAACAACCGCTGGAAGGGATATCTGCCGGATTAAATTTTCCTGCAATGTGTCGCCATTGGTTCTTTTGAGTTAAGGATCTGATTTCTTCTACGCGATTCCAAACGAATGTTCCCTATCTTTCGTCTCGCTTTATCCAGCTTAAAGCTGTAGTTGAGTCACACCAATAAAATATCTTTAAATTTGGAATTCGTAGATCAGATATAACTCGACTTCCCAACCTGGCTCCAATGCAGCATGCTAAAAGCTCCAACCGGGGTATCGTTATGTTCTTAAGGGGAGCTACTCTTGCACGTGACTGTACGAAAGTTACCAGGATTTTATCTTTTCTCTTTACTCTTAGAAAAATGCAAGTAGCATACGCATATGTTTGCTTCCATCACAAAATATGTGAAGGCCTACATCATTACTTTCATAATTATCAAAATACATCCATCGCTGCAATTTGATGTCAGAAATCATCTTCAATCCTTGCACCCATTTTAAAAATTGTTTAGCCAAATTAGTTGGGAGTAATTCATCCCACTTAATTTTTAACTTCCAGCATTCTTGTAGAATAAGTTTAGGGAGCAAAGTCACAGGAGAGGTAAATCCAAGAGGATCAAACACTTTCTGTGCGAATGAAAGTACAGCTTGTTTTGTGGGAATAATTTTTTTTCCTCAATAGAACCGATTTTGCAAGATAGGGTATCGTTTTCCAGATCCCAGTTTAAACCTAATACTGGTGTTACATTAGCTGTTGAATTTTCAGAAATAATTTGAATGGGATAATTTGACAACCATCCCCTGAGATTAAATTTTGCAGAGAATAGTAACGTTTGGGATTCAAATATAAACTTATTTAATTCTTCAACTGTGTTGAAACTGCAAACACAATTATCTACATATAACGATTCATTCAAAATTTCTACTGTAGAAGCAAGATTTTCAGTCGCACTTTCTAAATGATGTCTCAAAGTAGCCGCTAATAAAAAAGGGCTACAATTGATTCCAAAAACAACACGTTTATGTCTATAAATTATGCCATTTTCCCATATAAATCTCAGTCTCTATCCTCTACTCTAATACCAATTTGTAGAAATGTCTTCTCTATATTGGATACTGCACCAACAGGATATTTCCGAAACCGATGCAATATAGAAGGAATCATTTCAATCAAATTTAATCCCTTATCTAGGCAATCATTTAGAGAAGGGAAAAGTTTTAACATGAGCCGAAGCGTCAAAAACTGGTCTAATTTTAGTAGTTTCACTCGATTCTTTAAATACAGGTCTGTGTGGCAAATAATGTACTTTAGTTTCTTTATTATCAATCACCCTTTCAATTATTCCTGCATTTATCCACGAATCAAATACTTCGCTATATACCTCAATTTTATTTAAATTAACTTTTTCCTCGTTGTAGCAAGCCGTTTTTCGGCCAATTCTCTATTGTTAGGTAAGCAAGTTTTATCTAGCACCCATGGCAATGCTACTTCTTATCTCCCTTCTGAATCTATTCTTACATTATTCTTAAAATGCTGCATAGTTTCTTCATGAATTTCAGATTTAGTTTTGGATTCAACTGGATCCGTTATACCCATAATATCCAGCTTCCACAAATCAGCAACGGAACAATTGTTCCAAAATGATGAAATAATCATAGCAGCCTCATTTGTTTCTGATTTAATACTTGGAATTTTTCCCATTAGAGTCCATCCCAAATGGGTTTTTATCGCAACCGGACCACTTTCTAAAACTTTAATATTTCCGGTGAGTAATTTTCCGGCCACATCAGAACCAACCAATAATTTAATTTCATTTTCGGTTTCACATGAACTATTTTCAACATCAGAAATTTTAATGTCATATTTATTTAATTCTGATAACCAAAGCCCAGTTGGCACTTTTCGTATTTTAGAACAAATAACAGGAACATCTAAAACATGCATATCACATTTATAACTATTGTCTATGCTACTTAAGTGAATTCTATACTTATTATGCTTTGTTTCACTTGTTTCAATATTACCAAATAATGTGTGAATTAATTTAATTTCACCAATACTTTTATAATTCAAATATTTAATTACATCTCGTGATAAATAGGAACGTTCGGATCCTGTGTCAATAACTCCACGCACGATTTTCTCTTTTCCATTGTGCTTTATACGGACACTCAAAGTTTGGAGTAACACAGTAGGATCCGAAGCTTGAGTAGTTAAAACAGTGTCACTACTCCCTGATTCATGTTTATGACTTTCTAACGACACATTACCACCTTCATTAAAAACATTTTGACATAATATAAAAAATGTCTTTTACCACAATTCGTGCATTTAGTTTTAGAGTTACAATTGCGTGAAATGTGGTTTTTCTTCAGGCAAACAAAGCAAGCTCCTTTTTTCAAAATTAAGTTACGTTTCTCATCAAAAGAAAGCGAACTAGCTTTAAAACATTTTTCTGATAAGTGACACTTGTCACAAAATATACACAAATCTTCACGTTTTCACGTTTCACTAAATTCTTATTAGACTTATTATTTATAAATAAATCTGTGGCAGTTGGCATTGAATTATATTCATTATTACATATATGATATTTCTTTGGGTTTTCAAAACCAAGATTGGAATGAGCCAAAAGAACCCGCTCTTCCGCAATTACTTCATTTAAAAAAAAAATCAAGGATAGAATTTAATTGGTTCTTACCTTGAGCAGTCTTCTCACGCTGTCTTTCCCAGATCTTTAATACATCCTGAGGTAGACAAGATTCTACAAGTGGAAAAAGTATGCTGGCATATTTCTCTTCTGTGACACCTAAGGATTCTAGAGACCTAAGTTTTGTCTCTAGATTATCGTATAACGACGATAAATTAAAATTCTTGCTTGATGATCGATTATTATTTAAGACTAATTGAAGAAGGTCTCCATATATCTCAATAAGTGTATCTTCTCTGCCGAACCTTTCTTTAAGATGTAGAATTACTTTTGGATAATTATCAGCAGAAATCGGATAACTATTAACTATCTGTGCTGCTTTGGATTTCGGCGTTATCGCCTGTAAAAGATAAACAAATTGCAAATGGTCATCTAAAGTGGTGTCTTCATGAATTTTGCTGAATGAATTCCAAAAGGTTAACCATAATCTTGCATCGCCATCAAACGGCTGTAAACTTATTTCTGGTAAGCGAAGTGGTCGAGACAGCGTTCTTTCAACATCTGTATAATTCTGCGATCGGAGTTGTTCTTCGATAGGTTTCACCAAAAATGTCTTTAATTTTTGCTTTATAGCAATAAATTTTTCCGTATACTCCTCGCATGCTTCAAATTCTTTAGAATAATCTTTTTCTACAACTTTCTCTGTCAACATAAAACTCTGTCATAAAATTCAAAATTCCTTCATCTACAGCTCGCAATCTTGTGCTTTTATCTTCCAGTTGACACGTTAAATTCTCTATTAAATTAGCATCTGGAGTTGCGTCGTTTAAAACTTCATTTAAAGCATTATAAGTTTTCGTAAATCCAGCTCTAAGAGGCGTTCTTTTGATTTTCAAAGCATCCATTTTTTTTCAATGACAACTTCTGATAACAAATAAAAAACAGTTACTTTTCACACGTCCCTATTAGTTCGGACGCCACATATCGCAAACAATGCGAAATCGAAGCTTTAAAATTCACCCGAAAATATAGACATCGTCGTTTTACTTTAAACGTGTGAAAAATAATTTAAATATCTTACAAAAAAATGAAGCTTCAAAACATTTTCAGATAAAAACTTAACACAAACTTTATTCCAGAATAATTCTACAACCTTTCCATTTCTCGTGATCGTATGCAAAAAATAAAACTATAACCATGGAGTCACTATGAGAGTGTGGACACCAAAGTAATTACAAATATTAACCGAATTCGCGACATGCGCAATGTATGAGTTTCAAATTGATATCTCAATGAGTCAAAACCACTGTATACTAATCTTATATATACAATGTATTGTGTATAGTAGCATTATCTTCTTTTATGTTCTTTTGATAATGACTGCGTGGGCATTCCAAAGATCTCAGGTAAATTAAGTAAATAATATTTCTATTTTTGCAACATCTTTTAAATAGTTATTTTGTATGATTTGATTCATATAATATTCCCACATTCTGGTACAATATCCTTGATGTTTCGATGAATTCATCGTGACTTTGTTTATACACGCAGACTGTTTTTAGGTGCGTTCGTAATTATGTAAATACGTAGCACCTATTGTTGTCGCTCAGTCCGTCCGTCTGTCTGTCCGTCTGTCTGTCTGTCTGTCTGTCCGCATATAACAACGCAAAAACTACCCAACCGAATCGTTTGAAATTTAAAATACATAGTTATTACATAATTTTGTCGAGTTATTTAAAATTTTTTGATAATCGGGTGCATAGATCAATTACAGGGGCAATCAAAAGTATTCAATTACATTATAGTCAACGGGGAAAAAGTTTCAAATGTATTTTATACGTTTGAAATTTAAAATACATAGTTATTACATAATTTTATCGAGTTAGTTCAAATTTTATGAAAATCGGATGCATAGATCAATTACAGGGAGAATCAAAAGTATTCCGTTACATTACGGTCAATGGGGGAAAATGTTTCAAATGCATTTTAATGGTGTTGCACTCATTCGAACTTAATAAAATTTATATGCAACTATAAAGTGCATATTATAATATACATTTTACATAATTTGTGATGCAAAGAACATTTGTTATTGATTTACAAGGCCACACAAAAGCATTCCATTACAGAATGGTATAGAGAGAACATTGTTTGATGAGCGTTTTAATTGTAATTCACTATTTACAATTTTATGAGATTGATATATGAGAGTAATATTTTTAAAACTTCGTTATCGTACGAACGCACCTCGTTTGCTACGCTTCACGTGCAATTTCCAACTTGTTGTTTTTGTTTTATTTTGATGTTTTCTATATCTAATCAATTATCTTCTTTTATGTTCCTTTGATAATGAATGCGTGGGCATTCGAAAGATCTCATGTAAATTAAATAAATAATATCTATATTTTTACAATACCTTTTAAGTAGTTATTTTGTATAATTTCAATTGATATTTCATTTTTAAAAAAGTCTATTCATGAAGACTGAAAGACAATGCATCTACTTAAAAAGAAAAAAAAAAAAAAAAAAAAAAAAAAAAAAAAAAAAATCATTTAATGACACGAAATTTAAAATATGCAGTGCAATACGGAAGAAATCATATTCAGAACAGTTAAAGAAATTTAAAATAACTGAAGATGGACTACATAAATTCCACTGATAAAAAGATTTACAATATAGTTCGAAATTTAATA
This sequence comes from Maratus speculifer, assembly GCA_964019185.1. NCBI lineage: Eukaryota > Metazoa > Arthropoda > Arachnida > Araneae > Salticidae > Maratus > Maratus speculifer. The sequence continues at coordinate 155,473,354 of OZ025301.1, read as the reverse complement.
ATCAAATGAAATCGATAATTTTAATATTTGTTGTTTAATGTATTACATTGTTAATTCATGAAAAATGATGCACAGATTGTACATAATTGGTTGTTTTCATTCGCAAACATGAAGCTTGCTTAAAAATAGAAGTTTTTGGAAAGTATTCCTACGCTTGATACAACCACCATACAAGATATTTTCAGTAAAATTTTATTTTTCTATCATAAAATTATAAAGTTTGTTCTTTAAAGAGTAATTTTATATTACAAATAACAGTTCTTCTGTAACGATTGGTTATATGAAGAACAATTTCAAAATTTACAATATTATCTGACTTACAACTTATCTGGCTACAGCCCTTAGAAACACATCATTTTATCATTTTTATTACGATTTAAAATTTTTAATGTCTGATTTTGTGTTGTAAACTATTTTATTTTTATCTGAATACAATTTTTATCCAAGTTGGCCGAAGTACTTTTATTCGCCATTCTTGCTAATATTAAATTAAAAGAACGAGGTAGAACCGGTCGAATTTCGACGAAATAAAATGTCTAAAAACGAACTGATGCATTGATTTATAATAAAGCTACAAAATTAGTTACAATAAAAAAGCACCATATTGGTAAGTCTAACTCTTGAACAAATTATATTTAAGCTAAAGTTTAAAAAATACTACTTCTGTAATATATACACAATAATTTAATAATAACTATTTCTATAAAACTCACTAGTAGAAATTGTGAAAATTAAACTTTAATCTTACATGTAAGCAGTAAAAAATAATAAAGGTATGTTATTATGATAAAATTATCAATTAAATTTCTTATGTTAATATTCCAAAATGAAAAAAGGCAGAAATTTATTCCATTTTGACCCAATCATAGAATTATTTCCCCGTGAAATCTACACCCGACATCATTTTTACCATTTCATTAAAATAATTCACCATTCATATACCTGTATTCATTTTTTTAAATGGTATTTTAATTTGATCATTTTGAAATCAATTTAATTCAAAACTTGAAGGGTCGATGCTATTAAATGAAAAGGATCTAAACTATTTATATTCTTAAAACTGTAAATGAAGTTTAAGACGATGCTATTAACTAAAACACATCTAAACTATTTATATTCTTAAAACTTTAAATGAAGTTTTATAAATGAAGCCAAAATTCATTGGGTTTTGTAACAAACGATATTTTTGATACAGCATGTATTTTAATTTCAAATGTTTTCACTTTTAAGGAGAAAATGGCAATATAAAGATACATTAATCTGCTTTTTTCGGCTTTTCTCCATTTTCTTTTAAAGGAAATGGAGTACTTCGTTGCCACAATTGGAAAAACGGAATTAAAAACTACAAAAAAAAAAAAAAAAAAATGATATTTCAAAAATAAATTAAAATGCAGTTTTCAAAAAAATTTCATTTAAAAGTACATTTTTCCCTATACGATGGTGTAAAAATTGAAAATGTGCAATGTTTAGAAGTTTAAAAGTTTGCAATTGCAGAATTTGCAAAGCCGAAATTTCATTTTAAATTTTAAAGTGTTTCCATTCGCAATATGTCGTATCCGTTATGCGCAGATACGTTTGGCCTTTATAATATTGATAGTAAAGGCTATCAAAAAATTTATGTCTATTATTTGATAAATATATATATATATATTTAATTTTCCGGTGAAAGAAATATTGGAACTTTATGAAATTTTGCATTTTAATTTTTAAAGAAAGAATGCTGGACTTTGTAAGACACAAATTTCATTCGCGAGATGATAATATAACATGTATTTTTCTGTAATGTGGCCCACGACTTTACAAACAATTTTATATTTGACCCTCAGTGGTTAACTAATTTGACATGTCTGCTTTATATCATACATATTGCACTTTCTGGTGATTTTAAAATGTATTCAAAAAATTATACTTGAAAAAGGAAAGCAGCGATGAAATTAAAAACTATTATTATATATTAATTTGCAATGTTTAGTTTTGTTGAGATTATTTTTTCCTTTTATCAAATGCAATTGTGATTTTTCTGCTATTGAAATGTAATTTTCGTAGTTTAAATATATTTTTAATATAAAAATAAATACAAAATGAATTCATATCCAAAGTACCTTTTAAATGCGTAATTTGTAGTATTATAAATATATTAAAATGCAAAACCCAATTCAGCACTTTGTTGTTATTCGGACTCTATAGGTAAATCTTCGAATATTACTCTTTCATCATTATTGTGCTATATTCATTTCATTTAAAAATAAATTTTCCCCACATTTCATTTTACATAAAAACTTGTACAATGCTGTAATAATAATACTAATACCACAAACCAAAATATTTTATTTCAACATCAAAGCATTATTTCTAATTTTCTCACTGAAAATTAAAGCTGAGATTCCTAAAATTTACCCCTCGCTTATACAAAAAATACCCTTTTATTATTTTTGTTACTACTCTTTATTTCGTGTGACTTATAAAAAAAAATTTCTTACGCCGTATAAATTCATTAAAAAATCCTTTTGTATGACCAAAATTTACCGAGTTATGATAATTTGAATTTTATGAATTTTTAGTCTTTTCAGGTTATTAAAACTCGCATTTGTGTTTTGAAAATCGAAGAATGGGTTGAAAATTCATGTACTTCAAATTATCATGAATTGGTTCATTTTGACGAAGAAGTTTGATTTTCATTTTCCGATTTATTTCTTAGACACAAAGCAACATTTTATTAAATAACTAGCTGATCCGCCCGGCGTTGCCCGGGTCCGTATTAACAATATTAAACGAACTTGAAATTTGTATGATTTTATCATTAACTCGTTACATGCAGAAATGCATTGTCTGAAATACGTAGCCACTGACTGTGTGAAAAATCGGTTTTAAAAACAACTAATATTAAGCTATAAAAATACTCAAAATGAGCAATGAAAAACGCGGGAGGGAATATGTATCCAACGATTGCATGATTTTCGTGTAAAAAAAGTTGATATTTACCCGTAAAAATCACTGTTAAGTCACGAAAACTAATTATTATTTTCACATACAAATCCCAAGTAAAATATTTTGAATTTCAAACTAATTATATCACTCTTAAATCCGACTATACCATGAATGAAATCGATACACGATGGTAGCTAAAAGGTTGGTATATAGTACTATAATTTCAGAGCTATTTAACAAAAGTAAGTGTTATTTTTAATCAAATCTTGCGTATAGGTTCACTCTGTGTATAAATTCTTAACCTTAAACTTTTATACCGTAACCAGAACCTGTCTGTAACCTAACAGCGACTTAACAGTACCCTACCGTAAATTAAATATAACAGAAATGTAACCTAGCCTAACTTCGCCTCCACCTATCTTTTTCTCCATGGTGTACAGCAGCTGTGATTAAAAAAAATAATCCTCATTTAAACTGACAGTTTGCCAGTCTATGAATTTTAAAGGTCTGTCCCAGCTTTTTTAATTATTTCTGCGAAAATTTTATGCAACCAATCAACCATAAGAAAATGAAATGGAAAAAAAGCGAAAAAAGGCGATTTTTTATGAGAGTGAGCTTTGGAATTTAATTAATTACTCAGTTAATAAATAGAATTTTGAAATTCTGAGCTTCAGGTGGATCAGGAGAGACATTGAGCTACTCTCAAAAAAATTTTGAGCTTCGTACGTGCTGTAGATTTTGCTAGCCATCGCAGACACACAGACACACACACACACAGACACACACACAGACAGACAGAGCGTTTTGTTCTTTTATTAGTATAGATATAAATTTAATTACAAAGATGGCCGTATTAAATTTTGTATACATGTGTGCCTATATGTTGTGAATTTTATGTCTATACGTGCGTGAGTGTTTATTGAAAATACGAGTAACACTAAATTCAAGAAAGCTTCATAAGTTTTTAGGATGAAATTAAAAGTTAATTAAAAAAGCGGAATATTCCAACAATCAGAATGTTTTGTAATTTTTGATAACAATTATATTTAAACGAAAGAAAATAACAGTTACTTTGTAGCTGCTAATATGCATTGTTGTTAAATCATTATTAAAGCTGCCTTTCAATATTCATTGTTAAATATGTTTTGTTAATTTATTGTTGCAACAATGTTAAATATTTTCAATTAAACGTTGTTCTAGTAAAAATCTTCATGCTTGAAGTTTGCTAAGAGCTAACGATTAAACGATTTTTGCTTTAAAACGTTTGAAATTTTCTAAAATTGTTATTTTTTTTAATGTATGACAGTGAGAAAAATGAGTTTTAAAAGTTTCTTGCAGAAATTTACGTAAGTGGAGCAATTTTGAACTCATTGTTTTTGTTTTAAACACGACACATGCTGAATGATTTCATTTAGTGTTTCAAAAATATGCGCAAAGCTAAAAGGAGATAAACACTAATTTTTTATTTGAAATTATACTATAATTTGATTTAAAAACTATTTACAAGAATTAATGTTCCAAAAATAAATACACTGATGGAATTTTAAATGCATTACTGTTTAAGATTAGTATATGGAAATACAGAAAACGCTGCATACGAAAACATATTAAAAAATAAAGAATACTGCCCAGTTAAACTGATGGCATTGAGCTCACAGGCTACAAATACTAATTGTACATTACAGCCTTGTATTTTCGTTAATTCCGTAAGAAAAAAAATTAAGAAGGGGAAATAGCTCTCCCCTTTCTCTTTTTTTATACTTAATCATTGAACCTCCTATACTATCAAAGACATGCTTTATCATACAAAAAATCTATATCCAAAATTCAGAGCAAATGAGATAATTCTTAATAAAAACCCATTTAGCATTTATAAAATTTAAGAGGAGTTATCCCCCTCTTTTATACTTAACCATTAAACTTCCAAAACTATTCAGAGATTTGAACGAAATCTGAAAATTCTGCTTGAAAAACCCATTTATATAAATTAAGGGGGGGGGGATTAGAACCCCTGTTCCCCCTATTTATACTTATTCAATGAACACCTAATAACAGTCACGGAATCGCCTCATCAGAATGATCCTAATCTATATTTTGAACGAAAATTTAATTCTGCATGAAAATCCCATTTATATGAACTAAGGGGAGGGGCATGAGCCCCCCGTTCCCCCTCTTATACATATCGAATGAACTCCAAAAACTAATCAGGGAAGCGCCTTGTCAGGATATACCTACATACAAAATTTCAAGTGGATTGGATATTTTTATCATGAGTTATCGCGTTACGCACGAACATACGAACGTACATATAGAACGGACGGGCACATAAGCTCTCAGGCTATGATAGCCTGTGAGCTAATAATTTATAACATGATTATTCAATCGGTAAATTAATTATAACAGATGTAAATTTTTCAAGCGGGTGAAAAAATTCCTGGCCAGGATTCGGACCAGGGATGTAATTTTTTTTCGCCCACTTGTAAAATTTACAACTTCTATAATTAATTTACCAATTGAAAAATAGAGTTATAAATTATTCAAACATGTTTTCGTAAGCAGCATTTTCTGCATTTCCATATACTGACATCCCATTTATTCTGCTGAATTGATCCATAGTATCAGACCAGATTGTGTGATCGTTAAAGTTAGGTGGGTGAAATAGTCTTCCAGTATTCGTCCGGGAGGGCTCAGTGAAGAGCATTGAAGGATTTAGCTAATTTATCCCTGGTTCGAATCTTGGCCAGGACTTTTTTCTCCCACTTGAAAAATTTACATGCGTAATAATTAATTTACAGATTAAATAATCGGTTTATAAATCATTCTAATATGTTTTCCTATGCAGCGTTTTCTACAGTTCCATACACTGACCTTCGATTTATTCTGTTGAGCTGATCCATAGTATCAAACCGGATGTTTTTTCGTTAAGGTTAGGTGTGTGAAATAGTCCTCCAGTATTCGTCCTGGATAGCTCAGTTGGAAGCATTTAATTTTTTTAACCTTCCATGTTGAAATTTTTATTTGGAAAATTAAAAAATCTTTCCTTTCAGTAAATATAATTGTCATTCTTCTACTATGAAATTGTAATTTTTGTATTTGGAAAACATTGATTTGTTGTTTGAAGAAAATAAAGTAACAATTTCCAAGCGTAAAATCGACTAATATGTATTTATATCAGAAGTAAATTGTCCAATTGTGTGAAAAAAAGTCCGGGCCAGGATTCGAACCAGGGATGTATTGACTGAAACAGCCAATGCTTTTCCAACTGAGCCATCCCGGATGAATACCGGAGGGCTAATACACCCAACTAACCTCAATGATCACATCATTTACCGATTGAATGATCATGTTATAAATAAATCCAATATAATTTGTACTAAGTATAATTTGTACTTGATATTTATATTGAGAAATTTCGATATATTTCGGTTCAATTCATAATGAACTCAATAATTTTGGGGATAAAGTTCCGTATGTTAATAAATAGCCAAATGGCATATTTTATTGAACACTACATTGCCCAAATTTCATTTCAATAGTTTAACATATTTTGTTTTTGCTTAGTTTACAGCCGATTTTATGCTAAATTTAAAACAAATTAGCTAATTTTTTATGCTTATAACGTGCGTTAGTATTTATTTTTAACTATATTTATTATGTTATTCGGCAGTTTATTGTAGAATATCTAAATAAACTGCAAAAATTTTAAAACATTTAATAAACATCATGCTTTGTTTATTTTTTTTCATAATTTATTTTAATAAAATTAATTAATTTCATGATTTTCAGAAATGTCTTCATGAAATGCTTTCATAAACATTCTCTACACTTTTGCTAAGTATTTTGTAAATATGCAAACATGCACTGTAAAAAAAAAAGGGTCGATCTACTAAAAAAAACTTTAGTGATCCTTGTAATTAATAAAAAATTTTTAGTAATCTTAGTCGGTTACTAGAAAATCTGTAAGAATTACTAGAAAAAAGTTAGCAATGGATAGAGTTAATAGTTTTACATTTTTAATAGCTATTACTAAAACAAACTTGGTGTGGCCTTGATAGCATAGTGGTTATCGTAACGGATTCCAGGCTAAGAGGTCCCGGGTTCGACACCGTCAAATACGTCCCGAATGTATGTAGTGTAAGTATTCGTTAATAAAGGGATTATGAAAATCCTGTCAGAGCAGGTAGCATTTTTGGTGCTGCCATCTATTGCGGTTTTGCCGAAAATCTATCGCTTCAGAAGTTTGGATGCAGCTCCTGTCCTTCGGGCTCACGTAAAGGTTATTAAAAACAATTTTGGAGCTATTACTAAAATTTTCTTGGTGGCTCATACTAAAAATTTTTAAGTTAGTTATACAAAAAATTATTTTGTTAAGTTTACAAAAGAAATGCTTGTTTCACTTGCAAAAAAAAAAAAGTTTGTAATGGTTACTAAAAAATACTGTGGAATACAAATTTACTAAAGAATTTTTAGTAACCTCTTGAATTTTTTTTTACAGTGTGTGATAGATAATAGCCCCCGTAATTTCGTTAGGTTTGAAACAGCCTCCACATTCTAACTAATATCGTTATTGTTTTATGCCAAATTTAGCAACACATCAATTTGTAGATCTTTATTATTATTATTATTATTATTATTATTATTATTATTATTATTATTATTACGATACCAAAACTGTTATATAATAATTTTTCTTCAGATCTCGTTCTCGCAATGACATTGATAGTGATGAATACATTAGGAAAGATGAAAAGCGTTTGAAAATATTAAGGAGAGAACTAGCAGTCGATACGTAAGTTTAAATAATTTTTGTTAGTTAAAATTTTTTTATTGACTTAAAATTTTTTATCACATCTTTAGTATACTCAATCATGTCACAATCCATCTAAATAATATTTGTATATTTTTAAATATCTCCACATTTAATTCGATAATAATATTACTACTGATGGCGGGGTCAGGAAAGGAAGATGTGTACAGTGAGATTTTTGCTAAACAAATTTTCCGAAAAATATAAATGTATATAAATTTTTAGAAAAAAAGTTTAACAAAGTTAGGAATGTACCCAATGAAATTATAAATAGATTTCATTTAATTTATTAACGAATGTATGAGAATGTATTAATATCTGAAACTATGCTTATAGTTTCGTATTACACTTATAGCTTATTACTTTTTTCTTTCTAATGAAGAAAGCATTATAATCGATTTTTCTTCTGCGTACTTATATGTTTTAAGAGTCAGAGATCCCGATTTTTTATACAAAATATCTGTCTGTCGGTCCGTTTATCTTTATTGAAAAGTGCATGAAGTTATACATAGAATTGAATCAAAATTTTTGTTTTATGACTAACCAAATTTTTGTGTACGTTTTTGGCTCTAGTCAGCAGATCCTCAATGAATTTGGTAATATACCACCAGAAGTGTCCAGTGGTTCTTAAGCAGCTGATTTACAACAGAATAACGAAAAACATTAATTTTCTTAAATATTATGATCGAGATAAACTCGTTTTTAATTCGATTAGAAAAATGAAGCTTGAGATGAAAATAAAAGTTGGTGCGATATTAAAGTAATAATACTAAAGTATTAACATGTGTAATAACTTTTTATTATTTTTATTTTATTTCATTTTATTTTATTTTTTGAAATATCAGCATGTAGGGAAAAAAAGAAAGTTTTGGGATTAGGACTAGTTTATACATTGCGCTAAGCTTATAACATACTAATTTATGAATAAATTCAAACGTTAAATCTAGATATTTAATGCTCCTACTGTACTGCTGGAATTTTTTTTTCGCTTAGAAACAAAATAGAAAAAAAGGGTTAATCCTTAAAGGTCCGCAAATATTACTTGTACAAGTACGCTAGTGCATATTACTGGTACTACTAGCGGGAAATAAGTTTACTTCCCACCAGGTTCAAGCTAATTTCATACGAAGAGAAAATGTATATTTAACAATTTTATAGCAATTATAGAAACAAAAATATTTTTATATTAGAAAAAATTTATTAATATAGCTTCCTGATAATAGGATAACAGGAGGATTTAAATTCTAGATTATTTTGGGGTACGGCTCAAAGTACTCCCCAATATGTAGCCCTTTTTTTTTTTTTTTTTTTTAAGTGAGCATTAAAAATATTTACAAAGATCTATTTCTCGAAAACATATTTAGAAAAATGGTATCTTACTGCAGTTCCTGGTTGACTAATATTACTTTATGTTGCCTAAAGGCTTGTTCTTATATTGAACGTTACTCACTAATATTCTGAAATTTTTTCTGGGTACGAAATGTGAATTTTTTTCGAGAAACTAATTATAATTTACTAATTATATTGCTGAATCATATAATTAGTAAATTTAATGCAAAAATATAAGAAAACTAATAACATAACCCTTTAAAAGCTTAGCTTTTAAATATTTTTTGCTGGCATATATCTGGCATTGGACCCAGAAAGTAAAAGTTCTATACCGCTTATATGGTGCCATTGGGCCGTTAAGGAGTCTTAAGATTCTTAAAGCATCAAAATTTTCCCAAACTATATTTTTATCTCAAACTCCTATCATTTATGAACATTTTGATATAATTGTTTCCTTGGAATTCCCATTAGAAGAAAAATTATGGCTTTTATACACGCTGAATATCACTGTTAAAATTTTTGCTCTAGTTTGAACCAAATTTTGATGCTCAATAGCTGCCACCATAAGATGGTGAAATCTCGTACCAACATTTGGAGCTTCCTATTTAAACCTTGTTCCAACTATTGGAACTATGCTTCAACAAGAGCTCCAAATAGTGGTTCAAGATTTCACCATCTTACTGTGGAAGCTATTGAGCACCAAAATTTGGTTCAAATTAAGACAAGATTTTTAACAGCATAGCTGAATCTGCGCGTCCGAAATTTTCAAGTAATTTTTCTCCAGATGGCGTTTTTTAAGAATAATGTGCAAGATATCTCAAAAATTGTTAAATGTTTTTTCGTATTAAAATTTTCAAAAGATATGTTTCATGTTTGTATGCATAAACTGAATCATTTTTATTATTTCAGAAAATATTTTTTTAGGTTATTATACTGTTTCAATTTTCAAAATTTAATATTAAGTAAATACAAATTTGCATTAAAATGATAAAAAACGTGTATAAATGCAAATTTATTTAAGTTCAAGGTCATTATTACAGTCTGAAGTATAAGTAAGCACCAAAGTTATCATTCTAGTTGCATAATTTATTTTGCAATTCTGCGCGTAAGCTGTCATACCAATTTCTAATCATCAATTCTCTGACAATTTGAAGCCCTCTAGAAAGCCTAGTGCCATGGAAATGATATATACTGTACTGAATCAATTTTTTTCTCATCAGTTGCCTGACAGTTTGGAGCCCCCGAGAAATGTTACTTTTGCATCTCGCAACTTTTAAAATACATGAAGTGAAAGAACGTACTTATATATTTTATACCAATAAAAAGTGTGTTTTAAAATCATATACATTTAAAGATATCAAATGTTGAAAATGGTTTTCTTTTCTTCGTTGTCTTACGCTTTAAGAGCCTTGAGACCCCTCAAATGCTTCTAAAGCATTTGGGGACTCTTTTTATCTTGTATTATCGTATAATTTTCAGTATCTAAACATGTTTTTAAACTTTTTTATGGGTTCTTTATAAGTTGAGAATTCTTTTCAGATTTATGTTTGAGTCTGTTGTTTTCGATCACGAAGTTGAAGCGGCCTTGCAGCGCATGAAAAAGTCTCCAACAGTTTGCCAAAATGCCTCGGAGTGGTTTGAGAAATTGAAATTGGAAAGAGAAGCTGTTTGGAAAAAATTGATGAATGAGAAAAAGATTGATCTGTCCAACGCCATGCCGTATCTGATAAAAGTGAACAAAGACGATGAGGTGTGGCAGACTCTTGAAAACAGAGCTAAAGATTATGTGGACGAATGGATACGAAGAGTAAACTTTACTATCCTAGAAATGTTTATCTTGAGACATAAAGCGTAAGCATTAGTTTTCAATTATATACTACACTGTAAAAAAAATTCAAGAGGTTACTAAAAATTCTTTAGTAATTTTGTATTCCACAGAATTTTTCAGTAACCATTACAAACTTTTTTTTGCAAGTGAAACAAATATTTCTTTTGTAAACTGAACAAAAGAATTATGTGTATAACTAACTTAAAAATTTTTAGCATGAGCCACCAAGAAAATTTTAGTAATAGCTACAAAATTATTTTTAATAACCTTTACGTGCGCCCGAAGGACAGGAGCTTCCTTCGAGCTGCATCCAAACTTCTGAAGCGATAGATTTTCGGCAAAACCGCAATAGACGGCAGCACCAAACATTGCTACCTGCTCTGACAAGATTTTCATAATCCCTTTATTAACGAGTACTTACACTACATACATTCGGGACGTATTTGGCGGTGCCCGGTATCGAACCCGGGACCTTTTAGCCTGGAGTCCGTTACTATAACCACTATGCTATCAAGGACACACCAAGTGAGATTTAGTAATAGCTATTAAAAATGTAAAACTATTAACTCTATCCATTGCTAACTTTTTTCTAGTAATTCTTACAGATTTTCTAGTAACCGACTACGATTACTAAAAATTTTTTAGTAATTACAAGGATCACTAAAGTTTTTTTAGTAGATCGGCCATTTTTTTTTTTTTTTTTACAGTGTACTATTTTAATTAAAATTCTTTTGACATGTGCACTTATACTCTTATTTTCGCTTTTTTAACTTTAATATGTTTGAACACAATAAATATGATATATATTATTATCGTTGCATAATTATAATCAGATGTATAGTCTAAAAATGTGTTACTTCTATCTTTCACATTTTAACTAGCTTTCTGGAATTTTTGCACACAACCGGTATTGAATTATGGGAGCTTCATCTGTGGAGATACCCTCCCCCTCTCAACCTTAAGAAAACTAGAATTTTGTGATTATTATTGATCCATAAGTACGATTTCCCCCTTCCCAGAATCTGCAAAAATCCCTGAAAAGAAAATACTTGAATTTAACGCTGATGTCATGCTGCACTTTTGTCCTCACCTTAACATTATAATTAAAATAGGCAAGAATGAAATAAAAATCATGCTTCGAGCTTACATTATAAAAAAAATTCCAGCGCATTCAGGAAACTGTAACAAAACTTTATAGTTTATTAAGTTTAAATATATATGTCTAGTTGAACCAGTAGAAATGAATAACAATCCAGTTATTGTTTTATTAAAATCCAATTTCGGCAACTCCCATCAACAGTCAAACAAGTAAGAAAAATCATGCGTTAAGCATAGATTATGAAGCACGTTCGATACTTAATGAGATCTTTAACAAAACTTTGTTATTTAGGGAAATAATAGTGTATAGTCAAATATACCTAAATATGTATTCCAGTACTTTTGAACAGCCCTGTATTTCATATGTCAGTTGATATAATGGGAAAATTTAGTTTAGCAAGATTATACCCAGTAACTCGAAATTTCTTTTTCAGCAATTCATACTATTAGACGGAAACATACTTGAATACTTTTGTTCAGCCCTGTAGTTTACATTGTACCTTTATTATACGTCAGCATTTGGCTAAAATTTATTGTAAACTAAAACACTTTTAAAACAACTTAAATCACATTCTCATAAATAATCCTTCATAAGCGTCCCTGTACCGAATTCTTTGCGTGGCCCTGTATATCCTTTTATCTATATTCTGCAAACATTTCTCAGTAAGTTGAATGAAGCTCAGCGTAAAAGTGCATAGCTTATTTAAGAACCACGTTTAAAGAATTTATGCTCATATTCAGTAACGTTGGTGAGCACTTTTGGGTAGCCCTGTGTATCAACTATGACATTTATACACACCATATAATGTGCATATATTTAGCGAAATATAAACGCGCATATTATAATTAAAATGCATTTCATCCCTCCATCAGCCATTATCGGACACATATACGGTACTTCGGAAAGAATATACTATTTGAAATATTTTGTATGGCCCTGTAAATGCTATATATTTCATATTATGCAAGACAGTAGCGTATGATTTATATTAAGCTTTAGTGACATTTATCAGTTTTATTATACATGAAACAGCTTAATATATTTTAAATATGTCGCATACAATTTCCCCTTTTACCATTATCTAGTGGAATTCTTTTGTGTGGCCCTATAAATGAATAATAGCTACATTTTCACCTTATAGTTTATAGAATTTTAATATGTTTGACAGGGCATAACATCTTTAAAATTCCTTTGAAATGATTTTTCCCCATAGGCCGTAATGTAATAGGAAACGTTTGATTCGCCCTTGTAGATAAACTAATCATGATAGAAACTTCATTTTCGATAGGATTTGTGCCAGTGTAAACGTCAATAACGTCCTAAAATTTCATGGCAATCCGAGTATATTAACGATTTTTCCCCATGGGCCGTAATGTAATGGGAAACTTTTGATTCGCCCCGTAGATAATCTAATCATGGTAGAAACTTCATTTTCAATAGGGTTCATGCTAGGGTAAACGTCAATAACGTCCTAAAATTTCATGGCAATCCGAGTATATTAACGATTTTTTCCCGTAGGCCGTAATGTAATGGGAAACTTTTGATTCTCTCTGTAGATAAACTAATCAGGGTAGATACTTCATTTTCAATAGGGTTTGTGCTAAGGTAAACGTCAATAACGTTCTAAAATTTCATGGCAATCCGAGTATATTAACGATTTTTCCCCATAGGCCGTAATGTAATGGGAAACTTTTGATTCTCTCTGTAGATAAACTAATCATGGTAGATACTTCATTTTCAATAGAGTTCGTGCTAGGGTAAACCTCAATAACGTTCTAAATTTTCATGGCAATCCGAGTATATTAACGATTTTCCCCATAGGCCGTAATGTAACGGGAAACTTTTGATTCTCTCTGTAGATAAACTAATCATGGTAGATACTTCATTTTCAATAGGGTCCGTGCTAGGGTAAGCCTCAATAACGTATAAAAATTTCATAGCAATCCGAGTATATTTACAGGGGTTAGAGCGCGGACAGACGGACAGACAAACCGAATGCATAAGCCCTTTTCAACTTTGTTGGAAAGTGCTAAAAACTAATCGAATTCGTTGAGAATTCTTGTATTTAATATGTAGATTTATATCCATAAACTACATGCATGAAATATTTTAGTTGAGTTAGGAAATATAGACAATAGTTGAGAATTCCCCTTCGAAAATTTCCTGTAATAAGGAAAATAGTACGTGAATATTGTTGTGCAGCCCTGTAAATTAATCATAAATGCTAGGAATGTTCTATTCTATACACTCATCAACTATTTTGGAAAGTGTTAAAAAGTATTATATATATATATATGTGTGTGTGTGTAAAAGCAATCACATTTTTACTTAACTATATTTGTCAGTTGAACAAATCAGTCAGCATTTCACTTATGTACTTATTATTTTTATATGAATCTTACAAGGAAGGTCTCCATACGGGCATACCCCAAAAAATCTGAAAAAAATACAGAATGTTCTTCTCGTGTGGTTATATATGTTTATAAAAAAATTTCGGCGGAACCTCCATTCAGTAACCGTAAAAAAATAATGAAAATTTCGTTATTTGGCGGTTTATCGCCGGTTGGCGATGGAATGTAATTTCAAAAAATACTTTATGTCAAATACACTTCAAGAAAAAAAAAGTTTCATGTTGAACTTGTTTTGATAAATTTAATTTAAAAAACTTTAGTTTTGTAAATTTTAGTTTGTTTTAAGTATAATTTTGATATATCGATATTTATATGTATTTATATTCAATTTTTTTTTTCATCAAAATTTGAGATTTAAAACGAAATTCATAATTTAAATTAATTAAATTTGTTTCAAGCTTACAAAGTCCAATGATAATTGTAAATTAAATTTTGTTTCCATGGAAACATCTGTCTTTTATTTTTGTATACGCTTAAATGTATGAAGATAATTTTTCTCAATATGATTTTTTTTTCATCTATGAAAACATTTTTTCCGGTGCTTAATTAAATAACTACTTCAACAAGTAATATATATATATATATGTGTGTGTGTGTGTAATACAATAAGCATATATATGTATATAATATATTAAAGTCTCTCATTGTTTATATTTAAATTCATTAAATACCATTTACACGAATTCGAAATATCCAACAATTTTGAATTGCATTAAAATCGTTTGCTTTTGCCGAGAAAAGGGGCTGCACGCCAAATTGAATGACTCTTTCGTCTTTTCCCGCCAAATATTCGAAAATATTTTATTTTTTTACATATTTTCTAATGTGATTTCGCCGCTAATTTTAACTGATCCTTTATTACATACATAAGTACTTTAATTAGTATTTTTTTCGTAAAATTCTGAGTATGCCCAGTATGGAGACCGTTCTTGTTAGTAATTGATAGAGACTTTCGAAAGCAGAAAAATATCCAAATTTCCACAGTTAAAGATTAATTGCAAAATTATTTTAATGAAATAGAATTCTGCAGATCTAAAGCTGACTGCAAAACGCCACAAAAAACATCTTTATTCTCCACCGTTGTAGATGTTTCTAATAATTGTTGATATGCAGTGTTAAAAAATACTCAATTTTCTTTCTCACATATCAATTTTCTCTCAAACTCAATATAAAGATCCAAAAAATTCATTCAGGTGATTAAGAACTTGAAAAATTTATTGAAAACATATTTAACAATTAACTGCATATTACAATTTTCTTAATTTGTAACGTTTTTTAAAGCAGACAGGAAATTAATAAATCTACAATAGTCAATCTAGTTTGAATTTAACGCTGGCATTATAATGCACTTTCATCCCCACTTAACATTACAAATAAATCAAACAAAGAAGAAAAATCATGCGCCAAACATAGATTATGAAATACTTTCCAACACATTCTGAAAACTATAACTAAACTTCACAGTATAAAAAGTTAAATAGTATATCAAATTGAACCAGTTGGAAACATATGTAATTACATTTGTAAAACACAATTTTTGCAGTTCCTATCTACAGTTGAAAAATTATCCGATTCCTTTAAGCAGTTCTGTATATAAATGTATGAATTTACATCCATTAACTACAAGCATATAAAAATTTAGTTCGGTTGAAATATATGTAGATTAGTTGCAAATTTCCCTCCGGAAATTCCCTACAACATGAATGACGTGAACTATTTTGTGCAACCCTGTAAATAAAAGATAAAAGACAGAAATGTTCTATTCTAAAGTAATCATCTTGTAGTGAACTACGCAGAACTCTATTTAGAGCATTTACAGACAAACAGACCGCATGAATTCATAAACATTTTTCAACTATATTTTCAACTAAGTTTTTAAAACAGTATTTTTTAAAAATAAAATCAATGATATTTTTAGATAACTATATTTGTCAATTGAAAAAATCAGTCAGCATATCACTTGTGTACTTATTATTTTTATCTGAATCTTAGTGATTGATGAAGACTTTAGTAAGCAGAAAATTGTCCAAATTTTCACAATTAAGGATTAATTACA
Organism: Maratus speculifer; assembly: GCA_964019185.1. NCBI lineage: Eukaryota > Metazoa > Arthropoda > Arachnida > Araneae > Salticidae > Maratus > Maratus speculifer. Next base: position 155,456,896 of record OZ025301.1, on the reverse strand, counting down.
AAATCATTTTACTGAAATAAAATTTTGCAAATCTAGATTTAACTGCAAAACACCAAAAAATAAAATTTTCTGAACCATTTTAGATGTTTCAAATAATTTTTTATGCTCCGTGTTAAAAAATACCGAGTTTTCTCTCTCACGCATCAATTTTTGTTCAAAATAAAAATTTTTGAAATTCACCTAAACAAGCTCAGAAGAACTTGAAAATTTTATTAAAAATACATTTAATAACATATTGCTTTTTTCTTAATTTTTTACATTTATAAAGGTAGACACAAATTAATATGCTATATTAGTCACACAAAGAAACGAGAACTCTAATGTTAATCCTTTGGGGGAAATCTTTACCGATTTCTCTCTTGTGTTTTAATATTTTTAAGTGGTTCTTTTGAGTGGGATACAAGAGGCCCATATTTTAGAGTATGCGTTTGTATTTTTATGAGTTTGTTTTCTCTTTTTTATGAGGATAGCTCTACTTTTAGAACCGATTCTAAAAGTGAAACTATTCTCATAATGATATTTTTAAGATTTTATTTTGCATGGTATATTTGTGTTTGATATCTGTCGATATACGTTTGTAATGTTTCAGTCCGTTTATTTTATTTATTTATTTATTTATTTATTTTTATTTTTCATTTTTGTTTTATTTATTTATTTTTGACTATATTTTTATTTTAAAATTTCGAAACTCAAAGTTGTGAAATTAAAAATATACTAGGGAAAAAAAGCAACGTAGGTCGAAAAAATACGAAACTACTCAGTTAGCCATCATTTTCACACAACCTATACAAAATAATCAATAATAAATATTAAAAAGCAAGACAAAAATATTTGGAATTTGAAAAAAAAAAAAAAAAAAAAAAAAAAAACGGCGTGCAATTAGTTAGGATTTTGTTGTGTAATTTGTACAATAAACACAATACTGTGTTTATTGTACATTGTCTATATATTGTAACAATATTGGAAACAAAGTAATTGTTTCCAATAATTCGTTTTTGACTAATTTTTAAAATTATTTTCAGGTTGCCATTGTCCAAAAAGATCAAGAACGCCCTCTTCAGTAAGAAGAAATAACATCGTTACACATCAAGCCGCTGTTTCTGAATATTTTTTTCTCCTAATGTTGACATACAAGATGCTTTAAGATCATCGCATCGACTCCTGATATTTATGACTTATTTCAATCGGACGTGACTTTGTTTACCCAAATTGTGACTTTGTTTACCCGAACGTGACATTTTTTACCCGAATTGTGACTTGTGTTTATTGTTATTTGACATCTTTTGTGCCATCTTCGCCAGCTAGAATTTGTTGTACCACCGCCCTCATCACCAGCTACTTTCTTTGCCTCCATCTTTTGTTCCTTCACACAATTTTAAATAAAATCTTCACCAAAATGAATACATCTCTTTCCTTCTTTTATTTTTTCTTCTTTAAATTGTATTTATTTAATATTTATTGGGTTTTACGGTACACAAGTAATCATATATGTGAATTCATTTTTGTAGTAATTTCATATACAAAGTGGACAAACTTTAACACTATTTCTATCGACGTAAAGTAAGACCTTTAGAGGTTTTGATTTGCGGTTATTTTATTTATCTCTTTTGAACTAAGATAACTGTGATAGTTGATATATCGAAAATGTTTAGTGTTTATGTTCATTACAATAAAACGGGAAAAAAAACTATAGATCAAAATCTTAAAAAATGCCATTTGATACTGGAAGAAAAAGTGCTAACAGGTGGAAGTGCACGTAACAATTATTAAATCTGTCAGCATGGTTATTCATGTATGTGAATAAGTTATGCTTACCTCGATTTTATACTTGTAAAAATTGACTGAAGATTCTGCCTTTCTATAACACAGTCTAATATTACCTCCTGATAGAAAGAGTAATGAGTGATTTAAATAAAAGCACTCGTTAACATTTTAAAATAACACGTATATTCACATGACTATAAAGAGATGAGTGTTTAGGATATAATTTAACATGGCAAAGCTGTCGGCATCACTTGCAGAAACGAGCAGAACACCACAATCACAATGACATCAGATTAAAGTAGAAGAGAAGAAAATAATAAAAAAAAAAAATTCAGAAAAAGAACAAGTACGGCCCCTAGTGGCGAATATGTGTATATATATATTACAAATTTAAATTTTTTTCGCCAAAACTAACCGTTATACTATCTTAATTTTCTTATAATAGTATTCCGTACTTACTTCAAATTATTAAATTAAAATCTTGTTTCTAAATCTAATCTGTTAATCTGTATGCAGACGATATAAATTCTTAATTTTCCTTAAAAAACATTATTCCAGTATGCGTAAATTTAAAAAGATGGCTCTAAATTAAAAATATTCTTAATTAAAACTTTATTTCTTAATATTCCAAATAAAACTGATTTCTTCTATGTTTTTATCAACCCTTTTTAAGAAATTCTTATTAAATTTATTCCAAAACCATACCTTTCAAAAAATATCATTATTTTATTTTATCTATTTATTTATTTTTCCGCCGTCAACGATAATGTGCATATTAATAAATTCATTTCTTTTCTTTTTCTCTTAAAATTAATCATGTATAAAAATCGTCTGCCTAAGATATTTAAAATTCGGAGTCAATTATAAATTGGTTAAATAATATATTTTTTTTTAAATAAATTTATCGTCTGTTTAAAATAATCTCGTAGCTGGACAAGAATTCTGTTTACATAAAATAATGATGGTTAGAGATTACAGAATGTTCCAGAACTTTCTTTTTAGTTTAAAAGGGGGAAGTCTCGAGATGAAGAGAAGATTCTTCTGAAGATTTCTTGGGTTGCTTCTTCGATGAGGACAGCTCGCTGAAATAATGATGGAATTTTTGCAAAAAGGAGCTTTTCCTTCCTCATTATCACGAATTTAATAAATGAATTTACAGCAGCCCATGACTAATTATTGGATCTTCTACATTTATTTATTATTTTTGTTTTTTCCCTCGCTTGCCATGACTGTGTGTTTCTTTTTAACCAGTGGAAATAATTCGAGTTCTCCTGAAATCGTCACAACTAATCGAAAAGTCGCACAGGATAGGTAATGCCTGTGCTAGTGCCTGTTTCGGATTTTGAAATGAATCTACTGAAGAAGTAAAATGCTATGTAAATGAATCTAATGAATCTACTGAAACGAAGTGATGACAAAAATATGAATCGCCGAAAATTTTTCCCGCCATGGTTGAAAGTGTTATTAAGCAAGAATTGCCATTATCTTTTGATTCCTCGAGTGAATGTAACAGAGGAGATTTTAATGTTAAACAGCTTTCTGTCCGAGTGGTTTGAAAGATTTCTTCTAAATATCTCGTGAATTCCTGAGGCCTGATATTCCACCTTTTTGCTGTTTATGTGTAACTGATGACTCAAGATAATCATGGTCATAATGACAAATTTTTGAAAATTAATAACTTCAAAGTGGTGAGTATGCGAAAGGTATTTGATGAGGAATTTAATAAAGAATGGATTTTATTGAAGATTTTTCGGGAACTGTAAGTTTATTTTATTAAATGTTTTGATAATTATTTCTATTCTATTTATGATTGATGGAAAGTATTTATTATTTATTTATTTATTTATTTATTGTTTTATTGATGAGAGTAATTTGAAGTTAATTTATTAAATTACTAATTTATTTATTATTCTATTATTTATTGTATGTTATGGATCTGATATAGTAATTTTGAAAAAATATGTAATTGATAGAAATTATTAACTTTGAAATTTATTGCGAATGATTTTACGATCGGGATTTAATAAAGAAAATAGAAGTGCTTCATTTATTCTAATGAGTAAGAATCAAAAAATTATGGAAGATCCTAAGTTCGTACCGTTTGACCCGAGTTCTGGAATGAACATTTTGTCGTGGTTAACTTATTTTGATACAACATGTGAAAAGGAAAAGAAAAATCTAGAATGGAAATTTAATTCTATTGCGCAATATCTGAAAGGGGAAGCGCAAAAAATTTATATCAATGACTGTTTAAATTGTACGGATTATGAACAAATTAAGAAAATTTTGATAGAAAGATTCATTCAATTAGACATCCCGAGTTTTTCTGATTTTTCAAACCTGAAATTAGATAATTTAGACAATTTAGAAACTTATTTTCGTAAGAAAGTGGAAATTGGTAGGAAATTACATCTTAGTGAAAATATACTATTACAAGGTTTAACTGATGGTTTAAAACCAGAATTCAAAAACAGTATTATTATAAATCCTCCTAGTAGTACCACAGAATGGTACCGGGTTGTCAAACAATTCGTGGAAGTTTCCACCCCACTAGTTTCAAACCAAGTAATAAATCAACCATCAGCTAGACAAAATTTTCAACCTTTTCAACCAACTAGGCCCTGGATTCAGCCAGTTAGGCCCAATAATACACCTAGGAATTGGATTCCCCAAAGGCAATCTCAGTTTCAAAGACCTAGAGTTTGTCAAAATAATTATATTCAAAATTCATACCCTTCAAGACCTTGTAGGATATGCACAAATAGGGGTGTCAGTAATGCTTTTCATTGGGAAAGAGAATGTATTTTTAGGAGTGAGTTGCACTCCTCTGATACTCTTCCAAGTAGCTCACAAAATAATTCTCATAATATTTGACTATTATTTGTGTATGGATATACAAATAATTATAATTTACCATGTGTTGTAGATACTGGCTCAACTATTGCAATATTGCCACTTAAATTTGTTAAAAAACTTAATGCTAAAATTGAGACTATACCCTCAGTTACCATTGGTCAGGCAAAAGGATTCTTACATATAAATAAAAAATGTAGTGTTCTTCTAAAAGTGGGTAAAATTAAAAAATATGTTAATTTTTTAGTATGCAATACAAATTTTGATTATGCTATTTTGGGGTTAAAAGAATGTTCTAAATTTAAATTAACCATAGAATGTAAAAATTGTATTGTAAGGCAGGGAAGGAAAATTATAACTAACAGTATATCCATACATAATGAGAGATCCCTTCATTTCAATACAGTAAATATGGACCAAGTACAACAAAACAGGGATCAATCTAATGAAATTGTAACCTCAGAATATAAAAAAAATATGAAATTAAATACTGGTAATACTGTAGCAATAGATAATTATGATAATGAAACACTGAATGTAAGTAATCATGATATAGAGTTACAATCTACTTGTGGAAATATTATGAAAAATGAAGACTGTGTTGAATATGATCACGAAATTAATGTGCATCCTGATTATAGAGGTTCCATGACTCTTCAAAATTTTCGCGATAATTCGGATTCAGATTTAACTGGGGAAATAAATTTAATTCAAGATGTAAATTTAAGGGAATTAGTTCATATTTATAGTGATATTTTTGCAAAGCATAAATATGATGTGGGTAGGATTAATATTGAACCACAACGAGTTATACTAAACTCAGACCTACCTATATCTTTGAGGCCCTACCGAACATCTCCTCTAGAAGAAATAGAAATAAAAAACCAAATTCAATCATTGTTAGCAGCCGGACTGATAAAGGAAAGTAATAGCCCCTATTCTGCCCCTGTTACACTAGTTATGAAAAGAGAGGAAGGTAAAAAAACGCGATTATGTATAGACTATAGAAAATTAAACGCAATAATTAAAAATGATGCAGAACCCTTGCCCCGTATCGATGGAATTTTAGATAAATTGAGTAGTGCTCAGTATTTTTCAACTTTGGATTTAGCCTCTGGCTACTGGCACATACCAATACATCCATCCGATACAGAAAAATTAGCATTTGCAACCAATTTTGGACTTTTTGAGTGGCTCGTGCTCCCTTTTGGCATAAAAACGGGCCCTCCCATATTCAACAGAACCATTCGAAGAATCCTTAATAAATATAAAATCGACTTTGCGTGCCACTATTTTGATGATATTATAATTTTCTCTTCCTCTTTAGAAGAACATTTAAACCATTTAGCTCAAATTTTTAACATTTGCAAACAAGAAAACATTAAACTTAAACTTTCTAAATGTAAATTAGGCCAAAATAAAATCAATTTCTTAGGTTATGAAATTACTAATGGAACAATAACACCAGCAAATGCCAATATTGAAACCATCAAAAATTTAAAACCTCCTTCCAATGTGAAAGAGTTACAACGATTTCTAGGTTCCATTAATGTTTACCATAAATTCATAAATAAATATGCTGAAATTAGATATCCTCTAAATCGATTACTTAAAAAAGACACAATATGGGAATGGAACTCAGAGTGCCAGGAGTCTTTTGAAAAATTAAAAAATTCTTTAATTGCTAAACCCATCCTCAAAATTTATGATCCTAAATTACCTTTACATATGTTTGTAGATGCCTCTCAGATAGCAGTAGGTGCCGTTCTAAAACAACCTGATAAAGATAATTTCTTACATCCTATTGCTTATCATTCTAGAATTTTGAAGAGTTATGAACAAAATTATTTCATAACTGAATTAGAATGTTTAGCTATTATAGATACTCTTGACAAATTCTATCATTACTTTCATGGTGTCAAGTTTACAATTCATACGGACCACGCATCTCTAGTATGGTTAAAGAGTGTTAAAAACTTAAGAGGTAGGCTTTTTAGATGGTCACTCAAACTTAGTATGTTTGATTATGAGATAAAATATGAAAAGAGTTCAACAAATGTCGAAGCAGACATGTTGTCACGAAATCCTGTTTGTCATTTTAATCAACATATTAGTTTATTGCTAGATACGAAAGAAATTATAGAGATGCAAGACAAAGACAATGTTTGTGACAAAAAATATAGAAAAGAGAATGGAATTATTATAGTTCAGAAAAAGGGATTCAAAAAAATTGTTGTACCAATGTCATTAAGAAGAAAATTACTCCATATTGCTCATGATAATTTTGGACATTTAGGAATTCAAAAAATGCTTAATTTAATATCTCCCAACTATTATTGGCCTAATATGACAATAGACATTACCGAATTTGTTAAACATTGCGATACCTGTCAGAAAAATAAAAAACCAAAACAGAAAAGATTCGGCTTATTACAAGCTATGCCAGCAACAGATCAACCTTTTGAATGTCTTTCTATTGATAGTGTTGGTGGATTTAACTATTACAACTCAACAAAAAAATTCTTACACATAATAATAGATCATGCAACTAGATTTGTTTGGGCTTTTCCCTCCAAAAATGTTACCACTGAAACATATACTAATTGTTTAAAACAAATTTTCAATATCAAAGCACCTCAAAAAATACTTAGTGACAGGCATAAATCTTTCAGATCTCCAAGATTTAAGAAATTCCTTAGAAATCATCATGTTCAACAGCGTTTTACATCCGCACATCATCCTCAGACCAATGGAAAGGTAGAGCGCGTTAATCAGACTATAGTTACCAGGCTTAAATGTAAAGTTAATTCCACTTCTTCTAAAATACCTTGGACTAGATTATTAAACCAAGTCATCGAAGAATACAACAATACGCCCCATTCTATCACCAGATTCCCACCTGCCTATTTATTTTATGGTCAATTGCCTTATGAATCTCCTTTAAAACAAAACTATTATCCACCAGTAGACAAAGCCCTCAAAATTGCGAAAGCCATGAATTTCACCTTAAAAGTAAAAGACTCTATGATCGAAATTTTGTTGAATGCCCATTAAAAATACAAGACTCTGTAATTTATGAAGAATTTAAATACCCTAACACTCGAAAATTAGAACCTACTTTCTCTGGACCATATAAAATTATAAATAAACTTTCTGATGTAACTTATGAAATAGATAAATTTAATTATGAGACAGGACAGAATTCCGTTATTGTGCATGTTTCTAAATTAAGACCCTATTTTTCACCCGAAGATTTTAAACTGTTTCATGAGCAATCCAAAAAACAAACAAAACCTCAGATACAATCACTAGATCAAACTAAAGTCAAGACAATAGATTAAATTTACCATTAAACCATTAAAACCATTTACCATAAAAAACCCATAATTTTCAACATCAGCGGGTATGTTCTTGGAGCGCTACAAGAATATTACTTGTTTTTGGGAGTTTTTGGGATTAAATTGGGCTCCTTATGCAGGCATAAGGTGAACACTTTGATTGTAAAAGCTTTCAAATTGATGTTGATAAATTAATTTTAAGGGTGTTTAAGTCTAACTATATTTACTCATTTATTTGACATTAGTATTACTCTATTTATTCAGCAGATATTATATGATAATAGTTATAAAATCTAATGACTCTACTCAAACCTATAACATAATATGTGATTTTCAGTGATTGTGAAAACTAGAGATTAAAAGTTTTTCAAAAAAGCAAAGTATTTTTATTTCCATTTCTCAATTAAGAATGACAACTTTTATTCCTATTTGTATTTTATTATTAAAGTTTATAAACCATGTGTGGATAAAACATTATTCTACATTTGGTATTGAAAACTTATAACCAAATTTGACAATTTTGTAAAAGAGTATCAGAGAGGAATTATTGTAAGGAAATACTGGTTGAGAGTCCATTTTCTAAATAGTTAGATTTAATTTTATTTGGATTTTGGAATTATTATGATTTTTTTTTTTATTTATACTTTCGGCTAGCAAAAAATACTTTCTTATGCTATTAGAAGATAAGAAAATTATTTAATTGCTATGTAATTATTTTTATCCTCAACCAATATTTTCCCTATCAATAATAAACAAATTGTGATATTTTCTTTTGATTATACTCTTATTTTATTATTATTATCATTATGATTTCTATAATGAAGTTTAGTATTAATTATACTCTTATTGAGAAATATTAGGATATGGAGTCTTATTATACTATCACTTATTATTGTTGTTATTGTTATTATTTAAATTTTTCTATATTATTTATTATTGATATTGAGAGTGATGCTATTTATTATTAAAAAAATTGATATATTATTGAAAGAAAAATTTGATTGGTTGTTAAAAGATGTTGGATCCAACATAACATTAAAACCAAAGATTAAACTAGGTTTGAAGATTTTTAATTAAAGAGACTGTATTCACTGGACATTGAAAAAGACTCTTTTATATATTCTTGAAAGACTTTTTTCATTTAAAGGACTTATTTAAAATAAACTATGCATTAAGTCATTGTAATTATTTAAACTTCCATGAGAACGAATTTTTATTGTTTTTATTATATTTTTATCTCTTGCTTAATAATATTCATAACTTATTTACTGTTATTATATGTATTATCTCCTATGCACTTACAAATGGTAAGTGATGTTGTAACATTATTGTATTTCTTTCAGGGAAATGCTCCTACCTAAATTCAATTCAGAATTATTTTCTGTTAACTATTTTATTTTAATCGCTAATATTTTTTATATTGCGTTAATTTTCTTTTCTTCCATCTCTTGGCTTCCTGGATTTGACAGTTTTATTCCAAAATTTAACTTTTCTAAATTATTATATTTCTGTTGCCTGAACTTGTAGTTTTATTTAACTATCAATTTCATACAAAGTCTTGGGGAGGGGGGATAATATTACAAATTTAAATTTTTTTCGCCAAAACTAACCGTTATACTATCTTAATTTTCTTATAATAGTATTCCGTACTTACTTCAAATTATTAAATTAAAATCTTGTTTCTAAATCTAATCTGTTAATCTGTATGCAGACGATATAAATTCTTAATTTTCCTTAAAAAACATTATTCCAGTATGCGTAAATTTAAAAAGATGGCTCTAAATTAAAAATATTCTTAATTAAAACTTTATTTCTTAATATTCCAAATAAAACTGATTTCTTCTATGTTTTTATCAACCCTTTTTAAGAAATTCTTATTAAATTTATTCCAAAACCATACCTTTCAAAAAATATCATTATTTTATTTTATCTATTTATTTATTTTTCCGCCGTCAACGATAATGTGCATATTAATAAATTCATTTCTTTTCTTTTTCTCTTAAAATTAATCATGTATAAAAATCGTCTGCCTAAGATATTTAAAATTCGGAGTCAATTATAAATTGGTTAAATAATATATATTTTTTTTTAAATAAATTTATCGTCTGTTTAAAATAATCTCGTAGCTGGACAAGAATTCTGTTTACATAAAATAATGATGGTTAGAGATTACAGAATGTTCCAGAACTTTCTTTTTAGTTTAAAAGGGGGAAGTCTCGAGATGAAGAGAAGATTCTTCTGAAGATTTCTTGGGTTGCTTCTTCGATGAGGACAGCTCGCTGAAATAATGATGGAATTTTTGCAAAAAGGAGCTTTTCCTTCCTCATTATCACGAATTTAATAAATGAATTTACAGCAGCCCATGACTAATTATTGGATCTTCTACATTTATTTATTATTTTTGTTTTTTCCCTCGCTTGCCATGACTGTGTGTTTCTTTTTAACCAGTGGAAATAATTCGAGTTCTCCTGAAATCGTCACATATATATATACAAATTTCTAGATTAATGCATTAAGAATATAGGGTGTTTGTTACAGTGCGCTTGAGAAAAAGCAAGTTTTATACAGGAAATAGTGGAGATTAGAGCCCTGCAGGAGTCGGGTTTTATGCTGCCTAAATCCGAATATTCATAAAAAATTTCGGTACTACTAGGTTATCCCGTCGATCAAAAAATTATCGCCAAACTATAAGATTAAATGCCAATAATGGATGATCGTGAATGTCATATTCAATGACATTAAATAAGATTCATGTGTTTAAAATGTCATTAAGTGATTTTAATTTCGTTTTTTTATTTGAATTTTTATTAATATTCCACTATTTATTTGTTTTTTCGTTATTTAAAATAAAAATTATGTCAATGTGTATAATTTGGCTATTAGTTTGGTGATTTGTATAATTTGGCGAAATTGATCGGGATAATAGAGAAGTACCAAAATTTCAAATAAAATAACATTTTATTAAAAATTATTTTAAAAAATATAACTTTTTAATAATTATTATTAAAGAAAGCAAAAACATCGACACATTCTCTGAAATGCATAGAACGTTTACAACGTCGACGCAAGTGACAAAACAAAAGGAACTGAATCAATGAAATTACTATAAAGAATATTTTTTGAATCAATTAAAATATTGCTTGATAGATTCTTAAACATAAACTGGGCACAGTTACGATGCACGCTTGGAGGTGTGCAACTTTGAACTGTTTGCTAAGAGTTTAAAGTTACTAATCTAGAATTTGTAAACTCGCAATATAAATTAGAGAAAACCTATTTCACAATCATTGCGTAAAAGAGAATATTTTTTTTACTACCCATTTTTTCAGATTCTTTCAGAAAAATTACTTGTGCCTGGAAAAGATTTTAAAGCTCTGGGCTATCCTTCGAGAATAGAGAATCTAAATTTCTATGATGATTATATATATATTATGAAAATTTTCTCTTTTTGACTTTCTATTTTTATAAGAAAAAAAGCATCGGATTCGCAATAGCTATCTAAAGAACCAATGCACGGATTTTCATTAAACTTTAGATTCAGTTAGGCTCATGATATGATTTAGTGCTGATCATTTTTAGTATAAATTGTCCAAAAAAAAAAAAAAAAGAGATTCTGTGCTGCATTTTTAAAAAATAGCAGAATCTTAAGAGCTAAAGCATAAGGTTTCATCAAACTAGAAATTATGTTAGTTTCTGTTATATATTGTTCTTCTTTTATATATACATCTTGCCTGATTTTCTTTTACGTTTTTAGCAAAAACTGTATCTCAAACAATAATGTGCGAACTTTCATTAAATTTGAAATTCAGCTACAACTTCACATAAGTTGTTGCTGATTATATTTCAGAGTAAATCAGCTAACCGGTGGCACTGGTATACTTTTTTTTCAGGAAGTATTAATATGTAAGATATAGAACGAAGTTCTGATAGAATTGAAAATGTAAGAAAAACAAATGAGTCAGAAAACTGTCTCATTTGTGAAAAAATCTTAAACTTTGCATATTTTTTTCAAATGCAGTCGAGTGCCGATAATCAAAACTCCAAGCAGCCGGCTGTACAATTATTCAGTCTTCTAATAATTTTCATGCCTTTCCTTTATTTATTCGTTTGATTTAAACATAGAATAATTTCCTTTATTAAAGAAATAAAGTGATATTAACTTGTAAATAATGATAGGAATAAAACAATGCGATGAAAGTTACATGAACAAGTTAGAGATTTTTATGATTATGGAGCGTTCGATGCATTAAACTATTAAGCCTATTCTCAATTCCAAAATAGTAAATTCCCATCTACCTTCCTTTAGTACCTTCCTATTTTTTCTGACTGTGTTTTTTCCTGACCTGTCTCCTCCCTGTTAACCCCTTGCGGCGCAGTGGTTTCATAGATATACCACTTAATTTTAATTCTCAAACGTCACATTATTTACAAGTTAATATCACTTTATTTCTTTAATAAAGGAAATTATTCTATGTTTAAATCAAACGAATAAATAAAGGAAAGGCATGAAAATTATTAGAAGACTGAATAATTGTACAGCCGGCTGCCTGGAGTTTTGATTATCGGCACTCGACTGCATTTGAAAAAAATATGCAAAGTTTAAGATTTTTTCACAAATGAGACAGTTTTCTGACTCATTTGTTTTTCTTACTTTTTCAATTCTTTCAGAACTTTGTTCTATATTTTACATATTAATACTTCCTGAAAAAAGAAGCATACCAGTGCCACCGGTTAGCTGATTTACTCTTAAATATAATCAGCAACAACTGATTATTGAATGCGTGAAACATAGCGTTTTCCCATTTACAAATAGAGTTGTTTTCAAATTCCGGTGTGTCATTCACTATTTTCAACACTTAAGTAATGAATTTGCAAAGGGTTTATGATATCTTGATGAAGTTGTCTTAAATCCATAACTGGTAGTGAGACACTTGTTTTTGTTTTATCATACGTTGCAATGTACTTTAGTTTTTATTTTGCATTATTATCTTTTATTTTCTTTTATTTTTGAATAATGTAATAAAAAAAACGAAAAAAAAAGTGTTCATAAAGTGCTTTATTTATGCGTGCCTCTTTTCTCCTCGCTAAGTGTCCCTTTCATTCCAAACATTAGGGTTAAAAGGAACATTTCTGCCAATTTTCATTAATACGTACGGATTTTAAATTACTGTACTTGAGGATAAGAGGCGTTACCAATACAGCTGTTGCAAACCGCACATATTCGTTAACGTATAACGGGTATCCTTTAAAATACGAAATACCGAATCGTTTCTTTGAAATATCACTCGTTTGTAGTTACTGCCAATACGCCACCGAACAAAAAGAAACTAACTACAGACATTGTTTACTATACGTACGTTTGTACAATTCATGAATGAAGCTAGACAATCGACGCGTAAGAGATGCGAATTATGTACCAGTTTGAGTTCTTTCGGTATAAGTGTATGCATATCGTTCTGTTTGAATGTATCAGTTATTTTCAAATCTCAAATAATTTGGATTTCGTAGGTCTTATTTATTTATTTATTTATTATGGAAAGAAAAAGCAGTAAATTGTGGACATATTTTTCCGCAGTATCAAGTGATAAAGCAAAATTTGATTTATGTCAAATGAAGTATTCAATTAAAGGGAGTTCAACGACGAATTAAAAAAAAAAAAAAAAACATTTATAAGTAAAGCATCGTCTATCACATGATAGTTTGTTTCCATCATTAAGCCGGCAGCTTAGTAACAATGATGAAAGTGTTCAACGAGCAATGTAAATTTTCTGAACATTTTTTCAAGAAATTAAATTTTAACTAGTTGGATGTGCCAATCCCAAAGCTTTCTTCTATCTCAAACATACATTTTAATATTAAAAAAAAAATAGTTACTCATTTTAATGCTTTAATAATTTTAATTCAATACCTTACCAACTTTGATTTTCATCTTAAATTTCTGCTTCAATCAATTAATCGGAGTAAAAACGAATTTCCGTCTCTGCACGAGCCGATGGACAATAGAATGATAAGCAGATTTTTTTTTCAAATTCAGGGAGGACCTACTTGCTTTACCAAAAAATAATCATATACAAAAAATTTAGTTCAGTTCTAGAACTAACTTCATAGACTTTTATGTGGTACAATAGTGAAAATGGCACAAACATCGCAATTGCAGCGCCCTCTTAGGGCGGATTTTTTTCAAATTCAGTGAAGAACAACTAGCCATAATCATACACTTACACAAAAAATTTGGTCCAATTCGATGCATAACTTCATATACTTTTGGTCGGTACAATATTGAAAATGGCACAAAAATCGCGATTGCAGCGCCCCCTTCCGGTGGAATTTTTTCAAATTCAGGGAAGACCAACTAGCCATAGTCATATACTTACATAAAAAATTTGATCCAATTCGATGCATACCTTCATATATTTTTGGTCGGTACAATATTGAAAATGGCACAAACAACGCAATTGCAGCGCCCCCTTCCGGCGGATTTTTTTCAAATTCAGGGAGGACTAACTAGCCATAGTCATATACTTACACAGAAAATTTGGTTCAATTCGATGCATAAATTCATACACTTTTGGTCGGTACAATATTGAAAATGGCACAAAAATCGCGATTGCAGCGCCCCCTTCCGGCGGATTTTTTTCATATTCAGGGAGGACCAACTAGCCATAGTCCTACACTTACACTAAAAATTTGATTTCATTCGATGCATAACTTCTTATACTTTTGGTCGGTACAATATTGAAAATCGCACAAAAATCGCGATTGCAGCGCCCCCTTCCAGCGGATTTTTTTCATATTCAGGGAGGACCAACTAGCCATAGTCGTACACTTACACTAAAAATTTGATTTCATTCGATGCATAACTTCTTATATTTTTGGTCGGTACAATATTGAAAATCGCACAAAAATGGCGATTGCGGCGCCCCCTTCCGGCGGATTTTTTTCAAATTCAGGGAGGACCAACCAGCCATAGTCATACACATACACAAAAAATTTGGTTCAATTCGATGCATAACTTCATATACTTTTGGTCGGTACAATATTGAAAACGGCACAAAAATGGCGATTGCAGCGCCCCCTTCCGACAGAAAATTTCAAAACTGAAAGAGGACCTGCTTGCCACAGCCAAAAACATTCACAAAAAATTTGGTTCAATTCTATGCATAACTTCATACACTTTTTGATGGTAGAATGGCGACTTACACACACAGAGACAGACATTTTGTAAAAACATGTTTTTTGGAATCTCTGACCCCTAAAACGTGTAAATCCGTCGAAAACCGGAAGTCGAAAAAATTTCGATTACAATACTTTCTTCTAATGAAGATAGAAGAGTAAAAATATATGATTAGAGATAAACCCAGTATAATAACTTCATTTGGCCGTTTATGAAAATTTTTTAATTTCATTTTTCTGCAAAAACTGGTTTTATCAGAATCATCTTAAGAAAAAATCAGCTCAAATTCCCATTTTGACAACATATTTTGAAATAGATTCTGAATTTATTAAAAAATCGACCAAAACAGTACATTATACAGTTCCTAAATAACAGAAAACTGTCAGTTGAATGCATTTGAGAAAAAAATTGAATTTAAAAATGAGTCATAAAATAACCGATTTGTTGTTTGAATACATCCTTAATTCTTTAATCATGATTGCTTAGGAAAATTTTGTGCGAAATACTCAATTTGACAGCATTTTTAAAAATATATTCTATCTTTATCAAAAAACTGGCCAATGCATCACAGTATATACTTCCTAAATAAGAGGATCTGTAAACAGGATGCGTTTGAGCGCGAAAACTGATTTTAAAACGAGTCATAAAAAAAGCAATTTGCTATGTGAAAACTTCCTTAAATTTTCAAATCACGAAGACTTCGGGAAATTCTGTTCAAAATACCCTTTATGGTAGCCTTTTTCAAAATATATTCTGTCTTTATCAAAAAACCGATCAATGCATCAAATTATATAGTTCCTAAATAAGAGGATCTATAAATTGGATGCGTTTGAGAGCGAAAATGGATTTTAAAACGTGTTATAAAAAACGCAATTTGCTATGTGAAAACTTCCTTAAATTTTCAAATCGCGAAGACTTCGGGAAATTCTGTTCAAAATACCCTTTTTGGTAGCCTTTTTTGAAATATATTCCGTCTTTATCAAAAAACTGACCAATGCATCACATTATATAGTTGTTAAATATGAGGATCTGTAAATTGGATGCGTTTGAGAACAAAAAATGATTTAAAAAATGAGTCAGAAAAAAAACGCAATTTCTTATTTGAATACTTACTTCAATTTTCAGTCCCGATGACTTTCGGAAATTCTGTTCAAAATACCCTTTTTGGTAGCTTTTTTTAAAATATATTCTGTCTTTATCAGAAAATTGACCAATGCGTCACTTTATACAGTTTCTAAATAAGAGGATCTACCATTTGGATGCGTTTAAAATCAAAAATGAATTTAAAAATGAGTCAGAATATAAGCAGTTTGGATTTGAGGTTTTTTCTCCAATTCCTATTTTTGTTTAATTTCTTTTTGCTATACGAATTGGTCCTATAAAAAACTTGTCAATGTAAAAGTTGTAGATATTTTTGAGAAGATGTAAAATAAATTTAATCAGATTTGATATCTTAAAAATTGACGGAGTTATGGATTTTTCTCTTTTTTCAGCGCCATTTTTCTTTTCGTTTTTAATTTTTTTTCATCGGTAAAAGTTGGTCCTATCAAAAACTTGTAAATACAAAAGTTTTATATAATTTTAAGAACATTTACAAAAAATTTAGTTGGACTTGATATCTTGAAAATTGACGAAGTTATGAATATTTTTCTCTCAAAATCCCTGTTTTTTTAGCCCCTTGAGCCCACTTCTAAATTTATCAAAAATCTGTCATGCATATACTTTTCGCCCATTTTTAAGAAGTAAGATAAACTTTAAACTGATTCGATATCTACTTTAATTAAGAAGTTATAGCGTTTTTTCGGCTTTCACAAAAACGCCCCCTATTCCGACCCCCTTGGTCCGATTTTGTCCATTAACGAACTTAGCCAAGATTTTAACCCCTTTGATTTTATGTACCAGTTTGGTGGAGATCGGTGAAGAATTATAGAAGTTATCGTGTCCATAAGAAAGTGAGATCTATATATATATAGATAGATAGATAGATAGATAAAAATCCCTGTCGGCAGGGCCTATAGGCGGAGGTAGATTTCGAAGAGTGCTCATTTCAACAACAACAACAACAAAAAAAAAAAACAATTTATGATTAGAGATAAATCCAGTTTAATAACTTCAATTGGCCGTTTATGAAAATTTTTTAATTTCATTTTTCTGCAAAAACTGGTTTTATCAGAATCATCTTAAGAAAAATTCAGCTCAAATGCCCATTATGACAACATATTTTGAAATAGATTCTAAATTTATTAAAAAATCGACCAAAACAGTACATTATACAGTTCCTAAATAACAAAAAACTGTCAGTTGAAAGCATTTGAGAAAAAAATTGAATTTAAAAATGAGTCAAAAAATAACCGATTTGTTGTTTGAATACATCCTTAATTCTTTAATCATGATTGCTTCGGAAAATTTTGTGCGAAATACTCACTTTGACAGCATTTTAAAAAATATATTCTAGCTTTATCAAAAAACTGGCCAATGCGTCACAGTGTATATATTTCCTAAATAAGAGAATCTGTAAATTGGATGCGTTTGAGAGTGAAAATGGATTTTAAAACGAGTCATAAAAAACGCAATTTGCTATGTGAGAACTTCCTTAAATTTTCCAATCTCGAAGACTTCGGGAAATTCTGTTCAAAATACCCTTTTTGGTAGCCTTTTTCAAAATATATTCTGTCTTTATCAAAAAACCGATCAATGCATCACATTATATAGTTCCTAAATAAGAGGATCTGTAAATTGGATAGCATTTGAGAGCAAAAATGGATTTAAAAACGAGTCAGGAGAAAACGCAATTTCTTATTTGAACACTTCCTTAAATTTTTCAGTCACGATGATTTCTGAAAATTCTGATCAAAATACCCTTTTTGGTAGCCTTTTTTGAAATATATTCCGTCTTTATCAAAAAACTGACCAATGCATCACATTATATAGTTCCTAAATAAGAGGATCTGTAAATTGGATGCGTTTGAGAACAAAAATGGATTTAAAAACGAGTCCGAAAAAAAACGCAATTTCTTATTTGAATACTTCCTTCAATTTTCAGTCCCGATGACTTTCGGAAATTCTGTTCAAAATACCCTTTTTGGTAGCCTTTTTTGAAATATATTCTGTCTTTATCAGAAAATTGACCAATGCGTCACTTTATACAGTTTCTAAATAAGAGGATCTACCATTTGGATGCGTTTAAAATCAAAAATGAATTTAAAAATGAGTCAGAATATAAGCCGTTTGGATTTGAGGTTTTTTCTCCAACTCCTATTTTTGTTTAATTTCTTTTTGCTATACGAATTGGTCCTATGAAAAACTTGTCAATATAAAATTTGTAGACATTTTTAAGAAGATGTAAAATAAATTTAATCAGATTTGATATAAAAACTGACGGAGTTATGGCTCTTTTTTTCAGCGCCCTTTTTCTTTTCGTTTTTAATTTTTTTCATCGGTAAAAGTTGGTCCTATCAAAAACTTGTAAATACAAAAGTTTTAGATAATTTTAATAACATTTATAAAAAATTTAGTTGGACTTGATATCTTGAAAATTGACGAAGTTATGAATTTTTTTCTCTCAAAATCCCTGTTTTTTTCGCCCCTTGAGCCCACTTCTAAATTTATCAAAAATCTGTCATGTATATACTTTTGGCCCATTTTTAAGAAGTAATATAAACTTTAAACCGATTCGATATCTACTTTAATTAAGAAGTTATGGCGTTTTTTCCGTTTTCACAAAAACGACCCCTATTCCGACCCCCTTTGTCCGATTTTGCCCATTAACGAATTCAGCCAAGATTTTATCTCCATTGATTTTATGTACCAGTTTGGTGGAGATTGGTGAAGAATTATAGAAGTTATCGTGTCCATAAAAAAGTGAGATATATATATATATATATATATATAGATAGATAGATAGATAGATATATAAACTGGTGCGATTGCAATAGGTAGTATTTCTTACGAAATCTACCAAAAAACTGGTGCGATTGCAATAGGTAGTATTTCTTACGAAATCTACCTAAAATCCGGTTAGTTTTAATACTAAGAAAAGGTATTCATATATACATTATTTAAATAAATCTTTGAAAGAATTCTAGGAAATAACTACATTTAATGAAGACCACCATTTTCCTACAATTTTATTTCGTTTGTTATCTTTCAGCCTCTGATGCCTAGAGACAAGACCCTTCTGAAAATTTGCAAATGACCGTAGCGCTAAAATTGAGAAAAGAGTAAAGAGAACCGCTGTATACGTGTATCCTACACGCATTTAATTAAATAAAAATCCTTTTTTTAATCTCAACTGTCTGAACTAAGGTGTATGAATCGAAGCAAAACTTTAAAATTCAAAAATCCAATTCCAAATTTATTTTTGGTTTAAACAAAAATAGATATAAATTTTACTTACTCTTAAACGATATTTCAACAGTGCATTGGAAACAGAACAAAAATCTATGCGCGAGATATGAATAGTCGGTACTACTAGGTTATCCCGTCGACCAAAAAATTATCGCCGAACTATAAGATTAAATGTCAATAAAGGATGATCGTGAATGTCACATTCAATGACATTAAACACGATTCACGTGTTTAAAATGTTATTAAGTTATTTTTATTTCGTCTTTTTATTTGTATTTTTATTAATATTCTACTAATTATTTGTTTTTTCGTTATTTAAAATGAAAATTATCTCAATATGTATAATTTGGCTATTAGTTCGGCGATTTGTATAATTTGGCGAAAGTAGTCGCCGGGAAAACAGAGTAGAACCGAATTGCCTCTCGTCTTTTCAAAACTACTGGTGTGGGATGTGTTCGATACTTAAAATATAGAACAGAGATATTACAGTCACATTTTTATTGTAGACGGCACAGCACAAAACAAACTATATACAAATCGCATGACGACGCGCAAAACAGTCAGTTAAACATTCATAAAATTACTTTAGCGCAAAAGAACATCTCTAAGGGAGATGTATTCAAAACACACATCCAGATCTTACTCTCATCAAGCTAAATTACTTCACTTCATGTTTTTAGAAAGGAAGGCAAAATATCTCAGGATATTTTGCCGAAAGTGGCAATAGCGCCAACTATAGATTCTATAATTTAAGGAAGGCAGTCATCTTGTTACACTGGAGAAACTTTAATCATAAGAAAAGAAATATACATTCGCATAGTATTTAAATCAATCTTTTTTGAAAGAATTCTAGCAAACAATTATTTTTGATGACGAACACCTTTTTCTTACAATTTTATTCCATTCATTCTCTGCCAGCCACTGGTGTCTAGAGATAAGACCCATATAAAAATTTGCGGATTACCTTAATATTAAGATTGAGTAAAGAGGGAAAAGAGTAAAGAGAAACGCTGTACACGTGTATTCCGGGGGCAGTCATTAAAAAAACTGACAACATAAAAAAAAATATATATATTCATTTATTTATTTAGGGGGGGGGGGAGGAGCAGTGTCATCTTCAACTCGAATCCAAAAACCTAACTCTCAATTCTACTTCTAAAATTATTTATGTTTAAATTAAATTAAATACCGATATAATTTTCTCTCTCTCTTAAATGGTATATCAACAGAGCATTTGAAAGTGAACAAAAGTCTATGCGCCAGACATGAGTTTCCTCTCGCCTTTTCAACAAAACTACTGGGATAATTTTAATCTCAAGAAAAGAAATTTACACTCGTATAATATTTAAATGAATCTTTTTTGAAAGAATTCTAGGAAACAACTATTTTTGATAAAGAACAACCTTTTTCTTGCAATTTTATTTCAATAAATATAAAAACTTTGTTAAATCACCATAAAAAGGAAATATTATACAGGACGCGTTTCGAGCTGCAAAATTACTGCTCGTCATCAGCTGGTCCAAACACGTGTCACAACGGACAGAGTGGAAATAACAGTGAAATAAAGAGGGAGGAGATTACACAGAGTGCGACAGGTAGCGCTGCTTGTCAGAGCCATGGAGGAAGAGAAAAGTAAAGATAAACTCAAAGAAGGAGGGAGGAGATTACAAAGAGTGCCCCAGGTGGCTGACAAAGAGTGCCACCTGGGGCACTCTTTGTAATCTCCTCCCTCCTTCTTTGAGTTTATCTTTACTTTTCTCTTCCTCCATGGCTCTGACAAGCAGCGCTACCTGTCGCACTCTGTGTAATCTCCTCCCTCTTTATTTCACTGTTATTTCCACTCTGTCCGTTGTGACACGTGTTTGGACCAGCTGATGACGAGCAGTAATTTTGCAGCTCGAAACGCGTCCTGTATAATATTTCCTTTTTATGGTGATTTAACAAAGTTTTTATATTTATTGATATATATTTATCGCCAGTATTTTCGGTGTTTCTTAGTAATTTTATTTCGCTCCTTCTCTGTCAGCCTCTGGTGCCTAGAGATAAGACCCATCTGAAAATTTGCAGATTACCCTAACACTAAGATTGAGCAAGGAGTAAAGAGAAACGTTGTACACGTGTAACCCGGGGCAGTTCATTAAATAAAAGGATTTCTTTTTTCTTTTTTGGCTACCTTTAACATTACTCCACCAAAGGTCGAAGATGATAAGGCTTGCGTTCTATCGTATTTGACACCTGCATGCGGTTGCTCTGGCTACAAGGGATGGTCGATTTCTGAGGAACAGAATAAAAACGAATAAAATTAATAAAAATGCGGGAATCAGAGAAAAAGAAATTAGAATGTAAATGGATAGATGCATATAAAAATGAGGTTTTATTTATTAGGTATTTATGAGTCTACATGCAAAATCAAAAAATTATTAATGGGGAACTGAGAGATTTTTTATTTTTTATTCTTTTTTTTCTTTCTTCCTTACTTTTTTTCTTTTCTTTTCTTTTTTGTAATTTATTATTATTATTACTAACCATTTGGAAAATGGTTGTTGTTCTCGGTCAAGAATAGAGATATCTGAGACACATATTAAAATCCTTGTGATATCCGCATTTTTGAAGTACTTCTTTCTCCACAATGTCAAAAAAAAAGTATTAAAAACCACAATAAATAAATAAATAAATAACTCAAAAATAAATTGAAATACAACTTTCAACCAAACTGCATTTAAAAGGACATTTTTTTTTTCTTATACGACAGTGTACCAAATGAAAATGTGCGCGGTTTAAAAGATTAAAAATTTGCCGAACAGAAAATTGTATAATTTTCTCTCTCTCTTAAATGATATTTCAACAACATTTGAAAACAGTGCAAAAGTATATGCGCTACGCATGAGTTTCCTCTCGCCTTTTAAATAAAACTACTGGGATAATTTTATTCGTAAAAAAAAAAAAAAACGAAATTTACATTCAGATAATATTTTAAACAATCTTTTTTGAAAGAATTCTGTGAAACAACTATTTTTGATGAAGAACATCTTTTCCTTACAATTTTATTTCGTTCCTTCTCTGTCAGCCTCTGGTGCCTAGAGATAAGACCCATCTGAAAATTTGCAGATTACCCTAACACTATGATTGAGTAAAGAGTAAAGAGAAACGTTGTATCCCGGGAGCAGTTCATTAAATAAACGGATTTTTTTTTTTGTCACCCTCAACATTACTCCGCCAAAGGTAGACGATGATAAGGCTTGCGTTCCACCATATCTGACACCTGCATGCGGTTGCTCAGGCTACAAGAGATGGTCGATTTCTAAGGAAGAGAATAAAAACGAATAAAATTAATAAAAGTATGGGAATCAGAAAAAAAAGATATTAGAATATAAATGGATTGATGCATATGAAAAGGAAATTTTACTTATTAGATATGTATGAGTCTACATGCAAAACAAAACAATACAGATATTAATGGGAAATTAATCGATTTATTCTATTTTTTTTCTTTTCATTTTTTTCTGTTTTTTATCTTTTTTTCTTATCTTATTTATTTTTTCTTTCTTTTCTTTTTTCTTCTTTCTTTCTTTTTTTCCGTAATTTATTATTATTATTGTTAATAATCATTTGGAAAATGATTCATTAAAACTACTATTAAAACTACTTTAAAACTACATTAAATACCACTATTAAAACTACATTAAATACCACACACACACACACACGCACACAAAATTTTAACTGAAAAACAAATTGAAGTACAACTTTCAAACAAATTACATTTAAAAGGACATTTTTTTCTCATATGACAGTATACAAAATGTGCACGATTTAGTAGACTAAAAATTTGCCGCACCGAAAATTGTATAATTTTCTCTTTCTCATAAATGATATTTCAGCAACATTTGAAATCAGTGCAAAAGTCTAAGCTCTACGCATGAGTTTCCTCTCGTCTTTCCAACAAACTACTGGGATAATTTTAATCGTAAGAAAAAAAAAATTACATTCGCATAGTATTTAAATGAATCTTTTTTGAAAGAATTCTAGGAAACAACTATTTTTGATAAAGAACAACTTTTTCTTGCAATTTTATTTCTCTCCTTCTCTGTCAGCCTCTGGTGTCTAGAGATAAGACCCATCTGAAAATTTGCAGATTACCCTAACACTAAGATTGAGTAAAAAGTAAAGAGAAACGTTGTACTCGAGTATCCCGGGGGCAGTTCATTAAATAAACGGATTTTTTTTTGTCACTTTTAACATTACTCCACCAAAGGTCGAAGATGATAAGACTTGCGTTCCATCGTATCTGACACCTGCACGTGGTTTCTCTGGCTGCAAGAGAGGATCGATTTCTCAGAATTTCTGTGGAAGTCAAGAAGAACGAATAAAATTAACAAAAATATGGGAATTAGAGGAAAAGAAATTAGAATAGAAATGGATTGATGCATATGAAAAGGAAATTTTATTTATGAGGTATCTATGAGTCTACATGTAAAGCGAAATATATATATATATATATTAATGAGGAACTGAGATATTTTCTTCTTTCTTTATTTTATTTATTTATTTTATTATTATTATTTTTTGCAATATATATTTTTTTTATTATTAACCATATGGAAAATGATTGTTGTTCTCAGTCAAGAATAAAGATATCTGAGACATATCGTTGTGATGTTTGCCTTTTTGGAGTACTTCTGTCGCCACAATGACAAAAAAAAAAAAAAAAAAAAAAAAAAAAAGTATTAAAAATCACAAAAAAATAATAATAACTCAAAAACAAATTGAAATACACTTTCAAACAAACTGCATTTAAAAGGAAATTTTTTCCCTATACAATAGTATACAAATGTCCGCAGCGTTTAAACGATTCAAAATTTGCCGCACCGAAAATAATATAATTTTCTATCCCTTTTAAATAATAGTTCAACAACATTTGAAAACAGTGCTAAAATCTATTCGCTATGCACGAGTTTCCTCTCATCTTTTCGACAAAACTACTGGGATAATTTTAATCGTAAATAAAGAAATTTATATCCGCATAATACTTAAATCAATCTTTTTTGAAAAAATTCGAGGAAACAACTATTTTTGATGAACACCTTTTCATTGCAATTTTATTCCGTTCCTTCTCTGTCAGCCTCTGGTGCTTAGCCCTCCAAGCGTCTTGCAAAAGGGTAAAATTGTAATGTTGTTTTCTCCACATTTTGTTTTAAATGTTAAGAAAATATGATTCTTTCAACATTATTAAAAAAAAAACTTTATTATAAGCATGAATGTAATCCTCCTGAGTATGAATCATTCTTCGATGTATTGAAAATTCATTAAATATATAGAATTATAGTATTTTAAATATTGCTTATATTGCAGTGAAAACTGGAGCTTAGTATACGGAATATTATGTTCCAGAGGCTTAGAGGTGTAGAGATAAGACCCATCTGAAAATTTGCAGATTACCCTAACACTAGATTGAGTAAAGAGTAAAGAGAAACGCTGTACACGTGTTTCCCGAGGGCAGTTCATTAAATAAACGGAATTTTTTCCCCCATTCTGAACATAACTCCACCAAAGGTCGAAGATGATAAGACTTGCGTTCTGTCGTATCTGACACCTGCATACGGTTGCTCTGGCTACAAGGGATTGTCGATTTCTGAGGAAGAGAATAAAAACGAATAAAATTAATAAAAATGTGGGAATCAGAGAAAAAGAAATTAGAAGGTAAATGGATAGATGCATATAAAAAGAAGGTTTTATTTATTAGGTATTTATGAGTCTACATGCAAAATGAAAAAAATATTAATGGGGAACTGAGAGATTTTTTTTCTTTTTTCTTTTTTTTCTTTCTTCCTTACTTTTTTCTTTTCTTTTCTTTCTTTCTTTTTTTTTCTTTTTTTTTTTTTTTTTGTAATTTATTATTACTATTAATAACCATTTGGAAAATGATTGTTGTTCTCGGTCAAGAATAGAGATATCTGAGACACATCTTAAAATCCTTGTGATATCCGCTTTTTTGAAGTACTTCTGTCGCCACAATGTCAAAAAAAGTATTAGAAACCACAATAAAAATATAAATAAATAAGTCAAAAATAAATTGAAATACAACTTTCAAACAAACTGCATTTAAAAGGACATTTTCCCATCTATATGACAGTGTACAAATTGAAAATATGCGCGATTTAAAAGATTGCCGTCCGGAAAATTGTATAATTTTATCTCTCTCTTAAATGATATTTCATCAACATTTGATAACCGAGCAAAAGTATATGCGCTACGCATGAATTTCCTCTTGCCTTTTTAACAAAACTACTGGGATAATTTTAGTCATAACATAAGAAAAGAAATTTACTTTCGCATAGTATTTAAATCAATCTTTTTTCAAGGAATTCTAGGAAACAACTGTTTCTGATAAAGAACATAACTTTTTTCTTACAATTTTATTCCATTCATTTCTTTCAGCCTCTGGTGTCTAGAGATAAGACCCATATAAAAATTTGCGGATTACCTTAACATTAAGATTGAGTAAAGAGTGAAAAGGGTACAGAGAAATGCTGTACACGTGTATTTCGAGGACAGTCACAAAAGAAAGGTGACTTTTTTAAAAATTTATTTATTTTTTTATTTGGGGGGGGGGGGTGGAGTGTCACCTTCAACTTGAATCCAAAAACCTCACTCTAAATTCTACTTTCAAAATTATTTATGTTAAAATTGAATTAAATACAGATATAAATTTTATTTCTCTCAAATGGTATATCAACAGAGCATTGGAAAGTGAACAAATATCTAAGCGCCAAACATGAATTTCCTCTCGCCTTTTCAACGAAACTACTTAGATAATTTTAATCGTAATTTACATTCGCAAAGTATTTAAATCAATCTTTTTTAAAAGAATTCTAGGAAACTACTTTTTTTTGATGAAGAACACCTTTTTCTTGCAATTTTATTTCGTTCCTTCTCTGTCAGCCTCTGGTGTCTAGAGATAAGACCCATCTGAAAATTTGCAGATTACCCTAACACTAAGATTGAGTAAAGAGAAACGTTGTACACGTATGTCCCGGGGGCAGTTCATTAAATAAACGGATTTTTTTTTTCTTTTCACCCTCAACATTACTCCACCGAAGGTCGAAGATGATAAGGCTTGTATTTCATCTCCATCGTATCTGACACCTGCACGTGGTTGCTCTGGTTACAAGAGATTTCTGAGGATTTCTGAGGAAGTGAGAAAAAAAAAAAAAAAAAAAAAAAAAAGAATAAAATTAATAAAAATATGGGGATCAGAGGAAAAGAAATTAGAATGGAAACGGATTGATGCATATAAAAAGGAAATTTTATTCATTAGGTATGTATGAGTCTACATGCAACATAAAAAAAACTATTAATAAGGAACTGAGAGATTTTTCCTTCTTTTTCTTTTTTCTTTCTTCCTTACTTTTTTCTTTTCTTTTCTTTGTTTTTGTAACTTATTATTATTATTATAAACCAATTCGAAAATGATTGCACTTCTCGGTCAAGAATAGAGATATTTGAAACATATCTTAATCCTTGTGATGTCCGCATTTTTGGAATACTTCTGTCGCCACAACGACAAAAAAAGTATTAAAAACTACACAAAACTTAATTAATAACTCAAAAACAAATTGAAATACAACTTTCAAACAAATTGCATTTAAAAGGACATTTTTTCCCTATAAGACAGAATACAAATTGAAAATGTTCGCGATTTAGAAGATTAAAAATTTTCCGCACCGAAAATTATATAATTTTGTGCCTCTTTTAAATGATATTTCAACAACATTTGAAAACCGTGCAAAAGTCTGACGCTACGCTTGAGTTTTCTCTCGCGTTTTCAATAAAACTACTGGGATAATTTTAATCGCAAGAAAGGAAATCTACATTCGCATAGTATTTAAATCAATCTTTTTTGAAAGAATTGTAGGAAACAACTCTTTTTGATGAAGAACACGTTTTTCTTGCAATTTTATTTCGTTCCTTCTCTTTCAGTCTCTGGTACCTAGAGATAAGACACATCTGAGAATTTGCAGATTACTCTAACACAAAGATTGAGAAAAGAGTAAAGGAAACGCTGTTCAGGTGTATCCCGTTGGCAGTTTATTAAATAAACGGATTTTTATTTTTTTGTCACCCTCAACATTAACACACCAAAGGTCGAAGATGATAAGGCTTGCGTTCCATCGTGTCTGGCACCTGCATGTGGTTGCTCTGGCTACAAGAGAGGGTCGATTTCTATAGAAGAGAATAAAAAAGAATTAAATTAATAAAAATATGGGAATCAGTGATAAAGAAATTAGAATGGAAATGGATTGATGCATATGAAAATAGATTTTATTTATTAGGTATCTAGGAGTCTACAAGAAAAATGAAAAAATTTGTTAATGAGGAACTGGGAGATTTTTTTCTTCTTTTTCTTTTTTCTTTCTTTTTTCCTTTCTTTTTTTTCTTTTTTGTAATTTATTATTATTATTAAGCATTTGGAAAATAATTGTTGTTCTCGGTCAAGAATAGAGATACATGAGACACATCTTAAAATCCTTGTGATGTCCGCATTTTTAGAGTACTTCTGTCACCACAATGTAAAAAAAAAAAGTATTAAAACCACAATAAATAAATAAATAAATAAATAACTCAAAAACAAATTGAAATACAACTTTCAAACAAACTGCATTTAAATGGACATTTTTTCTCTATACGACAGTGTACAAATTGAATATTTGCGCGGTTTAGGAGATTAAAAATGTGCCGCACCGAAAATTGTATAATTTTCTCTCTCATTTAAATGGTATATCAACAGAGCATTGGAGAGTGAACAAACATCTATGCGCCACACATGTGTTTCCTCTCGCCTTTTCAATAAAATTACTGGGATAATTTTAATCATAAGAAAAGAAATTTACATCCGCATAATATTTAAATCAATCTTTTTCGAAAGAATTGTTGGAAACAACTATTTTTGATGAAGGACAACTTTTTCTTGCAATTTTATTTCGCTCCTTGTCTGTCAGCCTCTGGTGCCTAGAGATAAGACCCATCTGAAAATTTGCAGATTACCCTAACACTAAGATTGAGTAAAAAGTAAAGAGAAACGTTGTACTCGTGTATCCCGGGGGCAGTTCATTAAATAAACGGATTTTTTTTTTTTTTTTTTTTTTTTTTTTTTTTTGTCTCTTTTAACATTATTCCACCAAAGGTCGAAGATGATAAGACTTGCGTTCCATCGTATCTGACACCTGAACGTATTTGCTCTGGCTGCAAGAGAGAGTCGATTTCTGAGAATTTCTGTAGAAGTCAAGAAGAACGAATAAAATTAACAAAAATATGGGAATTAGAGGGAAAAAATTAGAATGGAAATGGATTGATGCATATGAAAAGGAAATTTTATGTATGAGGTATCTATGAGTCTGCATGTAAAGTGAAAAAAAAAATATATATATATATTAATGAGGAACTGAAATATTTTCTTTTTTCTTTCTTTCTTTTTTTTTTTTTTTTTTTTTCAATGTATTACTTTTATTATTAACCATATGGAAAATGATTGTTGTTCTCGGTCAAGAATAGAGATATCTGGGACATATCTTAATTCTTGTGATGTTTGCATTTTTGGAGTACTTCTGTCGCCACAATGACAAAAAATAAGTATTAAAAATCACAAAAAATATAATAATAATAACTCAAAAACAAATTGAAATACACTTTCAAACAAACTGCATTTAAAAGGACATTTCCCCCCCTATACAATAGTATATAAATGTCCGTAGCGTTTAGACGATTAAAAATTTGCCGCACCGAAAATAATATAATTTTCTATCCCTTTTAAATAATATTTCAACAACATTTGAAAACATTGCAAAAATGCATTCGCTACGCACGAGTTTCCTCTCATCTTTTCGACAAAACTACTGGGATAATTTTAATCGTAAATAAAGAAATTTATATTCGCATAATACTTAAATCAATCTTTTTTGAAAGAATTCTTGGAAACAACTATTTTTGATGAAGAACACCTTTTCATTGCAATTTTATTCCGTTCCTTCTCTGTCAGTCTCTGGTGCCTAGAGATAAGACCCATCTGAAAATTTGCCGATTACCCTAACACTAAGATTGAGTAAAGAATAAAGAGAAACGCTGTACACGTGTTTCCCGGGGGTAGTTCATTAAACAAGTTGAATGTAGATTCTGCCATTGCAGAATTCAGTTTCGCCTCCGATTAGAAAAAAAAAATCGATAGAGGATTTTTAGAAGGACGATCCCGTTTAGATTGCAATGAACTAACTTAATTTTTCTTGTGTTAATCAATATGATAGCAAACAGAACGGTGTGAAATACCCAATTGATTAGCAATTTCTCTCTGAGACATTGGAATTGCGGAATAATAAAGAGATACAATTTGACGTGCTACTTCTTCATTGACTAGATTCATCAAAAACGGATTTTTTCTTTAGTTTAAACGCTTTTTTATAGACTCTGAGTATAAGGAAATGCAATTTAACAATAAAACAAGTGGAATCCCGTCGAATTCGACGAATGAAATTTTTTAAAGTCCCGATCGATTTGGTTTAAAAAAAAAGAAAAAAAAAGTAATTACATTATTGAATCAATATAAAATAAATATATTTACAAACTAAATGTCAAAATTTCCAGTTACAATTTTGCATGCAAATATTAGCACATCTTCAGTTAAAATTGTAATCTGAGTGCCGGCGAAATCCAGAAATTTTATTTTATATGCACTCACAGAAAAATAGTTTTACAAAAAAAAAAAAAAAAAAAAAAAAAAAAACTAATTTCATTTGTACTGTGACATTATTTTCACTAACTGAACTCATCTGAAAGTAAAATCTCAATCTCAGTATCCATAATGAAAAGAAATATTGAAATGTAATATCGGGTACTACTAGGTTATCCCGTCGACCAAAAAATTATCGCCAAACTATAAGATTAAATGCTAATAATGGATGATCGTGAATGTCACATTCAATGACATTAAATACGATTCATGTGTTTAAAATATCATTAAGTGATTTTTATTTCGACTTTTTATTAATATTTTCATTAATATTCTACTAATTATTTGTTTTTTCGTTATTTAAAATAAAAATTATGTTAATATGTATAATTTGGCTATTAGTTTGGCGATTTGTATAATTTTGGCGAAATTGGTCGACGGAATAACAGAGTAGTACCTAATATCATTATGAGTAAAAATACGATGTTTTAAATAGTGACGTCATTTTCTCTTCAAATGTTTTTTAAAAGTTACTGTTATTAATAATATGAAAAAAGCATCCGTAATAATATTGTAATTCCCATTTATCTGGTTGCTGAATGACATCATTTCCCTCATTTGAAATTTTTCTTATTTTGCTTTAGACATTAATTCTTATCATAAATTATTTTCTGTTATTTTATTTACATTATTAATATTATTTCTCAGTAAATATATATATATATTTTTTTACCTCAATTGGTGCATAATTATACGCAATGATTTTGGAAAATAAATTTTTATTATCGAGAGAAAAGCTAAACTGAGTTGCCACCATTTTGAATAAATATCGTAAAAAGCATTTAAAATTAAAAATAAAATATAAAAATGGAAATAAATTAAAAAATAACTAAATTGGGCACAACTAAAAATAAATAGCTTTCATTTAAGAAAATAATTATCAAAATCGGTTAAGTAGAAAATTCAGGGCTGATGACACGACATTTTTTAGCTTGTCTGAAAGAAATAGCATCGGAGACTAATAAAGGGAATCCCCCCCCCCCCCATTCTGAACATTACTCCACCAAAGGTCGAAGATGATAAGACTTGCGTTCTATCGTATCTGACACCTGCACGCAGTTGCTCTGGATACAAGAAATGGTCGATTTCTGAGGAAGAGAATAAAAACGAATAAAATTAATAAAAATGTGGGAATCAGAGAAAAAGAAATTAGAATGTAAATGGATAGATGCATATAAAAAGGTGGTTTTGTTTATTAGGTATTTATGAGTCTACATGCAAAATGAAAAAAATTTTAAGAGGGAACTGAGAGATTTTTTTTCTTCTTTTTTCTTTTTTTTCTTTCTTCCTTACTTTTTACTTTTCTTTTTTTGTAATTTATTATTACTATTATTAACCATTTGGAAAATGATTGTTGTTCTCGGTCAAGAATAGAGATATCTGAGACACATCTTAAAATCCTCGTGATATCCGCATTTTTGAAGTACTTCTGTCGCCACAATGTCAAAAAAAGTATTAAAAACCACAAAAAAATAAATAAAATAAAATAAAATAAATAACTCAAAAGAACAACCTTTTTCTTACAATTTTATTCCATTCATTCTCTTTCAGCCTCTGGTGTCTAGAGATAAGGCCCATATAAAAATTTGCGGATTACCTTAACATTAAGATTGAGTAAAATGTGAAAAGGGTAAAGAGAAACGCTGTACACGTGTATTTCGAGGACAGTCACAAAAAAAGGTGACTTTTAAAAAAAATTATTTTTTTATTTATTTGGAGGGGGGGGGGGGATTGTCACCTTCAACTTGAATCCAAAAAGCTCACTCTAAATTCTACTTTCAAAATTATTTATGTTTAAATTGAATTAAATACAGATATAAATTTTATTTCTCTCAAATGGTATATCAACAGAACATTGGAAAGTGAACAAATATCTAAGCGCCACACATGAATTTCCTCTCGCCTTTTCAACAAAACTATTGGGATAATTTTAATCGTAATTTACATTCGCATAGTATTTAAATCAATCTTTTTTAAAAGAATTCTAGTAAACTACTATTTTTGATGAAGAACACCTGTTTTCTTGCAATTTTATGTCGTTTCTTCTCTGTCAGCCTCTGGTGTCTAGAGATAAGACCCATCTGAAAATGTGCAGATTACCCTAACACAGGGGTCGATTTAGAAAAAGAAAGTTGCATAGCAGTAACTGCTATACAAAGTCAGTTTTGAATAGCAGTTAGACACTTTTGTATAGCAAGTAAACCATAGCTAACGTAACTTTTAAATCTTGAAAATTTACATTTTTTTTAAAGCAATATTTAACCAAAAGCATAAATGAAAGTAAATAAAATTATACAAAGAATAAAAAATAAATGATAACTCACCTACCCAATATAAATTACTTAGGAAATCAGAAGCTGGCTCTTGAATGACTTATAGGTCAATTTACCTTCGCCACAGGTCAAGTAAATATATGTATCAACTTACCACAGTACCAATTCTTGAAAAATATATTTGTTGTGAGGGTCAATATTTTTTAATAAGCCATAAACTCAGAAATACAATTTTTGTAATTTTAAATAAAACATAAAGGGAAAAGAAAAAAAAATGAAATCTTCATTTAAGTTAAGTGCACAAGTATTATTACACAAAAAATACCTCTTGTTCATATTATTTGCAGGCTATTTACAAAATTTCTGAAACTTCATTGTTTTAGTTACTCATCCTCATTAAAATTTTGCTTCCTTTTTCCATATTTCTGTATATTTGGTTGACGAGGTTTTGAGAAAAAATCTTTCATAACAAAGGGTGTGGGAAATACGCATCGCAATGATTGCGATTTATGGCATTTCTTGGATAGCATTTTAGTTAAATTTGAATTGCAAATTGCGATGCGATACCGCTTAAATTGAACCCTGCCCTAACACTAAGATTGAGTAAACAGAAACGTTGTACACATGTATCCCGGGGGCAGTTCATTAAATAAACGTATATTTTTTTCTTTTCACCCTCAACATTACTCCCCAAAGGTCGAAGATGATAAGGCTTGTATTCCATCGTATCTGACACTTGCACGTGGTTGCTCTAGTTACAAGAGATTTTTAAGGATTTCTAAGGAAGTGAAAAAAAATGAATAAAATTAATAAAAATATGGGAATCAGAGGAAAAGAAATTAGAATGGAAATGGATTGATGCATATAAAAAGGAAAATTTATTCATCAGGTATCTATGAGTCTACATGCAAAATGAAATAATATTAATGAGGAACTAAGGTATTTTTTCTTCTTTTTCTTTTTTTCTTTCTTCCTTACTTTTTTCTTTTCTTTTCTTTTCTTTTCTAACTTATTCTTATTATTATAAACCAATTCGAAAATGATTGTACTTCTCGGTCAAGAATAGAGATATTTGAGACATATCTTAATCCTTGTGATGTCTGCATTTTTGGAATACTTCTGTCGCCACAACGACAAAAAAAAAAAAAAAAAAAAAAAAAAAAAAAAAAAAGTATTAAAAACTACACAAAAATTAATTAATAACTCAAAAACAAATTGAAATACAAATTTCAAACACATTGCATTTAAAAGGACATTTTTTCCCTATAAGTCAGAATACAAATTGAAAATGTGTGCGATTTAGAAGATTAAAAATTTTCCGCACCGAAAATTGTATAATTTTCTATCTTTCTTAAATATTTCAACAACTAAATGTATAAAATTGAAGCTGGTGTTATACACAATTGAAATGAAAAAAACTTCTTTAAACACCATAAAATAAGTTAATTGCGCAAGACCTTTCGAAAGAACTTAGTCTTTCTTCGTCAGGCGCAAAAAAGACGTGCGTCCACAATGAATGTAGCGGCACGACTGAAGGGGAATGCGGGAGGGAGAGGGAGCATGCAGAAGGAACAGCCAATAGGAAAGAAGAAGGCAACAGCCAATCACGGAAGAGCATAAACAAAACTAGATAGACAATGAAGGAGAGGAAAGGAAGAAGGGGGGGGGGGAAGGGAAATGGGAAAAAAGCGGGGTAAATTAAAAATTAACTAAAAGGAGAGATTAAAATGAAATAAAATGTACGCAAAAAAATAAATATATAAATTAATAATAATAATAATAATAATAATAATAATAATAATAATAATAATAATAAAAATTAAAATAAAAATACATAAAAATAAAAAATAGTTTACAATTATAAACACACATGAATAAACCTGAAAAATTGTATGCATAATATATATAAAATAATAATAATAATAATTAAATAATAAACTTAATTATGAAGCAGTGCTGAAAAGATTCTTCCAGGCAGCGGAGAGGGTTTTAGAATCAGATTTATCATTAACAATAATATCACGATTAATATAAATAGCTAAATTTTCAAGAAAGTCTAACTCAGAAGAACTATTGGCATTAAAAATAATTTTAGCAGTTTGAAAATTGAAACTATGGCCGGAATCCCAAGAGTGTTTAGCAACAGAAGATTTAGAAATTTCTTGATTAATGACATACCGAGAGTGTTCTTTTAGGCGTTTTTCGAGATTTCTTTTAGTTTGACCAATATACGATAAATCACAGCCATTACAAGGAACATTATAAATACCCCATTTTTGGAGGTCAGGGACAGGACATTTCATGGAAGGAAATTTTAATTTATTGACTGGTTTAAAGATAACATTAAAATTGAAACGTCTTAAAACTTTAGCTAATTTAAAAAGGAGCCCTCCCTTTTTATCCTCCCTTTTTATCATAAAGGAGGATAAAAAGGGAGGACGACCAAATTATCAGGTTTACTTTTATCAATATTAGAAAGAGTGGAATTGTTAGGGGGTCTATTGAATTTGCTCACAGCAGTATTAATGATAGAAGGATTGAATCCACGTTTTACAGCAACAGATTTTAAGTAATTGAGTTCATTCTTAAGAGATGCAAAATCGGAACAAATTTTGAGAGCACGATAAACATAAGTATAAAAAACACCGATCTTTTGATTGACAGGATGATTTGAGAGAGCATGGGGTGGATTAGAGACAGAAAAAGGTTTTCTATAAACACAAGTTTTGAAAGAAGAATCACATTTGGTAACTAAAACATCAAGGAAAGGGAGTTTATTACAATTCTCTAACTCAAAAGTAAACTGAATATGAGGATCAATAGAATTGACAGTTTGAAGAATTGTAGAAATATCAAATGGATAATCCAATAGGACGAAAGTATCATCAACATAACGTATCCAACATTTAAAATAGATCAGATTTAATAATTTATCTTCAAAGTAATGCATATAAATATCACAAAGAATGGGAGATAAAGGATTACCCATACTTAAGGCTTCTAACTGTTTGAAAAATTTATTATCGAATTGAAAAGTAGTAAGAGTTAAGCAAATTTTAGTTAAATTAACATAATCTCTCTAAATTCATCTCTCAAACATTATTTTTTTCAAGCGATCTCTATAAAAGTATAACTTTTATTCAGTTTTATCCGGGAAAATAATTTTGTTTAAAATTGGCCGCTTGGTCTATGAAAAGCGAAGTGGTCATCACGACAAACTGTTGATGACAGCCAAATGCGCTTATAATAGCAATAATCTGTACAATAATTTGGTGACTTATCACCTGCGCTGGCTAACATGAAATTGGCTGCATAGCATATAAAGAGTGAAGTGGGTAAGCCCGGAAGTGTTGATGACAGTCACATGACTTAGGCTTATATCACATAAATGATGACAAAAATGTGATTGTTCAAAACTGCCCTCTTTTCTTTAAGCAAGTAAGAAACAAAAGACTTACGAGAGTATGAATGAAGTAGAACCAACTTTTTTTCTTTTCTTTTCTCTCATTATTTTTTTCGCGTTAATATTTTGTTAAAATAATTGTACACTGTAAAGAAAAAAAAAGAAAAAAAAAGAAAGAAAGAAAGAAAAAAGAAAAAAAAAGAAATCCTTTACTTTTACGGCAAAAACTGCTGGCAACATTGCTGCCAGCAATTTTTGCCGTAGATTTAAGGATTTTTTTTTACAGTGTAGAAATATTGTTGTTTTTCATTCTTTAATGGCATGAATTTCAGATACATAAAGATTTGTTTGTAAAAAAACTCTAATCGGGAATTGATGAAAAAAGGAAAACAAATCACTAATATACAGAATTATTTTATTTCTTCCAATAAAGAATCGCAGTATGCAAATAGAATTAGGAAATCAAAAATATCCTCTTTGGAAATTAAAAAAAGAACAACAGATGAAAAAATATTCGCATTGGTTACAATTAACTAACTTTATTTCTCTAAGCTAAATCTGCTAACACAGCTAAGCTAAGCTGTGTTCTCCTTAACGCAATCAATAAAAGTTTCACTTTTTAAAGAAAACTTGTTCAAATTCGAAAAATATCTAACTGAAGATTCGATTGTCATTAGTACAACACCTGCTC
The DNA here is from genome assembly GCA_964019185.1 of Maratus speculifer. Classification (NCBI taxonomy): domain Eukaryota; kingdom Metazoa; phylum Arthropoda; class Arachnida; order Araneae; family Salticidae; genus Maratus; species Maratus speculifer. The sequence continues at coordinate 155,420,273 of OZ025301.1, read as the reverse complement.
ACCATTGATTCTTTCTGAAGACAACTGATTTTTTGTACGTATTTAGAATGACAAAGATATGACTGCTGAAAAATCCCCCCTCCCCTGCCCCTCTTTTTATTCAGAGCAATGAGAAACAAGACTGGATTCTCTAAAGTTTTCAGTAGAACCATCTGTTGTTCAATCGTCAACAACATGCAAACACAATAATCGAAATATTTATTGTAATTCCGCATTGGTATTATTCTCTCCAATAATAATTTAAAAAAAGAAAAAAAAATGTTAATGTTTTACTTGGAAAGAAAACACAAAATTTAATGCATGCACATTTTTTAATTGCTTGTTTGCAATACTGGAAGTTTTGATTTTGTTTGCAAATGAATTGTTTGGCGTAAAGAACTCGTCAATGTAATCAACAGAATAAAAATGGGGGATTCAAATTACGTTCAGTAAATATACAGAAGACTGTCGAGGTTCGATTTTTTAAATGAATTCGAATAACATCGAATTACATTCGAATAACATAATTCGAATATATTTTTTCTCTAAGAATTAGTTTGGGAAGAATATTGAACTGAAAAAGCATCGTTAAGTAATATTTCTTTGAGAAGTTCCTTCCTTGATCCTAAATCATATATAATTATTCATACATTTCGCAAAATAATTCTTTTTAAAAGTTCGAAAAGATCATTAAAATACATTATTATTTACAAGTATATAATAGAAATAAGAGGAAAATATATGTGTCAGGATCTGATAGCACCTGTGCTAAGGAATGTAATGTCTACTCTTTCTCTATTTGAATATTTTTTATTATATGGTTGTGTACAGAATTTCCAAGGTGACATTCCTTCTTTGTGGAAAGGGGAATTGCCAGATAATCCTTTACAGGTGGGGTGTTAGAGAAAAGAGATAGCTGAGAGGCATGTCCACCTGTCAGTGAAGTATGCGGATGGTGAGCAGATTAGCAGCATGTCACTAAGCAAGAAAAGAATGGAATATGTGTCCAATGAGGAGGCTCCAAAGGGGTTTATGTGGGGGAAAGCAGTGATTTGGAGAGCGCAAGTTTGCCTCAGATCATTGATTCGGTACCTAGGTTTCGGACCTAGAGGTTGCTCTGTGTGGAAGAGCGTAAAGTGTGTGTTTTCTGGTGCGCAAAGGACACAGACGTCCTGGTGTTTAGTGTTCTGGGCTAAGAAGTGCAGGCCCAGTATACTTGTGTTGGGAGACTCAAGGTTGAGCTCCAAAAAAGTGAATTTAACGTGTATTGAGTGTGAGGTGGAAAGTGTAATTGGAATAGTACACAACCAATCTTTACGGTATCTAATTTAATGTTGAACCGGATCACCTATATCCGAGTCGTAGTTGTATATATTTGTAAATAGCGTATTTTGTGTGTACATGTATTCTTAATAAACTGATAATTCGGTTACTAGCGTAAGTCTTCATTTACACCAATCTCACAGTGGGTGACCGATATCACCGAGTAATATCGGTGGTGGCAGCTATATCTACCACGGACATTCTTCAAAGTTGGGTGGACTGAGAGGAACGTCCGACAAATTGTTGGCAGCGTCGGGATAGAATCGCCTGAAACCAGTGACCAGCGAGCCGTGTTGCAGTCTGTTAATGCCGGAGTATCCAGTGGAATTCTTGTCTGGTCGTGCCATATCGTCGAGCGTGTGCTAAAGTGTTGTGCCGGATCGTCGAGTGTGTGATAAAGTATCGTGCCATATCGTCTAGTGTGGACTAAAGTGTTGTGCGTATCTTTATTAGAAAAAACTAAACTGAACTATTGTGCCATATTGCCGCTACATCGTGGAGCTACCTGTGATTAGAAAAATAATCCAGCAAAGAAAGTATAAGGTAAGGTGTTTTGATCATATCTTTCTGCTGACATCTCGAACCAAAATTTGTTGTTGTATAATTAATAGCAATTTAAGTAAATTGTCTATATCATTTATGTGTTTTATCAATACTCCCTACCTATAAAGTGTTAATAACCATATTGGCTATTGTTTTAAGGAAAGGTCATAATAACTTGAGCTAGTATTGATTGTCTATAATTTTTTTTTACTAATTGTGGTAGTAGTAGTTGGAAGGAATAATTAAATTTACTTAAAGTTAAATTATTTTTTAAAGTAATATTTAAATGAAGCAACATTTTTTAAGTTTGAAGAGTGTATAATAACATTTGCTTAGGATTTTAATTGGCCAATAGTAGTGAGGAAAAAAAAGGCTCAAAAGAGAGCCATAGTGAAAAAAAAAGGCCCAAAAGAGAGCCATAGTGAGAAAAAAAAGGCCCAAAAGAGAGCCATAGTGAAAAAAAAGGCTCAAAAGAGAGCCATAGTGAGGAAAACTAAAAGTGAAGATTTTCAGTATATTTGTTTTAAGTGTAAGAACCAGTATTAAGTTCGGAAATATTTTAGTGAGGATAATTGTAGAAATTTATATATGCATGTTTTACAATTTTTCTTTATGTGGATTTTTTTTTATTGACATCAATACTCCTATTCAATTTCAACATATCAGTATTATTTTATAAATTGTATGTTGTTATCTAAGTGTATAAGTTGAAATCTGTGTTGCATAGTAAGCAAATCGAATTATTGTTTTACCTTTTTGTTTTATTGGAAGTAAATTGTGTGATATCAATGGTTGAGAAAAAATTAGAGTATTCAGTAAATTAATTAGAAATGAAATGTATTGATTATCTGAAGGGTATTATTTAGTATAATAAGTGGAGAAATATCTGTACTAAGTTAGAAAATTAGGAAATATTAATTGGGTAGGTTTAACTATTCTTGTAGGGTGGTAATAACAATCGGTGAAGGTATGGCTTTCTTATTGAAACTAAAAAAGGTTGATCTTCAGGTGATAGCTGAAGAATTGGGTGTTGAATTCGCGGAAGATGATACCAGAATTCAGCTTAAGAAAAAGATAATGGACAGTGATGAGTATGACGAGGGGGTTATTAAGGAATTATCTGACGCCATTGTTTCAGAACGATTAGAACAAGAAAAATTAGAACGCGAAAGGTTAGAAAAACAGGAAAGTTTAGAGCGTGAAGAAAAACAGGAAAAATTAGAGCGCGAAAATTTAGAAAAACAGGAAAAATTAGAGCGCGAAAAGTTAGAAAAACAGGAAAAATTAGAGCGCGAAAGGTTAGAAAAACAGGAAAAGTTAGAGCGCGAAGAAAAACACGAAAGGTTAGAAAGAGAAGAGAGGATAGAAAAATTAAGGATGGAACATGAATTAGAAATGGAGAGACTAAGGGTTCAAGGTTCGGTAAATAATTGTAATGTTTTTAGGGAATCTAATAATGAAAGCAATATAGAAAAATTGATCAAAAGCGTAAAAACTCTATCTATCAAAGTACCGGAGGGGACTGAGGGATGGAATCTATTTTTCAACAGTTTAGAAAGGGCATTCAAAACTAAAAATGTACCGGAAAACCAGCAGGCCGAAATTCTACTAAATATGTTAGGAGATAAGGCGGATAATTTGTTAATTTATACCACTACGGAACAAATGGAGAATTATGAGGAGTTAAAGGAGTTAGTTCTAAGGGAACATGAGCCGACACCGAAGGCATGTTTGGAAAATTTTAAGAAGGCTAGGAGAAACCAGAACGAAACTCATGTATTATTTGTATCGCGTTTAATAGCGACATGGGAAAATTATTGTAAGATTAGAGGTGCTGACTCTTGTGAAAAGGTCAACCAGTTAATAGTTACGGATAAATTAGTAAGTACGTTAGATGAGGATACCGCGTCATATATTGGGTTAACTCATCAAGGTAAATGGTTAGAAACTTTTAAAATTACTAAAGAATGTGACAATTATTTTGACGCTAAACATAAGTCTTACGCCGTTACGTATAAAAGTTTTAAAGGTAAAGATAGGCACGTAAACAATGAAAAAATGAGACCGAGGGATGATAACAAAGTTAGTAATAATTGGAGGCAAAACGGGAGTAATGAGACTAATTCTTTTTCGGATAGGAAAATAGATTTTAAGAAGCCTAGTGATGCTTCAGCTCCTAAATGCTTTAAATGTGGTTTGAGAGGTCATTACCAACGTTTTTGTAATAAAGTGGGTAATGAGGGAAATAATGGTAATAAAGGGCGAGATCCGAAAGCGGGTGTGCATAAGGTTGTGGTAAAAGAAAGCAAAGAGTTACCTAATGGAGCTATTGTGGCGAGAATATCGGCAAAGGCCGAACAGAGAACTAACGTTATTGGTGAGAAATTAAATAAACTCCAGAAAATTGAAGTTAGTGTAAATGGGCAAAAAGCAAAGGGATTGGTTGATTCTGGATGTGAAATTAGTGTTGTTCATAAAGATTTGATACCGGAAGAGAAATTGAAAGGAGCGGGTAGTATTTATTTACAAGGGTTATTCGGTGAAGCAGTTAAATCGCCGTTGGTTAAACTACCGTTAGCTATTCCGAGATTCGGACAAACTAATATAATTCATCAGGAAGTACTTTGCGCAGTGACTGATAATATTAATGAGCAAGTGATTTTACATCCCGAAGTGATTAATGAGTTGTCAGGTGTCAACCGCGAGGAGCCATTGCTAGAGAACCAAGAGTTAGAAAATTCGGAAATTATTATTGATAATTCGAGTGAAAAGGAAGATATGAGTAACGATAATTGTAATGTTTACGCAATAGAAGCAAAATCAGAAAATGTACGAACTCAGAATACGGAAAAAACGGAAGTGGAGAAAGGTAATAAAACTATTGTTAGCAATTCCGATATGTTTAAGGAATCCCGATTGGAATGTAAAGAATTAGAGAAAGCTTGGGAATTAGCTAAAATGGATAAGGGGGATTATTATATTGTAAATGGCTTATTATATCACAAAGAGAAATTGTTAGGCGAGACTATAGCGCAATTAGTAGTTCCCAAAGTAAGAAGGGAAGAAATTCTAAAATTAGCGCATAGTTCGGTATTTGGAGGGCATCATGCAGCCAAGAAAACTTTACAAAGAATCAGGTATTCATTTTATTGGGAGGGGATGGCGAAAGAAACTAAACAATTTTGTGAGTCATGTTTAGAGTGCCAATTGACTAGAGGGGTTAAAGTAAATGATAGAGCTCCTATTTCCCCAGTGTCGCGCCTGGAACTTCCATTTCAGGTGGTTAATGTTGATTTAATTGGGCCTATTGATCCTAAAAGTTCCCAAGGGCATCGGTATATACTAACCTTAATTGATCAGCATACCAGGTGGGCGGATGCGATCCCTTTAAAAAGTTTAACTGCTAAAACCGCGTGTGATGCGTTACTTCAAATATTTATGAGGACAGGAATTCCAAATATAATCGCCTGCGATAATGGAACCAATTTCACTGCCGATTTAACGAAAGAATTTGAGAAAAGGTTAGGTGCTAGTCCAAGATTTTCGACCCCACAGTATCCACAGTCTAACGGGCTCGTGGAACGATTTAATCAGACCCTTAAACGTATGTTACATCATACTATTAGAGAAGAAGGAAAAAAGTGGCATGAACAAATACCATTTGTATTATGGGCGTATAGGGAAGTCCCAAATTCTACGATGGGAATCGCACCTTTCCAGTTATTATATGGTAGAACGCCGGAGGGTCCTTTGTCGATTCTCAAGTCATCCTGGGCAGGAGAAAATAAGGGGGCGCAGTTAGATACTACGCCGATTCATGAATATTTGAATAAACTTAGGGGACGTTTCGAAAGAGCCGCAAATGAGGCAAAATTATCGTCTGAGGTACAACAAAATAGAATAGCTTACCATTATAATTTAAGGTCTAAGGAAAAAACGTTTGAAATAGGCGATAAGGTAATATTGTTAATCCCCGATTCGACTAATAAGTTATATTCTAGGTGGCAAGGGCCGGCAACTATAGTCGAAAAACGAAATCAGCATTCATTTATAGTTGAGTTAGCCGACGGGAGTAGGAAGCATGTGCACCAAAACAAAATACGAGAATTTATTGCTAAATGTAATATAGTTAATATTGTTTTTGAGGGTGATGAGGAATTTGGAGAAGTTAGGGAAATTCCTATTTTGAACCGGGATCAGGAAGTAGAACGAGATATAGAGAGGTTCGAAATAAAAGGGTTATCTAATAGTCAAGTCAAAGATATAAAGTCTATTTTGAGGGAAAATAAAGAGGTGTTTATGGGTCCTGTACGACCAGCTGATGTAGGGGAGCATCGTATTGATCTTAAACCGGGGGTAGAAAGGAAAAAGCCAAAGATATATAGTGTACCGGTAGCTTATAAAGAGGAAGTAGATAGGCAGATTCAGGAGTTATTAGAATTAAATCTAATCGAAGCGTCAAATGCTGGAATTAGTCATCCAATTGTTTGTGTGGCGAAAAAAGACGCAACTGTTAGGCTTTGTATAGACTATAGAGCATTAAATTCGGTAACTCAGGTGCCAACCTTTCCGATGAAAGATTCTCAGGAAATCATGTATACCGCAGGAGCGGCTAAGTATTTATCATCGATTGATTGAGAGGTTATTGGCAGATTAAAATGGCAGAGTTGTGTAAACATTTGACAGCTTTTACAACGCATAATGGAACTTATCAGCGGCGTACCATGCCTTTTGGATTATCAGGGGCGGCTGCTACGTTTCAGAAAGATATGAATGAGGTTCTTCAAGGTCATCGGAGGTATGCGGAAGCATATATTGATGATGTCATCATTTTCTCCGACACCTGGGAAGAACATTGTGAGCATGTCAGGGCTGTCATTGAAGAACTTAAAAGCAGAAATTTTACGATTAGGCTAGACAAATGTAAATTTGGAGAGAAATTAACTAAGTTTTTAGGTCATGTAATTGGGGGTGGAACGCATGCACCTGATGAGGAAAAAATAGGAGCAATAAGGGATCTAAAGAGACCAAAAACTAAAAAGGAAGTTAGATCTGTTTTGGGATTAATGGGATTTTACCGGTCTTATATTCCAAATTATGCCGAAATTGCTATACCTTTAACCGAATTGACTAAAGGGAAGGTTAAAAATACTGTACCATGGGATGAGAGGGCAGAAAAAGCATTTAATACTCTTAAGGATGAGTTATGTAAAGTGACGAGTTTGGCTACACCTATCGTAGGCCGGGAATATCAGCTCCACGCAGATGCTTCCGACCTGGCAGTAGGATGTTGTCTTACTCAAAAAGATGAAAAGGGTCAGTTTAAACCAATAGCTTTTGCCAGTCAGAAATTGTCAGGGGCTCAGCGTGCTTGGCCGAGTATAGAGAAAGAGGCTTGGAGTGTTCTCTTTGGGTTGCGAAAGTTTGAAAAATGGACCTATGGATCTCAAATTGAGATCATCACGGATCATAATCCATTAAAATTTCTCACTGAAACAACCCCAAGGTCCCCCAAACTCACTAGATGGGCTCTTGCCTTGCAACGCTGGAACCTGAGTATTTCTCATCGTCCAGGAGCTCAACATTTAAATGCTGACGCAATTTCCAGACTACATAGAAAGAGCTGGGAAGAACAACCAGTTGTTAGCCCATCAGCATCAACGACCCAGTAGTGGACAACCTTAAAGGGATGTCGTCACACAATTAATTTTTTTTGTGCATGTGTAAATATTTTTGAATTTTTGTGTTTATAATAGTGTATTAGTACGTGTATTGTTTTTGTAATATTAATATTGGTACAAGGTTCAGTAGAGATGTCAGTAGATAGTGTTCAGACACCTGGAAATACCTATGTAATAAGCATAATGAAGAAATCTGTAAAGAGACTATTGAACTCTTCTGCGATATTACTATATGTTTGGGGAAAATTAGCCCCTAAAAGGCATATTTTCCGCTAAGGTGGGGGGTGTCAGGATCTGATAGCACCTGTGCTAAGGAATGTAATGTCTACTCTTTCTCTATTTGAATATTTTTTATTGTATGGTTGTGTACAGAATTTCCAAGGTGACATTCCTTCTTTGTGGAAAGGGGAATTGCCAGATAATCCTTTACAGGTGGGGTGTTAGAGAAAAGAGATAGCTGAGAGGCATGTCCACCTGTCAGTGAAGTATGCGGATGGTGAGCAGATTAGCAGCATGTCACTAAGCAAGAAAAGAATGGAATATGTGTCCAATGAGGAGGCTCCAAAGGGGTTTATGTGGGGGAAAGCAGTGATTTGGAGAGCGCAAGTTTGCCTCAGATCATTGATTCGGTACCTAGGTTTCGGACCTAGAGGTTGCTCTGTGCGGAAGAGAGTAAAGTGTGTGTTTTCTGGTGCGCAAAGGACACAGACGTCCTGGTGTTTAGTGTTCTGGGCTAAGAAGTGCAGGCCCAGTATACTTGTGTTGGGAGACTCAAGGTTGAGCTCCAAAAAAGTGAATTTAACGTGTATTGAGTGTGAGGTGGAAAGTGTAATTGGAATAGTACACAACCAATCTTTACGGTATCTAATGTAATGTTGAACCGGATCACCTATATCCGAGTTGTAGTTGTATATATTTGTAAATAGCGTATTTTGTGTGTACATATATTCTTAATAAATTGATAATTCGGTTACTAGCGTAAGTCTTCATTTACACCAATCTCACAGTGGGTGACCGATATCACCTAGTAACATCGGTGGTGGCAGCTATATCTACCACGGACATTCTTCAAAGTTGGGTGGACTGAGGGGAACGTCCGACAATATGTTTGAGTAACATTTAAATCTACAGAGTTAAGTTACGCCATCTGAACGCAAACAGATTTAGGAAAACAATAATAATCTCATTGACAGTTTAAATTAGTCAGATGTGGGAATTCTAAAACTTTCTTCATCTCATACACGTTAATACTTCCAAAAAAAAATTAAACTTAGCAACGTCTCTGGTTAGGTAATTTACACCAAAATCTAATCTGCATTAATTTATTTCAAGTTCTAGCTAATCTTATATTATTCTTGAGATAGCTATTAGGATTATCAAGAAGAATGCCGCATAACAGCACCACTTGTTGAGCGATTTACTGCAAAAACTAAAGAATACTCATTTTTGTCAGGGACTAACTTAATCTTTAAATTTGATCAAAATTTGTGCACTAGTTCCTGAAATAGAGCTATTGCAATAATCATGAATAATGCCGCATAGCAGCACCGTATGTTGTGCAATTTATACCAAAATGTAATCAGAACCATATTATAACAAGGAACAAAGGAATCTGAAGTTTTATGAAAATCCGTCCATTAGTTCTTGAGACATAGCTATTGTAAAAACTGTGAAAGAGCAGCATAGCAGCGTCACTTGTAAGACGATATACAACAAAACTTCATCAAATCCAGTTTATATCAAGATTTAACTGAATCTAAATTTTTGTGAAATTTCGTACATTAGCTCTTAGAGTGCCCAGGGGCGCCAACTTTTGAAAAATATTGGGTGGGCTCAAGAAATTTTTGAACAGATACATAAATATTGGGTTAATAATAGAGATATCAAATTATTGGGTGGGCTCGCGCCCCATGGGCCCATATATGTTGGCACCACTGAGAATGACACAAAATTTATGTTAAAGTAATAATAGATGAAAACTACACTCATTGATAACAGGTAAATTTATATATTTAAAATTTACCGTCTGTGTTTTCATTTACACAATCAATAAACATTTCTCTTAGTAAAGGAAACTTGCTAAAGTTCGCAAAATTTCTGACTAAAGATTCGATTCTCATTAGTACAACACCTGCTCACCATTGATTCTTTTTGAAGACAACTGATTTTTTGTAACTTATTTAGAACGACAAAGATATGATTGTTCAAAAATTATCCTGTTTTGTTTAAGTAAAGAAGAAACAATACTCCCTTCCGAAAGTTAAACAAATGTAAAACCATCGTTTTTTTTTTTTTTTTTTTTTTTTCTTCTTTGTTTAGTATGTGTGTGTCAAGATCTTGTTAAAACTATTGTAGAAATGTTTATGATTCAGAAATTTAATGGCTTTCACATATTTAAATATTTGTTTTATTTTTAAAGAAAAATATATAATGAAACAAACGTACTTTTTGGTTGTTAACCTTATTGTTTTCTTTTTTGTTGTAAATTGGAGGTTTGATTATCTAAGAAAAGATAGAGTTTAGGCACGGGACAAAATTTCCAGTCCCGAGCTTTTATATTTTTAACGTTCAAGGCCTGACCCGGCCGTGCAACAAATTCATGAAATGAAGTGCGTCCCGATTTAAGAAAAATGTCCGAGTTTTCTTAGCATACAATTAAGATTTTTTAAAAACAACACTGCTTACATACATCTGAAAAAAAAAAAAAAAAAAAAAAGTCGCTACTTTTTAGGCAGAATTCAGAATAGAAACATAAATTATCCTTTAGATTCTTAAAGCATTACATTCGAAGAAAAGTTAATTAAAAAATTATTGTGGTTCTGAATTAAAAGTTGTTAAAAACATCATAACTTCTGGAACTGTATAATTCTAGATGTACTCTATTGCATTTGCAAAAAAATAGTTTGATTTTAAACTTTATGAACACGAATACTTGCTAGTTTCATGCATTTCTTAACAGAAAAAAATTAAAACCCATATCATAAAGTTGTCCTTTTGGATTTGAGAACACACTTAAGTGCAGAAAGGCAAAAAATATTGTTCTAAACTAAGAATTAAAATAAATAAATAAATAAAATAAATAAATAAAACAGAATAGTTGGCAGTTAAGTGAACAACATGTGAATTTGTTTTGTGTTTTCTGACTGTAGTTTGTATATCTATACGTAAATTTTTGTTATTTTTGCGAAAATATTTATATTACAATACTTGAATCGTTAAAAGAAATGTGATTAGTAAGAAATAATTTCAAATGAAAATCTAATTTCAAATTTTTAATTGCGTAAGAGGCGCAAATGTCAACTTAGTGAAAAAGTTTCCATGCCGGGACTTGCACACGGACCATCAGTATACGCGCACTGACGTTCTACCGACTAAACCACGTAGAACGATACCCAGCATACAACTTCTCACTATTACATGCTTGCAAGGCTGCAAATGCAGCATAAGATGGAATATTTTCCGTAAGCCACCGACATGGAGCAAACGCGAAACTTAAATAAATCCAGCATCGACTGAATGTATTAATATTTAGAAATTTTTCCAGAGAGAAAATTCGCCTCTCTCAGAAATCTAGGCGAATTTTCTATCTGGGAAAAAAAAATCCATCTTGTGCTGCAAAAAAATCCATCTTGTGCTGCAAAAAAATCCATCTTGTGCCAACATGTAATTCTGAGAATTTTCAGGCTGGGTATCGTTCCATGTGGTTTAGTCGGTAGAACGTCAAAGCTCTATACTGATGATGCGGGTTCGAGTCCCGGCATATTTATTTAACATTAGAAATTCATTTATCATTCAAGAGACATTTACCATTCAAGCAATTTCAGTAAAATAAGTCTATTGTTAATACATAAATAAAAAAACTACAACGCTATAACGCACACATTTCATAAAACACTAACCTTCTAAAGAATTTCAAACGCCGTTTCAAGAATGCCTTAATCCCTTTCCTCCGTAATTTTTTTTTTTTTTTTTTTTTTTTTTTTTTTTTTTTTTTACACGGAGGAAGCGGATCAAGGTATCATTGAAACAACGTATGAAATTCTTTGGGGGGTTCGTGTTTTATGAAATTTGTGCGTTATAATGTTGCAGTTTTTTAACTTATGTATTGAAATTCGCACAAAGTGTTACAATTTTAATTATATGTCTATTGTTAATTAGAATGTTTATATGTAATTCTCAAAAATAGCATTTGATGGTTGAAATATTAATAGATATTTTCAGCAAATTTCGCATGACACAAAGAAGAAAAATCAGAACTTCCTTATTGAGGATCGTTGGCGGTAATTCTGTATTAATGATGTTTTATTTTACCACAACCAAATGGGAGAGAATCATTTTATATCTTAATTCGAGAATTATTAAATCGAAAATAACCTTAAACAATTATAATCACTAGTTCCATGCGTTTTCTTTATACTTCTTCAGAGCACGATGATATCCGCCTACTTTTATAGTTATTAAAACATCAGACGTCATTTTCGAATCTTCATACAATTTTGGAATGAGTGTTCATAATGTGTTACTCGAATTTGCCCTTCAAAATATTATCATAGCCACTTTATAGTACTCAACATTTTACCAATATTTGATTCAACATTTTATCAGTAAATGTTCAAAATACAAAAAAAATTATGATAGATGCAACATAAAACAAAATTATGGTTTATGTTACTATTAAATAATAAATAAAATTTTGAAAGGTAATCGTATTGTATATTTGTATCCATGTTATGGTTCAATATTTTATCATTTCATTCTTCAAGATTATACGCATTTTCGGTTACCCGATTTACTCTTACAGGGTTTAATATATTGATTTTGTTGGTTCAACCTTATCCTTTCGGGTCTGGTGCACTATTAATAGTATACATGTCTTTTAATGGAGTATTACTTTATTAAAAAAAAAAAAAAAATACTTTTGCTACTACTTACATACAATAATGTCAGTATATGTCTGTGCAATTACTATATGACTTCATTTATGTTTAAGCATTTAGTAATAACAATATTTATTATTATTTGCTAACTTCTCTTTGCGCAGTTTGCAATTCTTTTATTTTAAAGATATATTTCACTCTTTAGATTTAAAATAAAAGTTACGTTTCTGAAAGAATCGTGTGTAATAAAGCTCAAAAAGTATTAGACAGTTGTAACATAAGTTAAAACGTATTGTAATACAATATTTTCTAAACATCTCAAAAAATTATTCCTTAGCCTATATTCATATGAAACTAACAGAATACTATACACATAACAAAAACATTCGTTATCTTTCAGACACTGAAATATTCGTTAAACACTAATTAATCTAATTGGATAGCTAGGATGAAGATTATTAGCGTAAAAGTAATTTTTTCTAAAAATTGGAAAAAAAAAAACCCGGACCCGAAAGGGCTAAAACAAAATTGTAATTCATGTAAAGTACCGAATAATAACAACTTTCAAAAAGATAACTATAGATACTTTATTATTCCACATTTCATCAGCTTAGTTTTCAACATTTTATAGCAGTAAAGATTTCAACATACTAAAGTTTATGGGCCACCTAAAATAAATTATGGTTCACATAAAGTACCAATAAATTGCAAAATTTCAAATAATAATCGTAGTCACTTTATGGATCAATATTTTACAATTTTATTCTTCAACATTTTACCCATTTTTGGTTCAACAATTTACCAGTAAAGCTTTTAACATACAGAAACAAACATACAGAAACTGATGGTTCAGTCTAAAACAAAATTGCAGTACATATAAAGTACTAAATAATGCCAAACTTTCAATGGATAAATGTAGCCCTTTTACCTTTCCATACTTCACCAGTTCAGTTTTCAACATTTTAGCAGTTATTAGTTTAACATTTACTCGCAAATACTTTACCAATATTTGTTTTAGCATTTTACCAGTAATAAGTCCACTATACAAAAGTTTATGTTTTAACCTAAAGCAAAATTGTGGCTCCTATAAAGTAACAAATAATAGCAAAATTAAAAAAAATAATACTAGATACTCTAAGGTTAAGTTTTTATAGCATCTAATTTAACCTTTTATTATTGCTAGATATTTTACAATCATCTAACGTCTAAAATATAACATTTTAAACCTATCATTGTAATATTATTCGTAATTGAAACTCCACGAATATAAGTAAAAAGAAAAAAATAATACACGCAAAAAAAGAAAAAAGAAATTACTAAACATCAGGTCGCGACACAATAAAAAGTAAGTTTTTTAAAAAATCTACTTTATTTTTACTACGAAAATAATTAGTTATTTCAAGAACATTCCTTTTTACTTCCTTTTTTTTTCTTATAAACATTTGTTAATAAGTTATATTTTACATATTTGTCAAGTCAGATGAAAAAATAGCCCAAGTGTTAGGAAAAAATAATCAAGAAAAATTGTTTACGGCTAATTGTTTGGAAAAATATTATTTTTTTGTTTCATTATAAAAAAAAAAAAAAAAAAAAAAAAAAGCATTTTGTTATCAATGTATTTTATTGACCCGCATCCTCTGTTTATGTTCATTGACTACTTTTATGATTTTATGCAAGAGCAAGTAGCAAGATTTTTTTTTCTTTAGTTGTTTAAGGTTAATTTATGATGATTTTATGCATGTAAGTGAAAAGTTGTAGATAAATAGCGTGTGAAAATTTTAGATGGTGCACTTCGTCAAGTAATGTATTTTATATAAAATGAAATGTCTAGGCCGTATGATTGTTTATAAGATTTTTAAAATGTATTCTGAATTATAATAATAGCCAGTACTCTGAAGCATTTTTATATATATAAGAACTGTTTTTAGTTTAAACTTAACGGATATATTTTACTTCAAAATATAATGTTCATTATCTTTAATTGTTCGTAATAAATTAGATTAAACATTTTTTTTGATGTGAAGAAAATACTATATGTTGTCAAAAGCCTTTGGGCACTTCCAATTTTAGACAAATTTATGAATTTCTAGTAAAGAATTAAACAAGCTTTGACTTCGGCCATCCAGAGAACGTGTTTGAACTCACACTTTTCTGTAAAAATGCTATAATGTAACTGGCCGTCGTTGCTGCTTAGTTCGTATAGTGAAACATATACCCGGTCCATTTATATATTTTCTTCAAGAAAATAAGTTATATGTCAGTTTGACAAGAATAAAAAAGGCTCTTAAAAATATATTCTTGACTAAATCCTTTATTTTTGCAGAGCAGGAGGAACTGAAAGCTAATATAGTATATCAATGCATCAAGATATACAAAACGATATAAAGCAATATATAGAATACTTCTTCAATTTACAAACTGCGAGTGCATGTGCTAACATGACAATTACCAGTAAGCAATCTGAATAATTTCTACATTAAACAATCATCAAGAAAGAATGCATTCACATAAAATAGATTACATAATCAATCTGTACAGGTCAAAAAGAACCGGCAAAAATTTAAAAAGAGTGCTGTCAAGAATAAATCAGTCATCGCCTTTCGCGGCAAACGCACAACATAGTAGCAAACCTATGGGGCAGCCCAGAACAATATCTGCAAAACTGAGTAACAATGGTAAAACTTTAAGTTCTTTATAAAAGAAAATAAGATGATACAGAATAAGTATAACGGTTATTTAAAACAGAAAAATAAGCCTTAAATTATTTAATATTTAATCAACTGAAAAGAAAGAAAAATCTAGAAAGGAAATAATATTTTAAAACTAATTTATTTTTTATTTATTTGCAATTCGGAAACCAGTACTTAGTAATAAAAGAACCAATAAAAAAATTTTTCTTTTGAAATTATGTTTTAAAAGAGTGAAAAAATTAACTTTAATATTAATACTAAAATATAAATAAAATATATGTTACATTAATTTAACTTTAATATTAATAGTAAAATATGAATAAAATATATGTTACATTAATTAGCTCTAATATTAATAGTGAAATATAAATAAAATATATGTTACATCACATATTATTACTCGAAGGATCACAAAAAAAAAATTATTTTTGGTGAAGAAGAAAATATATCTAACTATATATATAAAATCATAATGAAACGAATTTGTGAAACGATTTTACGAAACAACTGATTAAATGACTGATTTTTGTTTTACAGCAATTTTTCCTTAATAATGTAATATTATGATGTGAAACTAACACCAAAAATCCGTATTGATATGCAGATCTCAAAACTGTTAATAGAATTTTAAATTTTGAATTAGTTTTCGAAATATTATTATTATTTCTTGAAATTTAGCGACAACGTTGGCAACTTGATTACTCCATTTTTGTGGGAAAAGGTATTAAATTATTAGATTTCTTTTTTTCCCCGTCAATTTCAAAGTGAAATTTTTATTTTATTCTAATTAATAGTAATTAACCCGTTAACTGGTTTGCCAGAACGCCGTTCGGGCAAGACGAATTTGCTTATTTCATCATTTAAAGCTTTTTGACACCACTATTATTTTTAAGAAAATATTCATATTACTGAAAGACGGAAATGTTTAGAGTAAATTTTACGAATATTTTACTTAAATAATAGTGGTGTGAGTCCGCTATTTTCAATTTATTGAACGGAAAAGAATTAAACTGTAAAAAGGTTAATATATAATAATAAATAGTGTTATATAAATCTAATAATAGTATATTGTGATTGAAATATTTTTATCAAGAAAATTTTAAAAATTAAAAACTTATTTTTACAATTTCGAACAAGGACAACTAATCCGATCGAACATCTAATTCGGATTTGTGTATTTATTATTTACCCACCATACAGTATAGGGTAAATCTTGCAATTGTTTTGAAAATCGAAATTTTTTTTAAAGATTTATAAGTTTTAAACACTAGAGATTCCGAAAAACATTAAAAAAAAAAAAAAAAAAAAAAAAAAAAAAAAAGAAAGAAAGAAAAAAAAATCTGTCTGACTGTGTATCTGTAAACGCTCTTTTTCCCGAACAAATTGAGATAGAGACTTGAAATTTCGTTTTTTCTTAGTATGTAATAATGAAAAGAAGCCTATTTAATATAGGAAACCTCAATTTTTCGGAACTATTTTTTTCTTCGTACTCTAGAAATATTAGTCTGAACAAAAGGTACAAAAAAATTTCCATTTTTTTTATATTAAGGAGTGGATGTAAAAGACAATAAAATAATACAAATTTTTCATTAAAAACAAAATAAATTGGATAATTTGTTGCCGAGATAATTGTAACCCTATTTTTCACACTCTCCGATTTTTCATGACCCTGTATTTCATTCAAATTTCAATTTGCATATATATATATAATTAGGTATGAGACGCTTAATCCGACTCAGCACACTGATAGTTACTAAGACTATTATTTTTGGTGTTATAAAGATTTTTTTTTTAACGTAATTTTTTACTTGAGTAGTTTGGCATTTTTTGTAATTTCTCGAAGTTGGTTAATCAGCAGTTCATCGATAGAATACCATTATGTATTAAAAATATTTAAATATATGTTTAAGTTTTATTTTGAAATTGCGATGCATTTTATAAATAGTTTTCACATGTTTTATTTTAATATTTTATAATATGCATACCCATGATGGGTAAGCATTACGGTGGCCCCCATCGTGTACTTTTATTATTCTAATACATAATATGGAAAAATCACTTCTAGTCTGTCTTTTTATTTTCCCATCATAGGCAGTATATATACTTCTTGCAATCGTTTTGAAAATAAAATAAAATAAAATAAAATGAAAAATCACGAATTTACACGTTTCAGATACTGGCGATTCCGAAACATATATTTTTCGAAAAAAAAAAAAATGCCATCTGTTTTTCTGTAAACGCTCTATCACACGAACAAATTGAGATAGAGACTTGAAATTTTGTATGTACTTAATATGTAAGAATGGAACGAAGCCTGTTTAATATCAGTAAACTCGATTATCTGGAACTATTCTTTTCGGACTCTCGAAAAATTCGTTCTGATAAAAGGTATATAAAAATTTTCGATTTTTTTAAATTTTATTTTAAGGAGGGGACTTAAAAGACAATAAAATAACAGAAATTTTGCATAAGGAAAGAAGTCGATTGGATTATTAGTTGCCGAGATATCTGTAATCATGTTTTCCACATTCCTCAATTTTTCGTGACCCTGTATTTCATTCAAATTTCAATTCAAATGTATATTTTAATTGGAAACGAGACACTTAATCCAATGCAGTAAATTGATAGTTAATAGGATTATCATTTTAGGATTTACAAGGTTATTTCTTTTACGCAATTCAGTACTACTTGAGTAGTTAGGCGTTTTATATAATTTGTCAAAATTGGTTCCTCAGCAATTCAGTAATAAAGCATCATTAATCTATATTAAAAATGTTTAAATACAGATTTAAATTTTATTTTGTAATTGCAATACATTTTGTAAATAGTTAACACGTGTTTTATTTTCATATTTTATATTATGCATATCCATGATAGGTAAGTATACGGTAGCTCCCGAACACTAGTTTGAATATTTAATTGTTTAAACGCCAATGTTTCCAAATGGGAACTTTGCATTATTTGTAATAGAGAACATATATTTTCCAACATAGTAACAATGTCCTTATTTTCCTATAAAATATAAGGTTGATTTCAACTTTTGGAAAAAAAAAAATATATTAATGTTTAAGCATTTATCATAGGTATAAGGAAATTGTAAATTCATTAATGTGCATAAAAATATATTATTTGCTTTTATCGTTTTCTCTATATTACTTGCATTTGACCACTAGGAATATAAATGTTTTTCGAATTCGAGAAAATATTCAAGAACAATATACAATAGCATATAGCGTCAATCCGAGGGGTTCGACAAACTAGTTTTTGGTGTACCAGATTTATAAATCAAGTTGATTTACCTGATTTACTCATGATTTACTGATTTATTCGTGATTTACTGATTTACCTCTGATTTACTGATTTACTTGCGATTTACTCTTGATTTACTGATTTACCTGATTTACTCCTGATTTACTGATTTACTCGTGATTTACTGATTTACCTCTGATTTACTGATTTACTTGCGATTTACTCGAGATTTACTGATTTACTCGTGATTTACTGATTTTCCTCTGATTTACCGATTTACTTGCGATTTACTCTCATTATAGAGGTTAGCATTGCTCTGATTGGCTCTTCAGATCATGTGACGCGATGACGTTTGTATATCTCGTAGTGCCAGATGATAAAAATATAATATTGAAAGATAAATTAGTGCATATTCTTTTTGCCCCCCAGGGGGGGGGGGCACATTTTTAATTTCTTTACAACACCAGTTGTGTGACACATCATTTGAAAGGTCTGCAACTGCTTATTCATATTATGGATGTCTTGTGTGTCACCCGCCACTCTGCCCCCCCCAGGGGTTGCACATTTTTAATTACTTTACAACACCAGTCGTGTGACACATCATTTGAAAGGTCTGCAACTGCTTATTCATATTATGGATGTCTTGTGTGTCACCCGCCACTCTGCCCCCCCAGGGGGTGCACATTTTTAATTACTTTACAACACCAGTCGTGTGACACATCATTTGAAAGGTCTGCAACTGTTTATTCATATTATGGATGTCTTGTGTGTCATCCCCACACTCTACTCCCACCAAGGGGGGCACATTTTTAATATCTTTACAACACCAGTTGTGTGACACATCATTTGTAAGGTCTGCAACTGCTTATTCATACTATGGATGCCTTGTGTGTCAACCCCCCCAGTCTGCTCCCCCAGGGGGGGGGCACATTTTTAAAATCTTTACAACACCAGTCGTGTAACGCATCATTTGAAAGGTCTACAACTGCTTATTCATACCATGGGGTATTGGCGAGCGCAGCAAGCAGGGGTAGCCTACAACTTGGAATCGCTAAGCGATTACGCGGGGGGGGGGCGGAGCCCCCCTAGTATACTAAAAATAGAATAGGATCCAGAATGAAAAATTCGAGAGTATGGCTAGTGGAAAATTATGTCTCATATTAGCTTCATATGAGCAAATAAATATGCGAGAAACGAATTATTTATTTGCATATTTTTTACTAATACTACAATTCAGTATTTATGCAAAACTGTGAAAAGGCTTCAAAACTAAATTCGATTTTTGGACAGAACTTTCATTTGGATTTTCGGAACAGAATTTCATTTAGTGACTTTGGAATATTTTTCTGTGGGGGCTCATTTTTTTGGGGGGGAGGGCTAAGCTCCCTCGTGATGACATTTCTGTTGTTGTTAAATCCTAAAAATTATCATAAAATGCTAATTTAACAACATTTCAAAATCATTTTTGGCATTTATCAGAAAAAAAAAAAAAAAAAACATTCTAATTTCTTCATATCTAAATAAAATCTATGTAAATTTACATATTTTTAGAAATAGTAATGTAATTTTTTTTTGTATTTATAAATAAAAGTGAATTAGTGAAAGTATCACAAAAAATCGTCACTTCTAATTTAAGGATAACTTTCAATATAATAATTGATTATGATGTGAGTTGACCCCCCCCCCTTTACCAAAGAAAACGTGCCATGATACCTCCCTTTCTAAATTGAAGACGATTGAGGACTGAATCCTCCTTTGTATATGATAAACGATGCTTTACAAATAAATGTTTTTTTTTTAATTTGTTGTTGAACCTTCTTTCCCGAATACTTCGCTTGGCATACATATAAATTAGTTTGCTTTATAATTTGATGCTTCAGGAAACTATGTCCACAGTTTCTTCTTTTTCTTTCCATAATAAAAGAAATAAATGAATCAACTAGCCCAACATGGCTCGTACGGATATCGTTATTTTCAAGGTGAAACATCAGTATTTTTTTGTTAAAAAAATAAATCTAGTTCGAATGCGCGAAACTTCGTCTTATTTAAGCATTGATTTTCTATAAGAATATACTGGTACAAAAAATGTCCTGGTCGTGAAATTCCAAGACCCATACTTACCCTACCATAGGAAAAATCCAAACTATTTGAGATTTGAGAATATCTGATACAAACAGAGTGATATACATACACTGATACAGAAACAACTGACGCTGAAATGTTTGAGTTCAAACCAGGCCCTGATTACAGGGCTGTAGCTAGAAGTGAACAATAAGGAGGGAGGGGGCTCAAGAGAATGTAGGAGGGTTCAAGAAAATGTAGGGGGGGTCAAGAGAATGTAGGGGGGGGCTCATAATTTGTTTTCTCTCTCTGATACAGAAAGATAAATTACTGTTGTAATAACTTCATTTTATGCTAAGAAAACTACATGATGATGAAAATTTTGGGTCTATAACTGGTGAAAAATTAAACATCATGTTAGCTTCATATGTACAAATAGGATGAGGGACCGTTGAAACACTTATTTTAGATACAATTTAGTAACTCTGTAAAACTGCGAAAGGGTCTCAAAACTAAATTAGATTTTTTAACATAATTTCATTTGGATTTTCGGAACAGAAATTCATTTAATGACTTTGGAATCTTTTTCAGGGGGGGGGGGGGATGAGCTACCCATACTACTTAATACTGATTTATTTGTTTTATAATTAAAAGTTTGATTCTTGATTGATTTATTACTAAATTAAGGTTTATTTCTTTCATAAATTGACAGCTTAGTTGAATTTAAAATCATTAAAAGATATTTATTGGTCTTATAATTACTTTATGTCAATTTAATGTTTTATTTATTGATTAGTTGTCAACTTAAGTAGTTTTTAAATCGTTAACAGAAATTTTTTGGTTTTTAATTATTTTATGTCAAGTTAATGAAAATTTTTAAATTTATGACCATATCTATTTTGATGCTTTTTCTTATTATATTTTCAAACTATTTGGATGTGCCAATCCCAAAACTTTCTTCTATCTCATACGTACATTTTAATATATATAAAAAAAGTTACTCATTTTAATGCTTTAATAATTTTAATTCAATACCATACCAACTTTGATTTTCATCTTAAATTTCTGCTTCAATCAATTAATCGGAGTAAAAACGAATTTCCGTATCTGCA
This sequence comes from Maratus speculifer, assembly GCA_964019185.1. Classification (NCBI taxonomy): domain Eukaryota; kingdom Metazoa; phylum Arthropoda; class Arachnida; order Araneae; family Salticidae; genus Maratus; species Maratus speculifer. The sequence continues at coordinate 155,398,758 of OZ025301.1, read as the reverse complement.
CGAACCGATGGACAATAGAATGATAGGAAGATTTTTTTTTTCAAATTCAGGGAGGACCTACTTGCCTTACCAAAAAATAATCATACACAAAAAATTTAGTTCCGTTCTAGAACTAACTTCATACACTTTTATGCGCTGCAATATTGAAAATGGCATAAAATTCGCTATTGCAGCGCCTCCTTCCGGCGGATTTTTTTTTAGATTCAGGGCGATCTAACTACCCATAGTCAAACACATACACAAAATATTTTGTTCAATTCAATGCATAACTTCATATACTTTTGGTCGGTACATTATTGAAAATGGCACAAAAATCGCGATTGCAGCGCCCCCTTCAGGCAGATTATTTTCAAATTCAGGGGGAACCAACTAGCCACAGTCATACACTTACACAAAAAATTTGGTTGAATTCGATGCATAACTTCATATACTTTTGATCGGTACAATATTGAAAATGGCACAAAAATCGCGATTGCAGCGCCCCCTTCCGGCGGAATATTTCAAAACTGAAGAAGTCCTGCTTGCCACAGCCAAAAACATTTACAAAAACTTTTGGTTTAATTCTATGCATAACTTCATACACTTTTTGATGGTAGAATGGCGACATTAGAAGTCTGCACGGGCCGAAATTTCCAGGCCCGAGCCCGGCCCGGCCCGAACGAAAAAAATATTGGCCCGACCCGACTCGGCCCGGTCCAGAGAAAAGTTTAAAATTTGGCCCGAACCCGGCCCGACTCGAGTGAATTTCTACAGAACATTGATCTTTACTCTTACGGAAGAGTTCTGACCAAAAAAACTTATATTTGTCTCTTTTTTTTTTCCATATTTGTAATCTCCATTTATGCAGAAATGCCGTAGGCTGCGATATTTACGTTTTTAATGAACCTTTGTTTGTTGTATGTAAATGTTTCAGTTATCATTAATATTATTAATCATATTCCATGTAGTGGAAACAAAAAAAATCTAAAAAATGGTATATGGTAAAAATAAAATTTCCTAATACGGAATCTCTTTAGAAGAATAAAAAAAATAAAAAATACGTTCCCTTCTTAACAGATGTAAATACCTAATATATTTTTATTTCGCGTATTGTTGTATTCATTTTGCATGGATGAACAGTTTAAAAAAAAACTTGCAGTTTTCAGTTTAAAAGAAAATTCTGTCATAATCATGTTTTTCTTATGTGTTTAATTCTATTTTAAAACGCCTAGTAATCTACGATACTTTAAAAGGAATAAATTCTAATGTTTAGTTGTAGAATAATGACGGCTTAAAAGTGTATGCGTGTTTTGCAAAAATTTTTGGACAAAGCCAAATTTTACTTATTTATGAAGAGTCGAGAAAAGGATTTTCATATAGGAAGATTCAATAGGAACTGATTATTTTGGTACGTAAAACTAGGAAGAATGAAATCAGTCTCGGCTTCGTACAGAAAAAAAAGTTAGGCCCGGCCCGAGTCTTCAGAAGTAAGGCCCGGACCGTACAGACCTCTAGGCGACATACACACAGACAGACAGACACACAGACACACGGACAGACAGACAATTTGTAAAAACATGTTTTTTGGAATCTCTGACCCCTAAAACGTGTAAATCCGTCGAAAACCGGAATTAAAAAAAAATTTCGATTACAATACTTTTTTCTATTGAAGATAGAAGAAAGTAAAAAGAGGTTCAGTCTTGACTCTTCAATCAGGCAGAGCACATGCAAAATTTTGACTGTTAATATCGTAATTTCATGACTGTATACCAAGGAATATGTTTTGTTGGCTCTGCATATCAGAAAAAAGTGTTACGCTGAATACTTATGTTAATTTCACGTTACATTATATTTAATAAGCTATTTTATCATATAATGCTCTCCCAACAATTAAAGACTGTGATTATTTGAACACATTTGTGACTGATACACCCACATACTTTAAAAAGATCTGAGTGTAAAAATTATTTTCACTGCGTAAAATTACATTGGCTTACACACTACTAATAAAAAAACTGATGCCCATTTAAACTGATGGCATTGAGCTCACAGGCTATGCAGACTAATTGTATATTACAGCCTTACATAATAATGCCCTTCGAAAATAATGAGAAAGGAAGTACCCCTCCCCCAATTTTCTTTCTTTATATTTATCATTGAAGGCCCAAAACTAATCAGGGATACGCCTTATCATATAATAAGCCTGTATCCGAAATTCGAAGCAAGTCGAATAATTCTGCATAAAAACCCATTTATGTAATTATTAAACGTTTTCCCTCGTTCCCTATTTTATAATTAATCATTAAACCTAAAAAACTGTTCAGAAATTCAACTTATCAGAAAGAACCTACATCCAAAATTTAAAGCAAATCGGATAACTCTGTATAAAAGTCTATTTAGCTAACTTAAGGGGGAAGTAATCGCCCGTACTCTTCTTTATAATTAACAAAAGAATACCACAACAAATGAGCGAATCTTGTTACTACTATGAACCTGTATACAAAAATTGAAACAAATCGGTTAATTCTGTAAGAAAAACCATTTCCATAAATTATGAAGGGTAGTTTCAGCTATCCTCCCTTTATACTTATCCAGTGAATTCCAAAAACAAATCAGGAAAGCGCCATTTCAGCATAAACCTTTATACAAAATTTGAAGCAAATAGATAAATTTTGCGTGAAAAACCTAAATTAAGACCGGGGATTACACCCCCCCATTCCCCCCTCTTTAAACTTATCCAATGAACACCCAATACTAATCATGAAGGCACCATTAGAATGATCCTACATCTGAGATTTGAACGAAATCTACTAATTCTGCAGGAAAAACCCATTTATATAAATTAAGGGGGAGGGGGCAATAGCTCCGGTTCTCCTTCTTATACTTATCGAATCACCTCTCAAAAATTATCAGGGAAGAGTCTTATCCTAATAAGCCTAAATCCAAAATTTCATGTAAATCGGATATTTTTATCTTGAGTTATCGCGCTACGTACGTAAGAACGCACGTACATACATACAGAACGGGCGGGCACATAAGCTCTCAGGCTTTGATAGCCAGTGAGCTAAAAAATTACACTGTTAAGCGTAATTCAGAAAATCATCTTGTAATTTTCATCACTACAAAAAGAAAAAAAAAACTAGAAAAAACACAATACATTTTCAGAAATCAAAAGCAAACCAACAAACGAAAATTAAAAGGAATTTGTTAAAGGGAAGAAAATTCGAAAACGTAAATGAGCGAGTAAATGAGTTAAACAGTCGCGATGCCATAATTGAAAATCGAGCTTAGGATCAAGCCAAGACCATCTATGATGCCAAGTTTTCGCCAACGTCGTTATAATATCCAGTAGCTTGAACTTTATTTTCTCCCCGTTCTTGTATAACTAGGGGGGCTCCGCCCCCTTGCTCGCTACGCTGACCAACCCACCACGTAATCGCTCCGCGATTCCAAGTTGTAGCCTACCCCTGCTTGCTGCGCTCGCCAATACCCCATGGTATGAATAAGCAGTTGCAGATCTTTCAAATGATGTGTCACACGACTGGTGTTGTAAAGAAATTAAAAATGTGCCCCTCCCTGGGGGGCAGAGTGGGGGGGGTAGACACACAAGACATCCATAATATGAATAAGCAGTTGCAGACCTTTCAAATGATGTGTCACACGGCTGGTGTTGTAAAGAAATTAAAAATGTGCCCCCCCTGGGGGGCAGAGTGGGGATGTGACACACAAGACATCCATAATATGAATAAGCAGATTCAGACCTCTCAAATAATGTGTCACACGACTGGTGTTGTAAAGAAATTAAAAATGTGCCCCCCTTGGGAGGGGAAGAGGGGAGGGTGACACACAAGACATCCATAATATGAATAAGCAGTTGCAGATCTTTCAAATGATGTGTCACACAAAGTCCGTCTTATAAAATAATTAAAAATGTGCCCCCCCCCCTGGGAGCAGAGCGGAGGGGTTGACACACAAGACATCCATAATATGAATAAACAGTTGCAGACCTTTCAAATGATGTGTCACACGACTGGTGTTGTAAAGAAATTAAAAATGTGCCCCCCTGGGGGGGGGAGTGGCGGGTGACACACAAGACATTTATAATATGAATAAGCAGTTGCACACCTTTCAAATGATGTGTCACACGACTGGTGTTGTAAAGAAATTAAAAATGCGCCCCCCCTGGGGGCAGAGCGGTGGGGGTGACACACAAGACATTTATAATATGAATAAACAGTTGCAGACCTTTCAAATGATGTGTCACACGACTGGTGTTGTAAAGAAATAAAAAATGCGCCCCCCCTGGGGGCAGAGGGGAGGGGGTGATACACAAGACATCCATAATATGAATAAACAGTTGCAGACCTTTCAAATGATGTGTCACACGACTGGTGTTGTAAAGAAATTAAAAATGTGACCCCCTGGGGGGGGCAGAGCGGAGGGGGACACACAAGACATCCATAATAGGAAAAGTCAGTTTCAGACCTTTCTAAAGATATGCAACACGAGTGCTGTGGATAAAAATTTAAAAAGTTCCCTTTTTTTTGGGGGGGGGGGGCAAAGTGGGATGCGGCGCCTCAAACAAGCATAATTGGAATGAGCTGTTACAGTTCTTTTAAATAATGTCAAATTTTAATTAAATTTATGGATTTATTAATTGATTTTTGAAATGTAGTTATTTATACAACATTTAATGATTTCGCAAATTTTCTGAGATTTATTGATTTTACACTGATTTACAGATTTATCACAGGATTTACAATTTAAATCTTGATTTACAGATTTTAATTTGATTTATTACAAGCTTTATTGATTTGTAATAGGATTTATTGATTTTACCTGATTTACAATTTCCATCTCGATTTACTGATTTAACTTGATTTACAATAGGATTTACTGATTTACTATAGGATTTTCTGATTTACTAGGAGATTTACTGATTTACTAGAGGATTTATTGATTTACATTGATTTACTGATTTACTACAGGATTTACTTTTTAAATCTTGATTTACTGATTTACTATAGGATTTACTGATTTACTATAGGATTTGCTGATTTACTAGAGGATTTATTGATTTACATTGATTTACTGATTTACTACCGGATTTATTTTTTAAATCTTGATTTACTGATTTACTATAGGATTTACTGATTTACTATAGGATTTACTGATTTACTAGAGGATTTATTGATTTACATTGATTTACTGATTTACTACAGGATTTACTCTTTAAATCTTGATTTACTGATTTTGACTTGATTTACATGGCAGTAAATCCGTTGTGTACCAGATTTACAGCGTTGTCGGACCCCTCGCGTCAATCAATAATCATGTTCCAAAATGCGAATTTTGAAATGGAAACATCTTAAAAAAAAAAAAAAACTGCAACAATATTTGTTTTTGTTATTTTCTAAACTTGTATGCATAAATTAAAATATTTGAATCTGTAATATAGGAAAAACAAAATAATTATTACATTGCGATATTAATTCGGTGTGTAAAGGGTTAACACTATTCCAATCTCTCTCTCTCTCTCTTTCTCTCTCTCTTTTTTTTTTTTTTTTCAATTCTGTTGATTACAAATGTTTTCACTGAAGAACTTATTTCTTAAAAAATCAAAACATCGTGTATTTTTAAACAAACAATTAAAAAATATGCATGCATTAAATTTTATTTATTTATTAAATATCAGTAAAACATTCTTTTTTCCTTCTAATTCGAAAAAATAATACCAATGCAGAATTATAAAAATAAATAATTCCAGAATTGTGTTTGCATGATATTGACGAATGAACAACAGATGGTTCTTTCAAACTTTGGAGAATTCTGTCTTGTTTCTCATTTGCTCAAACAAAAGGGGAATTTTTCAGCAATCGTATCTTTGTCATTCTAAATAAGTTACGTGCAAAAAAAAAAAAAAAAAAAAAAAAAAAAAAAAAAAGCGGTTGTTTCCTAAAAGAATCAATGTGAGCAGGTGTTGTATTAATGACATTCGAATCTTTAGTATTTTTGCGATTTCACAAAGTTTTCTTTAATAAGAGAAAGTACTATTGATTGCGTTAAAGAGACCACAGATGGCATGACTTAGCTGGGAAGAATTAAATGTTGCCCAAACATATATATTTTTATCTTTTGCTTGTAAATGATTAAGTATTTTAACGTTTTAATTATCTTTTCGAATGCAGAAAAATAAGAATTTCAAGTATTGCATGAATAATTAACAATTATAATCATTCATGCAACATTGTATATTTTCCATTATCATGTCAAATTATCTTATAGTTAATCTTATTGTGGTGAAGAAAAAAATTATTATAATGGATGTGTTTTACTTCCCCCTGACCGCCGAGGAAAAGTTCAAAATTGTAATGTTTTTTCTTTGCAATTGATTTTAAATGTTAATAAAAAAGGGATTTTTTTATCATGGTATATATATATATATATATATATATTTTTTTTTTTTGTTGTTACGTACATGGTTATAAGCTTTGGAAGTAACAATCATAACTTTATTTCTTAAAACTGGACTATATTCGTGGAATTATATTAATTTAAGTAAAGCTTCAATTGCAGTGAAACCTGCAGCCTAGTGAACGTATATATCTGGTCGCGGCAGTGGGAAGGTTAAATAACCAGCGAGTTAAGTCAAATAGAATGGCAACATGAAAGAAAGCAATGTCCGTCAATCACAGATTATGAAAAGTTTTCCAATATATTTGGAAGAGTGAAATAAAACTTTACTGGAGTAAAAAACGATGTCTAAGTAAGCAATTTGGAAGACGCATAACACAACTGAATGCTTATATTTCATAAATTACTGTCAACAGTTTTAATATTATTTCTCTTTTTTGTGCAGCCCTTTATGTTATCTAAAATTTGTATATATGCTGCATAATATGTTAAAAATTAGTTCAGTTAGAAAACTATAAAACAGATGAAGATTTCTTTTCAGAAATTAACATTAACAAAAGCAAACGGACTCAATTTTTTTGAGCTATCCTGTATGTAATCTATGGAATTTATACAATGTACTAACATGTAAAAAATTAGTAACATTTAAAAACTCATACCTCAACTGAAAACGTACTTACAGCAATTATTGCTCATAGAAAGTACTCTATAAGCCAAATTCTTTTGTATTCCCCTGTATATGAACAATACAATAATGTTATACACACCATGTTATACAGCACTGACGTGCTATATGCAGAATATCTATTTCAATGTTTTTGAAGTAATGTAACATTGTTAAAATACATTGTAAACGATATTTCATCCTTGTTAGTTTAGTTTACAGTTACGAATAAAAGAAGTGTATTGCATTATGAAACAATGAAAAATATTGCATTCGGTGTATTTTATTGTTGTTATGATATTTCAAACATAAAGCAATCACTAAAATGTGCTACAATATGTCTTGTAATATTGAATGTATTATTTAACATGCATTAAATTTTATTTATTTATTTATTTATTTATTTATTTTAATACCAGTAAAACATTCTTTTTCCCCTTCAAATTAGTTAGAATAATACCAATGCAGAAATTATAAAAATAAATAATTCTAGAATTGTGTTTGCATGATATTGACGAATGAACAACAGATGGTTCTATTTCAAACTTTGGAGAATTCTGTCTTGTTTCTCATTTGCTCAAACAAAAGGGGGGAATTTTTCAGCAATCGTATCTTTGTCATTCTAAATAAGTTATGTGAAATAAAAAAAAAGCGGTTGTCTCCCAATAGAATCAATGTTGAGCAGGTGTTGTACTAATGACATTCGATTCTTTAGAATTTTTGCGATTTCACAAAGTTTTCTTTAATAAGAGAAAGTACTATTGATTGCGTTAAAGAGACCACAGATGGCATGACTTAGCTGGGAAGATTTAAATGTTGCCCAAACATACATTTTTTTTATCTTTTGCTTGTAAATGATTATGTATTTTAACGTTTTAATTATCTTTTCGGATGCTGAAAGATAAATATTTCATGTATTGCATGAATAATTAATAATTATAATGATTTATGCAACTTTGTATATTTTCTATTATTATGTTAAATTATCTTATAGTTAATCTTATTGTGGTGAAGAAAAAATGATTATAATGCATGTGTTTTACGTAAATAACCACACAGTTAAATCCAGTAGAATGGCAACATGAAAGGAAACTATATGCGTCAATCATAGATTATGAAAAGTTTTCCAATATATTTTTAAGAGTGAAATAAAACTTCAGAAATGTAAAATAAGATCTCAGAGTAAGCTGTTTGGAAAACGCATACCAAAATTATATGCTTATAGTTGAGAAATTACTGTCAAAAGTTTGAATATTATTCCACTTTTTTGTGAAGTCCTGTATATCATCTATATATTTGTATAGAGGGTGTTTCACTACCAGACAGACAAACTTGCAGGAGGTGTAGAGGGCACAGAGACGTAATTGCGAATTATGGTACAAAGCAATGTTAACAGTGATCTATTAAAAAAAAAAAAAAAAAAAAAAAAAAAAAAAAAAAAAATCTTGATTAGCACCTTTTTTTGGAAATGGTAAATTCTCTTTATTGAGTAACATAATGATTAAGGAAAAATGAGGGACATTTTACAATTTCAAAAAACTGATGCCAACTAAGAACTATGAATTAAAAAAAAGGTATACCAGAGGCAACACTGTACAAAGAAGCAGAGAAAAAAAGAACATTACAGCAACACATTAATGGGACAAAACACATTTTATTGGAAGTTGGTACTACAGAAGATGGTCGAAATTACGATCATGAATCGCCAGGCAGGCTTGACAACGGCGCCGCATAGAATTTCTGATGTTTCTTAGAATCATGAAAGATTCTTAGCGAGTCGGGTATCATCGTAGATGAGGAATGGACTAGATAACAGATCCCTTTGTTTTCTTCGCTAATTTTTGAAGTATTCACCTCCGAGATTTCATCGCCAAAAGGGTATCCTTTTTTTGGCGATGATCCCTTCTTGGCAATTTTCTGCTTTCATACTCATAACAAAATAAACGTAAAACAGTCGAAATAGGTCTTGGTGGCTGGTGGGATCGGTAGGAGAAACACGTTTGACGCGCATTCTCCCCACCATCACGTGATGGTGGGGAGGTGGTGAATGCTTCAAGGAAAGATTGCTATTTCTGAGTCCAATTATATGCGAAGTCTATGGGTATCATTCCATCAACTACAGATATTTGAACAACGAGGTATTCAACTGGAGGAATAGTGGATTGCTGTCAAGCTTTTCTGACAACTTCTGGTCGTAATTTCGACCCCCTTCTGTAGTACAACTTTTCTGTCTCATTAATGTGTTGCTGTTACTGTTCTGTTCCCCTGCTTATTTGTACAACTCCTGCCTGTGAACAACATTTTTTAATTCAGACTTGGTATCTGTTTTTCAAAATAGTAAATATCCTGTTAAAACTTCACAGTTTACTATGATGAAAGATAACATCTATCTAAATGAATAAATTGCACATAATGCATTTGAAAATCCAGTTTTTGCTGTTACCAATAATTGTCGGGAAAATATTTTTTTGTGCACCCCTGTTCCTGTATATGATCTATAGATATGTATTTATACTACATAGTATGCTGAAAATTAGTTCATTTAAACGCATAGCACAGTTGAAAATTACCAGTCAGCTATTTCCGCCAACAAAAGGATGTTGTTGAAAACTTTTGTGCAACTCTGTATATGATCTACAGAATGTATACGCACCGTATAGCATTAAAAAAAATAATTAAATTTACAAGCGCATATCACAATCGAAAACACACATCCAGCAATTATTTTTCGTAGGCTTCAACAGTTCAATTATTGCACATTTTTAGTTGCACTCATAACTATATAAATACGTAGTACTTATAGTTGTCGTTCAGTCCATCCGTCCGTCCGTTTGTCTGCCCGAATACAACAACGCAAAAACTACCGAACCGAATCGTTTAAAATTTAAAATACATAAATGCGGCATAATTTTGTCCAGTCATTTCAAATTTTGAAAATTGATGCATAATTTAATTACAAGAACAATCAAAATAATTCATTACGGCCAGTGGGGAAAAATGGCTTCAAATGCATTTTAATGATGTTACACTCTTTCGAACATATTAGAATTGATAAGCATCTATGAAGTATTTACTAAAATATTCATTCTGTTTAATCTGTGGTGCAACAGATATTTCTTATTAATTTAGAATTAATAAGAAATATCCGTTGTATTATATAATATTAAAAGTACACTGTTGCATAATGGTATAGGGAGAAACACTGCTTGGGACGCTTTAGAATTATATTAAACTATTTCACATTTTATGAAATTAAAATATACATTGCTGAAGTTTGCTACAAGTTAATTCCAGTATAATAGAAAGCAAATAGTATTTACAGGGACACACAAATGATTTCGGATATATTACTGTATCCGAAGTACTGTATACATATTACACTAAGATCTGAATATTTTAAAAACTTCATTATAGTAAGAACGCACCTCCTTTGCTAGAGCCAAATTCTTTTGAAAGTTCTTTTATAAAGGAACGATAAATTCTAAGCTCATCATTTTCTATAGTAATAACCTTGTTGTACAATTCCGTGATAAATATCAATTTGCTTAAAATAATTGGTGATATTGATTCTCGGATCATTAATTCACGGTAACTCCTCAAGGGATAGTAACTTTTGCATCATCCGAGAATTAACAGAAATTATTACTAAAGAAAATATTGTTTGTATTGTTTGCAATGACTTTTTATCCTACAACATATCCAGAATTTGGATTAGTTTGCTTTAAGAATCACAAAATAAGCAGTTTTCCATTTTCAACAATATCTATATCTTATTTTTCCAGTGTTTTTCGGATCTAAAAAAAAAAAAAAAAAAAAAAAAAAAAAAAAAAAAAAAATTGATTTTTATTCTTTTTTGACATTAACTACGCGAAAAAGAAAAATAAGACGTTAATAACAGTATTTTTTTGTATTCTCTGATTAAGGCTATGTTTACAGTTAGAAGTACTAAGAATTAAAATGATTAAACATCTTTTTTAATATTTTGTTATCTTTTTAAGAAGTTTACATATAGTGTAATTTTTAAGTTTATAAATACACACTTTTCTCAATTTTGAGTACATTTGAATCGGAGATATGTTGAATATGTAATGTATAACTGAGTACATTTTGCCCACTTTTCTTAAGTGCCTTATTTTTCAAATTATACTAATCTCCCTGCCAACTTTTTAGTTTAAAAAATTTAAACTTGTGTTTTTCAACAAGGAAATAAAAATGTTATCAACTTAAAACAGATATGTCTTGCTCCATGTTTTCCCAAGTCGAATTCGTTTTATTAATGTGAAAAATTAATACCATTGCAAAGACAAAAATGTAAACAACTCCAAATTTATGTAGAACGATATTGACAAACGAATACTGCTTTTGAACTTTCGAGAATACGTTAAAAAGAGGAAAGAGATTTTCAGCAATCATATCTTTGTCATTCTAAATAAGTTACGTATAAACAGTTGTTGCCTTAAAAAAAAAGAATCAATAGTGAGCAGGTGTTGTACTAATGACAATCGAATTTTTAGCTCAGTATTTTGCAGTATTACAGCAGTTTTCTTTAATAAGGGAAAATCATAGTGTTTGTGTTAAAGAGGAACACAAACAACTAAACTTTGAAAAGCAAATTTAAACGATACTCAGACATATATTTTTCATTATTTACTGATTTCAATTGTTAATTATAACTTATTTTTTTTCCTAAATGTTTCCGGTGTTTTTTTTAGTAATAATTTCTATTGCTTCTGGGATGATGTAAAATTTATGTTTCTTGAAGAATAACGGTGAGTTAAAAATTCAATTGTCATTAGTACAATACCTGCTCACTATTGTGTTTTTTTTTTTTTTTTTTTTGCGTAATTTATTTAGAAGATCAAAGATATAATAGCTGAAAACCTGAAAAATTGAAGAAAAATTGCATAATGCTGAAATTAATTTCTATTGCTTCTGGGATAATACAAAATCTTCCCTTGAAGTGTCCCTTGAAGAATTACCGTGAATTAACCATCCGAGAATCAAAAGAAATTATTACTAAAGAAAATATTGTTTGTAATGACGTTTTATCCTACAGCATACCTAAAATTTGGATCAGTTTGCATAAAAAATCATAAAATAAGTAATATTATATTTTCCTCAATGTTAATATTTTATTTTCCCAATGTTTTCCAGGTCTAAAAAAAAATGACTTTCACTCTCTTTTTTAACACCAACTACGTGAAAGTTGAAAAATAAGACATTAATAACAGTATTTTTTTCTATTCTCAAACAAGGGCTGCGTTTACAGTTGAAATTACTAAGAATTAAAGTAATTTAACATCTTTTTAAATATTTTGTCATCTTTTTTAAGTAGTTTACATATAGTATAATTTTTAAGTTTATGAATACCCACTTTCTCAGTTTTGAGTACATTTGAATCGGAGATATTTTGAATGTGTATAACGTATTTAAAATTGAGTATTTTCTGTTCTCACTTAAGAAAAACTTTTTTCGGTGTCTTATTTGTCAGATTATACTTTTTATCCCCGAACCAACTTCTTCGTTTAAAAAAATTAAACTTGTGTTTTTTAACTAGGAAATGAAAAATAAAAAAAAATAAATAAATAAAAAGATCAACTTAAAACAAGTTTGTTTTGCTGCATGTTTCCCCTAGTCGAATTAATTTCGTTAATGAGAGAAATTAATACCATTGCAAAGACAAAAATGTAAACAATTCCAAAATTTTGTAGAACGATATTGACAAACGAATACTGATTTCGAGAATATGTTAAAGGGGAGGAGGGAGGGAGTAAGGAGATTTTCAGCAATCATATCTTTGTCATTCCAAATAAGCTACGTATAAAAAGTTGTTGCCTTAAAAAAGAATCAATAATGAGCAGGTGTTGTACTAATGACAATGGAACTTTTAGTTGAGTATTTCGCAGTATTACAGCAGTTTTCTTTAATAAGAGAAAATCAAATGGTTTGTGCTAAGGGGAACACAGACGACGAAGCTTTGATATGCTAATTTAAATGATGCTGAGATATGTGTTTTTTTTTTTCATTATTTACTTATTTTAATTGTTAATGACTATGTTTTGTTTTTCTTTTCTATATGTACTTTCATATTTCGAATTTCTTTTCGGAGAATAAACAAAAATCTCTATGAAATTTCTTAAATAATTAATAAATACGCTATTTATTTTAACCCTCAATTGCAGGGCTGGCGTACGGAATACGCCAATCAATTCTTTCTGGGTGTAAATGACGGAATAGCCAATCATAAGACATCAACCTTCCTGCACCCCCCCCCCCCCTATAAATATCTCGTGCTAAATGCGACCAACCAATCCGTTTAGTCTAATTTTAGTTTTCTCCTTTAAACCTGGATTGAACGCTTCACGTTGGCGAACTCAGTACGCTGCCCCTTCAAATATCTTAAGAAAAGTTTCTGATGTCATGTACGCTAATGGCACCTGGTGCATGTAAAATCCGCCGTGGGTGCAAAGTCCTCCAAGTTACCTGTGAATTATACCTCTGTAGGTGCCTTGCCAGGTGAAGGTCTCGTCATCTGATCAAGGTTCTGAATTACGAGACCAACTTGAGTAGCCATTTGCAGTACAACAACAGGATGTAATAATAAGCAACCGAAAAAACAAAGTATGCACTAATGAGAAATAAGTATTGCAGATTTGAGGACGTGTGAAGCGAAGAGAACAGGTTTATTGCCGCTACGCGGCGATTAAGCGGTCATCCGCCCCGATACCAGGTATCTAACCCGTTAAACTGAGTTAACTCGGCAGGTAGAGTTTTCATCGGTCAGAAAGAAAGAAAGAAAAGTTTATGTGAGTCCTGACGATTATTTGCGTAATTTACAAGAACTTTCAGATGAAGAGTCTTTTAGCAGTGCATCTGATATCGGTCAATCAGATTTCGTTGAACTTTTTGATCTTGAAAGGGATTCAGAAATTGTTGGAGATGTTCTAGAACGTCCGCAAGTTCCTATGTATTTTTTTTCTTCTTCTTCTATTTCTGTTTTTTTTTTTAAATCTCATTTCTTTCCTCAATTCATTTTCAGTATGGTTCAGATTGATAATATAAACTAGGAAATGTATCTAAAAATTTGAATCATAGGATGAAAAATGATCTGGTGTATTACATAGGCTACACTAGAGACCTGCACGGGCCGGGCCGCGGCCCGCGGGCCGGGTTCGGGCCGATTTTCAATAATGGCATTCGGGCCGGGCCGGGCTCGGGCCTTACTTCTGAAGACTCGGGCCGGGCCAGGCCGGGCCGGGCCTAGTCACTAATCTTTCGGGCCGGGCCGGGCTCGGGCCTTAATTTTTTTGCTGGACGGGCCGGGCCTAACTTTTTTTTCCGTACGAAGCCGAGACTGATTCCATTCTTCCTAGTTTTCATGGACCAAAATAATGAGTTCCTATTGAATCTTCCTAAATGAAAATCCTTTTCTCGATTTTTTATAAATCAGTAATATTTGGCTTTGTCCAAAAATGTTTGCAAAAAAGGCATATACTTTTAAGCCGTCATTATTCTACAATTAAACATTGGAATTTATTCCTTTTAAAGAATCGTAGATTACTAGGCGTTTTAAAATAGAATTAAACACACACACACGCACACACACACAAAAAAAAACATGATTATGACGGAATTTTTTTTAAACTGAAAACTGGAAGTTTCTTTTAAAATGTTCTTTCTTGCAAAATGAGTACAACAATACGGGAGAAAAAAATATATTAAACATTTACATCTGTTAAGAAGGGATTTTTTTTTTTTTTTCGTTCCAAAGCGATTTTGTCTTTGGAAATTTTACCATATACCGCTTTTTTGACTTTTTGTCTCCATTACAGGGAATATGGATTAATAATACTAGTGATAACTGAAACATTCACATACAACAAACAAAGATTCATTTAAAAGCGTAAATATCGCTGCCTACGGCACTTCTGCATAAATGGAGATTATAAACATGAAAAAAAAAGAAAAGACTAATATAATTTTTTTTGGTCAGAACTCTTCCATAAGATTAAAGATCAATGTTCTGTAAAAATTCACTTGAGCCGGGTCGGGTTCGGGCCGAATTTTAAACTTTTTCTGGCCGAAATTTTAACTTTCGGGCCGGGCCGGGTCGGGCCAATATTTTTTTCGTTCGGGCCTGGCCGGGCTCGGGCCTAAATTTTAACTTTCGGGCCTGGCCGGGCTCGGGCCTAAATTTTAACTTTCGGGCCGGGCCGGGTCGGGTCGGGCCAATATTTCTTTCGTTCGGGCCGGGCCGGGCCCGGGCCTAAATTTTAACTTTCGGGCCGGACTCGGGCCTGGAAATTTCGGCTCGTGCAGATCTCTAGGCTACACACAAACATGTGGACACTATATTTCAAGAATTACGCTATTAAAACTACAGGTGACGCATTGCACCTTTTAGGGGTGAAAGGTTTGTCTCGCTGGTGACAACCCTACGGGAACCAGAATGGCACCTTTAATTAGGGTGAAAAGACGGCACCTTTAATCCAGAGTGCCAAATAATAAAAAGAAATTGCGAAAACGACTTTGGCCCCTGAAGGATTCGAACCCACAACATCTGATTGCAAGCTCAGCGTTCTAACCACTCGGCCATCGAGCTCACTTTCAACGTCTCCTTGAAATGTTCAAATGTCCTGAAATTCAAAGGTTGCTTCATATAAAAAGCTCTCCAAAAGTTAGCCATCCAAGGTTCTAAACGAAACTGGGATAGCGAACGATCGGTGATAGTCTTCGAAGGGAGAAATTGCTGTTTTGAACAACCAGTGACGACGAGTTGAAGAGGAAGGCGCAAATGACTAAGGGGTGAAAACTTTCCAACAGTATGCATTGCGCGGCACCCTAATTAGCGTGAATCACCCATTGCGGGATCAAACGGCACCCCAAACACATTTTCAAGCCCACGGGTGTCAAATGTAACTCTTTTTCACCCCTCGGCGCCAAATGCAACTGGCTTGTCACCTTTATTTTTAACAGTGTAATTCAATGAATTTTATCAAACTTCTGATTCATTTGAACCCACACAAAAATTTGTGCTGCTCACTTTTTGGTTCAAATTGCCTAGTAAACGACGCTGCTATGCTACATTTTTCTCGCTTTCGTCGATAGTTATATCTCAAGAAGAAAAGCACGGATTTTACCAACTTTTGTTGGACCTTGAGGTAAATAGATCCTCATTAAATTTGGATGCATACCGTCCAACAGGTGTCGTTGCTATACTGTATTTTTTGCGATTTCTCGAATATGTGCATTTCAAGAACCAATAAAGTATCATTTAATTTCGGCTGCCGAGAATTTTATTTATAGAGAAGAAAGTTTCGTGATAGCCACATCATACTAATTTCAAATTTATTTTCAAAACAGTTACAGTAAAACCCCGATAATTCGGATTAATTGGGACCAGACCCAATCCGGATTATCGAAATTCCGGATTATCCGGAGAATAAGAAAAAAATTAAATAAGATAATACACACGTACAGAAAATCACTTTAACTTAATTATGTTTAACTTATTGATTATTTACAAACAGTAAAAATATTTACTTTGTAATAAAAAAGTTTGTAATTTTTTTGCTGTGCCAGTTTTCTATACCTTTTGCGAGCCGTACGGTCACGTATCTGCTTGAGCATAAGTAGTTCGTGGGTGTAGTTTAAATAAGAGTTTAAAAAAGAAAGCTTAAGGTATTCTTTAAAATATTTCAGAAAAAAGGTTTTTTTAAATTCAGAATACGACGATGTAACAAGTTTATGCTATGGAAATTAACAAAATCGTTTCTCAATAACTTGACCAAACCGATCCGGATTATCCGGAGATCCGGATTTACGGGGTCCGGATTTGCGGGGTTCTACTGTACTTTGTTTTTTCATATGAAGTCTTCATTTTGGCTTCTCACACTAAATGGTTACACATTGCTTGATGGAATAATAATGAATTTTTTGATTACAATTTGAACAACATATTAAGGGTGTTCTTAAATCTAAAAGGGCAACTTTGTGACACACGCTTTAATTTATTTTTGTTCGGAAATGCATGAAAATAGCAGGTGTTGTTATTTAGAAACTGTCTAATTGCACTCAATTTTCTGTTTTTTTTACAAAAATAATAGATCTTTCATAACAAGCCTTCAAAGTTGACATTTTTGAGCACATTCCCCGATGAAAGCAGAAAAACCGGTCGAAAAGCAAGAGAAAAACGGGTGATCACGGGATCGAATTAGCTTAGAACTGGATAGGTAATTTAACTGTCATAAAATGGAAGATTAAGTACGATTCAAAATCGCTTCCATAGTTAGGCATTCCAATTTTATATATTTCTTTTAAAAAATGAATTTGTAAATGTGACAAAACGTTTTGCGCTTGTTGAGCGGAGCAGTTGAGAATACCCTTAAGGGGGAAATTTACCTCAAAATTGATTTTAAAAAAATCTCTTTTTTTAACTTTTTAAAAAAAATTTAAAGTTTTTTTAAAGTTTTTTTTGGAAAATAGTTGTTTTTTTCGGTTGTGAATAGAGGTATCTCAAGCATATCTGAAGTGATGTCCGAATTTTATTTGTTTTCTGATTGGTTCATGTTTAATGTCCAGAAATAGAATAACTTTGTTGGCACGATGGCAAAAAAAAGTATAAAAACTACAAAGAAATTAATATCCCAAAAACAAATTGAAAAACAGCTTTTAAACAAATTGCATTTAAAAAATTTTTTTACCCCTACACCAAGGTTTATAAAGTGAAAATGTGCGATGTTTAATAGTTTAAAAACTTGTTTTACCGAAAATTGTAAAACTGAAATTTCATTTAAAATTAGTTTATGATAGACCCAGAAATATTAATGTTCAATCCATGGCGTACGTAATATAGGACTCTGTTATTACGTAAATCACGTTTTCAATCATCATAAAAATGTTTATTATTATTTTTTAAATATAGAATTTATATATAAATCTAAAATTTTAGTGTTTGAAAATATAATTTTCCAAATAGTCATTTTAATTTGTTAAATTACATTATAAAGATGAAATGTATTTTTCCCAAATTATTCAATGAAACTTGTCTCATTAAGGATAGATTACAAATTCACATCAAAATCCTAAAATAAGATAGTTTTATTTGAAGTTTACCCAGAGTTAGTAAACAAAAAAGCTTGATAAATACATAAATATACAGTCGACTCTCGTTAATTCGAACTCGTCGGAACCACAAGAAATATTCGAATTATCCGAAATTCGAATTATGGAAGACATGCTTAATATAGTACTATTACAAAGGAATTGATGTTATAGTGTTTTTTAAACTTATTTAGTCTATTATCATTAGAATATGACTTAATATTAAATTAGAATGTATAAGTATATAAACTCATTAAAAAATTAGAAACAAGCACGATGGAAAAAAAAATTTAAAGCATCACTGATGGACAGACGGGACACTAAGAAAGTGGATATTAAATGCATGGGATTATATGTATACTCGTTCGGAACAATTTTCACAAAAATCAAACAAAAAAAGTTATTCAAATGATCTGAAATCCGTGAGAAAGAAAAGTAAAATGAAAAATCGGAATTCGAGTTAGTTCGAATTAAACGAAGTCAAGAGAAAATGAGTTCGAATTAATGAAAAATTTTAACGTTATTCTACCATTGAAAAATTCGGGACTTCCTGTTTAGTTCTAATTAAGCGAAGATTCGAATTATCCGACTTCGAATTAACGAGAGTCGACTGTATTTAGTAAGAAGATTGTGATTACCCGTGATTCTGCAATACCTTGAATTTTTTCAGAAACACTTATCCTTCCTTCATGGAAAAAAAATGAATTAAGTAATATTAACAAAAATTACAAATTAAAATATATATAGCATTCCTATAAAACTAAAAAACTCGAATTTTGTCCCTATGTATAAACTGAATGCTTCATTATTTACATCCTTAAATTATGTGCGGATTTTAGACAGTTGCTGATTTGAGGAAATTAAATGAAAGCCTGTTTAATTTTGAATATTTTGAAAAATCATTTTTAACCATACAGCAATAATATCGGGAGATTTTGTAAAGTTTGTTAATACAATCAGCGCAATTTCCCACACGAATCAAAAATCATTTACAAATTTCAAGTGTAATTAAAAACGTTATTTTATTTTGGTTAAAAAAATTAAATCTAAGAACGTTTGAAATGAAACGAAAGGAGGATATTTTATTGAAGATTTATTGGAGAAAACTTGTGGTGATAAATAAGAGAAAAGGGAGAGGGAAAGTTTATTTAATGAACTGCCCTCCGGATACTCTCGTACTGGAGTTCTTTTTCAATCTTTATCCTAAACTAGTCGTTGGGGGCCACCGTAATACTTACCCATCATGGATATGCATATGAAAAGAAAACATGTAAAACTATTTATACAATGCATTGCAATTCATAAACAAAATTTAAATGTTGTTAATATACATAGTAATGCTATATTAAAGAACATCTGATGTACCAATTTTGACAAATTATACAAAACGCCAAACTACTCAAGTAGTACCGAACTGCGTAAAAGAAACATCCTTATAACTCCAAAAATAATAATTCTATTAACTAACAATTAAATGCGTCGGATTAAGCGTCTCATTTCCAATTAAAATATACTTCTGAATTGAAATTTGAATGAAATACAGGGTCATGAAAAATCGAAGAATGTGGAAAACAAGATTACAAATATCTCTGCAACTAATAATCTGATCGACTTCGTTCTATATGCAAAATGTGTGTTATTTTATTGCCTTTTACGTCCATTCCTTAGAACAAAAAAAATCGAAAATTTTTATATACCTTTCATCAGAACGAATTTTTCGAGAGTCCGAAAAAAATAGTTCCGGATAATCGAGGTTGCTGATATTAAATAGGGTTCGTTCCATTCTTACATACTAACTACATACAAAATTTCAAGTCTCTATCTCAATTTGTTCGGGAGATAGAGCGTTTACAGACAGACAGACAGACAGACAGACAGACAGACGGACGGCAAAATTTTTTTTCTAAAAATATGTTTTTCGGAATCTCCACTATCTGAAACGTGTAAATCCGTCAAAAAATTTTTTTCGATTTTCAAAACGATTGCAAGATTTACCCTATACTACGTATGATGGGTAAGTAATAATCTGTAACTTTTCTGAAAATGCCTTATCTCCGGAAAACAGAAACAGATGGGATACGTCCGAATAAAATTGGAGAAAGAAGGGTTTTTCATCAAAATTGTTTATTTTTATAAATCTTTTAATTGTTTTTTTTTTTTTTTTCGAAAATAACTTTATTTTTCTGAAAATTTATTGTAATAAATGTTTAAAAAAATATTCAAATAAATTAGTTGTTTTTATTAAAATATGTATATATTTTTAAAAAAAAATTATTATTTTCATTTCACTAAAATTTCCAACGTTTCTGACTAAAAAGAAAACTGGGATGAAGAATGTTCAACACTTTTAATACTTTCAAACATAATTGAAAAATATTTAACGGATTATTTATCGGGTATATTTTTTATTGAAAAATATGTAATCGGTTTTTCTGTCTGTCCGTGGTCTAATTTGTTTAAATATACTCGGATTACCATGCAATTTCTATATGATATTGAGATTTACAATAACGTGGTCGGTATTCAAATTGAGGAGCATAGCGTTTATAGTTCGTTTATGAGGAAACTCAAAAGTATTCATTTACATTATGATCTACGAGGAAAAAAAGTTTTTCGTGTGTTTCAAATATGTAATATTATTTCAAACATATTGAAATTAATATATATTGCTAAGGGCTAATACTAAGGAACAGTTAAAGAGACCTACTGTAGAATATGGTGTGCATTCATTATTTAATTACAGGAACATTGAAAAGAAATCGCTTACAGTACTACCTGTTAGCATTAATTGCTGAATGTGCGTTTTGAACTGTGGTACGCGTTTTTAAATTTAACTAATTTTTGCTATTCCTTGTCTACAAGTTCTTCACATAATATACAGGGTAACACGAAAAATCTCGTGTGCATTTATATTCATTAACGAAAATCGTTGAAGTTTAATTTTCAATTCTGCTATGCGTTTTATAACTGAACTAATTTTAGAGTCTCAATTTGATATAAAGCATTGTATTGTTTGATATAAAGCATAGCAATTTTTCCACACGAATGAAAAATCATTTACAAAACTCAACTGTTATTAAAAACGTCGTTTATTTGGTTAACAAAACTGACTACGAAAACATTTAAAATGAACTGAAAGGATATTATTTTATTGAAAATTTATTGCAGAAAATTTCAGGTAATAAATAAGAAAAAGGGGGGAAAGAAAGTTTATTTAATGAACTGCCCTCCGGATACTCTAGTACTGCGTTCTTTTTCAATCTCTAAACCTAAATAATCTGCAACTTTTCCGAAGGCGCCTTATCTCCGGGAAACAGAAACAGATGGGATACGTCCGAATAAAATTGGAAGAAAAAGGAGTTTTTCATCAAAGTTATTTATTTTTCGAAATCTTTTTATTTTTGTTTTTTCGAAAATATTTTTATTTTTCTGAAAATTGATTATAATAAATGTTACAGAAATATATTCTAATAAATTAATTCTTTTTTTAATTAATGTACATTTATATATTAAAAATTTTAGTCTGTTTTCATGTCACTAAAATTTTTAATGTGTTCTGACTAAAAAGAAAACTGGAATGAAGAATGTTCAACATTTTTAAGACTTTCCGACATAACTGAAAAATGTTTACGTAATCGGTTTGTCCTGTCTGTCCGTGGTCTAACTCGTATAAATATACTCGGATTGCCATACAATTGCTATATTTTATTGAAATTTACAATAACGTGATTCGTATTCGAATTGAGTAGCGTAGAATTTATAGTTGGAAACCCAACTATACGGAAACCCAAAAGAATTCAGTTACATTATGGTCTACGTGAAAAAACAAATTTGGTGTATTTAAGTTATGATACACTATTTCAAACGCATTGAAAATGATATATACAGGGTGATTCATAAAAGATGGGCAGAACTTTAAGGGGTTATAGTACACTTAAAGACAAATAATATTAAATAGGAGACTAAGGGTCCCAGACGTATTCCCAAGGAGATAGGGGGCATTAAAGTTTAGGGTCCGAAATTTCAAATGATTATAAAAAATGGAAAAATTGGTCGATTCGTTTGCGGTTTTTGCAAAAAATTTTCTTTATGCCAGTATTTTCTTGAAATAAAATTTTAAAGTTCAATTTCAAAAAATGCCGATAGGGGGCGCTTTAGACTTTGGAGTAACAAACAACTATTTTTTAACGTTATTTTTTGTATTTCTTTAAATGATTTCGAAAGCTTAGACTTAAACTTAAATTTTGATCTAAAAATCTGAGTCCTAACGAGTAGTTAAGTAGCGTAAACTGAAATTTGAAATTTGAAACCCTTCTCCCCCCAGAACAAAAATCAGTTATTCCCAATCTTTGTGTCGTAGATTAGGCTCTAACTACTGCCGCGTTTTGCTAAAATTATTCTTTATGTCAGTATTTTCTTGAAAATAAATTTTAAAGAAAAGTTTCAAAAAATTCCGGTAGAGGGCGCTTTAGACTTTGGAGTAACGAACAACTATTTTATACCGTTATTTTTTGTGTCTCATTAAATGCTTTCTAAAGCTTAGACTTAAACTTAAATTTTCAGCTCAAAATCTGAATCGCTGAGCGTGGTTCAGTAGCGAGGGGAGAGGATTCAAATTTCAACTTCTGAAGATAGTTCAGTTTGCACTACTTAACCATGCCCAACGATTCTGTGCTGTGATACGAGGCAAAAATACAACTTTCGTCAAGGACTGCATAGTCGGAATTCACTCATAAAGGCACTGGCACAGTTGGAAACGTCGCTCATGCAAACGTTAAAGCTCCATTCCTGACGCTAGTCACCGGGTGAAGAAGGAGACAGAAAGTATGCAAATGTCAAATGGGGAAGAAGAAGAACACGTATGCAAAATTTCGACACGATTCAGGCATAAAAACCACTGAACGGTGAGTCAAGTGTAAGTCGCTGTAGTAATGAATCGGAAGATGGTGCCCTTCACGAATAAGGAAAAGGCTGAGATGCATTTAATTTACGGAGCGGCAGATGGAAATGGTGCAGAGGCACAACGAATGTACGGAGAGCGATTTCCCAACAGGCGGTTGCCTAACCGCAAAACTTTCGAGCGCTTGCACAGACAGTTGTGTGAGACGGGATCATTTCTCGCTTCCCGGTCGAATGCAGGTCGTGCAAAAAAGGACGAATCAGTAGTTGTTGCAGAAGCCTTTCTGGATGTAGTAGCGGCGCAGCCAAGTACAAGTACACGAACAGTGGCTAGGCAGGTGGATACCTCACAGTCCATGACTTGGAGGGTACTGAAGGATGAACATTTGCTCCCGTTTCATGTGCAACGAGTCCAGAAACTGTCTCCAGGGGATTATCCAAATCGTATTGAATTCGCCCGCTGGTTTCTGCAGCAGAACGCGCTAAATCCACATTTTGGACGAACTGTGCTTTTCACCGATGAATGTACCTTCACACGTGAAGGTACATTTAACACACACAATGCACATGTATGGGCGGATGTCAATCCACATGCTACGTATCCACATGCTCATCAGAGACGCTTTTCCATCAATGTTTGGGCAGGAATCCTCGGAGACCACCTAATCGGACCGTACCTTCTTCCTTAACGCCTCAACGGTAAAACATACCTCACATTTCTGCAACATGTGCTGCCAGACCTGTTAAACGTTGTTCCTCCACGCATCCGGCGGGTCATGTGGTTCCAGCACGATGGAGCGCCAGCCCATTACGTACGAGACGTCCGCAACTATCTGGACATCACATTTACGAACAGATGGATTGGTCGAGGTGGTCCTGTTGCTTGGCCTGCTCGCTCGCCAGATCTTTCACCCCTCGATTTCTTTTTTTGGGGACAATTGAAGGCTCTTATGTATGAGACACCCATTGAATCCCCCGAGGAACTGGTCGCCAGACTTTCCGCCGCTGTAGGGGAAGTGCTCGAAAAGCCTGATGTTTTCGCGAATGTTCGCCGTTCCATTCTTCGCCGTTGTTCTGCGTGCATAACCTTTGGTGGTCACAATTTTGAACATTTATTGTAATTACATGTTAATAAATATGCTTTGGTAACATAATCCTAATTTGTGTCTTTTTACCTCGTATCACAGCACACAATGTGTGGATATGGTAAACTGAACTGTGCTCAGGAGTAGAAATTTCAAACCCCTCTCCCCAGAAACTTAACCACGTCTAACGATTCAGATTTTGTGCTGAAAATTTAAGTCTAAGCTTTAAAAAGCATTTAATGAGACACAAAAAATAACGGTATAAAATAGTTGTTCGTTACTCCAAAGTCTAAAGCGCCCTCTATCGGAATTTTATGAAAATTTTCTTTAAAATTTATTTTCAAGAAAATACTGACATAAAGAATAATTTTAGCAAAACGCGGCAGTAGTTAGAGCCTAATCTACGACACAAAGATCGGGAATAACTGATTTTTGTTCTGGGGGGAGAAGGGTTTCAAATTTCAAATTTCAGTTTACGCTACTTAACTACTCGTTAGGACTCAGATTTTTAGATCAAAATTTAAGTTTAAGTCTAAGCTTTCGAAATCATTTAAAGAAATACAAAAAATAACGTTAAAAAATAGTTGTTTGTTACTCCAAAGTCTAAAGCGCCCCCTATCGGCATTTTTTGAAATTGAACTTTAAAATTTTATTTCAAGAAAATACTGGCATAAAGAAAATTTTTTGCAAAAACCGCAAACGAATCGACCAATTTTTCCATTTTTTATAATCATCTGAAATTTCGGACCCTAAACTTTAATGCCCCCTATCTCCTTGGGAATACGTCTGGGACCCTTAGTCTCCTATTTAATATTATTTGTCTTTAAGTGTACTATAACCCCTTAAAGTTCTGCCCATCTTTTATGAATCACCCTGTATATGTACATTACTGAAGCCTTATATTGAGGAATAGCTAAAGAGATCTACAACAGAATATGGTGTGCTTTCATAATTTATTTACATTCATATATAAAAAATCGCTTACAGTACGGCCTATTAGTAATAATTGCTAAATGTGCGTTTTCAATTTTTGTACGCTTATTCAAATTTAACTAATTTTTTGCTATTCCTTGTCTATCAATTCTGCACATAATACACAGGATAACACGAAAAATCCCGAGAGCATTTATATTCATTAACGAAAATTGTTCAAGGGTAATTTTCAATCGCGCTATGCGTTTTACAGCAGAACTAATTTTAAGGTCTCAATTTGATATAAAGCATTATATTGATTGATATAAAGAAAGCAATTTTCCCACACGAATAAAAAATCATTTACAAATTTCAAGTGCAATTAAAAACGTTCTTTTATTTCGGTTAACAAAACTGACTATAAGAAAGTTTGAAATGAATTGAAAGGAAGATATTTTATTAAAGATTTATTGGAGAAAACTTGTGGTAATAAATAAGAAAAAAAGGGAAAAAGAAAGTTTATTTAATGAACTGCCCTCCAGATACTCTAGCACTGCGTTCTTCTTCAATCTCTACTCTAAATAATCTGCAAATTTTCCGAAGGTGTCTAATCTCCCGGAAACAAAAACAGATGGGATACGTCCGAATAAAATTGGAGAAAAAGGCGTTTTTCATCAAAATTATTAATTTTTCGAAATCTTTTTAAAGATTTTTTTTTTTTTTTAAATATTTTAAAAATTTTAGTCTGTTTTCTTTTCGCTAAAATTTTCGATGTGTTCTGACTAAAAAGAAACTTTGCCTAAAGAATGTTCAATATTTTTAACACTTTCCAAAATAGTTGAGAAATGTTTATGAAATTGATTTGTCTGTCTGCCGTCTATCCGTGGTCTATCTCGTGTAAATATGCTAGGATTGCCATGCAATTGCTATATGTTATTGCGATTTGCAAAAACCTGTTTGGTATTTAAAATGAGGAGCGTTTATAGTTCGTTTATACGGAAACGTAAAATAATTCAGTTACATTATGGTCTATGAGGAAAAAAATTAATGTTTTCAAATTATGTTACGCTCTTTCAAACATATTGAAACCGATATATATTACTGAGATGCACTTAAAGAAGCCAACACTATAATATGGCGTGCTTAGAATTAATCGTTTATTTACAAGAACACATTAAAAAAGTCGCTTAAAGTACTGTCTATTGTCAATAATTGCAGAATGTGCGTTTTTAATTATGGTACCCGCTTTTAAATTTAACTAATTTCTTGCTATTTCTTGCGTATAAATTCTGCACATAACATACAGGGTAGCACGAAACACTTCGAGTACATTTATATTCATTTACGAAAATCGTCGAATGGTAATTTTCAATTGTGCTATGCGTTTTCTAACTTAAATAAATTTTAGAGTCGCAGTTTGATATAAAGCAGTGTATTAATTGTTATAAAAAATTTGATATAAAACTTTGCAATTTTCCCACATGAATAAAAAATCATTTACAAAATTCAAGTGCAATTGAAAACGGTTATTTATTTTGGTTTTACAAAAGTGACTATAAAAACATTTGAAATGAACTGAAAGGAAGATATTTTATTGAAGATTTATTAAAGAAAACTTGTGGTAATAAATAAGAAAAAAGGGAGAAAGAAAGTTTACTTAATGAATCGCCGTCCGGATACTCTCGCACTGCGTTCTTTTTCAACCTCTAACCCTAAATAATCTGCAACTTTTCCGAAGGCGCCTTATCTCCGGGAAACAGAAACAGATGGGATAAGTCCGAATAAAATTGGAGGAAAAAGGGGTTTTCATCAAAATTACTTATTTTTCGAAATCTTTTTATTTTTATATGTCCGAAAGTATTTTTATTTTTCTGAAAATTGATTATAATAAATGTTAAAGAAATTTATTCTGATAAATTAGTTTTTTTTTTTTTTTTTTTTTTTTTTTTTTTAAATTTTAGTTTATTTTTTTGTCGTTAAAATTTTCAATGTGTTTTGAGTAAAAGGAAACCTGGAATGAAGAATGTTCAATGTTTTTAACGCTTTCCAACATAGTTGAAAATGTTTATGAAATCGGTTTGTCTGTCTGCCGTCTACCCATGGTCTAACTTGCGTAAATATACTCGGATTACCATGCAATTGCTGTATGTTATTGAAATTTATAATAAGATGTTCGGTATTAAAAATGAGACAGTAGCATTTATAGTTCGTTTATACGGAAATTCAAAAGAATTCAGTTACATCATGGTCTGCGACAGTAAAAAATTAAAAAATTAAAAAAATAAAGCTTATTTATTTATGTTACACTATTTCAAACATATTGAAAACTATATATATTACTGAGATGTACTAAAAGAAGTTGTTATATCTAAATATGGTGTGCATAGCATTAATCGGTTATTTACAGGAACATATAAGAGAAATCGTTTAAAGTACTGTCTATTTTCAAGAATTGCTGTATGTGCGTTATCAACTATGATACGCGCTTTTAAATGTAACTAATATTTTGCTATTCCTTGTCTGCAAACTCTGCAGATAATATACAAGGTAGCACGAAAGATCTCGAGAGTAATTTTCAGCTGTGCTATGCCTTCTCTAACTGATCTAAATTTTAGAGTCGCAGTTTGATGTAAAGCATGATATTGATTGATATAAAACATTTTATATAAAACTTTGCAATTTTCTTACACGAATGAAGCCTTTACAAAATTCAAGTGCAATTACAAACGTCGTGTATTTTGGTTAAAAAAACTGACTAAGAGAATGTTTGAAATGAACTAAAAGGAAGATATTTTATTACTGATTTATTGGAGAAAACTTGTGGTGATAAATAAGAAAAAGGGAGAAAGAAAGTTTGTTTAATGAACTGCCCTCCGGATTTTCTCTGGGTACTGTATTCTTTTTGAATCTCTACCCTAAATAATCTGTAACTTTTCCGAAGGCGCCTTATCTCCGGGAAACAGAAACAGATGGGATACGTCCGAATAAAATTGGAGGGAAAAGGGGTTTTTCATCAAAGTTATTTATTTTTCGCAATCTTTTTAGTTTTATTTTATCGGAAATATTTTTATTTTTCTGAAAATTGATTATAATAAATGTTAAAAAATTATTCTAATAAATTAGCTATTATATTCACACACACATACCTATTATATATATATATATATATATTACAAATTTTAAATTTTTTTTCGCCAAAATTAACCTTTATACTATATTAATTTCCTTATAAAATTATTCCGTACTTAGTTTAACTTGTTAAATTAAAATCTTGTTTCTAGATTTAATCTATTAATCTTTATGGAAACGATATAAATTCTGAATTCGCCTTAAAAAACATTTATTCCAGTATGCGTAAATTTAAAACGATGGCTCCAAATTAAAAATATTCTTAATTAAACTTATTTCTTAATATTCCAAATAAAACTCATTTTTTCTATGTTTTTATCAACCTTTTTAAGAAAGTCTTATTAAATTTATTCCAAAACTATACCTTTCAAAAAATATCATTATTTTTATTTATCTATTTATTTATTTTCCCTCTTTCAACATTCGATATGTGTGCATAACAATAAATTCATTTCTTTTCTTTTTCTCTTAAAATTAATCATCTGCAAAAGATCGTTTGCACAAGATATTTGAAATTCTGAGTCGATTATAAATTGATTAAATAATATATATTTTTTAATAAATTATCGTCTGTGGAATATAGTCTCGACTCTGGGCATGAGTTATGTTTATATAAAAGAATGATGGTTCGTGAGTAAACAATGTTCTAGAATTTACTTTTTAGATTTATGAGGGGAAGGCTCGAAATGAGAAGAAAGATTCTTGGGTTTTTTCTTCGATGAGTACGGCTCGCTAAAATAATGATGGAATTTTCGGTAAAAGACAGATTGCAAAAGGAGCCTTTCCCTTTCTCATACTACAGATTAATAAATTAACTTACAGCAGCTAATGAGTAATTTACTGGATCCTCCACATCTATTTTTTTTTCTCGCTGGCCATGACTTCTGTGCGGTAGAAGGGGGACCCTGGCGATGATGTCTCTGGCTCCTAAATTTAAATGTCACACACATATATATATATACTTAATTTTGTTTTCTTTTGACTAAAATTTTCAATGTGTTCTGACTAAAAAGAAAACTGGGATGAGGAATATTTAACATTTTTAACACTTTCCAGCATATTTAAAAAATGTTTACATAATCAACTCGTCTGACTGTTTGTAGTCTAACTCGGGAAAATATACTCAGATTTCCATGCAGTCGCTATATGTTATTGAGATTTAGAATAACATGCTCGGTATTAGAACTGAGGGGCGTATCAACTATAATTCGTTTAAACGGATACCCAAAAGAATTCAATTACATTATGGTTTACGGGAAAAAAAAATGTTTTGTTGTACTTTAATTATGTTAACTATTTCAAACATATTGAAGGATATATATATTCTTGAGATGCACTTAAAAAGACCTAGAATAGAAAATAGTGTGCATAGCATTCATTGTTTATTTACAGGAACACTTTTTATGAGTTATTGCAAATAAACGGTTACAGTTCTGTGTATTACCAATAATTGCTGTATGTGCATTTTCAATCGTGGTACGTACTTTTAAATTTAACTAATTTTTTTGCTATCCCTTGTCTATAAATTCTACAGATAATATTCAAGATAGCACAAAATGTCTCGAGTACATTTATATTCCTTAACGAAAATCGTTGAAGGCTAATTTTCAATTTTGATATGCGTTTTATAAATGATCTAAATTTTAGAGTTGGAATTTGATATAAAGCATTTTGTCAATTGATATAAGACATTTGATATAAAACATTGCGATTTTCCTACATGAATGAAAAGTCATTTACAAATTTCAAGTGCAACTAAAATGTCGGGTATTTTGGTTAACAAAGCTGACTATAAGAATGTTTGAAATGAATTGAAAGGAGTGTATATTTTATAGGAGATTTATTTCAGAAAATTTGTGGTAATAAATAAGAAAAAAAGGGAGAAAGAAAGTTTATTTAATGAACTGCCCTCCGGATACTCTCGCACTGCGTTCTTTTTTAATCTCTACCCTAAATAATCTGCAACTTTTTCGAAGGTGCTTTATCTCTGTTAAACAGAAGCAGATGGGATACGTCCGAATAAAATTGCAGAAAAAAGGGGTTTTTCGTCAAAATTGTTAATTTTTCAAAATCTTTTTATTTTTGTTTTTTGAAAATATTTTTTTTTTCTGAAAATTGATTATAATACGTGTTCAGGAAATTTATTCAAATAAATTAGCTGATTTTTTTTTTACAAATATTTTAAAAATTTTAGTTTGTTTTCTTTTCACTAAAATTTTCAATGTGTTCTGACAAAAAAGAAAACTGGCATGAAGAATGCTCAAAATGTTTAAGGCTTTCCTACATAGTTGAGAAATGTTTATGAAATCGGTTTGTCTGTCTGCCCCCTGTCCGTAGTCTAACTCGAGTAAATATACTCGGATTGCCATGCAATTGCTACGTGTTATTGAGATTTACAATAGCATGGTCGGTATTCAAAATGAGGAGCGTAGCGTTTATAGTTCGTTTATACGGAATCTCAAAGAATTCATTTACTTTATAGTCTACTAGAAAGAAAAATATTTTATTTAAATTATGTTACATTATTTCAAACGTATTGAAAGTGATATATGTTACGAAGGCCTAGTGTTGAGGAATAGTTAAAGAGACCTACAATAGAATGTGGTGTTCATTCATCATTTATTTACAGGAACATATAAAAGAAATCGCTTACCGTACTGCCTATTCGCAATAATTGCTGAATGTGAGCTTTCAATTTTGGCACGCGTTTTTAAATTCAACTAATTATTTACTATTCATTGCCCATAAATTCTGCACATATACAGGGTAGCATGAAAAATCCTGAGTACATTTATATGTATCAACGAAAATCATTGAAGGGTAATTTTCAATTGTATTACGCATTTCCTAACTGAACTCCCAGGTCAAAATTCATCCTTGTACCAGCAACAAAAATATGCTAGTTATTGCTAAGTATTGCTATGTCTGCTAGATTTCCATGCTATAATATGCTAGCTAGCATCACATGTACATCGCTAGCTTGCACAACAAAAGCATGACAAGCTATATCCAAGTATTTCATGCTTATTTCCAGCAAAGTGGGCCAATACACACCATTACTTGCTGGAAATTCTGCTGGAACCAGCAAATAGTAATGCTATTTTATGCTATTTCACTTGCTGGGTTATAGCACTTGGTGCTTGTCATCAAACAAATACCATCATGAATTTCGACCTGGGCTGAACTAAATTTTAAAGTCGCAGTTTGGTATAAAGCATTGTATTCATTGATATAAAACATTCCAATTTTCCTCGACGAATGATAAATAAAAAGAAAAAAGAAAAAGAAAGAAAAAGAAAGGAAAAAAAGAGAAAAAGAAATGAAAGGAAAAAAGAAAAAAAGAAAGAAAAGGGAAAAATCGAATAGTTTCTCATTAATACATATATAGACATGTAGACTCACAACTATCTAATAAATAATATTTCCTTTTCATATGCATCAATCCATTTCCAGTCTAATTTCTTTTCCTCTGATTCCCATATTTTTACTAATCTTATTCGTTTTTCTTGACTTCCACAGACATCCACAGAAATCGACCACCTCTTGTAGCCAGAGCAACCACGTGCAGGTGTCAGATACGATGGAACGCAAGCCTTATCATCGTCGACCTTGGTGGAGTAATGTTAAAAGTGACAAAAAAAAATCCGTTTATTTAATGAACTGCCCCACGAGTACAACGTTTCTCTTTACTTTTTACTCAATCTTAGTGTTAGGGTAATCAGCAAATTTTCAGATGGGTCTTATCTCTAGGCACCAGAGGCTGATGCAGAAGGAACGAAATAAAATTGTGAGAAAAAGGTTAGAATACTTCATCAAAAATAGTTGTTTCCAAGATTTCTTTCGAAAAAGATTGATTTAAATATTATGCGGATGTAAATTTATTTTCTTGTGATTAAAATTATCCCAGTAATTTTGTTGAAAAGGCGAGAGGAAACACATGTGTGGCGCATAGATGTTTGTTCACTCTCCAATGCTCTGTTGATATACCATTTAAATGAGAGAGAAAATTATACAATTTTCGGTGCGACACATTTTTAATCTTCTAAACCGCGTATATATTCAATTTGTACGCTGTCGTATAGGGAAAAAATGTCCTTTTAAATGCAGTTTGTTTGAAAGCTGTATTTCAATTTGTTTTTGATTTATTTATTTATTTATTTATTTATTGTGGTTTTTAATACTTTTTTTTACATTGTGGCGACAGACGTACTCCAAAAATGCGGACATCACAAGGATTTTAAGATATGTCTCATGTATCTCTATTCTTGACCGAGAACAACAATCATTTTCCAAATGCTTTATAATAATAATAATAAATTACAAAAAAGAAAAAAAAGAAGGGAAGAAAGAAAGAGAGAAAAAAGAAAAAGAAGAAAAAAGAAAAAGAAGAAAAAAAGAAGGGAAGAAAGAAAGAAAGAAAAAAGAAAAAGAAGAAAAAAGAAAAAGAAGAAAAAAACTCTCAGTTCCTCATTAAAAATTTTTTCATTTTTCATGTAGACTCATAGATACCTAATAAATAAAATCTATTTTCATATGCATCAATCCATTTCCATCCTAGTTTCTTTTTCTCTGATTCCCATATATTTATTAATTTTATTCTTTTTTATTCTCTTCCACAGAAATCGACCCTCTCTTTTAGCCAGAGCAACCACATGCAGGTGTCAGACACGATGGAACGCAAGCCTTATCATCTCCGACCTTAGGTGTATTAATGTTGAGGATGACAAAAAAAAAAAAAAAAAAAAAAAAAAAAAAAAAAAAAAATCCGTTTATTTAATGAACTGCCCCCGGGATACACATGTACAGCTTTTCTCTTTAGTCTTTTCTCAATCTTTGTGTTAGAGTAATCTGCAAATTCTCAGATGTGTCTTATCTCTAGGTACCAGAGACTGAAAGAGAAGGAACGAAATAAAATTGCAAGAAAAAGGTGTTCTTCATCAAAAAGAGTTGTTTCCTACAATTCTTTCGAAAAAGATTGATTTAAATATTATGCGAATGTAAATTTCCTATCTTGCGATTAAAATTATCCCAGTAGTTTTATTGAAAACGCGAGAGAAAACTCAAGCGTAGCGCTCAGACTTTTGCACGGTTTTCAAATGTTGTTGAAATATCATTTAAGAGAGATAGAAAATTATATAATTTTCGGTGCGGAAAATTTTTAATCTTCTAAATCGCGCACATTTTCAATTTGTATTCTGTCTTGTAGGGAAAAAAATGTCCTTTTAAATGCAATGTGTTTGAAAGTTGTATTTCAATTTGTTTTTGAGTTATTAATTAATTTTCTGTAGTTTTTAATACTTTTTTTTGTCGTTGTGGCGACAGAAGTATTCCAAAAAATGCGGACATCACAAGGATTAAGATATGTCTCAAATATCTCTATTCTTGACCGAGAAGTAAATTATTTCCGAATTGGTTTATAATAATAATAATAAGTTACGAAGAAAAGAAAAGAAAAGAAAAAAGTAAGGAAGAAAGAAAAAAAGAAAAAGAAGAAAAAATCTCTCAGTTCCTCATTAATATTTTTTTCATTTCGAATGAAGACTCATAGATACCTAATGAATAAAATTACCTTTTTATATGCATCAATCCATTTCCATTCTAATTTCTTTTCCTCTGATTCCCATATTTTTACTTTTTTCTATCTTCAATAGAAGAAAGTATTGTGATCGAAATTTTTTTCGACTTCCGGTTTTCGATGGATTTACACGTTTTAGGGGTCAGAGATTCCAAAAAACATGTTTTTACAAAATGTCTGTCTGTCCGTGTGTCTGTGTGTGTGTGTCTGTATGTGTGTGTCTGTGTGTCAGATCATTTTTCATCCTATGATTCAAATTTTTAGACACATTTCCTAGTTTATATTATTAATCTGAGCCATACTTAAAATGAATTGAGGAAAGAAATTAGATTAAAAAAAAAAAAAAAAAACAGAAATAGAAGAAGAAAAATACACAGGAACTTGCGGACGTTCTAGAACGTCTCCAACAATTTCTGAATCCCTTTCAAGATCAAAAAGTTCAACGAAATCTGATTGACCGATATCAGATGCACTGCTAAGACTCCTCTTCTGAAAGTTCTTGTAAATTACGCAAATAATCATCAGGAGTCACATAAACTTTTCTTTCTTTCTTTCTAACCGATGACCAGGTCTCTACCTGCCGATTTACTTCAGTTTAACGGGTTAGATACCTGGTACAGGGGCGGATGACCGCCTAACCGCCGCGTAGCGGCAATAAACCTGTTATCTTCTCTTCACACGTCCTCAAATCTGCAATACTTATTTCTCATTTGTGCATACTTTGTTTTTTCGGTTGCTTATTATTACATCCTGTTGTTGTACTGCAAATGGCTACTCAAGTTGGTCTCGTAATTTTTGATCAGATGACTAGACCTTCACCTGGCAAGGCACCTACAGAGGTATAATTCACAGGTAACTTGGAGGACTTTGCACCCACGGCGGATTTTACATGCACCAGGTGCCATTAGCGTACATGACATCAGAAACTTTTCTTAAGATATTTGAAGGGGCAGCGTACTGAGTTCGCCAACGTGAAGCGTTCAATCCAGGTTTAAAGGAGAAAACTAAAATTAGACTAAACGGATTGATTGGTCGCATTTAACACGAGAGATATTTGGGTGCAGGAAGGGTGCATATAGGGGGGTGCAGGAAGGTTGAAGTCTTATGATTAGCTATTCCGTTATTTACAGCCAGAAAGAATTGATTGGCGTATTCCGTACGCCAGCCCCTGCAGTTGAGCGTTAAAATAAAAAGCGTATTTATTAATTATTTAAGAAATTTCATAGAGATTTTTGTTTACTCTCCGAAAAGAAATTCGAAATATGAAAGTACATATGAAAAAGAAAAACAAAACATATTCATTAACAATTAAAATAGGTAAATAATGAAAAAAAAAAAAAAAAAAAAAAAAAAAACACCTCAGCATCATTTAAATTTGCGTATCAAAGTTTCGTCGTCTGTGTTCCCCTTAGCACAAACCATTTGATTTTCTCTTATTAAAGAAAACTGCTGTAATACTGCGAAATACTCATCTAAAATTTCCATTGTCATTAGTACATCACCTGCTCATTATTGATTCTTTTTTAAGGCAACAACTTTTTATACGTATCTTGTTTAGAATGACAAAGATATGATAACTGAAAAACTTTCTACTCCCTCCCTCCTCTCCTTTAACGTATTCTCGAAATAAGTATTCGTTTGTCAATATCGTTCTACATAATTTTGGAATTGTTTACATTTTTGTCATTGCAATGGTATTAATTTCTCTCATTAACGAAATTAATTCGACTTGGGGAAACATGCAGCAAAACAAACCTGTTTTAAGTTGATCTTTTATTTTATTTATTTATTTATTTATTTTCATTTCCTAGTTAAAAAACACAAGTTTAATTTTTTTAACGAAGAAGTTGGTACGGGGATAAAAAGTATAATCTGACAAATAGGACACCGGAAAACGTTTTTCTTAAATGAGAACAGAAAATACTCAGTTTTAAATACGTTATACACATTCAAAATATCTCCGATTCAAATGTACTCAAAACTGAGAAAGTGGGTATTCATAAACTTAAGGGTGTTCTTAACTGCTCCGCTTAACAAGCGCAAAATGTTTTGACACATTTACAAATTCATTTTTTAACAGAAAGTTATAAAATTGGAATGCCTGACTATGAAAGCGATTTTGAATCGAGCTAATTTTTCCATTTTTTTGATAATTAAATTACCTATCCAGTTCAAAGCTATTTCGATCACGTGATCGCCCGTTTTTCTCATGTTTTTCGACCGGTTTTTCTGCTTTCTTCGGGAAATGTGCTCAAAATCGTTCACTTTAAAGGTTTGTTATGAAAGATCTATTGTGTTTTTTAAAAAAACTGAAAATTCAGTGCAATTAGACAATTTCTGAATAAAAATACCTGCTATTTTCATGCATTTCCGAACAAAAATAAATTAAAGCATATGTCACAAATATTGCCCTTTTTGATTTAAGAACAACCTTAAAAATTATACTATATGTAAACTACTTAAAAAAGATGACAAAATATTTAAAAAGATGTTAAATTACCTTTAATTCTTAGTACTTTCAACTGTAAACGCAGCCTTTGTTTGAGAATACAAAAAAAAAAAAAAAAAAAAAAAAAATACTGTTATTAATGTCTTATTTTTCAACTTTCACGTAGTTGGTGTTAAATAAAAGAATGAAAGTCTTTTTTTAGACCTGGAAAACATTGGAAAAATAAAATATTGACATTGAGGAAAATATAATATTACTTATTTTATGATTTTTAATGCAAACTGATCCAAATTCTAGGTATGTTGTAGGATAAAACGTCATTACAAAAAATATTTTCTTTAGTAATAATTTCTTTTGATTCTCAGATGGTTAATTCACGGTAATTCTTCAAGGGACATATAAATTTTATATTATCCCCGAAGCAATGGAAATTATTTTCAGCATTATGCAATTTTTCTTCAATTTTTCAGATTTTCAGCTATTATATCTTTGTTCTTCTAAATAAGTTACGCATAAAAAGTTGTTCCTTAAAAAAAAAAAAAAAAAAAAAAAAAAAAAAAATCAATAGTGAGCAGGTATTGTACTAATGACAATCGAATTTTTAACTCACCGTTATTCTTCAAGAAACAAATTTTACATCATCCCAGAAGCAATAGAAATTATTACTAAAGAAAATACCGGAAACATTTAGAAAAGAAAAATAACTTATAATTAACAATTGAAATAAGTAAATAATGAAAAATATATGTCTGAGTGTCGTTTAAATTTGCTTTTCAAAGTTTAGTTGTTTGTGTTCCTCTTTAACACAAACACTATGATTTTCCCTTATTAAAGAAAACTGCTGTAATACTGCAAAATACTGAGCTAAAAATTCGATTGTCATTAGTACAACACCTGCTCACTATTGATTCTTTTTTTAAGGCAACAACTTTTGATACGTAACTTATTTAGAACTAGCTAACCCGCCCGGCGTTGCCCGGGTCCGTATTAACAATATTAAACGAACTTGAAATTTGTATGATTTTATCATTAACTCGAAACATTCAGAAATGCATTGTCTGAAATACATGGCCACTGACTGTGAAAAATTGGTTTAAAAAACAACTAATGTTAAGCTCTAAAAATACTCAAAATGAGCGATGAGAAACGCGGGAGGGAATATGTATCCAACGACTGCGTGATTTTCGTGTTAAAGTGTTGATATTTACCAAAAATCACTGTTAAGTCATGCAGCTAATTATTTTTTTTATACATAGAAATCCCAAGTGAAATATTTTGAATTTCAAACTAATTATATCACTCTTAAATCCGACTATACCATGAATGAAATCGATACTCGCTGGTAGCTAAAGGTTGGTATATTGTATTATAATTTCAGAACCATTTAACAAAAGTGTTACTTTTAATCAAATCATGCGTAATGTTCACTCTGTGGATAAATTCCTAACCGTAAACTTTTGTACCGTAACCATAACCTGCCTGTAACCTAACTTCGACTTAACAGTACCCTACCGTAAATTAAATATAACATAAATGTAACCTAGCCTTCACTTTATTGTAACCTATCCTTATTCTAACCGTAACATAAATGCAATTTAACTTTAACCTAACTTAAGCGTGACCTAACTATAAATTAAACATAAACGGGATATTAAACATAATCAAAGACTTACCGTAATGTAATTGCAGCTTAAATGTTATCTAACCATATATTGGGTTCATGTCCATGGAAATTATTTTGTCTTGCTTGGATCTGGTTATGATTCATTAGAATATTTTCGTCGAGTTCAGATTTCGTTCGTTTCAGATTTTAGGAATTTTTTGAAATTGAATTTTTTTATGTTAGGGTCGGATTTATGTCTATGGAAATTATTTTGCCTTGCTCGGATCCAGTGATGGTTCTGTGGAATATTTTTGTCGGGAACAGATTTGGTTCAATTTAGATTTCGGCTTTTTCTTCAAATAGAATTTTTGGGTTCGTTTTTTTTTTTTTTTTTTTTTTTTTTTTTTTTTTTTTTTTTTTTTTTTGCGTGTTTACGGAAATTATGCTGCTTTGTTCGCATAAAAACATGCTTCACTGGAATATTTTTTTCAAGTTCAGATTTGGTTCAGTTCATATTTCGTGATTTTTTCAAAGAAATTTTTTAGGTTCAGATTCGGTTCATGTGAATGGGAATTTTTTGTCTTATTCCGATCCGGATACGATTCTTTGGAATATTTTGTATCAGATTCCGATTTGGTTCCATTCAAATTTCAGGTATTTTTTTCAAATAGAATTTTTAGGTTCGGATCTCGTTCATGTCCACGGAAATTATTTTGTCATACTCGAATCCAGTTATGATTCTTTCGATTATTTTGGTCGAATTTAGATGTGGTTTGGGTCAAATTTCGGGTTTTTTCAAATCGAACTTTAGGTTCGATTCGGGTTTATCTCCATAGAAATTATTTCGTCTTGCTTGGATTGGGCTATAGTTCTTTGGAATATTTTTTTCGGGTCCAGATTTGGTTCAATTGAGATTTCGGGTTTTTCTTCAAATATAACTGTTGGGTTCGGGTCTTCTTGCATGTTCACGGAAATTATTCTGTCTTGTTCGAATTAGGACATGCTTCACTGGAATATTTTTGCCAATTATAGATTTCGTTCAGTTCGCGATTTTTTCAAAGAAATTTTTTGGGTTCGGATTGTGTTCATGTCCATGGAAATATTTTGTCTTGTTTGGATCCGGTTGCGTTTCTTTGAAATAGTTTTGTCAGATTCAGATTTGGTTCGATTCAAATTTCAGGTATTTTTTCGAATGGAAGTTTTAGTTTCGTATCGGGTTCATGTCCACGGAAAATTTTTTTGTCTTATTCGAATCTGGTTATGGTTCTTTCGAATACTTTGGTCAGATTTCGATGTAGTTTGGGTCAAAGTTCGGATTTTTCAAAAGGAGTTTTTTAGGTTTGAGTCTGGTTTATGATCACGGAAAATATTTTGTCTTGCTGTGATCGGGTTATAGTTCTCTGGAATACTTTTATCGGTTTCAGATTTCGTTCGAGTCATATTTCGGGGTTTTTTTAAAGAAAATATTTAGCCCACGAAATTTTTTTTCCTTGTTTGGATCGGGTTATGCTTCAGTTGAACATTTTTGTGGGATTCAGATTTGGTTCGGTCAGTTATCAAATCCATAGTTTTTTACAAACAGAATTTTTAGGTTAAGGTCGGGTTTATACTCACGGAAATTATGTGTATCACAGATCGGAGTGTGGTCTGTTTTTTTGTCTGTTTGGGATCGGGTTATGTTTAAATTAGTCTAAACATCAAGGTTATAATCAGTTTTTCTACTATTCTTTTTATGGCTAATTCTGGTAGATAATTTACTTTGCTATTTGATAATTTATTATGGTGAATGAATCGTTTGCGGATACAAACAATTGTACGCGAAACAGCTATTTTATTTTTATTTTTAAAACAAATTAAAGCCATATTACAATTTTAAATTGAATAGAACACATTTAAATTTAATCAATGATTAAAAAAATAAACTCATAGAAAAGTGTTGTGTAATTTTTTTTACTGCAACATCGCTAATGACTCATACATTCTAATGTTCGAAATGCTAAAAATATGCGTACAACCATACAGTAAAAAGAAATTAATAGAGTGGCCGTATAATGTCTTGGGGTGACGCAAAAATTGTAACTTTAAAATCCGCTACATTAAGTCCAAATAAGCACCAACAAAACCATGTGCTTTGAAACTCCGACCAATTCAAACCGGTTTAAACCAGTATTTCTTTGTTTTTGTTTTTTACCTTTTAAAATGTTATTGAATAGATGACTAAAATTTTATTTAAAAAATAACGTTTTGTGCCATTATTGCCTGTAATACACGATCAGAATGCATGAAAGATACAAATAGATCAATCATAGGCAATAATTATTTGATTATTTTTATCATATGACTTTGAAATATCAATATAGAAGCATCATTTAAGATTTTGCTTGAAAAATCAACATTCTTTCGTTAATATTTTAAAATCGTCTGCACTCTGAAATCTAGATTTTAAATTAATATTAATATTTAAGTGTTCATGCATGATTTTAAAAGAATCTTTTCATCACTATATTTTATATAATCACATGGAATTATTAATACGTTGTTAAATCATAAACATTTTTCATCTACATTATAAAGTATTAAAAATTTCTCAAAAGAAAAGAGAAAACTTTTAGTAATACAATTTTTTACTTCAAATCATATGTTTTCAATATTTTATTTAATTTTATTTTGACATTTAATTATTTTTAATTTTCCAATTTCAAATATTTTAAAAGCAAACATTTATTTTAATAAATAATATAATAGAAAAAACCATTAAAAAAATTACTATTTCCTCGTAAAATATGCTTCAGCCGTAATTCATTTCTTCCAATCCGT
This sequence comes from Maratus speculifer, assembly GCA_964019185.1. Classification (NCBI taxonomy): domain Eukaryota; kingdom Metazoa; phylum Arthropoda; class Arachnida; order Araneae; family Salticidae; genus Maratus; species Maratus speculifer. The sequence continues at coordinate 155,358,129 of OZ025301.1, read as the reverse complement.
CTTATTAATACAAAATTCCTTCATCGTTCTTTTGTTTGAGACATTAAAATTTAAGCGATAAATGGTTTCATATTGCAAACCTTTTTTTTTTTTTTTCGGTTTACTTCGCCACCACCTATCTTTTTCCTCCATGGCGTACAGCAGTTGTGATAAAAAAAATTCCTCATTTAAACTCACAGTTTGCCAGTCTATGAATTTTAAAGGTCAATCCCAGCTCTTTTAATTATTTCTGCGAAAATTTTATGCAACCAGCCAACCATAAGAGAATAAAAGGGAAAAAAACGAAAAAAAAGCGATTTTTTATGAGAGTGAGGTTTGGAATTTAATTAATTACTCAGTTAATAAATAGAATTTTGAAATTCTGAGCGTCAGGTGCATCAGGAGAGATATTGGGCTAATCTCAGAAAAAAATTGAGCTTCGTACGTTCCGTAGTTTTCGCTAACTATCGCAGACATACACACACACACACAGAGCGATTTGTTATTTTATTAATATAGATGACAAAGATATGATTGCTGAAAATCTCTTTCCTCTTTTTAACGTATTCTCGAAAGTTTAAAGCAGTATTCGTTTGTCAATATCGTTCTGCATAAATTTGGAGTTGTTTACATTTTTGTCTTTGCAATGGTATTAATTTTTCACGTTATTAAAATGAATTCGACTTGGGAAAACATGGAAGAAAACAAATCTGTTTTAAATTGATAACATTTTTATTTCCGTGTTGAAAAACACAAGTTTAAATTTTTTAAACAGAAAAGTTGGTAACGGGATAGAAAGTATAATCTAAAAAATAAAGCACTAAAAAAAAACGGTTTCTTAAATGTGAGCAAAATGTACTCAACTACATTAGCTGCCGGGATGATACCCGACTCGCCAAGAAACTTTCAGAACATTAGGAATTCTGCGCGGCCTGAATGAGGATTTTTGATCGTAATTTCGACTATCTTCTTTAATACAACCGTTCAATAAAATGTTTTTTAACCCATTAATTTGTTGTTGCTCTGTTATTTTGCTCTCCTTCTTTGTACCAGGGTTACCTGTAGGGTACCTTTTTTTTTTTTTAAATTCAGATTTCTTAGTTGATATCAGTTTTTTGAAATTGTAAAATTCCCCTTATTTTTTGCCTTAATCATTATATTATTTAATAAAGAAAATCTTACCATTTCTAACAACAAGGTGGTAATGAAGAAATCTGAATTAAAGAGAAAAAATAGGCTACTAACAATATTATTTCGTGCCTTAACTCGCAACTACGACATCTTGGACACTGCATTGCTGTGTGATTCCCAGTCATCTCTGCACTGTAAAAAAAAAAAGGTCGAACTACTAAAAAAATGTTAGTGATCTTTGTAATTACTAAAAAATTTTTAGTAATCTTACTCGGTTACAAGGAATCTGTAAGAATTACTAGAAAAAAGCTAGCAACGAATAGAGTTAATAGTTTTACACTTTTAATAGCTATTAGTAAAACTCACTTGGTGCGGCTCTGATAACCTAGTGGTCATAGCACCAAACTCCAGGCTGAAAGTACCTGGGTTCGATGCTGGCCGCCACCAAGTATACACCTAATGTATGCAATGTAAGGACTTCTTAAATAAAGGGATTATGAAAATCATGTCGTAGCAGTTACCATGGGTAATGATCTCTGAATTTTCCCTCCGCTTTAGAAACATGTCAAAATAGAGCAGGTAGCAATGTTTGGTGCTGCCATCTATTGCGGCTTTCCCGAAAATCTTCCGTTTCTGAAGTCTGTTTTTTTACCCACTGGAGGCAGCTCGAAGAGAAGCTCCTACCTTTCGTGCACACGTAATGGTTACTAAAAATATTTTTGGAGCTATTACCAAAATTTGCTTGGTGGCTCATACTAAAAAGTTTTAAGTTAGTTATACAAAAAATTCTTTTGTTCAGTTTACAAAAGAAATGTTTGTTTTACTTTAAAAAAAAGTTTGTAATGGTTACTAAAAAATTCTGTGGAATAAAAATTTACTAAAAAATTTTTAGTAACCTCTTGAATTTTTTTTACAGTATGTGATCCTATACCTCCTGCATTTTTTTCTGCCTGGTGGTGAAACACCCTGTATACAAATATATAGATGATATACAGGGCTTCACAAAAAAAGTTGAATAATGTTCAGACTGACAGTAATTTCTGGAATGTATGCATTTAATATTGGTATGCGTTTCCCAAACAGCTCACTTTGACATTGTGTTTTACTTTATTGAAAATTTATTTCACTCTTTAAAATATGTTGAAAAAGTTTCATAATCTGTGATTGACGCACATTTTTTTTTTCATGTTGCCATTCTACTTGATTTAACTGTTAGGTTATTTAAGTAAAACACATCCATTATAATCATTTTTTCTTCACCACCATAAGATTAACGATAAGATAATTTAACATAATAATGGAAAATATACAATGTTGCATGAATCATTATAATTATTAATTATTCATGCAATACTTGAAATATTTATCTTTCAGCATCCGAAAAGATAATTAAAACGTTAAAATACATAATCATTTACAAGCAAAAGATAAAAAAATGTATGTCTGGGTAACATTTAAATCTACCGAGATAAGGTAGAGGAGATAAGTCATGCCATCTGTGGTCTCTTTAACGCAATCAATAGTACTTTCTCTTATTAAAGAAAACTTTGTGAAATCGCAAAAATACTAAAGATTCGAATGTCATTAGCACAACACCTGCTCACATTGATTCTTTTGGGAGACAACCCTTTTTTTTTCACATAACTTATTTAGAATGACAAAGATACGATTGCTGATTAAATTCCCCCTTTTGTTTGAGCAAATCAGAAGCAAGACTGGATTCTCCAAAGTTTGAAATAGAACCATCTGTTGTTCATTCGTCAATATCATGCAAACACAATTCTAGAATTATTTACTTTTATAATTTCTGCATTGGTATTATTCTAACGAATTAGAAGGGAAAAAAATGTTTTACTGGTATTTAATAAATAAATAAATAAAACAAAATAAAATTTAATGCATGGATAAATATATATTCAATATTACAAGACATATTGCAGTACAATTTAGTGATTGCATTGTGTTTGAAATATCATAACAACAATAAAATACACCGAAAGCAAAATTTTCATTATTTCATAATGCAATGCAATTTTTTTATTCGTACCTATAAACTAAACTAACTATGATGAAGTATCGTTTACAATGTATTTTAATAATGTTACATTACTTCAAAAACATTGAACACAGCACGTCAATGCTGTATAGCATGGTGTGTATGACATTATTGTTCATGTACAGGGGAATACAAAGGAATTTGGCTTATACAGTACTGTGTATGATTAATAAATGCTGTAAGTACGTTTTCAGTTGAGGTATGAGTTTTTAAATGTAACTACTAATTTTTTACATGTTAGTTCAATGTATATAATACATAGATTATATACAGGATAGCTCAAAAAACTGAGTCCGTTTGCTTTTGTTGATGTTAATTTCTGAAAAGAAATTTTCAACTGTTTTACTGATTTCTAACTGAAATAATTTTTAACATATTATGCAGCACATATACAAATATTAGATAATATAAAGGGCTGCACAAAAAAGAGGAATAATATTCAAACTGTAAATTCTGAAATATAAGCAGTAAATTGTGTTATGACATCGTCTTTCACCTTACTGAAGTTTTATTTCACTCTTAAAAATATATTAAATTTTTCCCATAATGTATAATTGATGCACATAGTTTCCTTATATATTAATAATATTTTCCTCATATTGCCATTCTACTTGATTTAACAGTGTTTTTATTTAAGTAAAATACATCCATTATAATAATGTTTTCTTCTCCACAATAAGATTAACTAATATAATTTAACATTATAATGAAAAATATACAACGTTGCATGAATCATTATAAATATTAATTATTGATGCAATACTTGAAATATTTATCTTTCAGCATCCGAAAAGATAATTAAAACGTTAAAATACATAATCATTTACAAGTAAAAGATAAAAAATGCATGTTTGGGCAACATTTAAATCTACCGAGCTAAATCATGCCATCTGTGGTCTCTTTAATGCAATCAATAGTACTTTCTCTTATTAAAGAACACTTTGTGAAATCGCAAAAATACTAAAGATTCGAATGTCATTAGTACAACACCTGCTCACATTGATTCTTTTGGGAGACAACCCCTTTTTTTTTTCACATAACTTATTTAGAATGACAAAGATACGATTGCTGAAAAATTCCCCCCTTTTGTTTGAGTAAATGAGAAACAAGACAGAATTCTCCAAAGTTTGAAATAGAACCATCTGTTGTTCATTCGTCAATATCATGCAAACACAATTCTAGAATTATTTATTTTTATTTTCTGCACTGATATTATTCTAACTAATTTGAAGGGGAAAAAGAATGTTTTACTGGTATTAAAATAAATAAATAAAACAAAATACAATTTAATGCATGGATAAATAATACATTCAATATTACAAGACATATTGTAGCACATTTTAGTGATTGCATTATGTTTGAAATATCATAACAACAATAAAATACACCGAAAGCAATATTTTTCATTATTTCATAATGCAATGCAATTCTTTTATTCGTAACTGTAAACTAAACTAACAATGATGAAATATCGTTTACAGTGTATTTTAACAATGTTACGTTACTTCAAAAACATTGAAATAGATATTCTGCATATAGCACGTCAGTGCTGTATAACATGGTGTGTATAACATTATTGTATTGTTCATATACAGAGGAATACTAAAGAATTTGGATTATAGAGTACTTTCTATGAGCAATAATTACTGTAAGTACGTTTTTAGTTGAGGTATGAGCTTTTAAATGTTACTAATTTTTTACATGTTAGTTCAGTGTATACATTCCATAGATTATATACAGGATAGCTAAAAAAAAATTGAATCCGTTTGGTTTTGTTGATGTTAATTTCTGAAAAGAAATTTTCAGCTGTTTTATAGTTTTCTAACTGAGCTAATTTTTAACATATTATGCAGCATATATACAAATATTAGATAATATAAAGGGCTGCACAAAAAAGAGGAATAATATTAAAACTGTTGACAGTAATTTATGAAATATAAGCATTCAGTTGTGTTATGCGTCTTCCAAATTGCTTACTTAGACATCGTTTTTTACTCCAGTAAAGTTTTATTTCACTCTTCCAAATATATTGGAAAACTTTTCATAATCTGTGATTGACGGACATAGTTTTCTTTCATGTTGCCATTCTATTTGACTTAATTCGCTGGTTGTTTAACCTTCCCACTGCCGCGACCGGATATGTACGTTAACTAGGCTGTAGGTTTCACTGCAATTGAAGCTTTATTTAAATTAATATAATTCCACAAATATAGTCCAGTTTTAAGAAATAAAATTATGATTGATACTTTCAAGGCTTATAAACATGTACGTAACAAAATATATATATATATATATATATATATATATATATATATATATATATATATATATATATATATATATATATATATATAATGATAGAAAATCCTTCTTTTATTAACATTTAAAATAAATTGCAAAGAAAAAACATTACAATTTTGAATTTTTCCTCGTCGGTCAGGGGGAAGTAAAACACATCAAATTATAAAAAAAAATTTCTTCACCACAATAAGATTAACTATAAGATAATTTAACATGATAATGGAAAATATACAGAATGATTATAATTGTTAATTATTCATGCAATACTTGAAATATTTATCTTTCAGCATCCGAAAAGATAATTAAAACGTTAAAATACATAATCATTTACGAGCAAAAGATAAAAATATATATGTTTGGGCAACATTTAAATCTTCCGAGCTAAGTCATGCCATCTGTGGTCTCTTAACGCAATCAATAGTACTTTCTCTTATTAAAGAAAACTTTGTGAAATCGCAAAAATACTAAAGATTCGAATGTCATTAGTACAACACCTGCTCACATTGATTCTTTTGGGAGACAACCGCTTTTTTTTTTTTTTTTTTTTTTTTTTTTTTTTTTTACATAACTTATTTAGAATGACAAAGATACGATTGCCGAAAAATTCCCCCCTTTTGTTTGAGCAAATGAGAAACAAGACAGAATTCTCCAAAGTTTAAAATACAGCTCATATTCAAAATATTAGAATAATTACCTTTTTTTTTAGAAATTGAAAATATCATTTGGTAATTTAATGTCTTTTAATGAAAATATGCAAACGATATTTTTATTAAGAACTTATTGTTGATTAAACTTACTTGTTATCTTAAATTTAACATCATTTTTGAAAAGATTAATTGCAAAAAAAATTATTTTGAAAAGTCAAAATATTAGAATATTTATTCAAGTGGTTCAAAATATTAGAATATTTCACATTAATTCTCCTTTAATTATTACCAATTCTTAACTGGTGGCATCATTGATTAAATTCAGACTATTTTATTTAAAATCAGTATTCTTTTTTTTGCAATTTGTTTCTTTTTCGTCTAAAAATGGGCCGTGTGAGTGATATTCCTGAATCTACTAAACTTCGTATGGTTGATTTGTATCGGCACGGTAAAAATCAATGTTTTATAGCGAATTATTTACATTGTTCGCAATCGAGCGTTAGTAAAATACTAACACAATATTCAAAAATTGGAAAATTTCAAAATAATCGCCGAAATGGTGGCCGAAAACCAAAAACATCTGCTAGAGATGACAGGAAACTGAAGCGTATAGTTAAGAAAAACCGTTTTAAAAGTGTGCGATTCTTGCACCGAAAATGGAAAGAAGAAGGAGTTGAAGTTTCTACATCGACAACATTAAGACGTCTCCATAAATTTAAATTTGAATCTTGTGTACCGAAAACAAAACCTCCCATGACTGCAAGACAAAAGCGTATAAGATTGAATTGGTGTAAATCAAGACGTTTATGGAGCAATGAAGATTGGAAAAATATATTATTTAGTGATGAAAGTATGTTTTGTGTTTCATATGGTAATCAAGGTATTCGAGTTTGGAGAATGAAGCAAGAAGCATTTGATAAAGAATGCCTTAAACGTGCCGTAAAATTTGCTGCTAGTGTCATGGTTTGGGGTTGTATGAGTGCAGAAGGACCTGGAAAGTTATGCATCGTCTACGAAAAGGTTAACTCTCTGATATATCAAGAAATTTTAGAATATTACATGATTCCATCATCAGGAGATTTATTTGAAGATGATTTCATCTTTCAACAAGATTTAGCGTCCCTGCATACCTCGGTGTCAACTAAGAATTGGTTCCGCCAACGCAACATTAAGGTACTTCCTTGGCCACCAAATTCACCAGATCTTAATCCCATCGAAAACTTATGGTGTATAATGAAGAAAAAACTTCAAGAAAATCCTCCTTCAAGTAAAACTGAGTTAGTGGCACGTATAAAGTCTATTTGGGCTAATATTGATAGAAATGTTTGTAAACACCTTGTATATAGTATGCAAGATCGATTGTACGCTGTTATGAAAGCTAAAGGGGAAGCTACAAAATATTAACTACCATTTACTTCATATTCATAAGATAATATTGTTGCGCAAAATAAAATATTCTAATATTTTGAACCAATCTTAATTTTATTCTAATATTCTGGTGTGTTTAAGGAAGCTGTATACCTAATTTATTGAGCTGTATTTTATATTTTATAAATGTTAAAATCTTATCTAAACATTCCAGATTTAATTTATAAGAAATTTAATTGCATTTACTTAGTATAAAAAATAAATAAATGACAAATAATTTTTTCTTATTACTTTTTCTCAATTATTCTAATATTTTGAATATGAGCTGTAGAACCATCTGTTGTTCATTCGTCAATATCATGCAAACACAATTCTAGAATTATTTATTTTTATAATTCTGCATTGGTATTATTCTTTCGAATTAGAAGGAAAAAAGAATGTTTTACTGGTATTTAATAAATAAATAAAATTTAATGCATGCATATTTTTTAATTGTTTGTTTGGAAATACACTATGTTTTGATTTTCTAAGAAATAAGTTCTTCAGTGAAAAGATTTGTAATCAACAACATTAAAAAAAAAAAGAGAGAGAGAGAGAGAGAGAGAGAGAGAGAGAGATTGGAATAGTGTTAACCCTTTGCACACCGAATTAATATCGCAATGTAATAATTATTTTGTTTTTCCTATATTACAGATTCAAATATTTTAATTTATGCATACAAGTTTAGAAAATAACAAAAACAAATATTTTTGCAGTTTTTTTTTTGGTCTGTTTTCATTTCAAAATTCGCATTTTGGAACATGATTATTGATTGACAACTTATGCAGACATAACAAATTACTTTCCGCTATATGCTATTGTATATTGTTCTTGAATATTTTCTCGAATTCGAAAAACATTTATATTCCTAGTGGTCAAATGTAAGTGTTTAAGTGCTTAAAGTATTTATTCTAAAACATTAATATTTATAAACATTAAATAATTCTATATTGCAGAAGTGAAATTAACGACATCAACTGTTTACTTTAAAACCATAATATTGATAAACATTAAATAACTTCATATTTCAAAAGTGACATTAATGAAATTAATTTAATATCATTGTTTATATAAAGCAATTCATAAGTAGATGATTGCACATGATTGCGAAATCATTTTTGTTGATTACTTCAAGGACAATATTTTACTGTGAACGAACTGACTTCAGTTTCTCTTATGTTTTTGTAAAGCACACACGGTGCTTATATTTCTTTTCAGTTTTCGCATACTTGGATAATATGTCAATCCAGTAACCGCAGCAGGAAACTAAATTCCTGTATCTTGTGTTGTCCATTTGCTAAATGTGCTTTAGAGGATTAATATAATACAAAAAGATAAATCAGTGTTAATTTATTTACATTAACAACACTAAAAAACTGTTAGTGAATATCGGACACTAACATTATGGAGGCATCGGCCAGATAAAGAGTGCCTGCACACATCGCTTTTTATGGATTACGCCGTTTCAAAATCGCCGTAAAGGAGCACCCTACAGCCCAGCTGTTTCAGATAAGTAAATTTCGGTTTATTATAAGTTTGGCTTTGTTTTTAACTTGGTTCCCTCATTATTTTAATAATGAGTCAAGAAGATTTAGAAAAGACAGCAATAAATTTACGTGGCAGAGCTAAATCTGCATTAACACGTATCACGAACTTCATTGACGCTGATCAAGTTTTTCAAAAGAATGATTTATTGAATAAATTAGAAAAATTAGAAACAGCTTATTTCGATTTTGATAAATATGATGCACAATTACCAGAAGAATCCTCGGAAATGGAGGAATTTGAAACAAAATATTATGAAACCAAAGCCAAACTGCAATCAGAACTTGAAAAATTTTCTATAAATAGTATGAATGCACATTCTCAAGTTGTTAATGAACAATTACCTATAGTTAATACAACTAACAATTTTAAATTACCCAGATTGAATATTGAGCAATTTGATGGTAATTTCAAAAACTGGATGTCATTTAAAGACTTATATTTATCGTTAGTGCATAATAATGCTAGTATAACAAATATTCAAAAATTTCAATACTTAAGAGGTTTGCTCGGTGAAGAGCCATCTTCAATTATAAAACATATTCCCATTTCTGAAACCAGTTATGCAGAAGCATGGGAAAAATTATTGTCAAGATACGACAATATTTTTGCATTATATAATATTTAAACATTTGTCGCGAACAGAACCTCTCAAATAACAGAAGTTTTACCTATGAAGCACTGGGGACACGTTCCCTCAAAAGAAAATCCCGCAGATATCGCTTCTCGCGGTATTGACCCAAAGTGTTTGCCAGAATGCGAGCTATGGTGGAAAGGGCCAAGCTGGCTACTTCTAGACCCATCCAATTGGCCGAAAGACGACTTAAATGTTGATGAATTCGATGAACAAATCAAATCCGAGCAAAGGTCGGATCTCATTTTTTCATGTCACATGCATGCTTCAAATGATGTACTAGATAATTTGTTTCAAAAGCACTCTTCGCTTTCAAAAATTATCCGCATTCTGGCATATTGCCTAAGATTCATTAAAAAATGCAAAAATGCTAATGAACATCAAATCCCTTCAACAGTACTTGCATCTAACGAAACAAAATCTGCTGAAGAAATGATCGTTCTTTGGATTCAAAATTCTTACTTTAAAGAAGAGTTAAAATGCATCAAAGAACAAAAACCTCTAGCTAAGAAAAGCAAATTACACTCCCTATATCCGTTTATTGATGCTAAGGGTATCCTACGGGTGGGAGGACGCCTGCAAAATTCACAGTTAGCATTTTATCAGAAGCATCCGGTAATACTTCCATCTCAACATAAAATGAGTGAACTATTGATAATACAACAGCATATTGCCACTTTACATGCTGGACCTTCTCTACTATCGCACATCATAAAACAATCTTTTTGGATAGTTGGTGGGAAAAAGCTCATCAACAAATGCATTAATAGATGTTTAAAATGTTTCAGATACAAGAAAGCTATTACAACTCCTCCATTAATGGGGAATTTACCTAAACCTCGAGTAAATCTTGAACGCCCCTTTTTCGCCAGCGGAATTGATTATGCAGGCCCCATATCCATTAAATTTAGCAAGGGTAGGGGTGCAAAAACAACTAAGGGTTACATTGCCTTATTTATTTGTCTTGCTACGAAAGCGGTCCATATAGAAGCTGTAAGTGACCTAACAACTGAAGCATTTATAGCAGCTCTTCGACGTTTTAGTGCAAGAAGAGGTACCCCACGTCACCTTTATAGTGACAACGGGAAGAACTTTGTCGGGGCATCAAGAAAAATCGACCAAATACAGAGGGCCTGGTTGTCATTTCCTAAAAATGAAATCATGTCTCAATATTTAACTGAAAAATCCATTGAATGGCATTTTATCCCTCCTTCTTCTCCCCACTTTGGCGGAATTTGGGAGGCTGCAATAAAATCCGCAAAATACCATCTAAAAAGAGTAATAGGAGAGACACTCCTAACGTTTGAAGAGCTTGCCACCCTACTTAGCCAAGTCGAAGCCTTATTGAATTCGCGACCTCTCATACATTTAAATGACAATGATAGTGACTGCATAAATGTTCTCACATCCTCACATTTTCTTACAGGTGATGTAATCTTCTCGATACCGGAGGAGACCTCATCCATCACATGCAACCCTAGAAATCGCTGGGAGCTGCTGCAAAATTTAAAAAGAGGATTCTCACAGCGATTTAAGCAAGAATATTTGAGCTCGCTCCAAAAGAGAGGCATGTGGAGAGTCGAGCAACGTAATCTTCAACCTGGACAAGTTGTGCTACTCCTTGATGATGCCCAGCCACCAGACTCTTGGCCATTGGGCCGGGTAAAAGAGGTGCATCCAGGAAAAGACGGACATGTCCGTGTTGTAACTGTGCAGTGTAGAAGATCACTTTTGAAACGACCTGTCCACAAATTAGCTCTCCTTCCTATATATCAGGACTAAGGCCTGATAGGGTGGGAGTGTGTTTAAGTGCTTAAAGTATTTATTCTAAAACATTAATATTTATAAACATTAAATAATTCTATATTGCAGAAGTGAAATTAACGACATCAACTGTTTATTTTAAAACCATAATATTGATAAACATTAAATAACTTCATATTTCAAAAGTGACATTAATGAAATTAATTTAATATCATTGTTTGTATAAAGCAATTCATAAGTAGATGATTGCACATGATTGCGAAATCATTTTTGTTGATTACTTCAAGGACAATATTTTACTGTGAACGAACTGACTTCAGTTTCTCTTATGTTTTTGTAAAGCACACACGGTGCTTATATTTCTTTTCAGTTTTCGCATACTTGGATAATATGTCAATCCAGTAACCGCAGCAGGAAACTAAATTCCTGTATCTTGTGTTGTCCATTTGCTAAATGTGCTTTAGAGGATTAATATAATACAAAAAGATAAATCAGTGTTAATTTATTTACATTAACAACACTAAAAAACTGTTAGTGAATCTCGGACACTAACAGTAAGTAATATAGAGAAAACGATAAAAGCAAATAATATATTTTTATGCAAGTTAATGAATTTACAATTTCCTTATACCTATGATAAATGCTTAAACATTAATATTTTTTTTTCAAAAGTTGAAATCAACCTTATATTTTATAGGAAAATAAGGACATTGTTACTATGTTGGAAAATATATGTTTTCTATTACAAATAATGCAATGTTCCCATTTGGAAACTTTGGCGTTTAAACAGTTAATTAAATATTCAAACTAGTGTTTGGGAGTTATCGTATACTTACCTATCATGGATATGCATATAATATAAAATATGAAAATAAAACACATGCTAACTATTTATAAAATGCATTGCAATTACAAAATAAAATTTAAATCTGTATTTAAACATTTTTAATATAGATTAATGATGCTTTATTACTGAATTGCTGAGGAACCAATTTCGATAAATTATATAAAACGCCTAACTACACAAGTAGTACTGAATTGCGTAAAAGAAATAATCTTGTAAATCCTAAAATGATAATCCTATTAACTATCAATTTACTGCATTGGATTAAGTGTCTCGTTTCTAATTAAAATATACATTTGAATTGAAATTTGAATGAAATACAGGGTCACGAAAAATCGAGGAATGTGGAAAACAGGATTACATATATCTCGGCAACTAATAATCCAATCGACTTCGTTCTTTATGCAAAATTTCTGCTATTTTATTGTCTTTTAAGTCCACTCCTTAAAATAAAATAAAAAAAAAATCGAAAATTTTTATATACCTTTTATCAAAACGAATTTTTCGAGAGATCGAAAAGAATAGTTCCAGATAATCGAGTTTACTGATGTTAAACAGACTTCGTCCCATTCTTACATATTAAGTACATACAAAATTTCAAGTCTCTATCTCAATTTGTTCGTGTGATAGAGTGTTTACAGACAGACAGATGGCAAATTTTTTTTTTCGAAAAATATGTTTTTCGGAATTGCCAGTATCTGAAACGTGTAAATTCGTGATTTTTTATTTCATTTTACTTTATTTTATTTTATTTTCAAAACGATTGCAAGAAGTGTATATACTGCCTATGATGGGAAAATAAAAAGACAGACGAGCAGTGATTTTTCCATATTATGTATTAGAATAATAGAACTACACGATGGGGGCCACCGTAATGCTTACCCATCATGAATATGCATATTATGAAATATTAAAATAAAATATGTGAAAACTATTTATAAAATGTATCCCAATTTCAAAATAAAATTTAAACATATATTTAAATATTTTTAATATATAATGATATTCTATCGATGAACTGCTGATTAACCAACTTCGAGAAATTACATAAAATGCCAATCTACTCAAGTAAAAAATTACGTTAAAAAAAATCTTTATAACACCAAAAATAATAATCATAGTAACTAACAGTTTACTGAGTGGGATTAAGCGTTTCATATTCAATTAAATATATCTTTGAATTGAAATTTGAATGAAATACAGGGTCATGAAAAATCGGAGAGTGTGAAAAATAGGGTTACAAGTATATCGGCAACAAATTATCCAATTTATTTCGTTTTTAATGAAAAATTTGTATTATTTTATCGTCTTTTACATCCACTCCTTAAAATAAAAAAATTGGAAAATTTTTATGTACCTTTTGTTCAGACTAATATTTCTAGAGTCCGAAGAAAAAAATAGTTCCGAAAAATTGAGGTTTCCTATATTAAATAGGCTTCTTTTCATTATTACATACTAAGAAAAAACGAAATTTCAAGTCTCTATCTCAATTTGTTCGGGAAAAAGAGCGTTTAGAGACACACAGGCACACAGTCAGACAGATGCATTTATTTTTTTTTTTTTTAATGTTTTTCGGTATCTCTAGTGTCTAAAACTTATAAATCTTTAAAAAAAAATTCGATTTTCAAAACAATTGCAAGATTTACCCTATACTGTATGGTGGGTAATTAATAAATATACAAATCCGAATTAGGTGTTCGATCGGATTAGTTGTCCCTGTTCGAAATTGTGAAAATAAACTTTTAATTTTTAAAATTTTCATGATAAAAATATTTCAATCACAATATACTATTATTAGACTTATATAATACTATTTATTATTATGTATTAACCCCTTTACAGTTTAATTCTCTTCCGTTCAATAAATTGAAAATAACGGACTCACACCACTATTATTTAACCTCTTCAGACCTGAGCTTAAAATAACTCTACAAATATATATTTATTGCTGTTACATAATGGAAATGACACCATAGAGGACAGAAAGAGTCATTTTTATGAAATCAGTACTTTAGTTGATTGGTAATTTAAGTTTACAAATATGGTTATAAAAGTACTAAACTCCTTAAAACATCAGTTTAACTATCAATAATATAAATTTGCGCAATAACTAAATTAAGGTCTTTAAACAAGTAAATGATCAGCAAATCCTCAAAATTTTTTATTGTAAAGCATTTAAATTAAATAATCATGAATATTTCTAAGTTTCTTGACCACTTTGTCTTGGGGATATTTTCGAAACTAGGATGAAAATAATATTTACTTTATGAGGTAATATTCATCAGTACTGACATTTATAGATTTTGTTTTAAAGCAAAAAACATTCAGCTGTATAGAAGTAAAGTAAAAAGGCAAAAAATTTGAACAGTTTAGTTTTTATGAAAAAAAGAATGGAGGTACACATTTATGTACCTCAGGTCTGAAGAGGTTAAGTAAAATATTCGTAAAATTTATTCTAAACATTTCCGTCTTTCAGTAATATGAACGTTTTCTTAAAAATAATAGTGGTGTCAAAAAGCTTTAAATGATAAAATAAGCAAATTCGTCTTGCCCGAACCGCTTTCTGTTCACTTTGAAATTGACGGGAAAAAAAAAGAAATCTAATAATTTAATACCTTTTCCCACAAAAGTGGAGTAATCAAGTTGCCAACGTTGTCGCTAAAATTCAAGAAATAATAATAATATTTCGAAAACTAATTCAAAATTTTAAATTCTATTAACAGTTTTGAGATCTGCATATCAATACGGATTTTTGGCGTTAGTTTCACATCATAATATTACATTATTAAGGAAAAATCGCTGTAAAACAAAAATCAGTCATTTAATCAGTTGTTTTGTAAAATCGTTTCGCAAATTCGTTTCATCAAATCGTTTTATTATGGTTTTATATATACAGGGTGAGTCATAAATATCGAAACAATAGGCTATCTCCTTAAATATTGCCCATAGACCCATACTTCCAATTGCAAAAATTCATAAAAAAAGGTGAAATTTTTGATAAGATAAATTGCGATTTCATGGGGGGTCTAGTAGAAAAAATACGAAAATTAAATTTTTATACGGCCCCCGTAGGATAAAATTTCCAATTAGAAAAATTTTTCTTATTCAGTCCTGAATAAGACACAAAAAGTTGCATCTTCTTATCTTTAAAACTCGTTAAGTTATAGCCGTTTAAAAAATTCATCAGGTTTTAAGGGATTAGACACAAATTGAAATGTGCGCAATTCAAAAAGCAAAGTTACATTAACAGTTCTGGGAAACGCGCAAAAATCTATTTTTTGAGTTCGAATTTCGATTTTTTTTTCTTTTTTTGCGATGGTTAGTCTTAAAGTTTGCTAAGAAAATCAGATTCTAACATTTCTCATATAATTTATAAAAATTTCATGTGGTTAGTACTGATTTAATTAAAAATGGGATAATTAAATATCGTAATAACTCGTAACATTATTTATCGGATTTCAGTTTCTTTACATTTAATTAAAGATGAAAATCTGATTTTAGTTTTGTAGCAGAGTTTTGCTTTTTAATATTAATTTTAAAAATATTAAAAATATTTATGGAAAAAGTAATATAACTTTTTAAAAAATCATATTTTCAAAAGTAAATATTTTTTCAAATTTGCCGAAAGAAAACTAATGTAAAAAAAAATCAAAAATGACGTGTTTCAAATTCTTTTTTTTTTTTTTTTTTTTTTTTTTTTTTTTTTTTTTTTAAATTCGTACCATTTAATTATTTAAAGACAAGAATTAATTGGGGGGGGGGGGGGGAATTCATTATGCAGAAAAACGAAGTGTACTGTTTAAATGTCTGTCATTTATTTAAAAGAATGCTTTTTTTAAGATGCAGATTAAGTCTTTTTTATAAATTTAGCTCTCACAACTTCAGGCTTTTTATCGTTCTGGAGAGGCTGTTATAAAATATGTATTTTGGGCCCAGGCCGCGCCAGGACCAAGAGGTTCCTTTTTTCTGAAGACATGCCAGGCCGGACCTATCGAACTTTTCATAAACAAGGAGACTGCTATCTTCTTTCTAGGTGTACATTGGACGAAATTTTCAATCCCGGTCTCGACAAAACCCGTATTAAACTTAATACGTGCTTAAAATAAATAAAATTCGGCTCAATCGAAATTTTTTCAAAAAAAAAAAAAAAAAAAAAAAAAAAAAAAAAAAAAAAAACATAAATTTTATTTTTTTTTTCTTTTACAAAATAAATGAATAAATAAATAAATGAAATTCATTTTTTTAAAGAATAGTATATTCATAGGCTGAAAAATTAAATGCAATAAAACCAGTGAAAAAAAGTCTGCCTATGACGGAATTCTGTCTTAAACGGAAAATATGTTGATCCATGCAAAATAAATACAATGATACTCGAGGAAAAGATTAAACTCTAATTACACCTTCTAGGGAGGGCATCCTTCTATAACGTATTTTTTCTTTTTTACGTGATTCCGTCTTAAAAGGTTTTACTGTATATCATTTTTCAAAGTCTCCAACGCATGGGATGCGTTGGAGATTAACGATGTTAAGATATAAATGATACATTTATACATAAATAGAGATTCATTGATAAAATATAAATATTATAGCCTTTTGCACTTCTTTAATAATAAAAAGTATAAATATAAAAAAACTAAAAGCTATAAAAGAAATTTTTGGTCAGAAATCTTCCATACAAAACAATTTTTTCCCACACCGAAGTAAAAAACTATGTAGATATTTTCGGCTGAACCGGGCTATGATTTAAACTATTTTTCAGACCGGTCCGGATTATGATTTTAACATTTTTTCAGGCTGGGCCGAGCTTTTTCCCCTATGGGTCGGTTTGGGACCGGATCAAGATATTTCGATCCATGCAGACCTCAAGTGCAGACTACCAACATATTTTGAAAAAAGTTTAGATTTAATTCAATACACTGCTTTGTTATATCCAAATGAGAGGCACTGTCTTAAACCGATATTTAAAAATGGACAATATATGGATGACCCTTTACTTGCTTTGAAAACTAGCGAGAAATTCTTTGTTTCTAGGCATGGTAAACTGGTGTAAGTCACGAATTTTGGAGAAATTCAGATTTTAATATCTCTGCCAGATTTTTAGATATTTAGATGAAATTTTTTTTGTTCATTTTAGGAATGGATAAGGAATAATTTCCTAATTGGGAATTTTGTCCTACGGGGGCCGTATAAAAATTTAATATTCGTATTTTTTCAAATAGACCCCCCATGGAGTTGCAACTTATCTTATCTGAAACTTCATCTTTTTTTATGAATTTTAGCAATTGGAAGTATGGGTCTAGGAGCAATATTTAAGGAGATAGCCTATTGTTTCGATATTTATGACTCACCCTGTATAGGTAGATATATTTTCTTCTTCACCAAAAAAAATTTTTTTTGTGATCCTTCGAGTAATAATATGTGATGTAACATATATTTTATTTATATTTCACTATTAATATTAAAGCTAATTAATGTAACGTACATTTTATTTATATTTTGCTATTAATATTAAAGCTAATTAGTGTAACATATATTTTATTTATATTTTAGTATTAATATTAAAGTTAATTTTTTCACTCTTTTAAAACATAATTTCAAAAGAAAAACATTTTTTATTGGTTCTTTTATTACTAAGTACTGGTTTCCGAATTGCATATAAATAAAAAATAAATTAGTTTTAAAATATTATTTCCTTTCTAGATTTTTCTTTCTTACTTTCCAGTTGATTAAATATTAAAAAAAATTTAAGTCTTACTTTTCTGTTTTAAATAACCGTTATATTTATTCTGTATCATCTCATTTTCTTTTATAAAAAACTTAAAGTTTTATCATTGTTACTCAATTTTGCAGATATTGTTCTGGGTTGCCCCATAGGTTTGCTTCTATGCTGTGCGTTTGCCGCGAAAGACGATGACTGATTTACTCTTGACAGCACTCTTTTTAAATTTTTCCCGGTTCTCTTTTACCTGTACAGATTAAGCCCGGTTATGTAATCTATTTTATTTGAATGCATTCTTTCTTGACAATTGTTTAATGTAGAAATTATTCAGATTCAGATTGTTTACTGGTAATTGTCGTGTTAGCACACGCACTCGCAGTTTGTAAAATGAAGAAGTATTCTATATATTGTTTTATATCGTTTTGTATTATCTTGATGCATTGATATATATATATAGGTAGTTATATAGTTATATAGGTAGTGCGTTTGCCGCGAAAGGCGATGACTGATTTATTCTTGACAGCACTCTTTTTAAATTTTTGCCGGTTCTTTTTGACCTGTACAGATTGATTATGTAATCTATTTTATGTGAATGCATTCTTTCTTGACGATTGTTTAATGTAGAAATTATTCAAATTGCTTACTGGTAATTGTCATGTTAGCACACGCACTTGCAGTTTGTAAAATGAAGAAGTATTCTATATATTGTTTTATATCGTTTTATATATCTTGATGCATTGATATGCTATATTAGATTTCAGTTCCTCCTGCTCTGCAAAAATAAAGGATTTAGTCTAGAATATATTTTTAAGAGCCTTTTTTATTCTTGTCAAACTGACATCAATTATTTTCTTGAAGAAAATATATAAATGCACCGGGTATATGTTTCACTATACGAACTAAGCAGCAACGACGGCCAGCTACATTATAGTATTTTTACAGAAAAGTGTGAGTTCAAACACGTTCTCTGCATGGCCGAAGTCAACGCTTGTTTAATTCTTTACTAGAAATTCATAAATTTGTCTGAAATTGGAAGTGTCCAAAGGCTTTTGACAACATATAGCATTTTCTTCACATAAAAAAAAAAAAAATGTTTAATCTAATTTATTACAAGCAATTAAAGATAATGAACATTATATTTTGAAATAAAATATATCCGTTAAGTTTAAACTAAAAACATTTCCTATATAGATAAAGATGCTTCAGAGTACAGGCTATTATTATAATTCAGAATACAGTTTTAAAATCTTATAAACAATCATACGGCCTAGACATTTCATTTTATATAAAATACATTACTTAATGAAGTGCACCATCTAAAATTTTCACACGCTATTTATCTACAACTTTTCACTAGCATGCATAAAATCATCATAAATTAACCTTAAACAACTAAAGAAAAAATCTTGCTACTTACTCTTGCATAAAATCATAAAAGTAGTCTATGAACATAAGCAGAGGATGCGGGTCAATAAAATACATTGATAACAAAATGCTTTTTTTTTTTTTTTTTTTTATAATGAAACAAAAAAATCATATTTTTCCAAACAATTAACCGTAAACAATTTTTCTTGATTATTTTTTCCTAACACTTGGGCTATTTTTTCAACTGACTTGACAAATATCTAAAATATAACTTATTAACAAATGTTTATAAGGAAAAAAAAAAAGGAAGTAAAAAGGAATGTTCTTGAAATATTAATTATTTTCGTAGTAAAAATAAAGTAGATTTTTTTTTAACTTTCTTTTTATTGTGTCGCGACCTGATGTTTAGTAATTTTTTTTTCTTTTTTTGCGTGTGTTATTTTTTTTCTTTTTACTTATATTCGTGGAGTTTCAATTATGAAACTCCACTATGATATTACAATGATAGGTTTAAAATGTTATATTTTAGACGTTAGATGATTGTAAAATATCTAGCAATAGTAAAAGGTTAAATTAAATTCGCGACACAATAATTAGAGTATCTACGATTATTTTTTTTAATTTTGCCATCATTTGTTACTTTATAGGAACCATAATTTTGATTTAGGTTAAAACATAAACTTTTGTATGGTGGATTTATTACTGGTAAAATGCTAAGCCAAATATTGGTAAAGTGTTTGTGAATAAATGTTAAACCAATAACTGCTAAAATGCCTGAAAAGATTAGGTTGAACCAACAAAATTAATATATTAAACCCTGTAAGAGTAAATCGGGTAACCGAAAATGCGTACAGTCTTGAAGAATGAAATGATAAAATATTGAACCATAACAAGGATACAATACGATTACATGTCAGAATTTTATTTATTATTTAATAGTAACATAAACCATAATTTTGTTTTATGTTGAATCTAACATAATTTTTTTTTGTATTTTGAACCTTTACTGATAAAATGTTGAATCAAATATTGGTAACATGTTGAGTACTATAAAGTGGCTATGATAATATTTTGAAGGGCAAATTCGAGTAACACATTATGAATACTCATTCCAAAATTGTATGAAGATTCGAAAATGATATCTGATGTTTTAATAACTATAAAAGTAAGCGGATATCATCGTGCTCTGAAGAAGTATATTGAAAGTGCATGGAACTAATGGTTATAATTGTTGAAGGTTATTTTCGATTTAATAATTCTCGAATTAAGATATAAAATGATTCTCCCCATTTGGTTGCGGTAAAATAAAACATCATTAACACACAATTATCGCCAACGATCCTCAATAAGGAAGTTCTGACTTTTCTTCTTTTTGTCATGTGAAATTTGCTGAAAATATTTATTAATATTTCAACCATCAAACACTATTTTTGAGAATTACATATAAACATTTTAATTAACAATAGACATATAATTAAAATTGTAACACTTTGTGCGAATTTCAATACATAAGTTAAAAAACTGCAACATTATAACGCACAAATTTCATAAAACACTATACCCCCAAAGAATTTCATACGTAATTTCGATGATTCCTTAATCCGCCTCCTCCCTGACAAAAAAAAAAAAAAAAAAAAAAAAAAAAAATCAAAATTTTTTTTTATTTTTCACGAAGGAAGGGGATCAAGGCATCCTTGAAACGACGTATGAAATTCTTTAGAAGGTTAGTGTTTTATGAAATGTGTGCGTTATAACGTTGTAGTTTTTTTATTTATGTATTAACAATAGACTTATTTTACTGAAATTTCTTGAATGGTAAATGTCTCTTGAATGATAAATGAATTTCTAATGTTAAATAAATATGCCGGGACTCGAACCCGCATCATCAGTATAGAGCTTTGACGTTCTACCGACTAAACCACATGGAACGATACCCAGCCAGAAACTTCTCACAATTACATGATGGCAAGGCTACAATTGCAGCACAAGATGGATTTTTTCTTTCCCAGAGAGAAAATTCGCCTAGATTCCTGAGAGAGGTGAATTTTCTCTCTGGAAAAATTTCTAAGTATTAATAACATTCAGTCGATGCTGGATTTATTTAAGTTTTGTGTTTGCTCCAGGTCGGTGGCTCACGGAAAATATTCCATCTTGTGCTGCATTTGCAGCCTTGCAAGCATGTAATAGTGAGAAGTTGCATGCTGGGTATCGTTCCACGTGGTTTAGTCGGTAGAACGTCAGTGCGCGTATACTGATGGTCCGTGTGCAAGTCCCGGCATGGAACCTTTTTCACTAAGTTGATATTTGCGCCTCTTACGCAATTAAAAATTTGAAATTAGGTTTTTATTTGAAATTATTTTTTACTGTCACATTTCTTATAACGATTCAAATATTGTAATATAAATATTTTCGCAAAAATAACAAAAAATTACGTATAGAGTTAAAAACTACAGTCAGAAAACACATACAAATTCACATGCCGTTCACACAACTGCCAACTATTCTGCCTTTTTTTTTTTTTTTTTTTTTTTTTTTTGAACGATAATCTTCGCTTTTCTGCACTTAAGTGTGTTCTCAAATCCAAAAAGACAACTTTATGATGTGTGTTTTAATTTATTTCTGTTCAGAAATGCATGAAACTAGCAAGTGTTTTTGTTCATAAACTATAAAATGAAACTATTTTTTTGGAAATGCAATAGAGAATATCTGGAATTATAACAGTTCTAGAAGTTGTGATATTTTTAACAACTTTTAATTCAGAACCACAATAATTTTTTAATTAACTTTTCTTCGAATGTAATGCTTTAAGAATCTAAAGGACAATTTATGTTTCTATTCTGAATTCTGCCTAAAAAGTAGCGACATTTTTTTTTCCAGATGTATGTAAGCAGTATTGTTTTTAAAACATCTTAATTGTATGCTAAGAAAACTCAGACATTTTTCTTAAATCGAGACGCACTTCATTTGATGAATTTGTTGCACGGCCGGGTAAGGCCCTGAACGTCAAAAATATAAAAGCTCGGGACTGGAAATTTTGTCCCATGCCTAAACTCTTATCTTTCCTTCGATAATCAAACCTCCAATTTACAACAAAAAAGAAAACAATAAAGTTAACAACCAAAAAGTACGGTTGTTTCATTATATATTTTTCTTTAAAAATAAAACAAATATTTAAACATGTGAAAGTCATTCCATTGCTGAATCATAAACAACATTTCTACAATAGTTTAAACAAGATCTTAACACACACATACACACATAACAAAAAAGAAAGAAAAAAAAAAAAGAAGAAGATGGTTTTGCATTTGTTTAACTTTCGGAAGAGAGTATTGTTTCTTCTTTACTTAAACAAAACAGGACAATTTTTGAACAATCATATCTTTGTCGTTCTAAATAAGTTACAAAAAATCAGTTGTCTTCAAAACGAATCAATGGTGAGCAGGTGTTGTACTAATGAGAATCGAATCTTTAGTCAGAAAATTTGCGAACTTTAGCAAGCTTTCCTTTACTAAGAGAAATTTTTATTGATTGTGTAAAGGAAAACACAGATGGTAAATTTTAAATATATAAATTTAACTGTTATCAATGAGTGTAGTTTTCATCTATTATTACTTTAACATAAATTTTGTGTCATTCTCAGTGGTGCCAATATATATGGGCCCATGGGGAGCGAGCCCACCCAATAATTTGATGTCTCCATCCATCCATTATTAATTGAGCCCATCCAAGATATATGTATCTGTTCAAAAATTTCTTGAGCCCACCCAATTTTTTTCACAAGTTGGCGCCACTGGGCACTCTAACAGCTAATGTACGAAATTTCACAAAAATTTAGATTCAGTTAAACCTTGATATAAACTGGATTTGATAAAGTTTTGGTGTATATCGCCTTACAGGTGACACTGCTATGCTGCCTCTTTCACAGTTTTTACAATAGCTATGTCTCAAGAACTAACGGACGGATTTTCATAAAATTTCAGATTCCTTGTTAAAATATGGTTCTGATTACGTTTTGGTATAAATTGCACAACATACGGTGCTGCTATGCGGCATTATTCATGATTATTGCAATAGCTCTATTTCAGGAACTAATGCACGAATTTTGATGAAATTTAAAGATTCAGTTTGTCCCTTATATAAATGAGTATTCTTTAGTTTTTGGAGTAAATCACTCAACAGATGGCGCTGTTATGCGGCATTATTCATGATTATCTTAATATCTCTATTTCAAGAATTAATGCATGAATTTTCATCAAACTTCAAATTCAGTTAATCCCTGATATATATATATATATATATATATATATACAGGGTGTCCCTAAACAAATGGTATATACGCTAGGGGGTGATAGAACACATCAAGACGAGTAATAGTAAATAGGAAACCAAGGGTCCCAAACGTTTTCCAAAGGAGATAGCCGCCATTAAAGTTTGGGGTCCAAAATTTCAAATACACATAAAAAACGGAAAAATTGGTCAATTGATTTGCGGTTTTCACTAAAATTATTCTTTATGTTGGTATTTTATTGAAAATAAATTATAAAGATAAATTTCGAAAAATGCCGATAGAGGGTGCTTTAGACTTTAAAGTAATGAAAAACTATTTTTTGCCGTGATTTTTTGCATCTCATTAAATGGTTTCGTAAGCTTAGACTTAAACTTAAATTTTGAGCTCAAAATCTGAATAGTTAGAAGCAGTTAAGTAGCACAAACTTAACTGTGTTCAGAGGGTTTAAATTTCAAATGATTATAAAAAACGGAAAAATTGGTCGATTGATTTGCGGTTTTCACTAAAGCTATTCTTTATGTCGGTATTTTATTGAAAATGAATTATAAAGATAAATTTCAAAAAATGCCGATAGAGGGCGCTTTAAACTTTGGAGTAACGAACAACTACTTTTTACGTTATTTTTTGCATCTGATTAAATGTTTTCGTAAACTTAGACTTAAACTTAAAATTTGAGCTCAAAATCTGAATAGTTGGGAGTGGTTAAGTAGCACAAACTGAACTGTGTTCAGAGGGTTCAAATTTCAAATGACAATAAAAAACGGAAAAATTGGTCGATTCGTTTGCGGTTTAAAATAAAACTATTCTTAAAGTCAGTATCTTCTTGAAAATGAATTTTAAAGATAAATTTCAAAAAATTCCGTTAGAGGGCGCCTTAAACTTCAGAGTAACCAACAACAAATTTTAACCGCTATTTTTTGTATCTAATTAAATGCTTTCCAAAACTTGTTAAATGTTTTCGAAATCTTCGATTTAAACTTAAAGTTTGAACTCAAATTCTGAATCGTTGGGAGGGGTTGAGAAGCACAAACTGCAGTGTGTTCAGAAGTTGAAATTCAACCCCCCCCCCCCCCTCGAACACAGTTCACTTTTGCGCTACTTAAACACTCGCAACGACTCAGAATTTGATCTCAAAATTTAAATCTAAGCATTTGAAAGCATTTAATGAGATTTATAAAAATAACGGTTAAAAATAGTTGTACGCTACTCCACTGTCTAAGGCTCCCTCTATCGGCATTTTGGGAAATTTATCTTTAAAATTTATTTTCAAGAAAACACTGATTTAAAGAGTAGTTTTAGCAAAAACCGCAAACGAATCGACTAATTTTTCCGTTTTTTTTCTTATAGTTTTCCGTTTCGCTTGAAATTTAAACCCTCTGAACACAGTTCAGTTTGTGCTACTTAACCACTCCCAACTATTCAGATTTTGAGCTCAAAATTTAAGTTTAAATCGAAGCCTACGAAACCATTTAATGACATGCAAAAAATAACGGCAAAAAATAGTATTAGGATGGATTATTTCTTTAATCCAAAGTCTAAAGCTCCCTCTATTGGCATTTTTTGAAATTTATCTTTATAATTCATTTTCAATAAAATATCGACATAAAGAATAGTTTTAGTGAAAACCGCAAATCATTCGACCAATTTTTCCGTTTTTTATAATCATTCGAAATTTAAACCCTCTGAACACAGTTAAGTTTGTGCTACTTAACCGCTTCCAACTATTCAGATTTTGAGCTCAAAATTTAAGTTTAAGTCTAAGCTTACGAAATCATTTAATGAGATGCAAAAAATCACAGCAAAAAATAGTTTTTCATTACGTCAAAGTCTAAAGCGCCCTCTATCGGCATTTTTCGAAATTTATCTTTATAATTTATTTTCAAGAAAATACCAATATAAAGAATAATTTTAGTGAAAATCGCAAATCAATCGTCCAATTTTTCCGTTTTTTATGTGTATTTGGAATTTTGGATCCCAAACTTTAATGGCGGCTATCTCCTTTGGAAAACGTTTGGGAACCTTGGTTTCCTATTTACTATTACTCGTCTTGATGTGTTCTATCACCCCTTAGCGAATATACCATTTGTTTAGGGACACCCTGTATATATATATATATATGTATATATATATATATATATAAATATATATATATACCTTACCTAACCAGAGACGATGCTATGTTTCATTTTTCTCTGGAAATATTCACGTGTATGAGATCGAAGAAAGTTTTAGGATTGCCACATCCGATTAATCTAAATCGTCAATGAGATCACTATTGTTTTCCTAAATCTGTTTGCGTTCAGATAGCGTAACTTAACTCTGTAGGTTTAAATGTTGCCCAAAAATGTATTTTTTCTCTTTTACTTATTTTACTTGTAATGCATTTTAATGTTATAATTATCTTTTCAAACTTTAACAAAGAAATATTTTACGAATTGTATGAAGGATAATACGTGATTAAGGATCAAGGAAAGAACTTGTCGAAGAAATATTATTTAATGATTATTTTTCAGTTCAATATTCTTCCCAAACTAATTCTTAGAGAAAAAATATACTTATTTTATTATTCCAATTCAATTAAAAAATCGAATCTCTTCAGTCTTCTGCTGAACATAATATGAATCAGTCATTTTTATTCCGTTGATTAAAAATCTCATTTTCTGAACAACTTATTTTCTCGCAAAATCAAAATTCCCAGTATTGCAAACAAGCACTTAAAAAATATGCACACATTAAATTTTGTGTTTTCTCTCCAAGTAAAACATTGTTGTTATTATTATTATTATTATTATTATTATTAATGGAGAGAATAATACCAATTACAAATATTTCTACTATTGTGTGTGCATGATGTTGACGATTGAACAACAGATGGTTCTACTTAGAACTTTAGAGAATCCAGTCTTGTTTCTCATTGATGCCCCAACCAGTGGCCGAGAAGTTATGACCTCCAAACTGGTAGATGGTAGGTGGTGGCTTCGAATCCAATCGCGACAGTCGGTCTAACCGTTCGGAGTTTATCGTGGTTTTCTTCGAACCTTGCATTTCCTTGCGTAAATACGGGTTAGGTTCCCTTAGAAAGACCCTCACGGAGGCCACCCCTCCCTTTAGGTCCTATATCCCACGTGTAGATTATTGGCCGACATAAAGAAATACAGTTTCTCATTGATTTGAACAAAAAGAGGTTGGGGGGGGGGGGGGAGATTTCTCAGCAGTCATATCTTTGTCATTCTAAATACGTACAAAAAGTCAGTTTTCTTCAGAAAGAATTAATGGTGAGCAGGTGTTGTACTAATGACAATCGAATCTTTAGTTGGATATTTTTCGAATTTGAACAAGTTTTCTTTAAAAAGTGAAACTTTCATTGATTGCGTTAAGGAGAACACAGATGGTGTAGCTTAGAGAAATAAAGTTAGTTAATTGTAACCAATGCGAATATTTTTATTATCTGTTGTTCTTCTTTTAATTGTCAAAGAGGATATTTTTGTTTTACTAAATCTATTTGCATATTGCGATTCTTTATTGGAAGAAATAAAATAATTCTGTATGTTAATGATTTTTTCCCTTATATCATCAAGTACCGATTACAGTTCTTTTACAGACAAATCTTTATGTATTTGAAATTCATACCATTGAAGAAAGAAGAAAAACAATACTTCTGTACTATAAAAAAAAAAAAAAATCCATTAAATCTACGGCAAAAACTGCTAGCTGCAATGTTGCCGTATTTTGCCGTAAAAGTAAATTATTTCTCTTACAGTGTACTATTATTTTAACAAAATATTAACGCGAAAAAAACTAGTCGTTGGGGGCCACCGTAATACTTACCCATCATGGATATGTATATGAAAATAAAACATGTGAAAACTATTTATACAATGCATTGCAATTCATAAACAAAATTTAAATATTGTTAATATACATAGTAATGCTTTATTAAAGAACTGCTGATGTACCAATTTCGACAAATTATATAAAACGCCAAACTACTCAAGTAGCACCGAACTGCGTAAAAGAAACATCCTTATAACTCCAAAAATAATAATTTTATTAACTAACAATTAACTGCGTCGGATTAAGCGTCTCATTTCCAATTAAAATATACCTCTGAATTGAAATTTGAATGAAATACAGGGTCATGAAAAATCGAAGAATGGGGAAAACAGGATTACAGATATCTCGGCAACTAATAATCCGATTGACTGCGTTCTATATGCAAAATGTGTGTTATTTTATTGCCTTTTACGTCCATTCCTTAGAACAAAAAAATTCGAAAATTTTTATATACCTTTCATCAGAACGAATTTTTCGAGAGTCCGAAAAAAATAGTTCCGGATAATCGAGGTTGCTGATATTAAATAGGCTTCGTCCCATTCTTACATACTAAATACATACAAAATTTCAAGTCTCTATCTCAATTTGTTCGGGATATAGAGCGTTTACAGACAGACGGACGGCAAATTTTTTTTTCTAAAAATATGTTGTTCGGAATCTCCACTATCTAAAACGCGTAAATCCGTCAATTTTTTTTTTTTTCGATTTTCAAAACGATTGCAAGACTTACCCTATACTACGTATGATGGGTAAGTAATAATGAGAGAAAAGAAAAAAAGGAAGATGGTTCTACTTTCTTTAAACTTTCGGAAGTCTTTTGTTTCTTACTTGCTCAAACAAAATAGTTCAGTTTTGAACAATCATATCTTTGTCATTCTAAATATGCTACAAAAAAAAAAAAAAAAAAAAAAAAAAAAAAAAAGTTGTTTTTAGAAATAAACAATAGTGAGTAGGTGATGTACTAATGACAATCGAATCTTTAGCTAGATATTTTGCGAATTTGAAGAAGTTTTCTTTATCTCTTTATCTACCGAAGGTACTTATAAGTACCATTAAAGTTACTTATTATAAAATTCTTTTAATATGTTGATTAGTTGTAACACTGTTTAGAATGAGTAACAGATACATTAATTTATTTTGTTCCAAAAGCATTATTGATAACACAAAACAAAAGTATTTTTAAAAGGATGATTTCTTTTGCCTTTGTATCTTTTTCAGCTTTCATGGCGCTGAGAGAAGGGGATGAAGATTTTTCAATTCGGAAATATTTCTATATTTTAAATGTAAGAACATCATATTTGTACATTTTATAATTCTACAAAATACTAAGAAAACAATTTAAAATAAGAAATTTGAGTGGGGTTATAAATATTGCACAAATCCCTGTAAATTCAAATTTAATTAATCCATTTAAATCTTTCAAACCTTCTAAAATCCTTCAAAGAGTTATTAGATGACTAGGTAAATCTTTTTATTTAGTTTAAATAATTTACGCTAAATTTCTTAGAATATAAAATTTTCATAAATTCATAATTCTGAAGATAAAGGGTTAAGAGGACGGTGGACGTTAAATTTTTTCTTTTTTAATTTTCATCACAATATGGAATTTTGTGCATGCATACATTTTACCAAAAGTATATAGAACGACTTCAAAAAAATTTCCAATCTTATTAAATTTTTTAATTTTTTTAAAAATATTTAAATTTTTAAACGAAATTTTAAAATGCTCCTCGTGTCTTAATTTTTGAAATATTTTTTTGCTTTTGCGTTTTTATCATTTAAAACTTAATTATAAACAAATTTGTGTATGATATTTTTAATATCTTGAACAGTTACTATTTTACAAATTTTTTTCTAAATTCCATGTCGATTTTCATCAAAATTTTGCCTTTTAATAAGTAAAAAATCAAATTTGACTATCTTAATGAAGACGAATTTTAAAAAGCTTACACAATTTTTTTCTAACAATGTCAGGAAGATTTCTTATTAATTTCATAAATATTGCTCAAAAATTATGTCGCAAGAAGCATTTCAAAAATCTAAAAACGCTGAAAAATTAGTTTTGAGAAAAACAGATTTAAAGTAAATAAATACACTTACTTTTATTATTTTCATCTTAAAACCTTCATAAATGATATTTTTACAAGAAAAAACTGTTTTGGCATTATTGTACCACAGAAATAGACATTTTTGCTTAAATTTTGCTATGGACAATTTTTCTCAAATAAAAGGTCCACTATCTCCTTAATAAGAGAAATTTTTATACATTGTGTTAAGTAGAACACAAATAGTAAAGCTTAAATCTATAGATTTAGGTGTAACTAATGAGTGTAGTTTTCAACTATTATTATATTTTAAAGTGTCAATGTAGGTATTTTTGTCTTCCTAAATCTATTTACGTTTAGATGGCGTAACTTTAGCTTTATAGATTTAAATATCACCATAACATTTGTTTTTTCTCCTTTACTTATTTTACTTGTAAATAATAATGTATTTTTATTTATATTTATCTTTTCAAACTTAAAAAAATATATATATTTTATGTATTGTATGAATAATTACACAGGATTTAGTATCAAAGAAAAAACTTCTCGTAGAAAAATTATTGACTGATGTTTTTCAGTTTAATAACCTTCTAGAACTAATTCTTAGAGAAAAATATACTTACGTTATTATTCCAATACATAATATTAAAAAATCCAACAACGATGGTCTTCTAAATATTTACTGAACGCAAATCCAATAAATAATCATTTTTATTCCGTCAATTACAAACCTTTTTGGAGAACAACTTATTTGCTTACAAAATCAAAACTTCGAGTATTTCCAAACAAGCAATTAAAAAAAAAAAAAAGAAAAAAGATGCAAGCATTAAATTTTATATTTTTTCTCCAAGTAGAACATTATTATTTTTCTGATTTTAACCTGAGAGAATAATACCAATGCGGAATTATAAACATAAATAATTCTATTATTTGTAATTCCACATTTCACGATATTGACGAATGAACAACAGATGGTTCTACTTCAAACTTTGGAGAATCCAGTTTTGTTTCTCCATCCCTTAAACAAAGGTTGAATTTTTCAGTAGTCATATCTTTGTCGTTCTAAATAAGTTACAAAAAATCAATTTTCTTCAGAAAGAATCAGCGGTGAGCAGGTGTTGTACTAATGACAATCGAATGTTTAGTTAGATATTTTGCGAATTTGAACAAATTTTCTTTAATAAGAGAAACTTTTATTGATTGCGTTAAAGAGAACATAGATGGAAAAACTTAGATACAGTCGACTCTCGTTAATTCGAACTCGTCGAGAATACAAGAAATGTTTGAATTATCCGAAGTTCGAATTATGGAAAATATGAAACGAAAACATGCTTAATATGGTACTAATACAAAGGAATTAATGTTATAGTGTTTTTTAAATTTATTCCGTCTGTTGTCATTAGATTATGACTTAATATTAAATTAGAATGTATAAATACATAAACTAATTAAAAGATCAGAAACAAGCACAATGGAAGAAATTTTTAAAACGTCGCTGATCGACAGACGGAGGATTAATAAATTGGATATCAAATGCATGGGATTATCTGTATAATCGTTCGGAATAATTTTCACAAAAATCAAAGAAATAAAGTTATTCAAATGATCTGAAATCCGTGAGAAAGAAAAGAAAAATGAAAAATCGGAATTCTCGTTTGCTTAAATTAAACGAAGTCAAGAGAAAATGAGTTCTAATTAATTAAATATTTTAACGTTATTCTGCCATTGAAAATTTCAGGACTTCATGTTTAGTTCGAATTAGCGAAGATTCGAATTATCCGATTTCGAATAAACGAGATTCGACTGTATATGGATTTAAATGTAACCAATGCGTGTGTTTTTCGTCTATTATTATTTTTTAAATTGCCAATGGGAATGTTATTGTTTTCTTAAATTTGAATGCATTCAGATGGTGTAATTTAGCTCTCTAGATTTAAATGCAACACAAACACATATTTTCCCTCTTTTACTTATTTTACTTGTAAAAGATAATGTATTATAATAGAATAATTATCTTTTTGAAGGTTTAAATAGAAATATTTTAGGTACTGCATGAATACTTATACGGCTAATTCATTAAAAATTGTCATGTCGATCACATACAAAGATTTTTGTTTACCAGTATTTAAGAACGGAAAAAAGTGGTTTATTTTATCGGAGATAGCTCATCACTTGAGTAGGGCAAAGGAAACTTTTCGAAAACAACGGTGGCGAACAAGCATAGTGATTTTTAGCTTTATGACAGACATGACGAGTTCCCATGGAATTAATCATACGTGATTTAGGATCGAAGTAGAAGCTTCTCAAAGAAAAATTATTGACTGGTATTTTTTCAGTTTAATAACCTTCCCAAGCAAATTTTTAGTGAAAAACATACTTATTTTATTATTCCAATGGATATTATTATAAAATCCATACTAGACTTTTTTTTTTTTTTAATATTTACTGAACACAATTCTAATCCCTCATTTTTATTCAGTCGATTAAAAATCTTTTCGCCGAACAATTTATTTGCTTACAAAATCAAAACTTCGAGTACATCCGAACAAGCAATTAAAAAAACATGCATGTATCAAATCTTGTGTTTTCTCTCCAAATAAAACATTGTTGTTTTTTTTAATCTGAAAAAATCATACCATAGCGGAATTATAAACATAAAAAATTCTATTATTGTGTTTGTATAATATTGACGAGTGAACAACAGATGGTTCTACTTCAAACTCAGACGATTCCAGTCTTGTTTGACAATGCCTCAAAAAAAAAAAAAAAAAAAAAAAAAAAAAAAAAAAGGAGAAATTTTTTAGCTATCATATCTTTGTCACTCTAAATAAGTTACAAAAATTTAGTAGTCTCTAAAAAGAACCAATGGTGAGCAGGTATTGTAATAATAACAATAAGATTTTTATATATATATATATATATATATATATATATATATGAGAAACTTTTATTGATTGTGTTAAGGAGAACACAGATGGTAAAACTTAGATATACTGTAAAGTTAATTGTAACCAATGCATGTATTTTTCAATTCGCTATTAATTTTTCAACTGTCAAAGAGGATGTTTTTGTATTCCTAGATCTATTTGCATATGGAGATTCTTTACTGGAAAAATGAAATAATCATAAATGGTAAAAAAAATTTCTTTATTCTATCAACTGTCGTTTACAGTTCTTTTTCAAACAAATCTTTGTGTATGTGAAAGTCATACCATTAAAGAATTAAGTATAACAATATTTATACTATTATTTTAACAAAATATTAACACGAGAAAAAAATGAAACAAAGAAAAGAAAAGAAAAAGAAAGATAGCTCTACTTTCTTCAAAATCCTAGAAGTCTTTGGTTTCTTGCTTGCTTAAACAAATAAGTAAAGTTTTTGACCAGTAATTTATGTATATTAGAGTGCTCGTGTCTGGAATGGCTCAGTTGGAAGAGCATTGGCGGCTTCAGCCAACACATCCCTGGTTCGAATTCTGCGGGGACGTTTTTTACCCAGTTGGATAAATTCTATCTGTTAGTAATGTATTTGTTATTCTAAATAAGCTACAAAAAATCAGTTGTCTTCAAAAAAGAATCAATGGTTAGCAGATGTTGTACAAATGGCAATCGAATCTTTAGTTAGATATTTTGCGAATTTGAAGAAGTTTTCTTTAATAGGAGAATTTTTTTTTACATTGTGTTAAGAAGAACACAGATGGTAAAGCTTGGATCAATAAATTTAAATTTAACTTATGAGTGTAGCTTTCATCCGCTATTATTTTTTAAATTGTCAATGAAGATATTTTTGTCTTCCTAAATCGTTTGCGTTCAGATGCGTATCTTAGCTCTGTACATTTAAATATCGCCCGAACATGTATTTTTCTTCATTTACTCATTTTATAATAAAATTGTAGTATATTTAATAGAAAATAATAATAATGTATTTTAATGTTATAATAATCTGTTCGAACTTAAAAAAATACATTTTAGGTATTGTATGAATAATTATACGTTATTTAGGATCAAAGAAGAAACTTCTCGAAGAAAAATTATTGGCTGATGTTTTTTCAGATTAATAAATTTTCCCAAACTAATTCTTAGAGAAAAATATACTGATTTTATAATTCCGATACATAATATTGAAAAATCCAACCTCAACTGCCTTTTGAGTATTTACTGAGCACAATTTCAATCCGCCATTTTTATTCCGTTGATTAAAAATCTTTTTTTCCGAACAACTTATTTTCTCACAAAATAAAAACTTCGAGTATTCCCAAACAAGCAATTAAAAAACATGCTTGTATTAAATCTTATGTTTTCTTTCCAAATAAAACATTGTTGTTTTTTCTTTCAATCTAAGAGAATAATACCATTGTGAAATAATAAACATAAATAATTCTGTTACTGTGTTTGCATGATATATTGACGATTGAACAACAGATGGTTCTATTTCAAACTTTGGAAAATCTAGTAATGTTTCTCAATGTATCAAACAAAGGGAAGAATTTTTCAACAGTCATATCTTTGTCATTCTAAATAAGTTACAAAAAATCAGTTCTTTTCAGATGGAATGAATGGTGAGCAGGTGTTGTAACTAATGACAATCAAATCTTTAGTTAGATATTTACCGAATTTGAACAAGTTTTCTTTAATAAGGAATTTTTTATCGATTGTGTTAAGGAGAACACATATGGTAAAACTAAGATATGTAAATTTAAATGTTACCAATTTGTGTATTTTTTACCTATTTTTATTTTTTAAATTGTCAGTGAGGTTATTTTTATTTTCCTAAATATGTTTGCGTTCAAATGGCAGATTTAAATGTTTTCCAAACATATATTTTTCTAATCTTACATATTTTACTCGTAAATGATGATATATTTAAATGTTATAATTATCTTTTCAAAGGTTAGAAAAAATATTTCAGATATTGCATGAATAATTATACGTGATTGGGGATCAATGAAGGAGTTTCTTGAAAATAAAAAAATTATTTAGTCAGGTTTTTTTCAGTTTAATAAACTTCCCAAACTAATTCGTAGAGAAGAATATACTGGTTCTATTATTCCAATACATAATATTGAAAAATTCAACCTCGACGTCTTTTAAATATTTACTGAAAACAATTCTAATCCCTCATTTTTAATCCGTCTATTAGAAAAAAAAATTCGCCGAAGAACTTATTTGCGTACATAATCAAAACTTCGAGTATTTTCTAACAAGCAATTAAAAAATATATATGCATTAAATCTTATTTTTTCTCTTCGAGTAAAACCTCGTTTTTTTTTTTTTTTTTCTTTTAATCTGAGAGAATAATATCATTGCGTAGTTATAAGCATGAATATATATGAGGAGCCCAAAAGCTAAGGGGTACAAGTGACAAAATTTCGATTTGGAGTAAATTGAGTTTAAAGATAATTGATGTTAAATTAGAACATCAATAACAATTGAGTGGATTGAAATAGGAAATTTCTGCTTGTTGCATTCTGGTCTTTGAACTCTTATTTCAATAACTGTTAAAAAATAAAGTACAATTTTCTTTAAATGTATAATTAATCAATATTGTTTGTTTTTCGAAAAAAGTGGTTTGCCTCTATAATTCAGCAAATAATAAGAAAATCACTTATATTTCTTTACCTGAAATGAAAAAAGCATATTTTTAGGTCGTCTGTGTATTTAGTTTATTTTTTTCAATTTTGTCACTTATACCCCCTTGGCTTCTGGGGTCCTCATATATATTTTTAATTATTGTGTTTGCATGGTATTAATTACTGATAAACAAATGGTTCTACTTCAAACTTGGAAGAATCGAGTGTTGTTTCTCACTGCTCAAATAAAGGAACAGGATTTTTCAGCAGTCGTATATTTGTCATTTTAAATAAGTCACAAAAAATCACTTGACTAAAAGATAATAAATAATCAATATTGAGCAAGTGTTATATCATTGACAATTCCATCTTTAGGTTTTTTTTTTTTTTTTTTTTTTTTTCTTTTTTTTTAACAAGTTTTCTTTAATAAGTGAAACTTTTATTGATTGTGTTAAGGAAAACACAGATGGTAAAAATTAGATACCGTATTTGTTTGTGTATGCCGATCACGCGTGTATAACGCGCACCCCGTACTTAACAAGAAAAAATGGCGATTTTTAAAAATCTGGTACATAACGCGCACCGTAAATTTTATGTGCAAATGAATGAATGACTAAATGAATTTCAATAAAGAAAGTTGAAAGAAAAATTACATCAGGCCAAAAACAAGGCGAAAATATATTTTAGTATTTCGAAACGACTTACCAGCGTACACTGTTAAAAAAATTCTGGAATTCACGAACATTTTTTTCATGAAATTCACAGAAAAGGTCCCTTTTCACAACAAGAGGGCATTTTCTGTTACAAATCCCAAAATTCCATCATATTTCCTGAAAATAACGAAACGAATGGAAATAGAAACAAAAAACGGAGACACTCCGTTGTGTGTGTGTGTGGGGGGGGGGGGGCTCCATGGCTGAGTGGTCAAGGCACCACATTGCTAATCTTCCGCGATCGCAGATTGTGGGGTCGGGTCCCACTGGCGCCATGGATTAGTGTAGACGTAAAAAATCCCTTTTAAATTACATTTTTTCTGTTTATTTTTCTCTTATTTCTTATTAAAAAATCTTTTAATTAATTAGCCAAAAATAATTAATTAAATAGTGTACGACAATTTCAAAAAATTGTCTATATATATATATATTTTTTTTTTCTTTGTAAAAATATTGTTAATAAAAACTTTTTGTTCATTCCATTCATTCATTCATTAATTAAAAAAAAAAAAAAAGTGGTTTTAAACAGTTATTTTTTTTATTTAAAGTATTTAAAAAATTAAAATTTATTTAAAAAAATAGTAAGTATTATGCATCAGTCTAAAATAAAATAAAATAAACCGTTTACGAATATTCTAAGGAATATATTTGAAAGGAAATCTTTAAAAAGGACAACAGATTTTCCCACTAACTCATAAAAGATAAACTTCGTACAAGCTGGTATCAGCAGCTTTGCCTCTGTTCGTAAGGATTTGTGCCGCTGTCAAAAGATCCGGAGTTCGATCCTCAGGACGGCGTGTACTAAATTATATAAATTAATAATAATTAAGTAAAATAACATAGCAGCTTAAAATCACTCGGAAATTTCGAATTCTTTAACGAATTATCGATTCATTAATTTTAAAAATTATTTAAATTATTATTATTAAAAATCAAACTTTGTAAAGGAAAGTTACTGCTTCTTGAAACGGAATTTTCCCTTCTTGTATTTCCCACAACGGAAACGGACTACTAACGGAACGGTAAAAGTTCGGCAACTTTGCTGCCGATAGTTTCACCTGGAATTCACAGATTTATTTTTAATAGTGTACTTACTTTCGTACTTACTAGCGAAAATACATTTTTAGACTTTGGGTAGGGAATGAATAACGGGGGATAGGAGTGAGCGACAGCAGTGAGAATTTCTAAATAGCATTTATATAATGTTAATGTATAAAAAAGTACAAGGAGTGAAATAAAGATGCAGTGATACTTCAATTAAATAAGATTTTCCGAGTGATTATGTCTTCTTTGAATACGTTTCTTGATCCTTATGTATATAATGTGATTACATCCAGCAATAAAAACATATTCCGTGTATAACGCGCACCTATAAGTTTCACCTTTTTTTTTTTTCTTTTTTTTGACAAAAAAGGGCGCGTTATATACGAGTAAATACGGTTCCTTAATCTATTTGCATATTGCGGTTCTTTATTGGAAGAAATAAAATTATTCTAAATGTTAATTATTTTTTTGCCTTATTTCATCACTTCCTATTACAGTTCTTTTTCAAACAAATCTTTATGTATGTGAAAGTCTTACCACTGAATACACGAAAAACAACAATATTTCTACAATTATTTTAACAACATATTAATATTAATACGAAATAATAAATAAAGAAAAGAAAAAAAAAAAAAAAAGAGACGAAAAAATAAAAATAAAAATGGTTCTTCATTCTTCAAACACTCGGAAATTTTGTTTCTTGATGCTTAAGCAAAAGGGGAAAGTTTTGAACAATCATATCTTTGTCATCCTAAATATGCAAATTTTAATTCTAAACCACAGTAATTTTCTAATTAATGTCATATTTTAAGAATCTAAGTGACGATTAATGTTTCTATTTTGTTTTCTGCCTAAAAAGTACTGGCATTTTTTTTTTTCAGATATATGAAAATAGCATTGTTTTAAAAAGGCTCAATTATATGCTATGAAAAATTAGAATTTTTTTCTTAAGTCGGGCCGCACCTCATTCCATTAATTTATTAACGGCCAGCTCAGGAAATGGACAGCAAAATTATAAAAGGCTTGGAACTCGAAATTTTGTCCCGTTTTCCCCCATCTTCCCTTTGAAAACCAAACCTCCAATTTACAACAAATAAGAAAACTAAAAAGCTAACAACCAAAAAGTACATTTGTTTCATCATATATTTTTCTTTAAAAATCAAACAAATATTTAAATATGTGAAAGTCATTCCATTGCTGAATCATAAACAACATTTCTACAATAGTTTTAACAAGATCTTGACAAACAAACTCAACAAAGAAGAAGAAGAAAAAAGATGGTTTTACATTCATTTAACTTTTGGAAAGGAGTTTTGTTTCTTCTTTACTTAAACAAAACAGGACAATTTTTGAACAATTATATCTCTGTCATTCCAAACAAGTTACAAAAAATGAGTTGTCTTCAGAAAGAATCAATGGTGAGCAGGTGTTGAAATCGAATGCTGATGAAGCAATCGAATCTTCAGTTAAATATTTTTCGAATATGAGCAAGTTTTCTTTAGTAAGAGAAATTTTATTCATCGTGTTAACCCTTTATGAACCAACGATGCTTACAAGTACCTTTACAATTACTTATTATAAAATTCTTTTAATACGTCGATTAGTTGTAATGTTGCTTAGAATGAGTTATTAATACATTTTTTTTTTTTTTTTTTTTTTTTTCAAAAGCATCATTGGTTAAACAAAACAAAAATATTTTTAAAAGAATGATTTCTTTTGCTTTTGTATCGTTTTCAGCTTTCTTGACACTGAGGAAGGGGGGGGGGGATTTTTCAATGCGGAAATATTAAGATATTTATATTGTAAGAACATCATACTTGTACATTTTATAATTCTACAAAATACTAAGAAAACAGTTTAAAATGTGTGGTTATAAATGTTGCACAAAATCCTTGTAAATTCAAATTTAATTAATCCATCTATATCCTTCAAAAATTTATTAAATGATGATCTAAATCTTTTAATTTAGTTTAAACAATTTACGCAAAATGCTTTAGAATATAAAATTTTTATGAATTCATAATTCGGTAGATAATGGTTCAAGGAGAATACAGACGGTAAAACTTAGATACATGAATTTAAATGTAATCAATGAGACTAGTTTCATATATTATTATTTATTAAATTGTCAATGAGGATATTTTTGTTTTTCTAAATCTGTTTGCGTTCAAGTGGTGTAACTTAGCTCTGTACATAATATTGCCCAAACATAGATTTTTCCTCTTTCTTATTTTACTTGTAAATGATAATATTTTTTAATGTTATAATTACACTCGACTCTCGTTAATTCGAACTCGTCGGGACCACAAAAAATGTTCGAATTATGGAAAGTATGAAATGAAACATGCTTAATATGGTACTATTACAAAGGAATTAATGTTATAGTGTTTTTTAAATTTATTTCGTCGGTTATCATCAGAATAGGACTTAACATTAAATAAGAATGTATAATACATAAACTAATTAAAAGATTAGAAACAAGCACAATGGAAGAAAAAATTGAAACGTCACTGATGGACAGACGGGGCATTTAAGAAAGACTAATATCAAATGCAAGTGATTATATGTATACTCGTTCGGAACAACTTTTACAAAAATCAAAGAAAGAAAGTTATTTCAAGGATCTGAAGTCAGTGAGAAAGAAAGGAAGAATGAAAATCGGAATTCTTGTTAATTCGAATTAAACGATGTCAAGATAAAATGAGTTCGAATTAATAAAAATGTTTAACTTTATTCTGCCATTGAAAATTTCGGGACTTCATGTTTAGTTCGAATTAATCGAAGATTCGAATTATCCGATTTCGAATTAACGAGAGTCGACTGTACTTTTCGAATGTCAAAAAAGAAATAATTCACGATTTACTTGAATAATTACATGTGATTTAAGATCAAAATAGGAGCTTTTTTTAAGAAAAATTATTGAATGATGTTCTTTCAGTTTAATAACCTCCCCGAACTAATTCTTGGAGAAAAATATACTTATTTTATTATTCCAATACATAATATGGGAAAATTCAATTTAGACAGTCTTTTGAATATTTACTGAACACTATTCCAAACTCACATTTTTATTTAGTTGATTACAAATATTTTCGCCGAACAACTTATTTGCTTGCAAAATCAAAATTTTGAATGTTCCCAAACAAGCAATTAAAAAACACATGCATTAAATCTTAAGTATACTTTCCAAGTAAACTTTTTTTTTTTTTTTTAATTTGAAAATAAATAAAACTGACGAAAGAACACCAGATGGTTCTACTTCAAATTTTAGAGAATCCAGTCTTGTTTCTCATTGCTTTAAAGAATTAGTCGTTGGGGGCCACCATAATACTTACCCATCATATATATGCATATATAATATATGAAAATAATACATTTGAAAACTATTTTTAAAATGGATTGCAATTCCAAAACAAAATTTAAACGTGTATTTATATTTTTATTGTGCATAGTAATGTTGTATTAATGAGTTGCTGATGAAGCTCTTTCGATAAATAATACAACACGCCTAACTACTCAAGTAGTACTGAATTGCAAAAAAGAAACATCCTTATAACTCCAAAAATAATAATCTTATTAATTAACAGTTTATTGCGTCGGATTAAGCGTCTCATTTTCAATTAAAATATATCTTTGAATTGAAATTTGAATGAAATACAGGGTCATGAAAAATCGAAGAATGTGGAAAACAGGATTACAGATATCTCGGCAACTAATAATTCGATCAACTTCGTTCTTTATGCAAAATTTGTGTTATTTTATTGCCTTTTACAATCACTCCTTAAAATAAAAAAATTCGAAAATTTTTATATACCTTTCATCAGAACGAATTTTTCGAGAGTCCGAAAAAAATAGTTCCGGATAATCGAGGTTACTGATATTAAATAAGCTTCGTCCCATTCTTACATACTAAGTACATACAAAATTTCAAGTCTCTATCTCAATTCGTTCGAGAGATAGAGCTTTACAGACCGACAGACAGACAGACGGCAAAATTTTTTTTTCTAAAAATATGTTTTTCGAAATCTCCAGTGTCGAAAACGTGTAAATCCGTCAAAAAAATTTTCGATTTTCAAAACGATTGCAAGACTTACTCTATACTACGTATGATGGGTAAGTAAAAAGGGCAAGGGGATTTTTCAGCTATCATCAGGTTCTGATTACCGAATAGCCACGAGAAGCAGTTACTTCCCTTAGAAAATTTGAAGAGGTCCGAAATTGACAAAACAGGGGCCCCCAAATTTATATTCAATTAATTTAATTCTAAAATGCTGATTTATTTTTAAGTTATCAATCTGACAATGAGTATTAATATGTATTTCATAAAGTTAGCTTTCATAACAAATTAATTTTTCATGTAATAGATCAAATTCAATCACTTGATCGCAATTCTTCCGTTTGTTCGCTATTTTATATGCATGTTCATTTTCTATACTGAGTTTAAGTGATATTGAATTTGGCTTGTATGAAAAACATAAAATATTTAGAATTTATTGCCAAATATGAGGGAAGTATTTGAAAATATTGATAATTTATGTTGTACATAAATTCTGAATTCAACCTTTTTATCCAACTTAGGCCATGCAAAATCCTTTA
Source organism: Maratus speculifer (assembly GCA_964019185.1). Lineage (NCBI taxonomy): Eukaryota > Metazoa > Arthropoda > Arachnida > Araneae > Salticidae > Maratus > Maratus speculifer. Next base: position 155,316,647 of record OZ025301.1, on the reverse strand, counting down.
TGCATATTTTTCTAGAAATTATTCAATTTTTGTATAAAAGGCATATAAAAAAAGTTATTTAAGGGTGTTCTCAACTGCTCCGCTCAACAAGCACAAAACGTTTTGACACATTTACAAATTCATTTTTTAACAGAAATAAAATTGGAAGGCTTGACTATGGAAGCGATTTCGAAAATAACTTTATGATCATTAAATTACCTGTCCAGTTCTAAGCTATTTCGATCACGCGATCACCCGTTTTTCCCTTGATTTTTGACTGGTGTTTCTGCTTTCGTTGGGAAATGTGCTCAAAAACGTCAACTTTGAAGGCTTGCTATGAAATATCTATTGCGTTAAAAGAAAAAAAAAAACAGAAAATTGAGTGCAATTAGACAGTTCCTGAGTAACAACACCTTCTATTTTCATGCATTTCCGAACAAAAATAAATTAAAGCATACGTCACAAAGTTGCCCTTTTTGATTTAAGAAATGAAATATACATATGTCAATTCAACTGTGCCACTCATTGGAATAATATTCTTAAGCATTGGTAAGTTTCCAAGCATCATGTTGAATTTAGAAAACCATTCTCGAATAAAGAGGGCCCTGAAATGATACCCGCAAGGCATGGTGACGTCACTGCGACGTCGTTGTGAAGTCACTTTGTGAATCTGTGACCATCGATTGTTGATGTGACATCATGTGACGTTGATGTGAAGTCACCGTGACTAAAATTTGAAGTCGTTATGGCCGTTTTAGAGCTCGTTTGTGACGCTTCACAAAGTGGTCACAATGTGTCAAATTTTTCACAAAGTGGTCACAATGTGACAAATTTGTGAAAAATGTGTCATTTGTGACTAATTTGACATTAACATTGTGACGAAAGTGTGACAAAAGCAACGATATTTAAATTGCCAGAAACATGTTTTTTAAAGTAAATAACATGTTTTCAAGAATATTTGTAATCTTCTAAAAAATTTTAATAAAGTCACATCTCAGTCACAATATGACGTCACTGAGTGGTGGCATTTTGGTCACAGATGTTATGTGACCAAAGTGACTCACAGTGACGTCAATATGACGTCACTATAACCATGCATGCTATGAGGGTATTGTGCTTCCCACAGCTTCAGAGATTAATCATATTTTTGTCATTCTAAACAAGTTACAAAAAATCAGTTGTCTTCAGAGGGAATCAATGGTGAGGAGGTGTTGTACTAATGACAATCGAATCCTCAGATAGATATTTACCGAATTTGAGCTAGTTTTCTTTAACCCTTCCGGGTCCGAATTTTTTTCCATTTTGAGAATAAAATTAGTTTTATTTTAATAACATTAATTATAATTATCCAAATAGATTTACTGAAGTTTTAAGATTATCTCACCGTCTGTAATCAGATAAGTATACTAATTTTGTGTACTATTAAATAGGCTAAGGAAGGGTTTTGGGAGACATTTAGAAAATAACGTATTAGAGTAGGATTTGAGACGGTATTACATTTTTCTAATACTTTTTCCGTTTTATCTCACATGACTCGTTCAAAAAAGTAACTTATAATTCAAAGACTGAAATATATGCATATAAGTAAAGGAATCACCAATGGTGCAAAGAGAATTAAACAAACTCTCATTATTATTACAGAGTAATTTATTCCATTTTTCAATATTGGGTGAAAAAAGTCCGGGCCAGGATTCGAATCAGGGATGTATTGGCTGAAGCCGCCAATGCTCTACCAACTGAGCCGCCTCACCAGTGGCCGAGAGGTTGTGACCTCCAAACTGGTAGACGGTAGGTGCTGGCTTCGAACCCAATCGCGACCGTCGGCCTAACCGTTCGGAGTTTTCCGTGTTTTCTTCGAGCCTTGCGTAAATACGGGTTAGGTTCCCTTAGAAGGACCCCCACGGAGGGCATCCCATCCCATAGGGCCTATATCCCATAGTGTAGATAATTGGCCGACATACAAACAAACGCAAACGCTACCAACTGAGCTATCCCGAACACGAACACTGGAGGACTATTTCATCCAATTAACCTCAACCATTACTTTATCTGGTCTGATACTCTGGATCAGCACAACAGAATAATTCGAAGGTCAGTATATGGAACTGCAGAAAAACGCTGCATACGAAATTACATTAGATTAATTTTTAAACACGATTATTCACGATAATTTTTAAACACGACCATATACTATCATTTATTCTGTTGTGCTGATCCAGAGTATCAGACCAGATAAAGTAATGGTTGAGGTTGATTGGGTGAAATAGTCCTCCAGTGTTCGTGTCCGGGATAGCTTAGTTGGCAGAACATTGGCGGCTTCAGCCAATACATCCCTGGTTCGAATCCTGGCCCGGACTTTTTTCACCCAATATTGAAAAATGGAATAAATTACTCTGTTATAATTAATTTACCGATTCAATAATCGTGTTTAAAAATTAATCTAATCTCATTATTATTGTTATTACTAAATGTCAAAATATAAATGAAATCATAATATGAAAGGCACAGCCATATACTTATCATTTATACATGTGGAAAGTAATTGGGTAATTATTAAGGTAAAATAATACTCGATGAAAAGTCATGTACCAGACCTGAAAGGGTTAATAAAGGAATTTTTTATTGATTTTGTTAAAGAGAACGCAGGTGCTAAAGCTTAGAATTATAAATTTAAATGTATCCAATGCTTGTATTTTTAACCTAATGTTATTTTTTTAAATGTTAGTGGTGATATTTTTGCTTTTCTAAATCTATTCGCGTGTTACGATTCTTTACTGGAGGATATAAAATAATTGTAAATGTTAATATTTTTTCTAATTTAATCTTTGCAGATTAAAATTCCCTTTCAACAAAGGAAAATAATTCATTCATAATGTATGAATAAAAAAAAATCATTTTATTCTAAATTTTTTTTTTTTAATATTCAATATCATACTTTTATGAATAAATAGATTTTTTGTGGTTTTGTACTTTGCACTGCATATTGGAGAAAAGTTCGTGAAAATAAAAATTATTTTGTCCAATAATCAACTAGTGTATTTTTACCACAGCAACAAAAGAATAAATTCGTGATATTTATACTTACGTTGACTTGTTTTAAACCAACTATCGAACTGCCCTGTGACCAAAATAGTCTGAAAAAAAGATCTATTTTATATCAAGGCCTAACAGAAAGGAAAGTTTTGTGAAATTCCGAGCACAGCACTGTAAAAAAAAGGGTCGATCTACTAAAAAAAAATTAGTGATCCTTGTAATTACTAAAAAAATTTTTTTAATCTTACTCGGTTACAAGGAATCTGTAAGAATTACAAGAAAAAAGGTAGCAACGAATAGAGTTAATAGTTTTACATTTTTAATAGCTATTACTAAAACTCTCTTGGTGTGGCCGTGATAGCCTAATGGTCATAGCACCGAACTCCAGGCTGAAGGTACCCGGGTTCGACGCTAAACGCCATCAAATATGCACCGAATGTATGCAATATAATTACTCGTTAAATAAAGGGATAGTGAAAATTCTGTAGTAGCAGTTACCATGGGTAATTAACTCTGGACTTTCCCTCCCCTTTAGAAACATGTCAAAATAAAGCAGGTAGCAATGTTTGTTGCTGCCATCTATTGCGGCTTTGCCGAAAATCTTCCGTTTCAGAAGTCTGTCTTTTTACCCATTGGATGCAGCTCGAAGGAAGCTACTTCGGGCATACGTAATGGTTACTAAATATAATTTTGGAGCTATTATTAAAATTTGCTTGGTGGCTCATACTAAAAAGTTTTAAGTTAGTTATACAAAAAATTCTTTTGTTCAGTTTACAAAAAAAAAAAAAAAAAAAAAAAAAAAAAGTTTGTTTTACTTGCAAAAAAAAGTTTGTAATGGTTACTAAAAAATTCTGTGGAATACAAATTTACTAAAAAATTTTTATTAACCTCTTGAATTTTTTTTTTTTACAGTGTAGTTCTTGAGGTAGAGCGCCCACAAAATTTTTGTCACATACAGACAGCCTTTCAGACAGCCTGACAGACAGACAGATGACAGACACATTCATAGACAGACATTTTGTAAAACCATTTTCCTCTGATCCCCTAAAATGTTTTAATCCGTAGAAAACCTGATTTCGAGAATGTTCACAAATCCAATACTTTATCTTGTAAAGATAGAAGAAAGTAAAAATAATTCTGTACTTGTGTCAGAAAGTTTCGGAATTCTTCAGCAGTGAATTTGAGTACAGCATTCATTTTCTATTTAAATCATAATATACAATTCTTCCCGTAAAGCATGGTAACACGTCACTGCAACGTTATTGTGAAGTCACATTGTGACTTTGTGACCATCGATCGTCGATGTGACGTCAGGTGACGTCGATGTGAAGTCACAGGGACTAAAATGTGAAGTCGTTATGGCCATTTTAGAGCTCTTTTGTGACTTTTCACAAAGTGGTTACAATGTGACAAATTTGTGAAAAATGTGTCATTTGTGACTAATTTGACATTAAGAGCCCACAATAGTCACAGAAAAATTACTCAAAAAGACCCGGATGACCATGTAAAGTCTATGGGAGCGTTCTTTTCTAATATCTCGCTCAAATTTTAATATTTTTGCATGATTTTTTTGCACAAGATAGCTGAGGGCAATCCACAACCGGGCTAGTTTTTACTTTTTCGATTTTGGTTATATATTTTTTATATTACGATAGTTTCAGTTTCAGAACCGGTTTAAACCGGTTTCGAAAGTTAAAGTAATTTTTTAAAGGAAATCTGAAACAAAAATTGAAAAAGTAAAAACTAGCCCGGTTGTGGATTGCCCTCAGCTATCTTGTGCAAAAAAATCATGCAAAAATATTAAGATTTGAGCGAGATATTAGAAAAGAACGCTCCCATAGACTTTACATGGTCATCCGGGTCTTTTTGAGTAATTTTTCTGTGACTATTGTGGGCTCTTAAGGGTGTTCTTAACTGATCCGCACAACAAGCGAAAAACGTTTTGACACATTTACAAATTCATTTTTTAAGAGAAAGTTATAAAGTTTTAATGCCTGACTATGAAAGCGATTGCAAATTGAACTTATTTTTCCATTTTATGATAATTAAATTACTTATCGAGTTATAAGCTATTTCGATGACGCAATCACCCATTTTTCTCCTCCTTTTGGACCGGTTTTTCTGCTTTCGTCGGGAAATATGCTCAAAAGTGTCAACTTTGAAGGCTTGTTATGAAAAATCTATTGTGTTTTTTAAAAAACAAAAGAGTGCAATTAGACAATTTCTCAATAACAACACCTGCTATTTTAATGCATTTCCGAACAAAAATAAATTAATGCATGTGTCACAAAGTTGCCCTTTTTGATTTAAGAACACCCTTAACATTGTGACGAAACTGTAACAAAAGCGATGATATTTAGTTTGCCAGAAACATGTTTTTAAAAGTAAATAACATATTTTGAAGGATATTTATAAATTTCTATAGATTTTTAAGAAAGTCACATCTCAGTCACAACGTGACGTCACTGAGTGGTGGTATTTTGGTCACAGATGTGATGGGACCAAAGTGACTCACAGTGACGTCACTGTGACCATGCATGCTATTAGGGTTACAATTGCAGTGAAAATGTCCGTATTTTCATTTAATAAAAGTCGAATTGTGTAATCGACTTAACTAGACTTATGTTAATGAAATGACTGAATTTTTTTTTTTATTATTAGATGCCTTACACATAATTTAATTTTAAAAAAAATCATAAAGCAGGATTGATGTTACAGAGAAAATACTAGCATTTCTTACAGATAAATTCGATTTATGTAAATTTAACTTGACTTACATTAACGTAATGACAGAAAAAAACATTATTACATATTTAAGGAGAAATATAATGATAAAAGAGAATTTCTAAAACTTCAGGGAAAATGCTAGTATTTTCTTACAGAAAAATTCAACTTATGTAGTCATCTTAACTCGGTTTACGTCAATGAAAGGATTGAGAATTTTTTTTTTTTGTTATATATATTCTATACATAATTATATTTATTTTTATATATATAATGCTTTTCGCATTTTCCTATAGACAAACTCAACTTAGGTAATCGAAATACTTATAATTATATATATAAAACCCTTCCGTGTATAACAATTCCGGGGTCAACCTATCCACGAGAAAAAGAAACTCATTCACCAATGAAAACGTTTCATAGTCGTAATGGATCATTCTCATTGGTCAGATTTACAGTGGGAGCTGTAAATGACGTCACTACATTTTACTTCGCTTTGATATCTTTCCACGATTTCAAAAAGTATATTTAATTAAAACTTTTTATTAAAGGAAAGCGAAGGTGCGTTTTAAATGCAATATTGTTAAAATTTTTATATTCGGGTTGCTTTAATTTTTTTTTCTTTACAGCCGTAAATGACTCTTGAGAATTTCAAATCTATAAAAAACATTGTGAAAAATTACCTCCGATTTTAAAGGCAATCTATTTTCTGACCAATGAAACCGTTCTATCGTCGTTATGGATCGTTCTCATTGGTCAGATTTACAGTGGGAGCTGTAAATGACGTCACTACATTTTACTTCGCTTTGAAATATTTCCACGATTTCAAAAAGAATATTTAATTAAAACTTTTTATTTAAGCAAACCGCGGGTGCGTTTTAAATTTCATTATAATCCCCACCTCCATCTACCAGATAGTTTTGCTATAGTTTTAAATGCAAATTTCTGTTGATTTTTTTTTTTTTTTTTTTTTTGTTAGATTTTTTCCTCTCCAAGTTTAATCGCTGTATTTATCAAAATTGTTTCAGCCTAAAGTGGCTATGATTGACCACAGTTGTAATTTTTTATCATCCTTTAAAAATGCAAACACGTCATTTTGAAGAGCTGTCTTCTAGTAGCTAATAATAAAATATTATTATATATTCCTTATATATAATTTTTCAAAAGAAAAAAATGGTGGCAATGAATACCTGAAATATAATTGATTTCATTTAGTAGCCAATATGTAAAAAATTATTTCAAAACCTTCTAAGTTAGTCAAAATAAACCTTTTTTTATCTTTCCTTTTTCGATGCAAATAAACAAAGAAGGTTACTACATATTTTATACAAGAAGATATTTACAGAAAGTAGGAACGAAAAAAATCGAAAGAAGGTGGTAATATAAAAAATAAATCAAGCAAAACAGCTTATTTTCAAAATTTGGTCTCGGTAATGAAAATTGGAAATTAATTAATTGAAAGCTTTAATACAATGTAAAAATTATTGTTAAACATAAGATTCTGACATATTGAATTTTTTGTGTCATTTTTTTTCCTGACTCAAAAACTTAATTGTACGTTTTTTTTTTTTTTTTTTTTTTTTTTTTTTTTTTTTTTTAACAAATTATTTTTTATATATAAAATGTGAACTTGATATTTTCCCATTTATTTAGAATAATGATGTTTTAATATTTAAGGTAAAACATTTAGGAGAGTTAATGCAGTGTAAAGAAATTCTTGATTCATTTCATTTTCGCCGTACCCTCTCACCCCAGATGAGTTTAATATTTATCTGTACATGGTTAGCTTGAAATTTATTCTTGACACATATAGGTCTATTTGAATTAAGAATTAACTTAACTAAAAGGATAAAATCACCTAAAAACTATTTTAAAAAATCTATTACTAATTCTTTATCTACCGAATTATGAATTCATGAAAATTTTTCATTCTAAAGCATTTTACGTAAATTGTTTAAACTAAATTAAAATATTTGCACAATAATTTAATAATTTTTTGAAGGATTTTAGAAGGATTGGAGGATTTAGAAGGATTAATTAAATTTGAATTTACCGGGGTTTTGTGCAATATTTATAGCCCCACTCAAATATTAATTGCTCCCACTCATTAATTGTAACATTACTCATTTTTAATTATTTTTGTAACATTTTGTAGAATTATAAAATGTATGTATATGTTACAGGCCAAATCCGATTTTAGGCCAAACTAGATTGGCCTAGGCCAAACTAGTTTATCCTAACGCCCATCGGATAGACTAGTTTTTCCTAGGCCAAACCGGTCTATCCTAACGCCCATCGGATAAACTAGTTTTTCCTAGGCCAAACCGGTCTATCCTAACGCCCATCGGATAAACTAGTTTGTCCTAGGCCAAACCGGTCTATCCTAACGCCCATCGGACAAACTAGTTTTTCCTAGGCCAAACTAGTTTGGCCTAACTCTTATAGGATAAACTAGTTTAGCCTGCTGTTTATTGGTCTGAACTAGTTTCTCCTAGGCCGATCTAGTTCATCCTAGGCCAATTCAATTTGGCGTGATTTTATTGAATTCAATGACCGCCACAGCGCCAACATTCTAGTTTGTCCTAGGCTGATCTAGTTTATCCTAGGCCAATTTAATTTTACGTGTTTTTAGCTCACAGGTGTCAAAGCCTGAGAAATAATGGGCTCGCAAGTTCTGTATGTATGAAGTACGTATGTATGTACGAATGTACGTACGTATGTACGTAACGCGATAACTCGTGATAGAAATATCCGATTTGCTTCAAATTTTGGATGCACGTTCATTGATATAAGGTACTTTTCTGATTAATTTTGGGAATTCATTGGATAAGAATAAAGGGGAGCGAACGGGAGGCTAGTCCCCCACCGTTAATTTAGAGAAATGGATTTTTGATGCAGAATTATCAGTTTTCATTTAAAATTTTAGATATAGGATCATTCAGACAAGGCGCCTCCATGATTAGTTGTGAATGTTTATTGTTTAAGTGTAAAAAAGGACAATGTAGGTTAACCCCCCCCCCCCTCCATAATTTAAATAAATGGTTTTCGACCCAGAATTTACGGATTTGCTTCATATAATTTGTATATAGGTTCTTTCTGATAAGGTGATTCCCTGAATAGTTTTGGGGGTTTAATGGTTAAGTATGAAAGGAAAAATGAAAGATTGCATCTCTTACATAGAAAAAACTAGGTTATCCTATGGGCATTTAGATAAACAAGTTTGGTGTAGAAAAAACTAGTTTATCCAGTTGGCATAAGGATAAAATAGTTTGGCCGATGCTAATCTAATTTAGCTCGAAAACGGTTTTGTCCAGTAAAAAACACATCTTTCACTAGAAAAAGTATAAATTTATGTCAAGAGTCATTGCTTATAACACCAATACAGAAATTTAACATGTTCACCTTAGAGACATGATGCATTGGACATGGTGTTTGCTTTTTTTTTTTTTTTTTTTTTTTTTTTTTTTGCACGCTTGTGCCAATTGAGATCTGACTTTCATTTATTATTATTATTATTATTATGATTGCATAATCGAGCCAGATTGAAGCTGAACATAGTTTGGAATCGAATAGCGTTTTCCATTTTTGAGAAATTACTTACCTGTCGACATATAAGCTATTCTTGTCACGGCGTCAATTTTTTTTTTCGTGAAGTCGTAACCGGAAATTCGATTCAAAACGTAGCTTTATTATTTTCTCAAAGATACATCGCTTTTATGAGAAAATGGTTTACGCCATTCGATTACATATTATCTGAATTTGTTAACCTTATGCATTTTCGAAAAGGAAGTAGTTCATAAATGTGTTAGGATGTAGCTCTTTAGGATTTGAGAAAAGCCTTAAGGAATGACAGAGAAATATATTCACAAGTCTACTTTTTACTGAACGGATTCAAAAGTTATGATGTTTATAACTCTCATATTTTTTTTCTTTTGTTCTCAACTACACTGATTATTTAATGAATCCGTATTTTAATATTGAAACTCTAAGAATCTAGATAATCATTAATACATTGTGTATTTTCCATTCTGTGAACACATCATAATTTAAAAATACATTGTAAATTTATCCAATAAGTATATAAGCAGTATTTTTTAAAGGAATCTTATTTGTATGTAAAGTAAAACCTGAATTTTTTGCAGAAATTGAGTAGGCCAGATTGAGCCGGAGTGAGTTTCTTTTTCACTGATTTTTGTACAGACAGAGCTCTGCTTGTACAAAAGTAAAGAACTAGTCGTTGGGGGCCACCGTAATACTTACCCATCATGGATATGTATATGAAAATAAAACATGTGAAAACTATTTATACAATGCATTGCAATTCATAAACAAAATTTAAATATTGTTAATATACATAGCAATGCTATATTAAAGAACTGCTGATGTACCAATTTCGACAAATTATATAAAACGCCAAACTACTCAAGTAGTACCGAACTGCGTAAAAGAAACATCCTTATAACTCCAAAAATAATAATTATATTAACTAACAATTAACTGCGTCGGATTAAGCGTCTCATTTCCAATTAAAATATACTTTTGAATTGAAATTTGAATGAAATACAGGGTCATGAAAAATCGAAGAATGTGGAAAACAAGATTACAAATATCTCGGCAACTAATAATCCGATCGACTTCATTCTATATCCAAAATATGTGTTATTTTATTGCCTTTTACGTCCATTCCTTAGAACAAAAAAATTCGAAAATTTTTATGTACCTTTCATCAGAACGAATTTTTCGAGAGTCCGAAAAAAATAGTTCCGGATAATCGAGATTGCTGATATTAAATAGGGTTCGTCCCATTCTTACGTACTAACTACATACAAAATTTCAAGTCTCTATCTCAATTTGTTCGGTAGATAGAGCGTTTACAGACAGACAGACAGGCAGACAGACAGACAGACAGACGGATGGACGGCAAATTTTTTTTTCTAAAAATATGTTTTTCGGAATCTCCACTATCTAAAATGTGTAAATCCGTCAAAAAATTTTTTTCGGTTTTCAAAACGATTGCAAGACTTACTCTATACTACGTATGATGGGTAAGTAATATTAAAGTAGATAATAATATTTTGCTTGAATAAGCAAACACCATGTCCAATGCATCATGTCTCTAAGGTGAACATGTTAAATTTCTGTATTGGTGTCATAAGCAATGACTCTTGACACACATTTATACTTTTTCTAGTGAAAGATATGTTTTTTACTGGCCAAACCCGTTTTCGAGCTAAATTAGATTAGCCTCGGCCAAACTATTTTATCCTTATGCCAATTGGATAAACTAGTTTTTTCTACACCAAACTTGTTTATCTAAATGCCCACAGGATAAACTAGTTTTTTCTATGTAAGAGGGTAATCGTTCATTTTCCCCTTCATACTTAACCATTAAACCCCCAAAACTATTCAGGGAATCGCCTTATCAGAAAGAACCTACATACAAATGTGAAGCATATCCGTAAATTCTGCGTCAAAAACCATTTATCTAAATTATGGGGGGGTAACATACATTGCCCTTTTTTACACTTAAACAATAAATATCTACAACTAATCATGGAGGCGCCTTGTATGTTTGATCCTATATCTAAAATTTTAAATGAAAACTGATAATTCTGCATGAAAAATCCATTTCTCTAATTTAACGGTGGGGGATTAGCCTTCCGTTCGCTTCCCTTTATTCTTATCCAATAAATTCACAAAATTAATCAGAAAAGTACCTTATATCAATGAACGTACACCCAAAATTTGAAGCAAATCGGATATTTCTATCACGAGTTATAGCGTTACGTACATATGCACGTACATACGTACGTACATTCGTACATACATACGTACATTCATACATACAGAACCCGCGAGCCCTTTATTTCTCAGGCTTTGACGCCTGCAAGCTAAAAACACGTAAAATTAAATTGGCCTAGGATAAACTAGATCAGCCTAGGACAAACTAGAATGTTGGCGCTGTGGCGGTCACTGAATTCAATAAAATCACGCCAAATTGAATTGGCCTAGGATGAACTAGATCGGCTTAGGAGAAACTAGTTCAGACCAATAAACAGCAGGCTAAACTAGTTTATCCTATAAGAGTTAGGCCAAACTAGTTTGGCCTAGGAAAAACTAATTTGTCCGATGGGCGTTAGGATAGACCGGTTTGGCCTAGGACAAACTAGTTTATCCGATGGGCGTTAGGATAGACCGGTTTAGCCTAGGAAAAACTAGTTTATCCGATGGGCGTTAGGATAGACCGGTTTGGCCTAGGAAAAACTAGTCTATCCGATGGGCGTTAGGATAAACTAGTTTGGCCTAGGCCAATCTAGTTTGGCCTAAAATCGGGTTTGGCCTGTAACATATATATGATGTTCTTACGATATAGAAATATTTCCAAATTGAAATACCTCACCCCCCTCTCTCAGCGCTAAGAAAGTTGAAAAGATACAAATGCAAAAGAAATCATCTTTATAAACATATTTTTGTTTTGTATAACCAATAATGCTTTTGAAACGAAATAAAGTAATATATCTATAACTCATTCTAAATAGTATTACAACTAATTACCGTATTAAAAGAATTTTATAATAAATAATTTACTGTTACTAACGGTACTTATAAGTATGAAGGTACTTATAAGTACCGTCGGTAGTAAAAGGTTAAATAATAACATGTTGCCAAATTTTAAAATAAATAAATATGTTGATACTCGAATTAGATAATTTTATCGGTTGGAATAAGCAGGCTTCTTAAGCCTTTTTGCGCACTTATACGTGTCGCTCGTCCCCAAGGGGTTAATAGTGCAAGTCTTTTAATGGAGTTTTCTTTTAACAAATATTTTTGTCATTGTTTACATGTAGTCACGTGAGTATGCGTCTATGTGTTTAGTATATGACTTCATTAACGTTCAGGCAGTTAATAATAATAATAATAATAAATATTTTCTTAATTATCTTTGCGCCATTTTGCGATTCTTTTATTTTAAACATATATCTCACTCTTTAAATTTAAAATAAATATCACTTTTCTGAAGAAATCGTGTGTAATAAAGCGCAAAAAGTATCAGAAAGCTGTAATATTAGTTAAATCTTGTTGTAATATAATATTGTTACGAATTTTATAAATAGTTAGCATTTGTACTGTAAAATAATGTAAACAATCTTATTAAGCTCCATTTCTTTACTAATAATAGTTTTTGTTACATTGTCTCTGTTATCAAGCAAACTTGTCTATTATTTTCAGTGAATGTCTATGGCAGCTTGGCGAAATATTAGAGATATCGCCAAGTTGGCGTCACTTTTGATGACTAATTTTGGTCGCCAAATTTGGCGATATCTCGCCAAGTTGGCGACAAACTTGGCGATTGTTGGCGATGGTAACCCTTCCCTCTCTATGGTAACCCCCCTATAGATATACTGATACATTGAATGTTGTTCAAGAGGTTGTAGAAAGAGGTTGAGAAGGTTGTAGAAATTTCCAGCACATGCTGCGAGCCTATATAAGGAGAGCAATACGAGCTGCTGTGGTTATTATTTACCAGTCAGTCATTGAGTGAACAAGGCGTTTGTTAAGCAACTTTGCTTGAGTTTCATTTAAGTTGTTTTGAATGTTATTAAGTGTTGAGACGTTGTTTAAAGAGTCTCTGGGATCTAAAGCTGTACTTGTACGATAGATTTGAGTAGTTATTTTTTAATATCTAGTAATATTTGTGAGTTTCGAAGACTCTGTTGTTCTGAAGATCTGTAAATAAATTATTTTCTACTTTTCTAAGAGACAAGAGTTTGAAGTTATCTAACCATAAGATCAAAAGAACCCAATATACGCAACAATATTTTCTAAACATCTCCAAAAACTCTTCGTTAGCCTATTGTCATATGAATATGAATTGAGTAGTATGCAAACCAACAACATTCGTTAAGTTCCAACCCAATGAAATTTTCTTTAAACTGTAATTAATCTACTTGGATAGCTAGTGCTAATGCTCTTAAAGTAAAAGTATATTTTTTCTAAAAACTGGAAAAAAAAAAATCGAACCCGAAAGGGTTAAAAATGAGTTAGCAACTGTGTTAGAAAATTTAAAAGATAGCATTAAAACACACACACACAAATCGTTACCTGAGAATAATAAGGTTCTATCTGTGTTTTTGAAAAAAATGACTTACCAATACAGTAATGTTCTATTTTTATCTATGAAGGCATTTTTGGATTAAAATAATGTCATATTATGATTGTAAGGTCATATATGAATTATATATAACATCATTTTGCTGCAAAAAAGCCTTCATAGATACAAATAAAACCTATCTATATCGATCAGACATTTTTTTTTCAAAAACACAAATAGAACTTTATCATTCTCAGGTGACGAAATGACTTTTTTTTCAACATAACCGTTTAAGAAAAAGGTAAGAAATAAGAATCTATTTTCATTGTTAAAAAAAAATTTAAAAATAATGAAAGTAAATCTTATTCGCATATCTTAATCAAAATTTCTCTTGTTTCCGAAGAACAAGTTCTAATTATTTGTCTGGTGCAGCCATCGGGTATGGACAAAATAAGTATTACAGTCGGCTTTCGTTAATTCAAACTCGTCGGAACCACAAGAAATGTTCGAATTAACCGAAGTTCGAATTAGGAAAAATATGAGAGGAAAACATGCTTAAAATGGTACATTACAAAGGAATTGATGTTATAGTGTTTTTTTTTTTTTTTATTTCATCTATTATCATTAGAATATGACTTAATATTAAATTAGAATGTGTAAATACATAAACTAATTAAAAGATTAGAAACAAGCACAATGGAAGAAAGATTTGAAGCGTCACTGATGGACAGACGGGGCACTAAGACAGTGGATATCGAAAAATCTAAGAAAGGATTATATGTATGTACTCGTCCGGAATAATTCTCATCAAAATCACAGAAAGAAAATTATTCAAAGGCTCTGAAGTCAAAGTCTGAAGAAAAAAGGAAAAATGAGGAATCGGAATTCTCATTAGTTCGAATTAAACGAAGTCAAAAGAAAATGAGTTCGAGTAGATGAAAATTTTTAACGCTATTCTGCTATTGAAAATTTCGGGACTCCGTGTTTAGTTCGAATTAAGCGAAGATTCGAATTATCCGATTTCAAATTAACGAGAGTCGACTATTGTCGGATGTTCCCTCTTAGCCCACACAACTTTGAAGAAAGTCCGTAGTAGTTCTTGCTGCCACCACCGATATTATTAGGTTATATCGGTCACCCACTGTGAGGATCGTGTAAATGAACACCAACGCTGTCAATTAACTAAATTAACAGTTTATTCTATGTACACAATATAATACACTATTTACATATATAACTCGGATATAGGTGATCCGGCTCTACATTAAATTAAATACAGTAAAACGTTGGCTGTGTACTGTTCAAATTAAACCTTCTCCCTCTCACTCTATATACGTTAGATTAACTTTACCGGAGATCGATTTCGAATCTCCCGACACATGGGTTCTCAGCCTACGCTGTTCGACCCGAGCACTACCTACAGGGATCTCCGTCCACCACTACTCTCACGGTCAGAACTGAATCTATCTCAGCCAAACACTGTCCTTCTCCATTCCTGCGTTTCCTCAATGAAACCCCCCCCCTATTCGTAGAAATCCTTTATTTTCCCTTTTTCAATAGACATCCCAGAAGGTCAAACACTCCCCTCGACAATCTTCTTATCTTTTCCCTCACCACCTGTTCAATCAGGCTTTAGAATGAGAAAGAATGTCACCTTGAAATTTCAGTACACAGCCCATACAATACATAAGATATTAAGATAAAAAAATAACATAAATTCCAATTCTATAGCAGATGTTTTCTCAGAACCTGACAACTGTATTACATTATTGGTATTGTTTCTAATCAGAGACAGGTATCATATTGGGCATGATCATGATATTCATGGCACATAATGAAAATTGTAATGTTTTTAGGTATGTTCAAGATATGGCACGTGTTGCAATAAGTGGTTTGTACCAATGCCACCAATGTCAGGGGCCCACAAATTATGTGGCTGATTTTTTTTTTCCTTCATTAAGTACTTTTCAAATAATATTGTTTCATAAAATATGAAACGTAAAATTTAAATAATCTGAATGACTCAATAAATCTTTTAGAAGCTTTAAACCTAGGCACTTTTTTGTAAATGTCCTTTTCATTTTGAAAGTACCTATAATTTTCAAAATTTGCCGTATCCAGAAAAACAAATTTGGGGGAAAATGCCAAAAACTGCATACTGTGTCTATTGGATTCAGCAGATTTTACAATGTCAGAATTATAGTTTAAAATGATTACTTAGACTATTAGAGAAAACACAAAATTTATGATGTTGGATAAGGCAAGTTTTGAGTAAGACGTCATCATTTATTCTGTAAAATATACTGTGTATCATAGATGTTTGTGAATTATACAAACGCTTATTTGAGAAAGTGGACGGTAATTCATTTTCTTGATTATTCTTGTAAGTTTTTTTTTTTTTTTTTTTTTTTTTTTTTTTTTTTGTAAACTTGAAACTTTCACCCAAACAACTTTCTCAAGTCATCAAATAAACCTACTATTTTTGTGAAAGTGTCGCCATTAATGAGGAGGTAGGGGGGGAGGGATTTTTTAACAGGAACTGGGCCCAACTTCAGCTTAATCGGGCTCTGATAAGAAATCCTGTTTTAAACATAAAAAATTGTTTATCCTTCAGGTAAGACTACTATATAGTTATACTTGATACGATGAAATTTGTTTAATACCGGTATCTTTTGATTCTATCTAAGCGGGTTTTACTGTAATAAATAAGCAACAATCTTGCACGCAGTAAAACTAGTGAAAGTAAAATAGCTGGTCAGGAACGGAATTAAGTTCATTGACAGCTGATTTAGATCTAATTTTTCTTCTTCTAAAAAATATACTCTCAATGAACTTATTTCTACTCTTGACCTTCTTGATACTAAGGCTGATAAAGGCGGGCAAAAAAGATCTTTTTAGCAAATCTGGTTATATTTCCCATTTTGAATGTATGTTAGTTCTGGTCTATAATCCAAATTAAAAAAAAATATCCTTCTGTTAAGCATTTATCTGCATCTAAGCATATATCAAGCATGTCTTTTAAAAAAGTCTTTCTTTCTTAATGATAACATCAAACGTTTGGCCGTTCTTTTACCGCTAATTGTGTTTGTTTTTATGCTTTTTTTAAGCTCCATAAACCTCTTTCTTTTCTTTTTATTCTATTGTTTCTAATATTGTACTGCTTTTTATAAACTTTCTAAGCTATTTGTTCCTTTATCTTCCACAAACTTTCACACCACGAAAAATTCTTTTGACGTAGTTGATGAAATTAAACGCCTTTATATCATTGCAATTATAAAACATTTTCCTTTTTCACTAACGTGTTTAGTTGATTGTTTTGAAAGAGGGCAGCGGGAATTTTATTGATCTCCCGTTGAGATTGATGAAATCTTGCAGTTAGTTAGTATTTATGTGAAGCAAACCGCCTTCCAATTTAATAATTGTTTCTATTATCAAACGATGATTTGACCTTGGGTAATCCATAGTCTCCTCTTTTACGTAATATTTATAGCATTTTAGCTGAGGATCAAATTTGTATATTAAGTTACACAACAGGAGCAAGTCCAAAGATTTAAAGTTCACAGTCCTGTCAATAAAACCAAGTTACAACATCAGAATTTGTAACGAATGAATGTAAAGTGTGCATTCAGATCATTATAAATAGCACAAAGTTTCTTATAATTAAAATGCGAAAATGGAACATTTCTGATGCTCCACTGTATGGTTATATTTCTAATTAGGTTAAACTTGTCTGCTGAAACACAACAACTATCAAATAAATACTGCGCGACTTCACCGCGTTTGCCACAAATACACTTATCATTATTTTACCTTCCTCGTTTGTAGAGCAGAGTAGGGAACGCAGCATGTGCAGAAACAAAATGTGCAGTCACTTGTGAATAACAGATGTAATTTAAGCTAACATCAGGAATAACATGTAGGTATACCTACCTTTATCGCTAAAGGACCATCGATCCTGCCAATCACAATTATTCTTATTTAGAAAGTAATTCTTCAAATAACTCACAGGAACTGGAAGGTTAACTACTTTGTCATAAACATTATCCAGAACTATTGATTTGGCAAGTTCATATGCACGTTCACTACCCATAATGTCTACATGCCATCCTATATGGATAGTTTTATTTTTAAGTACACGTAAGTTGAAAATATCATATACTAACTGATCACATGGAAATAGATAATGTAAAACACAAGTCGATGACAGGCTATCAGTATATAAATAGAAGTGAGCAAATTTAGTTCGTCCGCACCACCGTATAGCCTTCGAAATTGTCACCAACTCTGCCTGAAAGACCGAATTTTAGCATTAAGCTTGATTCTGTAATTAAATATTTCTACATTTTTAAAATAAACTACAAAAACAGTGCCAACTCCACTTTGCATGTGCGATCCATCAGTAAAAATTATTGGATCAGGAATCGATTTTCGTAGGGGGGGGGGGGGGAGACGACTCCACAGGATCATTACGGAAATTACTTGGGTCGAAGCTCGAGTCAAAGGCGCTTCCCGACCCGGGCCACTTCTTTTTCAATCATTGAGATTCCGGCTATGAATTCCCTTTTCACAGCCTGACCGGGGGGGGGGTCTTAATTTCTGCTGGAGATTTGGGCCGGGCCAGATTTTTTTTTTCTTCCAGGTCGAACCTGGCTTGGACTTCAATTTTCCCTTTTTTGGTTGGGGAGCATGATATGCTTACCTTTCTGCGCATTGACATATTTCTTCGGTAGGAGGTGAGGAGCTTTCGGTCCCAGGTACTTGCATAGTTTTCCGAACTAAGTTTCAAGTTGTTAAAATTGTTTAATTTTTTTAAACAGTTGAAATAAGAATCATATTTTTGTGCCAAACCTCGATTATTCACGACCCAGTGAGTTCCAGTGGTTTTCTCAATGGCAATACCCAATTTTAACAAAATTTTCAAATCTTCTTTTCAAACCATGCTTAGACACCGAAATTCAAGTCATATCTTGATAGTTTTTTGAATTATAAACATACTTAGTACTTCTAATGTTAAATTGCATTTTCATATATTTTTTTAATATTTCTTGAAATTGTACTCCTAATGGGCTGATTTTTTTTATGTAGCAATAATACTAAAATACCCAAACATAAGTACGTTGAATTCGCTATTTTTTTAATTTTATGATATGAATTATGAAATTAAGAATTGCAAAAATTTTGAATTGCAGCCCACAATTTTTCTGATGGATTTAGATTTAATAAGTCCTGCTTTGTAAAAATCCAAAATTTGAAATTTTTCTTCCAAGTAGTTTTCAAAATATGCTTTAAACAGCAAAATAGTTGTTTAAGGGGCCGTCTACGATAGAAGGTGACTAGATATTTTGAAACTTCTTATGCTATTCTGTAATCAGGCCCGTAGCTAAGGGGGCGCTATGGGCGGCTCAGCCCCCCTCTCTTAAAATATTTTGAGCCCCCCCCCTGGAAACTATTCCAAGGTCACTAAATAAATTTCTGTTCCGAAAATTCAAATGAAATTTTGTACAAAATTTAATTTATTTTTGAGACCCTTTCACAGTTTTGCAGAAATACTAAATTGTACCTAAAATTAGTGTTTAAACACCCCCTCATCTTATTTGTACACATGAAAACAACATGATGTTTAATTTTGCTCCAAGTTATACACTCAAAATTTTCACCATCCTGTACTTTTCTAAGCATAAAATGAAATTATTGCTAAAGTTTAATAAGAAACATAGTATCTACAGTGTAAATATGCACTAATTTATCTTTCTGCATCAGAGAGAGAGAGAAAAAAAAATTATGAGCTCCCCTACATTCTCTTGAGCCCCCCCCCCCCCCCCCTACTATTCACTTCTAGCTACGGCCCTGCCTGTAATCTAGCATTCTTCAAAGAGTGCTTGAATGGCGTCTAAAGGCTGCGAGCGAACAGCGCTAGTTTTTATTACACTAAAAGAGCAATCAATCAATCTTTGTTTCCGAACGAAACAAGGGTAAAATCTCTTTTAATGATTTTTGAGGGACTAACCCTACCAAATTGACAAAGGATGGGGAACTTTTATCCACCCAATTTTCAGTCGTAAAGCTGTCAACTGATTTCGCGTTAGATTCCTCTCTTGAAGTTCAGATTCAGTGCACTGCAAAAGCACTTATAGATAAAAGCGCCGACACGAAAGATCAAAGATAGCTCAAGAAGTTAGTGCTATGTGCGTGGACCTTAAGATACCTTGATCAGGAAGGGAGCTCTTTCAGTTCACAATCGAGTACCGAACTTCAACACCTAAAATATGCTTCTTTTTAGAGCCCACATTACTGACTGTAAAAGACCCGAATGATAATGTTAAGTGTATGGGGGCGCTCTTTTCAAATATCTCGCTCAAATTTTAATATTTTTACTTTTTTTTTTTTTTTTTTTTTTTTTTTTTTTTTACATATGATAGCTGAGGACGATCTACAACCGGGCTAGTTTTTACTTTTTCCATTTTAATTTCAGGATTTTCTTTTAAATTACTTTTTAATTTTGAGAGTAAAAATGAATTAAAAAATAAATCTGAAAATAAGCAGTTTTGATCGGAATACACCCTTAAACATAAAATATATGTTACATAACAGAGAGAATATTAGTTTTGAAAAATTCTGGTATATATTCTGAAACTTAAGGCCTCTGTCCTTAGCCGAGAAAACGCTCGCGAGCTAATGCTATTCCTATGGGGAAGCATTTTTCCAATAACTGTTTCGCATTTTGACATTTTTGAATATATATTTTTTTTTTTTTTTTTTGCATTGGATAACTGAGGTGCATGCCGACAGCGCACCTTTTTTTACTTTTTCGATTTTGGTTGCAGATATTTTTAACAAAGTTAGTTTCACTTTCAAAACCGGTTTCGAAATTTAAAGTGCCTTTAAAAAAATATCTGCATGCACCTCAGCTATCCAATGCAAAAAAAAATATTCAAAAATGTCAAAATGCGAAAGAGATATTAGAAAAATGCTTCCCCATAGGAATAGCATTAGCTCGCGAGCGTTTCCTCGAGCGAGGATAGGGGCCTTAAATGGCAACGCAGCAGATCAGAGGTTTTTTTTTTTTTTTCTGTTTGTAAATATGCGTCTGAATGGGTTATTTAAACTAAACTACTTCCTTTTTTTTTTTTTTTTTTTATCTATGCAATTATATATATAAAACTCCTCCGTGTACGACGATTCCGGGGTCAACCCATCCACGAGAAAAAGAAACTTATTGCAACTGCGTCCACGTTAGGCTTAACTATTCCGAGCCGTTCACAAATATTCTAATTGTTCAACCTATGAAAATATACATGCAAAAGATTTATTCATTACGCATTTTCTTTAAAACCTACAAAAACTATTTAATTATAATGTTTAAGTTCTAAATAAAACAACCAGTAATTACGAAAAAGAACAAACAATGTAAACAAGTTAATACTGTTGCCATTTAAGAATGACAAATTCCGTGAATGAATCTTTAGAATGACTCCATTGTAACATCACGACTCAGGAATGATTGGGTGCGTTCGGGAGCTATGCGCGCTGAGCGCGCGTGTTCAGGAGACAGTTACATGGAGTGAATATTACAGCGGATTTAGTACTCGGAAGCAAAAATCCCTGAGCTCGCCACGTGTGTCTCACGAACACGCGCTGTTTACTCTTTGTTGTTTTCATTTGTTTCCGATCTTATAGAGTGTTTTTGTTAAGTATTAGCTAAAAAGTAGTCCAAAATAGGAAATTTTTTTATACATTTTAGCTATTTTTATTATTTTCTCTCAGTATTTTTATATATTTTTTGGCTGTAGTTTCACAATATAATCTTTTATAATTGATTTTTTGCGTTACTTTATTCTTTTAAAATTTATGTATTTACGATTTGTTCATTACAACCCCCCCCCCCCCTCCACCAGACAGTTTTGTTATAGTTTTAAATGCAAATTTCTGTTAAAATTTCCTTTTTTTATAAAGATTTTTTTCCGCGTGTTTAATCGCTGTATTTTTTAAAAATTGTTTAAGCCTACAGTGGCTGATTGACCACAGTTGTAATTTTTTTATCATCCTTTTAAAAATGCAAACACGTCATTTTGACGGGCTGTCTTCTAGTTTATTATAATTGATTTAAAAATATTATTAAATAACATCAAAGTTTTGTAAAATTATATTTATAGAATTATATCTTTTTGCTTTATTTTTCAAATCAATAATAAAATTTTTAAAATGATTAAATAGCCAGAATTCTCTGGGTGTTCCTTATCAGATTTTTTTTTTTTTTTTTTTTTTTTTTTTTTTTGTGTGTGTGTGTGTGTGTGTGTGTGTATAATTTAACACAAGAAACTTACAATAGAAAATTTCTTTCGTTTGTTCCTTTTTAAATAAAAACTGTTTTGTAATGATATATCAAGTGACGTTAACGTATTACATTGAAATTTCCTAGAATTATTTTTGAATGCATTGGACAATAGGAATGATATTTTTTTGTTTCTCTTTTCCGTTTAGCAAAACAAATATTCTCCTATCCTTCTTTCAAAGGGGGGAAAAAAAGAAAAAGAAAGTTTTATTTATCATATTCAACCACCCAAGAAATTTGTGAAATCTTCAAAAGCCACCAACTATTTAATTAAGTTTGTCTGATTTACGCAAAATATTCAAAATATATATATATATTTTTTTTTTACTTTCCTAGTTATTATTTTTTGTCTTAAAGATTAATACAGTAGAACCCCACTAATTCGGACCCCGTTAATCCGGATCTCCAGATATTCCGGATCGGTTTGGTCCATTTTTTTTTTTTTTTTTTTTCAAGTTTGAGAAGAGATTGGCTAATTTTCATAACATTAACTTGTTTCACCGTCATATTCTGAATAATTTTTTTTCTGAAATTTTTTTCTGAAGAATATCTTTAGCTTTCTTATTTAAACTCTTATTTAAACTACACGCAAAGAACTACTTATGCTCAAGCGGAAGCTTGACGTACGGCTCGCAAAAGGTATAGAAAACGGCACAGCAGAAAATTACTAACTTTTTATTACAAAGTAAACATTTTTAATATTTGTAAATATTCAATAAGTTTAACATAAAGGTGATTTTTGGTAAGTATGTTTTATTTTACTTCATTTTTTTTCTAATTCTCCGGGTAATCCGGATTTTCGATAATCCGTAATGGGTCTGGTCCCAATTAATCCGAATTATCGGGGTTTTACTGTATTTATAGATAACCTTTTTACTTACCCACCATTCGTAGTACAGGGTAAGTCTTGCAATCGTTTTGAAAATCGAAAAAAAAATTTTTGACGGATTTACACGTTTCAGATAGTGGAGATCCCGAAAAACATATTTTTAGAAAAAAAAAAAAAAAAAAAGCCGTCCGTCCGTCTGTCTGTCTGTCTGTAAACGCTCTATCTCCCGAACGAATTGAGATAGAGACTTGAAATTTTGTATGTACTTAGTATGTAAGAATGGGACGAAGCCTATTTAATATCATTAACCTCGATTATCCGGAACTATTTTTTTCGGACTCTCGAAAAATTCGTTCTGATGAAAGGTATATAAAAACTTTCGAATTTTTTTTTATTTTAAGGAATGGACGTAAAAGACAATAAAATGGCACAAATTTTGCATAAAGAACGAAGTCGATCGGATAATTAGTTGCCGAGATATGTGTAATCTTGTTTTCCGCATTCTACGATTTTTCATGACTCTGTATTTCATTCAAATTTCAATTCAGAGGTATATTTTAATTGGAAATGAGACACTTAATCCGACGCAGTAAACTGTCAGTTAATAGAATTATTATTTTTGGAGTTATAAGGATGTTTCTTTACGCAGTTCGGTACTACTTGAGTAGTTTGGCGTTTCATATAATTTGTCGAAATTGGTACATCAGCTGTTCTTTAATAGAACATTACTATGCATATTAACAATATTTAAATTTTGTTTTGGAATTGCAATGCATTGTATAAATAGTTTTCACATGTTTTATTTTCATATGCATATTAATGATGGGTAAGTATTACGGTGGCCCCCAACGACTAGTTTTTTTTTCTTTTTTATCTTACCTTGAAATTTTCTAAATTTATCTTTAACGCATCTGAGAATGGCAAAGGATATTCATTTTCTTTTTTTCTTCCCCCTTTAATCTAAACAAACATTCTCCCTTTTATTATTTCCCTCCCCTTTTAAAATAAAAAACAAAAAACATGAGTGCAATATTTATCCATCAAGTTGATAGATGGCAGCACTGCTATGAACTTGAATTTCTGCGAGAAAATGAATAGACAGAAAAGATCCGGAGACCAATCTAGAATGGGTGAAGAAAAATAGTCGTCTGCGCGAATAATCAATGGAGTGCAGGTGTCGTGCCAACGGCAAACGATTTAAATTTCGGAAGGGGCCTCAGCGAACGCAGGTTTTTGCTGCGAACGAAAATTTTCAATCGATGCTACATAAGAGAACACAGATGGTACAGTACGGAATGCGATTTTATTTCCTCACCACCACCTCCCCTCCACCCCCACCTCGATATCTCATTCTGTATGGAATCCTTGTTTCTCTAAGATTAAATATCTATATTTTTATTTACTTATGTATTTTTCGTTAGTTTAATACAGGAAAGAGATTGCTTTGAAAGGAATGGAATAGTTTAAAATTATTTTGTAATTAAAAAGTCTTGTTTTTGTTCTTTTTTCATCAAATTCAAAACAGCCGGGAAAAAATTTTATATCTAATTTAAAACTTTATGATTATTAGTTATATTTAGTTCTAATTAAAGTAAATACTGAATCAGAGATCTGCACGGGCCGGACTATGACCTGAAGCCCGAGCCCGGCCCGACCCGCGGCTTGTTTCGGGCCGGGACTGATTTTATTCTTCCTACTCTTCATGGACCAAAATAATCAGTTCCGGTTGAATCATACCGTATGAAAATCCTTTCCTCGACGTGGGCAAGTCTGTCCAAAAAATCAGTAAACTTTGGCTTGGTGCAAAAAGTTTTTGCAAAAAAAAAAAAAAAAAAGGCATTATTTTTAAGTCGTCATTATTCTACAACTAAACATCAGAATTTATTCTTTTTGAAGAATCGTAGATTTCTAGGCTTATTTAAATAGAGTTAAACACATAAAAAAAGGAATTTTCTTATCAACTGAAAACTGGAATTCTTCTAAAAACTTTTTTTAAACTGTTCATCGATGCAAAATGAATACAATAATATGCGAGAAAAGAATTTATTATGCATTTACACCTGCTAAAAAGGGAACGTACTTTTTTCTTTCCAATGCGATTCCGTCTTAGAAGATTTTTCTTTTACCATATACCATTTTTTAGATTATTATGTTTCCTTTACATGGATTAATAATACTAATGATAACTGAAACATTTACATACAACAAACAAAGGTTCATTAAAAGCATAAATATCGCAGCCTGCGGCACTTCTGCATAAATAGAGATTATAAACATGAAAAAAAAAAAAAAAAAAAAAAAAAAAAAAAAAAGACTGAGATAAGTTTTTTTGGTCAGAACTCATCCGCAAGAGTAAATATCAATGTTCTGTAGAAATCGGGCCGGTCGGGTTCGGGCCGAAATTTTAACTTTTTTTCCGGGGCGGGCAGAGCTCGAGCCTTGTTTTTAGCTATTACACCAGGTTGGGTCGGGCCGGGCCGAATTTTTTTTTTCTATGGATTGAGCCTGGAAATTTCGGCCCGTGAAGTCTTCTATACTGAATACATAGAACATTAATCAGGGCCTCAATACGGTCTGCGTTTAGAATTACCTTCTAGGCTTTTTAATGTCTCTGGTTGAAGTATTTTTAGCGGTCCTCGCCCTGTCTAAGGTATGAATCAAGTAAAAAAAAAAAAAAAAAAAAAAAAAAAAAAACGACTTATCGGAGATATTTGTCAATACCAAAATAATAATAATAATAATAATAATAATAATGTTTTCTTCTCAGCAAAAAAATTACAATTAACAAATTACAACGACTATTTGGAAAATAATATTTTCAAAGACTTATAAGTGATTTCTATATTTAAAACAAGTAAGAAAAATCATACGTTAAGCATAGATTATGAAACACTTTCCAACGCTTCCTGAAATCTTTAACAAAATTTTGTTATTTAGGGAAATAAGATGCTACTGTCCATAGTCAAATACGTATTTAAATAGTTTTGAACAGTCCTGTATTTGATCCGTCGGTTGATATATATATATATACAATATAATGGGGAAATTTAGTTTAGCAAGAAAATGCCTAACTGGCTGAAATTTCTCTTGCAGCACTTTATTCTAATAGATGGAAAGTACTTCAATACTTTTCTTCAGCCCTGTAATTTATCCAGTATCTTTACTACAGCCAGTATTTAGTTAAATTTTAGTTCAAAAAAATACATTCTTAAAGTTACTTAAATCACATTTCCAGAAATTATCATATATGGATGACCATGTTGCTAATTCTTTGCATGACCATGTATATCATTTTATCTATATTCTATAAATATTTCTTACTAAACTGAAAGCAGTTCAACGTAAAAATGCATAACTACCACCTTTAAGTTAGTTACTGACAAGTATTCACTAACCTTTATGCAGCTCTTTTGTGTAACCCTGTATATCAACTATAACATTTATATACACCATATAATTTGCAGATATTTTGCAAAAGTTAAAGGCTCATATCATAATTGAAAAAGCATTTCAACTATCCATCAGCTATCATCGATAATACACAGTATTTCAGATAAAAATATAAGGTTTGAAATATTTTGTGTGTTCCTGTAAAAGTTATGCACTTCATATTATGCGTTAAATATTAAGTCTCAGCGGCGTATATCAATTTTATGATACTTGAAACCGTTTAACATTATTAAAATATGTCGCAAACTATTCCCTCCTTTATTATTGTGTAATGGAATTCTTTTGAGTGACCCTGTAAAGGAAAAATAATTATTATTTTGACAGCATATTTTACAGAATGCGTATTTTAGTGCACTTTGCGAATCCTTGTAAATTTGAATAAGTTTAACAGGGTGTAACACCTTTAAAATTCATTTGAAACGATTTTTTCCCATTGGCCGTCATGTATCTGAAAACTTTTGACTATTCCTGTAAATAAACTAATCATAGTAGAAACTTCATTTTCAATAGGGTTCTTGCTAGGGTAAACATCAATAACATATAAAAATTTCAGATCAATCCGAGTATATTTACTGGAGTTAAAGCGCGGATAGACGGCCATCCGGACATACGGCCATCCGGCCAGACGGCCAGACAAACCGAATGCATAAACACTTTTCAACTTTGTTGGAAAGTGTTAAAAAACAATAATAACATCATTTTTATGATAATCACAACGTAGCTTACGTAGTAACAAAGTCCTATTAATATACCTGGACATTTAGAGTCATGTTAATATTTCTGGACCAGTTATAAACTAATATTAAATGAAATTTCACTTTAACAATTTCCGGTAATGTAAATTTTTTAATATCGCACATTTGTAATTTTTACACCGTCTCATACAGAAGAAAATTTACTTTTAAATGCAGCTTGTTTGAAACTTGTATCTAAATTTGTAACTGATTTATTATTATTATTATTATTATTATTATTACTAGGGGGACCCCGCCCCCCTGCTCGCTATGCTCGCCAACCCCCCGCGTAATCGCTTCGCGATTCCAAATTATTGTCTACCCCTGCCTGCTGCGCTCGCCAATAACCCATGGTATGAATAAGCAGTTGCAGACCTTTCAAATGATGTGTCACACAATTGGTGTTGTAAAGAAATTACAAAATGCGCCCCCTCTGAGGGCAGAGAGGGGGGTTACACACAAGGTATCCATAATATGAATAAGCAGTTGCAGACCTCTCAAATGATGTGTCACACAATTGGTGTTGTAAAGAAATTAAAAATGTGCCCCCCTGGGGGGCAGAGTGGGGGATGACACACAACACATCCATAATATGAATAAGCAGTTGCAGACCTTTCAAATGATGTGTCACTCAACTGGTGTTGTAAAGAAATTAAAAATGTGACCGCCCCCCCCCCCTGGGGAGAGCAGAGTGTGGGGGTGACACACAAGACATCCATAATATGAATAAGCAGTTGCAGACCTTTCAAATCTTGTGTAACACGACTGGTGTTGTAAAGAAAATAAAAATGTGTCCCCCCTGGGAAGCATAATGGGCGATAAAACACAAGACATCCATTATATGAATAAGCAGTTGCAAACCTCTCAAATGATGTATCAAACGACTGGTGTTGTAAAGAAATTAAAAATTTGGCGAAATATTACAGTTATCGCCAAGTTGGCGTCACTTTTGACAACTAATTTTGGTCGCCAAATTTGGCGATATATCGCCAAGTTGGCGACAAACTTGGCGATTGTTGGCGATGGTAACCTTTCCTCTCTTTATGGTAACCCATATGGCGATGCATAGACGGAGCCCTTTTCTGATTGGTCTATTCGACTCATGGAAGGAGTGGACAACCCGGATTCGTTAGTTCCGGAAATCTTTCACATCAGCATCATTCCAAGAGTCATTCCTTTTAAGGCTAGTTTTTTTTTACTATAGAAGGATTATTATTATTATTGTTGTTGTTGTTGTTGTTGTTGTAGTTTTTTAATGCTGCTTTTGTCATCGTGCCAACAGAAGTACAATGGAGTCTCTCTATAACGAAACTCCATACATCGAATTTCTCTATATAACGAATTTTTAGTTAGAACGGTCCCCTTTTCGCATGATTACATTAAAAACAGTCTCTATATAGCGAATTATCTATCTCCATATAATGAATTTTTTCATAAATTGGTCTTAATTTATTCAATTTTAAAAAAGCTTCGAAATCATATGGAATCAATTTTCCATCACTTAATTTTGATTTATCGTCAGTGCTGAGTTTTCTTTTTATATTACTTCCCTCCTCATTCTTTAAATCCAACGAATTTATTCCACCTCCCACACACCTTTCCATATCCTTCTCAAATCAGAGTCAATTGGATTGATACACATGTAAGAGAGGGATCAATGAGAGGCACATAAGAGAGGCCTTCAAATGGAGGAATATGTTAACTACAATTTTTCATTCCTTGCTAAAATTTAAGCTTTTTTTTTTTTTTTTTTTTTTTTTTGAGAGCGTAACAATTTTAAAATCAAAACAACAAAAAATTACAGATTTCTTCGTCTGAAAATAATGCAAATCTTTCTTATTTGATTTTCAATAAGCTTTCAAATAAATGTATGTTTTTTGAAACAGCTTAAATAATTAAGAAATAAAATGTTAGGTTAATATTTACTTTTAAACATTTCAAATTCTTAATTCAAAAGATCAAAAATAATATTTGTTCAAATTTTACACATTAAATACGATTTTTAACATCATTCTCTATACATCGAATTTCTCTATATAACGAATTTTTTACTGGAACGGTGGATTTCATTGTATAGAGACTCGACTGTATTTCATTTAAGCGTGGACCAATCAGAAAATGAATAAAATAAAAAACAGAAGTATTCCATTTTGGACATTAAACATAAACCAATCAGAAAACGAATAAAATGAAATAAGTTGCGGAATTCAACCTATGAAAACATTCACTTATATTTCAGATTTCCCATTTCGCTACCAAGGACAAAACTATTTTCCAAATACTAAAAGAAAAAAAATGAAATGACCCGTTTGCTAATACTAATCCTATGGAAGAAATTTATAAAAATATCTTGGTTGTATTTTAATTTTTTTTTTCTTTTTTTTTTTTTTTTCTCTTTTTTTTTTTTTTTTTTTTTTTTTTGCATTGGACAGCTGAAATCAATCTGTATGCTAGCCATTTTTTTATTTTTTTTATTTTGTTTGCAGATATTTTTTATGAGGACGAGGACACTTTTACTTTAGGAACCGGTTTAGCGAAAGAATCCTCATAAAAAATATCTGCAACCAAAATCGAAAAGTAAAAAACGACTTGCATTCAGCTATCCAATGAGAAAAAAAAATCTTTTAAAAATATTGAAATGCAACTGAGATATCTTTATAAATGTCTTTCATAGGATTAGCATTAGCGAACGAGTCTTTTCATTTGACTGAAGTAGCCGCTTAATTACTAGCCAAGCATCAAATAGAATAAAGAGATACTTTATTAATATGTATTTTCAGAATTTTTATCATTATTATAACGAGGTGGGCCCCGTCGAAATTCGACGACAGAAAATCTTTAAGATAGAACTGTTTCATTGGTTTATAATAAATCTACAAAATTAGTTACAGTAAAAAAATGCATCTTATATTGGTCAGTCTAACTCTCAAACAAATATTATTTTAAGCTGAAATTAACAAAATACTATGAAACTCAATTATTCAAATTATTAAACGAAATAAAACCGAAATTCAGCGGATTTTATAGCAGACGATATTTTTAAAATAGTATATGCATTTTATTTTTTTTAAAGAGAAAATGGAGTGTTTCTGTTGCCACAATTACAAAACTGGCATTAAAAATTATAAAAATATCAGTATCACAAAATTTAATTGGGATACAGCTTTGAAACAAATTGCGTTTAAAAGTACTTTTTTTTCTCTATACGACGGTGTAAACATTTAAAAATGTACGATGTTTAGAAATGTAAAATCCGCAGTAGCAAAAATTGCAAAACCGAAATTGCATGGAAAAGTGTGCGCATTTCAATTTATTTTCCATTTGAAGAGAAAATGGAGTAATTCTGTTGCCACATTTACAAAATTGGTACTAAAAACTATTAAAAAAGTTAATATGTCAAAAACAAATTGAGATATAGCTTTCAAATAAATTGCATTTAAAAATAAATTTTTTTTCTCTACATGACGGTGTAAAAATTTAAGATGTGTGATGTTTAAAAGCGTAAAATTTGCAGTAGCGAAAATCGCAAAACCTAAATTGTAGGGGAAAGTGTATAATTAGTATTGTGAATTCCAAGACACCACAAATATTTTTCTTCAAACAACAAAAGTATTTTCACGTGAATATTAAAAAGAAAAAAATTAAAGAAAATTACATTAGATTTAAACAATACATTTAAAATGCCTTATTCTTTTTTTTTTTTTTTTTTTTTTTTTATTACGGTATAAAGGATACCAAGAGACACATACTCTGTGTATTTTACTATTTAACTGATCATGTTTAATCACATATGTAAATAGTTATTAAATGTTTAACAGTAGCTGATTTGATCTTAAAATTTCCCAGTTAAAAGGAAATGAATGGTGACCCGTTTACAGGGAAATCACCCTTAATATATACACTATATTGCCATTGATTATGGGACACTTGCGATTTTAGACATTTTACTAAATATCTAGAAAAATACATGAGGAATCATCTCGAAACTCTTAGTGTATAAATATAATAGTATACGTCATACATCTAAGTGAAGATTTTTTACCGAAACTCCATAGGGGACCGTCAACAAATTAAAAAAGAATGAATATCTTTTGAATAACCCTGTCAAAACTAATGTAGCAAAAGCGCTCAAACTCTAGATTATGATTGAATGCCTTATTGTAATACTCTATGTTCATTTTTATGCAAATAGCATGCATACTCGCAGAGTAATTAAGGTTTTTATAAAAATGATCCCAAATTTTTCCAAGTTTTTTCCTTATAATTTTCAGAGTTCTTAATATAAAATAATATTTTTTTCAGAAAATATAAAAAACTACATTGCACACAGTACCTTGTAATCAGAATTAAAAAATAATGAAAATTGTATACATAATAAGTTGGTTTACTAAATAATTTTTTACTGCGCATGCGTCAACGATATCAAAATTTCATTTGCATATTATGTTAGCTAAATGTATAGAGCAACTTTTGTCAAAGTCACAAAATCATAAATTGAAAATTCTGAAAATAATCGTCAATTGAATAAGTTGAAAATCCGTTATTCTCAAAATGAAGCAAAAACAAGAGGGGTTGTATTCATATATTCATTGATTAGTGTCAATATAGAATACACAATACGGGATGTTACGACTACTTTTGGATAAAATCCCTCATTTTTTTGCTTCATTTTGGAAACAACGGATTTTGTCCTTTTTCTATAGACGATTACTTTCAGAATTTTCAAGCTATAATTTTGAGACTTTTACAAAAGTTGCTCTATACATTTAGCTAACATAATATGCAAATGAAATTTTGATATCGTTGACGCATGCGCAGTAAAAAATTATTTAGTAAACCTACTCATTTTTCATACAATTTTTATTATTTTTTAATTCTGATTACAAGGTACTGTGTGCAATGTTGTTTGTCATATTTTCTGAAAAAAATATTATTTTATATTAAGAACTCTGAAAATTATAAGGGAAAAACTTAGAAAAATTTGGGGCCATTTTTATAAAACCCTTAATTACTCTGCGAGTATGCATGCTATTTGCATAAAAATGAACACAGTGTATTACAATAAGGCATTCAATCATAATCTAGAATTTGAGCGCTTTTGCTACATTAGTTTTGATAGGGTTTTTCAAAAGATATTCATTCTTTTTTAATTTGTTGACGGTCCCCTATGGAGTTTCGGTAAAAAATCTTCACGGAGATGTATGACGTATACTATTATATTTATACACTAAGAGTTTCGAGATGATTCCTCATGTATTTTTCTAGATATTTAGTAAAATGTCTAAAATCGCAAGTGTCCCATAATCAATGGCAATATAGTGTATATATATATATATATATATATATATATATATATATATGCAGTTTAATAGTTTACAGTCTATTAAAAACCGATCAAATTAGCCTGCTTTTAGAGTTTGTGGTGTCAAAACGGGATTGACATAGATCGTAGGGGACACTAAGATAGCAATGAAAATAAATAATAAAAATATTAATAAAAATAATAGTAATATTTTTTTATGGGCACATTTAGATAAATTGCATAGAGCGGAATCCGGTATTAGTTATGTCCGGCGCTTTAAAAATGCCCTGTGCTATATCAGTAGGAAATTATTTGGATTTAAAACAGTTTTGAAAATAGTTTCAAATTTAAAATTAGGAATTTTAAAGAATTTTTGTCTGAAGTTTTAAAACTATATTTTCTTCTGTATTAATTCAACTGTATGAATTTAAAATCAATAAAATTTACATGTTCTCATGTAATTTTATTTATTTTATCTTATGTAATACTTAAGTATTGGGGGGGGGGGGGGGCATGCAATTACTCCATACTTAATGTGTAATCTATTGAGGTTATTTAGAAATTAAAAGTCAGAAATTAACCATCCAAGTGTCAACTTAAATCTGATACTAAGCCATGATTTTATTTTTGTTTTACTATTTTCATTACACCGGGTGATGTCCTAGAATTTATTGATTGATTTCAAAATTCAATAACTTGCAAATTGTGATGGCTATTTTAAAAAAGTTCTTTCAGGAGGGTTATGCAAGGTGTCAGTTTTTATTTATCTATTTAACACTGCGATTCTTTATTTTAGCTTAAAATAACAGCGATAGCTGGCGCTGCAAGCAATAGGCACTGAATCGGTGCTTAATCGAAGTTAATTATATGGAGTGGGTGCCCTAAAAACAAAATTGCATTGGTGACTGAGAACAACACCATATATTTAAGCTCCTTCTTTTACATTAATACTGAGAGAGCCCAAAAAAGAAAAATCGCGCCCTGTTTCACTGCCTGTTGCTTGCAGCTCCATCGGTCGTTGCTATTTTAAACTAAAATCGAGAATCGCAATTTAAAAAAAAACTTTTGACATTTTTCATAAATTTCTTGAAGGAATTTTGTAAATAATTGTCACCATTTGCAAGTTATTGGATTTTTAAGGTTGTATTTAAATTAAAAATGACAGCTTTATGAAATAATTTTGCATTTATTTTTGTTCGGAATGGCACAAAACTAACAGGTGTTGTTGTACAGAAAGAACTCAGACGCTCTCATTTTCCCGTCTTTTTTGCAAATACAACTGATTTTTCAGAAAATAGTGCCAAAAAAGACATTTTGAACTGAGTTTCTGCGCGGGAGAACAACCACTCAAACTGGAGTGAATAACTTGTTTATCACATGATCGAATTCACTTATAACTCAAAATGGGTCAATTTATTGATCAAAATTCAGTTCGATTGCACATCGTTTCCATCGTCGGGTTTTGTAATTTTATGTCTTTCCATTACAAAATAAATTTGTAAATGCTTCAAAACGTTTTGCATTTGTTGAGCAGATCAGTTTATATAACAGCCTTAAACGCGTCAATCCATTCTAGGTCACTTCATTTTTTAGGTGCGTTCGTAATTATCTAAATACGTAGCACCTATAGTTGTCGTTCAGTCCGTCCGTCCGTCTGTCTGTCTGTCCGCATATAACAACACAAAAACTATACAACCGAATCGTATGAAATTTAAAATACATAATTATTATATAATTTTGTTGAGTCATTTCAAATTTTATGAAATTCGGATGCATAGATCAATCACAGGGACATTCAAAAAGGATTCCGTTACATTAAGGTCAATGGAATAAAAAGTTTCAAAAGCATTTTAATCGAGTGAAATTTAAAACATGTAATTATTACACAGTGTTGGCGAGTCATTTCAAATTTTATGAAAATCGGATGCATAGATCAATTACAGGGACAATCAAAATTATTCCGTTACATTACGTTCATTGGGAAAAAAAGTTTCAAATACATTTTAATGGTGTTACACTCATTCGAACATAATAAAATTGACATGAACCTATGAAGTATATATATATACTAAAATATACATTATATAGAATCTGTGATGCAAAGAAAATTTTATTATTAAATTACAGGGCCTAACAAAAGTATTCCATTACATAATGCTATACGGGGAAATATTGTTTGGGGCGTGTTTAATTATATTAAACTACCGGGTGATCCAAAAGTCAGGACGAACTTTAAAAATGAATATATTGAAAACGAATCAAGATACAAAGGCACGGTTAACACCAATTGGATGGAAAAGAAACCGGGTTTTGTTTGGCAACGAAAAAAAAAAAAAAAGTTTTGTTGAAATTTGTTGAGGTAACTTCGCAATATGTAAAAGTGACAGTCTGGTGTGGCTTCACTGCGGATTTCGTAATTGGTCCATTTTTTTTCGAGGAAGTCATTCAGACGGATTTCACACTCTGTTACTTTTGACAGTGGAGATTCTTGAAGTCAAGAATGAACCGCGACCAACCGGCATCACCAGCAGCCCTGAAAGATGCCATCCACCAAAATGTGTCAGCCGTAACGCAAGAAATGCTAATAAATTCTCTGAACGGTATTCTACCTCGTCTCACAGGTTTACATCTGATTTATGGACATCACATTGAACTGTTATTGCATTACTAATTAATTGTAACTAAGCTGACTTGTAAGTTTTCAAAATTTTTTCATTTGTAAATCATCTTTTGGTGCAATAAAACACTATAGTTGGTCGCCCACAGAACTATTTTTTTTTTTTTTTGTTTCTACACAAAACCCGGTTTCTTTTGCATCCGTTTGGTGCAAATCGTATCTTTTTATCTTGATTCGTTTTCGAATTATTCAGTTTTAAAATTCGTCCTGACTTTTGGATCACCCGGTATTTCACATTTTATGAATATGATATACGTTGCTGAGGTGTAATAAAAATACTTCCTGTAAATTTACAGGAACACAAAGATTTCGACCACTATATTGTATCCGAAGTACTGTCTATATCAGCAAAATCTGAATATTTTTAAAACTTCGTTATCGTACGATCGCACTTCATTTGCTACGCTTCACGTGCAATTTTCAACTTCTTATTTTATTCTTTATGATATTTCATCATATTTTATTTTATCCTTAATAAATGCGGCGATATTTCATTCATAAATACACTTTACATAGATTTTCAAATGCTATTCAAGCAGACGATACAAATGGTTTACGACTATCAAATCATTTTAACCATTTTCCTTTTTTTTTTTTTTTTTTTTTTTTTTTTGGATAAAGAAAATGGCGCATGAAACAATCCCTTCTCTTTTAAACGCAGTTGAAACGACAAAAATAATGCTAACAAACAAAGGAACAAAACAAAGCAGAAAGAGATGAGTAAGCCAACTTATTCATGGTTTAGAAAAAAAAAATTCTGGGGGTGGATTTCTGGAAAAATGCTGTCGACAGATTGTGAACATCTGTTCTAAAAGGATATAGTGGGTGAGGCAATAATATTGGGCAACAAATATGCGCAGCACTTTATGGTAAAGATTTGTTTTAAATTTCCATTGCGAATATTTGAAATAAATTTTAAATCCTTAGTATAATAGCCTGAATAATGTAATTCTTGAAACGGAGTTTTTATGAATGTAGTCTTAAATGGTTTTTTATACCGCATCATACATTTTTTAAAAACTGTTTTAACCCCTTGGGGACGGGCGACACGTATACATGCCACAAATAGGCTTAAAAATCCGTTTTTTTTTTCGCCACCAATAAAATTATACAGTAAATTTTGCCTTTTATTAATCGAAGCATTTTTTTCGATTTAATAAGAGACAAATTTATGTTTTTTTTAAACCCGTGACAAAACATTAAAAATTTCGTAAAATGTTCTCGTCACTAAGGGGTTAACCCATCAGTGCCTAGCGTCCTTTTTAAGGACGATTATAAATAAAAAGAATACTGCCCAGTTAAACTGATGGCATTGAGCTCACAGGCTACGCATATACTAATTGTACATTACAGCCTTATATTTTCAAGGGTTAATTCCGTTCGAAAAAAAAAATATTAAGGAGGGGGGATCAGCTCCCCCCTTTTCCCTTTTTATACTTAATCATTGAACCCTCTAAACTGATCATCAGGGACATGCTTTATCATATAAAAAATCCATATCCAAAATTTAGAGCAAATCTTAAAATTCTTAATAAAAACCTATTTATATAATTTAAGAAGAGTTATCCTTCTCTTTTATATACTTAACCATTAAACTTCCAAAACTATTCACAGATTTGAACGAAATCTGACAATTCTGCATGCAAAACCCATTTATATAAATTAAGGGGAGGGGCATTAGAACCCCCATTTCCCCTGTTTATATTTATCCAATGAACACCTAATACCAATCACGGAAGCGCTTCATCAGAATGATCCTATGTGTAAATTTTAACGAAAACTGTTAATTCTGAATGAAAATTCCGTTTGTATGAATTAAAGGGAGGGGCATGAGCCCCCCATTCCCCCTCTTTTAAATATCGAGTAAACTCCAAAAACTAATCAGGGAAGCGCCTTATCAGGATATACCTATATACAAAATTTCAAGTGGATAGGATATTTTTATCATGAGTTATCGCGTTACGTAAGAACATACATACAGAACGGGCGGGCACATAAGCTCTCAGGCTATGATAGCCTGTGAGCTAAAAGGACAAGAAAGCGTTTTTCACACCAGTAGATAGAAAGATAAATAATCACTATTTTTCACGAGACAAATTCTTCAATAAATTAAGTAATAAGTTACACTTCTTTTAAAAGTGGTGGGAAACCCAAAATTTCATTTTTAATGATAAAAAATAATTTGGGCATTAACCCTTTCCGGCACACTGTGCCCAGTCTGGGATACTTAATTTTAATTTCAAACTTGCAATCGGCAGCAATATTTTAGTAAAATTTTGCTTTTTTAATAAAAGCTTAAATTAAGGAATTAAAAATGTTTAAAAAATTCGTTTGTGAATTCCAGTGTCAGTCGATAATATCTCATTTTACTGTCAGATTTCGCCCGTGCCGGAAAGGGTTAATGGGTTAAAGGGTTACTTCAATCACGCGAAAAGATCCTTTCACTAATAGTTTAATCATATGAGAGAAAGTTTTAGAGCTGTATTGTTTGCATTTCAGTATTTTATTTATTTATTTTGTTTGTATAGCTGCGAGTACAAAGATATGTATAGTAAGAATCGACCGAAACAGAACTTGAATTTCTGGACGTGATGTATTTCTGAAAGGAGAAAACACGGTCGTCACACGAGATAAAATTCTTATAATTTAATAAGTAATTTGTTTTAACACAAATATTAAAAAAATAATAAACACAAATATTAAAAAAAAATCGGTATGATGATTGCCTGTGTTGCCGCTTCGAGGTCCATCCATCTTGTTATAAAGTCTTCCTTACATAGTGACTTTAGTTATTTAGTGAGTAACACAAAATAGC
The DNA here is from genome assembly GCA_964019185.1 of Maratus speculifer. Lineage (NCBI taxonomy): Eukaryota > Metazoa > Arthropoda > Arachnida > Araneae > Salticidae > Maratus > Maratus speculifer. The sequence goes on along the minus strand of OZ025301.1, from coordinate 155,278,680 downwards.
ATTGGTCAAGAAATCCCACCATTACATTTCATGAATGCCAGTGCTGTAATTGGAAAAAAAATATTTGTGGGAACTCAACTTTTCATAGATTATTATGCTACCGGATTTTTTCTAACCCAAAAGCCAATTTAAAACATTTGACCATAAAAGCCGTCTTTTTTTTTTTTTTTTTTAATTAACAGTTATAAATATTATATTGAAGTTGTTTTGATTTCATTCAGTAAGATTAGGGCAACTGACGTCAGTTCAGAACCTCCACCCTGTGAATACTAGGCATCAGCGCCGATTCTTTTCAGCGCATGTATGTTCTCTTCAGTTTTGGTACCAATATATTTTTTTAAGATTTTTCGCTTCATTTTTCTTAGATTAAAGAAGTCTAAGAAATCTTTAAAAAAATACTGGAGTCAAAACTTAGGTCACCGTGCACACTTTAAAAAAATCCATTTTCAGTAGCCGTCATTTTAGTATCAGCACTCAGGTCTAGTATTCAAGGGGCAATGGCAGCACAACGGCTTCAAAGCATCTAATTGGACGAAGTATTTTCTTGATAAGTGAAAACGCATCTCCTTAAAACTTAGCAAAAATTAACGTTTTGCTTGAAGAAAAAATAAATTGCGCTCGTACGCGATTTTTTTTTTTTTTTAATCGTAACAAATTAAATATTTCTGGGAACGGCACTCCCACGCGTTCCCGCCCAATTACAGCACTGATGAATGCATATCTGCCAAAATATTCTTTTTTTCTATACATAGTCAATAAGTTGCAGTATCAAATCCTATATTTGTTTGAGAAAAAAATTCTAAAACTGAGCCTTAGTTGCCAGAACCTTAACGTGGCATCATTACTCGAGGACTCTTTATTACTCGATCAAAGCCGCAGATTTTGCTAATTTTTCCATGCCAGAAGAATCGAATGTTAAATGATTATTACTGCATCCTGATGCAGCAATTAATGATAAGTAAGAGAAATTTGTAATTTCAAAAGCTCTACATTTTACAACATTAAAATTGGACAATTTATATGCAATTATCCCATCTTGTTATATGGTTTTGTTTATATGGCATTATTACCTATGTAGGTGGGTAACGCCAAGTGGCATTGGTCAAGAAATTACCCCATTATATTTCATGAATACACACATCTGCTAAAATATTCTTTCTCGTATAAATAGATAGTAAGGTTCGGTATCAAACGTTATATTTCTTTGGGAAAAAAATCTAAAACTAAGCCTTAAAAGTTGTTAGAACCTTAACGTGGCATCATTACTCCAGGACACTTTATTACTCGATCAAAGTCGCAGGTTTTGCTAATATTTTCATATTAGAAGAATAGAGTATCAAATGATTATTACTGAATCCTTATATCGCAATTAATGGTAAGTGAAAGAAATTTGTAACTTCAAGAGCTGTAGATTTTTCCTCATTAAAATTGGACAATTTACATGCCATTATTCCATCTTGGTTATATAGTTTTGCTTGCATGACGTTATTTCCCACATAGATATGTTACGCCAAATAGCATTGATCAAGAAATCCCACCATTACATTTCATGAATGCATATCTGCTAAAATATTCTTTCTTATATACATAGTCAATAAGTCGCTGTATCAAACCTATATTTGTTTGAGAAAAAAATTCTAAAACTAGGTCTTAAAAATTGTTATCATATTAACGTGGTTGACATTCCAGGACACCTTTGTTGAATTGTTACTGAATCCTGATATCGCAGTTAATGCTACGTAAGAGAAATTGGAAATTTCAAAGACTGTACATTTTGCAGCATTAAAATTGGACAATTTACATGCCATTATTCCATCTTGTTATATGGTTTTGCTTAACCACGTGGTTAACTTGGTAATTTTTAACGTGGAGTTATCATTCCAGGACACCTTATCTTATCACTCGATCAAAGCCGCGGATTCTTGCTAAATGTTTCCTGTCAGAAGAATAGAATATCAAATAATTGTTACCGAATCCTGATATCGCAGTTAATGCTAAGTAACAGAAATTGGTAATTTCAAAGACTGTACATTTTGCAGCATTAAAATTGGACAATTTACAGGCCATTATTCCATCTTGTTATATGGTTTTGCTTACACGGTGTTATTGCACACATAAGTGAAAAACGCAAAATAGCATTGGTCAAGAATTCTCACCATTACATTTCATGAATACATATATCTGCTAAAATATTCTTTCTTGTATACATAGTCAATAAGTTGTTGTATCAAATCCTACATTTGTTTGAGAAAAAAAAAATTAAAACTAAGGCGTAAAAATTGTTAGAACCTTAACGTGGCGTTATTATTCCAGGATACTTTATTACTCGATCAAAGTCACGGGTTTTGTTAATTTTTTTTATATTAAATTATAAACAGAAGTTCTCTTATACGTCCATTAAAAACATTTCAAAAATATATATTTTCTAAAACACACCCAAAAAATATATATTAAAATATTTAATTGCTAAAAAGGACGTCAAATGTTAATAAAATACATTAAAAGATCTTAATAATTTGATTTTATTATTTTATCATTTAATATTTTGATTTTGAAGTCATTTTCCATCTTTGTGCATATTTTGTGTGTATATTTTGTTTTTCTGATGATGATTTAGTAAATTCAACCGAAACATGTCAAATTATTAAGATCTTTTAATGTATTTTATTAACATTTGACGTCCTTTTTAGCAATTAAATATTTTAATATATATTTTTGGGTTGTGTTTTAGAAAATATATATTTTTGAAATAATTTTTTTTATGTCAGAAGAATAGAATATCAAATGATTACTACTGCATCCTTAATTAATGGTAAGTAAGAGAAAATTGTAATTTCAAGGGCTGTACATTTTGCAATATAAAAATTGGACAATTTACATGCGATTATTCCATATTGTTATATAGTTTTGCTTACATGGCATTATTACCCATATAGGTGGGTAACCCAAATAGCAGTGGTCAAGAAATTGTCCCATTACATTTCATGAATACACATATCTGCTAAAATTAAAATATTCTTTCTTGTATAAGCAGCCAATAAGATTCGGTATCAAACATTATATTTCTTTGGAATTTTTTTTTTAAATAAGCCTTAAAAGTTGTTAGAACCTTAACGTGGCATCATTATTCCAGGACACTTTATTACTCGATCAAAGCCGCAGGTTTTGCTAATATTTTCATGGCAGAAGAATAGAATATCAAATTATTATTACTGAATCTTGATATCGCCATTAATAGTAGGTAAAAGAAATTTGCAATTTCAAGGACTGTAGATTTTGCATCATTAAAATTCGGTAATTTACATGCTATTATTTCATCTTGCTATATGGTTTTGCTTACATGTTGTTATTACACTCATGGGTGAGTAATGCCAAATAACATTGGTCAAGAAATTCCACCATTACGTTTCATGAATACACATATCTGCTAAAATATTCCTCCTTCTATACATAGGCAATAAGTTGCTGTATCAAGTACTATACTTGTTTGAGAAAAAAAAATTTAAACTATGCGTTAAAAGTTGTTAGAACCTTGACGTGGCATTATTACTCTAGGACACTTTATTACTAGCTTTATTACTGGTTTTGCTAATTTTTCCATGTCAGAAGAATAGAATGTCAAATGATTATTATTGAACCTTGATATCGCAATTAATTGTAAGTAAAAGAAATTTGAAATTTCAAGGGCTGTAGATTTTGTGTCATTAAAACTGGATAATTTACATACCATTACTCTGTCTTGTTATATGTTTTTGCTTACATGGCGTAATTGCGTACATAGGTGGGTGACACCAAATAAGGAATCCCACCATCACATTTCATGAATTATTTATATTTGCTAAAATTTTCTTTCTTGTATATATAGTCAATGCGTTGCTGTATCAAATCCTATATTTGTTTGAGAAAAATATTCTAAAACTAAGCCTTAAAATTTGTCAGAACCTTAATGGGGCATCATTACTCAAGGACACTTTATTACTCGATCAAAGACGCAGGTTTTGATAATATTTTCATGTCAGAATAATAGAATATCAAATGGTTATTATTGAATCATGATATCGGAATTAATGATAAATAAAGGAAATTTGTAATTTCAAGGCTGAAGATTTTTCATCATTAAAATTGGATAATTTACATACCATTATTCCATGTTGCTATATCGTTTTGCTTACATGGCGTTATTTTCCACATAGCTATATAACGCCAAATAGCATTGGTCAAGAAATCTTACCATTATAATTTATGAATACATATCTTCTAAAATATTCTTTTTTATATACATAGTCATTAAGTTGTTGCATCAAATCCTATATTTGTTGCAAAAAAAAAAAAAAAAAAAATTCTAAAATTAAGCCTTAAACATTGTTAGAACTTTAACGTGGCATTATTATTCCAGGACACCTTATCACTCGATTAAAGCCGCGAATTCTTGCTAATTGTTTCCTGTCAGAAGAATAAAATATCAAATGATTATTACTGCATCCTGATATAGAAATTAATAGTAAGTAAGAGAAATTCGTAAGGGAATTTCAAGGGCATTTTGCTACATTAAAATTGGACAATTTACATGCCATAATTCTATCTTGTTACATAGTTTTGCTTATATGGTGTTCTGGTACACATAAGTGAATAACACCTAATAGCATTGGTAAAAAAAATCGCACCATTACATTTCATGAATACACATGTCTGCTAAAATATTCTTCCTTGTATACTTAAACAATACGTTGCTCATCAAATACTATATTTGTTTTGAAAAAATATATATAAAATTAAGCCTCGAAAATTGTTTTAACCTTAACGTAGCGATATTATTCCAGAGTACCTGATTACTCGATCAAAGCCGCGGGTTTTGCTGATATAATATAAATGAAAAGAGTTCCCTTATTTTATTTTTCATGCACTTTTCTCACTGTAATATGTATGCAATTTTTTTTTGCTTTTGGAGCAAGTCTAATAAATATTTATGAACGGACAAATAAATGCCTGTTTAAATGAGGAAAGACGAGAAAAAAAAAAAAAAAAAAAAAAAAAAAACACTGGAGGAAAAAAGGGTGTATGCATAACTGAAATTAAATAAATTTTTCTTATTATTTTGGTTGAGTCTTCAAAAAATTAAGTAAAAAAATATAAAAAAAATTCAGGAATTTCATATTCATATTTATTTTCATGTACAGGTAAAATTTCTTAAGTAATAATATTCTTTGATACTAAATATATTTTATCCAATGTAGAAAAATGCAAAGAAAAATAAGGCAAAAGATATTTTTGTTAAAAAAGAATATCAAAAGCTTTAAATAAATATTGCAGCTACCATTTGCTTTTTGCTTATTAAAATTTACTACATAAGCGAAATTAATGACTAAGTATAATATTTTTATTTTCGTACAGATAGGTATTTACTTAAAAAGATAAAATTGTATTCAACACAGTATGTATATATAGCTCCAAGTATACTTTAAGATTTTAATACTTAGAAAAAACACTTTAAAAATACATTAAGACAATTGAAGTACGATTTGTAATAAATATCGTTTGCATAAATGATTTCACATAATAAGAATAAATTGTGTATTTGAATTCTTAAAAATACTTTTATAATTGAATGTAAATCATTGAATTTTCACAAATTTGAATTCATTAAAAATATGCTAAAATTTTTATAAAAAAGATATTTTCAAAATGTCATAAAAGAAATCCTGAAACTTTTATATGATTAAAAGGAAAGGACACTGAAACATGTGCAATTTCTAACCAACCTTACTAAAGTAATCTATTAAAATGTATATTTTCCTCTCAAATAACATACATTTTTAATGTAAGAAAGCTTAATGTTCTTTCACAGTTAAAGTATAAATTCGGCAGTTATTTTCAATATTTAAACTATTTTGTCTCCGCAAAATGCAGATATATAACTTCATTTCCTTATTTAAATGTATGTATATGTATTTTAAATGAGAAATTTTGATGCAACTATAATATTTTCCGTACTTCATTCATGACTTTATTCATTTTTGCCGACTCAATAATTTTTATTTACGACAATAAATACACAGATTTCATTATGATTTACAAAAATAAATCCATATAATGGAATTATTGCATTAATGGAATTATCTCTATAACGTTATTAATTAATATATGTAAGGTATTAATGTTTCTTACTAGATAAGGAATTTGTAATTGTAGGGTCAGATTTACAAATGCTAAGAGTTTTTAATGAGTATATACAATAGATCAATTATGTATGCCAAGGATTTTGGATGAATATGTAAAATAGGTGTTAATGTTCCTTACTTGACTAAAAGTTAAGAATTTTGCATTTTTGATGTCAAAATTATAAATGTCATGGATTTTGATTGAATATTTTTGTAATAATAAAATTTTTTCGCCTTAATTCTAAATTAATTATTTCCAAATTCTTTTAATATTAAACTTTTTCCCTTTCTTTTTATAATATTTAACGTATTGTTTATATTTTATATCTTTAATTTTACGCTTTTTTTATTTTATTTTAATCCAAAAGACAATCTGTTAAAGCAAAACTTTCCCAAAATTTCATCACTTAATTTTATTCTTTTATCTGTTGCGTAATATCTTTTTATTTACATTCTAATAAATCATTCGATTACTCACAATTCCCTTTTAGTGACGCCGAGGGACTGATTTCACAATTTATTCCTCCGACGGTCTGAGAAAACACTTTTTCTTTTTGCCGGTAAAATTTTCACATTGATGAAAATCACTTTTTCTAATTGGCAACTTAGAGAGTAGTTGCAAAATCCTGTATTCTAGCGCCTGTTCGCATATAACCTCATTATGTTGGTTTCAGAGAAGAGATTTCTACATTTTTTACGTGCTAAGAAAAAAGTGTTACATGGCGGGGTTCAAGTCTTTTAAAATGGTGATGTTCTCTACTTCTTAAGATCATATCGTTATATTTTTCTATGGCGACATATTACGTTGATACTAAAATCAAACCGTCGTCTGGTGGAATTGTTTCGTTATCATGTGAATGATAAATAAAGGTGTTTAATGGAAATCAGACGTCTTTGAGTGATTTTAATGGGAAATTCTCGAGAATTTCATTCGATATCCTACCGTTGTGTGCCACGCTTGACTCTAAAATTAAATGTTCTATGATTTTGTGATGGTTAAAAATAGTGTGTTAGGTACTGGTATTTGCATTATGCATTGCTATCGAGCAGAACATCTCATGCATAATATATTATTTATGAATGCCAATGGTTTTGAATGAATATGTATAATAAGTATTAAATACATATAATGTGTATGTACATACTTTAGAGTAACCGTTTAAAAATATTGTAATTGTGGGGTCAAAGTTGTAAATGTCAAGAATTTTTGAAGGAATATGTATAATAGGTGTTAGTGTTCCTTAAGGGTGTTCTTAACTGCTCCGCTCAACAAGAGAAAAACGTTTTGACACATTTACAAATTCATTTTTTAACAGAAAGATATAAAATCGGAATGCCTGACTATGGAAGTGATTTCCAATCGAACTTATTTTCCCATTTTATGATAATTAAATTACCTGTCCAGTTATAAGCTAATTCGATGACGTAATCACCCGTTTTTCTCCTGCTTTTCGACCGGTTTTTTGCTTTCGTCGGGAAATGTGCTCAAAAGTGTCAACTTTGAAGGCTTGTTATGAAAAATTCATTGTGTTTTTTAAAAACAGAAAATTGAGCGCAATTAGACAGTTTCTGAATAATAACAACTGCTATTTTCGTGCATTTCCGAATAAAAATAAATTAAAGCATGTGTCACAAAGTTGCCCTTTTTGATTTAAGAACACCCTTAATAAAGTTAAGAAATTCGTTTTTATAATTATGTATATATGCTTTCCCCGCCCACCCCCCTAAAAAAAAAACTTTTCAAAATTTGTTATATAGACCCCCCCCCCCCCTTCATTGAATTAAATAAACAAACAAAAAGTATGGACACTCTTGATTATTTTTAATGCACGAATATAGTGATACCTTAAGATTTTTGAATAATTTTGAAAATTCATACATACAATGAAAAACCGAGGGTAAAAATGCCGTGTAATAGTTTATGTAATATAAGTGAAAACATTTCCCTTTATTTATCTTTAATGTACTCTACTCACTGGTATTATTAATGTTTTTTTTTTTTTTTCTCTTTTGGAACAAGTCTAATAAATATTTATGAACGGACAAATAAACGACTGTTTGAATGAAAGGAGAAAAGATGTCATTTCTTGCTAAGAGAAAGAAAAATATGTTCATACCGAAAATTAAATAGATTTTTACTCTCTTCTGTCTTTACAAGAAGAAAATATTGGATTCGTAAAAATTTTCGTCTTCCGGTTTTCGATGGATTTACACGTTTTAAGGGTCAGAGATCCCAAAAAATATGTTTTAGCAAAATGTCTGTCTCTGAGTCTGTGACTCTGTCTGTATGCGACAAAAATTTTGTGGGCACTCTATCTCAAGAACAAATGCACGGAATTTAGTAAAAATTTATATTCAGCTAGCCCCTGATATAAATTAGTGCTTATTGGTTGTTTGGTGAATATCACTCAGCAGGTGGTACTGCTATACAGGATTTTTCATGATTTCCGCAACAGTTCTGCCTCAAGAACTAATGCACGGGTTTACATCAAACATCAGATTCAGTTAGTCCATGACATGAATTGATATTTTTTACATTTTGGTGTAAATCGGTCAACAGATGACACTGCTATGCTGTATTTTTTTGCGATTTCCGCAATAATTCTATTTTTCACAAAACTTCAGATTCAGTTATTCCTTAATATGATTTGGCATTGTTTACATTTTGGTGAAAATCATCCAACAGGTCACATTGCTATGCTGTATTTTTCACGATTTCAGCCGTAGCTTTAACTCAAGAATCAATGCACAAATTTTCATCAAAATTCAGATTCAATTAGATGTTGGCATAATTTGTTTCAAATTAGATTTCGGTGTAAATCATTCAACAAGTAGCTCTCCTATGCTGCATTTTACACGACTTACGTTATTTTAGTGATAATCATATCTGAAGAACTACTGCACAGAATTTTATATTATTAGAATTCCCATGATGCTATAGATTGCCACTTAATTTTGGCACTGTTGTAACGAATTTTGAAATACTAACATGTATGAGGTAGAAGAAAGTTGTGGAATTAGCACATCCGAAAAGTTCTTATTATGTTATCGAATCTAGAAAAAATTAAGTAAAATACAAACCCAACCTGAACCTTCAATGAAAGGAAAATAAATCATGTTTTAATGGCATTATGAAAAACAATCTGTAATTGTATCTAATATCATTTTTATGTTTTTCATGGAACAATGAACAAATATATATTCTTTAGTATCAAAGTTTAGTAAAACATTTGAATGTCGGACACTTCGGTATCGTTAAATGAAACCAAACTTCAAAATCAAACTATACCGATTTTTTTTTTTTTTTTTTTTTTTGGGGGGGGGGGGGGGGGGGAAGAAAAGTGGAGTGGGTGTTTTTTTTTCTTTTTTTTTCTTTTTTTTCTAAAGTTCAGGGTTGCATTGAAAGAAAAGAGGATCATATATAAATTTTTTGCCGTTCAGGCTGTTGGGATTTTCACAAAGTTTCAGCAAACGTGTATTTCATCCAGAAAAAAAAAAAAAAAAAAAAAAAAAAAAGAGTATTTGAATATGTATGAGAAATATATTTAAATTACTGCATGGTTAATAAAATAATGTAGTAAGCAATGAGATCATAGATTATTCCTTCTTTGAGAATCATTTTTACTTCTTTTGAAATATGAAAATATTATCAACATTTCGTTTTTGTTAAGACAAAAACCCATTTGTCATACTTTTGATAGTTTCATGTACACATACACATATTACATGTATGTAGGTACAAAGATGCCCGCTATTCAGAGACATAATCGTTCAAATACCGGGTGATCCAAAAGACAGGACGAATTTTAAAAATGAATGATTCGAAAACGAATCAAGTTACAAAGATACAGTTTGCACCGAAAGGATGGAGAAGAAACCGGGTTTTGTGTAACAACGAAAAAAGAACTAGTCGTTGGGCGCCACCGTAATACTTACCCATCATGGATATGTATATGAAAATAAAACATGTGAAAACTATTTATACAATGCATTGCAATTCATAAACAGAATTTAAATATTGTTAATATACATAGTAATGCTCTAGTAAAGAACTGCTGATGTACCAATTTCAACAAATTATATAAAACGCCAAACTACTCAAGTAGTACCGAACTGCGTAAAAGAAACATCCTTATAACTCCAAAAATAATAACTCTATTAACTAACAATTAACTGCTTCGGATTAAACGTCTCATTTCCAATTAAAATATACCTCTGAATTGAAATTTGAATGAAATACAGGGTCATGAAAAATCGAAGAATGTGGAAAACAGAATTACAGATATCGCGGCAACTAATAATTCGATCGACTTCGTTCTATATGCAAAATGTGTATTATTTTATTGCCTTTTACGCCCATTCCTTAAAACAAAAAAATTCGAAAATTTTTGTATACCTTTCACCAGAACGAATTTTTCGAGGGTCCGAAAAAAATAGTTCCGGATAACCGAGGTTGCTGATATTAAATAGGCTTCGTTCCATTCTTACATACTAACTACATACAAAATTTCAAGTCTCTATCTCAATTTGTTTGGGAGATAGAGCGTTTACACACAGACAGACGGACGGCAAATTTTTTTTTTCTAAAAATATGTTTTTCGGAATCTCCACTATCTAAAACGTGTAAATCCGTCAAAATTTTTTTTTTCGATTTTCAAAACGATTGCAAGACTTACCCTATACTACGTATGATGGGTAAGTAATAGTTTTGTTGGTGACCAACAAATGACGCTATAGTGTTTTATTGCCCCAAAAGATGATTTACAAATGAAAAAAATTTTGATATCTTACAAGTCTGCTTAATTACAGTTAATTAGTACGACACTAAATGTTCAATGTACTGTCCATCATTCATAACTATAGCTGTGAGACTAGGCACCACACCATTCTCAGCATTTAGTAGCATTTCTTCCGTTATGGCAAACACATTTTGGCGGATGGTATTTTTCAACGCGAAATTTTTTTTCCAAGCACCTTCGTCGTTCCAAGCCCAAGCTCGCACTCTGATTGGTTGTTGCTCTCGGCACTGTTTTCACATAACTAGGCGATAACCATACTTGGCGAAAAATACTTCGCTCGTAAGTGAACGAGTAAACCTAAAACCTAACCTACTCATTCTTATTCTTCCTTCATTCTTATCCTCGTGGTCTTGTGCTCTAGTGTATAAAATTTTTTAAAGAGCACAGCTTTCAGTAAGACACGTTCCATCCAATCCAATGCTGCAAGAGAAAAGTTACTTTGTCGATTCGGAAGGAAATCAAACTCGACGGAAGCATCTATCGCTACGCCACGTATGATTATCGCCAAGTTACATGAAAACAGTGCCGAGAGCAATAACCAATTAGTTTCAGTTAGGTGGGGAGGCCTACCATATGGTTTGAGCTTGTTGCGAGCTTGGGCTTGGAACGACGAAGGTGCTTGGAAAAAAAAAATTACGCTTTTTCAATGCTGCTAATGATGCCGTTGGTCGCCAACAAAACTGTATCTTTTCGTTGCCACACAAAACCCGGTTTCATTTTCATCCGTTTGGTGCAAATCGCATCTTTGTATCTTGATTAGTTTTCAAATTATTCATTTTTAAAGTTTGTCCTGCCTTTTGGATCACCCAGTATATAAATTTTTGGAATTGAAAAAGATTCGTTATAAGTAGAGATGTCCGCCTTTTTTGAGAAAAAGCATTATGGAGGTCTTGTTGTACAGATTTTTAACCTGCATTTTGCGCAATGTTTAGAAATATGCTTCAAACCGAATCTGACTCACTAGAGTCAAAATACAACCCGAGTCTAAAACATCGAATGTCAACCCGATCCGAACCCAAGTTGTAGTAAAAAAATGAAAGCTAACCTAACTCGTATCCGACCCACAATAAAAAATCTACCGTCAACCAGACACTGAAAGCGAGTGAATTCGGGTGAAAGTAGAACTGCCTAATCCGACCCTATGCAGGACTCAATGCAGTCAACTATAAAAGTTTCTTTTCAGTGGGCTGTGCCTTGTATTAAAATTAACACACTTTATAATAATTGTTTTATGTTTCTAATTGGATTGAAAGTGAATAGAGCTGCAAAGATGGATCAAACAAAACATTTTTGAAACATTATTTATTTATTTATTTATTAACTATTTGGAAAAAAATAGGTGTTGTTCTCGGTAGAGAATTGGGAAATCTAAAGTATATCCGAATCTTTTTATTGGTCGAATTCCGCAACTTATTTAATTTTATTCGTTTCCTGATTGGTCCAAGTTTAATGTGCAAAAATGGAATACTTCTGTTTTTTATTTAATTCGTTTTCTGATTGGAACAAATTTAACGTCCAAAAATGGAATACTCTGTTGCCACGATGACAAAAAGCGTAATAAAAACTTTAAAAAAATTAATAATTAAAAGACAAATTGTGATAGAGATTTCAAACAAATTTTATTAAAAAGTGCATTTTTTTTTTCTCTAAGCGACGGTGTAAAAATTTAAATGGGCGATATTTGGAAGTTTAAAAATTTGTAGTTCCGAGAATTGTAAAACTGAAATTTCATTTAAAATTTGATTGTGATGGGGCTAGGAATATTGATGTTTAATCCATGTTGTACGTAACAGGAGGCGTTCAAAAGTCAGACTGATGAATTTCATCAAATAAAAACGTACATTTTAACCCCTTGGGGACGAGCGATACGTATACGTGCCGCAAAAAGGCTTAAGAATCCTTCTTTATTCTCATCAGTAAAATTTTACTGTAAATTTTGATTTATCTAATCGGAGCATTTTCTAGATTTAATAAGATACAAATTTATGTTTTTAAAAACTGGTGACAAAACATTAAAAATTTCCTAAAAGGCTCCCGTCGCGAAGGGGGTTAAACAATTAAAGTTGTCTATCGATAGAATACTGTTTTTTTAATCATTGATATAAAAATATTAATGTTTAATGCATGGCGTACGTAATATATGACTCGTTATATATTTATCCTAAAAATGATGTTTATTATCATTATTATTATTAATTTAAATATAGAATTTACCGGGTGTCCCAAAAATGACTGATGGATTTTAAAATTCAATAACTTGCAAACGGTGACAGCTGTTTAAAAAATTTTATCAGGAGGGTTATGTATTATGTCAGGATTTCTTTTACCGTAATTTTTATTTTAGTTCGAATTTCAAACAATAGGGGGCGCTGACGGCGATTGAAGGCCATGTGATCAGTGCTGAGTGAAGCGTTGACCTGGCCTTCAATCGCCGTCAGCTCCCCCTATTGTTTGAAATTCGAACTAAAATAAAAAATTACAGTAAAAAAATTCCTGACACTGTACATAAACCTCCTGCAAAAAATTTTTTAAATAACTGTCACCGTTTGAAAGTTATTGAATTTTAAATTCCATCAGTCATTTTTGGGACATCCGGTATTTATAAAGTCTAAAATTTAATGTTTTGAAATGTCATTTTCTAAATTGTCGCTGTAATTTGTCAAATTACAATTTTTTTTCCTATTTTGTGTGTGTGAGTGTGTGTTTGTGTGTTTTATTCATATAAAAAGCCTTATAAAGCTGCGTTTAAAGAAGGGCTTATTTTTTATCGCTATTATTCTCATGTATTAACTTTCAACTATTTAATCGTAGAATTTTGCGATTAAATAAAATGAATTTAATATTCAGGAATAATAGTATTAAAGAAAATAGCACCTCTATGCACCTTGTGTGCAAAAATAAGCTGGTGTTTGTCATACATGGTAATTAAGTAACTCTTTGATTAATACACTCCTCAGTGGACAATTTTTTATTTTTTCTGTACTACTTCTAGAAAATTAACGCCCGCCATTCTCTTATACTGCGATATTTTCAAGAGAAATCTGTGCAAAGAAAATGTTTCGCTAATTGTGAAAAAGTTGAATACATATAATGCTGAAAGAAAAATTTCAACCTGTTAAGGGTGTTCTTAACTGCCCCGCTCAACAAGCGAAAAACGTTTTGACACATTTACAAATTAATTTTTTAACAGAAAGATATAAAATCGGTATGCCTGACTATGGAAGCGATTTCCAATCGAACTTATTTTCCCATTTTATGATAATTAAATTACCTGTCCAGTTATAAGCTATTTCGATGACGTAATCACCCGTTTTTCTCCTGCTTTTCGACCGGTTTTTCTGCTTTCGTCAGGAAATGTGCTCAAAAGTGTCAACTTTGAAGACTTGTTATGAAAAATCTATTGTGTTTTTTAAAAAACAGAAAATTGAGCGCAATTAGACAGTTTCTGAATAATAACACCTGCTATTTTCGTGCATTTCAGAATAAAAATAAATTAAAGCATGTGTCACAAAGTTGCCCTTTTTGATTTAAGAACACTCTTAAGTACTTTTTTATTAAACTGAATTTCTCCATTATATAGTAAATATATCGACCGACAGATCAAATATAAGGTTGTTAAAAAATATTAGAATACATATTTTGCTATGGACAGCAAAAACCTTATTACTCTAAATAACGAAGTTTTGTTGAGGATTTAAGGATGTGTCGGAAAGTGTTTCATAATTTATGCTTAATGCATGATTTTTCTTATTTGTTTCTTTTGTTTTATATCAGACGGTGGATTACAACAGTGTAGTAGGGGAGAAAAAATTAAAAAGTAATTGCAGATAGAAAATAATAAACCAAAGACTTTGTTCTTTTCTAATATGAATTAAGATTACAGAAATGCATAGACAACTGACATTGATTCTTTACTATTCGGTATTTATAAAAGAATGAGATGAAATCGTAATAGAAGAATAAATGTAACTGAGATAAAATCTATATAACATAATGAGAGCTTTATGTAATTAACCCTCTCATGCATAAATTATTTTGCAATTGTCAAAAAAAAAAAAAAAATCGCTGGCAGATTATTTTGGAATAGGTGAGAATATTAAAAAGAAACTTGATTTTTAGATTTTTTTAAAATTCTTAAGGAAGTTTTATATGCAACCTCATTTGTGGCTTGTATACAGAAATGTTACAATTGTTACAAATGTAATATTTCTGCGTACAAGCCTCATATGAGGTTGCGCATAAAATTTCCTTGAGAACTTGAAAAAGCTAAAAATCAAGTTTCTTCTTAATATTTTCATCTATTTCAAGATAATTTGCGAACGATTTTTTTTTTTTTTATTTATTTTCAACTATCAATAGTGAGATAATATTACATACTTTACAATATACATATTTTTCCTTCGAGAAAAAAATCAATTTTCATGGAAATGTTCGAAATTTTCTGGATTTAAATGTACTTGATAGCGGCTACAAATATATATATTTTTTACTCATATAGCTTTCGTTTTTGCACTTCAATGCAAAGGGTATAGACGAGTTTCTTAGTGAAATATGCCAACCACATGTCTTTCGTTGAGTCAACCACATAGAGTCCTATGAAGCGATAGCCCATAAAAAGAAATTCATTTCTCCCCAGTTTCAAGTTTGTTTCTCAAAACCATGAGGGGTAATAACCCTAAATGCCTGTTTTGGAAAAGAGCGCATTGTGACGAAACTACTAAGCTGATTTCAACGAAAGAAATTAGGGACGTATGAAGCCACCATACGAATGTTTGACAATTTTTTCAGATATTTTTTTTTAAACAAAAGAACAAGTTTTATAACATTTGTCTTGTTTTTGAATGAACACCTTAATTAAAAATCTATTGAAATTTCTGAGTGACCACCTTAATTTTTTTGCATGAAACACTATGAGATATGACATATAGTCACTATCAATTTAACTTTCTACTTAGGGTGCCTCACATTCAAAAAAGACAAAATCATATTCCGGCGGAGATGGGAGGCGTGTCTCCCACAAATCTCACATATTAAGTCTACCGGAAAGTTCTATTGTATAATTAACTCGCGCTTTCTTTTTAAACTACCGTTTGAACTAATATGTCAGATTTTTGCAAGACACGCCTCTAATCTCCGCAGGAATATGGTTTTGCATTTTTTTATTATGATGCACCCTACGTAGAAAGTTGAAATTGATAGTGAATATACACTTTATCTCATAATATTTCATGCAAAAAAATTAAGGTAATCACTTAGAAATTTCAATAGATTTTTAATTAAAATATTCAGTTAAAAACAAGAAAAATGTTGGAAAACTTGTTCTTTTGTTAAAAAAAATTCTGAAAAAATTGTCAAACATTTGTATGGTGGTTTTATACATCCCTTATGTTTTTTCATTGAAATCCACTTAGTAGTTTCGTCACAATGCGCTCTTTTCCAAAACAGACATTTGGGGTCATTACCACTCGTGGTCTGGAGGTACAAAAATGAAACTGGGGAGAAATGAATTTCTTTTTATGGGCTATCGATTCATGTAGGGTTCGATGTGATTGATTCCAGGGCATATTTTGCTAAGAAATCCAGCTATATCCTTTACCATCAGACTTTTTGGGGTAATGTTTACCACTATCTTCTCTTTGTTCTTTAGCAACTAAATACACTTTTCTTCTCTTTGCTTGGACATACCAAAGCAGAAGATGCTTTAGCCGATGATCGACCATTTTTCTTCAAACTCGAATTTGAGGTTCCTGTATGTATTAGGCTGCTTGTAATGCTACTTTTTCACTCTAATAAATCATTAGCAGCTCTTCCATCTTTTCTACAAAGAAGCCAGGCATTTACAATAGCAGCATTTAAAAGATGAGAAAAAAATGTGTACATACCAACATTTATTTCTTTGACAGCGAAGATAAAGTGCCAGAAGTGAATCCATCAAGTCCACACCTCCCATATGATTGTGGTATATTTGCACTGAGTGTGGTCTATCTATTTCTACAATGAACTTAGTTGCAGAGTTAAAAAGTTTTGCTTTATCTGATGGCAGCAGCTTTATCTACTCCAGCAAAAGATGACACCACGTGCACAATACCTTTATCAACCCATCGAGTCACTGTTATGTTATCTTCAGAGGTACTTGCAGAAACTGATCCCATTCCATCTTACATAACAGATTTGGCATTTTCTAACTTTTTCTCTCAACTCTTCATTCTGTTAGCTCGAATAGTTCCAACAAAATAAATTTTCGTGTTACTTATAACATACACAAAAACTAATATATACATAATTCTCACTTTGAAAATTAATAGAATTGATTTTTTTTAAATAGTTTTCTGCTTTTGAAATTTGCATGTACAGTCTCAAATGAGGTTTGCATGCGGAGATAGCTGTAAATGCTACAACTGTATGGATACCTCATTAGAAATTTCAAACTAAAACACCCTTCAATCTTCAATCCCTCCAAAACATATTTAAATCTCACATTTTTTTTTTCTTATTGTAATTAAAATGATGTGAGAAACATGAAATATATTTTTTTTACTTGTTATGCTCCTTTGTGTGGTGGAATACCCTTTTTAAATCCATTGTTTTAGCATACTTGACTTTTGACAACAATTGAGACTAAAACCTGTACAAAATAAAATGAAATGCATGTGCTGCCACCTCTTCATTCTTTTCAAAACATGACTTTGGTTACATACTCAACTACTACGCAACTGAAAATCCAAACAATTACGATTAAATACTTTTTCTTTTTACTTTTTTATCTGACAACCTCATATGAGGTTTCAATGCACGAGATGGTTAAATAAGTATTAAACAAAATTCGAAATGTTCTTATGTTACATTGTAGTTAATTAAATGTAATTTTCAGTATTAATAATGTCTTCTCAAAATTATGAAGCCATTTATTAAGTTTGTGGACACTTATCTCTTCTAGCCCTGTGCACGAGTATAGAGAAGACTTGCATTCTCAATATATAACGTTAAAAATGTCTTTTCTAACCATTTGTGTGGCCATAAAAAAACAGAGGTATACACATCAAGAAGAGGTTATACCCTAAAGTGTGTATACATAGCTTTTTAGAGACACAGCGGGTGTACAGTATTCCTTAAAAAGATCTAGAAGGTATAATTGCGTATACCCCCTAATATTCTTCACTGCATCCCTGTTTCTAACCCGGTTTACTCAATTGTCTGGAGCTAATTATGAATTATGACATAGTTAAAACTCTCAATATTTATGAGATATTGTAATTAATTAATTGTAATTTCATGCTTAATAAAATCTTCTTAAAATTACGAAGCTTTACATTATATTCATGGATAATATTCTCTTCTAGTTTATCATTTTAATTTTATTTAAAACGTTGCTACTAGTAACACAGATAGCAAGCAAATGAAAGATGGTCAATCACAATTCATTTCTTTTCCTTGATTGTATATTAGGAATGCATCATGTTGCAGCAAGTGTTGTCTTTTCCTTGATTGTATATTAGGAATGCATCATGTAGCAGCAAGTGTTGTCTTTTCCTTGATTGTATATTAGGAATCTCTCATGTAGCAGCAAGTGTTGTCTTTCCCAGAAGTAAACATGTGTTTTCGAACAATAGGTTTATATTTTTCAGCTTTTTTTTTTCATTTGTTTAATTTTGGACGGTCGATTGCAGTGGTGTAGTAGAGAAGAAACAAGTTGGAAATTGCACGTGAAGCGTAACAAATGAGGTGCGTTTGTACGGTAACGAAGTTTTAGAAAAATCACTCTCATATATCAATCTCATAAAATTGTAAATAGTTAATTACAATTAAAAAGCGCACCAAACAATGTTCTCCCTATATCTCATTATGTAATGGAATACTTTTGTGTGGCCTTGTAATGTTGTTTGCATCACAGATTATGCAATATGTATATTATAATATGTACTTTACAGATGCATATCAATATTATTATGTTCGAATGAGTGTAATACCATTAAAAAACATTTGAAACTTTTTCCCCCATTGACCGTCATGTAACAGAATATTTTGACTGTCAGTGTAATTGAACTATGCATCCGATTTTGATACAATTTGAAATAACTTTACAAAATTATGTAATATTTATGTATTTTAAATTTCAAAGGATTAAAATGCATTTGAAACTTTTTTCCCATTGATCGTAATGTAACGGAATATTTTTGATTGTTCCTGTAATTGATCTTTGCATCCGATTTTCATAAAATTTGAAATGACTCGACAAAATTATGTAATAATTATATATTTTAAATTTTAAACGATTCGGTTTGGTAGTTTTTGCGTCGTTATATGCGGACGGACAGACGGACAGACGGACGGACTGAACGACAATTATATGTGTATTTACATAATTACGAACGCACTTAAAAATTAAAAAGTAATTACAGAACGAAAATAACAAACCAAAGACCTTGTTCTTTTCTAATATGAATCATGATTACGAAGAAATGCAGGCAAGTTTCATTGATTCGTTACTATTCAGTAATTATAAAAGAATGAGACGAAATGGTAGTAGGAGAATCAGGGCCGTAGCTAGAAGTGATGGATAGGGGGGGGGGGGGGGTCAAGAAATTGTAGGAGGGGCTCATAATTTTTTTTCTCATTCTGACGCAGAAAGATAAATTAGTGCATATTCACATTGTAGGTACTATGTACCTTATTAAACTGTCGTAACAACTTCACTTTATGCTAAGAAAAGTAGTATATGATGATGAAAATTTTGAGTGTATAACTGGTGCAAAATTAAACAACATGTTAGCTTCTTATGTTCAAATAGGATCAGGGAGTGTGGAACTACTTATTTTAGATGCAATTTAGTAATTCTGCAAAACTGCGAAAGTGTCTCAAAGCTAAATTCGATTTTTGAACAGCATTTCATTTGATTTTTCGAAGCAGAAATTCATTCAGTGACCTTGGAATCTTTCCCTGGGGGAGCTCAAAATATTTTAGGGGGGGGGGGCTCATAGCGCCCCCTTAGCTACGGCCCTGAGGAGAATAAATGTAAGTTAGGTAAAGTCTGTATATAATAATGGGAGTTTTGTGCAAATAAATAAGTATTATACAAAATTCAAAATGTGTTTATGGTATATTGTATGTATAATTAATTAATTATAACTTTTATTATTAATAACGTCTTCTCAAAATCATAAAAATTATTTGTTAAACCTTTCGAGTCCATTTTTTTTTTCTATGTTTAGAAAAAATTATTTTTACGTTTGTGACATTAACACTAGCTATCCAAATAGATTAATTAGTGTTTAACGAATATTTCACTGTTTGAAAGATAACGAATGTTATTGTTTTATGTATTTTTAAATTTATATTCATATCACAATAGGCTAAAGAAGAATTTTTGGAGATTTTTAGAATATATTATGTTTCAACAAGATTTGACTTACATTACAAATTTCTAATACTTTTTGCGCTTTAGTACACATGATTCTTTCAGAAACGTAATTTTTATGTTCAATTTAAAGATTAAAATATAAATCTAACTTCTTAACTAGCAATTTCTTTTCCTTTCAATAAATTAAAAATAACGGATCTCACCACAATTTTTTAAATAAAATGTTCGTAACATTTAGTCTAAACATTTCCGCCTTTAAATGGTATGAAATTTAAAAAAAAAAAAAAAAAAATGGTGGTGCCAAAAGACTTTAAATGATGAATAAAGCAAATTCGTTTTGCCCGAACGGTGTACGAGCAAATCAGTCAAGGGGGTCTCAGGACTTTTAAAATCGGAAAATTTTTAAAAGAGAGATCATCTTCAACATTTAATATCTTAAAATTTTTATGATATTAAAACACACTTTTTGTTGAGATGAAAGATATAAGTACTGTCTTTCATTTTATGCCTTTAAAAATTTGCAAGGTGCAGAATTAGCATTTACAGGGCGTTCCAGACTGTCAGATATATGGAGAACAGAAAATTGGTATAATAGCTTACGCGCACGATTACAAAATAAATATGACAACTACAATGGAAATCTTGATGCAAACTTATACATCAGATTATAATATATACCCAGACCTAAATAAATTTATATTTAAAGCATTTTTCTATTTTGAATACAAAGCTGTATTTAACTAATACAAATTTTTGAAAATTACAACAACATAATCAACTAAAAAATGAAACTTTTTTAACAGTAAAAAGGAAATTTTAGGTTCAGTTTATACAGATTAATATGAAAGATATATTTTGAAAATTTTATGTGAAAATACTTACAAGATTTAGAGATATCGTGCGCGCTATGAAAAAAAAATGTCATTCAGAGAAAAATGACTTCCAAGTTTCGGAAACCAGCTACAGCTATTTGAGCGGGTAAAATTCTAAAACCCATAACTTTTGTTCTAATGAGAATTTCGAGAAAACAATTATATTAAAATGTTCAGAAAAGATAGCAATTTAACATATAAAATAAGGTGGTCTGGGGTAATAACGCCAGGCGGGGTAATAACGCCAAGTGCTAATATTTTGCATAATTATGAAATAATCTGGTAAATGACACCCATGTGCTCTGCGCAGAAGGGTTTTGAGTCACATAAATCGCAAAAAACAGCTTCAAGTTAATTTGCTTCATTTTTAGGTCTCATTGTTTTTACGAGCAACTAAAATTAACGCTTGATCTAAAATTTGCGAGATACGTTTTGTGATGTGAAGTCTATTTTTTTTTATCCCGAAATACTTTGTTAATTACATAAATTTGTAGTACATTTCATGGACTTTCAAAATATTGTTGAAGATTTTGGATATCTTCTCGAGATAATTTCTAATTTAAAATGTACAGCGCAATAACTATAACGGGATAATAACGCCAATCCTTGGCATTAATACCCCGGTTGATTCCCTACAGTGGCCGAGCTACATCTTAAATACTGATTCATATAAACACAGTTAAAACTGTGCAATATTTCTAATAATTCTATTTAAGCAGTCCTTTTTAAGCAAAAAAGAAGCGCACGGTCTGATATTTTTTTGCCTCATCCTCCCCCCTCCCCACACCACACCTTTATTTTTCTTACACTTTCACAAAAAATTGAACATTTTCAATAGCTTAGAATGCAATTTGTCCATTTCCAAGTTTGTAGATTTTGTATTTTTAAAATTGGGCAATCTACATGCAATTAATTCATCTTATTTCATAGTTTTGTTTGCATGGTGTTATTACCCATATAGGTAGGTAATAACGCCAAATAGCATTAGTCACGAAATTACGCCATTACATTTTATGAATACATATCTGTTAAATTATTTTTATTTATATAGATAGTCAATGAATTGCTGTATCAAATCATATATTTGTTTGAAAAATACAAACTAAAACTGAGCCGTGAAAATTGGTAGAACCTTAACGTGGCGTTATTACCCCAGGGTACCTTAGTTGAAATTCCGAAAATTGGAAGCTTTAAGAGTCCTGAGACCCCTTAAGGCCCCTGTCCTCGCTCGAAGAAACGCTCGCGAGCTAATGCTATTCCTATGGGGAAGCATTTTTCTAATAACTCCTTCGCATTTTGACATTTTTGAATAATTTTTTTTGCATTCGATAGCTGAGGTGCATGCCGGCAGCGCACCTTTCTTACTTTTTCGATTTTGGTTGCAGATATTTTTTACAAAGTTAGTTTCACTTTTAAAACCGGTTTCGAAACTGAAAGTGCTTTTTAAAAAAATATCTGCAACCAAAGTCGAAAAAGTAAAAAAAGGTGCGCTGTCGGCATGCACTTCAGCTGTAGATTGCAAAAAAAATTATTCAAAAATGTCAAAATGCGAAAGAGTTATTAGAAAAATGCTTCCCCATAGGAATAGCATTAGCTCGCGAGCGTTTCTTCGAGCGAGGACAGGGGCCTTAAAAGAAAAGAAACGGAAAGGGTTAGGTAAAGCGTTACGGAACTTTCAAAAATTACCGGTATTCAGAGAATTTGCTCACCCGCCACGGTTACGTCACTGTATTGTGATTAATGAATTGTAATTTCATATTTAATAAAATCTTCTCAAATATTTGAAGCTTTATACTATATTCATTGATAACAGTCTCTTCTAGTTTAATATTTTAATTTTATTTAAAAATTTGCAATTATAAACACAGATAGTAAGCGAATGAAAGATAATCCAAAACAATCCCTATTCCCACCTTTGATTGTGTGTTAGGAATGCACCATGTGGCAGCAAGTGTTGTCTTTCCCAGAGGTAAACATGTGTTCTCCCACAGATAGTCTCTATATTCCGCTCTTTCATCTCTCTTTTTTTTCTTTTTTTTTATTGTTTTGTCTCAGGCGGTCGATTACAGGCTATTACAGAAGAGGGGAAAAATGAAAAAGAAATAGCAGAATGAAAATGATGAACCAGATACAGTCGGCTTTCATTAATTCGAACTCGTCGGGACCACAAGAAATGTTCGAATTATTCGAAGTTCGAATTATGGAAAATATGAGAAGAAAACATGCTTAAAATGGTACATTAAAAAGGATTAATATTATAGTGTTTTTAAATTTATTTCGTCCGTTATTATTAGAATATGACTTAATATTAAATTAAAAAATATAAATGTTTAAAATAATTAAGGGATCAGAAACAAACACTATGGAAGAAACATTTGAGATGTCACTATTGGACAGAAGGGGCACTAAGAAAGTGGATATCAAATGCATGGTATTATATGTATGTACTCATTCGGAACAATTTTCATCAAAATCACAGAAAGAAAATTATTCAAAGGTTCTGAAGTCCATGTTAACGAAAGTAAAAATCGTAATTTTCGTTAGTTCGACTTAAACGAAGTCAAGAGAAAATGAGTTCGAATAAATAAAAAATTTTAACTCTATTCTGATATTGAAAATTTCGGAACTTCATGTTTAGTTCGAATTAAGCGAAGATTCGAATTATCCGATTTCAAATTAATGAGAGCCGACTATACTTGTTTCTCCCTAATAAGAATTAATATTACGGAGAAATACAGGAAAGCAATAGGAATTGTTTATTTTCAGTGTTTGCAACAGAATGGGACGAAATGGTAATCATAACTAATAAAGCAACTGATCGCTCTATCTGTATGTATGTATGTAAGTGAATATGTGCGTATGCAATGGCTAGCGGAAACTATGGCCCTAAACCTCTAGCTTTTTATGAAGATAGTCTAAGGCCTCCCTAATGTATATGACCCTCGAAATTTTCAAATTCTAGTAATTAGTCGAGAAAATAATTAAAAACTTATCAAACAGCCCAATTTAAAAAAGTATATATTTCCTCAAAACTACTTACTGATTAGATTTGGACCTCGATTTGACGCTAGTAGGAGAATAAATGTAACGGAGGTAAAGCCTACATAACATAATGGGAGCTTTATGTAGATATATAAATATTATACAGGGTGTCCCAGAACTTCGTGTACAAATTTTGAGGGGTGGTAGAGAACATCGTTTGGAACCACAATTACATAGGAAAGCATGGGCAGAAACATTTTGTTAACCCTTTCACAGCCAGTGAAAGTGTATATGAAACTACAAAATTTTTAATATAAAATGACCATTGACACCAGAATTTTAATATGTTTTTTTCCATTTATTATGTACGTGAAATGACTGGCTTTTCTTCTTTGCTAATACATTTTCCCGCAATTTCTGATTTCATTCATATTTTTCAACATTTTAGCAATGAAAGTGCTTTGTCCGGGAAAAGCTCAAAGAAACACAGTTATGACACAATGCAGAAAGCAGTGTAGAACTTTTTATTACACAGAAAAAATTACAGGAAATAATTTAATTTAAAATTAAATTTAAAATTATGTTTCTTTAAAATCAAGTATCTTAGTAGCTATTAGAAATTGCTAAAATGTGTAAAAATATGAAAGACACCAGAAATTGCGGAAAAATGTATTTGCAAAGATGAAAAGCCAGACATTAAACATAACTAATAAATGGAAAATTCATATTAAAATTCTGGTGTCAATGTTTATTTTGTATTAAAAATTTTGTAGTTTCATACACATTTTCACTGGCTGTTAAAGGTTTAACAAGATGTTTCCGCCCATGCTTTCCTATGTAATGGTGGTTCCAAACGATTTTCTCTACCACCCCTCAATGTTTGTACACGAAGTTCTGGGACACCCTGTACATAATTCAAAATGTGTTTACGATATATTGTAAGTAATTAATAGTAATTTTTGTTATTAATAACGTCTTTTCAAAATCATAAAGCTATTTTTTTAAGTTTATGGATAATAATCTCTTCTAGCCCAGTGCATGGTTATAACAGGGGACTTGAGTTCCATATAATGTTAAAAATATATTTTCTAGTCTGATTTACTCGATGGCTTTGATCTGCTTATGACATCGATAAAGTTATCAGTATTTCTGATGCATTGCTAATGAATTGTACTTTCATATTTAATAAAATCTTCTCAAAATTACGAAACATTATATCATACTCCTGGATAATATTATCTTCTAGCTTATTATTTTAATTTTATTCAAAAATTTTGCAATTAATAATGCAGAAAGTAAGCAAACGTAAAATGATCCAAAACAATCCACATTCCCATCTTTGATTGTGTGTTAGGAATGCACCATGTGGTAGCAAGTGTTGTCTTTTCCAGAGGTAAACGCTTGTTTTCCCATAGATAGTCTCTATTCTCCGCTCTTTCATTTTTTTTTTCATTGTTTTATCTCAGGCGGTCGATTACAGGCGGTGCAGCAGAGGGGGGGGGGGGGAGTTAAAAAAGAAAAAATTGCAGAATGAAAATGATGAACCAGATGCTTGTTCCTTCCAAATATGAATTAAGATTACGAAGAAATGCAGGGAGCTGATATGTGGACTGTTTACTTTTCAGTGTTTGTAAATGAATGAGACGAAATGGTAATAGGAGAATCATTGCCATTGAGATATTAGCATAATATTGCATTAGCAATTTTAGTGCAATTCCACACACATTTTTAATCAGAGTAATTTAAATTAAGAAAGAATATATCATGCATCAAGCATAGATTTTGAAGTTTTTTCCAATCTATTCAGAACAATGTCACAAAACTGCACCGTTTAAAAAATTAAAACATTACATTTAATTTCACCATATGGAAATGTATAACGTATTTCAAAACAAAATTTCAGCTGTTTCCATCAACAATCGGAACTGAGGTAAAGCGTTTGTAACATATGGGAGTTTTATGTGAATAAATAAGCATTATACAAAATTCAAAATGCGTTTACGTTACATTGTAATGATTTAGTTGTAATTTTTATACTAACATCGTCTCAGAATCATAAAGCTACTTTTTAAGTTTATAAATAGTCTCTTCTATCCGAGGGCACGGGTATGGCATGAGACTTGCATTCGCAGTATAATGTTTAAAGTGTTTTTTCGTTAAAGATCTGGGTATTTACGATAGATTGTGATTAATGACTTGTAATTTTATATTAAATAAAAACTTCTCAAAATTACGAAACTTTATATTATGTTCATGGATGATATTCTCCTTTAGTTTGTTATTTTAATTTCATTCAAAATTTTTAAATTAATAATGCAGAAAGTAATCAAACGAAAGATGATCCAAACCAATCCACATTCCCATCTTTGATTGTGTGTTAGGAATGGTGCACCATGTGGCAGCAAGTGTTGTCTTTCCCAGAGGTAAACATGTGTTCTCCCACAGCTTGCCTCTATTCTTCGCTCTTTCATCTTTTCATTGTTTTATCTCAAACGGTCGATTACAGGCGGTGTGACGGTTTTCCTGTCACACCTTATTGCCACATATTATCTTGCCTTCTCCCCTTTTCAAAAACTGGACAATTAAAAGTGAAACTTCCAAAATTTTAACTGGAAATTACTCCCCCTTAAATAAATACTTATAGTTAATATAATCTTGCATTTAAAGTTGTATGGCAATACTTAGTTATGTTCCCTTTTATAACTTTGTAGGTGAAATTAATTCTTTTACAAACTCTCTTTCATATAATGAAAAACACCATTTCGTTTTCACTCTTTGTTTTTGATTTTATCACTTAGAGAAAGATCTGTTAATAATTCTTTTCCCGTCACAATAAAAGTCAACCGAAATTCAGTCTGCCTTAGATTTGCACATTTTGCATTCTTTCCCATGTTAAAAGATGCAGCTGTGGTTTATACTATATTTTTCCGTTAACATTCTCATGCACTCAGCCTTTAAAATCTCCCAGATGTCATGAATCATTCGGCATGTACCTCTTTCAGCATTATCTGGCAACACACGTGCGTAAGCAATCGACACTCCTTAAAAACCACAGGACTTCAGTATTATAGCAACCTTAGCATTTTCTGTTACTAAGCATGAGTGTAACTGCTTCTCATAACCTTGACGCTAGTAAAAAAAGCGCTGTACATGTTGCCTGCCTCACACTCACTTCTACTCGGACCATCGGCCATGCAACACAAGCAAAAAGGGGCGCTGTGCCCCGCTCCGTATTATGCCTTGACTTCGGGCAAATGGTGTTTCCCGTATTTCCAGCAACTTATTGTACTCCTTGCATCTCTATATTAAATAAATCTTCTGTCTACGATATGTTGGAGCTTTCTTCGTGTTCTCTGCGCTCTCGATCTTTCTTCCTGGGTTTGTTTGTACGATCTCCGCCACAGGCGGTGCAGTAGAAAGGGGAAAAATGTAAAAGAAACTGCAGAATGAAAATGATGAACCAGATACTTGTTAATCCCTCATAAGAACTAAGATTACGGAAAAATGCTGGGAAGCGATAGGGATTGTTTACTTTTCACGCTGTGGTGCAGCCAGAATTCGGTTCTTGGGGGTGGGGGGGCTTGAGATTCTGATAATGGTCATTGCTGGATACTTGAATTGCCGATTAATAGAATCAGTACTAATTAGAAGGTTCACTTTATAATACTTAAACTCAAAGAGCATCTGTGTGGCAGGAAATTATCATTTTTTTATCACAATGCGTGCACTTTCACAATTTTAAGTAGAATTTTCGCCATTAAATGAAATCGATTAAAAAAAGCGGCGGATTCTGAAATGCGCCAAAACATTTAAATATTAAGTTTGGTTTTGATTCACACAAGCGGCAATTATAGCGATCTTTCTTACCTCTGGGAGGAGGTTTAACGCCAAAACCACTCCCTTGGCTGCGCCACTGCTTTTCAATGATTGTAAATGAATAAGGCGAGATGGTAATAGAGGTGAGATGAGCTCAGCCCGAGCCCGGTTCGGAGGCAGGCTGGGGCTCGTTCTTTCTAAAGTTGGAAAATTATTTATTTATGTGTAGAAAAGAGAATTTTTTCCACCTTAAAATTACTTAATGTTGTTTTTCAAGTCATTTCAGTCCTATTTTGATCAAAATGAAAAAAGTACAGAAATTCTGTTTTTCTATTTTAGCAGTTGATTGCTCTTTCAAAAAGAAAAAAAAAATTGTTATGATTGGAGATTAATGTCTACTGCATTTATGACTATCTATTCATAAGGGGCCAATCGAAACAAGCACAAACATTAAATTAGCTTCTAATTGGATTTACGTTTGTTACAGAGTATATAATTTAATTCGATCGTTTATTTATTTATTTAGTTAGAGAATGGTTTCATTGTTTTTTATGTAGACCAGAAGCTTGAGGTTTGCAAATTATTTAACCCTATCACTGACAAGCCTGTGTTAATACGTTCACTAAGCTTCAGATATCACAGCAATACAAGCAATATTTCAAATAATATATACCTAATGATTTAATAGATTTTTAATGCATTCTACAATGATTGCTACTCTCAAAATTTACATTCATAATTGTAATCAAGTTTCTTTTAGAATAATGTTGAAAGCATCATCTTTTTTTTTAGCATTTAAAATAATATGCTGGGAAAACATTATTACAATTTTGCCCTTTTGAAAGACTGTCAGAGGATTTTAATTCTGCACGAGTCATAATCGTTATTTATAGGAAAATTGCATAAGTATTATTTTTTCGGTTTGACACTATGAACTCTGCTTATACCGGAGACTTTCTTCCATAAATAAGCATATTTAAGTTCCCGTCAATCACGGGAATTATTATGAGAAATCAATTGATTATAATTAAAGATGTGCACATTTTATAAGAAATTTAAAACATTGTTCGATTCTTCAGCATACAAATAGTAATTTTTCAGACTTTAGCCATTTATATAGCAAGTGAGACAGGAAGAGGAGGAAGTTAAAAGAAACAAAGTTCCAGGATAACAATTATATCGATGTTTAATTAATATTTCTTTATTGAATATTATAGAATAGACAAATAGACATCATATCTCTTGACTAACCTACATATATATATATATATATATATATATATATATATATATATATACAGGGTGATTCAGCTCGTCGGTGACAAACTTTAAGGATCGATAGAGCACACCTAGACGAACATTTTTGAACAGGGAATGTAGGGTCCCTGACGCGATGGTAAGGCGCTAGGCGCTTTCGAAAATTTGGGTGCCGAAATTCGAAACGTCATAAAAACTAGGGAAATGGTTAGATTTTCTTGCTTGTTGCGTCGAAATGATTCTGTTTGTTTAGACTTTCTTCAGTACCAATTTGATAAGCGTATCTCTTAAAACATGGATAGGGGGCGCTGCAGACTTTGGAGAGCTAGACAACAACTTTAAGCCCGTTATTTTGATAATTTAACACATGCTCGCCAAAGTTTATACTCTAACTTAAAGTTTGAACCCAAAAGTAGAGCCCTGCAAAAAGCGTAAGAGCCGGAATAAAATGTCAAAATACAGGGTGGTCGAAACTCGAAGGCTCCTAAGAGATAAACAAACAGATTTCTTGACTTATGGCATGCATTTTCATGATTCTGTTTGCTGGGGCTCTCTGAAACTCAGTTGAACGGTACAAAAAGAAACATCGATAGGGGCCGCTTTGGGCAAAAAACATAATTCGTTGACATTTCGGACGCTAACTGGAAACGGGGCGCTACGATCAGTTAGTAATAATGAAAACACATTTTCTACCTCTGCTCAACACTTCTGAATAAATTTAGACCAAAAACATCAATGATACTGGAAATTTATTTACAAAAAATAACACTACAGAAGATGCTCGAAATTTCGACCTTGGGCCATGATGCAGGCTTCGCACCTCCGTCGCATTGAGGAGTGTGTGTTTCCAACAATGCCAGGAGTATCTCTGATCTGTCCTGCAGCAGCCACAATGCGCGCCACAAGTTCTTCAGCACTGCTGACAGGTGTATGGTATACCTCGGCCTTCAGGTAACCCCAAAGGAAGAAATCCAAGCAGGTGAGGTCTGGTGATCGGGCAGGCCAGTGAATTGGACCCCCAAGCCCGATCCACCGCTGGCCATACCTTGCGTTTAGATGGAGACGCACGTCGTTCGTGTAATGGGCCGGAGCTCCATCGTGCTGGAACCACATCTGGCGACGCGAACCTTCGGGTACGTGCGCCTCCTCCAGAAGCTGCGGCAGCACTTGATCCAGGAAAATCAGGTAATTTCCACCTGTCAGCCGTTCAGGTAACAAATAAGGGCCAATGAGGCAATCCCCCAGAATGCCGGCCCACACATTTACTGAGAAACGCTCCTGGGCTGCTCGGCTTCTGGTTTCATGTGGATTTTCATCACACCACACATGACTGTTGTGGGCGTTCCACATTCCCTCCCGGCTGAAGGTGGACTCGTCCGTAAACAAAATGCTGTTTACAAAACGGGGATCCCTGGATCTCATCGCCAAGTACCATCTTGAGAATTCCACTCGAGGGCCAAAATCCTGCTCTCTGAGCAACTGCACCCGCTGGATGTGGTAGGGGTGCAGATTCCGGGAACGTAAGATGCGCCACGCAGTTGCTTGCGAAATGCCAACATGTCTGGCGATATCTCTCGTGCTAAGACCTGGGTTGTCCTCAACCAGGTTAAGCACAGCCTCTTCGTTGTCGGGGGTGCTCACTGATCGCTCCCGTTCAGGCCTGCCTCCGTCGAAAGATCCCGTTGTGGACAACCTCTGGTGTACTCGAGCGAAGAAGGCATGGCAGGGGATTTGCCTGTTGGGGTAACGCTCGGCGTACAACCGCTGAGCGGCTCGTCCATTACAACCAGCAGCGCCATACGCCAAATGCATGTCAGCCAATTCAGAGTTTGTGTACCGTTCCATCCTACTACCGATCTGCAGACAAGTAACCCGAAGCTTAAGTAGGTACCGCACGTTCAAAAGACGTGTCTGCGCATACAACTACGTCATCTCGCGTTGTCGTCTACGCATTACGTATCTTTTGCATATCGATATGGTACGATATCTTTTGCATAAATCAGCAAAAAGCACCTTATGTAAATTTTATTGCGCGCATTGTGCATGATTGAAACCAGCTATGTTTGTTAAAAAAAACAAACAAACTGCAGTTTTAATAGCTTCTTATGATAAGTAAATTACTCTCTTGTTTTGTTTCTAACTGATCGTAGCGCCCCGTTTCCAGTTAGCGTCCGAAATGTCAACGAATTATGTTTTTTGCCCAAAGCGCCCCCTATCGATGTTTCTTTTTGTACCGTTCAACTGAGTTTCAGAGAGCCCCAGCAAACAGAATCATGAAAATGCATGCCATAAGTCAAGAAATCTGTTTGTTTATCTCTTAGGAGCCTTCGAGTTTCGACCACCCTGTACTTTGACATTTTATTCCGGCTCTTACGCTTTTTGCAGGGCTCTACTTTTGGGTTCAAACTTTAAGTTAGAGTATAAACTTTGGCGAGCATGTGTTAAATTATCAAAATAACGGGCTTAAAGTTGTTGTCTAGCTCTCCAAAGTCTGCAGCGCCCCCTATCCATGTTTTAAGAGATACGCTTATCAAATTGGTACTGAAGAAAGTCTAAACAAACAGAATCATTTCGACGCAACAAGCAAGAAAATCTAACCATTTCCCTAGTTTTTATGACGTTTCGAATTTCGGCACCCAAATTTTCGAAAGCGCCTAGCGCCTTACCATCGCGTCAGGGACCCTACATTCCCTATTCAAAAATGTTCGTCTAGGTGTGCTCTATCGATCCTTAAAGTTTGTCACCGACGAGCTGAATCACCCTGTATATATATGAAAGCATACACATATTAATTATTCAAGCACGGATCATCAGTCGATCCGTTTTTAAAAGGTCTTAAAAATAAGGGATATCATCCCGATAAAAACACGAGCATTCGAGAGACCTTCTATCTGCAGCCAAGTCATCTCTCTCCCAGCTATCTCAAAACATGCACACCTTGCATATTGCGCTTAGCTTGCAATATTTTTGCCCTCGTTTTTGCCTGAGCCTTTCATTTCGTGCAGTCTACTGAAATACAGTTATACTAGGAGTGTGATTTTGTGGTTTTTGAGGCTAACTCGCTTCTACATTTATTCATTGCACTTCTTTAATGTATCTATTAAATTTTGCTATTAAAGGACAACAAATGTGGGAATCCTTTTAAGTATGAAGTATATTTTTATTTGATACCAAACTACTCTTTCCATAAGTTTGAATTTAAATTTTTATTTAACAGTAATTTTTATGTAAGAAATCTGTTTAAATGAGATATTACATTTGAAATAACATTTAAATGTCACGCAATTTTTTTCATTTGTACACTTTTGGTATCGGGCTCGGATTCAGAATTGCCTGGTTCGAGCGGGCCCGGGCGCCGAAAAATGAGCCGCAACTCATCGTAAAATGGTAATCATTGAAGGTGAATAATTGCAACTGAGATATTAGCACATTAGTGCATTCGCATTTTAATTGCAATTTCACACACATTTCTAATCAGAGTAATTAAAAACACGAAAAGAAATCATGCGTCAAACATAGATTATGAAACACTTTCCAACATGCTAAGAATAATGTACCAAAACTGCATCGTATAAAAAAATTAAAATATTATACCTCATTTCACCATATGGAAATGTACATTGTACAAAGCATTTCAGAACCGAATGTTTCAACTGTTACCATCCACAATCGGAAAATTATCTGATTTTTTTAGCAGCCCTGTATATGATACAGAGATTTGTAATTATTAAAAGAATTCATTCCAAAATTTAGCTCATTTAAGAGATACGTATATTTTAGTTGAAAATTTCCTCTAATAAGGAGAATGATATGCGGATATCTTTGTGCAGCAGGTGCAGAATTTATATATAAAGAGTTATATGAAAAAAGAAAAGTTAATATTAATAAAATTTAAAAGCGTATACCGAATCTTAAAACGTAATCTCCATCAATTACTACGCAAAGGCAGTACTGTAGCCGATTTCTTTTGCGTGTCCTTGTAAATTAATAAAAAATGCAACCAAAGCTCTGTTTTAACGTTATCGTAGTGACTTATATCAATTTCAATGCATTTGAATAGCATAATGTTATTTAAATACTCTCGAAACTATTTTCCTCCATACACCATAATGTAGTAGAATTCTTTTGAGTGTCCCTGTAAATGAACCATTAATCGTAATACTTCATTTGCGATACCAAATATGCTTTGGTGACTCTAAATTAAGCCTTATCAATTACATGAAAATCATGCAGGGAAAAATGACAAAAATTATAAAAAAAGCTGTCTCAGTAATCATATTTTTCCCGTATCAGGAAATGAAATATCCCATTTCTCTTTCGGAAGGCTAAAGAAAAGGATATATTTCATTTTCTCGTAGGGAAAAAATACAGAAAGAGGAAAAAGAAATAAGATTTTTCATTTTCTGATAGGGAAGAAGTGTGACCATCAACATTGCTTTTTTGAAAATTTTGTCATTTTTTTTAACATTAAGAGACCTTACTTCTTTTTCTTTTCCGTGTTTTTATACATGTGTTCAACGATTGCATGTTACATTTTCTTTTATTAAACCGTGACGCTTTTTTAAATTAGATAACACTAATTTCAATGTTGCAGAATTTGAAAATGTTGAATATTTAACAAATTATATCTGCTAACAGCAACAGTATCTCGATGCAGTATTATATTATTTAACTTCTCCTAGTAGTACACTTTCATATTCTATAAGACAGAGTTTGGGCACTATTGCTTAAATAAGATATTAAGTGTGGAAAATGGACATAAACGTAATTTTGATTGTATTTTGTGGCAACATAACAATGTAAAATAACAATGCCTCATGGAAACAACTGAAATTCAATAAGCAGGTAGTGTTATATTAAACCTTATACCAAAACAAAAGTATTTTGGGATGTTGCTGCTTTCCAGAGATATAGCACTCCAAATGCACTAGCATTTCACTTTTCATGAAATATGGCATTCATGAAATATAGCCTTGAACTTTGATATTTTCCGTAGGAAAGAGAAAATTTTTTCAGGGATTTCAAATTACACAATTATTCATTAAATATGATCTACTTCAATATAAAAAAAAATCAAGCTAATCAAAAAATACAACTATCGCACTTTGTCCGATTTTTAAAGTAATGGCTCTTAAGTGCTTTTACTGTAATTTTAAATTAATTAGAACTATCAAGCCAATTTTGTATTCCCATGTAAATATATAAAATAAAAGTGATAATCTCAAATATTTTTTACGTATATCTCAATTAATATTTTGAATGCGGATAAAAAATGATGATGTGTCTAGAGCCACACGCAAAAAATCATTGGATTGCATACGATTTATTTATCATAAAACTCTTATTGTGGTTTCCGGCTATATTTCCAAGCTCCTTGGCTCGTGGAGAAAAGAGAAGCTGAGTGAACTAAAAAGATCTTTGTTTATTATTTTTTCTTCGATTAGTTCGATAGTTTGTTAGTAAATGAAAGATGTACGATATTTAAGAAAATTTGTATAAAAACATTGTTTATGTGGATATTTAGTGTTCGTTTTCTTCGATTAAATGCTTTGTTTCATCTAAAGTAGCATTTTCCCTAAAAATTAATACTATAATTGGAGTCGTCCTTTAGAAAATGTGTCAAAACTCACGATCCAAGGTAAGAAAACTTTGATTAAATAGAAATAATCTAAGAGCTGACAGCACAAAAACTTAAGGTATCGAGTACCAGAAAATGTTTTGGTACTTCTAGGTTATCCCGTCGACCAAAATTATATCGCCAAATTACAAGATTAAATGCCAAGTACGGATGATTGTGAATTCACATTCAATGACATTAAATATGATACGCGTGTTTAAAACGTCATTAAGTGATTTTTATTTCGACTTTTTATTTGTATTTTTATTAATATTCTACTAATTATTTATTTTTTTGCTATTGAAAACAAAATTTATGTCAATATGTATAATTTGGTTAATAGTTTGGCGATTTGTATAATTTGGCGAAATTGGTCGACGGGATAACCTAGAAGTACCAAAGTTTTATTTTATGGAAGAGTAGAAATAGTGAAATCTAATTATCCATGACTGCCGGAAGGGAAATGGTGCTTAAGCAAAAAATTAATACCACTAGTGGTTGCCTCGTAGGTTTAACATTGGCTTTGTCTTGCAATCATTTTAACCTTTAATTATAGGACAAACACATTGGTAAACCTATAAGTCAATCACTGGTGGTATTAATTTTTGGCGTATGCATCACTTCAGTTTCAGCAGACATAGATCATTAGATTCTCCTTTCCCCCAAAATAAAGGTTTTCTTCGTATGCTTGATACCTTGGATTTTTGTGCTATCAGCTCTTGGACTAAGGTAGATATATGTATATATAGGGTGTTTCAGTTAAACGTTTCAGAACTCCTATGAGAGGTAGGTTTCATGCTGACGATTCGAAATCATACAGCAATGTGGGGTCGGGAATGTTTTCCTGAAGCGGAGATGTACACAGAAGCACCATAGAAAAAAGGCACCGTAAGTGAAAAACCGTTTTATTAATACATGTAAAAAAGCAAAAGGTACATGGGTCAAAGTAAGTGTTGAAATTTCTGCACCGACTACAATGCACACCTCACATCTCCGGCGCATGGAAATCCGAACATTCTCGCATACTCAAGGCATTTCTGAAATTTCTCCGGCAGCTACTGCGATTCTTGCAACCAGCTCCTCAGCATTGTCAACAGGGGTGTCATAAACCAGTGATTTCATATGACCCCCGAAATAAAAATCAAGACATGATAGGTCTGGTGACGATTCCCTGCATGAAAGCTCGGAACTTTTGCACAACGCCTTCTAGCGCCTCGGGAAAGCATTTCTGACCCTGCGATGCTATATAATTTCGAGTCATCAGGATGCACTCTACCCCTCTTAGGAGTTCTGAAACGTTTAACTGAAACACCCTGTATACATATATATATATATATATATATATATATATATATATATATATATATACAGAGATAGAGAGAGAGTGTGTGTGTCAAAAAAAGTGTATCATCAAATTCAGAGTCCCGTACCGTAATAAAATTGAAGTCAAACAAGCAAGTTTAAAGTGTACCAGCAGATCCAGAGTCTCGTACCATAATAAAATTGAAGTCAAAGAAACAAATTTAGTTTGTTTGACTTCAATTTTAGTATGGTACGGGACTTTGAATCTGCTGATACACTTTAAACATTAAGTGCTATATACATAATTTATATGTATATTTGCAGCTATAGCGCTAGTCACGAGAATTTTTTGATTTTTAAGTTTTACTTAAAACTTTTAAAAAGGCTTTTTCAATTATATATATATATATATATATATATATATATATATATAAACATACATTTGTTTTTCAACTCCTATTCAACTCGCATACTCTTGTTAAAAACTATGTATTCAACTAAATTTTAGCATACTAATACTACACAGTGTATATATAAATCAATAGATAATATATATAGACATCCATTTAAAAAAAAAAGAAAGAAAAGAGAAGAAAAAGAAAGATATTTTTACGTATATAGATTGAATTTGTTGAACTCCGACTTCTAAACATGCGTTTTACTAACGTCATCTTCACTATTTTCAGCAGTAAAGTTTTGTTAAAGTATTCTAGAAGTGTTGGAAAATGTTTCATAAACTTTGCTTTATGCGTGGTTTTTGATTTTGTTTATAATTTATGACTCAATGATGCTGAATTATGATGATGATTATTATGAATCAATATTTCTATATTTTACAATTTACATAGTAAATGATTAAATAATTAAAAAAAAAAAGATAAAACTTATTTCCTTCTGAAAACAGCACATATCCCACAAGTTGTTAATCGACTATAGTAACACTAAAGTTAGCATTTTGATTTTTTTTCTAAACACGGACATTATCTTTTAGTTTTTGGTTAGTTAAATCAATAAAAAGATGCAAAAATAAATTACCAGTTTCAGAAAATTCACTAAATTTATTTCTCATCACATAAAGTGATTACTGTGATAAGTAACGTTTGATTACCATGACATAGCTTCATATATCAAAGCGAAAAACTGATAAAAGTTTGTAATTTTTAAAATCTATTTTTTTAATCTACTAAATATTTTAAAGAAATTCTTTCAATTAAAAAATAATTTCAACATGTATGAGAATCTTTGATTTTTATAAAGAAAGTTTCTTTACTTCATAATTTCTCCCAATCAAAACTATGCAAATTTCTAAGCTATTATACAAAACCAGAGGAAGAAAAAAAATTCTCCATTGAAATGGTGAAGATAAACAACGCTCTGAAAACGCATAAGAACTATAATTAATTTTACTGACACGCAAAATCATTCTAACATCATCAGAAATTCTAAAAAGAATTCACATTAATCTACTGAAGAAAAAAAATCGATACCAGCATGGAACTACATCAAATGTTTTTGCACCAGGCGTTGTACACTGCAACTTTTCCCATGTAACGTAGAACAGTAGCTATATTTGGGAAAAGAGAATAAAATTATACACTCACAGATTGGCAATACTTTTATTTTTGCCTGCATCTGTATTTTTTTACATTATCGACAATGAAGTGTTTGCTGACAGCCGATAATTCATTTAAGTTGGAGTTTCTTTTAATTGTAGAGCTTGTTTTCTGAGGGTGTTTTTAATTAGTTTAAAGAAAAGGTTTTCACCGATATGTGTACATATTTATTTTTCTCACATTCTCTGACACGCAAACAAGAGAAAGGAGACGTCGCTATAAATGATTCTTTTTTTTAAATGGATGCACTTGAAATAAACAATAACCTAATTAACTAGTCGTTGGAGGCCACCATAATACTTACCCATCATGAAAATGCATAGCATAATATATGAAAACATAACATATGTAAACAATTTATAAAATGCATTACAATTCCAAAATAAAATATAAACGTATATTTAGGTATTTTTGACACATAATCATGCTCTATTAAGGAATTTCTGATGAACCAATTTCGATAAATTGTATGAAACGCCAAACTATTCAAGTAGCACTGATTTGCATAAAAGAAACATCCTTATAACTCAAAAAATAATAATCATATTCACTAATGGTTTCTTATATCGAATTAAGTGTCTCATTTTCAATTGAAAGATATCTTTGAATTGAAATTTGAATGAAATACAGGGTCATGAAAAATCAAAGAATGTGGAAAACAGGATTAGAAATATCTCGACAACTAATAATCCGATCGACTTCAATTTTTATGCAAAATTTGTGTTATTTTATTGCCTTTTACATCCACTCCTTAAATTAAAAAAATTCGAAAATTTTTATGTACCTTTCATCAGAACGAATTTTTCGAGAGTCCGAAAAAATAGTTCCGGATAATCGAGGTTACTGATAGTAAATAGGCTTCGTTCCATTCTTACATACTAAGCATATACAAAATTTCAAGCCTCTATCTCAATTTTTTCGGGATATAGAGCAGTTACAGACAGACAGACAGACATACAGACGGACGGACGGACGGCAAATTTTTTTCTCTAAAAATATGTTTTTCGGAATCTCCAGTGTCCGAAACGTGTAAATCCGTCAAAAAATTTTCGATTTTCAAAACGATTGCAAGATTTACCCTATACTATGTATGATGGGTAAGTAAAAAAGTGATTAAAAAAAATTACAAAAATTGAATTGTTTAAATGTCTATTTTCTTTAGTTTTACATTCTTCTTATAGTGCAAGAACCGACCGCACAAAACCCTAAGTCATCGAGCAAAAGAAAAATTCCTTTATTTTATGGAAAAGTAGTATTAAGGGAATCTAATCATCCATGTCTGCCGGAAGCGAAGTGGTGAATAAGCAAAAATGAATACCACTAGTGGTTGACTCGTAGACTTAGCATTATGTTTTTCTGAACCCAATTTTCATGCTTTTAATTGTAAGGCAAACACAATTTTAAACGTACGAATGAATCTCTAGTGCAGCGGTTCCCAATCTATGGGTCGTGACCCACTGGTGGGCCGCGGCAGTTGTTTTGGTGGGTCGCGGGAAAATCGAGGTTTTTCATCAAAATATATCTTTTATTTCATCTGTTTAAAAAGATACGACAATTTCAACAGTAAATAATATTTCAAGGGAAAATCCTTAATTTCCTTCTAAATTAAGATACGATCAGAATATCGACAAATATCTAAATCAGCTTTGAGGTCCTTGATGAAATTCAACACTTCTTGCTTATGAGAACTTGCTGTTTTTGAAAGACAAGTACTGAGACAAATTGCGTGTTAATATATGGTCTCACATTTGTAAACACCAGTACCAGAAATCTCATTGATTATAAAGTTATGTTCTCATAATAATTCAACGTATTTAAACTATCGTTGTAGTTTGTGCATTGTAATTAATTACTATTCACTTGCACACATTGAGATTACCAAGTCTTGTTTTGTTTGATAATGCATTTTCCGCATGAAAATTTGCATTTTTCGTAGGATGGGATACTGCAGTGTATAAAGATCATACAAAAATTGCTATACTGATGTACAACTTTTTCTTGGATGGGTCGCAAAAAATTTTTTTTTAATGAAAGATGGGTCGCGACAATTTTTTTTAGTGAAAGGTGTATCGCGTGCCAAGAAAGTTTGGGAACCGCTGCTCTAGTGTATCAATTTTTAGCTTATACACCACTTCGCTTCCAGCGAAATGGATCATTAAATTCCCCTACTACCCTAATAGCATGCATGGTCGTCATCGATAATTGACGTCACTGTGAGTCACTTTGGTCACATCACATCTGTGACCAAAATGCCACTACTCAGTGACGTCACATTGTGACTGAGATGTGACTTTCTTAAAAATCTTTAGAAATTTATAAATATCCTTTAAAACATGTTATTTCCTTTAAAAAATATGTTTCTGGCAATTTAAATATCGTCGCTTTTGTCACATTTCGTCACAAATGACTCATTTTTCACAAATTTGTCACATTGTGACCATTTTGTGAAACGTCAGAAAAGAGCTCTAAAATGGCCGACTTCACATTTTAGTCACTGTGACTTCACATCGACGTGACGTGACGTCACATCGACAATTGATGGTCACAAAGTCACAATGTGACTTCACAACGACGTTGCAGTGACGTCACCATGCTTTACGGGTACTACTCTTCTATAAAATAAAGGATTTTTTCTTGTGTTCGATGACTTAGGGTTTTGTGCAGTCGGCTCTTGGACTATAATACCATTGCATCAAAATCTGACCAAAATTTAAATACTCAGCGACAAAACTTCAACTCTTATAGTTTTTATTGTGGATGTGCCCAAGACACTGGGACATCGATTCGTACACACCTTGAATAATGGGAATACAACAAAATAGAGGGGTCTGTGTCACTTCACTCAGGTTAAATATTTGACGTCCCCACAGATACAAAATACTAGAGACCCTTTATAAATGAGTCGCGAGGCCACTATAATAGTTCATACAGAAAGTCGATGTCGATAGATTAACATACAAGATGGGACATTTACGGCAAAATCTGTAATGGCAAAAGTACTAACATCACCATCAACAAGGGGAAGAATTTAAAGCCTCCGAAATGTATCTATGTTGAAGAAATAAGTTTACGCTCTATGTTTTGAAAACTGATTTTTACCTAAATCGAACAGGGGCAGACGATACTGTATTTATGCTTTATTTATTTACATGCTTTTTTTCATACTTGTATCGTTCATCTTTAACCTATAAAATAATAATTATAGCAATAACATAAAAGAAAAACTCAAGGAAATTCTGTTAAGAATCTATATTATAAAGGCCAAACGTATCTGTGCGTAACGCATACATCATTTTGCGCATGACAACACTTTCAAATTTTAAATGAATTTAAATTCAATTTTAAATTCAATTTTTACACCATCGTGTAAGAAAAAAATGTACTTTTAAATGAAATTTGTTTGAAAGCTGTATTTTACTTTGTTCTTGAAATATTAATTTTTTTGTAGCTTTTAATAAATTTTTTCTAATCGTTGCAACAGGAGTACTCCATTTCTATTTAAAGCAAAGGAAAAAAGGGAAAAAATTGAGTGCTGTATCTTTATGTTGCCATTTTCTCATTAAAAGGGAAAAAATAGAAATTTAAATATCTTCTGTTATAAAACACGGTGAATTTTGACTTCATTTACAAAATTTGATTTACACGTAAAAGAATATCAACAGTTTAACATCTATTTCAGCTAATAGCATTGAGACTTCAAGTTTTGAATCAAAATTATCAAATTAAAATGCCAATTTTTTTTAAACAAGACTACAGATGTGAAATGTACGTTTGTAAATTTTGATATGGTGAAAATGATGCCGGGTTTAGATTTCACGGGAAAAAAAAATGTATGATTGAGTCAAAGTTGAATTTATTTTGCTTTTTATCATTTTAAAGTACTAGCATAAGAACCTTAATTGATAACTTTATCATAATAACACATCTTTATTATTTTTTACTACTTACATATACGATTAAAGTTTAATTTTAACAATTTCCACAACCGCGTTTTGTAGAAATAGTATTTTGTTAATTTGACGATAAATATTGTTTGTTTAAGAGTTACACGTACCAATATAAAATGCATTTTTTACTATAACTAATTTTGTAGGTTTATTATACAGGGTGATTCCAAATTTTTTTTACAATAAAAGAGGGGTGATAGTACACATCAAGACAAACAATATTAAATAGGAGACCAAGGGTCCAAAACGTTTTCCTTAGGAAATAGCCGCCATTAAAGTTTAGGGACCAAAATTTCAAATAAACATAAAAAACGGAAAAATCGGTCGATTGATTTGCGGTTTTCACTAAAATTATTCTTTATGTCGGCATTTTCTTGAAATTAAATTATAAAGATAAATTTCAAAAAATGCCGATAGAGGGCGCTTTAGACTTTGGAGTAACGAACAACTATTTTTTGCCGGTACTTTTTGCATGTCATTAAATGTTTTCGTAAGCTTAGACTCAAACTTAAATTTTGAGCTCAAAATCTGTAGTTGGGAGTGGTTAAGTAACACAAACTGAGCTGTGTTCAGAGGGTTCAAATTTCAATTGATTATAAAAAACGGAAAAATTGGTCGATTGATTTGCGGTTTTCACTAAAACTATTCTTTATTTAGGTATTTTCGTGAAAATAAATTATAAAGATAAATTTCAAAAAATGCCGATAGAGGGCGCTTTAGACTTTGGAGTAACGAAACACTCTTTTTTGGCGTTATTTTTTGCATCTTATTATATGCTTTCGTAAGCTTAGACTTGAACTTAAATTTTGAGCTCAAAATCTGAATAGCTGGGAGTCGTTAAGTAGACAATCTTAGCTGTGTTCAGAGGGTTCAAATTTCAAATAATTGTAAAAAACAGAAAAAATTGGTCGATTCGTTTGCGGTTTTTGCTAAAACTAATTTTTAAATCAGCAGTTTTCTTGATAAATCAGTGTTTTCTTGAAAATAATTTTTAAAGATAAATTTCAAAAAATGCCGATAGAGGGCGCCTTAGACTTTGGAGTAGCGTACAACTATTTTTAACTGTTATTTTTTTAATCTCATTAAATATTTTCAAATGCATAGACTTAAATTTTGGGCTGAAATTCTGAATCGTTGGGAGTGTTTAAGTAGCGAAAAATTTAATTGCGTTCGAGGAGGAAAGAGGGTTAAATTTCAACTCCTGAACACACTTCAGTTTGCGCTTCTTAACTCCTCATAACGATTCAGGATTTGAGCTCAAAATTTAAGTTTAAATCTAAGCTTCCGAGAACATTTAAAATGCTTTTGCAAGCATTTAATTAGAACCAAAAAATAATGGTTAAAATGAATTGTTGGTTACTCTGAAGTTTAAGGCGCCCTCTGAAGGAATTTTTTGAGATTTATCTTTAAAAATTATTTTCAAGAAGATACTGACTTAAAGAATAGTTTTATTTTAAACCGCAAACGAATCGACCAATTTTTCCATTTTCTATAATTACTTTAAATTTGAACCTCCCCCTCCCCCTTGAACACAGTTCAGTTTGTGCTACTTAACCACTCCCTACTATTCAGATTTCGAGCTCAAAATTTAAGTTTAAGTCTAAGCTTCCGAAATCATTTAAAGAGATGCAAACAATTCCGCAAAAAATAGTTGTTCGTTACTCCAAAGTCTAAAGCGCCCTCTATCGGCATTTTTCGAAATTTATCTTTATAATTTATTTTCACGAAAATACCTAAATAAAGATTAGTTTTAGTGAAAACCGCAAATCAATCGACTGATTTTTCCGTTTTTTATGTTTATTTGAAATTTTGGTCCCTAAACTTTAATGGCGGCTATCTCCTTAAGAAAACGTTTTGGACCCTTGGTTTCCTATTTAATATTGTTTGTTTTGATGTGTACTATAACCCCTCTTTTATTGTAAAAAAAATTTGGACCCTGTATGTTAATGAAACAGTTCCTTTTAAACATTTTCTTTCGTCAAATTTGACGGGTTCTCCTTGTAAATATATAAATTCATGAGATTAAATTCTAAAAAATTAAATTAAAGTAACGTGTTTAATTAACACGTTACTTTAATTTAATTTTTCATTTCAATTTAATTCATATCGAATAAAATTTTATTGAGTGTAATGCCAGTACATCTATTGATTTTTAACTTTTAGTAAA
Organism: Maratus speculifer; assembly: GCA_964019185.1. Taxonomy (NCBI): domain Eukaryota; kingdom Metazoa; phylum Arthropoda; class Arachnida; order Araneae; family Salticidae; genus Maratus; species Maratus speculifer. The sequence continues at coordinate 155,234,792 of OZ025301.1, read as the reverse complement.
CAGGACAATCCAATCGGAAGCTTGCATCTCTTTGCAAAAGTGTAAACTTCTGAATGGTTAATGTCATTTCGCTAAACACGGCCAATGTAGTTTTTAACGTTCATAAGGTTGTTTGATCTCCAAAGTCAAAAACAAAAAACAATGGGCACTTTCGAGAATTTTTGGTGCATTTACAAAACACGGGGGCGACATATTGACTGAAAATGTCTTTTAATGAAAAGGTTTTAAATGCAGAAATATGCTTCGGGTTTTGTTCTTTAAGATCAAATGCCTCTTTCTATACAGTATATACACTGGTGTGCAAAATTTAAAGACGAGTCCTAAAATGCCAATTTTTAAGGGATTTTCAAGCGATAATTTTCACGCGAATATACAAAAGTACATAATATATAACTCGAATAATTACTATCCCTACATAACAGCTAGTCCATATAACTTCTCATTCAGGTCCACATGGTCACAAGAGTCACAGTCACTACGGTGAAACAAAAAATAGGAAATTCGACAATTCTCTTTTATGAGTCTCAAATGACTACTATATTTGACTCCACTGACAGGACTCTGCGATTGCTGCTTTGTGTCGAGTCACCAGGTGACTTTACAATGTCGTTTTATTGAGACTCTCGTGTGACTGTCATTTGGAGACTCAATTTCAAAGTCATTGTGAATGTTGCATTATGATAAATCACCAAATAATGTCACATTAAAGTCACATGGTGACTTTCTATCACAAGACTTTGTCAAATGGTGACAGAGACCCTACTGTGAAGTAACCACTGTGAAAAGCGGTGAAAAGTCACCATGTGACTTTAATGAGACATTATTTGGTAATTTATCATAATGTGACAGAATGACTTTGAAATTGAGTCTTCAGATGACAGGTCACACGAGAGTCTCAATGAAACGACATTTAAAGTCACCTGGTTATTCGCCAAAAAGCAGCAGTCACAATGACCTGTCAGTGGAGTCACATATGATAGACATTTGAGACTCATAAAAAAGACGTATGGAATTTCCTATTTTTTGTTTCGCCGTAGTGACTATGACTCTTATGTCCATGTGTGACCTGAATGAGATGTTATATGGACTAGCTGTTATGTATTGATAGTAATTATTCGAATTATATTTCGAATTATACTTTTAAATTCGAATTATACTTTTAAATATTCGCATGAAAATTATTGCTTGAAAATCCCTTGAAAATTGTCATTTTGGGACTCGTCCTTAAATTTTGCACACTAGTATACGCATGATTCTTGCATTAAGATTTTAAGCAAAATAACATTATTGCATTTAGGCACAATGACCTTACATATAGATATTAGTGGTGACATGGTTGAGCACTTATTTTAATTGTTATATCAATAAAACGATTTTTCATTTGCTCCGCCTCTCTTGTTCTTCAACAAAACTTTTCATTTCCGACACAACATTTCTATACAATTGCTATAAAATTGCTTTTTTCTGTGTATTTTACCACACCCTGTTTATAAACGTTGTGAGGGAGTGTCCTTTGTGATAAAGGCACTCTAGCATTTTAGTGAGATCGTGACGTCAATATTTTAACATGTGTAGCGTGAAAGCGACATCTATTTTTTATTTTATTTTAACTTTTTAGAGCGTGTGTGTCGCCCTCGGTTCTACAGTTAGTTCGCGGTTAGGAGTAATATGCAAATTTGTAATGCCGTCTTCAGTTTGCAACGTATAAAAGCTTTGAGTTGGAGTGTGTGAAAAGTGCGGTAGTGAGAAAAATTGATTTTAGTGAGGAGAAGTGTGCGGTGGTGAGGAGAAGGCAAGAAGGCGGCGAAAGCCAGCTAGGTGATTTGGATTGCGCGTAGCGAGTTATTATTAGCTTCCAGTGAATTATCTAGGAGTTTTAAAGTGAGATATCCAGCAGCGTTTGCCGAGTGAGTTTATCATTAGCGGAGCTATCCAGGGAGAATGCCAGTGGTAAGAGATAGTTTAATTACGTCGAGTATTCTTTATAATAAAGAGTGTTTACAGCCACGGGCTGTCTTATAAAGATTGTGTCTAGTGTTTAGCTGAAGTCGGAACGAGAAGTTGATTTGAAGTGCCTCGACTGAGTCTAGTGCCGGAGTTGTGAGTATAGTTATGAGTTTAATCTTTTAGTATTGTGACTAGTTGTTGAAATTATCGAATTGACGCTCCACTTTCTCTGAGTCCTAGCGGTTTAAATAAACTGTGGTTTTTAACTTATACCTTATATCTAGAATTATTTCTTCATTTCATCTACATAACCACCCTACCATTACAAATGACACCCAGTACGTGCACCCATCCGTTACAACGTAAATATATATAATTAAAATGAAATCACAAATGTATGCACAAGTTAGCAGAATTTAGAGGAACAAAAATTATACAGTGGAAACTAGAAATGTGCAATAATGAATAGCTATGAATAACTTACAGAATCGTTAGAGGAGCTTGTAGATTTAATTCGTAGTAAGGATACGTTTCTTTCATCTAATTTTGTCAGCATTAGGCCAAGATGACAAAACATACAAAAAACAATTCAAGATAAACGAAAAATTACACATAATATATGAAAAGAAAAATACACGAAAAGAATAAGATGATATATAAATCAATGATAAATAAAAATCTAAAACGCAAGAAGGAGAATGAAGAGCGTTGGAAGATGTAAGTAGATTCTATAAATCCAGAAGAATGAGGCATATTATTGATTTAGAAAAATAGATATTTAATAAATATGATTGTATTACTGCCCACTGTTGTGAAAACGGAAAGCCAATACTTAAAAAGAAATTCGTTAACAAATTTTGGTGCTGCCATCTAATGAAAAAAAGGAAATTAATGAACTCTAAGGGATAATTATTTAAAATAAAGTAAAAAATTTGAAATAACTTAAAATTTATTTAAAATAGAATAAAAATGTATAAAAAATACATAAGAAAAATTTTAATAAATTTAAGAAAGATTTGAATAAATAATTGAGAAAAGTTGGAAAAAAGTATTTATAAATTGATTATTTTAAAACACACCCACAAAAAAAAAAAAAAAAAAAAAAAAAAAAAATGTGCAAATGATTTGTGAAATATTTATGAAAAACGATTTTGTGAAATGCATAAACCTCCCTTTAATATAATTTAATATTATCAATATATAATATATATTAATATGTAATATATATTAATATGTAATATTTGATAATAACTTTATTAATATATAGTACAAATGAATAACTTATATATATGAGGTTTTAAAACTTTTTTTTACCATCCCCTACCTTAACTCTCTATAATGGTATCTTGATTATAGATATTCTTTTTTTACTTATAAAAGTTCATAATATATTTTAATCATTTACACACATCCCTTTTCATTTATTTATTTATTTTATTTTATTTTTTTAGTAAATTTCATTCTGTTTTGATAATTTTTCACACAAACCGCAACCCGCCCTAAAGGTCTGCACGGGCCGAAATTTTCAGGCCCAGGCCCGGCCCGAACTAAAGAAATATTAGCCCGGTACGGCCCGAAAGTTAAAATTTCGGCCCGAGCTCGGCCCGGTCCGGCTCGTGTGAATTTCTACATGTCATTGATATTTACTCTAACGGAAGAGTTCATAACCAAAAAACTTATCTTAGTCTTTTTTTTTCTTTCATGTTTATAATCTCTATTTATGCAGAAATGCCATAATGTACGTCTGATTTTAAATTTTCGTTGGGTCATGCCTATATAAAAGTTTTTTATTCCTCCTTCTCTAATAAATGGAATCATATAAACTCCCGAAAGGTCATCTATACTAATGGGATCATGGGTCATGCCTATATAAAAGGTTTTTTTTTTCCTCCTTCTCTAATAAATGGAATCATATAAACTCCCGAAAGGTCGTCTATACTAATGGGATCATGGGTTATGCCTATATAAAAGTTTTTTATCCCTCCTTCTCTAATAAATGGAATCATATAAATTCCCGAAAGGTCATCTATATTAATGGGATCAATGGGTCATGCCTATATAAAAGTTTTTTATTTCTCCTTCTCTAATAAATGGAATCATATAAACTCCCGAAAGGTCATCTATACTAATGGGATAAAATGGATCATGCCTATATAAAAGTTTTTTATTCCTCCTTCTCTAATAAATGGAATCATATAAACTCCCGAAAGGTCATCTATACTAATGGGATCATCTATACTAATGAGAGTAAATTAATATACAGGTTTAATTTTTATTTAAAATTATTCATAAGAGAATCAATTGAAATTTATTTAAAAAGTTCACATATTTGTAACGATATGCTATCATTTTGCATCCCAAATATATGGATTGAATGGTTAGACAATTTACACGATAATTATTTAACTAGACCAAGGACAATATCAAATTGAAAAGAGCGTGATACATTTAATTTATTTATTTTCAATAATTATTTAACTAAACCAAGAAAAATATCAAATTAAAAACCGCGTGATACATTTAATTTATTTATTTTCAATAATTCTTTATTCCGTTTTTCACGTTCATTATATTTGTAATTTTTATTTTTCCATTTACATTCTGAGGATGACTCTATTAATAATGAGCTGAAACATGCAAATAAAAATGTTTTAATATATTTTAAATGTTTTTGTTAATTTACAACGTCCTAGAGGCAAAATGTTTTTCATAATATAAATTCTTATATTTTTTATGTAGAATATATATTATTAGTATTACGATATTAGTGACTAGGCCCGTCCGGCCTGACCCGAGTCTTCAGAAGCAAGGCCCGAGCCCGGCCCGCCCCGAATGCCGTTACTGGAAATCGGCCCGAACCTGGCTTGCGGGCCGGGCCGGGCTCGGGCTTCGGGCTTCGGGCTAAGGCCCAGCCCGTGCAGATCTCTAACCCACCCTCCATAGTAGTGTTTCCGATTTTTTTTTTTCCGCATATTAACTGCCCCCACTGGTAAGAGATGAAAAAACAGAAGAATCTTAATATTTGATCCATCCTGAAATAAATAAAACTGGATAATTATTGCACAATTTTAAACGCTTTAATCTATATATATTAGGCCGTATGAATTGGGAGGAGCATAAATGTTTCATACGATGGCTATGATTAAATAGAATATTTCTATAAACTGAGATATGTAAACAAGAACTGAAGTCAGTAAAATTAATTACCATAAAAATTCATTACATTTATCGTAAATGTTAAATGATAGGATTTTGTTACATAAAATATTAATTTTTAGATTCATAAAATCAATGCTAGAATTATTTGATTAAATAGTACTAAGCTCTAGATTAGAAGGATATGTTTCAGGAAGATATATATATAAGTTATTCATAGTTTCTTATTATACATTTCTTGTTCCACTGCACATTTTTTGTTCATTTTATTAGCATCATGAAACGTGTTCATACATTTGGGATTTCAAATTTATATTGAGAATTAAAAAAACTCATTAATACATTGTAAAAACTATTTGTAAATGTTTCCGGAAATCACAGGTAGCAAAAGAAACTTTGTCTAATAAAATTTCTTTCAATCAACACAGTATGTTAGTTTCTGAGGCTTTTAAAGTTAAAGAATGATTTTTGGAGTTGTGGGTAACTAGGAAGAGGTTACTGTACATTTTCGTTTGCGTTTATACTACATTTTTTCTGCTTTAAAATCATTTTTATTTTCTTTACAATGTAGTATAAAGGAAAAAGTAATTTCTTTAAAAAAATATTTTTCATCTATTTTTGTATTCCAGTTAATTTTTAAAAATATATATATTTTGAATATATCTAGCTTAAATCGTCCCGTAAACTCCATAACGAATGTTGTTATAATGAGCTGTTCTCTAAACTTTTCCAAACTTTCCTATAACGAATTTCAAACTCTCTATACTTACATCGTTACCAAAATTAACAGAGAACCTCTCCAGTTCGTTACTTAGTAACACTCGCACATGTACAGTTCAATTTTCAAAAGAAACTAAGCCATTTTTTTCCCTTACAAGACTGTAACTTTTTCTTTGATCTAAGAAACTTTCTATATCTCTTCAATTCTGCTCTTAATGGCGGAGTTTAGTTGTATAAAGAAGAGAAAAAGTAAAGGCACTTGAGCTTGTGCTCAAATCTCATGGGAGGCGTGTCTCAGGTGTTGAAAAAGGAAGCCACTTTTGGAAAAATCGTTCGAAGTTCTGCAAGTTCACCATTATACTCTCCCGTTCGAAAGAAAATGGTGTACGTGAATGAACTGGAATTTTAATGGTTTTTAGATAGAGTCGACGTTATTTACGGCAACTTTTTGCAGATTTTCGGTGATTTTTTTAGTGTTTTTATAGTAATTAAATTTTTATGCGTTTTAAGCAAAATAAATTGTTATAGTCTTTTACACTATTTAAATTTTTCCTATATTATAAAATAATTATATCTTTACGGTATTTTGTACAATTAGGTAAACCTCAATGCAATTTTATACTAATTAAATTTTTACAATGTTTTATGTTAATTAAATCTTTACAGTTTTTTATGCTAATACATTTATAATAAATAAGCGTGTTTATTTTATGTTAATGAATATTAAAAAATACTTCTGAATCAAACTTTTTAGATATGCATTTTTACTTATGAACGTTACTAACTTAGAGGCTATCCATATATATCGCTATCACTTTAAGAGGTAGAGGGAAGGCTAACACATGATATCGTAAGATAATCTAAGATAAGGGGGATTTGTTTTTTGGTATTATTATCATTTTTTATCCTATCAGATTTTTCTCTTTTTATTGTTATTTGTTCTTTGCATCAAAATAGTTTGTTATTTTTTTGCCGTCTGTTATCATTTTTTTAATATAAAATTCTTTTTAAAATTAATAAGCGACTATAAAGTTATTGAATTCCATTATGGTGAATACTCCACATTTGTCAATCCAATTTATATGCAATGCATATATAGAAGCCATTGCTCGAGAAACCAGGTGCAAAGTATGTTTGAAATTACACTTGTTGTATTTACTAGTAAAGAGAAGAGAAATAATGCTGTACACTTGTTCTGTTGATAAGAAGTTCTGTCTGCCTCCCCCACCCGGTGCGGGTGCAGGGCCGTAGCTAAGGGGGTGCTACGGGCGGCTTAGCCCCCCCCCCCTGAAATATTTTGAGCCCCCCCCCCCCCCACTGGGAAAGATTCCAAGGTCACTAAATGAATTTCTGTTTGGGAAATTTAAATGAAATTCTGTTCAAAAATCTAATTTAGTTTTGAGACCCTTTAACAGTTTTGCAGATTTACTAAATTGTATTTAAAATAAGTGTTTCAACACTCTCTAATCCTATTTGTGCATAGGGAGTTAACATGATGTTTAATTTTACAGCAGTTATACACTCAAAATTTTCATCATCCTATACTTTTCTTAGCATAAAATGAAGTTATTACAACTGTTTAATATGAAACATAGTACCTACAATCTGAATATGCACTAATTTATCGTTCTGCGTCAGAGAGAGTAAAAAATTGTGAGCCCCCTCTACAATATCTTGAGCCCCCCCCCCCCCCCCTGTTGTTCACTTCTAGCTACGGCCCTGTGCTGGTGTAAGTGCAAGAAAGTTACTGTTGAATGCCTTCTGCAACAAAAAGCAAGGTAATGTTAAATACTTTTACCAGGTGTCCCAAAAATGACTGATGGATTTTAAAATTCAATAACTTGCAAATGGTGACAGCTATTTAAAAATTTTTTGCAGGAGTATTATGTATAATGTCAGGAGTTTTTTTTACCGTAATTTTTTATTTTAGTTCTAATTTCAAACAATAGGTGGCACTGACGGCGATTGAAGGCCAGGTCGACGCTTGACTCAGCACTGATCACCTGGCCTTCAATCGCCGTCAGCGCCACCTATTGTTTGAAATTAGAACTAAAATAAAAAATTACGGTAAAAAAAACTCCTGACATTATACATAACACTCCTGCAAAAATTTTTTAAATAGCTGTCACCATTTGCAAGTTATTGAATTTTAAAATCCATCAGTCATTTTTGGGACACCCGGTAAATAACAGCTATTTCTTTTCAATGTCACATAATATAAATTTTTTTTATATATAATAGTCATATTTTATTGAATTCTCTTCATTTGAATCAATAAAATATGCGAAGAATTATTGTATAACCACTTGTACATGGCTGCAAATAAAAGAAAGAAAATTTTAAAAATAAAAAAAATTCTTAGATATTGATAACGATATCAATAGTCAGGGATAGAGGTCTGCGCACGGGCCGGAATTTCCAGCCCCGGACACCACCCGGCCAAACAAAAAATTATTTTGACCCTGTTTGCTGTAAAACTCAAAAGTTCGGCAAGGCCAGTTTTTTTTTACATTTCTAGGTCCGACCCGACCCGTACAGAAATCAGTATAAACCGGCCCGAACCGGCTCGTTCAGTCTCGACAAAATTTCTGTTACTACGAAAGATTCCAGATTTTTATCATACATTTAAGATTTCTTTAAAGAATACTGCATACATATTTATGGGATGAATTTAAAGTACATTTTACAGAAAATACGCAATTGCAACATTAATGATTACTTCGATTCGTAGACTTTCAACATTCAAAAAAGAATTTAAAAAAAAAGTCAAAACATCATAAATATTAAAGCTGTATATAATATAAAGTATTTTTATGAAAATATTTCTGTATCATTTTATTATTAAAGATTTTCTCAAATCCAAAGGAGCTATTTTCGGATAAATTTCTGAATTCATTTCTTTTTGTAAATGCATAAGATTAGTAGGTGTTTTTATTCAGAAACTATGTATTCCAATTGTCTCATCCATTTTTTGATACAAGCAATGGAAGAAAATACTGTCAAAGTTAGTGTTTTGAATCGAATTTCCGGAAGCGACGGCGTGGGAAGGAAGAAAAATCTGTAACCACGGGACAAGAATTCCTTATATCTTAACAAGTATACGCTATTCGATTTCAAATCCCTTCGTTAGTCAAACTTATCAATTTTACAACTGTACGGTTAAAAATTAGAAGATTTGTCAAACTTTCGCGTTGTTGAGAAGTGAATTTAAGAACCACTAAGAAGTTTCAGAGATTACGTTAACATAATATTTTAGTCACTATTAATACTTTCACAAATCATGTTGTCTACCCTATACATCTTGAGAACTATTAAATCTAGTTCCGGTCCGGCTCGACTGTATGTGGAAAAACAATGCAAGCCTGATCTCGGTCCTGCTTGAGTCTGCTAGACACAATGTAACTGCCGGATGCCGATCTCTTCACTGTGCAAGCTACATATCTGTAATGATGTAGTCAAATTAGTATCAGCTCGTGACGCATATTCTCGTTAAAGCCATATTCATTGAAAATAGCTCATATTTTATCATTTTTGCTAAATCTTTATAATAGGCGGGTAGGCCCGCTAAACATATTTTTACCTATCCGGCCTGTTTGTTTTGTTTATTGGCCCGGCTCGTTGAAAAAAATATTCTAATTCTGCCGGTCCGGTCCGTTAGAAAATTCGAAACTATTTCGCCGGGCCGGGTACGGGCCTGAGTGTCCGAGCCCGTGCAGACCTTTGGAGGGATTGTGGTAGGATATTCTCGTTAAAGCCATATTCATTGAAAATAGCTCATATTTTATCATTTTTGCTTAAATCTTTATAATGGACGGGTAGGCCCGCTAATTTTATTTTACCTGCCCGTTATAATATCTTAAGAAGAGAATGGCTCTAAAATTGAAAAAAAATTGATAACGTTATACTGTCCCTTAAAAGCTGTGTACACTGCTTGGTATTTCATAGAAGTATGTCACCGCCATTTGAGATAATATTTTTTTTTTATTTAATGGATATTTAAATGGTTGACTTCGTAATACAATTATACCTCTCTTTAATTATACCTCTATTTAAGGAAGCCACTAAATCCCGAAAAAAAATTCGTTATATGGAAAATTTGTTAAATAGAGATTCACTTAAAAATATTCAAAACAACATAAAACAGATTTTAAATTCATGTACGCTAAATATTATCAGAAAAAACTATTTAATCTTATTTATTTATTTATTTTATATAAGTTACATCGATTTGTTTTATTTGACTTATACATCAAAAAGAAATCTGCTAGGAAAACAGGAATAAAACCAAACATTCTACGTGAGTACACTATTTTCAGTTTTAAGAAAATAGTTTAAAATTCATGAATCTTTGCCATATTAATTATAGCAACCAATTTTAAAGTACATTATCACATGCGTTCTTAAATTTAATTACTAAAAATGTCAATTTTAGCAGAGTTTTTTGTTTCAAGAAGTGTTTTCTCTCATAATACATCTCACATCTCTGCAATGCACCCAAAACGCCTTCAGACGTATCTTTTTACTGTAATCGGATTGTTTCAAAGGATTTTATTATTTAATCATGCGAAGGTTTGTTGATTTCTACATCATATTCATTTCCATCTTAATTTTCTTCGCAATTCATTGCTGGATTGTTTTTACTATCTCTGACAAAAAAGTTCAGTAATTGAATTCAGAGAACGACCTATTTGGCAATACTGGGGAAACAAAACGCTGCACCTGTATAGAGGCAAGTGTTGACCATCATCCCCCACCGTTGTTCAGTTGAGCGTCATTTATGTTCTGTGTAAGACGTGCTTTACTAAGTGCTTGTTCAGTGTGTTGGTTCTTAACTGAGAACAGGAAAATGAACAAACAAAAGATCAGTTTAAAGTTTGGTTTTAAGCTTTGGAAGACACCGAAAGAAATTCATGAAGGGTGGTACAAATTGAACATCCATTATACTCGCCAGATCTCAATCCTCCAGATTTCTTCCTATTTTCACCACTCAGACTCTCTTTGAAAGATATTTGACATATTGCTGACATCCATCGAAACGTGACGAAGCTTTTGAACTCCATCTCAAAAGAAGACTTCTTGTGAATTTCCCAGGACATGTATAACAGATCTCAGTAGTGCATATTTAAAGGAGGAGACTATTTCGAAGGATGGTATGATAACTTTCTTTACTATTTCACCTACATTAATGTTACTGGACTACACTGTAAAAAAAAATTCAAGAGGTTACTAAATATTCTTTAGTAAATTTGTATTCCACAGTATTTTTTGATAGTATTCCACAGTATTCCATTACAAACTTTTTTTTTGCAAGTGAAACAAGCATTTCTTTTGTAAACTTAACAAAATAATTTTTTGTATAACTAACTTAAAAATTTTTAGTATGAGCCACCAAGAAAATTTTAGTAATAGCTCCAAAATTGTTTTTAATAACCTTTACGTGCGCCCGAAGGACAGGAGCTGCATCCAAACTTCTGAAGCGATAGATTTTCGGCAAAACCGCAATAGATGGCAGCACCAAAAATGCTACCTGCTCTGACAAGATTTTCATAATCCCTTTATTAACGAATACTTACACTACATACATTCGGGACGTATTTGACGGTGTCGAACCCGGGACCTCTTAGCCTGGAATCCGTTACGATAACCACTATGCTATCAAGGCCACACCAAGTGAGTTTTAGTAATAGCTATTAAAAATGTAAAACTATTAACTCTTATCCATTGCTAACCTTTTTCTAGTAATTCTTACAGATTTTCTAGTAACCGACTAAGATTACTAAAATTTTTTTAGTAATTACAAGGATCACTAAAGTTTATTTAGTAGATCGACCCTTTTTTTTTTTACAGTGTATTCACCGAACTTTATTTTCAGAGGTAGTATTTTTTCCACTGTCCAAAATATCCAATTTAGTAAGCGTTTCTGAGATTTCAACTTCGGAATCGAGTGAAAGAAAATCCTCAATCAGCAATCATCGTTAAATGCATCTTTTTCTCTCTGTATCCACATTTTTTAAATTCTTCTAAGAGAATATTGTCTTTGTCTTTGTCTTCTGTATTTGCCGAATTTTCATTGCTGACAGAGAATCCAGCTCTGGCAAAACTGTTGGTTATAGTACGATTTGTGACATCATAATTCGATGCTTTAGAAATTTCTGATATGGTTTAATCCTTTGTGGGACAAAGCACTTCTATTCATAAAATTTTGAAATACAGTAGACTCCCTCAAATCCGCACAGCTTGGGACCAGAGGTTTTGCGGATTTTAGAATTTTGCGGATTTCTGGTCATTGCTTTGTTTACATTTTTACTTTCTTCTATCTTCAATAGAAGAAAGTATTGTAATCGAAATTTTTTTCGACTTCCGGTTTTCGACTGATTTACACGTTTTAGGGGTCAGAGATTCCAAAAAACATGTTTTTACAAAATGTCTGTCTGTCCGTGTGTCTGTGTGTGTATGTGTGTGTGTATGTCTGTGTGTATGTCTGTGTGTATGTCGCCATTCTACCATCAAAAAGTGTATGAAGTTATGGATAGAATTGAACCAAATTTTTTGTAAATGTTTTTGGCTGTGGCAAGCAGGTGGCAAGCACCTCCTTCACTTTTGAAATATTTCGCCGGAAGGGGGCGCTGCAATCACGATTTTTGTGCCATTTTCAATATTGTACCGAGCAAAAGTATATGAAGTTATGCATCGAATTGAACGAGATTTTTTGTGTATGTGTATAACTATGGCTAGTTGGTCTCCCCTGAATTTGAAAATAATCCGGAAAGAAGGAGGCGCTGCAATCGCGAATTTTGTGCCATTTTCAATATTGTACCGATCAAAAGTATATGAAGTTATGCACCGAATTTAACCAACTTTTTTGTGTAAGTGTATGACTATGGCTAGTTGGTCCTCCCTGAATTTGAAAAAAATCCGTCGGAAGGGAGCGCTACAATCGCGTTTTTTGTGCCATTTTCAATATTGTACCGACCAAAAGTACATGAAGTTATGCATTTAATTGAACGAAATTTTTTGTGTAAGTGTATGTTTAGGGCTAGTTGGATCGCCCTGAATCTGAAAAAAATCCGCCGGAAGGAGGCGCTGCAATAGCGAATTTTATGCCATTTTCAATATTGCACCACATAAAAGTGTATGAAGTTAGTTCTAGAACTGAAGTAAATTTTTTGTATATAATTATTTCTTGGTAAGGCAAGTAGGTCCTCCCTGAATTTGAAAAAAAAAAATCGGCCTATCATTCTATTGTCCATCGGCTCGTGCAGACGTAAATTCGTTTTTACTCCGATTAATTGATTGAAGCAGAAATTTAAGATGAAAATCAAAGTTGGTATGGTATTGAATTAAAATTATTAAAGCATTAAAATGAGTAATTATTTTTTTTAATATTAAAATGTACGTATGAGATAGAAGAAAGTTTTGGGATTGGCACATCCAACTAGTTTAAAAAGTAATTTGAATGTAATTAATAATGAAATCAAAAGTATAATGAATGCTTACTATATGCTAAAATACTAAAATAAGTAATAAACTAAAATAATAAAAATTTAGATAGTTTTTGAAATCATAAAAGTACTAAAAGCAAAGGTCAAATTAATGAGGAGTAATGTACAATTAAATATTCATTATAAAGATGAAACGTGTTTTTCCTAAATTATTCAATAAAAACTTGCCTCATAAATGTACATTACTAATTTACATCAAGATCATAAAATAATGAAGTTTTATTTCAGGTTTAGCCAGACTTAACAACTAAAAAAGCTTGATTAATACATAAATATATTTGGTAATATTGTGATTAGAAATGATATCAGCAATATATTTATTTTTTCAGAAATAAATTATTCTTTCTTTATGAAAAAACATGAATTCAATAACCTTAAAAAAATTACAAATTAAAAAATATATAGAATTGATAAAAATCTAAAAAAGTCAAATTTTGCACCTTCATCTGAATTGAATGTTTCATTGTTTACATCCGTAAAATATGTGCGGATTTTAGAGAGTTGCGGATTTTAGGAGTGTGGATTTAAGGGAGTCTACTGTAGTTGAAAAACAGATTTATTTCAAAATAGATTAATGCTTTTCTTCAAACGCTTGATAAAATTAAAATTTTCAGTTCAAAGTTCTGGTGTCAATGTGTCATTTCGCAATTTAAATTACGTGGTATATATTTTATACCACCACCCTTCAAGGGGTTAAAGTGATCTTTGACATAGATTGATTGTTCTCAAGTGCAAAGATACCTTTTCGCGTCATTCTTATTATTATTCGCGTTAAAAGAACGCCCCCGTAGGTTTAACATTATCATCCGGGTCTTTTTCTGTGACTAGTATTGCGTTTTAAGAGTTAACTTTATAATGAATTATAGAGGATTATTTTAGACCGGTCGATCTCAGTAAATCAAAGTTTGTACTTATGATTTTTTTTTTTTAGAATCACTGCATATATATATATATATATATATATATATATTTTTTTTTAAGTTTGAAATATTGGCAATGAATTTTGCTAATTTACGATGGAATTTATTTTATAAAACTTTTTACTAAATAAGTATTTAATTTATAATGAACTGTAGGTTGTTTTATGTTTATTTTACGGTATACATTATTTTATTCACTCATAATTTTTTCTTTTTAACACTTTCCATCATAGTTGAAAAGTGTTTATGCTTTCGGTTTGTCTGTCCGTCTGTCCGCGCTCTAACTCTCGTAAATATACTCGGATTGCCATAAAATTGTTATATGTTATTGACATTTGCCTTAGCACGAACCCTATTGAAAATGAAGTTTCTATCATGATTAGTTTATTTACAGAGGTAGTCAACAGTTTTCCGTTACATTACGGTCTATGGGAAAAAAACGTTTCAAACGAATTTTAAGGTTTTACAACCTGTCAAACATATTAAAATTTATATGCATTTGTGACGTGCACGAAAATATGCATTTTGTTAAATATGCAGTGAAAAGAATAGTTATTATTCATTTACAAAACCACAAAAAAAAAAAAAAAAAAAAAAAAAAATCTATTACACAATAATAAAGGGGGGGGGAATTGTTTGCGACATATTTTGATTACATTAAGCGATTTCATGTATAATAAGATTGATATACGCCGCGGAGGCTTAATATTTCCCGCCTACTATGAAGTGCATCGCATTTACAGAGACACACAAAATATTTTAAATAGTATATTCTATCCGAAGTACTGTATATTATCGGTAATGATTGATGGATGGATGAAATGCATTTTTCAATGAACCTCAAAGGGAATCAAACTATTGTTCACATTAACAACAATTCCTGTTATCAGTATCAAATCTTTGTATTCGTCTTTATAGGGGACTGTGAAAACAATTCATGCTAAAAGTAATTCATGTTAAGCATGTCCATGTTAACGAGGTTTGACTCTAAAATAATAATAATAATAATAATAATAATAATAATAAAGGTTTTTAAAGCTTCACTTTGTGCCGCCCCTAATTCCAAGGCTAAATAAAAGAGGAAGGGTACACAAGAGACTCGTGGACGCATAATACAAAGCAAAATTTGATTAAAAGAAAATATTATGATCTGCCTGATGTGTTAAAATTATGATTTTACATTCCACTACGGAAATGGACTGAAAGAGTCCTTTATTATATTAAATATATCATAGAAGGCGGCAGCCTTCAAGTGACGCAGCTTTTATATATAGTACTGCCCTCTAAGTCCCTACCTTGTGAACACCCCTGATTACAAAGCTAAGTAAAATGGAGGGGGAAGGGATAAGAAACTCGCAGACCATAATACAAAGCAAAATTCGACTAAAAGAAAAAAAAAATCTTTGAACCACAATCTAATCATTATCATCTACCGAGTCAACATTTTTGTTTGATTTTGAAAAAATTCAAAAAAAGCTCAATCTGTAACCCAAAAACGTGTTTTAAAAATACAAAAAATAAATACACCACCGGCTTGCATGGCATTCATAACTGAACACCCAGTATCCTATAAAAAGAACATACTTCCATTCCCCTACTTTTCTAGAGGAGGGATGAGGCAAGCACATGGCAAAGGGGGGCTGGCGAGGTGAGGATCGGCTGCCAAACGATTGAACGCAGACGATCGACAGTATTCTGTTGTCGCGGTGGTACACGTGGTTTTTGTGCGAAACAGCGGTGCCGCAGCTGCAAGCCTTCCATCTGTGATGCGTCTCCATGGAAACCTGAAATCACAGATGGGGTTTAACAACCGTTACGCAACCAGGATAAAATTTCGCTACTCGGCGAAAGGTTCCAATGTTTTCCCGGTAAGTTTTTTTTTTCCTTTATTTGAAACTAGTGTTTTTAATAAGAATGTCATTTGTTTATTTTTTTATTTTATCAGTCTGAACACGATGTGATTTATTTAGATTAATTCTGGTCACTGTGTTGTTTTGTGAAACATTTGAAATAGCAAAAAATCTTATGTAACAAATAAAACAGGTTTTCCCATCCGCGGATTCTTACAATCGAAATTCCAGAAGCTACTTTTAAATTATAAATCTCCACATGAAATACTAATAATTATATATAATTCTAATACTAATGAAATACTAATAATTATATAATGTTATGGTAATTATAACATTCAGATTTCTCTGAACGTTCCTGATAACAATAATAGTAATAATATTAATAAATGTCAATTTTTAAACGTTTACTACATCTGCGTCAGACTGAGAATATTTAGATAATTATCTGTGATATTGTGTAATAGCTTATTTGCATTTTTTCGTAGGATTTACATGGGATTTTGCTATTGTGGTTGAACGTTGAAGCAGCGTATGTCGATAGTCCAGTCTTTAATTCCCTTCTTTAGCACTAGAACCGCGGGAAAATTTATACAAGTTTTATACAAATATTTCTCACCGAAATTTTCATTTAAAACTGTTTAAGTTCTTTATACAAATTATTTTTGCTTAGCTTATATTTAGCTTATTTTATAAAGTTTTCTATTCGAATCAACATCGCTGCATATGATACGGGTCAAAATGACCTGTCGCCGCGGTTCTAGTGTTAACATATTTTTTAAATATCTCCTCAGAAAATCAATATTTTTAATGCATTTTTTGTGTGTACTTGTCTTTAAAAAGTCTTCTCTTAATATATAAATATATATAAATCGAAGTTATTTTATCAGTATATATATATATATATATATACATATATATATATATATATATATATATATATATATATATATATATATATATATATATATAATGAATCTTGAATATCATCATTTTTCATGTTATTTTTATTTATATTATTTAATTCATCATTTACTTATTATTTTTTCTATAATGGTATAACTTATTCAAATATTTTTATTATATTCACCGTAATTTCGGGTATATAAGCCGCGGATCAAACAATTCTTTTTGGACCCAGAAATCTTAATTAGTGATTGAAGACAAATATTTACGGCGATCTAACTAGTTATATTTTTTTCTTAAAAAATTCTGTGTCGAAAAAGAATTATTTGATCTGCGGCTTATACACCCGAAATTACGGTATTTATTTATTTATTTTTATTATTTTTAATAAATTAATTTGTCATTTGTGTATAAAATTTAGTCTAGATAAATATATATATATTTTTTCATATAAATTAATTTTTATTCAAAAAAAAAATTATATTAATATTTTTTCTACAGTGGGCTACAGACTATAGATGCCTTGTTTAAATTTGGGGAATTCATTTTCAAATGTATTATAGAGAGCGCTTGTCATATATTTTGAGGTTTGTGCATGAATATACTGTACATGTACATTATACACCGTGGTCCATTGTAATTTAAAAAAACTATTTTGGCAACAAGTGTAAATAATTTTACACTTGCTTTCTTTGCTGCATTTTTCTTGGTGAAATAGTGTTTCAAACTGGTATGTTTATGTTTTCATTTCTCAGTTTTTTTTTAATCAAGTTTTATTATATTTAGTTTAATTTATGCTGCTTGTATCAGGCATGTTACTTAATTGTGAATTGTAAATGAGATAAATGTCGATTTGTAGTATTATATAATGGTTATAGGCATATATATATATATATATATATATATTTCGCCATTTTCCCGCCTTGAGTTTGTTCTAAAGTTTTATTGGAACATACTTTTATTCTCAGTTTCCGTAATGTATTAATATTTTTAACGGCTAAAGTTCTTTTTATTTTATGTTATTTAACTTAGCATAACCTATTGATTATTTTCTTAAAAAGAGCTAGAATGTTTATTAAATATCAATATCTTATTGCGAAATCTTAAATTCATTACACAAACCCATTTTCCTTTTAGAATTAAAAACATTTATCGAAACTTTAATTTTGTTTTACTATTTAATTAATCGTCTGCTAGGAAATTCATACGCTTGGGCATCGTGGACATATTGCTCTACGGTTTACGCTGTTTGTTAAATAGTCCGTGCATCTAGTACCGCCCATCAACCAATAGTAGAACGCGAGGTGGATTACCTTTACCTTGAAAACAATTCTAGTGGCTTTTTAAAAGTCTCACGTCAAAAGGGGAGGGGCTAGGTTAGCTTAGAAATTTCGAGAAAGTCATTTTGGCTTTGCGGAGCGAATAGAATGCTTTTGACCTTTCAAGTACTAAGACTCACGTCTCTGCTCAGAATATTTTGGAATATTTGTGGACTGCAATGTATTCCCGGCAGTCTTTTTTCAAATACAGGCTATAGATAAATTTGTGTTTTTCTTATTCTTTTTGTGGTGGTACGGACTTACAACAAATGGCTTATTTGATTCCGTCCATTCTCTTTAATGGACATGAGGGAATTAAGAACATTTTTTATCTATTATAAACTTGCGGAGATTAGAGATGTGTGGAATAGCCACTGAAAGTGCTAAAAAAAAATAAAGGACTCAAAACTGATCTCTTGCATTATTTCTAGAGAAATTCCCATACATGTCATCTCCACTGCCTTTAACTCCGGCCGCTAAATCAAAAAGAAATTCGCCTGTGACCAATGACCTTCATCGCATTGATCGATGACAGATTCTTTTTGTCAGATCATCAGGTGTTATTCCCAGATAATATGCTTATTATTTCATATATATATATATATATATATATATATATATATATATATATATATATATATATATATACACAAGATAAGTGATAATTGTCGAAACAATAGGGTATCTCCTTAAATTCTGCTCTTAAACTCATACTTCCAATTGCAAAATTTCTCAAAAATATGTGGAAAATATGATGGCACAAGTTGCAACTCCATAGGGGTCTACTTGAAAAATACGAAAATTAATTTTTTATACAGCCTCGGCAGGGTAAAAATTCCAATTAGGAAATCTCTCCCCAACCGTTCCTGAAATAAACACAAAAAATTGCATCTTCATATCTGCAAAACTTAGAGTTATGGCCCTTTAAATAATTCGCCAGATTTTAAGGGATTAGACACAAATTGAAATGTGTGTAATACAACAAAAATATTACTTTAAGAGTTCTAGGAAACATGCAAAAAAATACATTTATTAAGTTAGAATTTTTATTTATTTTTATTTTTTATGATGGTGAACCATGTAATTTGCAAACAAGATCGCATTCTAAATTTTCTCATAAAGTTAAAATAAAATTTTACTCATTAGTATTTTTTTATGTGCAGTAATTTAAAATCTTTATAACTCGAAATATTATCCATCAGATTCCATTTTTTTTTTTCATTCATTTAAAGAGGAAAATATAATTTAAATTTTGTTTCAGTACTTTTTGAAATATTAATTTAATTAAAAAAATATTAACAATGTTTATTTTAAAAATGATGCAATTTATTTTTTCAAAAATCGTATGTTCAAAAGGAAATATTTTTTCAAATTTGCCAAAACAAAGTTGATGTAAAACAAAACAATGGATAATGGTGAAAAATGAAAAATGGTGAAAAAAATTAGTGCAGAAAAAGTGTTTAAAGTTTTAAACCAAGACTGGCTCCTAATAAAATGTTAAAGTGATTTTTTAAAAATTGCATGTGGAAAAATAATTTCTTTCTATAGCTTAAAATTCGGATTCAGTTTCATTTTTGCAACTTCCCCCTTCTTTCTATTCTATTTAAATGTCCGTCAGTTAGTTAAAACAATGTTTTTTTTTTTTTTTTTTTTTCTAACATGCCGATTAGGAATTTTTACATAACTTAAGCACTCACAATTTCAGGCTTTTTATCGTCCCGGCGACATCGTTAAAAAAAAAAAGAAAAAAAATGTATTGTGGGACCGGGCTGGACCAGGCCCGGAATCTTACTTTTTTCTGAACACTCGACCAGGCCTGACGTGTTTTTTTTCCATTCAGAATCGGGAATGCTTCCTTCTTCCTAGGTCTCCACGAAGCTGAATTTTCAGTTCCAGTCTCGACTCAATCCATATTAAAATGATTGCGTCTGATTGACCAAAAATAAATAAAATTTGCTCAGCTGGAAAATTTTTACAAAAAAAAGGACATATATTTAAATCGACATTATTTTACATAAAAAACTTTAAAATGCTTTTTTCTTAAAATATATTAGATTTAAAGGGGAAAACATAAAGTAAAACCAGTGTAAACCAATTTGCCTGTGCAATCCTATCTTAAACGGAAAGATCTATGGAAAGTGAATATAATAATACCTGAGAAAAAAATTGATTATACTTATACATCCTAAGAAAGGAACTTGTCTATAACGCATTTTTTCCCCCAATGATATTCCATCTTAAATGATTTTACAGTATAGCAATCGATATTAAATGAAAATTGAAACAGTTACGTATAAATACAGATTCATAAATAAAACAAATATATCGCAGGTTTCTGCGCATTTTTATAAATCATAAGTATTTACAAGTAAAAATTATTAACATAAAAAGAGAAAAAACTATTTAAAAAACAGAAGTCGCTCATACGAAACAATTTTTAACCATATTGATTTTAAAGACTATGTAGAAATTCAGAGCGGCCTGGCCGGGCTATAATTTCAACTTTTTCCAAGCCGGGCCGAACGTTTTTTTTTTATGTATCGATCGATGTTTAAGTATCACGGCCAGCGCAGATTAACAGCGTATTTTGAAAGCATAGTTAGCGTCAAATCTGTACGCTGTTTTTTATGTCCAAACGAGAGACACTGTCTTAAATCGACATTTAATAACGGACAATTTGTGGATGATATCTACTTTGCTTTCAAAATGACTCAAAAACTCTTCGCTTAGAGGCATAGATAAGTGATGTAAGTCACGAATTTTGAAGAATTTTGTATTTTAATATCTCTGTGAGATTTTTAGATATGGAGATGATTTTTTTTTTTTTTCAATTTCAGAATGGATAAGGAATAATTTCCCAATTGGCAATTTTGCCTTATGGAAGCCATATAAAAATATAATTTTCGTATTTTTTCAAATAAACACATCCTCCCCACCTATAGCGTTGCAATTTATGTTAGCGTTGCATCTTTTATTATGATACTTTGAAAATGGAAGTATGTGCCTAAGTCAATATTTAAGGAAATCGCCTACTGTTCGATAATTATGCCTCACGCTGTATATATAATGTTAATCTCGAGTATCTTTTTCAAAAACTAGATTTAAGTACTTTTATTTAAGTTAAAATTCAAATATTCGTGTTTTTAATAATAATGTATATTAAGAAATTTAGAAAACTTATTGCTATCTAATATTGTTATCATTTCATTGTTATATTGCTTATTAATCATAATTCAAATTTTAAAAATCAAATCTCCAAACTTCTTCGACTATCACACAGAACGGGAGGCGGCGGCACAGACAATCATCTCATCGAGTTCATGAATGAAAATCTAGGATTAGTTAAATCTCGATTCGCCTATTAAAATGCAATCGGTCTGTTATGTCATACCTTGATGGAAAATACCTAAAAACCCAATTTTAGCGGTTGACTCATAGGTTTACCAGAATGTTTTCCTGATCCCAATCTTCCATGTTTTTATATTTTTTGGGTGCAGGAAAGTGCAAAGGTAAACTTACGAATCAAATGTTATGCAGTAGACTCCCTCAAATCCGCACATAATTTACGAATGTAAACAATGAAACATTCAGTTCAGATTTAGGAACAAAATTTGACTTTTCTCAATTTATATCAATTCCATACATATTTTAATTTGTAATTATTGTTAATATTACTGAATTCATGTTTTTTCATGAAGGAAGAATAAATTTATTTCTGAAAAAAAAAAAAAAAAAAATCAAGATTTGTTGATATGGTGGTAATCACAATCTTCTTATCAAAAATATTTTTGTATTAATCAAGTTTTTTTTTTATTTTTTTATTATTAAGTCTGACTAAACTTAAAGTAGAACTTTCTTTTTATGATTTTGATGTTAATTAGAATTGTACCTTTATGAGGCAAGTTTCAATGAATAATTTAGAAAAAAAATACATTTCATCATTAAAATAAATATTTAATCATACATTACTGATAGTAAACTTGACATTTTGCTTTAAATATTTTAATAATTAAAAAAAAAATTTCAATTTTTTAGTTTATTATTTATTTTATTATTTTATTATATTCCAAGCATTCATTGTAGTTTTTATTACAATATTAATTACATTCAAATTACTGTTTGAAATATATAAACAAAGCAATGACCAGAAATCCGCATAACCGCTGGTCCCAAGTTGTGCGGATTTGAAGGCATCTACTGTAATTGGGTTTTTAGGTGTTTTCCACCTTTGACTTGGCAGACCAATTGCGTTTTAATAGGAATCGAGATTTTCTTCCGTGAACTCGAAGAGGTTGTTGTCTGCGCAGTCACCTTCAGGTCTATGAAGAACAATTCAAAGTTATTGGCTAAAAACACTCTATATTGTATTCTCATGGTGATAGCATGTATGGTAATACATGCTATTTCAAACATCGGCCATGATTGCCATTTCCAATTTCGCTATGGTTATCCGGTTAGACCTTTTATGTGAATTCAACATAATGTAAAAGTTGCAGTGCAAAGTTAATTTTAAAGGGGGTCAAAAGTCTGATATACTAAAAAAAAACATATATATATATATATATATTTACAGAGTACTTTATTTATTAATATTTTTTCAACTTATTGTACAATATTAAGCATTATTTTAAGAATATTCTGCTACATTTTCATAAAAAATATTGAAAATTCAGCTTGTGGTAGTGGTGAAAACCGAGTCACCTAAAAAAATTTCCAATCGGTAATCAGTATAACTCGTGATTGCTTCATCTAAAATTCAAAAAAAAAAAAAAAAAAAAAAAAAAAAAACTAAAAAATTTTTTGGTACAAAAGTTTATCTTGAATTTGAACGAACGATTTTTTTTTTAATTTTTCAATTGCGACTTTTTTTTAATTAATTAAAAAAAAGCAAAAATCAAAGATTAATTCAGAGTTTTTTGATTGCACCTTCACCTAAAATTATAAAATGAATATTTTGTTAATTCTACTTTTGAATTCAAGATAAATTTATGTACTAAAGAAATCCTTTTTTTTTCTTTTAATTTATTTCAGATGAAGCAATCATGAGTTATCCTGACTACCGCATGGAAACTTTTTCTTTAGGTTTCGCAATTTCTAACCACAATCAAAATGAATTTCAAAATTTTTTATGAAAATGATGCATAATATTCCTAAAATAATGTTTAAAACTGGACAAATAAATAAATAAATAAATAATAATAAATAAAATCCTCAGTAAAAAAATCACAAAAAAATATACATACAGTGGAGCCTCTATATAACGAAATCCACCGTTCCAGTAAAAAATTCGTTATATAGAGAAATTCGATGTATAGAGTATAATGTTAAAAATAGTATTTAATGTTTAAATTTGAACAAATATTATTTTTGATCTTTTTAATTAAGAATTTGAAATGTTTAAAAGTATATATTAACCTAACATTTTATTTCTTACTTATTTAAGCAGTTTCAAAAAAGAGAAAAGACATTTATTTGAAAGATTAATGAAAATCAAATAAGGAAGACTTACATAAATTTCAGAGGAAGAAATCTGTAATTTTTTGTTGTTTTGATTTTAAAATTACAATTGTTACGCTCTCAAAAAAAATTCTCAAATTTTAGCAAGGAATGAAAAATTGTAGTTGATATTTTCCTCCATTTGAAGGTCTCTCTTATGTGCTCTCATTGATTCCTCTCTTATATGTGTAACAATTCAGTTGACTGTGTTTTGAGAAGGATGTTGAAAGGTGTGTGGGAGGTGGGATGAACTTGTTAGATTTAAAGAATAAGAAGAGAAGTAATATTTATAAAAAAAAAAAAAAAAAAAAAAAAAAAAAAAAAAAAAAACCTCTCCACTGAACGATAAATCAAAAATAAGTGATGAAAATTGATTCCATATGATTTCGAAGCTTTTTTAAAACTGAATAAATTAAGATCAATTTATGATAAAATTCGTTATATGGAGATAGATATTTCGCTATATAGAGTCTGTTTTTAATGTAATCATGCAAAAAGGGGACCGTTCTTACTAAAAATTCGTTATATGGAGAAATTCGATGTATGGAGTTTCGTTATATAGAGGTTCGACTGTATATATATATTTAGTATCTCACACCTTTGCCCCCCCCCCCTTCCTTAAGTAAATTTTAAAATAAATAACATTATTTCTTTGCGCATTTCCAAATTTGAAGGAAGGTAACAACTGCTTAAGTCACAGAAACACAAACACACCAGATAAATACATATAATTACGTGTCTAGTTGGGAGAAATCTCTCATAAAGTTAAATAATATATTTATATTAGTTCAACATAATCTAAAAGATACAGAGCAAAGTTAATTTTAAATACACTTTAAAATAAGAAACAATATTTCTTTTCACATGGGTCAAATTTGATTGAAGATCACACACATACACCAGAAAAATAAAATAAATATAACCACTTTTTTAATTGAGAGAAACCTTTAATCAGATTAAATAAAATATATTATTTATATGAATTAAACACAATCTAGAGGATAAAGTGCAATTTTAAATAGATATTAAAATAAATTACAATATTTTTGCTTACATGGTAATTTATGCAATAAATATTTTCAAATTAAACCTAAGCAATTTTGACTTTAAGAATATGCCGCCCAGATGGATGCAATTCCGCAGAAATTAAATTTTTAACTTAACAATAAATCAGAAGTCACATTTATGTTTCTTTATAAAACATACTCCCTTAAGCTTTTGAAATGTGGTTTTTTATACCACTCAATTTTTAAGCAAGATTTGTACCATAATTTTTCAATTAAATCTTTCTTTTATAGTTTTCGTAAAAAGAAAAAAAAAATCTTTAAGGTAGCAATTTCTTGCAGTCCAAAAAAGTTTTCGAAAATTTTAAAAATAAATAAATAGTACACAATCACAATCACCTGCCACTGAAATGGTTAATAAATAATATTAAAAAATCACATTAAATCTATGAAAATTCAGTTTTTAATAATTAGAAATTCTTATTTACATTTATAAGATTTTACATCCTTATATATATTATAAACTAGCAGTTACCCGTGACTTCGTTCACATAACATTTAAAGAAGAAATAATTGATCAATCAAGCAAAAAATTTCGATGATGAAAAGCATGTGTAATTAACTTTTTATCGCAAATTTATGGTAAAAAACTTCTGATAATCCCTATTTGCTAATTTGTTTGCTGGTTAAAATTTTCCTTTCAGGGATTAATACTAATATATAGAAACATTCTTGAATTCTTTTCTTCAGCCCTGTAGTTTTCCAAGTTCCTTTAATACACGAAAGTATCTTTCTAAAATTTAGTTCAAACAAAAATATTTCTTATTATTACCTAAATTACATTTCCAGAAATTATCATCTGAAGACAACCTTGTATCCAGTTCTTTGCGGGACCCTGTATATCATTTTATATATATACTACAAACATTTCTTAGTTTACTAAATGCAGTTCAAAATAAAGATGCATATTTTATTTAAAAACCACCTTTAAGTAAATTACGCTCATATTCAGTAACCTTTCCGAGATCTTTTGTGTAACCTTGTATATCTAAATTTAACTATTTATACTCTTATCATTTATACTTTCCATTTAATATGCATACATTTAGCGAAACTTAAAAGTATATATCATAATTCAAAATGCATTTCATCCATGCAACAGTCATCATCCATCATATACAGACTTCGAATAGAATATATAATATTTGAAATCTTTTGTGTGTATCTGTAAATGCTATGCACTTCGTATTACGCATGAAATAACTCATATTAAGCCTCAGCAACGTATATCAATTTGATTATACATGAAATCGTTTACCATAATTAAAATATGTCGAAAACTTTTCCTCCCTTTATTCTTATGCAATGGAATTCTTCTGTGTAACCCTGTAAATGAATAATAAGTGTCCTTTTCACTACATACTTTACAAAATGCATATTTTAGTGCATTTTGTAAATGCATATAAATTTGTATATGTTTCACAGAGTGTAACATCGTTAAATTTAATTAAAACGATTTTCGCCATAATGCCGTAATGTAAGGAAATATTTTGACAATCCCTGTAAATAAACTAATCATGGTAGAAACTTTATTTTCAATAGGTATTCGTGCTAGGTAAACGTTAAGAACGTCCAAAAATTTCATGGAAATCGGAGTATATTTACGAAAGTTAGAAAGCGACCAGACAGACAGACAAACCGAAAGCATAATAACTTTTCAAATTTGTTCGAAAGTGTTAAAAAATCGAGCCAAAAATATATTAATCTGTAGTTTTATTTTCCGCCTTTTCCCCACAAAAAATTTCTTCCATTGATAATTATGAGTTTTGAATAAAAATATTCATTTGTATGTAACTTATAACTTATTAATTAATATAAGTAAAAAATATTTCTGATTCATTTTAAATATGACGTCATTATTTATCTCGCTCCATTAGCTACTGATATTCATACCCCTTGTATTTTTAACGACTTCTATAAAGTACCTGTTTTATTTCAACTATGACGTCACATTTTCAAGTTTCATTCTTTTTCATTCTTTTTACTTTTAATTTATGTCGCCATATTTTACACAAAAATTCCCATTAACTAAACAAATATCTTTGTTAAATATATTATAAAAAATACACCTTTTATTTTTATTTCAAACATGACGGCCCCACCAGTGGCCGAGAGGTTCGGATCTCTCAACTGGTAGACGGCAGGTGCTGGGTTCGAACCCAATCGCGGCTGTCGGCCTAACCGTTCGGAGTTTTCCGTGGTTTTCTTCGAACCTTGCGTAAATACGGGTTAGGTTCCCTTAGAAAGACCCCCACGGAGGGCACTCCCCCTGGTCCTATATCCCATTAGCGTAGATAATCGGACGACAAAAATCAACCAATCAACCAACCATCAAACATGACGTCATATTTATTTTCTTTTAAATTATTTTATTATAGCTTTACGAGTGGAAGTTTTTTATTAAAAATTCATTGCCGCTGAAAAATTATTATTCCAATTTTTTATTTTCTTGGCAACAGGAAAGGAAAATGGTTAAATTTTATCTAAAAATGCCTATTGATTTTGTATGAAAAAAAATTAAATTTTGAATTATTAAGGAAAACATTTGAATAAAATAAATAAAAATTAGCCTATGTTCATTCCACACCTATAATCTATATATATGCAAAGATTCAAAGACATTAATCCATCCGTTTTGAAGCCAAGTTCATTCCAATTTTTCGGACACACTTTCACATTTATAATATACTAGCTGTTACCCGTGACGTCGTTCACGTAGCATTAAAAAGAAAAAGATAAACGCTTTAATTAAACAAAACGGTTCATTAACAATAATTTAAAATATATATAACATTTATCTTATAGAAGGCTATGCAGTAGTTTTTTTATAGGGGACTTAAAGAACTCAGTCAAATAAAAGGAAAATGTGTTAGATAATATGAACAATCGCGAAAATGAAATTGTAACCACTTATACTGTAGAACAACTGTAACGCACCCAATTGTACAGAAATCATGTTGTAGTGCATTTCAGAATTCCATATCAAAGAAAGAAAAATCATGTGTTAAACCTAGGTAATAAAAAAAATATCCAACATTTCCATATTGCATAACTTCACCGGGACATTCTTTTCTGCAGCTGTGTATATGATCTATGCGTTTGTAAGTATTCTAAATACAATGTTAAAATTTTGCTTAGTGAGAAAATGTATAATGAATATTAAAATTCACCTTTAGCAATTTCTAATTATAGACAGAAACTTACTTGAATTATTTTTTACAGTCCTGCATATTACGTGCAAATATGTATACGATCGCATATTTAGTTTAAATTATTCAAGCAAAAAACCCGATTCAAATTATTGAATTCATATTTTCGGGAATCGCTATTGCACTGGTGACCAATCCAGTTTATTGTATAGTCCGATACATGATTTATTTAAATTCTACAAACATCTCTTATTATATCAAATGTAGCTGAACTTCAGGATGCATTAGTTTTCCAAATACATACGATAATTAAAAAAGCTCTTCAGCAATCTTTTCTAACAGACCATACTTTGGATACAATATCTGAGATCTGGACACAGGTCCAAAATCTTTTATGCGTCTCTGTAAATGAACAACAAATGTGATGCAAATGATACTTAACTGCAAGCTTATTGTAGTAAATTTCAGTATTTATCATTGTATTGATTATCTCAGTATATTAATTTCATCATGTTTGAAATAGCGCAACGCGATTAAAATAAGACGGGAATATTTTTTTTCTCCGTAGACTATTATATTACCGAACATTTTTCTGCAATCTTGTAAGTGAATGTTAAATCTTTTCACCCCATTTTCTACAGAAATCCTATTTTAGTGCACTTCAGAACCTGATATCAATTTCAATATTTTTAAAATAACTTTAATAAAATAACATTATTAAAATACGTTGCAAATGGTTTTTCTTCACAGATCATAATATATTGAAATACTTTTGAGCTCCCTGTACGCACACTATAAGTACTACATTTAACATATTCGATAGTAACCATGTTTTTCTGAACCTTAAAAATGCATGTAAATTTCATTACATTTAAAATTATGTAACATTATCAAAATAGACCACAAATGATTTTTTCGCCTTAGACCATGATGTAAAGTTTCCTTTTGAGTGCTCCTGTGATTGAGCTATTATTGCTACCTGGTCCATTTTCAATGCTGCATATGCTATGGTAAATCTCAATAACGTATGTTATTTTCGTATGAATTCCACTATATTTACCCAAGTTGAAAAACGGACAGACAGACGGCAGACCCCAGACACTCGGCATCCGGTATACAGACAGGTTGAAGTCGTAAACACTTTTAGACCATGTTAGAAAGTGTCAAAAAGCGGGTAGTTTCCGTAAAACGAAAAAAAAACAGTGTTAGGAAAAATGTACTACAAATCTGTGTTTTAGGTGGCATTTTTGTATAATTTGTACATATATGCTCTGCATACCATAAAAATTTATAGAAATTTATTATGAAAAACATTCTTAAAAGTGGCAACATATTTTTACTTTTTAAGAGCTAAAAAAATGTGCAATTAATATCCATTTACAAACCTGTTTCCAGTACACTTTGAGCACATTATGCCAAATTGAGATATTGACTGAAGGAATGTATTTTCTCACAATTACATTAAATCTTTGGATTTTAAGCCCGAAAGTGCATTTTTAAAGTGATATTTATTTATACTTTCAGAATTGAACAATTTTCAGAATTGAACAATTTTCAGAATTAATACACAAAAATATTTTTTTTTTGATTAGTTGAGCTTTTCTTACTTTCTAAAAATGATAAAAAGTTTTTTCATTGATGATTACGTCATTTACGATATGTATAAATTATTAATATTTTCTAGTCGTTTAATATTTAACCTTTAAAAAAACTTATTTCATTTTAAAATTAAATATTAACCACGCTCAGACGATAAACTTAATTTTCTTTAAATAATAACTTTTGATATCATAATTCAATTTCATTTCATTGCAACATCAGAGATATTTATTTTATTTTCAATATGTGACGTCACAGTCGTCTCTTTTTAGCATTTACTCAAAATTACATTGTGTTATTAAAAATGAAAACTTGAAAATTTATACTTTGTTTCATATATGACGTTACATTGATATTTTTAAAATTCTTAATGGAAAGTATTCCTCTGACGTCACAATTGGTAAAAAGTTGAATTTTATAGCCTAGAACCGAAAGAAAGAAAAAGGTTCATTTTGATTATGGATTAATATCTGGAAAAACTACTAAAATATTTATATTCTTGTAAAGTGTGAAGTTATATTCTTGCAAAGTCTTCTATGTGTAAAAGAAATTTTATATAATCGTTTGCGTGAAATAAGAAGAAAAACAGTATTCCTCTGACGTCACAATTGGTGAAATAGCGGTTTTTAATCTCGAACCGAAAAACAGAATAGGGTCCATTTATTTATTTCATTTTATTTTATTACGTGAAAATCTTTCAGATGAAAATTAATTACAGAAGAGAAATAATTATTCCGGTTTTTTTATTTTTTGGCAACGAAAAATGAAAATAATTAAATATTATGGAAAATTTTTCAATTTATTCTGTATGAAAAATAGTGAAATATTGAATTATTAAGAAAAATATTTGAATAAAATAAATAAAAATTAGCCTATGTTCATTTCAGGCCAATAATTTACCTATATACAAAAAATCAAAGACATTAATCCATCCGTTTTGAAGCCAAAACTGCATATATTTCAAGCGTTCCAACTTCTATGGAAGAGCTGTCCGCAAGATTAAAGGCGGGGTCAAGGCATATGCCATCTAGCGGCAGGGGTGCATAACTAGAGGATTATTAAGTAGAGGATTATGGCAGTTTCTTTTGTGTGAATGGCAACAAAACTTTTTTGTTTCTATAAAATGTTACTTCAAAATATTTCGTAGAATAAGTTTTAGGTTTGAAATATTGTAAATAAATATAGAATAAATAAGTGTAGTACGACTAAATATTAACATAAAATATACTAAGATGAAATATCATTTAACTATGCGATACAAATATCGCTGATTAAAATATGTTCGATTTTAATTACGCTTTTAATGTAATGAAAGATGACTCATTAAATTTTGTAAGTACTTATTATATAAATGCAGAATTTTGAAATAGTGTCACATTTTAGTAATTTTTTGATGAGCTAAATTATACAAAATGATATACACCGTAGTATTTCATATGATAATATAATATTTATCAATATTTAGAAATGTATAGAATTTAATACTAAATAAAATATTCAACTTTTATTTACAACAAGCTGCATTTTTTATTTACCAATTTCAGACGATAAAAATCCAATGTTTTCTTGGTCGTATCGACTTTTATTATTTAACTTGCAAACTTTTCATTCTTTTAATTTAAAAACCTATTTTATTATACGTATATTCGGAATAACTTTAATTTTAAATGTATGTATTAAATGTTGTTTTGTTAAACAAAGAAATATTGTTAATTTATTTGTTTAAATATTTAACGTTCTAGACAATAATTTTTCTAAAATCGTTGCTTAGACTCTTTTTTTTTTTTTTTTCTTTAGCATCCGATGCTATTTCTTTCAGACAAGCTAAAAATGTCGTGTCATCTGCCCTGAATTTTCTAGTCAACCGATTTTGATAATTATTTTTTTAAATGAAAGCTATTTATTTGTAGTTGTGCCCATTTTAATTATTTTTTAATTTATTTTCATTTTTATATTTTATTTTTAATTTTTAAAACTTTTTCATGACATTTCTTCAAAATGGTGGCAACACAGTTTAGCTTTTCTCTCGATAATAAAAATTTATTTTCTAAAATGATTGCTTATAATTATGCACTAATTAAGTTAAAAAATATATATTTACTGAGAAATAATATTAATAATGTAAATAAAATGACAGAAAATAACTTATGATCAAAATTAATGTCTAAATTAAAATAAGAGAAATTTCAAATGAGTAAAATTATGTCATTCAGCAACCAGATAAAAGGGAATTACAATATTATTATGGATGCCTTTTTCATAAACAGTAACTTTTAAAGAACATTTGAAGAGAAAATGACGTCACTATTTAAAACATCGTATTTTTACTCATAACGATATTAGGTACTACTCTGTTATCCCGTCGACCAATTTCGCCAAATTATACAAATCGCCACATTAATAGCCAAATTATACATATTGACATAATTTGTATTTTAAATAACGAAAAAATAAATAATTAGTAGAATATTAATAAAAAGTCGAAATAAAAATCACTTAATGACATTTTAAACACATGAATCGTATTTAATGTCATTGAATGTGTCATTCACGATCATCCATTATTGGCATTTAATCTTATAGTTTGGCGATAATTTTTTGGTCAGTGGGATAACCTAGTAGTACCCGATATTATTTTTGTTTCTTTTTTTTTTTTTAAATAAAGCTATTTTTCTGTGAGTGCATATAAAATAAAATTTCTGGATTTCGCCGGCACTCATATTACAATTTTAACTGTAGATGTGCGAATATTTGAATGCAAAATTGTAACTGGCAAATTTGACATTTACTTTGTAAATATATTTATTATATATTGATTCAATAATGTAATTACTTTTGCTTTTTTTAAAACCAAATCGATCGGGTCTTTTAAACATTTCATTCGTCGAATTCGACGGGATTCCATTCGTTTTATTGTTAAATTGCATTTCCTTTTACTCAGAGTCTATAAAAAAGCGTTTAAACTAAAGAAAAAATCCGTTTTTGATGAATTTAGTCAATGAAGAAGTAGCACGTCAAATTGTATCTCTTTATTATTCTGCAATTCCAATGTCTCAGAGAGAAATTGCTATTCAATTGGGTATTTCACGCCGTTCTGTTTGCTATAAAATTGATAAACACAAGAAAAATGAAGTTAGCTCATTGCAATCTAAACGGGGTCGCCCTTCTAAAAAATTTCTATCTTTTTTTTTAACCATTTGAAAAATGGTTGTTGTTTTCGGGAGAATGGACCCGATGATGTTACCACTTTTGAATGATGTTACCACTTTTGAATGATGTGGTCACTTTTGAATTTAAATTAATTTCTTTACTTTTAGAAGAGTTTTTTTTAAAATTTAAATTAAATTCTTTACTTTTAGAAGAATTTTTATTTGAATAGTAAATTAAAATGGTTAAAATCATTGTAATAAAGGAGAAAACTAACAAATTTAAAAATGGGTAGACGGAAATTAACAGATACGGAAAAAGCCGAAGCCAAAGAAATGAATGAACGTGAATATCGCATTCAATGATATTAAACACAGTCAACATGTATAAGTTGCTTATTAGTTTGGCGATTCGTATCATTTGGCGAAATTGGTCGACGGGATAACTGAGTAATACTGTATTTGGTTTGGCGCAAAAACGTCTTTCAATGCAGAAAATGATAAAATCAAAAGATTATTGAGCCGCTGAAAACCAATTACGTGTTGAAAGGCGATCACGAAAAAGGAAGCAATTTAATGCCGAACCGATTAATTGTAAAACATCATGTCGCCAGGGCGACCAATCCACTAGCCATGGCGTTTTACTATCGGTCGGTTCTAACCAGGAAAATTTGAGTGCCAATAGTGATTCTAACAAGCCGGAAAATGTTATAGCTATTACTCTTGATTTTCCACCACCTAAAAAGAAAACTAAAAAGCAATCGGCTTGGGAAAAACTGGGAAAAAACTTTTTTGATTCGATGTCTGATGGACCCATTCACAGATGCATGTGCTGCGATCGATTTTGGTTTAAAACCTCCATCACCAAAATTCTGCTCTGTAAAATCAAACAATATATGCCAAAGTCTTACAAGTATAACAGTATATGCCAAAGCTGTATTTTAATAATGATTACTTTTGCACCAACAATGTTAAATAGTTTGAAATGTTTCTTTCGTCGCCAACTTTTATGCTTGGCGACAATAGAGTGATATAACTTAAACGAACCGTACCTTCAAATTGCAGCATGTATAAAGTCATTTATAGCAGTGGCACGGATAATACACAATAAAACAACTGGTATTTAGCTTAAAATGATAGATGAATGTATCGAGTGAAACATTTTTCAAATGGTTGGGGTAATTTCTTAAATTACAATTTTTTTTTTATTTATTTATTTTTTTTTTTTTTCTAATCGGAGGCGAAACTGAATTCTGCAATGGTAGAATCTACATTCATCTTGTTTTTTCTAATCGGAGGCGAAACTGAATTCTGCAATGGTAGAATCTACATTCATCTTGTTTTTTTTTTTTTTTTTTTTTTTTTTTTTTTTTAAACAGACAAAGTTATTTTGAGAGTTCATATTAAAAATTCATTCATAAATTTCAAGCTATTCTCTCAATCATGACAGATTAATCAAGTCTACGAGGTTTATTGCAAAATATTTTTGCTATAGTTTGATTCGGTAAAGTCATGTACATTTAAAAAAATAATCACAATATCATTTTAATTTTGGGAGAAAAAGTACCAACTTAGTAGTCATAAGTACCATATAATGCTACGAAAAATATTGACTTTTACCCTAAAATTAAAATGACAATGAGACTTTTTTAAAAAACACAGATCTTTTTAATTAAAAATATGTGTATTTAAAAAAAGTCTCATTATTATTTTAATTTTAGGGTAAAAGTCAATGTTTTTCTTAGCATGATATGGTACTTATGAGTACTAATTAGTACTTTTTCTCCCAAAATAAAATTAAAATGATTGTGACTATTTTTTTAAATGTACATGACTTTATCGAAACAAACTATAACAAAAATGTTTTGCAATAAACCTCGTAGACTTGATTAATTTGTCATGACTGAGAGAAAATTCAGAAAATATGCGCAAAAGATATGGAGATAATAAACATCTGCGCATATATGACGTCAAACCCACGTCATCCTCTAGTTATGCACCCCTGCCGCTAGATGGCATATGCCTTGACCCCGCCTTTTGCTTACGACAGATTCCAGCATTAAGTTGGTACGCTCTAGCAGCTCTGTTTGAAGCCAAGTTCATTCCAATTTTCGGACACACTTTCACATTTATAATATATATAAGGATATAAGGATGTGAAAGTGTGTCCGAAAAATTGGAATGAACTTGGCTTCAAAACGGATGGATTAATGTCTTTGAATTTTTGTATATAGATAGATTATTGGTCTGAAATGAACATAGGCTAATTTTTATTTATTTTATTCAAATATTTTTCTTAATAATTCAACATTTCACTATTTTTCATACAGAATAAATTGAAATTTTTTCCATAATATTTACTCATTTTCTTTTTTCGTTGCCAAAAAATAAAAAAAACAGAATAATTATTTCTCTTCTGTAGTTAATTTTCAACTGAAAGATTTTCACGTGATAAAATAAAATGAAATAAATAAATGGACCCTATTCTGTTTTTCGGTTCGAGGTTAAAAACCGCGATTTTACCAATTGTTACGTCAGAGGAATACTGTTTTTCTTCTTATATCATGCAGACGATTATATAAAATTTCTTTTACACTTAGAAGACTTCAGAAGAATATAGCTTCACACTTTACAAGAATATTAATATTTTAGTAGTTTTTTCAGATATTAATCCGTAATAAAAATGAACCTTTTTCTCTCTTTCGGTTCGAGGTTATAAAATTCAACTTTTTACAAATTGTGACGTCACAGGAATACTTTCCATTAAGAATTTTAAAAATATCACTGTAACGTCATATCTAAAACCATGTATAAGTTTTCAAATTTTCAATTTTTTTTTTTTTTTTTTTTTTTTTTTCTTTACGGAAACTACCCTTTTTTTTGACACTTTCTAAAATGGTCTAAAAGTGTTTACGACTTCAACCTGTGTGTATACCGGATGCCGAGTGCTTGGG
Source organism: Maratus speculifer (assembly GCA_964019185.1). Lineage (NCBI taxonomy): Eukaryota > Metazoa > Arthropoda > Arachnida > Araneae > Salticidae > Maratus > Maratus speculifer. The sequence goes on along the minus strand of OZ025301.1, from coordinate 155,199,064 downwards.
GTCTGCCGTCTGCTTGTCCGTGTTTCAACTTGAGTAAATATAGTGGGATTCATACGAAAATAACATACTTTACTGAGATTTGCCATATCATGTGCGGCATTGAAAATGAACCAGGTAGCAATTATAGCAATAATCACAGGAGAACTCAAAAAAGAGATTTACATTATTCTAAATTATGGTCTACGGCGAAAAAATCATTTGTGGTGTATTTTGATAATGTTACATAATTTTAAATGTAATAAAATTTACATGCATTTTTAAGGTTCACAAGAACATGGTTACTATCGAATATGTTAAGTATAGTACTTATAGTGTGCGTACAGGGAGCTCAAAAGTATTTCAATATATCATGGTCTGTGAAAAAAAACCATTTGCAGCGTATTTTAATAATGTTATTTTATTAAGGTTATTTTAATAATATTGAAATTGATATCAGTTTCTGAAGTGCACTAAAACAGGATTTCTGTAGAAAATGGGGTGAAAAGGTTTAACATTCATTTACAAGATCACAGAAAAATGTTCGGTAATATAATAGTCTACGGGGAAAAATATTCTCAGCGTATTTTAATTGCGTTACACTATTTCAAACATGATGAAATTAATATACTGAGATAATCAATACAATGATAAATACTGAAATTTACTACATTATGCTTGCAGTTAAGTATGATTTGCATCACATTTGTTGTTTATTTACAGAGACGCATAAAAGATTTTGGACCTGTGTCCAGATCTCAGATATTGTATCCAAAGTATGGTCCATTAGAAAAGATTGCTGAAGAGCTTTTTCAATTATCGTATGTATTTTAAGGAAAACTAATGCATCCTGAAGTTCAGCTACATTTGGTACAATAAGAGATGTTTGTAGAATTTAAATAAATCATGTATCAGACTATACAATAAACTGGATATATGGTCACCTTTACAATAGCGATTCCTGGAAATATGAATTCAAAAATTTGAATCGGGTTTTTTGCTTGAATAATTTAAGCTAAATATGCGGTCGTATAAATATTTGCACGTAATATACAGGACTGTACAAAAGAATTCAAGTACGTTTCTGTCTATTATTAGACATTGCTAAAGGTGAATTTTAACCTTCGTTATACTTTTTCTAACTAAGCAAAATTTTAACATTGTATTTAGAATATTTACAAACACATAGATCATGTATACAGCTGCAGAAAAAATGGGCCGGCGAAGTTATGTATTATGTAAATGTTGGATATTTTTACTTTCTTCTATCTTTACAAGAAGAAAGTATTGGATTCATGAAAATTTTCGACTTCCGGTTTTCGACGGATTTATATGTTTTAGAAGGTCCTGAACACGTTTTGACTGTTTTTAGAAAATGTCTGTCTGTGAGTCTGTCTGTCTGTCTGTCTGTCTGTCTGTCTGTGTGTCTGTCTGTCTGTATGTGACAAGAAATTTGTGGGCGCTCTATCTCAAGAACTAATGCTCGAAATTTCATAAAATTTTATATTCAATTAGACCTTGATATGAATTAGTGCCTATTGGTTTTTGGTGAAAATTGGCCTGCAGGTGGCGCTGCTATACTACGTTTTTCATGTTTTTCAAGATTGCTATATCTCAAGAACTAATGCACAGAATTTCACCGAACTTCAGATTCTGTGACCCCTTGATATACATAGACGCTGATTAAGTTTTGGTGTAAATTGGCCAGCAGGTGGCGCTGCTATGCCACGTTTTTCATGATTTTCACGATAGCTATATCTCAAGAACTAATGCACAGAATTTCACCAAACTTCAGATTCCGCGATACCTTGAGATACATAGCCACTGATAAGGTTTTGGTGTGAACTTCCCTATAGGTGGCGCTGCTATGCTACATTTTGCACGATTTTTGCGATAGCTATATCTCAAGAACTAATGCAGAGAACTTCATCAAATTTTAGATTCTGTTACACTAGAATATATAACATAATTAGACGCTGATTACATTTTGGTATTAACCTTGCAACAGGTGGTGCAGCTATGCTGCATTTTGCACGATTTTTCCGATAGCTATATCTCAACAACCAACGCACAGAATTTAATCAAACTTCAGATTTTGTTACAAAATGACATACAGCTTATATTCAAAATATTAGAATAATTACCTTTTTTTTAGAAATTGAAAATATCGTTTGGTAATTTAATGTCTTTTAATGAAAATATGCAAACGATATTTTTATTAAGAACTTATTGTTGATTAAACTTACTTGTTATCTTAAATTTAATATCATTTTTGAAAAGATTAATTGCAAAAAAAATTATTTTGAAAAGTCAAAATATTAGAATATTTATTCAAGTGGTTCAAAATATTAGAATATTTCACATTAATTCTCCTTTAATTATTACCAATTCTTAACTGGTGGCATCATTGATTAAATTCAGACTGTTTTATTTAAAATCAGTATTCTTTTTTGCAGTTTGTTTCTTTTTCGTCTTAAAATGGGCCGTGTGAGTGATAATTCTGAATCTACTAAACTTCGTATGGTTGATTTGTATCGGCACGGTAAAAATCAATGTTTTATAGCGAATTATTTACATTGTTCGCAATCGAGCGTTAGTAAAATACTAACACAATATTCAAAAATTAGAAAATTTCAAAATAATCGCCGAAATGGTGGCCGAAAACCAAAAACATCTGCTAGAGATGACAGGAAACTGAAGCGTATAGTTAAGAAAAACCGTTTTAAAAGTGTGCGATTCTTGCACCGAAAATGGAAAGAAGAAGGAGTTGAAGTTTCTACATCGACAACATTAAGACGTCTCCATAAATTTAAATTTGAATCTCGTGTACCGAAAACAAAACCTCTCATGACTGCAAGACAAAAGCGTATAAGATTCAATTGGTGTAAATCAAGACGTTTATGGAGCAATGAAGATTGGAAAAATATATTATTTAGTGATGAAAGTATGTTTTGTGTTTCATATGGTAATCAAGGTATTCGAGTTTGGAGAATGAAGCAAGAAGCATTTGATAAAGAATGCCTTAAACGTTCCGTAAAATTTGCTGCTAGTGTCATGGTTTGGGGTTGTATGAGTGCAGAAGGACCTGGAAAGTTATCCATCGCATTAATTCTCTGATATATCAAGAAATTTTAGAATATTACATGATTCCATCATCAGAAGATTTATTTGAAGATGATTTCATCTTTCAACAAGATTTAGCGTCCCCGCATACCTCTGTGTCAACTAAGAATTGGTTCCGCCAACGCAACATTAAGGTACTTCCTTGGCCACCAAATTCACCAGATCTTAATCCCATCGAAAACTTATGGTGTATAATGAAAAAAAACTTCAAGAAAATCCTCCTTCAAGTAAAACTGAGTTAGTGGCACGTATAAAGTCTATTTGGGCTAATATTAATAGAAATGTTTGTAAACACCTTGTATATAGTATGCAAGATCGATTGTACGCTGTTATGAAAGCTAAAGGGGATGCTACAAAATATTAACTACCATTTACTTCATATTCATAAGGTAATATTGTTGCTCAAAATAAAATATTCTAATATTTTGAACCAATCTAAATTTTATTCTAATATTCTGGTGTGTTTAAGGAAGCTGTATACCTAATTTATTGTGCTGTATTTTATATTTTATAAATGTTAAAATCTTATCTAAACATTCCAGATTTAATTTATAAGAAATTTAATTGCATTTACTTAGTATAAAAAATAAATAAATGACAAATAATTTTTTCTTATTACTTTTTCTCAATTATTCTAATATTTTGAATATGAGCTGTATAACATAATTACACGATGATTACGTTTCGTTATAAATCCTTCGACTTATGGTGCTTCTGTGCTATATTTTACACGTTTTTTTTTAAACTAGCTATATCTCAAGAACTAATGCACAGAATTTCATCAAACTTCAGATTATTTTACACCATAACATAATTAGACGCTTTTTTACGTTTTGGCATAAATTGTTCAAGATATGGTGTTGCTGTGCTACGTTTTGCAAGTTTTTGTTATAACTATATCTCAAGAACTAATTGACGAAATTCCATCAAATTTCAGATTCTGTTCAAATTTTCTGTTCAGAATCAATTCTGATTCAGATTAAATTTTGGGTTTTAGGCTTTTCGGATACCAGAATCTCATTAGGCTAGGTCAAATGTTCGTGGAGATTCGATAGTGGGTTACTTTGGGGTCACCACGTTTTTTTTTAAATATTAAAATGTACTTATGAGATAGAAGAAAGTTTTGGGATTGACACATCCAACTAGTTTTTATTATCTAGGTTTAACACATGATTTTTCTTTCTTTGATATGGAATTCTGAAATGCACTACAACATGATTTCTGTACAATGGGGTGCTTTACCGTTGTTCAACAGTATAAATGGTTGCAATTTCATTTTCGCGATTGTTCATATTAGCTAACACATTTTCCATTTATTTGACTGAGTTCTTTAAGTCCCCTATAAAAAAAAACTATTGCATAGCCTGGTATAAGATATGTGTTATATATATTTTAAATTATTGTTAATGAAATGTTTTGTTTAATTAAAGCGTTTATCTTTTTTTAATGCTACGTGAACGACGTCACGGGTAACAGCTAGTAATTATAAATATCTCAGTCCAAATATTTAAGAGGATTTGTGCATAGGTGAAACTTGGGACTTCAGTCGTCCCGGACAGCGATCCTTAGGGCAAATTTAACAATCGCTTTTTTTTTTTTTCCCTCCTACATCACGAAATAAAAAAGGAGCATAATAATTTTACTTTTTAGATTATTGTGGCATTAAATTTCATTGTAGCCAAGTACCGATAAATTACTTTTAGAGCCTATTCCACCTACACTTCTATTGTGACCATTTATATTGCAGACTTCACTATATCTAGATATATTGCGCATATTGTTTTTTTATTCCTTACATTTAAAGAAAATCTTGAAAAAAACATGTCATTTACCGAAATCGAGAAATAGAAAGTGGTTGCAGAAGGGGGAGAAAGAATTTGATAAGCCGGAATGGCTACGGGGCTTTCGAAAATCGAACAGAAGAAAAATGGCAGACGATTTCTTCTATTTCAATTGCGCATCAAGGTGTAGAACAATCGAAAAACAATTCCACTCCAATCACCTGTCCCACTATAGACTACAGATGTTTATTTTAGGTCCAGGGTTGAATGTACATAACGATTCGACACATTCTTTATTATTTTATTTTTTCTGAACGTTCGAATTGCAGAGGGGGAGGCCTTATGTATAAAAAAAAGGGAATAGAGACAGAACCGAAAATAACGGACATATGTTCCATTTCTTACGGGTGTTTTTTTTATTTTATGCCAGCTGTCTAGATTGTATAATACTCGAGAATAAAATGCTCCCATTTGTTAGAAGGGTGGGGTGGAAATTGTTCGAAAACTTTCGCTTCCGAGGTCGGTTCGAGGATTTAAGTCAAAATCTCCGATATTTTTCATCTGTGGCTTATTTTTGTATTCTATTTTTTTTTTCTTCTTTTGGTTGACATCTTATTAAGAGTGTGAGTCGCATAACATGCTATTCAGTATTGCAAATTACTCGTGATTTATTTAAAGTGGTTTAACACCTTGAGAAAATTAAAATTAGAGGAATGAAGGAGAAAAATGTTAAAGTTAGGAATTTTAATAATATTTGTTTTAATAATTTCAGTTACAGTAGAATCCCGCTAATTCGGACCTCCCCCCCCCCCCCCCCGTTAATCCGGATCTCCGGATAACTCAGATCGGTTTGGTCTTTTTTTTTTTTTTCTTTCAAGTTTGAGAAGCGATTGGCTAATTTTCATAACATTAATTTGTTTCATCGTCGTATTCTGAATAAAAAAAGCTTTTTCTGAAATCTTTTCGGAGGAATTAAGCAATGTGAACATTTTTACTGTCTGTAAATATTCAATAAGTTTAACATAAAGATGATTTTCTGCAAGTATGTTTTATTTTATTTCATTTTTTTCTAATTCTCCGGATAATCCAGATTTTCGATAGTCCGTATTGGGTCCGGTCCCAATTAATCCGAATTATCGGGGTTTTACTGCATTTATTTTTTAAAGGTACATTGAAAATACCAGAATCCCTGCAATTTGAATGACAGAATTTTTCAGCCAATCAAAAATGATGTCATAAACATAGTTTTATTACAAAATAAAAAAAGAAAATAATTTCGTAAAATGTTCTTTTTTTTAAAAAAAAATTATTATTATTGATTTTTCGTTTCGCCAGTGCCAAATTAACCCCTTCGCGACGGGAGCCTTTTACGAAATTTTTAATGTCGTGCCACCGGATTTCAAAATCAGAAATTTGTGCCTTTTTAAATCGAGAATTAAATAAGGCAAATTTTATAGTAAATTTTTACTGGTTGGAATGAACAAGAATTCTTAAGCCTTTTTGCGGCACGTATACGTGTTGCTCGTCCTCAAGGGGTTAAGCACTCAGATAATGAAATAGCCAGCTAATTAGAATAACTGAACAAAATTGTTATTCTCATTGTATGAATCCAAGGAGGAAAGAGATAGGTGGGGATGCAGTATGTCGTAAAAACGGTTTGCAATAGGAAAGTGGTTATCGCGCAAATTTAACCTCTTCGATACTGGCGATTATTACAGTATTTTTAATTATTACTGAATTATTTCTTCTCTCGTTTGACTTCAGAACGAGATTTTTGTTTTATTTTCATTAGCTCGAATCTTAGAATTCGAAACATATTATTCTTATATAGAAATTTCATTTATTTTTGAGTATCATTAATAAAATGGGACAAAACTGATGTACCCATTTGGGTACTCAGGGACTGAAGAGGTTAATTGTCCTCATTTGGTCCAAACAAAACCAGCACATAGAACAGGGAACAGGTATTGCAGCCAATAACTTCATATATTCCCCTTTTTAATAGAAATTTTATTCATACCTACGCTTAACACGCAGTTTATGAATAAAAATTTACAAGAATAATAGCAAAAGCAAAAAAATGCAGGTTTGAATTGACAGGCGTTTTAGTATCCAAATAGATATTAAACTAATCCTAGATTTTCATCTATGAATTGGATGAGGTGATTGTGCTGCCGCCTCCTGGTCTACTAGTAAACTTCTTGTCACATCACAGCCATATAATAAATCGATACAAACTATACATCGGTACATTTCTAGCATATTTGTGGTTTTCCTAATCAATTTTCTGAATTCGGCTGTTACCAATATTATTTTCACCTATTCTCTCCCCCACCCCACACATCCCGAGATATATGCGTATCCGAGATTGGAAATCGCTCCTTTAATGTATCAGTTATTTTAATAACACATCGATAAAACAACCATTAAAATAAGTGAAATCAGTTATATCAATTTCCAAAAAACATGTCTTCACTTCCCTTTCTATTCCATTTCCTTGTATTTTTCATTTTTAAGAAGTTTTGCACATTGTAGATTTTCGTAGAAACTTTCCCCGCCGGAAAAGCCATTATTTTGCTATGACGACACTATGACGTAACAATATAATTTCCTCTCTCACCTTTTTGTTGTTCAACCCCTATCCCCTTTCCCTAAAATAGTTTCGAACAGGAGTTCATCATTTTTATTTACTCACATAAAATCGTAAGTTGCGTTTGCTTTATTACGTTGTGAATTTTGTAGTGTATAAAATCAGTTTAAAATCTTATTGTGTGATTTTATTTTTTATATGATGGACTATATAACTCTTGGATGTTATCAGAATATTGGTATTCGGTAAGTTTTTAAATTGTAACTAAAAATTTTAAATTTTGTTAGAAAGTGTCCTTGTTGGAAAAGGAAAACTTTTGCTTGAAGACGACACTAAAATGTGACAATATAATTTTCTCTCTCGCCTTTTCTTGTTAGTTAATCCCTAACCCTTTCTTCAAAAATAGTTTGGAGCATTATTTTATAATTTTTATTTGCTTACGGAAAATCGCAAGTTGCGGTTGCTTTATTATATTGTGAATTCTGTAGTGTATAATACCAGTTTAAAATCTTATTGTGCGATTTTATTTTTATATGATGGACTATATAACTCTCGGATATTATCAGAACATTTGTATTTGGTACGTTTTTAAATTGTAACTAAAAATTTTAAATTTTGTCAGAAAATATCCTGAACAAGTTAGTCCCTAGTTTGGAACAAGATTTTATAATTTTTATTTACTTATGAAAAATCGTAAGTTGCGGTTGCTTTATTATACGCTGTGAATTTTGTGGTGTATAAAATCAGTTTAAAATCTTATTGTGTGATTTTATTTTTTACTTGATGGACTACATAACTTTTGGATATTATCAGAAATTTTGTATTTGGTAAGTTTTTAAATTATAATTAAAAGCTGTAAATTTTGTTAGAAAGTGCCCTTGTTGGAAATCTTGATGACGACACTAAAACGCAACAATATAATTTTCTCTTTCGCATTTTCTTGTTATTTAATCCCTGACTCCTTTACCTAAAATAGTTCGGAACAAGACTGTATAATTTTTATTTGCTTACGGAAAATCGTAAGTTGCGGTTGCTTTATTACGCTGTGAATTTTGTAGTGTACAAAATCTGTTTAAAATCTTATTGTGTGATTTTATTTTTTATGTGATGGACTATATAACATTTGAATATTATAAGAAATTTTGTATTCGGTAAGTTTTTAAATTGTAACTAAAAATTGTAAATGTTGTTTGAAAGTGCTCTTGTTGGAAAAGGAAATATTTTGCTTGATGGCGACACTAAAATGTAACAATATAATTTTCTCTCGCGCCTTTTCTTGTTATTTAATCCCTTACCCCTTCCCCTAAAATAGTTTGGAACAAGATTTTATCATTTTTATTTGCATACGGAAAATCGTAAACTGCGGTTGCTTTATTACGTTGTGAATTTTGTAATGTATAATACCAGTTTAAAATCTTATTGTGCGATTTTATTTTTTATATGATAGATTATATAAATCTTAAATATATCATACGAATTTAATATTTCCAACTGAGCGAAAAATTGACCAGGCTGGGAATCGAACCCAGATACTTGGCTTACAAGGCCAATGCTTTACCTGTTAAGCTACCTGGGAGATAAACAGCTTAAATATATCGTCAGAAATTTTGTATTTAGTAAGTTTTTAAATTGTAACAAAAAATTTAAAATTTTGTTAGAAAGTATCCTGAACAAGTTAGTCCCTAGTTTGGAACAGGAGTTCATCATTTTTATTTACTTACATAAAATCGTAAGTTGCGGTTGCTTTATTTCACTGTGAATTTTGTAGTGTATAAAATCAGTTTAAAATCTTATTGTGTGATTTTATTTTTTATATGATGGACTACACAACTTTTGGATATTATCAGAAATTTTGTATTCGGTAAGTTTTTAAATTGTAACTAAAAATTGTAAATTTTGTTAGAAAGTGTCCTTGTTGGAAAAAGGAAATCTTTTGCTTGATGACGACACTAAAACGTAACAATATACTTTTCTCTATCGCCTTTTCATTTTTATTTACTTTCGTAAAATTCTCAGTTCCAGTTGATTTACTATGTCCCGAATTCTGTACTTTATAATACCAGTTTAAAATTTCATTGCATAATTTGATTTTTCTTTATATGTTAGACTATATAATTCTTGGATATTAACGGGACTTTTGTTTTTGGTAAGTTTTTAAATTGTAATTACAAATTGTAAATTTTGTTAGAAAATTCCCCTGCTCAGATATTTTTTTATTAAAGGTCTTTAATTTTTTTATTTTCTTATTTTTAAAGGTATTTTTTGCTTGATGACGGCACTATAATATAACAATATAATTTTCTCGCTCGCTCCTTTATTTATTTATTTATTTTTATTTATTTATTTATTTTGTTGTCTAATTTTTATCAGCTTCCCCTAATATACCGTAATTTCTGGCGTATAATCCGCGGCTCAAAAAATTATTTTTTAACCCAGAAAATTTCGAAAATAAAATCTATTTTTTTAAATCTCGGAAAATATTTGGCATCAATTACTAGAATCAAATTTCTGTGTCGAAAAAAGTTTTTTTGATCCGCGGATTATACGCAGAAATTACGGTAGTTTCTAACAGGAGTTTATCATTTTTATTTACTTACTTAAAATCGTAAATTGCGGTTTCTTTACTATGTGGCGAATTGTTTATATCACCAGCTTAAAATATAATTATGGGATTTTAATTTTTAAACATACAAACTAAAAAATGCAACAGCTCAGTATTTTTTTTTTTTTTTTTTTTTTTTTTTAAGATATTTTTTATGAAATTAAAAGAAAAAATCTCGAGTAAAGTATACAATTGTACATGTGCTTCCAAAAATAATTATATTATCTTTTCTAAAATACATAATATGAACTTTAAAATGCTCAGGTCTACTTAAAATTCGATTTAAAAAATTTAAATATAGATGTTAATAATTAATTTTATTTAAAAACATCTTAGCACTTTCAAGCCTTTAATCAGGCTTTCCCTCAGAGAATATTATTATTATTATTATTATTATTATTATTATTATTATTATTATTATTATTATTATTATTATTATTATTATTATTATTATTATTATTATTATACAAATACATGATTTCCGTTTTGAAAATGAACGAGACTGGTGGCTTGAAGATTGAAGTAGTAGTGTTTTAGGTGAACGGTAAGAAAGAAATATTTAATTGTTGTACCATAAATTTTAATGCGTCATTTTCTCAAATTGTCAGGATTTATTTTCAGGATGCTAAACCATAAACTCGGTATATTATACGATAGGGTTTCATTACACACTTGATTGTTCTTGCATAAGATTTCTATGGATTCTCTGATAATGGATAATAATGGATAAATAATAATTGGATGTTGGGAATATGATTTTCGTATGACCAAAATTATTGTGGTATTCTGATTGAGATATAAACGAGAGAGAGCAGTAGATTGGCGACAAAATTATATATCTGCTTTATGTTCTTTTATTCTTTTATTTATTTATTTATTTATTTTTAGTTTCCTATTGGTTTTCCCGATGTATTCCATTATTTTATTGCAGTCAGTTCTAAAAGGAATGGTAACACACTAGCTAATTAGCTGGCGTATGTACCAATTCTTTCACTAAAGTGTTTTAAATAAAATACTAAGTACTAAGATGTTTTTAAATAAAGTTAACTATTAACATCTGTATTTGATTCTTTAATCGCCGTTTACGTAAACCTGGACATTTAAAGTTCATATTATATATTTTGTATTAAAAGCAAGGCGAATATTTCGTTCTTATATATATGTTATATTTATCTTTTCTAATTAAACATAGAAAAAAGTTGTAAAATTGTAGTGAATTTTTTTTTAAATAATCTAGAATAATTAAGTCCTATATTTATTTATTTATTTATTATTCTATTATTATTAATTCTATTATTATTAATTTATTATTCTATTTGCATTGATTATTCATTTTAATCTAAATTAAAAGAATATATTTCTCATGAGCATTTCATTAATTTTATATTTCACAAGCTGACCCGCCCGGCGTTGCCCGGGTCCGTAATAATAATGTTAAACGAACTTGAAATTTCCATAATTTTATCTTTAACTCAAAGTATGTGTAAATACATTATATTAAATACGTGCCCCTGACTGTGTTAAAAATCGGTTAAAAAGAAAAGAAACTAATATTTAGCTGCAAAAATACACAAAATGACTGCAATGGGAAACACGGTAGGGAATCTTTGTCCAGTGATTGCGTGTTGATATTTATCCGTAAAAATTACTATTAAGTCACTTAACTAAATACTTTTTTTCACATAGATATCCCAAGTAAAATATTTTGAATTTCAAACTAATTATATCACTCTTAAATCCGACTATACCGTGAATGAAATCGATACTCGATGATTAGATAAAAGGTTAGTATATAGTATTATAATTTCAGAGCCATTTTACAAAAATAAGTTTATATTTTTAATCAAACATACGTAATGTTCATTCTGGGAACAAAATCCTAATCGTAACATAGTTGTATCGTAATCATAACTCGTCTGCAACCTAGCTATATCTTAAGAGTAACCTAAATATAATTTAAATATACCATAAATGTAACCTGACCGTCACCTTATCATAATGTACCTATAATCTAACCATAACCTAACCGCAGCTTAACCTTAACCTAACTGTAACTTAACCGTGACCTAACTGTAACCTAACCGGAAATTAAATATAACCTAAGACTCACCGGAACGTAATTGCAACCTAACTGCTACCTAACCGTAACCAAGTTCTAACTTAGCACTAACTATAAACAAAATATCTTAACCATCACGCACTACAAAGTACTTAGTTTCACTTTCCACCGCCACGGGGCGCATTATATTTTGTAGAACATCCGAATTTTAGGTTCGGATTGGATTCATGCAAATGGAAATTATTTTGTCTTCTTCGGATCCGGTTATGGTTGTTTGGAATATTTTTGTTGAGTTTAGATAACGGTTCAATTCAAATTTAGTGTTTTTTTTTTTTTTTTTTTTTTTTTTTTTTTTTTTTTTTCAAATGGGATTTTTAGTTTTGGGTCGGGTTGTACTTCCATGGAAATTATTTTACCTAGTTCGAATGAGGTTATACTTCACTGGAATATTTTTGTCAAAGTCAGATTAGGTTTGGTTCAAATTTCTGGATATTTTTAAAAAAATTTTTTGGTTCGGATTAGGTTCATGTCCATGGAAATTATATTGTCTTGTTCGAATCTGGTTATAGTTCTTTGGAATATTTTCATCGGATTCAGATTTGCTTAGATTCAGATTTCAGGTATTTTTTTCAAATTGATTTTTAAGGTTCGGGTAGAATTCATGTTCAGGGAAATTATTTTGTCTTGTTCGAATCCGGTTTTGGATCTTTGAAATACTTTTGTCGGGTTCAGATTTCGTTCAATTCAGATTTCGGGTTTTTTTAATGGAATTTTTAGGTTCAGGTTGTGTTGCGCATCCACGGAAATTATTCTGTATTGTTCGAATAAGGATAGCTTCTCTCGAATATTTTTGTCAAGTTCTGATTTAGATCAGTTCAGATTTCGGGATTTTTTCTAAGAAATTTTTTAGGCTCAGATTGGATTCATGTTCATGAAAATTTTTTATCGTCTTCGGATCCGAGTATGGTTCTTTGGAATATGTTTGTCAAATTCATATTTGATTCCATTTAAATTTAAGGTATTTTTTTTTAATGGAATTTTTAGGTTTGGATCGGTTTCATGTCCATGGAAATTATTTTCTCTTACTCGTATCCGGTTATGGTTCTTTCGAATATTTTGATCGGATTCAGATGTAGTTTGCATAAAATTTCAGGTTTTTTTCAAATGGAATTTTTTAGATTCGATTCGGGTTTATGTTCAATTTGTCTTGCTATTATCGGGTTACAGTTCTTTGGAAAATTTTTATCGACTTCAGATTTCGTTCTGGTTATTTTTCGGGGTTTTTCCAAGAAAATATTTTGGTTCGGGTCGGGTTGCATATACACGAACATTATTTTTCCTTGTTCAGATTGGGTTATGCTTTATTTGAATATTTTTGTGGGATTCATTTTTGGTTCGGGTCAGATATCAAATCCATAGATTTTTTCGAATGGAATTTTAGGTTCGGGTCGGGTTTATGCTTATGGAATTTTTGTCTTGCTTGGATCAGAGTATGGTCTGTTTTTTCGGGTTGGGATCGGGTTATGTGTTAATACGCCAAAACATTATGTTTTGCTAATATTCTTTTAGTAACTATTTTTGATATATAATTTACTTTGTTATTTGATAATTTATTATTTTGTATGAATCGTCTGCCAATTCAAACAATTATACGTCAAGCTGCCATTTCAGTTATGTTTTAAAAACAAATTAAAGTCATAATAAAATTTTAAATTAAATAAAATGCTTTAAAATTTAATCAGTGATTTAAAAAAAACTGCTAAAAAAGCCACGTATATATATATATATATATATATATATATACTACAACATAGCTAACCACACATACATTCTAATGTACGAAGTACTAACGATCTGACGTACAAAAGCTGTGTTAAAAAATCTTAAGTTAATCTTTCCTTTTGCCAGTCTATGGATTTGAAAGGTCTTTGAAAAAAAAAAAAAACAGTCACTTTTGAAGTGTCAAAATCTCAAATTGGTTTCTTTAATTTTGTCTCAGCTTTCTTAATTACTTCTGCGAAAATTTTATACAACCAACCAACCATAAACAAACGAAAGGAAAAAAATTGGGAAAAACATGATTGTTTTATGAGAGTAACCTCTCGATTTTAATTAATTACTCAGTTAATAATTGGAATTTCGAAATTCTGAAGCTCAGGTGCATCAGGAGAGATTTGGAGCTACTCTCAAAAAAATTTTGAGCCTCGTACATTCTGTAGGTTTTGCTAGCCATCGCAGACAGACGCACACACACACACAGACAGAGCGTTTTGTTCTTTTAGGTAGCTTTCATTACAAAAAGTAAAAAGCTACCTATTGCAGCCGTCCGGAGGAAAGCACTTCCAAAAAATTTTGGTATATTTTCACCGATCATGACCCCCAGACCCCAAAACCACCCTCCGTTCAAATGTTGACATATATATATATATATATATATATATATATATATATATATATATATATATATATATATATATATCTGATTTTTGTCATGCGATAACTAACATATTTATGAACCGATTTGAATGTAACTTGGTATGTACATAGTACATACAAATGTCTCGACCGAGTTCGTTGGCCAGCATCATCCGCCATTTTCTTTCAAAATGGCGGCCATTTAAAAATTTTTAAAAATTTTAAAGTTTAAAATCCAATGCGAAAAAAATAAAAGTTGAAAAATATTTTTCTTTTACGTGTTAGAACTTCAAACAACAATTCCAGAACACTTTTTATTTTGTCTATATCTTAAAAAATGATTGAATTATAGCACTTTGAATTTTTCTTATGGCTGACATTTTGAAACGATCTGATTTTTGTTATGTGATAACACGCGTATTTATGAACCGATTTGAATGAAACTTGTTATGTACATAGTACATACATATGTCTCGACCGAGTTCGCTGGCTAGAATCATCCGCCATTTTGTTTCGAAATGGCGGCCATTTTAAATTTTTAAAAAAATTTTAAATTTAAAATCCAATGCGAAAAAATTAAAAGTTGAAAAATATTTTTCTTTTACGTGTTAGAACTTAAAACAACGATTCCAGAACACTTTTTATTTTGTCTATATCTTAAAAAATGATTGAGTTATAGCACTTTGAATTTTTCTTATGGCTGACATTTTGAAACGATCTAATTTTTGTCACTTGATAACACGCGTACTTATGAATCGATTTGGATGTAACTTGGTGTGTAAATAGTATGTACTGAGGCCTGAATCGAGTTCGATACTCAGTTCCATCCGCCATCTTATTTCAAAATGGCGGCCATTTAAATAATTTTATAAATTTTAAAATTTAAAATTAGGTACAAGAAAGTGAGAAATTGAAAAAGATTTTTTTATGCATTTCACCTTAATACAAAGATTCCAGAGCATTTTTTGTTTCGTATGTATCTCAAAAAATGGCTGAGTTATCGCAATTTTAATTTCTAGCGTTGCTCATATCTTGAAATGATCTGATTTTCGTCGCGTAATAACACGCGTATTTATAAACCGATTTGATGAAACTTGGTGCATACATAGTACATACCAATATTTAGACCGAGTTCGTTGGCCAAATCCATCCGCCATCTTATTTCAAAATGGCGGAATATTAATTTTTGTTTTAAATTTTAAATTTTAAAATTAGGTGCAAAAACTAAGAAATTGAAAAAGATTTCTCTTTTGTGAGTATGACCTTGATACAAAGATTCCAGAGCATTTTTTCTTTCACCTATATCTTGAAAAATGGCTGGGTATGGAATGGCTGGGTTTTGGTTGGGTTTTGGTTGCTGGGTTTGGGAACTTTCAATTTCCAGTGTGTTTCACATTTTGAAACGGACTGACATTTGTCACGCGATTATGCACATATTTATAAACTGGTTTGGATATATTTCCGGGTGCATATAGTACATAGCAATGCCTTGACCACGTTCTCTGTCCAACTTCTTCCATCCTCCTGTTTCAAAATGGCAGCCATTTAAGTTTGTCAAAAATCTTTTAAATGTATAATGATGTACAAAGAAAAAAAATTAGAAATTGAAAAAAGGTTCTTTTTAAAGTATTTATCTTAAAAATAAATTCAGGAGCATTTTTTGCTTTGTCTTTGGCTTAAAAAAACGCCTGATCAGTTTGAATTTCTAACGTGGGTGACATTTTTTAAGAAATCAATTTGCCCGCGACAGCACTCGTATATATTAATCGATTTCAATATGAGTGTGTATGTGCACCTGAATTAAGATTTCGACCAAGCTCATAATCAGGTTCCACTAATTTGAGCTTAGTATTTTTGAATAATACAACTTAATTTAAAATAAATAAATATATAAGTATATGAAAGCTACCTCTTCCTCCCGGCACTGCCGGAAGGACTTTTATTAGTATAGATTAGAATCATATGCTAATCATACTTTTAATTACAATCATATTTATTTGTGGGTATTTGGGGATAAATTGTGTTAATTGTGCATCCAAAATCATTATACTTAAATGTAAAAAGACTGAAAATATATTGTCGTACTTAAACAGTCTTAAATATAAATTTTCAACTGACAACATTATTTTATTTTTATTTTTTTTATAAAAATTACATAAGTATAATTTATAATTTTTTAAAAACATTCTGTAAGTTTGACATGAAAAATATACCTATAATGAGATATATACCTATATAAGAGACCTATAATACATTTTCAATCAGCAGCATTAAGATATTCAATTTTTTTTAATTAAAATTCCATAATTGTTTGATTTATAATTATTTTTTAAACGTTCTATAAATTTGACATGAAAAAATATATAGCTGTGTATCAAACATTTATAATCTATTATTAATGTAATTAAAATCAAATTTTTTGTTAAATTTTAATTTAATGACTATGGTGTAGTTAATTTTTTAAAAATATAGAAACTGAATGTTCTTTTTATTTAGAAAGTTTAGAAAGCTATAAATTTTCGAGATTTAAAGAAGCATTTATATATATATATAAAGTTACTTTTGTGGCGATTTTTTTTTCAGGGGCTGAGTGGTTTTTTACATTTTCCAACAAAATTGATAAGTGTTTATGCATTCAATTTGCTTGTCCATCTGCTCACTCTCTATTTTCCGTAAACATACTCGAATTTTGATGCAACGGAAAAAAACTTTATTAGTACACTAAAGTGTACTTTAGTATACCAATAGTATAGATAAACTGTAGAGTCACCAAATTATCTTTGGAATTGTACACAAAGTATGTGAGATTAATAGCTCATTTACAGGAGCGCCCCAAAAGCACCATAACATTATGGTATATGGGGGAGGGGAGGGGCTTATAACTGTATATATATTTACTTTTATCATTAAAAAAAATCCATTGTTTGTTATTCTAAGAGATATTAAATTTGCAAACACAATGAGTTTTCATCCACTGTATCTATTAACCCATATGTCTGATATCCGAAGTACTAGCGGTTCAAATTAGTTCGGATAATCAAGGGTACACCTTAGGCACAAATTTATAGCTCATATACAGAGCTACTCAAAGAATTCGTATAATTTTCCAATTGTGGATGGAGACAGCTGAAACTGGATTTTCAAATCTTGTTGTGCGTTTAAATATTTAGTTGAATTAGACATAATATCTAAACTTATTAAATGGTACAGTTTTGTTACATTATTCAGGATATGTTGGAAAGTGTTTCATAACCTATAACTGACGAGCAATTTTTCCTTTCTTGTAATGGAGTATAAAACAGCTTTCTCAACTTGCAATATCAATTTTTAAGACAAGAGTAAAAGTTGAATAGTAAACATTTTCTTGTTCAGTGATCTCGATGTTTTTCAGATTAACAGAGTGATTTATGGCCATTAATATTAGTATTAAAATTGATCTTATTTTGTTACTCTTGCACAGATAAATTTAGTTACGCCGCTGAAATGTTTAACTGCGAATCGATTGGAACCTAAAATCTTATGTTCGAGAATTGATTAATGCACTATAAAAAGTTATTGTAAATGTTTCCGAACATCAAAATAAGAAAAGTTAAATGTATTTTATAAGTGCTTGTTTAAATCTCGAGCATATATTGTTTTTGGATGTTTCTAAGGATAAAAAATGTTTTTCGCACCATGCGCAACTCGAAAGAAGTTGTTATAATTACCAAATATTATTACCGTCTTCATTCGAATTGCATTGATTTTATTTAAAATATAAACTTTTTATTAATTTTATTTAAAAATGCATAATTTTCATTAAATATATATACATATATATAATAAAATACATACATTTAAAATTTAATCATTTTATATAAAATATAAACCTTTTAATCATTTTATTTAAAATTCATAAATTTAATTAAATATACATATATATAATAAAAAACATATATTAAAAATGCATACATAACATGCATTTTAAATGTATACATTTCACTCATTTAAAATACCCCACACATACACACACACACACACAATAATAATAATACTGACTGACAATCAAAGCATTGTTTCAATTTTACATGCGTGAAAAATAAAATTTACAATTGGCGAGGAAAATTTTTCACAAGGCTAGCATAAAAATATCAAACATTTTTTTCAATTTTTTTTATTTATTTTTATTTATTTTATTTGACATAATAAACTAAAAATTGAGACAATACACCACTTTTATTTTGCTAAAACATTCTCTTCATATATCGAAATGTCTGCCCTTAACTATACCGAACATTGCAGTTTAAAATTAGTGGTGTCGAAAGCTTTTAATAAAGAAACAACCAAACTCTTCTTGCATATGGTGTACGAGCAAACTTGTTCAGAGGTAAATTAAAGGGATCAAATATGCTTCTTTAACCCCTTCGCGACGGGAGAATTCTACGAAATTTTTAATGTTTTGTCACTGTTTTTTATAAACAGAAATTTATACATTATTAAATCGAGAAAATATTTCGATTCAATAAGGCAAGTTTTACAATACAAATTTACTGGTGATGATAAACAAGGATTCTTAAGCCGTTTTTGCGGCACGTATACGTGCCGCTTGTCCCCAAGGGTTAAGAATGTATTTTCAGGTAAAATAGTGAGCATTTAACATCTTCGCGATTTGAAGCCTTTAATTAAATTTTTAATGTTTTGTCACTGGTTTTTAAAAAGAGAAATTTGTGCATTATTAAATCGAGAAAATTCTCCGATTAAATAAGGCAAATTTTGCAGTAAAATGTTACTGATGGGGATAAACAAGGATTCTTAAGACTTTTCGTGGCACGTATACGTGTCGCTGGTCCCCAAGTGGTTAATCGAGTGAAATTTACATTAAACGAAGTTTCATCTTTATACCTAAACACTTCGTTATGAAGAAAATTCGTTAAATCGGAATCAGCTTAAATTCATGAGATTTGTAAAATAAAATACACATAAATGGATATCCATGGATAATTTATTTTAATTCAAGCAGTAATTTTTGTTACGTAATGTCGCCAGGTGAGAAAATTTTAATTAGAATACTGTTAAAATAAAAACATAATAATGAGAGGTAAATAAAAACTCAAGCGTAATGTACATTTTCTCTTTTTTCTCAGTATTCCAAATTATTAACTTTTAAAAAAGGTCTGTAAAATT
The DNA here is from genome assembly GCA_964019185.1 of Maratus speculifer. Classification (NCBI taxonomy): domain Eukaryota; kingdom Metazoa; phylum Arthropoda; class Arachnida; order Araneae; family Salticidae; genus Maratus; species Maratus speculifer. Next base: position 155,179,355 of record OZ025301.1, on the reverse strand, counting down.
TTGAACAGTTTTCTTAATAAAAAACTTTATTAAAATTTTGTTCGCGTATCCAAACAATTTATAAATAATATTTTTTTGAAACAGGAACCCTCTTCAGTGTATCAAAGGCTTCCATTGTCAGCGCCAGTGTTTGTATAATAGAATAGCGATAGCAAATGTTTGTGTCAGTGTAAAAAAAAAAAAAAAAAAAAAAAAAAAAAAATGTTCAACACCAAGAAGAATGGAAATGATTAAATAAATAAATAGTTTCTTGTTCATACTATCCGCGTAAATAAATTCATGCATCCATCTCAACAGCATTTTCTCTGTTTTAATATTGTACATGCAAGAAAGTTAAATAAAATTCGTTATTTAAAAAGTATTTTTCATAATGTGGAGATTAATTTACATGTTAATCGTGTCCAAAGTCAAGGTTCAGCAGAAAATTTCGTTAAGTAGAAAACTTTGTTAACCCTTTATCTACCACCGGCCATAATTACCATAAATACATAAGTACCATTAAAATTACTTATCATAAAATTCTTTTAATACCTCAATTAGATATAATACTGCTTAGAATGAGTTACAGATACATTACTTTAATTTGTTCCAAAAGCATTATTGGTTATACAAAACAAAAATATTTTTAAAAGGATGATTTCTTTTGCCTTTGTATCTATTCAGCTTTCTTGGCGCTGAGGGAGTGGGATGGGGATTTTTCAGTTCGGAAATATTTCTATATTTGTAGTGTAAGAACATCATCATATTTGTACATTTTATAATGCTACAAAATATTAAGAAAACAATTTAAAATAAAATATTTGAGTGGGGTTATAAATATTGCACAAAATCCCTGTAAATTCTAATTTAATTAATCCTTCTAAATCCTTCAATCCTCCTAAAATCCTTCAAAAATTTATTAAATTATTATGTAAATCTTTTAATTTGGTTTAAATAATTTACATAAAATGCTTTAGAATGTAAAATTTTCATAAATTCATAATTCGGTAGGTAAAGGGAAATTTTACTATGCATAAAAAAAAAAAAAAATATTGTTACTTTGTACGTTATTTTGCTAAACCTAAATGAAAAAAAAAAAAAAAGAAAAAAAAAAGGAAAGGTTTCTTTTTAGCTCTAGAGAGAAATTATTTTTTTTTAAACATTAGAAGTTACTACAATTCGTGATACTGCAATTATGATTTTTTCAGATTCGTTGAATAAAAACTCGAATAAAATCTCACATGCACAAAAACTATTTATGTTATCTTTCCTTAATTAAATCATAAAAAATTGATATTAAACTTAGTAATTGTCTCTGAAGCCTAGTATAATTAAAACATTTAACAATTTTTTATACTTTATTTCATTTAGATAATTATTTTTATCTAAATTCGAATAAACTTGTTTACATAAATATTCCATTAATATGAAATTTAATTACAATAATATGCTGATATTAAGTTTTCTTTCATAAGTTTGAATATAAATTGCGTTAATCATGCTTCCGAAATTACTATACATGGATATAAATGAACTAAAAATATTTTATACTATCGCATATGTGATAAACGAAACAAAATGGTCATGTTATACATTTAATAGCTTTCGTGTTGCTACTTACAAAAAATATTAATAAATATTTAAATTTCCATAAAGCTCAATCTGTAATTTTTATTGCATTCATATGCGTCGAATCTTCGGAAAATAATGTATGTAAATGCTAAAAGATGCATTTTTATACAAAAAAATACAATTACAATTACAATTACAAAAATAATGCTAATACCGCAATTTCCGGCGTATAATCCGCGGATCAAAAAATTCTTTTCGACCCAGAAATTTGATTTAGTAATTGATGCCAAATATTTTCCGAGATTTTGAAAGCTAGTCTTTATTTTCGAAATTTTTTGGATCGAAAAATAATTATTTAAGCCACGGATTATACGTGAGAAATTACGGTAACACACTTGCCAACTTACGACTTTTTTAAAGTTGAAAAATACATTTTGAACCAGAAAATTTGTTAAATGAAATGCGTCTTGCTTCTATGTAGTAATCATATGAAATCAACTTAGTTTTATTTATTAAGTACATTTCTAAATCAAAGTATGTTTCTAATTCAAAGTTTTTTTTTTTTTTTTTTTTTTTTTTTTAATGCGTTTCCTTTCTTTAATTAAATCCAAAAAAAGTATAATTAAAATAATGAAACGGCTATGAAAACTATGTACAATTATACCAGTTACGATTTTTAAAAATACTTTTTTATTTAATACCGCGACTTTACATGGATAGTTAAAATATGCCAAGAGATATTTATCCGCCTTTGAAATAAATTGGAAAATAGTTATTCAATAAATTTTATGTCAAATTCCAAAGGAATTATAATTTAAAACTTTTGATGTTCATAACATTCTTATAAATATATTTATATGTATTTTATTTTATTTTATTTTATTTTATTTTATTTTTTATTTTGTTTATTTTATTTTTATTTTTTTATTTTTATTTATTTATTTATTTATTTATTTATTTATTTATTTATTTATTTATTTTTTGAAGCAAGAATCGAGCATTTGTATCTTAAATGTGCCCGTCATGCCAATTTTCTATTTTCTAGCACCTTCAGCACACAAAGATCGAAATCTAGAATATTTTTGTTTTTTCATGTACCCGTTTACATTTCTGTTTTTTTTTTTCTTTTTTTTTCTTTTGCGTGCACTTGTGTCTTAAAAATACTAGCCACCTCAAATTTCAAGTTTGTAATTCTATAGTTTATAATTCCATAGAAATCGCATTTAGATCGTTTTTTGAACGCTTTTGATCATTTCAGCTTTTGAATTTCGAATTTTTTAGAAACAGTTCTTAGACAGCATTTACATCTTATAAATAAATAAAATACCAGATTGTAAGTTTCTAGCCTCTTCGGTGTTACAAAAATCTCAATTTTCATGCATTTTTCACTCCTAAATTTCCTAGAGGTTAGCGGATATAAAATATAGTCTGTGCTAAAAAAGCGATTGTCACCATCTGTTTATTTCCCGTCATTTTTTTCAAATCGTTCAAGTAGTTCCTGAGATTACTCCTATAAACAAACACTACTTCTTTATAATAATAATACAAGTTCATTTTCATTTAAATTCAAATAACCTTATTTATATAAATATGTCATTTGATATTTAATCACAATCATATTGTAATCTGTCGTTTTTTTTTTTTTTTTTTTTTTTTTCAGGACTTGGTCATAATTTGTGTGAAACATACATAAGAAAGCATTATATCTGGATGTAAATTTGAATGAAAATGTCCAGTAGTACTCCATGTCTTATAAAAAACACGAAATGGCCACTGGTTATGTTACAGCACCTTCATCAATGCAGATGAATTTATCCCATATTAACATGCAATACAAAGGTAAGTTCTATAATGTTACAGCTTCATTGAAAAATGCAAAATGTATTAATTCATTTAAAGTACTATTGTAAAACATAATTTTTATTTTGTATAAAAAAGTAAAATTTATCTGCAAGGTATCCTCTAGAATCATGTAATAAAGTTGCAATCAAAATAGTGATGAGTCAGATCGAATTAATTCGATATTCGAAGGAAACATTCGGAGATCCGCAAAAGTATAGCTGCACTGTAAAAAAAAAAAAAAATCCGTTAAATTTACGTCGCAGTAATTTTGCCAGCAGTTTTTATCGTAAAAATTACAGTAATTTTATATGTAATTAAAAAAGAATACACCTAATTTTACTGCAGTTTTATGTCAAAAACTGCTGACAATATTGCTACCAGCAGTTTTTATCGTAAATTCAATAGATTTTTTTTTTTTTTTTTTTACAGTGCAGGTTTATGCTATATATTTATATGGATTATAAACAGGACTGTACAAAATATTTCAAATGCATTACTGCTTTTGGCTAGTATCTATTGAAATTGAGTTTGCACCTGTGTCATGTGTTTTCTAAATTATTTAGATAATTCAAATCAAAAAATGAAATTTCGTAAAAAAAATATTCTAGTACTGTTGAATGTTCTTTTATAATCTGTGGGCGATGCATGGTTATTATTTTTCTTTTTTTTTTCTTTTTTTTTTTTTTTTTTTTTTTTTTTTTTGGTCCTTCGAAATGTCAAATTTTAACTATGCGTGAAAATATCGCATGAAATTCTGATAAATAGCAATTGTACGGTTAAAAAGTATGATAAAAAAATTGATTGCGTGATTTACTGAATAGTGACGAGCATCCATACTCTACAAAAAACCTTACTCAATCTAAAATCTCAATTAATATGAAGTGTGAGAATATTAATTTATGAAGAATATTAAATTATGGTAAAATGATCCACAATTATATCGATTACATCAATTTGTCTTTTATGCTAAAAATGACTTTTAGGTTTTTTTTCTTCAGAAATTAGTTCGACCCGAATACAAAACAACTAAAGTAACTTCGAGTCAAACCCGAAAAAGAAGCGTCAACCTAAATCGAACCAAACCGCGTCTCTGGTAAGATTTTGACAAAATTGGTATACCTGACTTAATGCAGGACTCTAATGTCTATAAAAGATACTTTATCATAAGTTAAAATTTTGATAATATCATCCATTTAAACTTAATTAGCATGTTTTAGAATACGAAGTTCATCTAATATTTGCTTATACGAAAGAAATTTAGAATAGAAAATTCAAGTTAATAAAGCTTAAAACAATTTTTCTTTTTTTCTTTTTTTAATGCATGAAAATGGATCGTATGTTGTACTTTGATGATTTAATAATTCATAAATAATTTCTTACATAAATCTACTAAACGGGGACCTGGCTGCACAAATCATCACTTCATAAAGTTTAAGACTGAAATTCTAGGATTATTTAAAACTCTGTTTGCATATTAAAATGCTACTGATTTACCAGTCATTTCTTGGTGGAAATAACCTGCAAACCTGATTTTAGTGGTTGGCTGATAGGTTTACCATTCTGTTTCTCTGTTTTGCAGTTCTCCATGTTCCCATACTTTTTGGAACAGGAAAAGACAATGATAAAAATGCCAATCATCCATTAAAATCGGGCCTACAGCTCAAAGATTTTCACAGACCAGTTGCATATTAATATGCCAATCGAGTTCTGTCTGAATGTGGAATTTCAGCCTTCAAATCGATGAGGTGATGATCTGTACAGCTGCTTGCCGCACTATACGCGAATATGTGAAATAACTCCGTATGCAGAAGTGCTTAATTTATTTGCATTTAAATAATAATAATTTTCAAAAATCTAGCTGTAGGAAGCAATTAGACGAATAATTAAATAAAATATTTTATAAAAAAGTGTAAAATAAATTTTGTTTATGGTTCTTTATTTTTATTTATTTATTTCAGTTACTTAATTGTTGTAGATTTTGAATACATGATCATAAAAAATCTTTTTTTATTATTATTCAATTCTTTTTTTTAATAATTTAATTACTTTACGATTATATGATGAAAGAGCATGTGATTTAATATAATGAGATGTAAATATATTACATTAAATACAATGCAATGTAACATGAGGGAAACGGGTGTAACGTATTGTAGTTTTAAAGTCTAATAAATTCATCAGACACCCCCCCCCCCCCCCCAAAAAAAAAAAAAAAAAAAAAAAAAAAATCTTAAAAATATATATATATATATATATATATATATATATATTATTCTGAAATTTAATTATTTAATAAGTAGCTTTTCTGAAAATTTCATGTATTAATAGTCTAATTATTATAATGCCAATTAACCCAATGTTTTAGTTAAAAATTTTTATTGTTAAGAATCAAATGGAAAGTTTTAAAAACCTCTGAAGACAAAATTAAAATATTACGTCCTCATAAAATTTTAGCCTTAAACGTTTCAATATCTTTATTTTGATGTCCCACAATATTTAAGGTGACACATATCCCCTATCGAAATCCCCACTTGATTGGTCAGCGAAAGTACGCATGCGTGCCCACATCGGAATTTTTCTTCGCTCAAGAGCAGCAAGAGAAATGATGAAGGATGCTGTCGCTAACAGGCTGACAAGCTTGGCGCATTATCGCCGAAGGGTGAGCTTGGCGAATAAACTTTTTCAAAACTCAAACAACAGGCAGGAAGCTATCACATTGTTTATCTTTTTATAAATAAATAATCCTATTTAAGTTTATCCTTCATTATTTTATTTTAGAAATACTTAATACATCTATAATCATGACAAAAATTACTATAATATATGCATAAGTCGAATGGCATGAAGGATGTTTTTGATTCAGCTATAAAAACAAAACTATAAAATGTAATTCGAAAACACCAACATTTTTTAACAAGACATATTTAGGGGAAAACAAAGAAATAAAGTTGACTTCAAGTGGTTTTTTTTATCATCGTATTTTTTGTGAAAGCACTTTATTGATACTTATGAATCATTTGGGACAGAAGATGAAGTAATTGACGATTTTTAATCAATCTCTATCAATGTGAATCATACATTAAGGGTGTTCTTAACTGCTCCGCTCAACAAGCGAAAAACATTTTGACACATTTACAAAGTCATTTTTTAACAGAAATACATAAAATTGGAATGTCTGACTATGGAAGCGATTTCGAATCGAACCCATTTTTCCATTTTATGATTGTTAAATTACCTATCGAGTTATAAATTATTTCGATATCTTGTTTAGCCGTTTTTCCCCTGCTTTTCGACCGGTTTTTCTGCTTTCGTCGGGAAATATGCTCAAAAGTATCAAATTTGAAGACTTGTTATGAAAGTTCTATCGTGTTTTTTTAAAAAACAGAAAATTGAGTGGAATTAGACAGTTTCTGAATAATAACACCTGCTATTTTCATGCATTTCTGAACAAAAATAAATTAAAGCATGTGTCACAAAGTTGCCCTTTTTGATTTAAGAACACCCTTAAGTAATTTAACATTATTAAATATATAGCTTTATTAAAAATATTAAATAATGTAAAACAAAATAAAATACTTAAACTCTAATAAATTAATAATAAAAAGAATAAATTAAAATTTATAATACTAAATAAATTTTAATAAATAAATAAATGATAATAAATAAACTTTGTGGATATAAAAACATAAGGATTTTTGAATTAGTAGTACTGGCTTCATGCTAGACTAAGCTGTATCTGACATACCCCGGATAACATGTAAGTACCCTTTATTATTGTAGAGTCTGAATAAGTGGAGCTCAAATTTCCTAACAAATAAAGATTAAGAATTAGAGTCCCCTAATTCAATTCCTAATTCCTACATCTGGCTGGAAAAAAAAAAATGAAAATCTCTCCTGATGCATTTCAACCAATATCGGATTGAAATAAAATGAAATTCGTCCATATCTTAATATAATTATGGGGTGGGTAAATGTATAATTATAGTTTTAGACATAGTTATGAAAGCTATTTTTCCAACTACATCAAAAAATTAAGTTTAATATTTACACTTTTACTCGCGACAAAGTCCTATTCATTTCACTGTGGACTTTTCTGTCCTTACATTTCTACGTTTAGACAAATGAAAAAAAAAAAAACAGATTTAATATTTATTGCTCATAGATCAATCAAAATATTACATAATTTCAGTTTTTCACCCCAACGAATAGGAGAAGCAATGTTCTTCCGAATGAATTTTGCTTGAAAATTCGATTTCAGTTTAGTAGCTGTAATGTCTGGTGCCAGACTTCGAGTAATCGTAATCGTGTAATCGTAGTCGATTATAATCGATTACAAAAACCGTGTAATCGCACTGTAATCGTAATCATAGATTTTGGTTTTTGAAATAATCGCAACATAATCATAATCAAGAGATTTCATCTCGATTATAATCATAATCTAATCATAATCGAACCCTAATGTAACTGCAATGTAATCGTAATCTTAAATAAATATGCGATTACGTTAGGATTACGTCTTCTTTTTTCCCTTCCTTTCTCTTCCAAACCAAAATATACTTGGTTGGTTTGCTAAACATTGTACCACCGGAAAAGGAATAGTTCGGTTCATGTTTTCAACTCATTAAATGGCCCTAAAGTAGGAGTGTGAAGGTCAGAGGTCATAAGAGATAGAGATAGCCTTTAATGGGGTAAAGTGAAACAGAATGTATACCGCACACTGTAATAGGATATAGGAATAGTATTTGACTTGAGTTTGTCAGTGATATGGGAAGTGAGAAAATAAAACAACATGTGGTCAATCCAGAGGTATGGGTCATTGATTGGAAGTAGTGAAGGATAAAAAGTAAAAAAGAAAAGAAAGAAAATAATTTTATTTATGGTTTTACTATTGAACATTATATCCTGCATTCCCACACCCCTTAAATTCTGTCCTACTAGAAGACAATGCGCTTTTTCTTCCTTTAAATGTTCTTGTACAGAGTCATAGCCGGGGGGAGGGTTCAAATGCTCTTCATACCATTAAAATCGAAAAGTTTATTCCGCCTTACTAATAGCTTCAAATTCTCTGATTAGATATGGCAAAGAAAACTTTATAAAATTAGTGATACCAGTGCATCTGTATTCCCCCCCCCCCCCATCTTCTACGCCGCTGTTCATGTAATTGAAATTTATTTTAAAATTTATGAAATTTGAAAATCATTAATATCAGTATATATTTTTTAGTATGTATTTCTTCATTTTTTCTCCGAAAGCAATGTAATTATAAAAGGGTTACTTTAGTAATCCCAAAACACCCCTTCGCTAATGTTAATTTTATGGGCAAAAAAATTATGATAACAAATTTACGATCACTTGCATTTCAATATTTTTAAATGTTTTCTCATTGAACAACTAAAGTCGATCTGTATAATAACGGATTTTTTTTTACCCTTTCAATTTCCACTACGGTTTTTATTTATTTATTTATTTATTTTAATGAGTATATTTACATTTTCAAAACCGGTTCCTAAAGTAAAAACATCTTAAGGGAGTTCTCAAGCGCAAGACATTTTGACACATTTACAAATTCATTTTTTAACGGAAAGATAAAAAATTGGAAGGCTGAGTATGGAAGCGAATTTGAATCGAACTGAATTTTCCATTTTGTGACAATTAAATTACCAACAGAATTATGAGATATTTTGGTCACGTGATCTCACGATTGTTTCCCTTTCATTGACTGGTTTTTCTGCTTTCGCTGGAAAATGCGTTCGAAATATAAACTTTGATGGCTTGTTCTGAAATATCCATTGCGTTTGCCCCCTCCCCCCCCCCTCCCAAAAAAAAAAAAAAAAAAAAAAAAAAAAAAAAAAAAAAAAAGAGTGCAATTAGATAGTTTCTGAATAACAACACCTACTATTTTCCTGCATTTTAGAACAAAAATAAATTAAAACTTATGTCGCAAAGTTTACCTTTTTGATTTAAAAACACCCATAATAAAAAAGAATGCATACAAAATCAAAAAAGTAGAAAACGGTCTTTATATACATTGATCTGAGCTAAACAATGCAGAAAAAAACGTTTAAAAGACTAAAATGCGAAGAAGATATTTAAAAAAAATTCTTCCAAAGGATTAACATTAGTGAATGGGTGTGTTTGCCTTACTGAAGTAGCTTCTGTATGCGATGCACTGCATATTAAAAGGCACACATATAGAAATTTATAAAAAGAAGAAAATTTAATGTTTTATAATGTGAATGAGAAGGTTCAAAACAAAACCTCAGACTACTTTAAAGAGGTATTTTCCCAATATCGAATAATAATATGAAAAAAATGTGATTTAGGCTGAATTTTTCTTAGGAAATCCGTAAAGTTAAATCATCAAAAATCAATAAAAATAATAATAACCATAAAACATGGGAAATTTGAAATGGTTTTAAATTGTATTACAAAATGTGAATATTGCATATAGATAGTCAAACAATGAATTCGAAACAAGAGTTGTTCGTAATAGAACTCTGCACAACTCGGGTTAAACCACATCAGAGTCCTGGAATTTTATTTTTAGTCAATCCGAAACCCGATTCAAATTCAACATACTTCCACTCGAAACTGATTCAGACTGACTTTTTAATTTAATGCAATTATGATATTAGCCTATAAGAAACTAATAAGAAACTCTAATAAGAAATTACTATAATAAAATACTCGAATTCAGCGGTTTCCAATCTATGGGTCGCGACCCACTGGTGGGCCGCGGCAGTTGTTTTGGTGGGTCGCGAAACAATCTAAGTTTGTCATAAAAATACTTTATTTCTGTTTAAAAAGATAAGACAATTTCGAAAGGAAATAATGGGAGTATCCTTATTTTCCTTTTAGATTAATATACGAACAGAATATCTAGAAATATTTAAATCAACTTTGAAATCCTTGATGAAATTCAACACTTTGTGCTAATGAGAACATGTTTTTTCTACTTTGCTGTTTTTGAAAGACAAGTACTGAGACAAACTGTGAGTTAATATATGTTCCCACATTGGTAAACAGCAATTAGAAATCTCATTCATTACAAAGTTATGTTTTCATGATAATTAAACATACTTTTAACCATCTTTATAGTTTGTGTATTGTTTTAATCCATATTCATTTACACACATTGAGATTACCGATTCTGGTTTCTATTGATAATTTATCTTCCGTACGAAATTTTGCGTTTTTCTTAAGATAGGATAGCTGAGCGTATAGAGATCGTACAGAAATTGCTATACTGACATACAACTTTATCTTGGGTGGGTCGCGAAAATTTTTTTTTACTGAAAAGTGGGTCACGAAAGTTTTTCCCCTGAAAGGTGGGTCGCGTACAAAGAAAGTTTGAGAACCGCTGCTCTAATTAATTACTCTAATAAGAAATTTATCTTTTTTATAATGGAAGAAATGTACCCGATATTGCGCATATACATAAATATAATATACCTTAATATTTAATAATACAATTTTTTCTCCGGAAAAATATTTTGTTTTGTGAAAAATTGGGTAAATCCTAATAAGAGTCACAAATGGCTGAGACACAAGCCAACAGATTTAATACTTAACTGCTGTAACAAAAATTGTCGCATAACTACTGAGAGCGGTTTGTCAGACCGCCTAATATAAAGAAGAATAAAAAGTTAAATTAAATCTCGGAATACTATTTTTGTATTAAATTTTATATATAGGACAATTATAAATAAAATTCAGTTATTCAAAAGTCTCTAGAGATAATAAAGGCTCCAAACGAAACAAAATTTGACCAGTATTTAAAGTTAAACTAAAAATTACGAGTTAAACTTCAAAACCTGAAAAACAGCGGTCTATGAGACCGCTAACAGTAGTTAAGGGTTAAAGTCAACATGACCTGCAAAAATGTCAACCGTAATCGTAATCTAAATGTAATCGTAATCCAACAAAAAAATTGTAATCGTAATCTAAACGTAATCGTAATCCAACAAAAAATATTAATCGTAATCTAAACGTAATCGTAATCCAACTGGCATAAAAAGAGACATAATCGTAATCGGTTTTTAGAAATTGAAAATAATCGTAATCCTAATCGATTACAGTCCTCTGTAATCGACTCGAAGTCTGGTCTGGTCACCAGATGAAGGACTTCAGCTTGTACTTTTAATTACAAAGTTTATTAACACACTAACTACTGTTTACAAAATTATTTAAATTCCCTCTTCGTGATTATTTTGGGGGAAAAAATTATATTTTTGCATAAACTACTCATACTCAATTCTTGAAAATCAAAAGCAGTATTTACTCAGATGCCTCTTAAACATTCAACAGTCATTAGCAGTCGCCTCTAATTTACTGCTTTCTTCACTTCAATTCACTTTCTATATTAAAAAAAAAAGTCTCATTTCACTTCTGTTAAATAAAGTTTGGAGGGCTGGTGTATGAAAATAATTTTTAATGAATTATTAAAATAACTTATTATAATAATTATTTATTATAATTATTATAATTATTTATTATAAATATTATAAAATAATAAACTTTTCTTGTAAAAAAAAAGAAAAAAAGAAAAAAAAAAGAAAAAACTTTCTTTCAAAGATGAACATTTGCTTGTTATAAAAATGTAAAGTAGCTAACGGCAGAATGACCACAGTTGACAATTTACTGCCTGGATTTTTTTTTTCTTTTTAAGAGCAGATTAATTGCAAACCCGATTAACATTAAAATACCTAAAAATCAGTTTGACAACCAAAGAGACAGATTTTTATTTTATGTTAAATATAAAATTAATATCATATTAAATTGGCTAAAAAAATGCTGTTGCATCAGAATGTTTTCAAAAAATTCATTTTAATTTTAATTTTTGAGTTTCCAATTTTTTTTTTTTTTTTTTTTTTTTTTTTTTTTTTTTTTGTAAGGTTTTGTTAAGTTTCATGATTTATACATATTTTTAATTTATCTTATAAAGATTTTAATTATCGGAAACATAAATTAAAATACACTATTGAAATCAATTTCTTTTTTTCATTTCGTTTTTTGCATTGTTAAAATCTATGTTGAGAGCATTTTCCATGAGATCTCTTTTTTCTTTTTTTTTATCAACGCATATTTTATTTTTTTCGTAAATAATGTACATTATTATTTATATATTTATATTTAATTCAGTTGATAGAAAATATAAATTAGTTTAAAAATAAAGTAAAATTCAAAGTACTGACGCCAGCTTTCTTTTTATTTCTTTATTCTTAATATCGCGAGCGTTTACATAAAATATTTTCTTTATTTTTTTACGTATTACATGCACTTATTTTATTTTTTTACGTATTACATGCACTTATTTTATTTTTACGTAGATAATGTATATTGTGGTTAATATATGTTTTTTTAATTCAATTTATAAAAAAATAAATTATTTAAAAAACAAAATGTAATTCATTTATATCACTTTTCTTTTTTTTTCTTTTCATTTTCTGTAAAATAGAAGTTATTGTTAATAAAGTTATTGGCAACACTTTTCTTTTCTGTTTTTTTTTTCCTTTCTTTTCTTTTTCTCTATTGTTAGTATCATTTTTTGCAAAAATTTATATTAAATGTTTCCTTTATCTCTCTTTATTCCCGTGCATATTTTATTCTTTTATAGATAAGTAATTTTAATGGAATTGCGAAATCTCTATCTAAATAATCAAACATGTTATCTGCATCTTCCGCCCTGCAGCGATGTCCTTGCTGTAAAGAATGTTTTACAGGTTACGCTACACACCTGCTAACACACATCTTCACGCGATTTTAATGCATGCCTTAAGTCTTGACACATTTTCCTTCATTGATATGTTTATGTGGCATTACGGGGAATGTAAAATCTCGCTATAGCACATATCTTAATTTTAAGTTTACGATCTCAAGTTTTACTGTGTGGATATGGAAAAAAAAATGTACAAATTGTGTCTATATGGAAAAAAAATGTACAACTTGTGTCTACATGCAAAAAGACTTGTTGCGCACTTATACACTGTAAAAAAAAAAAAAAAAAAAAAAAAGAGTCGATCTACTAAAAAAATTTTAGTGATCCTTGTAATTACTAAAAAATTTTTAGTAATCTTACTCGGTTACAAGGAATCTGTAAGAATTACTAGAAAAAAGCTAGCAACGAATAGAGTTAATAGTTTTACATTTTTAATAGCTATTACTAAAACTCCTTTGGTGTGGCCGTCATAGCCTAGTGGTCATAGCACCGAACTCCAGGCTGAAAGTACCTGGGTTCGATGCTGGCCGCTACCAAATATGCACCAAATGTATGCAATGTAAGTACTTGTTAAATAAAGGGGTTATGAAAACCCTGTCGTAGCAGTTACCATGGGTAATGATCTCTGAACTTTCCCTCTTCTTTAGAAACATGTCAAAATAGAGCAGGTAGCAATGTTTGGTGCTGCCATCTATTGCGGTTCGCCGGAAATCTTCCGTTTCAAAAGTCTGTCTTTTTATCCACTGGATGCAGCTCGAAGGAGGCTCCTGGCCTTCGGGCACACTTAATGGTTACTAAAAATAATTTTGGAGCTATTACTAAAATTTGCTTGGTGGCTCATACTAAAAAGTTTTAAGTTAGTTATACAAAAAATTCTTTTGTTCAGTTTACAAAAGAAATGTTTGTTTCACTTGCAAAAAAAAGTTTGTAATGGTTACTAAAAAATTCTGTGGAATACAAATTTTCTAAGAAATTTTTAGTAACCTCTTGAATTTTTTTTACAGTGTATCTGCATAAGAACGCATGTTTGGTTGCCTTTGTATTTTACAAACTCTTTTGAGTACGTTTGAGATGAAACAGTTACCAATCAAATTTTTAAATTAAAATATGTAAACCATAAGCTAAAATTGTAATTATTATCATTAACAAATTTTAAGAAAGATCAATCGTTGTAACAATCCTTAAAATTAAATTCCTAAAAATTACAATTAATCAGTATTCTTTTTGAATACAATCATCTTCATAGTTTACAATCATATTTATGCTTACACTCAACATAAAAAAATAGCTTGACACATACATTTAAAAAAAAGATAGTCCCCATTCCTCAGCTGTTAAAAAGAATTATCATAATAAAATGTTACATTGAGATATAATTGCTTAACACATAAATTCTTTTTACAGATCCTTCCTATTCTTCATCCATATAAAAATAATTGTGCAGTTTAAAATAACAATTAATCAAAATTTATTATTTTTGTTTAGAAACTTCTTTGTTGTCTTTGCTTCAAATAGCATAAATAGAATAGCATCACATTCGCTGAAAAGATAGTTACCATCCCGCATCCGTTAAAAAAGAATTATCACAGTAAAATGGTACGTTAGAATATTTATTTACTTTAAAATTATAATTATTTCGAATTTCCTCATTTTGAGTACATTAATTTTAATAAAATATATATGCAATCGTTTTAAAAGCAAACACCGAAATTTTGCGTAAATATAGTTAAAAAGATGAAATTCGAAACAATTATTATAATGTTATATAAAAAATTTGTACATTTTAAAATAACATCTAAGCAAATTGATTTTTATTTAAATACAATCATCTTTATAATATTCACATAGAACTGCACATCCACATTCTCTGAAAAGTTATGTCTATTTCCCAGTCATTTAAAAAGAATTGTTTCAATAAAATATGACATAAGACTATTTTTGCATTTAAAAATAATAATTATCCCACATTCACTCTTCCTGAATACATTAATTTTAATAAAGTATTTATAAAACAGCACTAGTAGCCTAGCACCCAAATTCTTTGTAAAAATTGTCATCTATTAGGAAGACGAATAATAAAATCATTACAGTAAAATATTATTCAAATATTCGTATATTATTAAGATATTCTTTAAAACAACAATTAATTAATAAATATTTTTTTTTAATTACAATCACTTTTGTAATATTTACATACAGCTGCACATCCACATTCTTTGAAAAGATACTTTCCATTCCTCAACTTTTAAAAAGAATTATCTCAATAACATTATTTGTATTACAGTAGAATATATGCGCACTTTAAAATAATAATTATTCAGATTCCTTCTTCTTAAATACAATAATTTTAGTAAAATATTTATTCATCAGCACTAACATCCTAACACCCAAATATCTTCTGAAAATAGTTCCCATTATTTTTTTATTTTTTTATTTTATTTTATTATTATTATTATTATTATTATTTTTTTTTTTTTTGAAAATAGATGAATGAAATCATTATTATAAGATCTTATATTTAAATATTTGTAAGTACATTATAATAACAATTAATGAAAATTTACTTTTTCAATACAATCATATTTATAACATTTACACCCTATTCCACTAGCTTAACACTTACATCTTCTGAAAGGATAATTCTCATCATCTCATTTGGTGAAAAGAATTATCATAATAAAACATTACTTTATAATAGTTAAGCATTTTAAAATAATAATTATTTTAAATTTACTCTTCTTAAAGAAAATATTTTTAATTGTGAATATATCCAACAGCACTAGTAGTCTAACATCCAAATTCATTCTAAAGATCGATCCCATTCGTCGCCTGTCAGAAAGAAGAAGAATGAAACTGTTGTTCTAAAATGTTGCACTAGAAGCCCAGCATCCACATTCTTTCTGATGATCGTTCACATTCGTCACCTGTGAGAAAGAAGAAGAATGAAACTATTATTGTAAAATGTTATAGTAAAATATTTGTACATTTTAAAGCAACAATTAATCAAGATTTACTCTTTCTGAATGCAATCCTCTTTATAATACAGTCGGCTCTCGTTAATTCGAACTCGTCGGGACCACAACAAATGTTCGAATTATCCGAAGTTCGAATTATGGAAAGTATGAAATGAAAACATGCTCAATGTGGTACTATTACAAAGCATTAATGTTAAAGTGTTTTTTAAATTTATTTCGTCTGTTAGCATTAGAATATAACTTAATATTAAATTAGAATGGATAAATACATAAACTAATTGAAAGAATGGAAACAAGCACAATGGAAGAAAAATTCAAAGCATCATTGATGGACAGAAGGGGCTCTAAGAAAGTGGATATCAATTGCATTGTATTATATGTATACTTGTTCGGAACAATTTTCACAAAAATCAAAGAAAGAAAGTTATTCAAATGATCTGAAAACCGTGAGAAAGAAAAGAAAAAAGAAAAATCGGAATTCTTCTTAGTTCGAATTAAAAGAAGTCAAGAGAAAATGAGTTCGAATTAATGAAAAATTTTAATGTTATTCAGTCATTGAACATTTCGGGACTTCATGTTAAGTTCGAAGCGAAGATTCGAATTATCCGATTTCGAATTAACGAAAGTCGACTGTATTTACATCCAACAGCAAAATTATAAAGTGGATAGCTTGGAACTTAAATTCTCTGAAAAGATAATTCCCATCCCTCATCTGTTTAAATAATAATAGCAACAAAATATTACATTAGAATATTTATGCACTTTAAAATAATAATTATTCAAAATACCCTATTCTTGAAAGCAACAATTTCAATGAAATATTTATTCAACAGCACTTTTAGACTAATGATTAATCAAAATGATTCTTTTTAAAACAATTATCGTTTTTAATATTAACATCCAATAGTACAAATTGCTTAGCACCTACATTCCCTGAAAAGATAGTGCCCAATTTCATCTGTTAAAAAAGAATTATGGCAATAAATAGTTTCATTAGAGTTGTTATGCACTTTAAAATAATAATTTTAACAAATTCTCTCTTCTTGAGTCTAATAATTTTTAAAAAGTATAAATCCAATAGCATTACTAGTCTAGCACACAAATTCTTTGTAAAAATTGTTGCTAACCCTATTCCGTTAAAAAGAAGCAAAATGAAATCACTATAGTAAAATATTATATTAAAATATTCTTACGCTTTAAATAACAATTAATCAAAATTTACTCTTTTTCAATGCAATCATCTTTATACTATTTACCTACAACAGCACAAATAGCTTAGCACCCGCATTCTCCGAAAAGATAGTTTCCATTCCTCATGTGTTTGAAAGAAAAGAGAAAAAAATTCAAAATCAAAACAATCTTTTTCCCTTTCCGTTTCTACCTTCTGTCAGACTAATAATTAATCTAAATTTATTCTTTTTAATGCAATCTTCTTTATAATCTTTAAATCTAACAGCCCAAGTATTCTAGCGACCACATTCTTAAAAAATATATAATTTTCAATTTCATCTGTTAAAGAGAATTATGGCCACAAAGAATTTCATTAAAATTGTTAAGCACTTTAAAATAATAATTATTATGAATTCTCTTTCCTTTTGTTCAATAATTTTAATAAAGTACACATTCAACAACATTGGTAGTCTATCACCCAAATTCTTTGTAAAAGTTTTACTTTCAATGTTTTTAATTAAAAAAATTAATACTTTTAAAAATGCTGGATTAAAATTAAAATTTAGATATTCTTGTTTATTTAAATGTAAAAATAATGAAGCACTACAAATAATATTTTGAGTTATAACGATTTTAAATTACCCCATTTTACTAATAAATATTAATTAAAAAATATATATATATATGAAAAGTTTTATTATCCAGTGATTTTGTTTTCAAATAATATGATTAATCATCATAAAATAATTCAAAATTTTAACTCAATAAATATATTTTTTTTTTAAATATGTCCCTCTTAAAATAACAATTAATCAAAATTTACTCTTTTTCAATGCAATCATCTTTACACTATTTATCTACAACATCACAAATAGCTTAGCACCCACATTCTCTGAAAAGATAGTTCCCATCCCTCATGTGTTTGAAAGGAAAATAGAAAAAAATTCCAAAACCAAAACAATCTTTTTCCCTTTCCGTTTCTACCTTCTTTCAGTCATCACTTTGGCGAGAAATCGGACCTTCGCCAAACCATTTGTTTCCACTTCGAGTAACCCTGAGAAGTGATGATCATCCGTTTTGAAAAGATGCACAGTTAGAGTGTTGTGCATCCGATGACAGACAGCTGCCCCTGCCACACGTTTGGCGCATTGTTGACTTCGGTGCCCCGCGTTTCAGTTTTTGTTCTTGTTGATCTAACTTGGTCAAGAGGTCAGTTCTGTGGACAATTTTTTGTTTTTCTTTCAAGAGTGTGAAAGTCTATGGAAAAACATTGCTAAGTTCTTTGAAGTATAACAGAAAACATAGACAAGGTAAATTATTTTAATATTTTTTTTGTAAAATTTTCATGCACTGTAAAAAAAAAAAAAAAAAAAAAAAAAAAAAAAAAAAATTAAATTTACGGAGTAGCAATGTTACCAGCAGTTTTTTCCGTAAAAATTGCAGTAAAATTAGATGTAATAAAAAGTTACATCTAATTTTACTGCAATTTTTTCGGTAAAAACTGTTGGCAACATTGCTGCCGACAGTTTTTTCCGTAAATTTAACAGATTTTTTTTTTTCTTTTTTACAGTGTGTGTAAAATTTAGAAGAAATTATGAAAGTAAAAGTAAAATTGCTCGCAGTGTTAAATTTTTTTTTAACAATCTTAAAGTACATTTTAAAAAGTTTGCAGAGTCATTTATGTTTAAATAGCTGTAAAAAAGTGCGGAAAGTGATTTTTCTCAAAAGGAGAATTTTGGAATAAAATAAAACATAAAAAAGACTGGGAACTTTTCCCATACATTAATTTAATAATACTTTTATAAACGTGTACATAAATTTAGCATCAAACTTTTTACCGTGTTTCTTTTCTTTCTTTGTTTTTATTTATTTTTTCTTATTTTTCTATTCATATATTTATTTTTCAAATTACAATTATCCGAATAATGTGTTTGATGCCAAATAAAAATGCATCGATTCGACCTAGGAATTTCTTCGTAATATAAATAGAATATTGATCACACATCAATAAGTAAGACAAGAAAGTCAAATAATTTTAAATAAAAATTCTGGTGTGAAATATTTTTATTAAACTTGAGTAAAATTCCGGTTATGATTAGTTTTAATAAAAACATCAAATGATGATCAGGCTTTCGGAAAAAATGCACAGTCATAGTGCTGTGCACATGATGAAAGAAAGCTAGCTCTGTATGTAATTCTTTGGTGCAATTGTTGACTTTTTTACTTACCCATCATACGTAGTATAGGGTAAGTCTTGCAATCGTTTTGAAAATCGAAAAATTTTTTGACGAATTTACACGTTTCAGATACTGGAGATTCCGAAAAACATATTTTTAGAAAAAAAAAAGTTTGCCGTCCGTCCGTCTGTGTGTCTGTGTGTCTGTCTGTTTGTAACCGCTCTTTCTCCGAAAAAATTGAGATAGAGACTTGAAATTTTGTATGTACTTAGTATGTAAGAATGGAACGAAGCCTATTTAATATCAGTAACCTCGATTATCCGGAACTATTTTTTTCGGGCTCTCGAAAAATTCGTTCTGATGAAAGGAATACAAAAATTTTCGATTTTTTATTTTTATTTTAAGGAATGGACGTAAAAGGCAATAAAATAACACAAATTTTGCATAAAGAACGAAATCGATCGGATTATTAGTTGCCGAGATATGTGTAATCCTGTTTTTCACATTCTTCGTATTTCATTCAAATTTCAATTCAAAGATATATTTTAATTGGAAATGAGATGTTTAATCCGACGCAGTAAATTGTTAGTTAATATGATTATTATTTTTGGAGTTATAAGGATGTTTCTTTTACGCAATCCAGTACTACTTGAGTATTTTGGCGTTTTGTAGAAATTGGCTCATCAGCAATTTATTAATAGAGCATTACTGTGTATTTTAAAACTATTTAAATATGTGTTTAAATATTATTTTGGAATTGCGATGCATTCTACTAATAGTTCACATGCGTTTTATTTTCATATTTTATAGTATGCATATCCATGATGAGTAAGTATTACGGTGGCCCCCAACGACTAGTTTATATTTCGACATTGTAGGTCCAATTGATCAAGATGTTAATTTAATGAATAGTTTTTGAAAAGTTGTATGAAATTCGATGGAAAATCATTGCCGAATAGTTTTGACATATACTCAACAACATAAAAAAAAAAAAAAAAAAAAAAAAAAAAAAACCTCAAGTGCGAGTATTACTTGCACTCACAGTTCCTTACAATAAATGTATGAATTATTAACCCTTTGAGACGAACGATTCATTGATCCCACTCGTTAATTTTTATTGTAAAGCTTAAAATATTTAATCGGCGCATTTTCGTGATTCAACGACAGAAAATTTTCTGTTTTGTAAAACTGATGGTAAAAAGATTAAAAATTAAGCTCTCATCACGTAGGAGTTAAAGGTGTTGTTAAATAAAAAACGGCAACTTTGTGTCATAAGCTTTATTTTTGTTCGGAACTGCGTGAAAATAGCAGATGTTGTTGTTCTGAAACTGCCTAATAACACTCAGTGCTCTTTTATTTTTATTTTTATTTTATTTTATTTTATTTATTTATTTTTTATTTTTTATTTTTACTTATTTATTTATTTATTTATTTATTTTGCACACGCAGTAGATTTTTCAGAACAAGCCGCCAAAATTGACGTTTTGAAACGCATTTTCACACGAAAGCAGGAAAACCAGTCAACGAAAAGGAGAAAAAAGCTTGATCACGTGATCAAAATAGCTTATAAATCTGTAGGTAATTTCATTATCATAAAATGGAAAACTGTGTTCGATTCGAAAGCGCTTCCTTAATAAATCTTTTCAATTTTATTTCTTTCCGTTAAAAAATGAATTTGTAAATGTGTCAAAACTTTTTGCGGTTATTGAGCAGAGCCGTAGAGAAAAGCTTTAAATGTATTATTGAAAAATCGTTTCTAATAATACTTTGTAAAAAACTATACAACGTAGAGTTGGATATAGCTGTATATACTAGAAGTGTGAATGAGTATATCATAAAAGTTCAAAGCGATATGAAGCTTAAATAATATCGAATATCGCTATTTTGTATATATATATGTATATATATATATATATATATATATATATATATATATATATGTATATTTTAGATATATATACATATACTATACATATATATATTGTAGCTTGATCTATTTATAATGAACTTAATTAGGCACTGAGAATAAAAGTAGCGCATATTTAAATTTCATTTTGCATTTCATAAAATTAAATTCAGCGCAGTAATAATCTTTTCTTTTTACAGCATGCAACACAAAACCCTTGTTGAAAGTTTAAACTTGATATTGTGCTTAGTGTGCTTCGGAAGGAGGTCACAAAAATGCAGTTTCTACCGTTGCAATGCGTTTTTCTAGATAAGTTTTTAATTAACTTTTAAAAACACGGGAAGCGAATGAAAGACCCACTCAATGCAAACTATTCGCGAATTCTATAGTATTTATGTCGTTAATCCTAATTAAATTAATCAGTTTTCAACAATTTTATGTTTATTGTGTTTGTATAGATACTAAATATTATATTACACAAATATATCAACAAAAGTTGTTTTCTAGGCTTTAAAAGCTGTTGCCACACAGGTTACGCAGTCTCTGTCATTATGGATATCTAAAACGTCTGTTGCTTTAAGGGTTAATATCTCAGCTAATTACCGACGCTTTTTTTTTTTTCGAAAATCATTAGCAACAATACTTTTATACTTCTGCAACGATAGATAACTTTAGCGCGCCTGAACACTTTTGCTGAATGCCCGCAAATCGACATTTGTGTGTAACGGAAAAATGCTTAAAAAAAACAAAAAAAAAAAAAAAAAAAAACTATGCGATCTAAGTTTATTACTATAGTTTTCTTCCAAGGTTTTCATTAACATCTGCAATCTGTAGTTTTTTCAATTAACTTTTTTAATTAAGATAATTTTCATTTCATTATATTCGAAATTAGATGGGGGGGGGGGTCGGAGATATTTATTCACTAGATTTTCGACGGTATCTAAATATGTATGAAATATTATGTATAAAAATATAATATCTAAAATTATTATTATTATTATTATTATTATTATTATTATTATTATTATTATTATTATTATTATTATTATTATTATTATTATTATTATTTTAGTTTAGTTTAGCGTAACGAAAGCTTTCGAGTGACACCTCTCACGATATACAAAAAAAATATTTTTTAAAATTAACTTAATAAGCCCCTCTATATTTTTATAACTATATTTGGGAATGAATAATAATTTGTAAATATGTGGATCAACAGCCTTTGTAACTTCTCCCAATATGAAATTTCTATGTTCCATAATTTCTAGGTAGTAATTCCGAGAATGACTGAGATAGGCAGGTACAGGAGTGATCTTATAATTGTTCTTTTTTCACTTTTTAAATACGGGAGACTAAAAAAAAAACTTTTTAGATATTTTTTTGTAGAAATCACTCTTGAATCTTTGTTGTTATTTAAATATAATAGAGAAAGTTTACAGAGAAATTTATATTTCTATAACATAAAAAAATGAGAACTTTTTCTTTTGTTAATAGAAATTTTGAGATATGATAAGAAATGGGAAAGAAGGAAAATTGTTAAACGTTTAATTTAATAACATATAGTACCTACAAAAAAAAAAAAAAAAAAAAAAAAAAATCACTAATGAAAAAGATTTTTGGAGCAATGTGCTTCGATATGATATTAATAAACACATACAAAATTATTTTTAACATATAAAAAAAAAGGAAAGAAAGAAAGTAGAAGAAAAAAATATGGATAAATTTAATTTTCAGACAAAGTGGTTAGAGCTTAATGAAAAGACGGAATTTTAGCACGGAATATCTTCTCTTTTATTTATTTATTTATTTTGATTATTTTTTCAAGACAAATAAAAAAGATAAATATTTTTTAATCTAAAAACGAAACAAACGAAAAAATACAAGTTTATCTCCCGAGTTAACCATGATTTTGTGCCTTTTATCTTTAATATGCCTTTTATCTTTAGAAACCTCAAAAACAAATAAATTTTCAAAAAATATTCAAAATAGATGTTTTTTTTTTTTTTTTCGGAAACGGTTCCAAGTTGTTTTTTATAGTATATGAATACGTGTTCACTAAGCGGAATATCGCTATTTAGAATTTATCCATTCCCAATTAAACATTTTAATTGCATAACTGAATTTATACATTCATTCGTTTGTTGAAAATGTTAAAATCGGAATTGATAGCATCGGATAATAAAAAAATATTCCGGATAATAAAAAAAATTGTGTGATGAAGACAGCCAAAACTTCAACTTTCTTCGCATATACATAATTTGATTTTAAGTAGAACAGATGATTTTTTTCTTAAGTTCTTTATTAGAAGCATTAAATTAAAGGGAAAAATAAAAATAACATTACGATCAATTATGAAACACTCTCACATTTTCTTACAAGCTCTGTAAGAAAAACACTCAACATGAGTGTACATTATAGTCAAGGACGGATCCAGCCTTCCTTTTAGAGGGGGGGGGGGGGGAAATCACGTTTTTTAATAAGCATTTTTGATACTTAAATTATCCGCACATCCAAAATAGCTACATTTCTTATACTTTTGGGAAATTATTTTCATTGGTAACAAAAAAAATTGTATAAGTATTCGCAAAAATATAAATATGTATATTTTATTCAGATGCTAAGAAACTGAAGATTTTTTTCCATTTTTATATAAAATCACAATCATTCAAGAAATTGAGCATTATATGCAAATTTTTAGGACTTCGCAGTAACAAAAAGTCATCATGAGGAAGCAAGTGGCTGTCACGGCCTGCAATTCAGTTTAAAATTTGACAGTTTACCGAGATTTCGCGAAAGACTCTTTATTTTTATTGAAGAATGGTAAACATTAATCAATCACATTTGCTCTGAATAAATGGATCTTGCATCTAAGACTGAAAAATACTTCATGAATATGTCATAAATTACCTACTTTGGATTTAAGTACGACTTTAAGAGAGTCAGAAAGATTCTAATTGCTAAGAAAGAGTTAAATTTGAGAAAAAATCCTTATATAATTCATTTTTTAAATTAAATTAAAAAAAATTCTCCGTTCAGAGGGGAGGGGGTCACGATCCCTGTGACCTCTCCCTTGGATCCGCCACTGATTATAGTACTTAATATGTAGCGTTCTTAACATCCGACATCACTCTACAAAATTCAAGCTTGTACTGTGCAGATCTGCTCTCTAGTAACCGCTGCCCTTTTTTATCCATGTCCTCACTAGATATCACTATATACTGGGTGTCCCAAAAATGACTGATGGATTTTAAAATTCAATAACTTGCAAACGGTGACAGCTATTTAAAAAATTTTTGCAGGAAGGTTATGTATAATGTCAGGAGTTTTTTTAGCGTAACTTTTTATTTTAGTTCGAATTCCAAGCAATGGATGGCGCTGATGGTGATCGAAGGCCAGGTTTACGCCGAAACTGACTTCACTCAGCATTGATCACCTGGCCTTCAATCGCCGTCAGCGCCATCTATTGTTTGAAATTCGAACTAAAATAAAAAATTACGCTAAAAGAACTCCTGACATTATACATAACCCTCCTGCAAAACTTTTTTAAATAGCTGTCACCGTTTGCAAGTTATTGAATTTCAAAATCCATCAGTCATTTTTGGGACACCCGGTATATCCCTTATAGGCAACTGACGAGCTCGTGCATTGCCCAGTCACGAGCTATTTCTTCCGAGGGGTCGAAAGTAAGATTATCGTTACTTATGTTTTGGGACATCATATCTAAATATCTAAATATAAACACGAACACTGGAGGACTATTTCACCCAATTGTTCTGTTGAACTGATCCAGAGTATCAGACCAGATTAAGTGATCGTTGAGGTTAATTGGGTGAAATTGTCCTCCAGTGTTCGTTTTCGCCCAAAATAAATATGGAAAATTTACATCTGTTATAACTTATTTACCGATTGAATAATCGTGTTTAAAATTAATCTAATTTGTTTTCTGTTGTTTCTAAGTATATTAATACGAATCACCACTCGGAATATCGGTAATTTTTTTTTATGGTCCATAGTGTAATTGCTAGAAACAGGACACTGAACATGAAACTATTTAATATATAAGTATTGTTCTGATTGGTGCGACTGAATTAGAAATTTCTTAGTGCCTTTGAAATCGGTGGGTCTTTGAAAATGTCCTTCATGAGATGTATGTAATAAGGCACTAAACATAGCATTTTTAAAAATCATTATTCCTGTATAGCTCCTGTAGAGTATTATTCCTATAATTTGATATTGTTATACCTGATTGATTTTCTTTGATATGCAAGTTTCGTTAGTTGAAATTTTGGATAATTTCAAGTAGATATTTCTTGAATATTTAATATGTGACTATCACATTGCTTACAAGTCGTAGAACCAACATAGTGAAAAATGTCCGAGCCGGGGATCGAACCCGGAACCTTTGGAATAGCGCTTCAAGTGCTTTACCAGTGCTACTAGGACGATGCCCAGCTAGTCATTTCTCACTTATATTTTGTTGGTAAGGCTGCAACTGCAGCACAAATGTTAACGTCTACATGACCACACAAATCTGTACCGTAACATGAGACACAAATAACCTAGCATCGGTGAATATATCATTTAATTATAGTTAATTTTTCAATTAATTTTCAGCAGAAAATTAATTATAATTAAACAGTTATTTCTTTTTCTTAGTGCGAATTAAAGATTTGAATATGTTAGTTGGGTTGCAAAACTTGACTTTATCTGCAAAGTACAATCATATTCTGTCTGTTGCATATACGTAGAGCAAATGACAAGTCAAAAAAAAATGAAAAAAAAAGAAAAAAAGTTTTTTACAAAGCAAAAAAAGGATCTATGAGTAATTCAATATAAAGCATACTTAGAGCATATGTAATTGGTTCTTTCGCGTCTTCGAACACGTGTTCTTCAGAGAATAAATGTGGTCGCCAGATGTGGGACTTTTAAAACTAACTGCAAAGCCATATCACATCCTTCAAAAATATTTCTTCTTTCTTTTTGCATATTTCATCGCCGTACCTTTTTTCTTCTCATATGGCGGCAAAAGAGCTTTCTTTTAAAAGAAAGACGGAAATAAAAATAAAATACAGTTAAAAATGTGAAATCCGCACACTTAGGGACCGAGGATTTTGCGGATTATAGATCATCCCTTCGTTTAAATGTTATTTAACATTTTACTTTTTTTAAAATCTGATTATAAATGAGAAACAACAGCACAAAAATTCCAATTATAATGGGAAAGAAAAGCATAATGATACATTTGCAGGGATTTAATCGTGGATATACAGAGGTATACGCCATATACTTTCTGGATATTTTTAAAGACCACCATATACCCTCTATTTCTCGAAAAAGTTGTAGTATATGCAATCTAAGAGTATGCCCTTTGCTTTAAGCGTATACACTCTGCTTAGAGTGTATATCATCTGCTTTTTTTTATGACTACACCACTGTAACATTTGGCACGATATATTTAATAACTAAGGTTTAAGAATATTTAATTTACATACAATGCACATTTTACTGATTATTCATAATTGCCGAAACGTCAGTGAAGGCTTACTTTGGAGACACGAAATTTTTTTGTGTCTGTCTGTCTGTAAGTCAGTCTGTCTGTTCCGCGATAACTTCCGTAAAAAGCATCCGATTGGCTTGAAATTAAGTGGGTATGTTAGTGAGGCACTGGGATTAAGCTGTATAGTTTTTTGTAAGATTTGGTTCATTCGTTCGAAAAATATAGAATATTTTATTTTGCGCAATAATGTTTTTCTATGGCAAATCCAATGATTTCCATTTTTTTTTCTTGAGAGAAAATGTCACATGATGATAAATGGATGCTGAAATTTACCGGTTAAATTATTCGTATTGTTTCGAAATTTTGTCTATTCATTTGTCAGATTTTTAAAATTATTACTGTAAATTTTGGAGATTTTTTATAAATGTATTCCAATAATATAAACGAATTTGTTTTAGAGACTTCGTTATTTCAAATGTTTTTATTTCATTTTCTTTATTTTCTCTTAATGGTTGCTAAGAAACCATTCATCCTAATCCTTATTTTTATAATGTTATAAATTTGAATGCGTGTAATTATTGAACGCGAAAATTTAAATGAAGTCAATGTTAAAACTGATGAATTAATGTCTATCTTTGTGTATAACTATAACATAGCCCAGAAAAGAACATAGGCTATGTTTTATTGATTTTATTCACATATTTTCCTTAATAACTCAAAATTTCCTTCTTTATCATACAGAATGAATAGCGATCCTTTAGATAAAATTTAACCAATTTCCTTTATCGTTGCCAAAAAAAAAATCAAAAGCTGGAATAATTTGTCAACGGCAATAAGTTTCAATTGAGCAAGTTCCATTCGAAAAATTAAACTAAGAAAAAATAAATATGACGTCAGAATTAAAATAAAAATAAATATAGTACTTTGTTAAATATTAAACACGGAAATTTGTTTCGTTAATAAGAATTTTTCTGACAAAAATGGAGGCATAATTAGAAGTAAAAGAAACAAAAAAAATTATATTTTTAACAAATATTTCACCTGATAAAATTTGACGTCATAATTGAAATAAAACAGGTATTTTATAGTAGTCGTTAAAAATATAAGAAACATGGATAGCAATAACTCATGAATAATGACGTCATTGTCGAAACTTCAGTGAAGGCTTATTTTGGCGACACAAAATTTATTGTTTTACCCCTGTCAGTCTGTTCTGTCTGTCTGGCCGCGATATCTGCCACAAAATGCAATCAAAACTTCTTTTTTTTTTTCGGAAACAAAATTGTAAAACCCTAGATTATTGAGTTTACACTTTCAAAAGTTCCTGATACATCAGGAAGTGTGGAAAGGTGTGGACAGGTATGTAGAAGTATGAGGATAATGAAAAATGCATATTAAAACTGTTACTTATCCTTATAAATCAAGATGTATAAAGAAATACAAGATATACGATAACCATTAGCAAATTGATAGAAAGTTACAAATTTAAGTTTAATGAGAGTACGGGGGGTTCAGGGGGGCGGAGCCCCCCTGAAGAAATCTACTATGTTATAATAAAAAAACAAAAGTAATAGATCATGAAAAATTCAGAATATCCTAACATAACTAAATCTTTAATTTAACGCTTTTGTTGGCTGAAAACTTCTTATTCTTATTTTATTCTTATAAATAATTACGTAACTGGAAAATTTTAAATTACAGTTTCCAGGAAGTTGAATATTATCCAAAGTGTGTTTTAAAAAAGAAATGATGTGCAAAGCTGACGTTGAGGCTCTTGATCTGCAGATTTACTAGTTTTTAATATTGAAACAACACAATAATAGTTTCAGTTTCGGTTTGTTCTCAATAATTTTTTTTGTAATCTAACAAGGAAGGTCTCCATACGGGCTTACTCAGCAAATTCTGAAAAAATTACAGAATGCTCTTCTTATATGGATATATATGTTTGTAAAAAATTTTTTGGCGGAACCCCGATAGAACGTTCGTAAAAAAAATAATGAACATTTCTTTTATTTCTTTTATCATCGGTTGGCGACAAAATAAAATTTCAAAAAATACTTTTTTATGTCAAATCCTTTTTAAGGTAAAAATGTCTCATCTTGAATTTGTTTAATTTTTTTTTTTTTTTTTTTTTTTTAATATATATATATATATAACGTTAGTTTTGTCAGATTTAGTTTGTTTAAACCATATTTTTGTCATAATGTATTTAGAAGGAAAATTAACTTTGAAATTTTATGAATTAAAACAAAATTTAAATTAATTAAAATTGTTTCAATCTCAAAATTAACTCCAATCTAATTGAGCTCAGTCGATTCAGTTTTTGTTGCTATGGTAACAAAAACTTCTCCGGTATTGAAATGCATTACTGCAGCATTCTTCATCAGGCTTTTATTTTTTCATACGCTTAAATATATGAAAAAATACTTTTCAATATGAAAGTATTTTTCATATAAGGAATTATTTTTAAAGTAATGAAATTAAATAACTGTAGCAAAAGCAACAGAAATATGTAATATAAAATACATCTATATGTCAAACTCTCTCATTGTCCAAATTTAAATTCGTTAAATACTATTTACACGTATTCTAAAATTTAATTGACAAGAAATTTTCAGGTGCATTAAAATCGTTTGTTTTTGGCGAGGGAAAATGCTACTCGCCAAATTGCGTGACGCTTTCGTCTTTTTGCGCCAAATACTCGAAAGTATTTTATTTTTTTACTGAATTTCTTCTGTAATTCCGCCGCTAAATTTGACTGATCCTTTATTACATACATGAATAGTTTAATCAGTATTTTTTTCACAAAAATCTGAGTATGCCCAGTATGGAGACCTTCCTTGTAAGAGCACCCATTACTCCTTGCTCCGAAGCAAAATTTATTACTCAAGGAAATTTAAATATTTACAGGGCTGCGAGTGGTTAGATAAAAACTCAGTCAATATAGATGATAAATACCAGTATTTTTTAAAAATAAATTCAGTTTATATAATCTCTTTATATTATTTGAAGTATTTTCTGTAAGAAAATACTGGTAGTTTTCCCTTTTCTTGACTATGTTTTTCCCGTTTTTCCCTGACCACTCGTCACTCTGTAATACCCAATTTATATTTAAAAATTTATTCACTAGAAAATTAATGACTGAAAAAAATATACATGCCAAATTTAACTTTATATTTTTAAATGTTAATGACAAATTTCATTGTTTGCATTTAAAGTGTAGTGCGGATAATAGATGATTGCGGATTATACATCAGCGGATTTCACAGAGTTGACTATGCATATGTAATCAATTTCTTATGAGCCCACACTACTGAGTGGAAAAGACCTGGATGACAATGTTAAGTCTATGGAGGCGTTCTTTTCAAGTATTTCGCTCAAATTTTAATATTTTTACAAGATTTTTTTTTTCATAGGATAGCTGAGAGCGATCTACAACCGGACTAGTTTTTACTTTTTCGATTTTGATTTTATATTTTACTTACCCATCCATACGTAGTATAGGGTAAGTCTTGTAATCGTTTTAAAAATCGAAAAAAAAAAATTTGACGGATTTACACGTTTCCGACACGGGAGATTTCGAAAAACATATTTTTAGAAAAAAATATTTTTTTTGCCGTCCGTCTGTCTGTCTGTCTGTAAACGCTCTATCTCCCGAACGAATTGAGATAGTGACTTGAAATTTTGTATGTACTTAGTATGTAAGAATGGGACGAATCCTGTTTAATATCAGTAACCTCGATTATCCGGAACTATTTTTTTCAGACTCTCGAAAAATTCGTTCTGATGAAAGGTATATAAAAATTTTCGATTTTTTTTTTATTTTAAGGAGTGATTATAAAAGGCAATAAAATAGCACAAATTTTGCATAAAGGACGAAGTTGATCGAATAGTTAGTTGCCGAGATATCTGTAATGCTGTTTTCCACATTCTTCGATTTTTCATGACCCTGTATTTCATTCAAATTTCAATTCAAAGATATATTTTAATTGGAAATGAGAGGCTTAATCCGACGCAATAAACTGTTAGCTAATAAGATTATTATTTTTGGAGTTACAAGGATGTTTCTTTTTCGCAATTCAGTACTACTTGAGTAGTTAGGCGTGTTGTATAATTTATCGAAAGAGATTCATCAGCAACTCATTAATGCAGCATTACTATGCACAATAAAAATATAAATACACGTTTAAATTTTGTTTTGGAACTGCAATCCATTTTATAAATAGTTTTCAAATGTATTATTTTCATATATTATATATGCATATATATGATGGGTAAGTATTACGGTGGCCCCCAACGACTAGTTTTATATTATGATAGTTTTAATTTCAGAACCGGATCAAACAAATTTCTAAAGTTAAAGTTTTTTTTTTTTAACTTAAAACCAAAATTGAAAAAGTAAAAACTGTCATGTAAAGATATTAAAATTTAAACAAGATATTTGAAAAGAACGCCCCCATAGATTTAACATTATCGTCCGGATCTTTTTCATTCAGTAGCGTGGGCTCTTAAGATGTTTATTTAAGAATTGATATCTTCGTAAAAACCGATATTCCGGTGTGAAAACTACTCGGAAATGTTTCCAAAAATCCAATTCAGAAAAAAAGAAAAAAAAAAAAGCTTTTATAAGTGATTTTTTAATCCCTAAAAAGAATACCCCCTCCAGTATCTATGGGGGACGAGCGACCGGTATACGTGCCAGTTAAGAAGCTACTTCAGTTAAATTAAAAGACACATTCATTAATGCTAAACCTATTGAGGAAATTTATAAAGATATCTCAATTGCATTTCGATATTTTTAAATAATACTATTTTGATTGAATAGCTGAGATTGATTTGCATGCAGGCCGTTTTTTATTTTTCCGATTTCGATCGCATATATTTTTATGAGAATGCTTTCACTTTCCAAACCGGTTCTTAAAATGAAGGTAGCCACATAAAAAATATATGCAATCAAAATCGAAAAAGTAAAAAAAATGGCTTGCATACAGATCGATCTCATTGTTAAATGCAAAATAATAATAATAATAATAATAATAATAATAATAATAATAATAATAATAATAATAATAATAATAATTTAAAAAATATTTAAATGCAATCGAACCGAGATATATTTATAAATTTCTTCCATAGGATTAGCATTAGAGAACGGGTATTTTCATTTGGCTGAAGCTCCTGTCCATGGCCGATGAAATTCTCGCGAGCTAATGCTATTCCTATGCAATAGCATTCCAAGGGAAGTTATTTTCTAATATCTGGTTTGCATTTCGACCTTTTTATTTATTTATTTATTATTTATTTATTTATTTATTTTGCCTTTGATAGCTGAGGTACATGCCAACATTGCTCCTTTATTACTTTTTTGATTTTGGTTGCAAAATTTTTTTATTAAAGGCATTCTCACTTTCGCAACTAATTTTGAAAGTGAAACTAACTTTATAAAAAATATCTGCATTCAAAATCGAAAAAATAAAAAAGAAGCGATGTAGAGATGCATCTCAGCTATGCAATGTAATATACAGTAGCGGTCAAAAGTGTCCGGCCAGCAAAATTTTTTCAGTTAATTTGTAAATATACCTATATGAAGAGAATCTCAAAGCGATACTTATACATTTTATTGACATATTAGTTAGGAACTTACTTATAGAAGAACGTGTAAATATCAATAAATTAAATTGACAAAATTAAGTATAAAAGAAAACGCGTGTTCTCAAAAGTTCCCGGCCACCTATTTTCATTCCGTAAATCGCAATATATTGCAACGGAATTTTCATGCGCATTATCAATGGTTTTTCTCATGATAATTCTGTCCACAGGAATAGTAATTTTCCGGGGTCTCCCGGACCTCTGAAAGTCCTGAAAGCCATGGCCATCTTTATATAATTTTTAAATATCGTTTACCGTTGATTTTACCGATCGATAACTTAGCCTCAATAAGTACAGCTCAAAAGTCTAGCCTCAATAGCCTCTCGAGAAGATATTCCTTTTAGCAACAAACTAATCACTCATTTATGAACAATAATTGTTGAACTTTTCAAATTTGAATTCCAACTATGCTATACACGTTGATTCATTCATAAACACAACCAAAAAACACTTTACAGATAGAAAAAAAACTAAAGAATGATAAGTGGCCGGAAACTTTTGAGAACATGCGTTTTCTTTTATATTTAATTTTGTCAATTAAATTTATTGATATTTACACGTTCTTCTATAAGTAAGTTCCTAACTATTATGTCAATAAAATGTATAAGTATCGCTTTGAGATTCCTCTTCATACAGGTATATTTATAAATTAACTGAAAAATTTTTGCTGGCCGAAAACTTTTGACCGCCACTGTATATATATATATATATATATATATATATATATATATATATATATATATATATATATATATATATATGTTTAAAAATGTCGAAATTCAAACCAGATATTAGAAAATAATTTCCCTAGGAATAGCATTAGCTCGCAAGCGCTTCATAAACCGATCTTTGATAAACCGATGGTAAAACATTCAAAATTAAACAAAAAGTTCTCACAGAGAAGGGATTACAGTTCGAAACTATACTGGAACTTGAAGGAGATTATAGTGTATTTTCGGTCGTTGTTATAATATATTTTCATAAGTTGAGAAATTTTCTTTTAGCGTATATCCAATGTTGGCTTTTTGTATACCAGTATTTTCTTATAAAAAATGTTTTTCTTTTAAATCGTCGAATTCTCCGATTAAATAAAAAAAAAAAAAAAAAAAAAAAATCCGTACTAAAATGCTAGTATTAAAATAGCCAAAAACTTGGAATGTATGTATATTTGTTTATCTATCTCATATCTATCTCAGTTTATCTATCTAGCTATTTGTTTGTCTGTATATCTATTTACCTAGCTACCCAGTGTTGATTTTAGGGGGTTGGCCCGAGGGGGGGAGGGAATTCCTCCCCAGGAGATTTGAGGTTTTGTGTTATCAATGGTGTAAAAGGTGTAAACCCTCCCCCCCCACACCTCCCTCGGAGCTGCAGAAATCCCTCCCGGAGAAAAGTGTCTGAATTCAACACTGTAGCTACCTTTCTCAATTTCTCCTCCCCCCCCCCCTTTTTTTTTTCTTTTATCTAAAAGGAAAAAGTAGAAGCTTTAAAATTCTTTTTTAAAATATCATTCTTTAAAATAAAATAGCAAAAATAATGCATTCTATTTATTTAAAAGAAAATAAATCAAATTTTTATTCGCGGTTTTGATTAAAAACTCCTATTGCAGCTCTTTGAGTAACCCAAAAATCCTACATAAATCTCTCCGGCAGCAAGTTAAAATTTGAATTTTATGTTTTGGGATTCCGTAAACCACAAAAGGGCTTTGAAATGTTAATCAAGATAGAATCGGCTTACTCTCAATTAGAATTTCAATTCTCGGAGGAACTGGGAGTAATTTTGACCAGATGCGTTTAATTTCTTTTCAATTTAGATCACCAGATGGGGCAGCAAGACACAAGACATTTTCTCTTCGAGGAAAATGGGATATTTTGTTTCATGTTTTATAGCTCGGGTTTCTTTTTTCTTAATGCTTTTTATGTTAGCTTTTTTATAAATATTTTTTTATATAAAAAAAAAAAAAAAAAAAAAAAAAAAAAAAGAAAAAGAAAGACGAAGAATAGAAGAAGATAGATGCACAGAAAAAAAAAAAACCTTGATAAAATAAAACAATTCATAGAAATTTATGGGAAAAAAAATCTTAGCTATATTTTCGTAATATTTTAAAAAATTGGAGCTTTTTGCCCCTTTTTAGGTGCGTTCGTAATTATGTAAATACATAGCACTTATAGTGGTCGTTCAGTCCGTCCGTCTGTCCGTCTGTCTGTCCGTCCGTCTGTCCGCATATAACAACGCAAAAACTACCCAACCGAATCGTTTGAAATTTATAATACATAATTATTACATAATTTAGTCGAGTCATTTCAAATTTTATGAAAATCGAATGCATAGATCAATTACAGGGGCAATCAAAAGTATTCCATTACATTACGGTCAATGGGGGAAAAAAGTTTCAAATGCATTTTAATCGTTTGAAATTTAAAATATGTAATTATTACATAATTTTGACCAGTCATTTCAAATTTTATGAAAATCGGATGCATAGATCAATTACAGGGACAATCAAAACTATTCTGTTGCATTACGGTATGCACGGGGGAAAATGTTTCAAATGCATTTTAATGGTGTTACACTCATTCGAACTTAATAAAATTTATATGCAACTATAAAGTACATATTGTAATATACATTTTACATAATTTGTGGTGTAAAGAACATTTGTTACTGATTACAAGGCCACACAAAAGTATTCCCTTACGTAATGGTATAGGGAGAACATTGTTTGGTGAGTGTTTTAATTGTAATTCACTATTTACGATTTTATGAGATTGCTATATGAGAGTAATAATTTTAAAACTTCGTTATCGTACGAACGCACCTCATTTGCTACGCTTCACGTGCAATCTCCAACTTGTTTTTTCCAGCGTATATCTAGTGTTGACTTTTTGCATACCAGTATTTTTTATAAAAAATTTTGTTCTTTTAAAGTATGTAATTCCTCGACTAAATAAAACAAAATTTTCTATGCTAAAGTACTAGTATTAAAAAATCCAGAAACTTGGAAGTTCTCTATATCTATCTATCTATATGTATATCTAATTATCTGTACATAATATATCTCATATATATATATATATATATATATATATATATATATATATATATATATATATATATACCTATACATATATATTTATAACTCCACTCAAATCTTTTATTTTAAATTGTTTTCTTTATATTTTGTAGAATTACAAAATGTACAAATATGATGTTCTTACAATATAAATGTAGAAATATTTCCGAACTGAAAAATCCCCATCCCTCTCCCTCAGCGCCAAGAAGGCTGAAAAAATACAAAGACAAAAGAAATAATCCTTTTAAAAATATTTTTGTTTCGTGTAATCAATAATGCTTTTGGAACAAAATAAAGTAATGTATCTGTAACACATTCTAAACAGTATTGCAACTAATCGACGTATTAAAAGAATTTTGTAATAAGTTATTTTAATGGTACTTATAAGTACCGTCGGTAGATAAAGGGTTAAAGCAGGTATTTTTTATGTCATAGAAATGAACTCCCACCGTAGTAAAAAAAAAACTGACAGACATCAGGATTTTAGAAGAGGAAGAGAAAAGAAAAATTACAAAGAAATTGTTAGTTGAAGTCAGAAAAAAAATCTGCCTCATCTGTGGATTTTACTAACGCCCCAATAGAAACAGAATAAGCTTTTTTTTTTTTTTTTTTTTTTTTTAAACCAAAAATTAAAAAGTATTTATTACTTTAAAACGCTCTTGCATGCAATATGTAAAGAAGTTTTGCATCCTCATCATTGTGGTGATCATATTTCACATACTTAGCTTGACGTGACGATGGGAATTAAAATATTGTTTGAAAACGCCTGCTCTCTAAAATTAAACCTGTTTTCTTTGTGCTTTTTTAATTTTGGTTGCAGGTTTTTTTTTTTTTTTTTTTTTTTTTTTTTTTTTTTTAATAAGGATACTTTTTTTTCAGAACCGGTTACAAAAATGAAAGCACCTTTATTCAACAAATCTGCAACCATAATCGAAAAACACATAATGGCCCTAATTGAGATCGAGTTCAGCTATCCTAAGCCTCCTCTCCCCCCAAAAAAGTTTCTAAGTATTTAATTTTGAAAGAGAAATTCGAAAACAATCCGCCCATAGATTTAACATTAGCAAACAGATGTTTTCAAGCAATTGAAGAATCCCCTTATGGAAACTTATTTTGTGGAGAAGAAGAAAAGTGGATTCTTATGTTATCCCGAGGAAGAAAATACATATTCTTCTTATTCATTAAAAATTGAAAATTAAATATATACACAATCTCCACTATTATTTGTAATTCTTCCAATATTGCTAACTCCTATTTTAATTTGTTATATATTGGGTTATTCTATATTTATTCTTTGTGGATGTTGAATTGTAGTATTATATAATGGTTTTACATACATTTTTGTATATATATTTATATTTAGTACGTATATATTAAGTTTCTTTATTCCTCTGTAAACTCAAAATTTTTATACATTTTTAAAGTCTTTTCGGTATTTTTTAAAAACTTTAACACAAATTTTAAATGCTCATAATTATCTTTGATATATTTTAAGCTTACAGACTTTATAAAACCTCCCTAATCTACGTAATGAAAAAATATATATTGTTGCAATTTCTGAATTTGAATTAACAAAAAACATGCTTATTTTTTTTTTCCATTGGATAACATGGGATTCCACTTTCTTTCTGTACCATATATAAGTCCCCTTAATCTGAGTTAGTTAAGTGTTATTTCTACCAACAGTTTTTAACTCCAGGCTCTTTATTATTTTGAATAAAAATTATCTGTCTTCCAAATCTAAACAAAATTTCATTCCCATTAATTTTACATTTTGAAATAAATTATTGGCAACAGATTTTCTTTCATATTCTTTATATAATTACATTTCTGCATGAACGTAGAAATATACCATATGCGAAAAAATTATTTGTTCCCACGATAAAAACAACACTGCAATGCTTTATTTAACAATATTGATTATTTCTTGTTCTCTTTTGAGCACATTAGTTTTTGTTATATAAGAATTTCATTTTGCAAAATAACATCATCACATAGTTTTAACTCCATGCATAGAATTCAGAGATTCCATTTAATAGTCTGAAAATAGATAACGCCTACAGATTTAAAAATATGCTGTTCTGTTTCTGTCGAAACTAGATTAAAACGATTCGAAATATAGCCATACACGTATCAAAGACGTGAAATTTTAATCGCACTCGTTGCCAAAAAATAGATAAGTAAATAAATAACTAAAAGAAAAAACATTAATAAAAAATTCTATTTCTCCCACTATTCCAAAAATCATTAAAATAACACACAACTTGTAACAAAATAAAATAAAAATACGAAGAAATTTCCCTTGCAGCAGCTCTGGAATAATAATGATGAATAGAAAACAAAACAAAAACAGGAAAAATAATCCAATCTCTCTGGAATCCGGGAGAATTGCTGGAGAGCGCCTGCGATTGGCAAGTTTTCCCGCGAACACGAATGACGTCAGTGCACGTGACACTCGCACCTGACGCCAGGCATTGTGCTCGAAAGTAGTGAGAAAAGATCGTCTGCTGTTACTGAAAGACCAAACGATTTTTATTTTTTTCCTCCAGACTTTCCTGTTTATTAATTTCGATCTTCTTTTTGGCAACCTGGAGGCGTGAAGATTTTATGTTTACTGAATTTTTTTGTGTATGATATTGAGAGGTAAATGTTTAAATTAATTTTAAAACCCAAAGTTTGACAAGAATATGTTTTTTTTTTAATTCAACTCGTCGTTTTTAAATAAACTTTTAAACTGTCATGAAAGCATTGAAGAACCGATTTTTTATTTATTTTTTTTTATTATTATTTTTTATTCAATAAAGAATAAATTTAAACAAATTATTTCGTAAAAAAAAATTTAGAACTTTTCTGCAAACTAATTTCCATTGCGCCTTGGGCTAATTAGAAGAAAAAATTCCGTTAACAATGCATAGTTCCGAGCGTATTTTTAATGCAAAAATTTAACCTTAAACACTAATACATTTAGGCAATTTTAGGCAAAATGTTCTTTTTCATGAAACGTCAACTGTTTTAAAGAGTTTCTTGATACATAATAGGACTAAAATATTTAATTAATAATCAAATTGTAAACTCTTTTTAAATTTTGAAAGTCTAAAAAATCATTGACAATATTTTTTTTTTCTAAATGTTTAGTATAAATGCACTAAAAAAATTAATAAATTCCAAATTAATAAATAACAATTCCGGTATATCCCATTACTTGTGTTGCCAACGCGTTAAGATAAAAAATCGCTAAAAATAGCTGAAGGACACAAAATATGTTATGAAAGTAGAATGCGTTATATTATGAAAGAAATTGATTAAGAAATTTGTTATATTTTTGTCAGAATAGCTAAACAATTAATACATGAACGAGTAATGTATGCATATATAACGACATTTTCAATAAATTATATTATTTTTCCTGCACTTAATCAGAAATCACAGTTGTAGATAGATTTTAATACATCAGCATTCCAATAATTGTACCAAATTTCTGAAAACCATCATTACATCATATTTTTTTTTCTTTTTTGAGAGAGAGAAATCGTTAATAATTAAATATAATAATTAGAAAAAAGACAAAAGCAGTATTTGTGCTAATAGAAATACTTAGTAACACCAGTAATTTGTTTAATAATTCAAGAAATACTGCAAAAACATTGTTTTAGCATACATGAAACAGTTCAATTCAGTATTTTATATTTACATTTCGACATTAAAAAAAAAAAAAAAAAAAATTAATTAAAAAAGCTCAATTTATGTCTTTCTTCCTTTCTTTCGTTTTCTTTTCTTTCTCTCTCTCTCTCTCTCTCTCTCTCTCTTTTTTTTTTTTTTTTTTTTTTTTTTTTTTTGTATGTGTGTAAAGTATAATTAAAAAGTGTCTAAAAAATTTAAATTTAGTTAGAAAAAATAGTTGTGCTGTATATAAAAAAATCCGGAAAACTCGCCAGGGACTAATTAAAATTGTTAGAGCTGAATATGAATTTTTTCGAGCTAATCTGGCAACATCTCCTGCTATCAAAAGAAGAAAATCGGACAGTTTCTTTTTCTTCCAATTTCTTTCTTTCTTCCCATTTTTAACCCTTTCAGGGGCAGAAGAATCTGTTAGTACAATTGACGGATACCAGAATATTCAAATGAATTTCATAAAATAAAACCCCGCTATGTTGCACTCTCATTACAAAATCAAAATTTTATTAAAATAGTCTTGTTGCCATTTATCAGTTTTTGAATTAAAACTAAATGACTAGACTCTCTGGCCTTTGAAGTGATTAATAAAGTCTAAAATGAGTCGACCTAATTTTTGCACAAAATGCATTAACCTTTTAACAAATTAAAAAATACTTTTAATCTTATTGCTGGTTTTTAACTACAAAATTTTCACCAAAATGTCCCCTCGTTATATCGGGCATGTTGGAAGACACAAACACTAAAAAGAGCGTGATATGAACAAGGATATTAAAAATTTCTAAACCGTCGATTTATACATATTTAACATTAAAAAAAAATAATAGACTGGTAGGTGGCTGCATGGACCATCATCATCCATGGAGGAAAAAGATAGGTGGAGGTGAAGTAAGCCTCAAAAAAAGGTTTGAAATAAGAAATCTTTTATTGCTCAAATTTTAATGTCCCAAACAAAAACACGTGGAAGGGATTTTTTATTAATAAGACGAATTTGAAAGAAATGAATTTCAGCTGAAGCATATTTTAAGAAGAAGTAGTAAATTTTTAAAATGGTCTTTTTTCTATTATATTATTTATTAAAACAAATCTTTGCCCCTAAATTAACTGAAAATGGAAAATTAGAAATAATTAAATGTCAAAATAAAATTAAATAAAACATTAAAAACATTTGATTTGAACTAAAAATTGTATTACTAAAAGTTTTCTTTTTTCAGAACTTTTTAATACTTTATAACGTAGATGAAAAATGCTTGTGGCTTAACAACATATTAATAATGGCATGTCAATATATAAAATATATTGATGAAAACATTCTTTTAAAACCATGCATGATAACTTAAATAACAAATATTAATCTAAAATCTAGATTTCAGAGTGTAGACGATTTTAAGACATTAACGAAAGAATGTTAACTTTTCACGAAAAATCTTAAATGACGCTTCTATATTGATATTTCAAAGACATATGATAAAAATAATCAAATAACTCTTGCCTATGATTGATCTATTTTTATTTTTTATGCATTCCGATCGTGTGTTGCAGCCTATAATGGCACGAATCGTCATATTTTTTTTAACGAAATTTTAGTCATCTGTTCAATAACAGTTTAAACGGTAAAAAACAAAAACAAAGAACACGGGTTCAAACCAATTTGAATTGATAGGTGTGTCAAAGCACGTGGTTTTGTTGGTGCTTAATTGGACTTAATGTAAAGGATTTTAGGGTTACATTTTTGGCGTCACCTCAAGACATTATACTTCCACTCTATCAAAGTCATCACCTCATCAAGTTGATGGCTGAAATTTCAGGAGTAGACAGAACTCGATTAGCACACTAAAAACAACTGGTCTGGAAAGTCATACCTTAGTGAAAACAATATGCAGACCCGAATTTAGTGATTGGTCAATACGTTTAGCATTGTTTTCCTGCATCCAAAGGTATGAAAACATAGAAGACTGATTGTGAGGACAAGAAAAAGCAACGGTAAATGTATCTGTAAACCACTGAAATCGGGTTTGCAAGTGCTTTTCACCAAGATATGACTTGGCAGAACAATCGTATTTTGATATGAGAATCAATCTTTAACTAATCCTGGAATTTCCCACTTCATCTCAATGAGATAATGGTTTGTGCAGTCATTTTTCGGTCTATTCTGATAGGTAATTGATAGTAGAGAATTACAGTGGCGCCAAATTATATGGGGCCATGGAGCTCGAGCCCACCCAATAATCCACGGAAAAAACTGTTTTGTTGAAACTACTAAATTTTAGTTGATATAGCCCCAACCAAAAATTTTGGTTTGAATGTAGTACCAATGTACTGTATAGTACATATGCCAAAATCGCCACGAAGTTTCTAAACTGTATAATAGAAAGTAGATATAATATTTACATTGATACACTAAAGATTTCGGATACTTTACTGTACCCAAAATAGTGTACTATTATACCAAGATTTGAATACCTTTAAAACTTCCTTATAGTACGGACGCACCTCATTATCTACGCTTGACGTGCAATTTACAGCTTTTTTTTAAAGTGTAAATTATGGGACAATTTTTATAGTAATAGTTAAGGGTTAATCTGCTTTGTAACTTTATATACGGCGGATTAGCTTAAAAATGCCGAAATATTTTCACACATTTGATATTACTTTAACGCACGCATATCATCTGAGAGATATAAATAGCGTAAATGAGGAACAGGAGGGGAACAAATCTGAAACACATAACTTTGCAGAAACCGTGGATTTAATCAACATGATTGTCAATTAATGTTTTGATTTCCACGGCTATGACAAGATAAGCATCGCCTCACGCAAAAAATACCTGCATCTCATAATTCGTTCAGCGTTTTCTTATTATTCTTCGACAATTAGCGAAATGAGAGGAAGCACTTTTCACGCAGGGGATGGCTTCGGATTATGATTGGGTAAGCGAGCTTCTCAAAATAACTAATTAATTAGTTAACGTTAAGTGTCAAATATGCATTTAATACGGAAAGGCGGTGCCCGAGCTTCTGAAAATAATGAAATGGAAGGCATGGTAGTAATAAACAATCAAGCTCCCCCGCCCAGAATATTATTAAAATCAGCATGAAACAGCTTGAGTTTTCGGAGAGTTCCAGTTTGTTTGTTTATTTATTTATTTTTGGCACAAGGCAAGAGCTATTTTATTTCAACCAGTGAAATCTCGTGGCATCGTATTACAATGAGTGAAAAGTTTTGTACATTGGATGGTATCGTATCTTGTCGATATATGAACCAATTCTTTGCCTACTATCCAATATCGTTAAAATCGATATAAGAACATTTTAAGGCGGTTTTCATAAATATTTGATACTACTCAACAGCGTGAAACTTCCCAAAATATCTTTCGATTCATTTTTAAACGCATATGAATGATACTTTCAGGTATGATTAATGAAATGATTGGTAATCAAACTTTTTTTTCTCATTTTTCGCTAAGTGATTCACATTATAACCAATTATTGCCTCATCTCATTAGTCTTTTTTTTTCTGCGCTTTGCTGACCGGAAATTTCTAAAATATCTGCTGTCTTTACTAAAAAATAAATACATCTAGTTTGCAAAATTACTGAATAAGAGTGTCTATTAATTCCAAGCATTTTTAAAGAATTTTTTTTTTTAATATTCAGAAAATAACCAGTTTAGATTACAGAACAGCATTTTCTTCGGTTTCTTTCTTTGTTTATTTTTGACATAATGGTAGGAGATATTGTTATATTAAGCAAGTGAATAGACATTATAATTTATTACAATTAATCCAAATCGTTCTTTAATAGATATTCGAGCTAAACGATTATTTGGGGATAGAATTATTCCACAGTGTATGACACTTCCTTATGTAATCTTTCAATTTTACCGGTATTATCGGTTTATCAGTAAATGATAGAATTTCACATTGTTTCAAAATTTTAATCTGATTTATTGCAAATATATTTTTTCTCATCTCCGTGGCAGGATAAGCATAAAGAAATAGTTTGTTAAATATAATACGTCGAAATTAGGGAAACGAGAGGAAATACTTTTTCAAAAAAGGGGATAACTTCGAATTATAATTGGTAAATAACTAAATAAGTAAAATAATTAATTATTTAACATTAAGTGTCAAATAATATTTATTCACACGATAACAAAAGTAGAATGTACCGTAATTTCGGGTGTATAAGCCGCGGATCAAACAATTCTTTTTGGACCCAGAAATCTTATTTAGTGATTGAAGACAAATATTTACGGCGATCTAAGTAAGGTACCCTGGGGTAATAACGCCAGACGGGGTAATAACGCCAAGTGCTAATATTTTGCATAATTATGAAATAATCTGGTAAATGACACCCATGTGTTCTGCGCAGAAGGGTTTTAAGTCATATAAATCGCAAAAAACAGCTTCAAGTTAATTTGTTTCATTTTTAGGTCTTATTGTTTTTACAAGCAGCTAAAATTAACGCTTGATCTAAAATTTGCGAGATACGTTTTGTGATGTGAAGACTATTTTTTTTATCCGGAAATACTTTGTTAATTACATAAATTTGTAGTACATTTCATGGCCTTTCAAAATGTTGTTGAAGATTTTGGATATCTTCTCGAGATAATTTGTAATTTAAAATGTACAGCGCAATAACTATAACGGGGTAATAACGCCAATTCTTGCAATTTTTACCCTGGTTGATTCCCTACAGTGGCAGAGCTACATCCTAAATACTGATTCAAATAAACACATTTAAAACTGTGCAATGTTTCTAATAATTCTATTTAAACGCTCTTTTTTAAGCAAAAAGAAGCTCACGGTCTGATATTCTTTTGCCTCATCCCCCCCTCCCCACACCACACCTTTATTTTTCTTACACTTTCACGAAAAAATGAACATTTTCAATAGCTTAGGATGCAATTTGTCAATTTCTAGAGCTGAGAGTTTGTATTTTTAGAATTGGGCAATCTACATGCAATTAATCCAACTTATTTCATTGTTTTGTTTGCATGGCGTTATTACCCATATAGGTGGGTAATAACGCCAAATAGCATTAGTCAAGAAATCACGCCATTACATTTTATGTATTCATATCTGTTAAATTATTTTTTTTATATAGATAGTCAATGAGTTGCTGTATCAAATCATATATTTGTTTGAAAAATACAAACTAAAACTGAGCCGTGAAAATTGCTAGAACCTTAACGTGGCGTTATTACCCCAGGGTACCTTAGTTACACTTATTTCTTAAAAAATTCTGGGTCGAAAAAGAATTGTTTGACCCGCGGCTTATACACCCGAAATTACGGTAATCTAATTTTACTTTTTGAAAATTAATATGCAACATTTATTTGAATTACGAATTGTTTGTTTGTTTATTTTAAGCAGCACGTTTCACTGCGAAAATGGCCAAGAAGTTTCTGAACTCATGCTGTAGGATTTGCTGATAGTGATGAGGCAAACTATGCCTGTAAAACGCGTTTTCCCACAATGAGAGTAGTAACGCAGTAGAACAGTTTTTTATATTTCACTCACATCACTATCAATTTATCTTTCGTTGTTTTTAAAATATTTTTCACTGCTTTTGCCAAGAACTAATATTTTACATCCACGATAACAAAAGTAGAATGTAATCTAATTTTACTTTTGGAAAATTAATATGCAACATTAATTTGAATTATTAACTGTTTGTTTGCTTATTTAAT
This sequence comes from Maratus speculifer, assembly GCA_964019185.1. Taxonomy (NCBI): domain Eukaryota; kingdom Metazoa; phylum Arthropoda; class Arachnida; order Araneae; family Salticidae; genus Maratus; species Maratus speculifer. Next base: position 155,134,432 of record OZ025301.1, on the reverse strand, counting down.
TGCTTATTTTAATCATCAAGTTTCAATGCCAAAATCACCAAGAAGTTTCTGAACTCATGCAGTAGGATTTGCTGATAGTGATGAGGCAAACTATGCCTAAAAAACGCGTTTTCCCACAATGAGAGTAGTAACGCGGTAAAACAGTCTTTTATATTTCACTCACATCACTATCAATTTATCTTTCGTTGTTTTTAAAATATTTTTCACTGCTTTTGCCAAGAACTAATATTTTACATCCACGATAACAAAAGTAGAATGTAATCTAATTTTACTTTTGGAAAATTAATATGCAACATTAATTTGAATTATTAACTGTTTGTTTGCTTATTTAATTGCTTATGTTAATCATCAAGTTTCAATGCCAAAATCACCAAGAAGTTTCTGAACTCATGCAGTAGGATTTGCTGATAGTGATGAGGCAAACTATGCCTGTAAAACGCGTTTTCCCACAATGAGAGTAGTAACGCGGTAGAACAGTTTTTTATATTTCACTCACATCACTATCAATTTATCTTTCGTTGTTTTTAAAATATTTTTCACTGCTTTTGCCAAGAACTAATATTTTACATCCACGATAACAAAAGTAGAATGTAATCTAATTTTACTTTTGGAAAATTAATATGCAACATTAATTTGAATTATTAACTGTTTGTTTGCTTATTTAATTGCTTATTTTAATCATCAAGTTTCAATGCCAAAATCACCAAGAAGTTTCTGAACTCATGCAGTAGGATTTGCTAATAGTGACGAAGCACACTATACCTGTAAAACACTATTTCCCACAATGAGAGTAAGAACACGGTAAAATAGTTTTTTATATTTCACCCACAGCACTATCAATTTATCTTTCGTTGTCTTAAAATATTTTTCGCTGCTTTTTCCAAAAACTAATATTTTAAATCAACGATAACAAAAGTAGAATGTAATCTAATTTTGCTTTTAGAAAATTAATAGAATTGTTTTTTTGTTTATTTGTTTGCATTTTGTTTAAACAGCAAGTTTCACTGCCAAAATCGCCAAAAAGTTTCTGAACTCATGCAGTATTATTTGCTGGTAGTGATGAGGCAAACTATGCCCGTAAAACACGTTTTCTCACAATCAGACTCGGAGCGCAATAGAATAGTTTTTTTATATTTCACCCTCAACACTATCAATTTATCTTTCGTTGTTTAAAATATTTTTCACTGCTTTTTCGAAGGACTAATAATTTAAATCCACGGAAACAAAAGTAGAATAAAAACTATTTTTATTTTTGGGAAATAAATATTCAACATTAATTTGAACTATGAATTAGTTATTTGTTTGCTTATTTTAATCATCAAGTTTCACTGCCAAAATCGCATTCTGATTTTACTTTTGGAAAAATAATATGCAACATTTATTTATTTGAATTTTGAATTGTTTATTTGTTTGCTTATTTTAAGGAGCGAGTTTCCCTGTCAAAATCGTCAGGAAGTTTCTAACCTCTTGCAGTACGATCTTTGATAGTGATGAGGCAAACTCTCTATTCCTGTAAAACAGCTTTTTCCACAATGAGAGTAGAAACGCCGTAGAACAGTTTTTAGGTGCGTTCGTAATTATATAATACGTAGAACCTATAGTGGTCGTTCAGTCCGTCCGTCTGTCCGTCCGTCTGTCCGTCCGCATATAACAACGCAAAAACTATCCAACCGAATCGTTTGAAATTTAAAATACATAATTATTACATAATTTTGTCGAGTCATTTCAAATTTTATGAAAATTGGATGCATAGATCAATTACAGGGGCAATCAAAAGTATTCCAGTACATTACGGTCAATGGGGAAAAAGTTTCAAATGCATTTTAATCGTTTGAAATTTTAAATGCGCAATTATTACATAATTCTGTCGAGTTATTTCAAATTTTTTAATAATCGTGTGCATAGATCAATTACAGGGGCAATCAAAAGTATTCAATTACATTATGGTCAATGGGGAAAAAGTTTCAAATATATTCTATACGTTTGAAATTTAAAATACATAATTATTACATAATTTTGTCGAGTTATGTCAAATTTTATGAAAATCAGATGCATAGATCAATTACAGGGATAATCAAAAGTATTCCGTTACATTACGGTCAATGGGTAAAAATGTTTCAAATGCATTTTAATCGTGTTACACTCATGCGAACTTAATAAAATTTATATGTAACTATAAAATACATATTATAATATACATCTTACATAATTTGTGGTGCAAAGAGCATTTGTTATTGATTTACAAGGCCACACAAAAGTATTCCATTACGTAATGGTATTGGGAGAACATTGTTTGATGAGCGTTTTAATTGTAATTCACTATTTACAATTTTATGAGATTGGTATATGAAAGTAATATTTTTAAAACTTCGTTATCGTACGAACGCACCTAATTTGCTACGCTTCACGTGCAATTTCCAACTTGTTTTTATATATTATCCTCAACATTATCAATTTACCTTTCGTTGTTTTAAAATATATTTCGCTGCCTTTTCCAAGAAATACTATTTTACATCCACGATAACAAAAGTAGAATGTAATATAATTTTACTTTTGAAAAATTAATAGGCAATATTTATTAGAATTATGAATTGTTGTTTGCTTATTTTAAGCAGCAAATTTCACTGTCAAAATCGCCAAGAAATTTCTGAACTCATGCAGTGCGATTTGCTGATAATGACGAAGCAGACTCTATGCCTGTAAAACACGTTTTCCCACATTGAGAGTAGGAACGCCGTAGAAACAGTTTTTTATATTTCATCCACAACAGTATTAATTTATCTTTCATTGTTTTGAAATATTTTTCACTGCTTTTTCTGGAACTAATATTTTACACCCACAATAATTATAAAATAGAAATTAATCTAATTTTACTTAAACAAAAAAGCAACATTTGTTTGAATTATGAATTGTTTGTTTCTTTATTTGTTTGTTTATTTTAAGCAGAAAGTTTCATTTTCAAAATCACCAAGAAATTTCTGAACTCATGCAGTAGGATTTGATGATACTGATGAGGCAAACTATGCCTGTAAAACACGTTCTTCCACATTGAGAGTAGGCACGCGGTAGAACAATTTTTTTATATTTCACTCACATCACTATCAATTTATCTTTCGTTGTTTTTAAAATATTTTTCGCTGCTTTTTCCAAGAACTAATACTTTAAAACTACGATAACAAAAGTAGAATGTAATCTAATTTTACTTTTGAAAAATTAGTATGCAACATTAATTTGAATCATGAATTGTATGTTTGCTTATTTGTTTGCTTATTTTAAGCAGCAAGTTTCACTGCTAAAATCGCCAAGAAGTTTCTGAACTCATGCAATAAGATTTGCTGGTAGTGATGAGGAAAACTATGACTGTAAAACACGTTGACCCTTATTGAGAGTAGGCAAAATGCGTCAGAACAGTTTTTGACATTTCCCCACAAGATTATTTTCTTATCTTTCGTTGTTTTAAAATATCTTTCAGGTCTTTTTTCAAAGAACTAATATTTTACATGCTGGTAATAACAGCATAATGTCATCTAGTTTTAGCTTTGAAAAGTTAAGATGAAACATTATTTTAAATCATTAATTGCTTGTTTGTTTGCTTACTCATATTATGCCCCAAATTTCGGTGTCAATATCGCCAAGAATATTCCAAATCACTCAGTAGAATTTGCTGTAAGTGTTGAGGAAACTGTTTCTGCAAAACAAGTTTACCCACTACGAGAGTAGGAATTCGGTAGAACAATTTTGTCCTTTTCCTTCACAAGGTTATTTATCTTTGTTATTTTAACCCTTTGTCTATCGCATTATGAATTCATGAAAATTTTATATTCTAAAACATTTTACATAAATTGTTTAAACTAATTTTAAAGATTTGCATAATCATTTAATAAAATTTTTGAAACGTTTTAGAAGGATTGATTAAATTTGAATTTACAGGGATTTTGTGAATATTTGTAACCCTACTCAAATCTTTTATTTTAAATTGTTTTCTTAGTATTTTGTATAATTATAAAATGTAAGAATATGATGTTCTTACTATATAAATATAGAAATATTTCCGAACTGAAAAATCCCCCTCCCCCTCCCTCAGCGCCAAGAAAGCTGTAAAGATACAAAGGCAAAAGAAATCATCTTTTTAAAAATATTTTTGTTTTGTATAACCAGTAATGCTTTTGGAACAAAATAAAGTAATGTTTCTGTAACTCATTCTAAACAGTATTACATTTAATTGACGTATTAAAAGAATTTTATAATAAGTAATTTTATGGTACTTATAAGTACCGTCGATAGATAAAGGATTAAAATTACTTTCAGTATATTTTTCAAGAACTAATATTTTGCAATCTCAATTACAAATATGTAATGCCTTAGTCATTTTTTAAAAACTTAATTTGCAACATTGTTTTAAATTATAAATTCTTTATTTACTTCCTTAATTTCTTATTTTATGCACCGTGCTCCAAACTAGCTAAGAAATTTTAAAATGTTTTTATTGAAATTAGGTGACGTTGATAAGGCAGTTGATGCCTTCAAAACAAAATTCCCACAACAAGAGTCGGAAATTGATGAAACAGTTTCTGATATTTTACCCAGAATACTATCAATTTATCTTTCCATGTTTTAAAAGATTTTTTTTAGATTTTTGCCAGAACTGATATTTTCCTCCAGTGACAACAAGGGTAGATTATTTTCCATTTTTATTTTATAAAATTTCATGTGTAAAACTGTTTTTATATTGTAAATCTTTTCTTCGGATTTATAGATTGGCCTGATTCACTTTACATAAGATACATTCAGTCAAAGAATTTTACGTAATCGAAGTGCCTTGTAATTTTGAAAACAATTCTTTCTTTTTTTATGAAAATAATAATCACTCTGTTGTTAAAAGTTAAAAATCGAGCCTTAAAACCAAAAATACAAGTAATATTTTAACAAAATTTGACAATTATTAAGTCAAGATTCAATCAAATATAACTCCAATATTAGTTTATTACTAGGGTAGTATGTCTTAAAGTAATCAAAATAGTCTTATAAACATTTTTTTAACATTTTAATGTTATTTTTTATGTAAAATTTTGACAATTTTTTAAAAAAATGCTTGTATTAAAATTTTTTTTTAATTCTTCATAAGTTTCTCGAAATTTAAGATATAGTGCATAAGAAGAAACTACTATTTCCAGAATTATTGTGAGAAATAATCTCGAAGTAAACAATTAAAAAATTTTAATCTTAGAACCAAAATATATTTTAACGAAATTCGACAAACAATAAATCAAGATTTCATCAGTATTGCTCCAATTTTAGCTTATTACTAGGGTGATTATGTCTTATGTTACGAAAAACAATCTTATATATATATTTTTTTCTGTGTGTGTGTGTGGGGGGGGGGGGGTTATATACGATATGATTGTTACATTATTTATATGTTTTATTTCAGAAAACTTGTGTATGTCTTTATGAGCTTCTCTTAAGTATTCAATATAAAGACAATATAAAAGCTACTTTTATCAAATTTACCGTAAAAAAATGCCTAAAATGGAGTTTTAGAAACGAAACATAAGAATTTTTTAAATAAAATTTGACAAAATATAAATCAAGATTTTATCAGTATTGCTCCAATATCAGTTTATTGATAGGATATTATATTATGAACGTTACGTAAAATAATCGTATAAGCATTTTTTTTTTTAATTTTTTTTAATTTTTTAATTTTTTATTTATTTTATTTTATTATTATTATTTATTTATTTTTTTTATACATTTCGCATTTTTTGTAAAATTTAGATCTCAAAAAGAAGGTGATTGTTTCTTTATTTACTGTTGCTTATATTTCAGAAAACTTGTGCATGCTTTTATAAGCGTCTCTAGTTTACAATACAGTGACAAAGAAAAAACTACTATTACTAGATTTATCGTGAAAAATATTATATCATCCAAAAGTAAACAAGCCAAAGATTTACTTTGAAAGCGCTATCGGGATATATTCCTTTTTCTGCAGGCAAGAGATAATTTAAAATCTTTTCAACATTTCTTAAAAAGCACTCTCGACATATAGTTAAATGTAATGTAACAAAACATGTATTCAACTTGACAGGTATTTTTTAAAAAAGTTATTCGAGTGTGTTTGTCAGCTAGATGTCATTTTTTTTCCTTGATAAAAAAAGAAAATAACCCGATTCTGGAAATAGAAAATTAACTTTTGTTAAGAAACTCAACTGTTTTATTTTTTATGTGCTTTTATTTAACTCAGCCTGTTTTTTTTTTCTTAAATATGGAATTTTGTAATGGATTTGTGTCTAATCCGTTCATTTGCTGCCTATACCAGTGCAAAAACTATCTAACAAAATAATTTAAAACTTAAATATAAAATCGTTGAGAATTTCATCAAGTCATTTCAATTTTTTCGAAAATCGAATCAAAATTTAAAAATATATTAATAAAGTTTTCTTCGTTTTATTTAGTCCTATGGTACGTAAACAATTCAATGATATTCCATGATTGGTAATAATTCTAAGTTGTCATAATGATTATATGCTTTTTAAGATGGAGTCCTATTATTTTCGTATGACTGAATCTAATACATGTCATCGTAATAAATTTTGAATTCATGTATTTTTGCATAAGAATACAAACAGCTATTGCTTCAAAATCAGCAATTGCACCAAATGTATTTATAAAACTAGTTATATTAAAAAGGCTTGTGGGAAAGTTTTAAAACAAATATTAATTTCTTTGCAACCTAAGTACAAACACATTTCTAGATTAAAGCTCCAGTCCCATTAGGTGAAGACACTCGCGAGCTAATGCTAAACATGTGGGGATGTTATTTGCTAATATCTTGTTTGCATTTCAACATTTTCAATTTTTTTCCCCGTATTGGATAATTGAGGTCCATCTCCATTATCTTTTTCGGTTTTGGTTGCAGATATTTTTATAAAGTTACTTTCACTTTCAAAAACCATTCCGAAAATGAAAGTGTAATTATAAAAAATATCTGCAACCAAAATCGAAAAATATATCCAATGCTAAAAAAATATAAATAAATATAAAATAAAAATTTCGAAATGCAAATTAGATGTTAGCAAAAATAGCTACCCATAGGTTTAGCATTAGCTCGCGAGTGTCTTCGCCTTACAAGACGGAAACCTTAAAATAATTTGATGGATGTGTGAAAAATTTTCAAAACAACTCTTAAAAAAATTAATATGCATCATATTTAATATAATGCATGTAATACTATTGTATATTTATTATTGTTTATATGTGTACGTTTATTAATCATTATGAGTACACATGCTTATAGGCGCTTTTGTTTCACCTAGCAAAAACACCATGCTTTAATTAAAAACTCTTTATAAAAATACATTCCTTGTAATGAACATCCAATTTGTGCACTATTTTTTTTTTATTATTTTAAAAAGATAGCTTTAATCTATTTCCAGATTTCGTCTAATCAACAGTTTTAATTGCTCTTCTTTATATTGTACTTTCCTGTTACTAAACAAATTATTCATATAACTACTATTTCCCAACTATATTTACTTCCTAAATACTCTTTTTTTACTCTGGAGTATACCTAATTACTTACTTCTTAATCACTAACCCATTTTTTTTCGAAGATTACTTTATGTGTAAGTAACATACCGACCAATTCATAAGGGGAAAAAACTTGCCGAAAGTTAGGTACTTATTTTCTGTCTCTCTCTCTCTTTTTTTTAAACTTTTTTTCTTTTTTAAATCTCGCAAGAAAAAAAAAAAACTAAGGGTACTTAGATGGTCTAAAGCAAACAAAAATGAAAAAAGAAATTCCATCAATTAATATTGGATTTAAATTGGATTTAGGAAAGAAAAACATTTTCTCTCATTTTATCATGTCAGTACAGCGGTGTTTGATTATTGATTTTATTGAAAGTAACAAATGACTATAGTAATCCCTTAACATTAGAGGATTTAACATTCGCGAGTTTTGATTATTCGCGAAATAAAAAATGCAGAATATTTCAACATTCGCGAACACTGAACTTAGTAATTCGCGAATTTTGTTTTAAAAGGAATATTTTTTTACAAAGTAAACACACTTTGCTTTACCAATTCTATAGACTACGTGACACTAGATACTTTTTTGTCTACTGTATAGCCTACTATATTACTGTACGGCTTGGCCTAAGTTGCGAGAACTTTAGCCCTTGTGTTGAGGAAACATACAGATCAGTAATTTTCTGTGCTTTTTATGCAGAATTTTTTCTTTTTTTTCAGTTTTCTAAATTTCCTAAAATTATTAATTTTTGTTGCAGGTTAAATATTTTCGGCGAAAAATATCGAGAAAATTTTAAAACATTATTAACAACTTGTTGGAAAAGTAACATAATGCGATTCTTCACTAATGAGGAGTTTTAAATTTAAAACAAAAATCGAGACCGCAACTTTTCCTTACATGAAAAATTCACAAACATAAGATCTGTTCTGTCAAACAATCGCACATCACTACATTTTTTTCCATCATACACTTGCAAATAATTTTTGTACAATGTGTTTATAATTGTTCAAATTTATTTAAAGCATGTACCGGGTGTCCCAAAAATGACTGATGTATTTTAAAATTCAATAACTTGCAAACGGTGACAGCTATTTAAAAAATTTTGCAGGGGGGTTATGTATAATGTCAGGAGTTTTTTTACCGTAATTTTTTATTTTAGTTCGAATTTCAAACAATAGGTGGCCCTGACGGCGATTGAAGGCCAAGTGATCATTGCTGAGTGAAGCGTCGACCTGGCCTTCAATCGCCGTCAGCGCCACCTATTGTTTGAAATTCGAACTAAAATAAAAAATTACGGTAAAAAAACTCCTGACATTATACATAACCCTCCTGCAAAAAATTTTTAAATAGCTGTCACCGTTTTCAAGTTATTAACTTTTAAAATCCATCAGTCATTTTTGGGACACCCTGTACTTTAAATGTGCAATTCTTAATAATTACATTTTTTGAAAATCAATTTTTCTTTTCCATAAAAAGAAGAAAAATATAGAACTTAACCCCCTTATATGCAGGGGAAGATAATCTCAACATTCGCGAATGTTTTCGGAAACCTAACCTGCCCGAGTGTCATGCGATTATTGTGTCTGAGTACACAAGGTATACAAGCTGCCACAAGTATAATGATATATATGGCTTGTGAGGTGTACAAATGGAAATAGCAGAAGATAAATTTATGTATAATATGAAAATAACTACTATCTGGACAGCAATTGCGAAACTATAGCCTTTTTGCACCCTGGGCAAACAGGGTGCTCCCCCCCCCCCCTCATTCTTCTTTTCTGCAGGATATATTTAGAAAGAGAACTTTTACTAATTTTCTCATTTGGTACCTCTTCGTTCTCGCACCCGGGCTGCATGTCCCCTCTGCCCCTCCCCTTTAGTTTCAGCCCTGCTGAACAGATTTCACAATAATAGTACCTGAGTATTTGCGGCAATGCATTTACCAAAACATTTTTCTTTTTTTTTTTTTTTTCTTTTTTCTTTGTCTTGCGAAAAAAAAAGTTAAGGATATATTTATCGAATAGTTTAACACTAAAACGCCCGGATGGAGTCAACTGGACTCCAATCATGTAACTAAATTTCAATTCGAACCAGAAAAATTTTCTTGAAATAATTTAAATTTAATCCACGCAAATTTACGCTAAATAAATCAACGAAATAACTTTGAATAAAAAATCTGGTGAGAAATGTTATTTTCAAACTTGAGTAGAATTTCCGGGCATTCTAGTGTTCAAACACACAGAGAAAAATATAAATAAATAAGTAAAAAATTCCAACAATTACTTCGGATTTAATTTTATTTATGGGTTTAAAAAAAAAAAAAAAAAAAAAAAAAAAGAGTGTTTTCCTTATTTTATTTTGTTAGTGCAGTGGTGTTTGATTACTGATTTTAGTACCAAAAGACTATTAAAATACTACGTGTTTGAATTACAATAAAAGGATAAAACTATGAAATATAACTATCGGATGAATAATTATAAATATAACTATAGGATTATCATTGATAACCTGATAAATATAATAATAAATTGATATAAATAAACCTGAAAAGCGTGAATTGTCGTCTTACTTAATCAAAGATTTTCTACAAGAAAATACTGGTACCGAAAAATTTCATGATTATAAAATTCCAGGATCCGTACGAACCATGAACATGAATTACCTGAATATTAATATTAATTTTTATACTCAAACAGAGCATGCTCGTTCTCACCAACCTATTAAAAACATCATGGTTTAATACAAAAATCCTTTAAAAGAGTGTAATATAAATAACAAAAACATAAATTATATACTTTTTTTAAAAAGAAAAAGATAACTTTGATCTCTGTCCAGAGATTTCCTAATCAACAGCTTTAATTGTACTTCTTTACTTTATGCTTTTCTGTTATGAAGCAAATATATTCTTATAACTACTGATAAGCAATATTCACGTCCTAAATGTTTTTGTTTTCTCTAGAGTAAACCTTATTACTTACTTCTTAATCACTAACTTGTTTAATAATTAAAAAAAAAAAAAATCAAGATTACTTTACGTGTAAGTAACCTTCCGATCAATTAGTTCATAAGGAAAAAAAACTTGCCGAAACTTCGGTATTTTTTTTTGTCTTCCATTTTTTTTCGTCTCGCAAGAAAAAAAAAATCTAAGGGCGTATTTTTTTAACAGTTTAACACATACACACATTAAAAAAAAAAAAAACAAAAAAAAAAACAATTAATCCTGGGTTTAATTTGACATATGAAAAAAATGTATTTTTCTGATCTTATCATGTCAGTGATGCAGTATTTGGTTATTGATTTTATTATGGCTATAAAATTCCAAATGTAAGAAACATATAAAATACGGATTATAGAGTGTATGGACTGAAATATCATAATGCTATAGAGCAGGCATGTCAAACACGTGGCCCGCGGGCCCCAATTGGCCCGCCAGGTCCTTCTCGATGGCCCGCCAAGCCTTCGGCATTTTCTAATTTTGATTCGTTCTTAGTTGATGCAGAAAATGCACTTTGCATTGCAAATACTGTAGCATTGCAAAATTGGAGAATAATTTTATACGAAATATCTGCCATTATTTCGAAATATTAATCTTCATTAGAATTATAGGCAGATATTGATATACATTAAATTTAATGATCCGCAATTAAATAAAGAAAAGGTTAAATTTGTAAATTAATGGTTGTTATTTTGGATGAAAATCTTTTACAATTTGGCATAGAAGATGCAAACAACACCGATTCAACACCACTGTGGCATGTAAAAGATGCAATCATGCTGTCTTATATATGATAAAATCTAATTCATTTTATAATTTCGTTTCCAGGAGATAAGGTATGCAAAAGTTATGAATAAGCAAGTTAAAAAAAAGCACATCTTAATCTAAAAATAAAAAAAAAATTATAAAGAAATTCTTAATAGTTTATTATGTGTTTTATATTGAAACGAATACATTATTTTATTACTCTCTTTGATTCACTGTGAAATTACATAATGATGCGTGGTATTTGTTAGGTATTTAAAATGTATCGGAAATCAATTAAAAAATGACGCTAATTTCTAATTAAAAGTCGCTAAAAAATCAAAAAAAATAAATAGCTTTAAAAAAAAAGTGGCACGATTTCTCGTCTTTAAAAATAAAAATAATATTAGTAATAATAATAATAATAATGTTAATAACAAAATACTGTTACCCTGTTTTTATTATTTGGCTGCATGCATAGCCGAAGGTGACCGTTTTGATCATAAGCTCATTAATTAATTTCATTCTTAATGGTTAATAAATGTATCAGTGCAAATTATCCCTGTGTGGTCTTTATCTTTCTTGATGATGAAGCTAAAACACCACAGATTCATAAAAGTGAATTTGAAATATTTTTTTATATTCAAACAACGACTGAAAAATTGTGTTTGATATATAGAAACTTCGTCGAAATTTGCTAAGAATTTATTCACAAATATTTCAAATAAACCACAAATATCTAGAAATTATTTGGAAAAATAGATAGATTTGAAACTAAAACTTTGTTGAAAAAAGTGTGTTCGTAAAACAATAAAAACAAACCTCCAGCTCTTAAAAACAACGATTGAATTCATTTGCACACAAATCGAATTCGCTCTTGTTGGAATAAAGGATGTCCAGAATAATTAAATCAATTTAAAAATATTCATGATATAACCAGAAATTTCAATAATCGCATGAAATCGATAATTTCAATATCTGTTGCTATAACCAGGGGTCGCAGCGTCCCTTAAATTTTCACACTTTCCTACCACAATTTTAAAACGATAATTTTTAATGTAGAATTTAATTGTAGATGTTAAGGGAATCTGAGTTGAAGACTTTTGATTTAAAATGTTGATAGAAAAGAGCGAAAATTTTAGGGACTCTGCGACCCCTGTATAACTGACTTTTTCTCATATTAACTCATCATCGCTAGCGTTAATTTTGCCCTTTAACTTTATAATTCTTGAAAATATAGATGCAAGAAATTTTACTCTGGGGTAGTTTTTTTCTCAGATACGATATATACTTAAAAATATCTCAAGAGAATCAGGAAATTATTCCTATGCCGGATCAATAATCAAGGCAAATATATTTTAATCAATTATGAAATGTTTTTACTTCATAATATTATACTGTAAATAATTGAGTTCTATCAATGATTGGTTTTATAAAAAGTAGCAATCACAACATAAAAGAAAATATAGATTTTAGGATTACAAAATTAATCACAAATTTTTGTATAATTTTGATTGCGATTTAAATTTTAAAAAGATCAATATGTATTTAAGCATGTTTGTATTTTTATTTTAACTTATTTTTCATTATATTTGACATTACACTCTCATAAACTACTTTTACTACAGATTTGCTTATGCTTAATAAATATTTTTAAACATTTTCTCGTGCGTGTTTTTAATTTTTCATATAAATAATTTTAAAATTTTTGTATGTATTTTGATTTAATTGGTTGGTTTTTAAAACAATGATGTATTTTTAATGTACAATTTTCATTTTGTGCGATAGTCTGCTTCTTTATTTTCGATAATGTGGCCCGCGGCTTTGTGTACAATGCTAAATCTGGCCCGAGATGGTAGACGAGTTTGACATGCCTGCTATAGAGTGTTTTCATTTACACCAATTCCATCTTATGCGCTTTTGTTTTGCAGTCATGAGAGGTTTTGTTTTCGGAATACGTGATTCAAACTTTAATTTATGGAGGCGTCTTAACACTTCGCGAAAGGAGCCTTTTACGAATTTTTAATGTTTAATCACCGATTTTTAAAAACAGAATTTTGTGCCTTATTAAATCGAGACGATTAAATAGGGGAAATTTTACAGTGAAATTTTATTGGTGAGAATAAACAAGGATTCTTAAGCCCTTTTTGTGACACTTATAGTATTCGTCACTCGTTCCCAAGTGGTTAATATTGTCGATATTTAAACTTCTTCTTTCCATTTTTGGTGCAAGAATCGTACACTTTTCAAACGGTTTTTCTTAACTATACGCTGTAGTTTTCTGTCATCTCTAGCTGATTTTTTTTTTCTTTGTTAATTTTTTCCCCGGTAACCATTTTGGTGGTTATTTTGAAATTTTCCGTTTTTTAGCTCACAGGCTATCATAGCCTGAGAGCTTTTGTGGCCGCCCGTTCTGTATGTATGTACGTTCGTCCGTTCGTTCTTGCGTACTTGCGTAACGCGATAACTCATGATAAAATTATCCCATCCACTTGAAATTTTGTATATAGGTATATTATGATAAGGTACTTCCCTGATTAGTTTTTGGAGTTCATTCGATATATATAAGAGCGGGAGTGGGGGGCTCATGCCCCTCCCTTTAATTGATATAAATGGGTTTTTCATGCAGAATTATCAGTTTTCGTGCAAAATTTAGATATAGGATCATTCTGATGAGGCGCCTCCATGACTGGTATTAGGTGTTCATTAGATAAGTATAAACAGGGGAAACAGGGGTTCTAATACTCCTTCCTTTAATTTATATAAATGGGTTTTTCATGCAGAATTATCAGATTTCGTTCAAATATCTTAATAGTTTTGGAAGTTTAATGATTAAGTATAAAAGAAGGGGATAACTCCTCTTAAATTATATAAATGGCTTTTTATTAAAAACTTTCCGATTTGCTCTGAATTTTGGATATAGATTTTTTATATGATACAGCATGTCCCTGATTAGTTTAGGGGGTTCAATGATTAAGTGTAAAAGGGGGGAAAGGGGGGAGCTGTCCCCCCCCTTAATTTGTTTTTCGACCGGAATTAACCCTTGAAAATATAAGGCTGTAATGTACAAGTAGTATGCGTAGCCTGTGAGCTTAATGCCATCAGTTTAACTGGGCAATATTCTTTTTATTTAATATTGTGTTAGTACTTTACTAACACTTGTTTGCGAACAATGTAAATAATTCGCTATATAACATTGATTTTCACCGTGCCGATACAAATCAACCATACGAAGTTTAATAGATTCAGGATTATCACTCACGCGATCTATTTTAAGAAGGAAAAGCAAGCAAATTGCAAAAAGATTACTGATTTTAAATAAAATCGTTCTAATTTAATCAATGATGCCACCAGTTATGAATTGGTGGTAATTATAGGAAAATTAATGTGAAATATTCCAATATATATTCTAATATTTTGACTTTTCAAAAAATATATATATTTTTTTAATTAATCTTTTCAAAAATTATACTAATTTTAAGATAATAAAAAGGTTTAATCAACAATAAGTTCTTAGTAAAAATATCGTTTGCATATTTGCATTAAAAGACATTAAGTTACCAAACAATATTTTCAGTTTGTATAAAAAAAAAAAAAAGTAATTATTTTAATGTTTTGAATAAATAATTTTATTTTACTTCAGAAAGATTTAACATTAAGAAGACATTAACATTATTCAAGAAAAATTAAAAACAAATATTATTAACATGTTTCGATTCCAATCTAATAAGAACCATACTCATAATCCATAATCATAATGACAGATTACGATTATGGTTCTCATTCGATTAGAATCGAAACATGTTAATAATATTCGTTTTTTAACTTTTCGTTACATCTCTCTCAAGTAAAATAAAATTGTTTATTCAAATGTTTATATATAAAATGTGAATTTCTTAAAATCTCATGATTTAAAAATCTAAAAGATTTAATAACTTTTTTTATTCTAATGTTTTGAATATGGGTTGCATGATATACAGTGCTGTTAAAAGTATTCGGATAATTTTCTGATTGCAGATGGGAATAGCTTAAATTGGATTTTCAAATGTGTTATGCGTTTCCATATTGTTGAAACGGACTTAATATTTTAATTTATTAACCCTTTCCGGCGCACTACTCTTTAAAGTTGGAATTTAAAGAAAAAAAAATTAAGCAATCTATTTAGGCCTAGAGGAGTACACAGGTATTGTTTTGTAAAGATTGCACTAACCATTTTAATTATACTGCTGTTGCCGAAGTGGTAATCTCCCATAAGAAAAGCATTGATAAGCGCAGTGAGAAGAGCATTGCTGTGAAGCGCGTATTACAGTAAAACATTTTACCTATTATTTAAAAACAGTAGAGTTTGATCTCTGTGGTGCTGCCATCTAGAACTCATAAGGAAGTTTTAAAGTAGCCATTAGAGTAGTTTTTGAAATATTCACGGAGTTTTTGTGTCTCTAAACAGGGGGAACTTTAGGTGTTGCTGACCCGGCAACACTGCGGGTTAAGGGGTTAAACGGTGTAGCTTTGTTACACTTTTCTGAAAGTGTTGAAAGTGTTTCATAATCTATGCTTGACGCATGACTTTTTCTTTCTTGTTAATAAATTGTGCGACTTTTTTCCACCGATTAAAAATATATAAAACTCTGTCACCTCCGCTTCCCTCCCTCCTATTTGTTATTTGTTGGTTTCATTCTCTGATATTTAAGCAGCGTAATTTTTGAAGCTACAACAGTTTCCAATATATCGGTTAATTTTATTTGAAAGAGTTAAAGATTTTAAAATCTTCTGATATGAATGTTTTAAAATCATGAAAGTTTTAAACGCTTATAAAACTTCTATATGTCGCAACAAACTTTTCACGCGTACTTTATATCTGTATTTTTATGCTTAATCAGGTGTATTAAAATAAACACATATTTTTTATTTGATTGTAATGAAAAAAATGGCATCAATGAAATTATAATGTGTAAAGTTAAAATAAGCCCAATAAGCAATACTCTCCTGACGTCAGTGTAAATGTGAATTTTTATTCTTATCAAAATAAAGTACTCGTGTATAAATATTTTTTTTACCAAAATTTAAATCGCAAAAAAAAAAAAAAAAAAAAAAAAAAAAAAAAAAAAAAAAAAAAAACGTACCAAAAGCCACGTATCGGAACATTTTTCATTATTTTTCTTTTCTCTGCAACATTGAAAGGAATCCGATTGCCACTGTTTTGAAGAAATGTCATTAAAAAGCTTTTAAAATTTAAAATAAAATATAAAAATGGAAATAAATTAAAAATAGCTAGAATGGGCACATCTACATATGAACAACAGTTTTTATTTAAAAAAAAAAAAAAACAGCCTGGTCTTTTAAGTATATGGGTGTTGTTTATTTATTTTATTAATGTGAATATGACGTTTCAAGTTCAGATGTAGAGTTTCTATATATATTTTAAAAAGAAAAGTCTGTTGTCTTGAAACAACAATAACTTATAACTCAAAATATATTTCATTTTTCAAAAAGAAACAAGTAAGAATAATCATGCATTAAGCATAGATTATGAAGCACTTCCCAATTCTCATTAAATCTTTAACAAAACTTTTCGTTATTTAGGGAAATAAGGGTATATAACCAAATGTATATTCGAATACTTTTGAATAGCCCTATATTTGATCTGTCAGTTGATGTACAAACCATATAATGGGAAAATTTAGTTTAGCAAGAAAATGCCTAGTAGCTTGAAACTTCTTTTACTGCAATTTATACCCCTATAGATGGAAACATACTTGAATACTTTTGTTCAGCCCTGTAGTTTACATTGTATCTTTATTACACGTAAGTATTAAACTAAAATTTATTTTAAACTAAAACACTTTTAAAACAACTGAAATCACATTCTCATAAGTTATCATTCATTGGCGTCCATCTACCCAATTTTTGCGTGACCATGTATATCATTTTATCTATATTCTGTAAACATTTCTTAGTAAATTGGATCCAGTTCAGCGTAAAAACGTATAAATTATTTAAAAACCACATTTAAGTAATTAACGCTCATATTCAGCAACGCTGGCGAGCTCTTTTAGGTAGTCCTGTATATCAAATATAGCGTTTATACACGCCATATAATGTGCATAAATTTAATTAAACTTAAACGCGCATATTATAATTAAAATGCATTTCATCCATCCATCAGTCATCATCGGATACATATACATTACTTCGGAAAGAATATACTATTTGAAATCTTTTGTGTATCCCTGTAAATGCTATGTACTTCATATTATGCAGGACAGTATCGTATAATTTATATTAAGCCTCAGTGACATATATCTGTGTTATTATACATGAAACATTTTTATACATTTAAAATGTGTCGCACAGAATTCCCCCCTTTACCATTACCTAATGGAATTCTTTTGTGTGGAACTGTAAGTGAATAATAGCTATATTTTCACTGCATATTTTATACAATGCATATTTTAGTGCACCTAGTAAATGCATATAAATTTTAATGGGTGTAACATCTTTAAAATTTCTTTAGAACGATTTTTCCCCATAGGCTGTTATGTAATGGAAAACTTTTGACTCTCCTGTAAATAAACTTATTATGGTAGAAACTTCATTTTCAATAGGGTTCGTGTTAGGGTAAACGAATAACGTCCAAGAATTTCAGGGCAACCCGGGTGTATTTACAGGAGTTAGAGCTCGGAAAGACGACCAGACAAACCGAATGCATAAGCACTTTTCAACTTTGTTGGAAAGTGCTAAAAAACCAAAGAAAAAAAACCATGAAATTACTGTTTGGTAACAAATCTCTTCAATAATCTTACCTGCAAGTGTCATTCTTTCACACGTAAAAGTAAATCAGAAAAAATGTTAGAAAGTTCCGCATAGTTTCGAAGAAAAAAACATTTTTTAAACCACTTTAAAGAGTTTTCCATTGTCGAATAATATATACCTGATTACTTACTAAATCACTAGGAAGATAAAAAATGCCTTTTTAATGTAATATATTGATCGACTCATAAGAAAGAAAAAACTTACGGAACTTCTGTACTTAATTCCTCCCCCATCCCTTTTTTTTTTATCTTGTGAAAAAATAAGAGCATATTTGTTGGATGGTTTAATACAAGAACTTCATCAATTAATCTCGAGTTTAATTTGACACGAAAGAGAAAAAAAAAATTCTTTTTATTATCTTGTGTATGCAATGGTATCTTATTTATAGTTTTTAATGAAGTTACTACATGACTCTTAAAATACCAGGTGTACGTATTGCAACTCTGGCTTGAATTAATTATTATTCAACTGAAAAAATCCTTTGGGAAAATAAATAATTGCCTAATTGATTGATTTTATATATGCGACAGATTTCGTAAAACGAATAAACATTTTCCAGTATTTCAATTAAATTAATGCTGAAGCTTCTTTAATCAATACTTTATAGCCATATTTATCAGATCATCAAGTATGAAATTCGTAACTACAATAGGATCAGATTACCAACTGTTAAACTTCCACTAGTAAAAAAGCTGGATTTTTTTCTGTTTATAATAGTCTAAATATACGTTTTTCTTCCTTTTTTTTTATTAGCACTTTCCAACAAAGTTGAAAAGTGCTTATGCATTCGGTTTGTCTGGTCGTCTGTCCACGCTCTATCTCAAGTAAATATACTCGGATTGCCATGAAATTTTAGGACGTTATTGACGTTTATCTTAGTACGAACCCTATTGAAAATGAAGTTTCTACCATGATTAGTTTATCTACAGGGAGAGTCAAAAGTTTCCCATTACATTACGGCCTATGGGGAAAAATCGTTTAAAAGGAATTTTAAAGATGTTATATCCTGTAAAACATATTATAATTTATATGCTTTTACAAGGTGCATTAAAATATGTATTCTATAAAATATAATTTGAAAATGTAGCTATTATTCATTTACAGGGGTACACAAAAGAATTCCATTAGATAATAGTAAAAGAGGGAATTGTGTGCGACATATTTTAAGTATATTAAATTGTTTCATGTGTAGTAAAATTTATGTATGTCAATGAGGCTTAGTATAAATTATACGATTCTGCCTTCCCTAATATAAAGTACATAGTATTTACAGGAACATACAAAAGATTTCAAATAATACATTCTTTCCGAAGTACTTTATATGTATCCGATGATGGCTGGTGGATGGATAAAATGCATTTTAATTATGATATGCGCGTATAAGTTTCACTAAATTTATGCATATTATATGGTGTGTATAAATGCTATAATTAATATACAGGGCTACCCAAAAGAGCTCGCCAACGTTACTGAATATGAGCATAAATTACTAAAAGGTGATTCTTAAATAAATTATGCATTTTTACGCTGAACTGCATTAAATTTATTAAGAAATGTTTGCAGAATATAGATAAAATGATATACAGGGCCACGCAAAGAATTGGGTACAT
This sequence comes from Maratus speculifer, assembly GCA_964019185.1. Taxonomy (NCBI): domain Eukaryota; kingdom Metazoa; phylum Arthropoda; class Arachnida; order Araneae; family Salticidae; genus Maratus; species Maratus speculifer. Next base: position 155,114,739 of record OZ025301.1, on the reverse strand, counting down.
GGAACCTATGAATGATAATTTATCTGAAAATGATTTCAGTTGTTTTAAGAGTGGTTTAGTTTAAAAGAAATTTTAGCTTAACACTGATCTGTAATAAAGGTACCAGGCAAACTACAAGGCTGAACAAAGTATTCAAGTATGCTTCCATCTATTAGTATAAATTGCTGAAAGAGAAATTTCAAGCTACTAGGCATTTTTTTGCTAAACTAAATTTTCCCATTATATAGTATTCCCTATTATATATGAAGTGTTGGAAAGTGCTTCATAATCTATGCTTAACGCACGATTTTTCTTACTTGTTTAATTTGAAGTAAATATTATTACTTGCTCTGTTTTTACAATTGGCAATAATGTAAAATAATAACCTTTTCTAAATTATGCAAAAATATCTCTCAAAATTCTGAAAATTTGAATAATTTAACACTAGAACGCCCGGAAATTCTACTCAAGTTTGAAAATAATATTTCTCACCAGAATTTTTATTCAAAATTATTTAATTGATTTATTTAACGTAAATTTGCGTGGATTAGATTTAAATTATTTCAAGAAAATTTTTCTGGTTCGAATTGAAATTTAGTTACATGATTGGAGTCAAATCGACTCCATCCGGGCGTTCTAGTGTTAAAATGGTAGTCAAATTAAATGATGATAATAATAATAATAAATACAATCTTAACATCAGGAGCTTCTAATGGATATTATTAGGAAAAAATATTAAATTCCAATCATAGTTTTTGTTCCTATAAAACCTTTTAATAGGACGATTTGGAACGAATTTAATATTCAGTGTCTCTTAAAACAATTATACGATTTATAAATTGTCTGCACCATCAACGTGTTTATTAAACATTTATTTGTAAAACCACAGATTTTCATGTTTTTCTATGATTTAGGTTTTTTTTTTTTTTTTTTTTTTTTTTTTTTTTTTTTTTTTAAATATTAACGAAGAAAAGTCCCCGATCCACTTAAAACAGCGTTAGTTACTTTTTGTTGTTGCGTTATTACGGCAACTGAAAGCAATAAGCAACTCTAAACTTAAATAAATAAATAAATAAATAAATAAATAAATAAATAAATAATAATAATAATAATAAGATTGGAATTCTATATATGCATGGTTTATGCACGATGTTTTAAAAGAAAACTAAATTTAATCTCTTTCCTTAATTAATAATTTTAGTTGCAACTTCTTAAGTTCTTACTTTGTATTTACTCATTCTCATTATTAATATAACTTCCATAATACTTTTTCCCAAGAGAATCTTTTCATTTTAAAGTATACACTTGAGAGTATACCTGATTACTTCTTAATCTCTAAACTGTAAAAAAAGAAAAAATGTAATGTAAGGTTATTTTATGTGTAAGTAAACATATTGATCGATTCATAAGGGAGAAAAAACTTACGTAACTTTGGACCTTAATTCTTTCCTTTTATATATATATGTATATTTTTTTTTATCTCCCTGAGAAAAAAAATAAGGGCGCATTTGTTGGATGGTTTAACACAAAAACTCCATCAATTAATCTCAGGTTTAATTTGAGTTGAGAAAAAAATATGTTATTTTTTTTTTCGCCATCTTATCATGTCGGTGCAGTGGTGTCTGTTATTTATAGTCTTTATTGGTAATAGTAAATTTCTCTTTAAATATGTTATGAAGTTCTGACTTGAACTGTTTGATATAACTGGTCTACAAAACAAAAATCTTCGCCTTTTAAAAAAGAGATATATTTTTATACTAATTCTGGGTCACTGAATATAAATTAACCATTAAAAGGCTACTTCAGTCATGTGAAAAGAGCCGTTCGCTAATGCTAAGCCTAAGGAAGGAATTTATAAATATATCTCGTTTGCATTTCAATACTTTTAAATGATTTTTTTTTTTTTTTTTTTCATTGGAAAGCTGAGATCGAACTGGACTCTTTTTTACTTTTTCGGTTTTGATAACAGACATTTTTTATTAGGATGCTTTCACTTTCCAAACAAATTCCGTAAATGCAAGCATCCTCATAAAAAGTAGCTGCAATCAAAATCGAAAAGTAAAAAATAGATGCTAATAAGGTTCGACCGAAATAGGTTTTTAGGGGCGGCCAAAACCAAAACTTAAATTCGATACTATTCCTATTTTCAGTCAAAAGCAAGAAAATTCCTAAAAAAATAGTAAAAAATGTTTTAGGTATACATACTTCGATTTATCACGATTTTTGTAAACGATCATCTATTGTATTAGTATTTTTTCAAAGATTATTCGAAACACTTCTGTGGTTTCAAACTGAAAATATTTTGTCACTTTTAAGCCTGTAGTCTTTAATGAGCGAGTGAAAAGCCTCTTTAAAGTTTAGTCAGGCATTATTTGCTTTATAATTTGCTCTCACGTCTTGAGACAGCCATAATTATAGACATGAAGTTTATAGCAATAAAAAAGGGCGTCTCATTTGAGCCGATACAACTCAATTTTGGACAACGTGGATTAAAAGATAAATTAATTTACTGAAATAAAATACATTTCAATGTATAAATTGGGTTTAGTGAAAGTGATATATTTAACAGTGTATTCACAAATTAAAAGTATTGTTTAGATGTGCAAATATATTTTAGCAAAACCAAAAATAATTTAATTTGAATTAATAAAAAACCTTTTAAAGCGAAATCAAGGCGACACTTAAATTCTATACCAAATCTTTTAAAACTCACATTTTGAATTTAAGAAAGGTGCGGATGAAACAACATCAGCGAGTAAATTTTTATACATCTTTTCGAGTTGAATATAACTTTTGCGATTGCGATTGTAAATGGAACAAAAATGAAATGATGAAATAAGAAAAAAAACAAATGTATTTTAATTAATAACATAGCGCCACTTAAAATTTATATCATTATTTTTAAAATCCACATTGAAAATTCTTAGAGCATCAAAACCTACCCTCAAATCGCCGTTTATGTTTTTATTATTTTAAAATAATCTCCAAACATGTAGGATTACTAAAATGCCCTACTTTTGATTCAGTGATAAATAGAAGCAAAGTTATAGCCCAAAATTTAAACATTTATACATATTTTTTTTGTTTTATATGTATCTTAATTTGCATTTTCTGGAAAACTGAGATTTTTATTGTTTACGTTTACAAGAAACCTCATTTCTCAAAAAAAATTTCAAGATGGTGAAATATAATTTGGTCACAAGGTTCTGTTCATCTATAGCTATGTTCAGAAGCAAAATACAGCTTTTAAGTATGTATATATAAATTTAAGGGCTGCTTTTATTGAAAAACGCACTTTTTAAAAAAGAAAAATCACGTTTTTTATACAAAATTTGGTATACGTTAGTAAATTTAAGAGGTATTGCAAATCTTTTGCTTCTTAACACAAGTAAGTGGTTTGTTAATATATTGTTGAAAAAAAGGTGAAATGTATTGAAACGTACTTCTTTGTTAAAATTTAGAATTGATTACTTAATATTGCCTACCTTTGAAAATAAATTTGAAAATTTTAACTAAAGTTCCATTAGCAATTTATTTGAATTCATAGTTTTATTCCCTGTTTTATTTTTAAAAAACGTGTGTAATAAAAATTTCATATTTTTCAACAAAAAGAAAGAAAAATCGCTCGAAGATAGGCTCATACCTTAAGACTAAGTGCTGAGTCCCAAACTTTTTGCCCGTTAAGGGTTTTCTACTGATATTTTAATTACAACAAAATTATCGAGGATACACAGAATATAAATAATATTTTAGCTCGTTCATAAAATTCATTTAACTTAATTAAATATGTCTAAAACATTATTTATATTAGTCGTTCTAGAATCCAGTGTAATCATATAAATATAAATGTCACATCTTTTATGTTCTTTGTTTATTTAAGAATTTGCTTGATACCCGTAGATAAATTTTGATATTATAACCTTCTGTAAAAGAAAAAGAAAAAGTATTTTAGGTCGATATGCTTTAACATTTAATATTCGACGCAATATCATTTTTTAAAAAGTGATGTCGATTATGCATGTATTTTCTTATAATATCGTAAAAACAATAAAACATAAAAAATGCATAGGGAAGAGACATGATTTCAGCTTATCAGTTATCACAAATTTAATGTGAAAATGAATTCTTTGGATAATAATACACAACAAGCGAGGGAAAACATAATAATCCCCGCATTTTTAACTCTAGTAAATGATTAGAATAACTAGTGTCAAAACAAATCCGGCTTCATATACACTTCTCCATTCTATAGCCAAACCCTTGCACATTCAGTAAGTATATTTAAATCAAAGCCATGCATCAAAAGGTCAGATAGAAAACGAAAGGGCTATAACGTAACCATCGAGGAACGAAAATGCGGGCGCCCGTATGCAATCAACTCAGCCGCTATTTCTTTATCGTCTGCTTTTGACAATAGAAACGAAGAACTACCGGCACCGTGAGTTAGTAATGCGGAGTGGGTAAACCGGAATGATTCGTCGTTATAGAGCTTTTTTAAAGGTATTGTCTTACGTAAAAAGAATACGGGTGAGTATTTGTTTTGATTAATTGTACGGCAAATAGAGAACTAGAACAAATCCTAGCTGCGGAGGGGATGAATAGAATTTACATATTATGCTAGGCAATTAAAATTTTGATAGCACTATTTAAATAATTGAAAGAAAAGAGATTATTTATTTTATTTTTTTTAACGAAGAATAAATTATTTTCATAAAATTTTAATTAGTTTTTCAAAGATAATTCTTTTAGTGTCCATTTATTTTTATTCAATAAGATTTGTTAGTTTATTATAAAGAAAATATATAGAGAAAAGAATGCATAAAGACATATTTCAGAAAAATAGGTAGTGATTTTGTTTCTTTGTAGATACATTTATATTTTTTAAATAAATTGATGCATTTTTCTTTATTTATTTATTTATTATTCAGTTTTGAATACCCTTGATATTTTTTCAAAATTTATTATTATTATCGTCATTATAATAATTATTATTATTATTTATAGAAGAGGCGAAATATTAATCAAAAAAGAAAACCTCCAATTATTCAGAAAGCTCATGTTAATTCACTTTCAATAATTTTAATTTAGAATACATTACATAGTTTTCTTTTTAGAATATTTTGTAATGTTTTAATTACGATTATTTTTTTAATAACATAAAAAAGATAAATCTTTTGGGAAGAATTGCAGATTACTTTCTTTCGGAATAAATCTATAAGCTACCTATGTAATATATCTATAAGGTAAATGGATATCAGGAAATAAATTCAACTATCCCGGATGCTTATGAAACCTTTTGGGGCATTTTTCATACATGATATACAATCATGTATATGCATGGATAAATGTAGCAAAATAACAAGTTTTTAAGAACTTCAACATTAACCGTATTTAAATTACTTTAGAGTTTAAAATGTAAACTAATAAAAACAGTAATTGCAAAAATATCAATGTAGTAATTTAATCTGTTAAAAACAATTAATTAATATATATATGTATTTAAAAGCCTTTTAAAGCGCGAATAGTAACCTAAATTTTTGTACCTTTGTAAGGACCATTATCTTTAAAAATAAAAATTCTCATAAAAAAACTTAGAGAGCGCATCTCATTTTTTAAAAAATCAGTTTCAAAATATGTATATTTTGGGAAAGAAATATGGATTTTAACTTGTGAATTTTTTTAACAAGAATAGATCTTTAGGAGCTTCAAACAACCGTATCCAAAATTACAGTTCATTTCGATAAGTAAATTTATGCATCAAATACTTTGTACATTTTAATCTGTTTTACATCTCTTAACGAGAATTTAACATTATCTATTCCAAACTTAAAACCTTCATAATTCCTAAATTGTTCAAACGAATGAGTTTCCGTTTTGCATCTGAAAGTAAAATATACCAAAAAATCCAAATATGGTGCTAGAAATGATAAATATTGAATTTTTTTCAGAGTTTGATAAGAGGATGGCCAACCAAGCTTATTTTTTAACATATAATTGCCAGGCGACATAGTTTCTAACGAAACGGCTTTTTCATTTTTCGCTGCAACAATTTTGCAATTAAAGGCTATCGAGTGTATACATTAACTATTTGGAAAAAAATAGTTGTTGTTCTCGGTAGAGAATTGGGAAATCTAAATCATAGCTGAATCTTTTTATTGGTTGAATTCCGCACTAAAGTTGGTTTATTTTATTCGTTTCCTGATTGGTTCAAATTTAATGTCCAAAAATGGAATACTTGTGTTTTTTATTTTATTTGTTTTCTGATTGCTGCAAGTTTAGTCCAAAAACGGAATACTTCTGTTGCCACGATGACAAAAAGAGTAATTAAAACTTTAAAAAAAATAATAATTTAACAATAAATTGTGATAGAGATTTCAAACAAATTTCATTAAAAAGTTCATTTTTTTTTCTACGCAACGGTGCAAAAATTAAAAATGTGAGATAGTTTGAAGTTGAAAAATCTGCAGTTCCGAAAATTGTAAAACTGAAATTTTATTTAAAATTTATTTGTGATGGGTCAAGGAATATTAATGTTTAATCCATGTAGTACGTAATAGGAGGCGTTCAAATGTCAGTCTAGTTAACTCTATCAAATAAAAATGCACATTTTAAACAGTTAAAGTTTATCTTTTTTCTAAAGTTTATCTACTGTTTTTTTTTATCGTTGGTCCAGGAATGTTAATGTTTAATCCAAGGCGTACGTAATATGAGATTCGTTATATCATCATCCTAAAAAGGATGTTTATTATCATGATTAATTTAAATATAGAATTTAAAGTTTATAAAAATTGAGTTTTTGAAAATATCATTTTCCAAATAGTCGTTGTAATTTGTTAAATTACATTTATATATATATGTTGACTGTACCTTTAAATACCGTTTTCTCATCTGCATATACTCAAGCTTATTATTCTCTCGTAATGCACAATTCATTGTAATTGAACATTTCTTCTTTTGATCCTAAAGAGCATGCACACCGCGTGTGATCTTTTTGAATAGAAAAATGCATACGTCATGGGGGAAAAAAATGATATGAAGCAGGCGTTATGTCAGCATTTCTTGAAAACTTCTGACTCAATGCACCTGGAGACGTGCTTGAATTAGACTCGAATTTCCAGGTATTCATTATTTTATTTTAAGCATGGAGATTTAAAAAAAAAAAAAAAAAAAAAAAAAAAAAAAAAACATGAAATTGTTGTGATTTAAGGGTGTACTCGAAAAAATATTTGTCCACCACCAAAAACTCAAAATTTTCTGAGATATTTCAGAAAATAATTTCACATATTCAGACTCGTTTTTAAAAATAAAAACATGAAACTTGCTGTGGTGATTTTTGAAGAGATGTATAAGAGGCCGTGTGGTGTCATTTTTCACTCAATTCATTAGAATTTCCCATATAAGCGATTATTTCCTGAATGTGATCATTTTTTTTCACTCAAAAAACTCCCGCTTCGAAAAATTCAATTTAAAACGCCAAATTTGGCAGCCTTTTTTTACATCATTTTCTGCTTTTATCAAAAAATCGACAACCACAGCACATTACATAGTTTTTAAATAATTGAATTTACCAGTTTGATGCGCCTGAGAACAAAAGGGAATTTAAAAATAAATCAGAAAGTAAGCAGCCTGGATTGGAATATACCCTGTTAAAAAGTTTATTAAATCCAATTGATTTTTTTTTAAATCACCAGATTTTAAAGCATTCACCTTTTATATAAACATTTTAATAAAAAATTTTAATTTTACTTAAGAAAGGTGTTATAATAAAAATAAATGACATTGGCATGTTTCGGAACCGTCAAATAAGTTCCATAATCATAATATAAATAAAAATAAAATTTCAAAATATTACACAATCAATACAAATGACACGCGACAATGAGATATAAATAACTAACAAAAAACACAAAAAACACGCGCTCTATTGTAAAAAATTAAATTAAAATATAGACCAATTTAATAAAATTTGAAAATTTTTATTAAAATGGAATATACCCTTAATAAAATGGTAATAACACGGGGCGCAACCACTTACGGCCTTACAATTTATTTCACGTGGCCACTATGCTGTGAATAGAAATGTTTTAGACTTTAGGTTATGTATGTTTTTTTTTTTTTATTTAACAATGAAATATCTTGCAATTTTAGCATTTTTAATATAATACAAATCTAATATATATAATCTTTGCCGAATTTTGTCGAGTCATTTCAAATTTTGTGAAAATTAAACCAAATCTCAAAAAGATATTAATAGAAGTTTTTTTTATTCTATCAGATCTTGTCATACACAATTAATTCAGTGTCTTCTCATGATAGGTAATGATTCTAGGATGCCGTCCTACTTAAGATGAAATCCTATTATTTTCGTTTTACTGATTTTAATACACATAACCGTAATAAATTTTGTGTCTATGCATTTTTTCATAAGAGTGCAACAGCGATTGATCCAAGATCTGAACATTTATAAAACTAGTTATAGCACAAACGCACATCCTTTGCCACTTTGACGTAAAATTTCCGATTTGTCTTTTGTGCTGATTGTAATTAGCAAATAAAGTATATTTTCTTATCTACTTTCTTTAGTACATATACTTATGTAGGTCAGCGGTTCCCAATCTATGGGTCGCGACCCACTGGTGGGCCACGGCATTTGTTTTGGTGAGTCGCGGAACAACCGAGGTTTGTCATAAAAATATACCTTTTATATCATCTGTTTAAAAAGATGTGGTAATTTCAACAGGAAATAATATTTCAAGGGAAAATCCTTATTTCTTTTTAGATTAATATACTAACAGAATTTAAAGAAATATTTAAATCGGCTTGAAGGTCCTTGATAAATTCAACAATTCGTGCTTATGAGGACATGCATTTTTACTTTTCTGTCTTTGAAAGACAAGTACTGAGACAATAAAGAGGCGTGTTAATATATATATTCCCACATTGCTAAATACACCTGTACCAGAAATCTCATTGATTATAAAGTTGTGTTTTCATAATAATTAAACGTATTTTTAACTGTCTTTGTAGTTTGTGCATTGTTTTAATTACTATTCACTTACACACATTGAGATCACCGGTTCTTGTTTTTGGGAATGCATCTTCCGTACGGAAATTTGCGTTTTTCGTAGGATAGGATAGCCGAACTTACATAGAGATTGTACAAAAATTGCTATAATGATACACAATTTTATCTTGGGTGGGTCGCGAAATTTTTTTCTATTGAAAGGTGGGTCGCGAAATTTTTTTTCACTGAAAGATGGGTCGCGTACCAAGAAAGTTTGGGAACCGCTGATCTAGGTTATTATTCTCTCGTAATGTACAATTAGTCATCCTTGTATATCTCCGTTTGATCCTAAAGATTATGTATCCATAACACTAGAACCGAGGTGGTCGGTCATTTTGACCCATATCAAACGAAAATATGACTATTCGAACCAGAAAACGTCTTATAAAATAAGATAAATATAAGTAGTACAAAAATAATTTAAATAAGCAAGTTAAGTCGTATTATATAAAAATTCTGACGCGAAATATTTTGATGAAACTTGAGTAAAATCTCCCGCGGTTCTAGTGTTAAGTCAGCCTTTTTTTTAAACTTCTGACTCATTGCACCTGGAGATGTGCTTGAATTAGACTCGAATTTCCAGGTATTCATTAAGGACCAGACACATAGCACTAACTTCTTGCCGTCAGGCGTCGCTATTTTTTATCTTTCGTGTCGGCGCTTTGATGTATAAATTGCTTTTTCAGTGAACTTTTTTGAACTTCAAGAGAGAAATCGAACTCGAAATCAGTTGATAGCTTTACGACTGAAGATGGGGTAGATAAAACTTTCCTTTCCTTTGTCAATTTGGTAGGGTCAGTCCCTCAAAAATCATTTAAAGAGGTTTCACCTTTGTTCCGTTCGGAAACAAAGATAGATTTATTGCTCTTTTAGTGTAATAAAAAGTAGTGCTGTTTGCCCGCAGCCTTATTTTTCTTTAAACATAAAGACAATAAACAACTAAGAATAATTTGATTTAATGCAGCGGTACTCAATAGCGGCCGTTTGTGTCCTTAGGTATGCGTATATATAATGTTATCTGTTTTAGGGGGAATGGGAGAGGGGTCTGGCACATGATATCTTAAGATATCTTTAGGGGAAGGAAGGATTAGTCTTTTGATATCTTTGTCACTTTTCATCAAACCTAATTTTTTTCTTTTAATTTATAACTTACTCCTTAAATAAATTTTCTTATCTTCTTTATGGAAATACAAAGTTATTATTAAAATCCTTAAGTGATTATAATATTATTTAATTCTAAAATGTGGAATATCTCAACGTTTGGTATTCCTATTTTTCTGTCATGTATATGCATATGTAATCTGCTATTCGAGATGTATGTTTCAAATAATATTTGTTGGGTTTACTAATAAAAAAAAAGAAAAAAAATGTTGTCCGCCTGTTTTGTTGATAAGAAATTCTGCCTCACCCTCCCTGTCTCCTGCTGTGTTTGGTAAAGCGCAATATTGTAATACAATACATTATTATCATTAAATGCATAATGTAGCAAAGAGATATTATTAAATACAGTAAAACCTCTAAATAACGGACACCTTGGGAGCGCAGAAATTGTCCGCTATTCGGAGGTGTCCGCTATTGGGAAAACCTCAGCGATAGAAAAATTGCTAATGTATGCTTAATGTTTCATTAGTCGATTTAAAAATGTCCTAAAACCTCTATTATATTATTAAACCAGAAATTAAAATGATTTTCAAAGAAATAAAACTGAAATAAAATTGTGCATACCTTTATCCTTTGCTTATTACATTCTTACAAAAAAAAAAAAAAAAAAAAAAAAAAAAAGTTACAAAAGTATGCTTTTACTTGCGATTAGATGTAATTTGTTTTTCAATGTGAAGTTTTAACTCTGTGAGTAGTTTTAATTCTTTTAAATCATCTTTTTCTTAAAAAAATAAATAAATTAATTAAAAATGTATAACTGTTTATTGTATTTTTCTGCTTCTTAAAAGCGTCCAATCATCCGAGGGTGAGGGTGTGTGTGTGTGTGTGGGGGGGGGGGGTTGTAGGGAATAAATGTAGGGGAGAGAGGGTATTTTCTCCAGCTCATTCCCACATTTATCTGTGATCACAAAATTTGTGATACATTGCCCTGATAAATTTAGAGGATTTTTATTTTTTTTTTCCTCGTTAAAAAATATTTTTTTTTTTTTTTGCGAAAATTACTGTCCGCTATTCGGAATGTCCGTTATTCAAAGGTTAAACATACAAAAATTAAAGTTTTGGGAGTGGGGATTGGAAAACTGTCCGTTAAATAGAGATGTCCGCTATTCGGGAGTGTCCGTTATGGAGGTTTTACTGTACTTTTAAATATCACCTATTTCTTTTAAGTGTTATTTGATATAAATTTTTTTCACATACAACTCATCGAAACTCTAAATTTTGTTGCATATTTTTGTTATAGAAAAAAAATGCCTTACGTAGTAATAGAGTCATATATTTACGACATGAATTAAACATGGACCAATCAGAAAATGCATGAATTGCGAACATCACAAAGATTCAGACGTGTTTCAGGTATCGTTTGACAAAGAGCAACCCAACCATTTTCAAAAAAGTTAAATAACCATTTGTCATACACTGTAAAAAAAAATTCAAGAGGTTACTAAAAATTTTTTAGTAAATTTGTATTCCACAGAATTTTTTAGTAACCATTACAAACTTTTTTTTTGCAAGTAAAACAAGCATTTCTTTTGTAAACTGAACAAAAGAATTTTTTGTATAACTAACTTAAAAATTTTTAGTATGATCCACCAAGCAAATTTTAGTAATAGCTCCAAAATTATTTTTAATAACCATTACGTGCGCCCGAAGGGCAGGAGGTTCCTTCGAGCTGCATCCAGACTTCTGAAGCGGAAGATTTTCGGCAAAACTGCAATAGATGGCAGACCCAAACATTGCTAATTGCTGCGACAGGATTTTCATAATCCCTTTACTAACGAGTACTTACACTACATACATTCGGGGCGTATTTGGCTGTGGCCAGTATCGAACCTGGGACCTTTTAGTTTGGAGTCCATTACTATAACCACTATGCTATCAAGGCCACACCAAGTGAGTTTTAGTAATAGTTATTAAAAATATAAAACTATTAACTCTCTTCGTTGCTAACTTTTTTCTAGTAATTCTTACAGATTTTCTTGTAACCGACTAAGATTACTAAACATTTTGTAGTAATTACAAGGATCACTAAAGTTTTTTTAGTAGATCGACCCTTTTTTTTTTACAGTGTAGTTAACCGCTTAAAACTGTTAGATTTTATTGCGGCGACCTATTTGACAAAATGTGCTTTTAATTTTCATTGGTTAGGGATAGCAACATGAGTTGGCAGATCTGCAATAGCGAATCTCGAGGTAAAGTAACGTTTACCATCCAACAAACTATCAAGTATTTCTTCAAATGAAGTGCCAATTCATTCCTTCTCCTATTTCATTCATTCATTTCCCTTTTTAGATGCGTTCGTAAATTATGGAAATATGTAGCACCTATAGTCGTCGTTCAGTCCGTCCGTCCGTCTGTTCCCATATAACAAAGCAAAAATTACCCAATTGAATCATTGGAAATTAAAAAAATATAATTGTTGCATGATTTTGTCATTTCGAATTTTTTAAAAATTGGATGCATAGTTTAATTACAAGGACAATCAAAACATGAGGACCAATGGAAAAAAATAGTTTCAAATGCATTTTAATGGTGTTACACTCTTCCGAACATAATAAAATTGATATGCATCTATGAAGTATATACTAAAATATACATCCTGTAAAATCTGTGGTGCAAAGACTATTTGTTATTCATTTACATTACATAATGTTATAAAAGAAAACATTGTTTGGAGCAAATTATAATACTATTAAACTATTTCATATTTTATGAAATTGATATACGTTGCTGAAGTTTACAAGTTACTTTCTGTATAATATAAAGCAGATAGTTGTTACTGGGACACATAAGAGACTTCGGATATTTATACGTTAACCGAAGTACTGTATAATATTACAACAAGATTTGAATATTTTAAAATCTTCCTTATAGTACGAATGCACCTCATTTGCTACGCTTGACGTGCAATTTTTCAACATTTTATTCAAAAGCAGCGGAAATAACATCAAAGAAGTGCTACAAAAAGTAATAAATTGTATGTAAATTTGTATTTCACCCCCTTAGTTTTTCACGATTTATGTGAACCCCGTTTATTACTTTATAGTTTTCGCTTACCCGAAGTGAACTTGTTTCATGTTGATTCAAATAATCGGGACTCTACCTTACATAGAAATACCATAAACTCCCTCAAATCCGCAACTCTCTAAAATTTACACATAATTTATAGATGTAATCAATCAAACTATCAGCTCAGAAATAGGGACAAAATCTGACTCTTTTTTATTTTTATATCAACTCTATATACTACCTCTGACAATAAAGTTCGGTGAATAGTCCTGTAACATTAATGTAGATGAAATACTAATGAAAGTTACCGTACCATCCTTCAAAGTAGTCATCTCTCATAACTATGCACCACTGACATCTGCTATATATGTCCTGGGAAATTCGCAAGAAGTCTTCTTTTGGGATGGATTTCAAAAGCTTTGTCACATTTCGTTGGATGTCAGCAATATGGTGAAATATCTTTCAAAAAAAAAAAAAAAAAAAGTTTGAGTCGTGAAAATAGGAATAAGTTTGGAGGATTGCGATCTGGCGAGTATGGTGGATGCTCAATTTGCACAACCCTTCATGAATTTTTTTCGGTGTCTTGCAAAACTTAAAACCAAACTTTAAACTGATCTTTTGTTCGTTCATTTTCCTGTTCTCAGTTAATAACCAACACACTAAACAAGCACTTAGTAAAGCACGTCTTACAAAGAACATAAACGACGCTCAACTAAACAACGGTGGGGGAAGATGGTCAACACTTGCCTCTATGCAAGTGCAGCGTTTTGTTTTCCCAGTGTTGCCAGATCGGTCGTTCTGAATTCATTCACCGAACTTTATTGTCAAAGGTAGTACATTTTAATATGTAATTTTCGTTAATATTAGTGAATTCATGTATTTTTATGAGTGAAGAATAAATTCATTTCTGAAAAAATTCAAGTTATTACTAATATCTCTGGTAATCACAAACTTTTTACCAAATGTATTTATGTATTAATCAAGCTTTTTCTTATTATTAAGTTTCGCTAAACCTTAAATAAAATAGCCTTATTTTATTATTTTGATGTGAACTAGTAGTGCTCCTTTATGAGGCAAGTTGCATTGATTAATTTAGAAAAAATGCATATAATCTTTATAATCAATATTTAACTATACATTATTGATATATTTGCTTTACCTTTCCTTTTAATATTTTAATCATTTTAAAAAATTGAATTATTTTAGTTTGTAACTTTGCTTAATTATTTTAATATTTTACTATGTTGTACGCATTTATTATAATCTCAATTAAATTATTAGTTACATTGAAATTATTCTTTTTAAAATATCAACAAAGCAATAAACAGAAATTCGCACAACCTCTGGTCCCAAACTGAGCCGATTTGAGGAAATGCACTGCATTAATTAGAGCGTTTTAATTTAAGAATACTTCATGCGCTTTATTCGCAGTTACAAATGAAACACTCTTTCCTATTATCCTGTTCTAATATAATTCATTGCATATATTTTCTCCTTTACTCTCAAAAAGTCCTAAAGAGTCTAATCTCGCGTGTGATCTTTCTGAATAGAGATATGTGTGTGGCATCATCATCATCATTATTATTATTATTATTATTATTTGTCTGTCCGTCTGTCTGTTTGTAAACGCTGTATCTCCCGAACAAATTTATATAAAGACTTAAAATATGGTGTATATTTAGTATGTCGTAAATGGAAAGAAGTCTATTGAATATCAGTTTCCTCGATTATCCGGAACTATTCTTTTTCGGACCTTCGAAAATTCGTTATGATGATAGGTACATAAAAATTTTCGATATTTTTTTTTTTATTTAAAGTAGTGGCTGTAAAAAACAATGAAAAATATACATTTTGCATAAATAATGAAATCAATCATATAATTAACTGTCGAGATATTTATAATCTTATTTAATGACTTATCGAAAATGTCACAATTACTTGACATTTAATAAGTTACACGTGTTTGTTACGACAGCAAGAGATTCTTAATTCGACGTTTTACTTGCATTTTTAATAATCTTTTACTTATTTATTTGTTCTTTCGTTATTTAAAATAAAAATTATGTCAATATGATATTTGAGAGTAGTTTGGCAATTTACATAATTTTTTGAAATTGGTCGACGCGTCGGAATAATCAAATAGTTTCCGCAATTATGTTATAGAGAATTACTGTGCATTAAAAATATAATTTTATTTCGAATTGCAATGCATTTTATAAATAGTTTACACGCATTTTATCTTCATATTTTTTATATTATGCATATTCATGATGGATAAGTATTACGGCGGGTTTACGAAATATACATCAAAGTAGTACTACAAAAATGAACAAATTGTGTGTAAATTTATATATAATCCCTTAGTTATTCACGATTTATGTGAACCCCGTTAATTTTCGTTTAGTTTTGGTTTATTCAAAGGGAACTTGTTCCAAATTAACTTGGATAATCGGGAATCTATCTTTCATTGAATTATCAAATAAAACGTTTCAATTCAAGAATACTCCACATATGCTTTGTCCGCATTAACAAATGAAATACTTTTTGCTATTATCCTGTTCTAATGAAATTTATTGCATATATTTTTCTCCGTTTGACTCTCAAAAAGTCATAAAAGAGTCTAACCTCGCGTGTGATCTTTCTGAATAGAAAAATGTGTATGTCATGGATTTTTTTTTTTTTTTGGTCTGTCCGTCTGTCTGTAAATGCTCTATCTCCCAAAAATATGAGATAGTGATTTGGTGTGTACTTAGTATATAATAATGGGAAGAAACATATTGAATATCAGTAACCTCAGTTATCCAGAACTATTTTTAAGAATAAAATCGATCGGACAATAAGTTGACGAGCTACTTATAATCCTATTATTTTCCACACTCTTCGAATTTTTATGACCCTGTATTTTATTCAAATTTCAATTCAAATACATATTTTAATTGGAAATGAGTCACTTCCTCCGATTCAGTAAGCTGTTAGTTACTCTGTTTATCAATTTTAGAGTTATTAGGATGTTTCTTTTACTATTTGATTATCACGTCGACTAAAAAACTATCGCCAACTATAAAATTAAATGCCAATGACGGCTTATCGTAAATGTCACATGCACTTGACATCAAATATGTTACATGTGTTTATATATCATAACTGATTTTTAATTTGATGTTTTATTTACATTTTTATTAATCTTTTACTAATTTATTTGTTCTGACGTTATTTAAAATAAAAAATATGCCAATTTGTATAATTTACAAGTAGATTGGCGATTTACAGAATTTGTCGAAATTGGTCAATGGGATAATCATATAGTACCCGCAATTCATTAATAGATCATTATTATGTGCTAAAACTATTTAAATATACGTTTAAATTTTATTTTGGATTTGCAATGCATTTTATAAATTGTTTACATGCATTTTATTTTCATATTTAATGTTATGCATATCCATGATGGGTAAGTATTTCGGTGCCCCCCCCCCTCCCCCGAAGACTAGTTTAGTTTTGGCTTGAGCTTGATTCATATTGACTCGGATAATCGGAACTCTACATGGAAATATTAATTAGATCGTTTTAATTCAAGAATACCCCATGTGTTTTGTCCGTATTAACAAATACTTTTTCCTATTATCCTGTTCTAAAGCAATTTATTGCATATCTTTACTCTTTTCGACTCTCAAAAAGTCCTAAAGAGTATAATCCCGCGTGTGATCTTTCTGAATAGAGAAATGTGTGTGCCATGATTTTCTTCTTTCTTTTCTTTTTTTGTCTGTCCGTCTGTCTGTAAACGATCTATCTTCCGAATAAATTGAGATAGGGACTTAAAATTTGCTGAATATTTAGTATATAATAATGGGAAGAAGGTTATTGAATATCAATAACCTCAATTATCCGTAACTATTTTTTTCGGACTCTCGAAATATTCGTTCTGAAGAAAGTTACCTAAAAATTTTCGATTTTTTTTTTTTTTTTTTTTTTTTTTTTTTTAAGTAGTGGCTGTAAAAAACAGAAAAAATATATATACATTTTGCATAAAGAATGAAATCGATCGGGTCATTACCCGTTGTCGAGATATTTATAATCTTATTTTCCACACTCTTCGATTTTTTATGGCCCTGTATTTCAATCATATTCAGTCAATAATCTGTTAGTTAATAGATTTATCATTTTTTGGAATTAGAAGAATGTTTTTTTTTTACTACTTGATTATTTAGTTGACCAAAAAACTATCGCCAAATAGTAATTAAAGCGTTTTAATTCAAGACTACATGCGCTTTGTCCGTATTAAAAAATGAAATACTTTTTCCTATTATTATTCTGTTCTAATGTAATTTATTGCATATCTTTTCTCCTTTCGACTCTCTAAAAGTCCTAAAAGAGTCTAATCCCGCGTGTGATCTTTCTGAATAGAGAAAAGTGTGTGTCATGAAATTTTTTCCATCTTTTTTTGATATGAAGCAGGAGTTATGTCAGCATTTTCTTGAAAGCTTTTGACTCATTGCACCTGGAGATGTGCTTGAATTAGACCGGCTTAAAGAAATGCTTGAAAACACATGCACAAGGGAGAGAAATCATTCGCAGATGGTGAAAATATGGTGCTTAAAAAAATACGTCGTTTATGATATTATTATAAGTATCATATTCTACTGAAATTCCGTGAAAGTACGTAAGTATGGAGAAAGCAAGCGTATCTCGCATCAGGAGATTTGAAGTACAGTCGACTCTCGTTAATTCGAACTTGTTGGGACCACAAGAAATGTTCGAATTATCCGAAGTTCGAATTATGGAAAATATGAAATAAAAACATACTAAATATAGTACTATTACAAAGGAATTAATGTTATAGTGTTTTTTTAAATATATTTCGTCTGTTATCAATAGAATATGACTTAATAATAAATTAAAATGTATAAATATATAAATTAATTAAAATATTAGAAACAAGCACAATGAAAGAAAAATTTGAGGTGTCACTGACGGACAGACGGGACACTAAAAAAGTGGATATCAAATGCATTGGACTATATGTATACTGGTTCGGAACAATTTTCACAAAAATCAAAGAAAGAAAGTTATTCAAATTATCTGAAATCCGTGAGAAAGAAAAGAAAAATGAAAAAATCGGAATTCTCGTTAGTTCGAATTAAACGAAGTCAAGAGAAAATGAGTTCGAATTAGTGAAAGTTTTTGAGTTATTCTGCCATTGAAAATTTTGGGACTTCATGTTTAGTTCGAATTAAGCGAAGATTCGAATTATCCGATTTCGAATTAACGAGAGTCGACTGTAATTCTAATTTTTTTTTAAGTTGCATTAAAAGATGTGACTCACCTAGAGATGTGCTTCATACTTTGAAGAGGCTACTTCATTCAAATGACAGACTCGTTCGCAAATACTAATCCTATGGAACAAATTTATAAAGATAACTCGGTTGCATTTTAATTTTTTTAATTTTTAATTTTTTTAATTTTTTTATTGGATAGCTGAAATTGATCTGTATGAATTCCTTTTTTTACTTATTTTAAAATTTTGATTACAGATATTCCTTACCAGGATACTTTCATTTTCAGAACCGGTTTAGAAAGCGAAAGCATCCTCATAAAAAAGCCTGCACCCAAAATAGAAAAAGTAAAAAGCGGCCGGTATTCAGTTTAATTTCAGCTATCTAATGCAAAAAAAAAAATAAAAATAAAAATAAAAATAAAAATAAAAATAAAAATAAAATAAAAATAAAAAAGTAAATAAATAAATAAATAAATATATAATAATAATAATAATAATAATAATAATAATAATAATAATAATAATAATAATAATAATAATAATAATAATATATATATATATTAAAATTTAAAAAAAAAAGTATTAAAATGCAACCGAGATATCTTTACAAATTTCTTCCACGGGATTAGCATTAGCAAACGGATCAGGAAATGAGTGTAAACTCAATTTTTATATAAAAGAACCAAGCTAAATATAAGTGTGTAAAAAGAGCATATTTTAAAAAAACATTTATAATTTTAAAATATCTTTTTAAACTTCACTCATATACATAAAAGAAAAAAAGCGTATTAAAAGAGAGAAAATGAACGGGAAGAAAGTATGATTTACGAATATAAACAATGTAAATTTTAAAATAAAAGTAGAGTTTCAAAAAAAAAAAAAAAAAAAAACCAAGTGATATACTCGAAAATAGTGGTGTTCAAAAACAGAGACCGAACGAGTCCTATGTATAAAGTAAAGGAAAAACGCTTATTAGTATTGAACATTTTTTGACTAAAAATCCCTTTAAAACTACATTACAAATAATATTTTTAGATTTATAGTTTTGAAAAAGTAAAATAAAAAAATATATGATCCACTTGTTAGAGAGAAAGAATGTATATATATATATATATATATATATAAAATCTTTAAATTACTCAAAAAATCGATTTTTTTTCAATCTCATATAAAATTTCGGTAATTATTAAAATTTTAGACTCAACTGCAATAAAAATGTTGCATTAGTATAAACTATTTATTGTAAAAATACCTTCAATTATCCCCATATGCAATATAAAATATTTTAATTTTTAAAAGCCTTTTTTTTTTTTTTGGCAATACAGTTTCAACGCACGAAGCACGATATTGCGAGAATATTCAGACCTCGATTTTTATGAAAATTTCACTATAATGTAATAAATGAATGTTGTCGGACGTTCCTCTCAGCCCGCACAACTTTGAAGAAAGTCCGTAGTAGTTATAGCTGCCACCACCGATATTATTAGGTGATATCAGTCACCCACTGTGAGGATTGTGTAAATGAACACTGACGCTGTCAATTAACAGTTTATTTAGAATATATGTACACAATAAATACACTATTTATAATTATATACAATTACAACTCGGATATAGATGATCCGGTTCAACATTAAATTAAATACCGTAAAAAGTTGACTGTGTACTGTTCAGATTATACCTTCTCCCTCACACTCAATGCACGTTAGATTAACTTTATCGGAGATCAGTTTCGAATCTCCCAACACATGGATACTCGGCCTACGCTATCCGGCCCAGAGCACTACACACCAGCACGTCTGTGTCCCTTGCTCTCCAGATACGAACTCAGCCTACGCTCTCCGACACACAGCACTCTCTGCAAGGACCTCTGTCCTACACTACACTCCAGGTACGAGCCCAGATACGAACTGCTCAAATCTCAGACAAGACTTGCCCTTCTCAAATCACTGCTTTTCCCCAATGTCAACCCCTGCGGAGCTTCTCCATTGGGCACATTCCACATTGTTTTCTTGATTCGTGGCATGTTCCTTGTTTGCTCATCATTCACATACATCGCTGACGGATAAACATGCCTCTCGGCAATATTCTCTTTCTCACTTCACCACCTGCACATGATCACCTGTCAATTCTCATTTTAACAAAGAAAGAATATCCCCATGAAAATTACAGTACACAGCCGGTACAATACATAGAATATTAAGATAGAGAAATAACAGAAATTCCAATCTGTAGTAGATGTTGTCTCAGAACCTGACAAATGTACTTGAAATGACCTAAAGACCTAACATTTTGATCCATCAGTTAATAGTTTTAAAATATGCATTCTTGTTTCTATTTTATGTAATATTTCCTAATTTCTAATAAGATAGAATATATATAATATATTTGATAAGATATATATTTGATATATTTGATATAGATTTGAATATGTTTGATAAGATAGAGTATATTTCAAAAAATGCTATCCAAGTGGGCATTTTGAACAGAATTTTCCGAAGCGATCATGATTGACGAGTTGAGGATGTATTTAAATAACAAATTGCTTATTTTATGACTAATTTTTAAATTCGTTTTTGCTCTCAAACTCATGCAATTAGCAGTTTCTCTTATTTAGGAAGTATATAATGTGCCATATTGGTCAGTTTTTTCATAACAGCAGAATATATTTCAAAAAATGCTGTCAAAATGGGCATTTTGAACTGAATTTCCCTTAAGATGATTCTGATAAAACCAACTCTTACAGAAAAGTGAAATTAAAAACTCTTCAAAAGCGGTGAAATAAAGTTTTTGAACTGGGTTTATCTCTAATTAACCATATTTCACTTTTTGTTGGTGAAATGACAACTTAACTTCGAAATCCACTTGCGCGTAGGCCGAGCCGACAGGGATTTTGAAAGAATACAATCTTTTCTTTCATAATTACATAGATTTGCTTAGATATTGTCAAAAAATTAAAGAAAAATTAGTAGTTATGTTATTGTTATCCAGCTGTCAGCTAGAAAGATATTAATCTATTCATCTTGAAAATATTGAAAATGAAAAATTTAATTTATTAAAAAGTAAAACTCGAAAGGAAAGTGGAAGGAAAGTGTTGTTTAAACATTTTTTCAAAGATTTGTACAAATGTGTCTCATGTTATTTAAACTAACAAGCTTCAGAACTACTACCGACTTTGGCATTTCTAATTATTCGAAGCCATTAAACAAACAGTAGATAAAGAAAAAAAAATAAATTCTGGAATAAAGTAAGTCCGTTTATTTCAATTATTTTTGGTTCAAAATAATTAAGTAAATGTGTATTATATTTATTAATTAAATACAAAAATTGATTACTTGTATGAGTATAAAGAGAAAGCATTAAAATTAGAGAATTTCAAAAACTCATTATACAGCCTCCTTGATATTGAATCTATAAACAATGATCAGTTAATTAAACCAGATTTGTGAATACCATTGTTGGCAAGTAATTAACAAAATATTGCAATTATGCGTTTTAATTGGTTTTTGTCATAATTAAATCTGTTTAATTAAAATTTAAACATAATCATAACCAATTAAAACTTGTTTGAAAGTGTTTTGTCCTGTTTTGATTATGTACATAAATGATTTAAATTGTTTTAAAGCGAAACTAATTTATTTGCGTATTGATTGTGTTCAAAGAAATGAATACTTATATAATTTTTAATTTTCTTAGAATTACTTTCATTGTTAAGCTCTGGTAGCGCCATCTGTTAGTTATTCTAAAAGAAATTATTTATATTTTCCTGATTCACTTTGGAGTTGAAGTGTATCTGAGAAAATCTCCGTACAGGAAAAATTCTAAACACTGTCTCTTTGGTTTTAAACAAATGTAACGCATGATTCGCAATTTTGAAATATATTTAAAGACTAATGTCTTTTAAATTTAGACTGTTTGAGTTGTAAATGCGAAAAATTATTATTATTTATTTTTTTTCGAAGATATTTTTTCATTTTTTACAGAAATTCCAAACGATTTTTCTGTTACCAGCGTAATTAACCAGATTGCTCCATGTGTTCCAAATCCCCTCCGAAATTAGAAAAATTAGATAAATCTTTTTTTCGATTGTAAATTAAAGAATATAATAGCCTTTTCATTTGTTCTTATATATCTGTGTAAGAAAAATGGTAAAATGACAACTGTCAACAAGTGTTATTCTACGATTCTCACGAAATCCTTTAAAACTAATAATTGTAATGGCATTTGTCTACCTGGATTTCGAAAAGTCAACATCCTTTTTCCGTCAAGAGGGATGGGAGGGAGGGGGTAGTAACTTTTTAACGGTTTGAATCTTTATTTTTAATAACAACGATTACATTTATCACTGTAATATTATTAAAAATTTTCTGCAATCGTATTAAGTTTCTAATTTCTACTGTCTCCCTAAAGAAATCAAATGGAGATTAGAAATTAAAATAAATATTTAAAAACTTTAAAACTTAGCAGAAAAGTGTTTATGAATTCGATTTCTCTAGTTGCGGGGCCGCGCTCTAACTCAAATAAATATACTCGGAATACCATATAATTTCCATATGTTATAGAGATTTAGTCGGCCACGTTTGATATATTAATGAAGTGTATGGTGTTTCATAGTTCGCTTATAGGGACACTCAAAATAAAATATTTTGTTACATTGTGACCTATAAAGGAAAATCATTCGCAATGTATTTTAATGATGGTACACTGTATAAGGAGAGAAAAACCAATGAATAGAACTGCACAAATAATGCTTGAAAAAGCAGCAAATATCCATTTCGAATTTACTATCGAGATCCTTCATCAGTGCTGCCTTGCATTAAAATCGTATTTTCAAGCGATCCTTTATCTACCGAATTATTTATCAAGAAATTAATCCACCTTCAATAATTACCTTCTTTAATATCTGAAGGTATGCTGGAATTTTTAGATAATACTAATGTGGAATTTAGACATGTTTTTTTCATTAAAACTGATTATATATATCGGTAGTAATAATTTTTTTTGTGAAATATTTACAAAAATATTCAGATTAATTAACCAAAATTACTCTTTTGAAAATATCACAATTCTTAAAAAAGCAATGAGTTTAAATGCATCATAATCCTCTCTATAAATGGAGACGCTTTTGCAGTTGAATATGTTTCATATAATTTTATTTAAAGAAAGGAAAGAAATACCTACAAAAATGAATAATAAAACTACCACTTTTTGAAAATATTTAGCTTCGACTGTTTCTCTATTCTATCTAAATTTGATCGAGAAGATTGTCTTGTGGGGAAAGAATAAAAAAATTTTGTTAATAGAGAGAATAAATAAGTTTTATTTAAAGTTTTCTTCAATGGTACTCTAAAGTACCGTCGGTGCATTAAGGGTTAAGATATGACTTGGCAGACCGATTGCGTTTTAATATGAGAATCGAGTTTTAACTGGAATTTAAGCCATGAACTCGATGAGGTGATTGTCTGTGTTGCCGCCTCTCGGTCTATAAAATAGTGATACAATTGGTTTTTTTTTTTTTTTTTTTTTTTTTTTTTTTTTTTTAAGAAAGAAAGAAAGAGAGAGAGAGGAAGAGAACACTTATACATTTTAATTGCCTTTTAATTCATATTTAAGAAAACAATAAACCTAAGGCACGTCTTAATACTGAAATTGTACTTAAATACCACTTTTGGTTCTTAGGTAAATTTTACTTTGGGTGATTGCTTTACTCATGCGGAAACAACACCGCTTCGCTCATTTTAAGGGACTACTTCAGTCAAATGAAAAGACCCGACCCGTCAGCTAATGCTAATCCTATGGAAGAAATTTACAAAGATATCTCGTTTGCATTTTAATATTTTTAAATGATTCTTTTTGTACTGCATAGCTAAGATCGATCTGTATGCAGGCCGTTTTTTATTTTTTTTATTTTCTTTACAGATATTTTTTAAGGGTCCACGTTCATTTTCGAAACCGATAGCACCCTCATCAAAAATATCTGTAACCCAAATCGAAAAAGTTAAAAAACGGCCTGCATGCATATCGGTCTCAGTTATTTAGTGCACAAAGAATCATTTAAAAATATTGAAATGCAAACGAGATATCTTTATAAATTTCTTCCATAGGATTAGCATTAGCGAACGGGTCTTTTCATTTGAGTGAAGTAGCCTCTTAATCCTAGAGAAAGGGGCTCTCAAACTATGATACGCGTACCAGTACTGGTACCTGAAGTTTTCTTTATTGGCACGCGAAATTTCGATACTGGTACAGGAAAAAAAATATAGATAGATAGATAGATAGCGTATGAAATAATAATAATAAAAAAAAGAGCTGAATCCATTGCTCTTTTTTCTTCATTTGGTAATTCACAGGCTTAACCCTTAAACGCATAGGATAGAACGCGTTCCGAAAAATGCGCAATTCAAAGAATCAGAATTCATACCAGAAAAATCTAAATAGTAAATTTTTCTTTATTTAATTACAAATGGTCTGTCATTAAGTAAAGTGAAAATTGCTCTTTTAAATTTCTGGTGAGAATACGGAATATGTGAATAAAACCCCCCAATAAATCGGGAACACTTATGGTATCGAAAATGATACAATATGCATTTAAGGGTTAATGTTGTCTACTATTTGTTAATAATGCTTTCTCTTAGTTTATGGTAATTTCGATTAGAATTTTTAGACAAATGGAACTAATGCTTCCCGTATGCTGAATTGGCCTTTAATTTTCCAGTTTTTAATTGGCCAGTTTTTTTCTATTAGTGTATTAAATATTTTTTTACTTCAAGATCCTCGATCTCGCATTTATAAGCGGTTTATTTTCAGAATGTATCTGATATTCTTATGTAGGTTATTCACTTATTCATTTTTCTTATGTTACTATGATATAAACAAAGTACTAGTGTAACAAAAAAATGACGAAAAGGGCGACTTCATCTGTAAATGTTTTTTCCATGTTTAACAGAGAGTATTTATGTTTTCTTTTTTAATTGCATCAATATTTGTCACCTGAAAAAATATACATTATATATATATATATATATTATAAACATTATATTTGATTTTTTCTTCGGATGGTACGCGAAAGTGTTAACTTCTGTCTAGCGGTACGTCGGTCTAAGAGTTTGAGAAACTCTGCTATAGAAGAAATGTCTCGTTTAAATTTCAATATTTGTAAGTTTTTTTTTTTTTTTTTTTTTTTTTTTTTTTTTTTATAAAAGATGTCGTTTTTTTTTTTTTTTTTTTTTTTTTTTTTTTTTTTTTTTAACGTTTTGCATTTTTCTATCTTTTTTTTCTTTAAAGGATACTTTCACTTTCGGAACCTGTTTCGAAGGTGAAAATATCCTGATTAAAAAAACCTACAAACAAAATCGAAAAAATAAAAACGGCTTTTGTAGAGATTAATCTCAGCTATCCAATGAAAAAGAAAATAATTTAAAAATGTTGAAATGCAAACAAAATATTTCAAACAGATTCTGCTGCAGAATTAGCATTAGTAATCAGGGGGCTACTTCACGTGAGTGAAGTAACCCCAAGATACCAAACGGTAGTAGATAACGATCGATGCAGTAGTTTAACCCTTTCAGGGGCAAAGTAGTAGTTCTATTGCTCTAAATTGTTGAAATGATTGACTGATACCACAATTCACGAACACATTAATTTGAAAGTATGGAAAAAATTTTCTCCTCATACATAATAAAAATGTATGTAATAAAAATATATTCTGGTGCCATTTTGACATTTGGAAACCAAAATAATTGGTGTAAATATGTATCACCGCATTTCAAAGAGTTAAGCAAAATCATAGCCGTAGCTAAGGGAGGAGGGGCTAGGGGAACCACCTCCCTCCTAAAACATTTTGAGCCGCCCCTGGAAAAGATTACAAGGTCACTAATTGAATTTCTGTTCCGAAAATCTAAATAAAATTCCGTTCAAAAATCTTATTTATTTTAAAGGTCCTTTTACAGTTTTGAAAAAATATTAAATTGTAACTAAAATAAATGTTTCAACACTCGGTCATCCTATTTGCATATATGAAGCTAACATGATGTTTGCGCTAGTTATGCACTCGAATACTTTATCATGGTGTTCTTTTCTTAGCATAAAATGAAGTTATTACAACATGATAAAAAGTTAATTAAATCCAATTGATTTTTCTATCACCAGATTTTAAAACATTCACCTTTTATATAAACATTTTAATAAAAATTATTATGATTATGGAACTTATTTGACGGTTCCAAAACATGTCAATGTCATTTATTTTTATTATAACACCTTTCTTAAGTAAAATTAAAATTTTTTATTAAAATATTATTACAGCAGTTTAATAAGAAAAATAGTACCTACCGTGTAGTGTGAATATGTACTAATTTATCTTTCTCCGTGAGAGAGAGAGAAAAAAAAAAATATGACCCCCACCTTCCCCTATATATTTCTTAAGTCCTCCCCCCCCCCCCCCCCCTCCAGCAATTATTCACTTTTAGCTACGGTCCTGAGCAGAACATGTCGAATATTTTCATTATAACTCAAACAAAAATAATAGTACTACATAGTTCCAATTCTGATATTGGAAATATGTAGATGCAATGTATTTTTTGATGACGTCAATTCAAAAAAACACATTCTAAAGGTACATTCCAATGTCATGATGTCAGCCGTCGTATCCGAGAAAGGTTTTGTTTTGTCGATCTCTCTCACTCATCACAAAATGGTGATCGCTAGATATCTGTTGTTCAATCTCTTTTTTTGTCCTTCCAAAATACCATCTGTGCAAACGCTTGCCGCTGTCACTGGGAACAGTTGGCGAACGGCTGGCTGCGATAGTTACTTGGAAAAATAGTGAATTTTTTGCAGCCAGCCATGTGATTTTTTTTCCCCTGCTACATTGGTTAATTCTTTAGTCACTGTTGCCACACCGATGTTTTCCTTTTACTTTCAATCTTTTCCTAAATTTATTTTTGTGATGAATAAGGCCGGTAAAGTAAAAGCTATATAATGGCTCAGATTATGTTCGTAGAGCGAAAAAATGTTACAAGATTTTTTTTTTTTTTTAAATCTTTTTGTAAAACATCTCCTAGATAATTTTGAAATGTACTGTAGAACCTCGATTATCCGAGCTAATTGGGACCGCTAGTATCTCGGATATCGAAATCTCAGTTAATCCCTTAACTGATTCCTTTTTTTTACGTGCAATAAATTGGAAATATCGGTTTACACCACTTTTTTTAAGCTAAAATATTCACAATATTTATTCTAAACATTTCTACCTTTGAATAGTATGTTATTCCATTTTAAAAAAATTAGTGGTGTCAAAAAGCTTTAAATGATGAATTAAGCAAATTCGTCTTACCCGAACGGCGTACGGGCAAATCCGGTAAGTGGTTCATAGAAACTGTGTCATAATCTCACCATGCTCTCAATTTAACATCTCTTAGAGAAAAAAATCAATAGAAGGTTTCTTAAATGAAAAATATAAACATATATAAAGCTATTCTTCATATCTCAACAAAAAAAAGCTATTTCCAAAGATTCCGTTAACAGAAGTTTATTACGCTATTCATATATTTTTACAAAGTATACCGCCTGTTCTCAGTGCCTGATTTAGAGCAAGCCCTTCGGGGCACAGGCCCAGGGCCCCCAATTTTCAGGGGCCCCCAAATGTTGCTGAAATGTTTTCAACTATTGTCCAAAATCAATACAACTGCTTACAAAATCTAGTGGAATTTTACATTTCATTCTACAGTGTTCATATTTTATTTTTACAACGTTGTATATTTTGGTTGAAACATCCGTATTTAATCACTTTATTATAGTGAATATTTTCTTTTATCTTTATCACTTTAAAAATACATTGTATTTTTAATTTTTATTTAATCATGTTCCTGTTCTTGTCAAATTATTTGGGGTTGGTGAGTGCAGTTCATAGGTGGCAGAGTCCCACAATATTTTAAATAACTATAGTTTGGTATTGCGGAATATTTCTGATTAGTTGTTGCATACTTTATCATTCCAGACATATAAGCTTGCGTAGCAAAAGATAATTATCAATACACAATTTATTGTACTACTTCTACTTATTTAGATTTCATATTTTGAAATAGTTATTTAAAATCCTAAATAAATGATTATCATATTTAATTTTTTAATTGGTTTTTAAAAGTGATTCAATCGTGAAGTCAATCGTGGTCATCTTAATAAGTAACTTTTTTTTTTTGGGGGGGGGGGGGATCTCAATCTTTTTGTAAGCAACTTTCCAAGGGGGCCCCCTGTAAGCATCTGTGCCCAAGGCCCCCAAATTTGTAAATCGGTCCCTGCCTGTTCTACACATCCTGAGAGCAATTAAGTCCTTTTCTAGCCTGGTTCGACAATGTAGAAAAAAATGTATAACCAGACCGATCTTGGTCAGGCACAAGTCTGCTGAAACAACTAACGTAAGCCTGGGGCATAAACATCATGTAACTGTCCTATGCCTACCTCTATACTGGAATGTTAGATTGCTGAATTGATGTTAAATTAGCATTAGATATGGTTCGTGATACACATTTTTACTTATTCTCGCAAAAGTGATATTCATTGAAAATAGTTCGTATTATAGCCTTCGTTTAAAGTTTTGTATCGGGTCAGTAGGTCCGCTTAGTTTTTTATCGGCTCGGCCTGGTTAGCCTAGCCCGTTGAAGAAATTGTCCTAATTCTTCAGAGCTGGGTCTGAGCAGATCTCTAAAAGAGCCTTTAGCACGGACAGTGAACAAAACAAGCAAAGTTTTTTTCAAAAAGCATTTTTTAAAAAATCGGACTTTGTTATCGACTTGGTTAATAGAACTTCGAATTAGATTTGATACTATTAAAAGTAGAGATAGACAAAAAATTCTATATCTTTTTTCGTTTTTGTCTCAAAATCTGAATTTTACCGAAAATTCGTTTTCGGCGAAAAGGCTGCTGAAAATTCGGTCGGACCGAAACTCGACCGACACTACCTGTATTTCAAAAATGTCGTTTCTTCTTTCCGAAATTTTCAGCTTGACTCATTGATTTCAGCTGCATCAGTTCAAAATTCTTTATTTATTGTTATAAACTTCCCTGTTTATAATGATCAGCCATAACTGACTCAAGAAGTGAGTGCAAATTATAAAGCAAGTAGTATATCCCGTATTTACTCGTGTATAGGGCGCACGCGTGTATAAGGCGCACCCCTACTTTACAAGTAAAAATAGCTATTTCTTAAAATCTCGTATATAAGGCGCACCATAAATTTGATACGCTAATGAAGAATGACCAAATAAATTTGAGTAAAAAAAAAAA
This sequence comes from Maratus speculifer, assembly GCA_964019185.1. Taxonomy (NCBI): domain Eukaryota; kingdom Metazoa; phylum Arthropoda; class Arachnida; order Araneae; family Salticidae; genus Maratus; species Maratus speculifer. Next base: position 155,084,971 of record OZ025301.1, on the reverse strand, counting down.
AAAAAAAAAAAAAAAAAAAAAAAGAGTCGAAACAAACATTACTCTAGATCAGAAAACAAGACGAAAATGCATTTTTAGACTTCGGGTTGTAAGAGAATGACGGGAAATAGGAATGAGTGACGATAAAAAGAATTGCTAATTAGCGTTTAGATAATGTCATTAGCTCTGTTGTATAAAAAACTGCAAGGAATGAAATAAATATGCAGTAATATTTCTATTAAGTAACATTTTCCGAGTTTTAATATCTTCTTTGAATAATTTCTTGTTTCATATGTATATCGTTCGATTGCATCCAACCGTAAAAAAATATTCCGTGTATAAGGCGCACCTAGGAATTTTGCCCTAATTTTTGGGGGGGAAAAGTGCTCCTTATACACGAGTAAATACGGTATGTGACTAAACTTTGAAGAAGCTTTACGTTCTTATTAAAAGCTGCAGACTTGACCATAATGGAAAGTTTTTTGTTTAAAACCATAGAAGTGGATCGAATACTCTTTCAGAAATTTCTAGTATAACCAGATGCAGAGAAATTCATCATTTTACTCAACAGTGGCGAGTGGATTTTATTTTCTGATTATGCGAGTGATTTTTCAGGTAGTTTTTGAAAAACGATAGACTATGAAAATATACCGAAAACATTTTTTTAACCTAAATATTTTAACTTTCCATATTATTGAAATATATAAACATGGTATTAAATTCTATCTTATATTAAGCTTTCCTCTACTGTACATATATCTTATAGAAAAAGAATTGCAAAAATGCATTGTGGTAATAGTAATTAATTATTTCTGTAGTCGTGTGTGATTTTGTCACAACTATTTTCAACTGTATGTTGAATTTTGCTGGCTGATAAGGTTTTTTGAAAACTCTTCACCCCTGAGTATAACAGACGATTATTTACAAAAATCCTCATAAAAGATAAATCGAGGTATGCATACTTAAAACATTTTTTAATTAGATGGAATCCGTATAATTAGAAAATCATTTTTGGATTAATTGCAAAAATCAATTACAATTTTGAATGAATGCATTGCATTTTATATTATATGAAAATAAATAGTTTTAGTCCGAAGCGCAGAACCAACTATGGCCACCGTTATGATTAATTAATAGTTATGTATATTTATGTATGCATTAACCACGGGAAAAAATCAGAGCATTTTCATAAATAATTATTATTAAAATAATTATTTAATAATTATTATTAAAATAATTATTCTTAAAATGATAAGAATAAATTATTAATTTCAAATGAAACAAAATAATACATGATTAACTGAAAAGATAATAATCTATGTAATTGATTTAAGGAAACAGAGAAAACACCTGAAATAACAGAACCTTTTAATGTATTTTACACAAAATACCCTTTGTGACGAAAACATGTTTCAATCTGATTTTTTCTTTAGATTTCAGCTGAAAGGATCATTGGTTCAATGCAGATGTTGCCATTCACGGCTAAACTAATAGACTCTAGATAATGATAAAGCATAAGAAACTGAAAGAGAAAAATTATTTTTTAAGTGCAGACGATAATATTCTATTATTTTCACGCTTTTCACATTATTAAAAATATTTTCAGTTCTCTTTTAAATATTTTTTCTTTTCTTTATATCTTTATTTCTTCTTGGAAATTCAATCGAAAGAATTTCACACAACTTATATCGATTTAGAATTGCAAGAGGTGAAAAAAAAAATAATTTAAGAATTCAGAGAATTCAAGAAATTGGTTTTGAAAACTTTTCATAAACTGTGATTCTTTTTTTCCCCCATCGGTGCTTATGTTTACTTATTTTTAGAACGCAGAATTTTCAGATTTTCTTTTTACATGTCTGAATCAGATGTATTAATATTCCATTTCATAAACAGGCTTGCTGAATTTTCTTGTAGGTATTGCTAAATAGAGTTTCTAAGAATTCTGAAATATTAATAATGCGTATTTTTATCCAGTGAATCCAATTGGATATTTGAATCTTTAATTTGCTTTTTTGAACATGTAAACTTTAGTTGAAAAATGATAGAGTATCATGTTTAGCAAGTAGAAATTCTCATTGTACGAGATCTACATTTTTATAGGAGGCTCAAATTATAGAAAAATTTAAATGTTAAAAAGCAACGTCATTTCATGTTTTTAGGTTAAAAGTCTCAAAAATAGTTAACATATATTATTACTGTTTTGTTTTTGTTTTTTCTTTGGCATTAATAAAAAATAATATTGTAATACAATAAATATTATGAAAAAAAACGGCATTAGTAAAATCAGTTTTGCATGATAATAATTATTGTCTTAAAAATATATTAATTACATTTATTCTTGAAAAATATTTTATTTTTATAATCAGTATATTGATAATGGTGCAATTTAGTATAGAAAAGTCCGTCCTGGCATAATCTATTAAAATTTGCACAATTTCGAGAAAATTTTAATTAAAATACAAAGAATAACTATATCCAAAGTTTTAGGAATAGTAATAAAGTTCGTCAAAATTTAATCAACTTTTTCGCTAAATTTTATAAATGGCGCATTATTTTTATAGGTACCGTACAATTAATGCCTTTCGACTGGGATCAGAGTATTTTAATGAATAATATAATGAATGTTAATTCACATATTGTTTTTTCATCAAATCAAATTTTTTTTTTCAGTCTAAAATACAGCACTTTTATTCTGAATGCAGGTTTGTTATAGTCTGTAGAGCTTTTTTTTACTAAATTTGCAGTTTCAATTTGTTTTTTCAGTTTGTCTTCCATTTTTATCCCGAAATTTCGACATCAGATCGGAGCTTTTCGAAGAAGAATTTTTACTTTAAGTTATCAAGAAAAGCTTGACATTTAAGTTGAGGACGAACTGGCAATCCTGCCCTGTTTAATTTCTGATTTTCAAATGAGTTTTTTTAAAAAAAAGGGATAAAAAGAACATTTTCTGAAATGGTAGTAATTTGTCTTAAAGATAATTTTACTGTATTAAATTTCTATAATAATGTCGAAAGAAAAACAATTTAAATGCATCCCATTGTAAAGCACCACAATAGATGTCAGGACATGATTCTTATGTCGTCAGTAAACAAGACATGATTCTTGATGTCAATTTTTTTCTCTGTCTTGGTAATTTGACAATTTTAACTACTAAATTCGGCGGCAAACTGTAATTTGAAAAACTCCAGAAACAAATCTCTTTCATCAGTAACAAGTGGTAATCTAGAATCTAGAATATTCCAGATTACCTGGGACATCGTCATCAGACAACGTCACCAGGTATTGGATGCTCTAAAGTGGACGGATTGATTTAAAATGCAATAACTTGCAAATGTGGTGAAGGCTATTAAAGACACTCGTAAAGAAGGGTTACGCAAGATACCAGGAATGTTTTTACTACGGTTACCGATTTTAGTTAAAAACAATAGCGGAAGCTAGCACTGAAAGCAATCGCAATCACCAAATCAAATTATTAATGCGAAAAAAAGAGGTTAAACATATGGAGTGAGTCTGTAACAAGATGGCACTGGCGTCTGAGAATCATTCCGTGTATTTAATCTTCTTCTTACGAATCAATACTGAAAGAAGAGAAAGACAAAAAAATAGGATTTTGATTTAGTGATTACTGTTCTCAGCATCATAAATCGCTATTGTTTTATACTAAATTGGGAATCGCGCAAAAAAACTCCTGACATCTTACTTAACCTTCCTTACCCTGAATGGGTCTAATCGACCCATACCTATAATTTGTTTTATACGATTCGAACCAGAATTTTTTTCATAAAGAAAGTTAAATAGCAGATTCAGAGAAATAAGCCAATTATTAAAATGTTCTAAATAACAAATCTGGTGTGAAATGTTTTTAATCAAGATTGAGTAAAATTTGAACAGGGTAGGAAGATTAACCTTTTTACAAGAATTTCCTTAGTAACTGTCACCATTAGCGAATTATCCCTTAATAATTTCTATAGAAAATTGCCTGTCAGTCCATTTTAAGACGCTTTTCCACACTCTTTTTCCAGGCTTAGAATTGGAAATTGTAATAATGCGCATTTTAGCATCTTAAAAATAGAATGTTTAAAATTGTTTTAACATTTTAAAAGTTTTATTTACTAGAAAATTGGTACAGAGTTACACACAGCAATTATTGTATTTATATATGCGCACGCTACACAAGCAAACACGAGCGGAGGGAGCCGCAAGATCCCTCGATCTGAAAATATCAATTGACAAAAGAAGCAAATATTTCGAACCCCTCCAGAGAATTTGAAGATACAGAGAGATGTTCATTGGGGTGGGGGGGAACTCTTGCAAATTAAAGTGAAACTTCAAACAGTTGATTGCTCAGTTCGCATTGTTCTCTTTGCATCTTTATTTTGCAATTTCGGGATTAAGAAATGGTTATTTAATGATTAACTTTCGCAACATTCGGTAGAATTTACCCTACCGCGTTTAAAGAAATCTCACTTCAAAATTTTGATGAAGACGGAAAAAAAAAATATATAATCCTTGATCGATCAGTTAATTAGATAATTCGATTAATCGGCGTCTGGAATCGGCACTCTACTATAGTGTTTCATAAAAATACTTTTCATAACAAATTTATTTTTCATACAAGAGATCAATTTCAACAATATGATCAGAATCCCTCAGTTTAGACACCGAACAAAGAACTCAGTTTATTAGGCAGCATTATAGTTCAGCCACTCAAAATTGAGAAAATCTACTAATATTTATTGTGATTTCAATAACACATTGGTGATATTTCCTATGAATTCAAAAGCTAATCAGACCCTGAGTAAAGGGTTAGTGAGAAAGAGAAGGTTGGGGATAGTTGATTTATTTATTACCTTTCACTTTTTTTTTAGTTATTTTAATTTTTAAACAAAATCCGCAGACTTTTCTGTCTGTATACGCTGTTTCATTTGAGATTCATGCGTTTGTACTGGAGTATTATAGAGAGCATCTCATTTTACAAAATTTCAACACGCGCCTTTACTTACCTGTTCGCACAATAATCATGGTGAATTCCCTGGTAAGTTGAATTTACAAAACTCTTTTCGAATGAAACAGGGCACCGAAATGACACTGTATTTCCCATAGCTTCAGAGGTTAATCGGACCCTGTAAAAAGGATTCATGAGAAAGAGAAGGTTGGAGACCGTTGATTTATTTATTGCCTTCTACTTTTTTTTTTTTATAATTTTAAGATTTAGGTGAGGGCTTGAAATGTATCGGAACAAACAGGAACGATATTCCAGTTTGTGGAATTTTGAGAAATATTGCTCCAATTTATGAAATTATGGTAAATATTGGAACGGTTCGTGGAATTATTAACCCTTTGGGGACGAGCGACCAGTATACGTGCAGCATAAGGTGCTCTGAATTCTTAATTATTCTCACCAGTAAAATTTTGTTGTAAATTTTCTCCTTATTTAATCCGAGAATTTATTCGTTTCAATTAGGCAAAAATTTCTGTTATGAAAAACCGGTGGTAAAAGTTTAAAAATTCTGTAAAAAATGCTCGTCCCTAAGGGGTTAATACATATTACAGTTATATATCATTTGGCTATCTGTTACTTTTATTATTATTTAGAATCTTGAATACATTTTCTTAAGGGTGTTCTCAACTGATCCGCTCAACAAGCGATTCATTTGCGTGTGCAAATGAATTTGACACATTTACAAATTCATTTTTTAACAAAAAGTTATAAAATTTTAATGCCTGACTATGAAAGCGATTTCGAATTGAACTTATTTTTCCATTTTATGATAATTAAATTACTTATCGAGTTATAAGCTATTTCAATGACGCAACCACCCGTTTTTCTCCTCCTTTTCGACCGGTTTTTCTGCTTTCGTCGGGAAATATGTTCAAATATGTCAACTCTGAAGGCTTGTTATGAAAAATCTATTATGTTTTTTTAAAAAACAAAAGAATGAGCGCAATTAGACAGTTTCTGAATAACAACACCTGCTATTTTCGGCTCAGTACCGATCTTACATATGGGGATGCAGGAATGGGGAAAGAAACAACAGATAAGAGTCAACTGACTTGTAATTAAGAGAGGTTACCACATTGGCGCTTATTCGCTTCTTTCTGACAAACACTTTTTGGTGTACGGGCCCTGGAGTAAGATAAGACGAATGATAATTTTTTTCCTCATTAGACATCTGTTTTCACACTCTTTCCTGTCCCAATGATTCTTCAATGTCATGGTCACTGGTCAGTTCCCCTTTCGAGGGGAATTCAACATCCTGCTTTGTTTTCACAGTACATATCTATATAAAAAACCATTTTGTAGATATAGTTCCCATATGAAATATAACTAACCTCCGTAACGTTTTACAGCGTTAACGGGAATTATAATCCATTATGAATAACTTAAAAATATACGAAATGTATTACGTATAAATAAAATTACAAACATGCAAACATTTTTAGAACAATAGTTTTATTTTTTTTTCACATCATTAATATTCTAAAATTCCATTAAGAGGTTTAATCAATTAACTCCCCACCCCCTTATTAATGTTAAATGTATGGGAATAAAATGCATTCGTATAGTAAATTAGAAAGTTTAAGTGCTTAAAAGGATCTGCACATTCGTATATTTAAACAAGTTGGAAATTCCACGTAAAGCGTGGCAAATGAGGTGCTTTCGTATGATAACGATGTTTTAAAAATATTCAGATCTTGCTGCTAGTAGATAGTACTTCGGATAGAGTACAGTAGTGAAATATATATATATATATATATATATATATATATTTTGTGTGTGTGTGTGTGTTCCTGTAAATATACAAGAAATAATTTTTATTACACCTCAGCGACATATATCATACGCTATACTATCTAATTTCTTTTATACAGGAAATAACTTGTAGTATTCCTCAGCAATTTATATCAATCTCATGTTAAATAGTCAATATCAAATGTTAAATAGTCAATTACAATTATCGCACCAAAAAAAAATGTTCTCCCTATACCATTATGTAATGGAATACTTTTGTGTGACCTTGTAAATCAATAAAAAATGCTTTTTGTACCACAGATTGTGCAAAATGTATATTATAATATGTATGTTCATAGAGGCATAACAATTTTATTGTGTTCGAATTAGTGTAGTCCATTAAAATGCATTTGAAACATTTTTCCCCATTGACCGTAATGTAACGGAATAATTTTGATTGCCCCTGTAATTGATCTATGCATCCGATTTTCATAAAATTTGAAATGATTCGACAAAATTATGTAATGATTATATATTTTAAATTTCAAACGATTAAAATGCATTTGAAACTTTTCATCTTATTCACCGTAATGTAACGGAATACTTTTGATTGTCCCTGTAATTGATCTATGCATCCGATTTTCATAAAATTTGAAATGACTCGACAAACTTATATAATAATTATATATTTTAAATTTCAAATAATTCGGTTGGGTAGTTTTTGCGTTGTTATATGCGGAAAAAAATCTCCCTAGAAAATTAACATTTTTGTCTTATTTATTTGTACTTTTCTTAAAGGATGTTTCAAAATTGTCAAAATATTTATAAAATATGTGTTTAATTTAATATTTTATGCGTTAAAAGCTAATGAGCGGTGATTAATATTTTAAACCTTCCAGATAAATTTCGACAAAAGCATTTGCAACAATGAATTCCGAAAAATGGAGTGCATCTCACTATTTTTCGTTAAACGTTAGGTTCTCATATTTATCGCTTTTTAGGTGCGTTCGTAATTATGTAAATACGTAGCACCTATAGTGGTCGTTCAGTCCGTCCGTCTGTCCGCATATAACAACGCAAAAACAACCCAACCGAATCGTTTGAAATTTAAAATGCATAATTATTACATAATTTTGTCGAGTCATTTCAAATTTTATGAAAATCGGATGCATAGATCAATTACAGGGCCAATCAAAAGTTTTTTATTACATTACAGTCAAAGGGGAAAAAAGTTTCAAATGCACTTTAATCATTTGAAGCTTAAAATACATAATTATTAAATAATTTTGTCGAGTTATTTCAACTTTTTTTTAATAATCGGGTGCATAGATCAATTACAAGAGCAATCAAAAGTATTCAATTACATTATGGTCAATGGAGAAAAAGTTTCAAATGTATTTTATACGTTTGAAATTTAAAATACATAATTATTACATAATTTTGTCGAGTCACTTCAAATTTTATGAAAATCGGATGCATAGATCGATTACAGGGACAATCAAAAATATTCCGTTACCTTACGGTTAATAATAGGTTAAAAATATTGATTTACTTTCGGAGATATTTTAAATATAAAAATGCATCAAACGTCTATATACTTAACCTTACGAAAGGGAATTCGGAAGCTGACTGACCAGCACCCTTAAACAATATTTTCCCCCTCCTGACTGTTTTAGTCCAGGCGAAATAAACATTTTACTTTTCAAAAATCGGGTGGAAGATTTTTTTTTCTTCTGATATTTTCATAATGATGCTAACATGGATAAACCACGTTTTCGAATAAAAATTTCTCAAGGCTAAATTTTCTGTGGTCAAAAAACAACAAAATTTTGGGATTTTATTTTATTTTATTTATTTATTTTTTTAATATCTCGAGATTTGTTGCCATAGCAAAATATGTCAGTTACAATATTAAATAGGACAAAATTCTGTATAATATTTCTTATTTACAACTTTTTTTATACTCTAAGTAGCAAGCGCAGTACGCCAAAATCCTCCCAAATACCATTCTATTTAAAATTAAGGAGTATAAATAAGAAAATTTGTGTTTGTAGTTTTTGTATTGAGAAAAACTAATGCCTGAAAGTGAGGTACATCTAAAATTATAAATAATAAACGTGTATTATTATAATATAATAATTCTATTAGGTAGAATTGTTAAAAAAAAATTAATAACAATAATAATAAAGGACATTTTTTTTCCTTAAAAACCGTGAAAAAAGTAGTTAAGCCACGATTATTCAAATGTATTAATCGGATTAAACCGTGTGTATATATATATATATACATATATATATATATATAGAGAGAGAGAGAGAGATTGGTAGCAGTAAGTTATTTATTTCAAGGTTAATATTAGGCCTTTTTTGCATCCGTAGCAAACTCGGATTTTGGTGCCCGCTCTCCCTCTCTCGCCCCGTTCAAAAGAAAACTTATCATGAGAATATTAATAAATTTGTTATAGCCGGATTTGGGAAATCTTTAGTATGTAATCATTAAATACGTAATCAGCTTTGTTAAACATTGATTCAATAAAACTTTGAAAATTTAAACGAAAGGAATCGAAATATATCCAGTTTTATAAAAGGTTTCCATCTTAGCAGGCATAATTGTTCATATATTTTTTTTTCTTGAAATAATAATAACAATAATAACTAGTCGTTGGAGGCCACCGTAATACTTACCCATCATGGATATGCATAGCATAATATATGAAATATATACCTTTCATCAGAACGAATTTTTCGAGTGTCCGAAAAAAATAGTTCCGGATAATCGAGGTTACTGATATTAAATAAGCTTCGTCCCATTCTTACATACTAAGCACATACAAAACTTCAAGTCTCTATCTCAATTTGTTCGGGAGATAGAGCGGTTACAGACAGGCAGACACACAGACGGACGGCAAAATTCTTTTTTTTTTTTTTTTTTTATGTTTTTCAGAATCTCCAGTGTCCGAAACGTGTAAATCCGTCAAAAAAAATCGATTTTCAAAACGATTGCAAGACTTACCGAATACTACGTATGATGGGTAAGTAATAATAATAATCATTCAATGGTAATTGAATAATTTCTAAATTTACAACTATGAGACTAAATTAGTCACCTGTAATATTAAACCTATTGAAGTGTTCATGTCGAATATCTTGCTTGCTTTTATTACTTTTAAATAAATAAATAAATATATATATATATTTATATATATATATATATTCATGAGATAGTTGAGATCAATATCTAATGCTGTACTTTTTCGGGTTTAATTAATTAATTAATTAATTTTTTAAATATTTCGGAAAATTGTTTGGAGCGTTTTCTGAAATTAAAGTAGCTTCATTAAAAAAATGCAACCAAATTTACAAAATTAAAAGTACGCAACGTTAGATAGCGACCTTAAATATCAAATGGACAACAACAAAATAATCATAATAATAATAATAAATAAAATAAACGTCAAAATTCGAGCTTGAATTCTAAAAAGAATGCTCCCATAGGTTTAACATTAGCATGCAAATGCTTTCGCGTGAAACTACACTAGTCATACGAACAAACTAGAACGCTAAACTTAAACCTATAGGAGCGTTCTTTTTTTACAATTTCTCGCTTGTAATTTAATAGTTTTAAAAGGTCTTTTTTCTGTTTGAGATTACAATTGCTGACGGACAATTGCGGCTACAATTGCTGCTAGAATTCTAACGGGATTAGTGTTTAGTTTTCTATTTTGGTTACTGTTTTTATTTGGAATAAAAAAGAAACATATAGTACTATATTTAAATATATATTTCTGAGTAAAACTTGCTCTAAACATTTTTCAGATATTTTTTATAATCTTACTATGACTAGTGTCGGACGTTCCTCTCAACCCGCACAACTTTGAAGAAAGTCCGTGGTAGTTATAGCTGCCACCACCGATATTATTAGGTGATATCGGTCACCCACTGTGAGGATTGTGTGAATGAACACTGACGCTGTCAATTAACTGAACTAACAGTTTATTTAGAATATATGTACACAATAAATATGCTATTTACAATTATATACAATTACCACTCGGATATAGATGATCCGGTTCAACATTAAATTAAATACCGTAAAAAGTTGGCTGTGTACTGTTCAAATTACACTTTCTCCTTCACACTCAATGCACGTTAGATTCACTTTATCGGAGACCAATTTCGAATCTCCCAACACATATATACTCGGCCTATGCTATCCAGCCCAGAGCACTAAACACCAGGACCTCTGTGTCCCTTGCTCTCCAGATACGCACTGCTCACGCTCTACAACACAGAGCACTCTCTATCAGGACCTCTGTCCTATACACTCTCCAGGTACGAACCCCAGATACGAACTACTCAAATCTCAGACAAGACTTGCTTTTCTCAAATCACTGCTTTCCCCAATATAAACCACCTTTTGGAGCTTAATCATTGGGCACATTCCACATTCCTTTCTTGATTAGTGACATGTTGCTTGTTTGCTCATCATTCACTTACGTCACTGACAGATGAACACACCTCTCAGCAATCTCCTCTTTCTCTTATTCACCACCTGTACATGACACCTGTCAATTCTCACTTTAACAAAGAAAGAATGTCACCTTGAAAATTCCAGTACACAGCCGGTACAATACAAAAAATATTAAGATAGAAAAATAACGGAAATTCCAATCTTTAGCAGAGGTGGTCTCAGAACCTGACAACTAGAGTTAATCTTTTCAATATAAATTTACTAAAAAACCCCTAAAACTCAAAATACTAATACTCAAATGGTAATAACTTTTTCTAATCAAATATTTAATAAATTCAATGTAAATACTATAATAAATGATAAAAACTGAAATTTTCCTATAAATAATATTCAAGTATCAAAAACTTCAAAATATTCAATAACTATAGGAAGAAATATATTTAATTATAATTCGTTCTTAAAAATACTTCTGATGATAGTACTTTCCCCTGCAAATGCAATCACCCCTCTCTACACAAATACATTAATAATGATCATGGGCATATTATTACTGGAAATCTAAATGCTGTATATGACTTAACTCTGAAAAAATTCAGGGGTTATGGTACTAAGTATAGAATTACATTCAAATAAAACATTAATTATGTAATAAAACAATTTACTTATGATATATATATATATTTATATATAAAATCGCAATATACTGTAACAAACCTATTGAATATTTCAATCAATGGAAAATTTTAGTTATTGATAAATTAACTAAGACTTTAAAATACAATATTTCACATCTGGATTATATAAATACAAAGCATCTTTTCCAGCAAATCACTAAATTGCAACAAAACTGTAATAACTTATGTTGACAAATCTCCAAATAATTATGCAGTTATATATAAATCCTATTATCATCAACTGCTTAAATCTAGTAATCTTCTAATAACACATTCCAAAAAACTAATGTTAACATAATTGTAAAAAATCATAAAATTAAAGGCTTTTATGAATTATTAGACATTAACTCTACTAACTTTAAATATCCTTATCTAGTTCTTATACTCAAATTTGATAAGAATCCAGTTAAATTTAGAACAGTTACAATTGGTTGCAATACTTATAAAAATGCTGCTAACAAACTTCTATTAACAGTTCTTAATCGAATATATAAAATTACAAAAACCAGTGGTAATAATAAATACTATAAAGAATAGTTATGAATTGGTCAATATTATGAAAAATCTTAAATGTATAAAAAATATAACTGCATATGACTTCAAAGATCTTTCTAATAATATCGATTTATTAGATTTACATAATATAATAAATGCACTTTTTAAAAAATATCAACATGATTTGGATCTATCAATGAACATTGAAACTGATTATTTTCTTACTTTAACTAATGTCATTATCTATGGTACCTTGTGGTAATAACGCCACGTTAAATGGGGCTCAGGGGTTGAAAACTTTTCAAAAAATCGATTTTTTTATGATCTAGTTTGATTATTCAATTAATTTCTCAATGCAAAAAACCGCATAAAAATATTAGCATTTTTAACGGAGTTATAAGCATTTATGTATCAATACTTACATAGCCGCATCCATATAATTTCAACTTTAAGTCGTGTTTTCTTAAAACTTGATTTTTTGACGACTAACACCAAGATTAAAAAAAACTATTTGATGGAATGGCTGTTTTTTTTTTTTTTTTTTTTTGTTTTGTTTTGTTTTTCATGCATATAACATCATAATCTAGATTATGCATTAAGGGTGTTCTTAACTGATCTGCTCAACAAGCGAAAAACGTTTGACACATTTACAAATTCATTTTTTAAGAGAAAGTTATAAAATTTTAATGCCTGACTATGAAAGCGATTTCGAATTGAACTTATTTTTCCATTTTATGATAATTAAATTACTTATCGAGTTATAAGCTATTTCGATGACGCAATCACCCGTTTTTCTCCTCCTTTTCTACCGGTTTTTCTGCTTTCGTCGGGAAATATGCTCAAAAGTGTTAACTTTGAAGGCTTGTTATGACAAATCTATTGTATTTTTTAAAAAACAAAAGAATGAGTGCTATTAGACAGTTTCTGAATAGCAACACCTGCAGTTTTTCATGCATTTCCGAACAAAAATAAATTAATGCATGTATCATAAAGTTGCCCTTTTTGATTTAAGAACACCCTTAAGGTTCTACCAATTTTCACGGCTCAGTTTATTTTGTATTTTTCAAACAAATATATGATTTGATACAGCAACTTATTTACTATCTGTATATAAAAAATAATTTAACAGATATGTATTCATAAAATGTAATGGCGTGATTTCTTGACCAATGCTATTTGGCGTTATTACCCACCTATATGGGTAATAACGCCGTGCAAACAAAACTATGAAATAAGATGGAATAATTGCATGTAGATTGCCCAATTCTAAAAATACAAACTCTAGAAATTTAGAAATAGACAAATTGCATTCTAAGCTATTGAAAATGTTCAATTTTTTGTGAAAGTGTAAGAAAAATAAAGGTGTGGTGTGTGTGTGTGGGGGGGGGGGATGAAGCGAAAGAATAACAGACCCTGACTTTTTTTTGCTTAAAAAGGACCGCTTAAATAGAATTATTAGAAACATTGCACAGCTTTAACTGTGCTTATTTGAATCAGTATTTAGGATGTAGCTCGGCCTCTGTAGGGAATCAACCGAGGTATTAATGCCAAGGATTGGCGTTATTACCCCGTTATAGTTATTGCGCTGTATATTTTAAACTACAAATTATCTCGAGAAGATATCCAAAATCTTCAACAGCATTTTGAAAGTCCATGAAATGTATTACAAAGTTATGTAATTAACAAAGTATTTCCGGATTAAAAAAAAATAATAACAATCTTCACATCACAAAATGTACCTCGCAAATTTTAGATCAAGCGTTAATTTTAGTTGCTTGTAAAAACAATAAGACCTAAAAATGATACAAACTATCTTGAAGCTGTTTTTTGCGATTTATATGACTCAAAACCCTTCTGCGCAGAGCACATGGGTGTCATTTACCAGATTATTTCATAATTATGCAAAATATTAGCACTTGGTTTTTACCCCGCCTGGCGTTATTACACCAAATCACCTTATAAAAATTTTATAATGCAAGATAACATAATATATGTACAAAAAGTTGGTATACCACAAAGTGGTTGCACATCTAGTATATTATCTGACTTATATCATCATTGTCAGGTTCTGAGTAAGCATCTGCTACAAATTGGAATTTCTATTATTTCTCTATCTTAATATTTTATGTATTGTACCGGCTGTGTACTGGAATTTTCAAGATGACATTCTTTCTTTGTTGAAGGGAGAATTGACAGGTGATCATGTACAGGTGGTGAGTGAGAAAGAGAATATTGCCGAGAGGCGTGTTCATCCGTCAGCGATGTATGTGAATGATGAGTAAACAAGGAACATATCACGTATCAAGAAAGCAATGTGGAATGCGTCCAATGAAGAAGCTCCACAGGGGGGTGTACATTGGGGAAGGCAGTGATTTGTGAAGGTCAAATCTTGTCTGAGTTTTGAGCAGTTCGTAGCTGGGCTCGTACCTGGAGAGCAGTGTAGGACCGAGGTCCTTGTGTGCAGTTCGTATCTGAGATTCATACCTAGAGGAGTGTAAGACAGAGATCTTAGTGTAGAGTTCGTAGCTGGGCTCGTACCGAGAGAGTAGTGTAAAACAGAGGTCCTTGTGCGTAGTACTCTGGGCCGGATAGCGTAGGCCGAGCATCCATGTGTTGGATACGTTGGATGTGTTGGCCGAGTATCCTTGTTTTTAATGTTATTTTTTGATTGAATTTTGGTTTTATGTGGGTTGGTAGCCCCAAAATCGTATTATTTTGCTTTTTCATGGCTGATACGAAGATGAAACCACACACTTCATTTGTAGTTCCAAAGTATTTGGGGCTTGATTATTCTGTTTTGGTTCTACAAATTCCATTTGTATTCATTTTATTTATTTATTTAATTTTTTCTCATGTTCAATATGGTTTTTTTCTATTAAGCTCAAATGGTTCATATTATAATATAATTAATGGTTACATATACATACATATACGCATGTATGTATAATATATATATATATTTATATATATATATATTAACCGAAAAAATGTAAAATGCGTAAAATCTTTGAAAAGGAGAATTGTATTATTTAAAGCGGAATATATTTCGGTTCTTTTTCGGTTTTCAAGATTTTATTGAATCAATGTTTGACAAAGCTGATTATGTATTTATTGATAACACACTTAAAAATTTCAAGATCCGGCTATTACAGATTTATTTAAATTCTCATGGTAAATTTTCTTTTTAAGAGGAGGGGCAGAGAGCACCAAAACCCGTGATTGCCACGTGTGGAAAAAAGGCTAGTTTTGGTCCTGAAGCACATTATGTACTGCTACTAATATATTGAGGGTGACATACATGATTAAATCTGTGGGGAACATTTGAATAATCGAGGCAAAACTACATTTTTCACCGCTTTTAAGAAAATTGAAAAAATGTCCTATTTCTAAAATAGTGTACTGCTCTTGCTATTGAGTGTATAAAAAATTGTAAGCATGAAAGTTATGGAGAATTTTGTCCTGTTAAATATTGTAACTGGCAAATAATATGCTACGGCTACAGGTCTCAAAATATTTAAAATATATATATATATATTTTAATTTATTGTTTTTCGACCACAGAAAATTTAGCCTTCAGAAATTTTGTTCGAAAAATTGTTTTTTCCATGTTGACATCATTATAAATAATTCAGAAAAAAAATCATGTAAAATATAGCAGTGAGTTACATTATAAGAATGATGTGTAAGGTTTTAATTGAGCTTGAGAGCTTGTGAAACAAATTCACGTCAATTTTAAGGCGGTTTTGGAAAAAAAAAATCCCTGTTCAATAATAAAAAAAATTTCGCATATTGGCATGCTTTGGAATATATTTTTTTCTATAAAGGAATTAAATCTGAAGTTATAAGCTACTGTTGTCTCACAACATTTTAAAAGCTGAAGCGGCCGGAAATTCTGTGCAAAATGTCATTCTAGATAAAATTCTGTTTTTAATTAATTCCCAGAAAAAAGAAAAAAAAACGAAGAATGGGAAAGCTATTCGATATCATGGTTTCTGACTAGCATCTGTTAGTCTCATGCGTTTCAGACCAAAAACAAATTCACAAATATATGAGATATTAGATCTTTTGGATTTCAGAACAATCTTAACACAGAATAATTTTAGCTTAATGTTCCAATTTTATTATTTTTAAATATTTATTTTTAATGTAATTCAGAGATTCAGAGTGAGAACAAACTTGCAATTTGACAAGTAGATAATTAAAAAAAATTCCATTACATCTCAAACTCTAAGTAATAGTATTTAATAATTAGCGATTTTTCTCGTTATAAAGACATTACTACAATTCACAATAAATATCAATCAATTTTCATTTTATCATAAATTATGTTACGGATTATAGATATGACTTGTTTTTTAAAGTTTTCTTTTTCAATTTAAAATTTCATATGATAAAATAAAAACGCATGTTTAAACAGTTTAATGATTTCTAAATATTACTTTTTAATTCTTATTAGATTTTTTATTTTTTAAAAATATCTTGAAGGTCTTAAATGAAAATATTTTTCTTTAAAATAGCGTAGTCCGAAATCTGTAGGGTTTCTCTCTCTCTCTCTCTCTCTCTCTTTTAATCATTAAAAGTATTTCTCTAAAATATTCAATGTAATCATTTAAGTATACTGGAATTCATTTTAGTGCAAAATTAATAAGTCAAGATTCCATTTATTAGCACACTACTTTTAAATTAGATATCACAATTTTCCAGATTCATGTACAGTTTTTGACTCCTCTCACTCAAAGAAATGTTTTGAGGTAAAAGCGTCTGATAATAAAATGAAATACACATTGGAAATTAAAGTCTAGTTAATGTAACTCAACGCCTTAAGTGTACTTTTCTTATTTTCTCTGAAATTAAGATAAATTCTATAAATATTATGACATGTGAAATTACTTGGACGCAAGCTTAAAATCATTAAAACGTTTACATATAAAAATTTGATTCAATCCATAATGATTTATAGATTACAATGACATTTAGTATTCAGAAATTCATTCTAGGTTACTATAGAAATGTCAAAAGTGTTTTTATTTTCCTAACAGAGAAATCGCCAATGATGGTGCGAGAAATACATTCCGCATTTAAAATATGAGATAGAGTAAATAAAATGAAAGTAAAATAACAATACATAAAACGAGCATAAATTTGGTAATGATTTCTGAATTTAGAAATTCATAGTTTGTTTTTTACTGAAATCTCAAAGCAAAATATGCTACTTCCAAATTATGTATTTCACACAAATAATTTATTCTAACCAGTTTATTTTATTTGAAAAATTGAAAGTTGTCAAATTATAGGTACAATAACTCGAGTAAAAGAAAAGGTGAGATTGGTGCGTGGGAATATGAGAAATCTTAAAGGAATCTATGCTGTAGTTTAAATTTTAATAGCTATTGCCAGTGTAGTCATTTTCAAGAAGCAAGAAGCAATAATTAATCTTAATAATAAATCCTAATTTCACTCAATTTTAATAATTATGTATAAAAATTATTTTAATAATAAATCCTAATTTCACTCAATTTTAATAATAACGTATAAAAATTATCTTAATATAATAATTTAAAAAAGATAAATTTAGTTTTAAACAGAAAGTGTTTCAATTTCCACTCAGGTTTAAAGGACAGCATTTTAAGAGCCTTCCATAAAAAGCAAATACTGCAAAATAACAGATAAATGCAACACGTGCATTTTTGCGGGAGTTAAAATGATTATTTCTAGTTGCTAAAGCAAAGAGAACATGTGGCAATTACCATCAATACCCTTTAGCTGAAAAGGGACCATCTCTGGCAAAGAATTTGCGTAGAAGTAAAGAGTTCTCAATCTCTTTATAATTTCCGGCAACCATCTAGTTAATGAGATAGTTGACGCACCGTGTCACACCCTTGATTTATAGATGTGTAGGTTTGGGACATTCCCGCTATTTTCATGCATTTCCGAACAAAAATAAATTAATGCATGTGTTACAAAGTTGTCCTTTTTGATTTAAGAACGTTTTTATGTGGTCACATAAAAACGTGTCTATACTTTAAAAAAAAAATAAATAAATAAAATAAATGGTCAAATATAATTTTAAAATAAAGCTCTAGTTCGTGAATTTTTTCCTTTCGAGCCCTGATTTAGGTGTTTGTACTAGAGTGTTATAGAGAGTGTCTCATTTCACAAAATTTTAACACGCGCCTTCACCAACCTGTTCACACAATAATCATGAGTTTAACGGACAGTCTTGTTCGTGGAACGCTTTCCCGACAGGCAGGTGTTCGTTTTGGGACCGTAGTGAGCGCTTCGATGACACCCTGATCAAACATTCGCTTTATTTTTGCGATCATATTCTCTTTTTTCCAGATACAACACGTCCTCGCAGCTGTTAGAGAGTTTGGTCATTATGGCACTTGCTGCAACTAGAATGAGCCAGATCGTGAAAAACATAAGGATTTTTTGAAAAATAGTTACAGGCTATTGACAAAGCGACATCTTGCAAGTTTTAGCGATTGAGACATCGCCGCCGGTTAGTATCTATTTCTGCCTTCTTTTTCGTAATGACCTAGAGACAGTATGAATTCTTCGTCTTGATGATTGAATTATGGATGACTTATTTAAAATTGATTTGAATAAAAAAAATCCGATTTAAATAAAAAAATCTGATTTAAATAAAAAAGGTACTACTAGGTTATCCCGTCGACCAAAAAATTATCGCCAAAATATAAGATTAAATGCCAATAATGGATGATCGTGAATGTCAGATTCAATGACATTTAATACGATTCACGTGTTTAAAATGTCATTAAGTGATTTTTATTTCGACTTTTTATTTGTATTTTATTAATATTCCACTAATTATTTGTTTTTTCGTTTTTTAAAATAAAAATTATGTCAATATGTATAATTTGGCTATTAGTTTGGCGATTTGTATAATTTGGCGAAATTGGTCGACGGGATAACAGAGTAGTACAAAAAAAAAAAAAAAATCCCTTTTTTATGATGATTTTTTTACACCCTATTTAAAACAAATCCGAATCCGAAACAATTAAAGTCAAAGTCAACCTGAACAGAACCCGACCTGCAACGAAAAAATATCATCCCGACTTCAGGTTTGGTCTGAAAGGAATTTTCTAATCTAAATTAGTCCAAGAGCCGACCGCACAAAACCCAAAGTCATCGAGCACAAGAAAAATCCTTTATTTTATGGAAGAGTAGTAATAGGGGAATCTAACCATCCATGTCTGCCGGAAGCGAAGTGGTGCATAAGCCAAAAATTGATATCACTAGTGCTTGACTCGTAGGATTAGCATTGTGTTTTCTTGCACCCAGTTTTCCATGTTTTTCTGTTTTTGATTGTACGGCAAACACAAAGCTAAGCCTACGAGTCAACCACTTGTGGTACCAATTTTTGGCTTATGCACCACTTTGCTTCTGGAGGACATGGGTGATTAGATTCCCTTATTACTACTCTTCCATAAAATAAAGGATTTTCTCTTGTGCCCGATGACTTAGGGTTTTGCGCGGTCGGCTGTTGGACTAAATGTACCTCTCAAATTGCGACTCCAGTTTTCTAAAACTGACCCAAGCATAAAAATTGTTTATTCTCTTATTCTCCTGAAACTTGGAACTTAACCGCGTATTTATTTTGAGCCGCGTATTATTTAAAAGATTTTGCTTTATTTAATTTTAATCTAATCTTCTTCCGTTGATATTGTTTTCAGGAGAAAATCTGATAAATATTTATGAACAGACAATAAATAAATAAATACCCTGTTTGATAGAGGTAAATAAAAAGAAGAGTAATTTATCTCTAGGAAAATATAAAGGTACATAGAACATTAAAATTAAATATTTACTGTTTAACTTCTTTTTAGATGCGTTCGTAATTATGTAAATACGTAGCGCCTATAGTCGTCGTTCAGTCTGTCCATCCGTCTGTTCACATATAACAACGAAAAAACTACCAAACCGAATCATTTGCCGATTAAAAATTTTGTCAAGTCATTTCAAATTTTATGAAAATCGGATCTATAGATCAAATACAGGGACAATAAAAACTATTCCGTTACATTAAGGTCAATGCGAAAAAATAGTTTCAAGTGCATTTTAATGATGTTTACATTCTTTCGAACGCAATACAATTCATATACATCAATGAAACATATACTAAAATATACATTCAGTACAATCTGTTGTGCTAAGAATATTTTTCATTAATATACAGGGCCACACAAACGTATTCTATTACATAATTGTAGGAGGAACGAATTGTTTGGGGTACATGTTAATTATATTAAACTATTTGCGTAATTGATATACGTTGCTGAGGTTTACTACAAATTAATTTCTGTATAATAGAAAAAAATTAGTATTTAAAGAGATATACAAAAGATTTTGGATGCTGTATTGTATCCGAAGTATGTTTTAAAAACTTTCTTATAGCAGAAACGCACCCCATTTCCTACGCCTGACGTGCAATTTACGACTAGGTTTTTTAAGTGTAAAAAATTCCTTACAAAATAAACAGAAGAAAAAAACACGGAAACTAAATTTGTTTATGTATGTAATAAAATATTTTCACATTAATTCTAAATTAATTAGTCCCAAATTCTTAGAGTATCTAAATTTTCCCCTGTCTTTAAATACCTTAACATATGTATTATTTTTTAAACCTTTGGAGACCAGCAGCTGGTATTCGGGCCGCATGAAGCACTTAGAATCCTTGTTTATTCCGACCAATAAAATTCTACTGTAAAATTTGCTTTATTTAATCAAACCATTTTCTCGATTCATTAAGGTACAAATTTCTGTTTTTAAAAGTCAGAGATAAAAGATTAAACATTTTGTAAAAGGCTCTCGTCGTGAAGGTGTTAAACATATATCTTTAATCTTCGCATTCTTTATTTTACCTTTTTTATTATTCAAGAAAAAAACTTAACCTGTTAAGGGCAACACTTTCCTCATTAATTCATCTTTCATTTCTTTCTAATACTCTTTATTAACGTTTTTAAAATATCATTCTATGTCCCATCATTCCTTGCAAATCGACGCGACAAAAACCTGATTATGTAATGTATTCATCCGATCGACTGTGAGAATTTACTTTCTTTTTCGCATATTTTATATTACGTTTTGGTTAAAAACCTGCTACATACAATAGTGATCGGTAATGCTGAATGTTGTTGTCAAATCTGGTATTTGTGCGCCCTTTGGTATATAACGATTTGCACTGATTCGGAAGAAAAAATTCTGCGTTTTTTCAAGGGTTAAACAGAACCTTGACATCTGGTGGTGAAAAGCCTTTAACTAAGAGCAATTCTCATCTTTCAACATCATCTTTCTGTTTTACTAGGCGGCATATTATGCTGGTAATAAGTTCAAAACGGAGTATAGTAGTATTGTTTCCTTATGATATGATTCACAAATAAATTTGTTTATAAGGATATCGTTTCAATGATCTTGCACATTATTGGATGTGGTATTGAGCTAACCGCGCACAAAAGAAAAAATATCTCGCATAATAATAATAATAATAATAATAATAATAATAATAATAATAATAATAATAATAATAATAATAATAATAATAATAATAAATCCATTTTTAATTTTTTCACAGGCACTTGATTTTTCCGTGGAATACTATAATTTTACAAAGTTTAGTTGTTAATAATTGAATGAAAAAAAATTATTATATCACTGTTTGTAAGAACAGACATTTTGTTTATGAATTTCTATATAAGGAAAAGTTGCGGTCTCATTTTTTCTTTTAAACTCTTCATCAGTTACGGATTGCAACAAGTTGTTGTTCAAGTTTTAAAATTTTCCATGCAATTTTGGCAGAAACAATTTCAATTATGATAGGAAATTTGAATTTTAGAAAATTTGAAATTTTTTGTTTTAACATCAGTTTATGTTTCGTGTTTTCTCTGATGTGATAATTTACATTTTGCTTCAATACAAGGGCTAAAGTTCTGTCGAGGATCAAATAGTTATACAGAATCGGTAAAATAAAGCGAATTTACTACGTAAAAAAAAAAAAAAAAAAAAAATTCTTTATGAAACAAAATTCGTGAATAACTGAGTCGAGTTTTCGCGAATGTTGAAATGGGCTTCATTTTTAGGTGCGTTCGTAATTATGTAAATACGTAGCACCTATAGTTGTCGTTCTGTCTATAACAACGCAAAAATTACCCTACCGAATCGTTTGAAATTTAAAATATATAATTATTACATAATTTTATCGAGTTATTTCAAATTTTATCAAAATCGGATGCATAGTTCAATTCCAGGGACAATTAAAAGTATTCCGTTACATTACGGTCAATGTGGAATTTTTTTTCAAATGCATCTTAATGTTGTTACACTCATTCGAACATAATAAAACTGATATGTATAAAGATTGATATCTATAAAAAACATATTATAATATTCATTTTGTATAATCTGTGGTGCAAAGAACATTTATTATTGATTTGCAAGGTCACACAAAAGTATTCCATTAAATAATGGTATAGAGAGAACACTGTTTGGTGCACATTTTAATAGTAATTAACTGTTTACAATTTTATGAGATTGATAAATGAGAGTGATATTTTTGAAACTTCGTTATCGTACGAACGCTAAGCTTCACGTGCAATTTCCAATTTGTTTATTTTGCGAATAATCAAAACTCGCGAACATTAAGGGATTATTTTATTTCAAATAAAAATTAAATTTTACTCCATATTTACATTTTTTGAGTTACTTTTATTTATTTATTTTCGATTTAAGCTTACGAAAATAAATTTCTAAACTAGTCGTATATGTTGAATGTTTAATATTTTAGACAAACACTTCTAACTCGAATAAATCGCATGAATAAAGCAAAATAGTCTAGCAATAAATATAAACCACGTTAAATAAAATAAATAATACTGTGATACACTGTCTTTTTTGTTGTTATCATTGTTGTTTTCGTGTATCCTGAATTACAATAATAAATTTAAAGTAGACAATAAATTCAAATTTAGGCAGCTGCTATTTCACTTCTTTTTCTTTTGTCTACATGCAAATGCAATTATATAAAATATTCATTGAAAGGAAAATTTTAAAGGCAAAAAGTAAAAGTTTGCCAACGTCTAAATCTCTAATAAATTTTAAATTTTTTGAAATAAAGATTACTCATATGAAACAATTATAATATGCATATAAACATACATATTAATAGTTTGTTTAAAAATGCGATTAAGCTTTCAATTTAATATTTATTTTATAAGAATCTATTTAATTGATTTTGAAACGAGTGCTGTTTATTTTATATTTGTATGAAAATGGATGCAATGCAAATATTCAAATGAATCTTTTACAAATAAAAACAAGTTGGAAATTGCACGTGAAACGTAGCAAATGAGGTGCGTTCATACGATAACGAAGTTTTAAAAATATTAAGATCTTGCTGATATAGTAGAGCGTACTTTAGATACAGTACAGTGGTCGAAATCTTTGTGTTCCCGTAAGTATGCAGAGAGTAATTTTTATTATACTTCATTAACGTATATCTTATTCATAAAATATGAAGTGGTTTAATATAATTAAAACACGCCCCAAACAATGTTTCTCCGTATAACATTATTTAGTGGAATACATTTGTGTGGCCCTGTAATTTAATAATAAATATTCTTTGCATCACAGATTGTACAAAATGTATATTTTAGTACATACTTTATAGATTATGTCAAATCTATTATGTTCAAATGAGTGTAGCACCATTAAAATGCATTTGAAACTTTTTTCCCATTGATCGTAATGTAACGAGATACTTTTGAATGCCCCTGTAATTGATTTATGCATCCGATTTTCATAACATTTGAAATGACTCGACAAAATTATGTAATAAATATACGTTTTAAATTTCAAACGATTAAAATGCATTTGAAACTTTTTTCCCCATTGACCGTAATGTAACGGAATCCTTTTGATTGTCCCTGTAATTGATCTATCCATCCGATTTTCATAAAATTTGAAATGACTCGACAAAATTATGTAATAATTATGTATTTTAAATTTCAAACGATTCAGTTGGCTAGTTTTTGCGTTGTTATATGCGGACAGACAGACAGACAGACGGACGGACTGAGCGACAACAATAGGTGCTACGTATTTACATAATTACGAAAGCACCTAACTAGTCATTGGGACCAACCGTAAACATTTTAAATATACATATTAATGCTCTATTAATGAATTGCTGATGAACCAATTTCGACGAATTATATAAATCGCCAAACTACTCAAGTAGTACCGAGGCTTGTAGGCTTGAGGTTCACTTTCAGGATGTTTCTCTGATAATGTGTTCTGAATTCCCCAATTATTATTTTTTTTCGTACCCCATTTAGAATTGTTTCAAAGGTTTTATATTTAAGAATGAAAACAGCGGGAAACTAGTCATTGGTGGCCACCGTGATAGATCACCATCATAGATATGCATTCTATAAAATATAAAAATAAAATCAAGTAATACCGAATTGCGTCAAAGAAATATCCTTATAACTCCAAAAATAATAATCATATTAACTAATAGTTTACTGCATCAGATTATGCGTCTCATTTCTGATTAAAACATGTCTTTGAATTGAAATTTCAGTGAAAAACAGGGTCATGAAAAATTGAAGAGTGTGGAAAACACGCTTAAAAATATCTCGGCAACTAATAATCCGATCGACTTCGGTTTTTTTATGCAAAATTTGTATTATTTTACATCCACTCCTTAAAATAAAAAAAAATCGAAAATTTTTATGTACTTTTCATCAGAACGAGTTTTTTGAGAGTCCGAAAAAATAGTTCCGGATAATCGAGATTACTGATATTAAATAGGCTTCGTCTCATTCTTACATACTAAGTGATACAAAATTTCAAGTCTCTATCTCAATTTCGTCGGGAGATAGAGCGGTTACAGACACACAGACAGACGGATGGATTTTTTTTTTTTTTTTTTTTTTTTTTTTTTTTTTTTTTTCTTCTAAAAATGTGTTTTTCGGAATCTCCAGTATCTGAGACTCGTAAATCCATCAAAAAAAAAAAAAAAAAAATCGATTTTCAAAACGATTGCATGACTTATCCTATACTACATATGACGGGTAAGTAAAATACACATTTTTTTTTATTTTAATTTATTGACCTTAAGATCTAATGTTAATTTTATATTTTTTGGAAGTTAATTGAAAACACTAATGTGAAGTTACTATAATATGGATATAAAAATGCACATCAATACTCAGTTTAAGGGGTCTGAGGAGTCTTACTTTTTACTTGGTTGTGCAATTTAGCAACATGTCACATTTAATTTTTTTTTCCATCCCCATGAAACATAAATTCATAATATTTTTAATGTAAACAACTTAATTATCTGTTCTATTCAAAATATGTTTTTTTAAATTCTACATTAATTTTTTTTTTAATGTTTTATTTTGATTAAGGGGTGTCAGGACTCTTAAAGCTTCGAAATTTTCGAAATTTCAATTTTTTTTTATATATGTTAAACTGCTTTCTTATCTGAACATTTTAAGAAAATTTTTTTCTCGAAATTCTCATTAGAACAAAAGTTATGGGTTTTAAAATTTTGCACGCTCAAATAGCTGAAGCGGCGTTTCCGAAACTTGGAAGTCATTTTTCTCCATATGACATTTTTTTTTTTTTTTTTTCATATCGCGCACGATATCTCAAAATCTTGTAAGTATTTTCACATAAAATTTTCAGAATATATGTTTCATGTTACTCTGTATAAACTGAACCTAAAATTTCCTTTTTCTTGTTCAAAAAAGTTTATTTTTTAGGTGATTATGTTGTTGAAATTTTCAGAAATTTGTATTAGTTAAATACAACTTTATATTCAAAATATAAAAAATACTTTAAATATAAATTTATTTAGGTTCAAGGTATCTATTAAAATCTGGTGTATACGTCTGCACTAAAATTTCCATTTTAGTTGCCATATTTATTTTGTAATCGTGCGCATAAACTATTATACCAATTTTCTGCTCGTCAAAAATCTGACTGTTTGGAGCGCCCTGTAAATGCTAATTCTGCACCTTGCAATTTTTAAAGCCCATAAAATGAAAGAATGTTTTTATATCTTTCATCTCAATGAAAACTCTCCTTTAATATCATAAAAAAATTTTAAGATTTAAATATTGAATATGGTCTCCTTTTAAAAATTTTCCGATTTTAAGAGTCCTGAGACCCCTTAAAAAATTAAATTGTTTTTTGACTTGCATCCACTGCGCTCAAGACTATTGACTAAAAAGCCCCCCAAAATATTGATAATAATGTAAACTAATGATCTCGAACTTATTTGTTTGTTTGAACTTGTATTTACTTATTTATTTAAAATTTAAATTCAAATTATAAAATTTCAAAAAAAAAAAATACTTTATTGAAAAATTGCCAATTTTAAATAATCAATGCAATTATAATACAAAATTTGAAGTACAAGTTATTCTTTAACTTAAAATGAAGATATTTATCTAGTTTCATGAAAATTTCTTTATTAGTTTTTGAGAAATGTTGCTCGTAGTCGATGCAAATCAAAGCACAATTTTAATATTTTTTTAAAATCAAAATTAAACATAACAAAAATAAGGAAATTTCTATATAGAATACTAAAAAAATATTTTATGTAGAAGAGATATTAAGTTGTTTATATTAAAGATTTATGCGTTTATGTTTCATAGATCCTGAGAATAAAAAAGTAATGCGACATGTTGCTAAATTGCAACATCAGGTAAAAAATAAGACTCCTGAGATCCCTTAAAAATTCAATGAATCTTTAAATTTTATATTTGTTTCGTATTTTTTAGAATATAATAATTATTTCCATTAATTTTTAAATCAATAATTTTATGATTCTTTGAATATGATTCCAAATACTCAAATGAATCTGTTGTAATGAACATGAAAACATACATATTGCTATTTCATTTTTAAAAAAAATCAATTAATTTTTAAATCTTCTGTTAAATTTATATTTTTTTAGAAAGTAATTGAGAACATTCAAGTGAAAATTTTATAATATGGATATGAAAATGCATATTGATATTTTATTAAAAAAGTTTAACTAAACAATTTGACTTTAATAAGTTAACAATCATAAATAAAATCAACAGTGACTATCACTAACAAGAGAATCAATTTGGTGTTGCTCGCTTTTGAGACTTCGTGCATTTTAAAGCCCTATTTTATGAAGCTTGAGAATCGAAAAATATTTTTTGTTAAAGTCATATTTTTTTATTTTGAAGAAAAAAATGCTTTTTTTTTTTTCCAAAAATGCTTTTTTTTTTTTTTTTTTTTTTTTTCATTTTTAAGAAAAATTTTAAAAATATAAATTAGTTAATAATAAATATAGAATATTAAAAAAAAAGTTTTAAGTTTTTTTCCAAAACCTATGAATTTGGTTTTGAAAAGTTACGACAATATATTTACATTTTTGACGGGGTAAAAGTTGGTCTATTTTCAAAAGTAAATTTTCCCGGAAATCCTAGCTGAATGTCGTAGCTACAAAATAAGGCAAACGAAAACTTCGTAGCGCCCTATTTGGCTACTTAATTCATTTTTAACGTGAAATAAACAAATTAAAGTCCAATAATAAAAAAATACATAAAGTACATAAAATATTATTTTAACAGGTTTTGTATATATGGGGCTACAAAATGCTTTAAGTCTCAATGCTAGGTGCGAGCAACGCCAAAAGTGTTTCCCTTGTAAGTCAATTGAAAGGTAACAGTAATTTTATAATTCTTAGAATAGAATTTAAATATTCAGGTGGTAGTGTTATAAAAAACAGGTCATTGATAAATTTCCAAAATTTCGTCTAAGTTAATTAAAATAGAATGTTAATTTTATTTTTTGAAGTACAGTTGACTCAGAAGAGAGTGTTTTAATAAATTTTCCAATAAATGAGCATTTTTCTTTTATAAATTCAATAAGCTATAAAAAAAAATTTTGTACATGTAATATGCATTTAAAATATTATTTATTGCTTCTATAAATATAATACCCGTTGGTATTTTATTTAAAATTTTAATTTAATAAACTGAAGCGTATTTTGATATTAATACCGTCAAACATGCTGCTAGCATTTATCACAGAATGCACAAACAAAAACAAAATGACATTTTTTCAATTCATTGATCTTGTCTTCATTTTTTATTTTTTATTCTTTTATTTTTTTTTCTTCTGTTTTATCCACTTAACAGCAGAGTTTTGATTTAAAGGCTCATTTAACAATGGTGTCAGAGTTGAATTCAAGGGCTGGACCGGAGGGAATATTATTTTCGTAGTAGTGATACATCTACCTCCGGAAGATTTGAGATTTTGTGTTTTCAATGGTCAAAAAGTGCAATGTCCCCCCCCCCCCCCTGAATTCTTTAATATCTCCCTTACCCCACTCCCGAAGCCACAAAAATACGTCCCGGAAAAAAAAATGTCTGAATTCAACACTGGTTTTCATAAAGTGGTTTTTATAAATACTTTTTTTTCACACACAAACAGAATATAATTTTTTTTTTTCACATCACAACTATATTCTTTAAAAAAAAAATTATATGAAGTTTTAAATAATATTAAGTTTAAAAATCAATATTTTTTAATTTTATATTAAGTTTAAAAAAATTTATATTAAGTTTTAAATTATTTAAAATGTTGCTTGACTTTTTCATACATACCAAAAGCTTATAACAAATGTTATCCAATCGTCTGGGAAAAGGTAGTTTATTAAAACATTTTTTTTAAACAAACTGAACCCAGTTTTCAAAAGAAATAAGATATTTAAATCCACAGAAAAATTATTTTATTTCTCATTTACCGTCGTTCATTATTTTACACCAAAGTTCAGAATTAAAACTAAATTTAAATTATCGTAATTTTAAAAAAACACTTTCAGTTGTTTTGACATACAAGCAAGATATAACTTTTGTGTTTTACATTACAACTGTATTCTTTAAGAAATCGAATTGCCCGTTAAGGGTTTGTTTATGTTGACCACTTTACATCATGCTTCAGATTCAAAGCTAATTTACTGTTAGAAACTTGGTGAACACATTATTCAGTTGTTTTTCATCTAAAAGCGACGTAACTGTATGTTTTATATTACAACTATATTCTTTAAAAAACCAAGTTGCCAATGTTTATGTTGTCCAATTTACACTAAGGTTGAAATATAAAACTTAATTAAAATTAAAACGTAATGTTTATAAATACATTATTCTTTTTTTTTTTTTTAATACAAGGGTGATATGACTTTTGTGCTTTATATCATAACCATATTGTTTAACAAACCAAGTTGTCTATTTAAGACTTGTTTAAGTTATCCACTTTACACCAAGGTTCAGATTTAAAACTTAATTTAAAGTTAGATACTGGATTTTCATAAACACATTCAGTTGTTTTATCATATAAGAGAGATACAACGTTGTTCTTTATATCACAGCTGTATTCTTTAGCAAAAGTTATAACATACCGAGTGGATCGCTTAAGTCTGGTCACGGGTAATATTGCTGAAGCGTGAACGGTAACACTGTTGTTCCAGAAAGGACACAGAAAATGTAACTTCGGTCCTATTTCAACCGAAAACTCCTTTTGTGATTCAATCTCCAAGAAGCTTCCATCCGAAATACAACTATCAAACGATTTTAAAATGCACTTCAACTTATACTCCTCTTCTTCATATAAAACTCGTTTTACTTCGACGTAAAAACAGTATTCCGATTCTATAGCTATGATTTTATTCATAGCAAATAATTTTGCATTAAAGTTCTTTTTTATTTTTGATAATTCTTTGTTGATAGATGCATTCGTGACGTAATAAGTTAGAATCATATTCTTGCAATTAATGTCAAATTGAAAATTTTCGTGAATGTAATGTATAGTTCCAACAACTCAATATTGGAGTTGCATATTCAAAATAAGTGCTATGTTGAATCAAACAAATGCAGATAAAGGGTTTAAGTTAACTTCAAATTAATTCTTTTTTTTTTCTCTGCAAGAGTTCGCTTTCTTTTTAAATTACTTAAAATTTTCCGTTATTCGATGCAGTAAATGTATTTGTTACATTGAAAGTTAGGATCACACTCCTGTAATTGTAATGATGGAAATCTTAGTGGAGTTCCAACACCTTAATATTAGTGTTGAATGATCAAGTTAACAGCTAATGTTGAATCAGTCGAATGCAGATAAGATAATTTAAGATAAACTTCAAATTAAATTCTTTTTCCTCTGCAAGAACGCGCTACTTTTCAAATTATTTTAGATTTCCCATGACTCATTCCAATAAATGTATTCGTTATATATTAAATTATAATCATAGTCTTACAATTAATTTTCGTAAAGGTACATTTTGCTAGTTCCATCACCTTAATATTAGTGCTGCATAAACAAGACGACAGCTGATGTTGAACTAAGTCGAATGCAGATAAGAAATTAAAAGTATACTTCAAATTAAATTCTTTTTCCTCTGCGAGATTTTGCTTTACTTTTCAAATTATTTTAGATTTTCCGTTATTGTCCAACAAATGTATCCATGGCACATTAAGTTAAATTCATATTCTTGCAATTAGTAATAGTTTGACGGTTTTCGTGAAAAAAAGTTGTTAGTACTGGCACTTTAAACTTTGTCTTGCAAAATCAGGAAGACAGTTAAACTAGCTATCTTTGCATCAGCTGAATGTAGATAAGTTTTTAATCAGTCATATCTTATCTTAAATGGATTTCTTTCTGTTTCGGTTAGATTTTGGAGATAAAGGTATCAGTAGTAAAGAGTTAAGAACAGACGGACCCATCTCAAACATTTGACAAAAGCTTCTGTTTGAAAAGTCCAAAGAAAAAAAAAGCGAACTTTTCTTATCGAAAACAGATTAAGCCTTTCTGGCACAGAAAAATTCCGTTCGTAAAATGAAAAAAATGATTAATTGTCACATGAATTTACAAACAACTTTTTTAGAAATTAATAAGTATAAGGGTGCCTTCGAAAAAATATCTTTCCACCTTAAACGGCTCGAAATTTTCTGAGGTATTTTCAGACTCATTTTTAAAAGTAGAAACATGGAACTTGCTGAGGTAATTTTAGAAGAGATGCATAAGAGGCCGTGTGATTTCCTTTTTTGCTCAATTAATTAGAATTTGATTTATAAACAATTATTTTCTCAGTATGATCATTTCTTTTTTCATTACTAGATCTTCCGCTTCGGAAAATTCGGTTCAAAACGTCAACTTTAACAACCTGTTTTTCAATATTTTCTCCATTTATCAAGAAAAAAAAAAAAAAAAAAAAAAAAAAAGACAACCATTGCACATTATGCAGTTTCTAAAGAGAATTTGCCAGTTTGATGCGTTTGAGAACAGAAATGAATTGAAAAATAAATCAGTAAATAAGCAGTTTGGGTTGGAATGCACCCTTAAACTTTCATTGCAAAAGTAAAATTTTATTAATATTATATTCTTGGTGGCGTTTGTAAGTTTAGAATTAAAATTCAGTGATCTCGATGGGGGACCATTTAAAACCCTTCACTATACGATTTTTTCTAATTTCATGAAAAAAATTATTTGAAATCTATGTATCGGTTCAATTTTGGGAAAAATAGTAAAAGAAAAATTAATTTAAAATTTTATATTTTATGACGGGTACCCAGCAGTGTTCTCGCTGACAATTGGCTAACGTTAGTAATTCGGCTAATTAAAAATAAAAAAATATTCGCCGAATGAAAAAGTATTAGCAAAATAGATTCGCCTTGTAGCACCAAAAAAAAAATTTTTAATGTACTCCTTTTTTTTCAATATGTTCTAAAATAACTTATGTTTTAATAACTGCGACAATAAATGTTATTAATCTAATTTCAACTATCTGCGACAAATATATTAAAAATATGTATGAAAAACTAAAAAGGAAAGGTAAAAATTGAGCACTAGCAATTTGGCGAATCTAATCGCTTGTTTACTCGCCAAATGAAGAATTTAGTCGCAATTTGGCGCATTGGCGAGCGACAGCGAGAACACTGGTACCCGGTATACACAATTGATGTTTTTAAATATTGTATTGCTATATTTTACATTTTAATGGGCTTAAATAATAAATTTTATTTGCTTAATACTCTGCAACTTTCTTTTTATCAATATTTTTAATTATTCAGTAAATAAAAAAAAAGTAAACTTTACCTCAATATTATGATCGTTTTTTTTTTTTTTTTTTTTTTTTTTTTCCCCATGAGAACAAATTCTAATTTTTTTGCTAAGTGCAGCCATTTGATATGGCAAAATAAGTATTATTCCACCCTTTGGACTGTTTTTGATCAGTTACAGCGATCATATTGAGAAAATTGATGAAACATAATAAGAATTATAGTGTGTTTAGATATGTGTCAGCAATTAAGGGTTAAAAAAGGGATTAAGTAGTTACATTTAAATGTCTATTTATTTACATTGGCCTAGCAATTGAAAAAATACAGTTGAGCCTCAAGTAGTCATTTCAAATAATGTAAACAATTGCAATTATTTAAAAAAAAAAAAAAAAAAAAAAAAAAAAAAAAAAAAAAAAAAAAAACAGTTTTTTCAAGAAATGTAGCGTGAAGTGCTATGCGATTTATCAGGAAGGGGCAAGTGATTCTAAAGTTATTCACCTCAAAAACAGGTTTTTATTGCAACTTTTAATTTAACTTTTTATGCAATTTTTAGTATTGTTTTCACGTTCTGTGGCTATTTTTCCGCATTAATAAAAGGAAATTCGGTTTCAATAATTTATAATTTCATAATATAGGTGGTACATTTTTATACTATTAATATCATATATTTTTTATATGTCATAACATTTTATTTGTTTTTCTTGTTTGATTTTCTCTTTGTGCTATTAATATTACATATTTTTATATGCCATGACATTTTATTTGTTTTTTCTTAAACAAACTTACTTTGTGTTTGTACATTTTTAGCTTAGCAGTCACACACACATATACGTAAACGGAACCTATATATATATTATTTTTTAATCACAAAATTGTCATCGTGTAAAACGAAAATAACTATCCGATTGCGGTTTATGCTTCTTTTAATTTATATATATATATATATATATAAAGCTTAAGCGACCGTTTATATTGGAATTGTAACGATCTTTAAAAATTTTAATACTAGCACCTAAATTCGATATCAATTTTGGATTCTTCCATCTTTGTCAAATTTTACTTTAAAATACCAAGCAATAAGTAATTTGGTAGTTTAGGATTTAGGTTGGTTTAAAGTTTGAAATTCCAGATGTTAAATTCCTTTTTAACAGTTTAAAACGCAGTAAGATGTGGCGATATTTTAGCAAAACTAAAAATGATTTATTGTGTTGTACTTTTGAGTTTTGAATATACTATTTTCTAAAAGAGAAAATGAGACTATTGTTTAGCATAAGTGTGTCTGTACAAATTAGGATTTTGAAAATCTGAAAGTTCTATGATTATTAATTTTTGATCAGAATGCATGCAATTCTGTATATATGTGCAGGTTGTCCAGTAAATAACTGACCCATTTTGAAATTAAATAACTAAAGAACGGTTTGAGATAAAAATGCGCGGTTTGCTGCATTGTTATTAGAAAATCAATACATTTTTAGATATACACTTTCTTAAAATAATTAGAAATTCTACCAACAGATGGCGCTGACGGTGGCAACAGGCTGTCGAAATTCAGACATTACTCTAAGTTTCACACGTATGAACTTTTCGGCTGATTTCGCAAAGTCGTATCTCAGTCGACATGTTCAATCGACGCTCCACTCACCGGCAGAAATAGAGTTTGTTGAATGGAAAGAGATTTAAAATAATATTTATGCTTGAATAAGGTCTATTTACTTAATAAAAAACAAAAAAATAATCATCGATCTTTCACACATTTACCATAAGTAAATTGTATTCTGCTGGAAGCATGGGCATCCAGCAATCTTCCGTGATTTATAGATATATATATATAAATGGTATATTATACATGTTGTATCCTTTGATGTTTTTGTATAGTGGTTGTAAATACTAGTGTATGTTTGACGCTATTCATGTCGGGAGCAAGGCAGACCCCTATCTCGGCCGGCATCTAATGGGCACCAGTTGGGCTCTAGCATAACAATCGCTTGACATTTACGTCAAGAATGGTTTATTGGTAGATTTACAAGCCAATTAAGCGAGACCCCACACGTTTCTCTAGTTTGAGGCTACCGTTCATTTTTCCGGCTGGGAGTGCGTTGCAGACGAGAGGGGCCAGCCCCCCCACGCTTGAAGAGGAAGCTAACGAATCATTTATCAGGAATAGGACGGGCGAGAAACTGAATGGTCATTTTTTACGGGCAGATGGATTAGCCACGCCCGCCATAAAAAAAAAAGAAAAAAAGAACATAGATTTTTTTCTTGAGGAGTTTAGATGAAAAGTTCTCTCCGGGAGGCGAAGATGTGTTTAAAAAAAATCGTTATTAATTCCAAGGAGTACCTACCTACATCGCCACTGATCTGAAAATGACGTCCGCCACCGATGATGAGTGATAGCCCATGAACTGAAAATGATGTCCGCCACCGATGATGAGTGATAGCCCATGAACTGAAAATGATGTCCGCCACCGATGATGAGTGATAGCCTATGATCCGGAAAGGATGTCCGCCACTGGTGCTGTGTGATAGCCGAGGATCTGAATGTGATGCGCGCCAGTATTGATGTGCGACCACCTAGCCTATGATCCGGAAATGATGTCCGCCACTGGTGCTGTGTGATAGCCGAGGATCTGAATGTGATGTTCGCCAGTATTGATGTGCGACCACCTGTGATGTTTTCGAATGAGAGCCTTAACTGAGTGCTGGGCACAAAATAATATGAAGGTACGGTTTTTCTTATAATTTATATTGTTTCCCAAAATGTTTAAGGCAAAATGCCTAGTAGGGGTTTCTGCACGCTCCAATTGGTATTCAATCTTAGTATTAAAACAATAATTAGACAAATAGAATTAATAGTGTTTTATTTTGTTTTTTTTATGCTATCTATATTGAGAATATTGTGTCTTATGACGCCCAACAATTTGTAAAATAATTGTAAATAAATTTATATGTTAGTTGTTAAAAAATTGTTGGTATCTTTTCGACCATGAGTCTTATTTTATTTAATTCTATTATGATCTAATTTAGAGTTATGTTTTATTTACGATCCATAAGTTAATTCCATCTACAAAAATATTCACAACGCAATTTGGTAATGAAGGCAGTTGCCTCACTTATATCGAAGGGATTAACCAGGATTGAAACGAACGATCACTGTTATTTTTTGTATTAGATATAAAAAATTGCATGAGTTTGCACTATGAATGCTTTGAATTAAAATGATTAGGAGTGATTAACTTAGTTCATTCTGGGATTGGGCTATGCTGACATGCCGAAATAAAGATTTCCGTTACAGGAACCCAGTTCTGTCCAGCCTAGGCCCCTGAATCCTATCTGGTACCGTGACCTTTTCGGATCAGTTCCGGAGGTTAATAATATTGTTTTTGTTATAAAAAGTTAATAGTAATTCATAGTGTTAGTTTTACTCAAAATTCTACGCGCTATTCATGGTTTTAATGTTAAATTAAATTTTAAAAGTAAAACTTGGTGCCAATGGAGTGTGCTACAACGTTTCTGACTCATTCGTCCAAAATGGCTATTTTTTGATGTGTTATACTAAAAATAAATATATGTTTAAGTATGATTATACTGATGATATTGTGATTCAAATTGAAAACAAACAATCTTTTAATTGTGTGTGGAAAGGTTTTAAGAGTAATATTATGAAATAAGGTTTCAAATTATGTGATATATTTGAAAAATTTGAAAGAATTTTAAAATAGATTTTGCATCACATTGAATTTATTTATGGTATTTTATTGTAATGATTATATTTTGGGGGTACATGGCATTTTCTATGTTATTGAACAAAAAAAGAAGTGTTTTATGTGAATGTATAAGACCAATTTTATGCCGCAAAGGAAAAAAGCGGGAGTAGTATTACAAATGAAATAAAATAATAATAAGAAGAAGAAGGGGCAGTTTAGAAAATTAATAATTTGGTACTGATTTTCTATGTGTACTTTATACATTTATTTTGAATTGGATTGTATTTGGATTTTGAGGGACAGTGTATATATATATTTATATATTTTATTGTGTGTTATAGTAAATTTTATTCAGGAGTTAAGTTGTATTGCAAAGTTGTTTGTGTAAAAATATATAATATAAGGGTAATGGATGTCAATTAGGACAATATATGCCGAGGAGAAGAGGAAGGAAAAGTTTACAAAATCAATCTAACCCAGGGGTAGTAACAAGAAATAAATCAAAATTGAAATCTAAAACGTTAGAGATTAAAATGGACGACTCGTTAAAACCGAATTTGTCGCAAATGTTATCATTGATTGTTCCCTTTGACGTAAAAAAGATTAGCAATGTGTTATTTTATTTGAAAGAATTCGATGAATTATTGGATCGGGTCAACGTAGAAGAGGATTTCAAATTACAGATATTAAAAGCTAAATTTGTGGGTACGGCCCGTGAGAAATTAGTATCTGACCAGACGCTAAATGAGGAAAAGAATTATACAGAGTTTAAAAGAAAAATCGTGGAATTGTTTCAGAAAAAAGATTCTTTTATCGAAGCACAGATAAATTTTAACTCAATTAAGCAACTCCCAAATCAAAACATGAAAGATTTTATAGAAGTTTTTAACAAGGCCGCATCAATGTATTTAGGTGCTTCTGGCCAGGCAACGGAGGTGGGAGCTAATAAACTATTCGATTTAATAAAAGCCAATAAATTTTTGGAGGCAATATCGCCAAATATTGCGTTGGAATTGCGAAAATTAGACATTAAAGATTTTGGGAAATTGTGCGAAAAAGCTCAGACGATCGAATCCGCGTATAAATCGACAGTTTTAGATCAGATTAATGCGGTAACAGCCAATACAAGCAAAGAAAATGAGGATTTTTGTACGAATTTATTACAATTAAATAAACAGCAGGCTACGGCCATAGCAGAATTAACCGCTCAGGTCAACGAGTTGAAATTACAAACGAAAACACAAGTTAGGGAAGATAATTTGAAAGAAAAACGGTGTGAAATCTGTAATACGAATCGGCATGACATTTCCGAATGTTGGTACAATTTGAAAAATTCAAATACTAAATTTCGGAACCAGGGACAGAGAAATTTTGCAAATAAGAGTTTTGGTGCGAATAATTACAGGGCGATGGAAGGCTATGGATTCGCAGCGCCAGTATCACAAAATTGTTTTCCCAGTGCACAAATGTATAGTGATTTTAATTATGACAGATTTCACAGGGATAGAAATTATCAGGATTGTAATAGATTTGAAAATTTTTATGAAAATTTCAATCATAGTTCTCCATGGAATAGGGATTTTTCGGATAGAAGCTATAATAACAGAGAGGACAGATCAGGGGTTGCACGCTACGACGCGTATTATGGAAATCGTAAACAATCGGATGAACATAGGAGAGGGCGAAATGACTATTCCAGGGATGAACCGCAGCATGAAAGAAATAGAAATTCAATTCAGGAAAAAGAAAATAAGAGAGATTTTTCGGACAGACACAAAGGGAAAAGAAAGTCGAATTCGGGAAACTTTTAAGGGAATCTGCAGTTGTAAATAATAGTCATAAGAAAGACCCCGGTAGATTCCCGATAAGGGGGAATAAGTTCGTGATTGCTAGTGTGAATTCAGCGGAAAAGGATAAACTTCCCATCATTACATTACAGATTTTTGGGTTAAAAATTGACACGTTGCTGGATAGTGGGGCCGCAGTTTCGCTTTTATCACCGGAGGTTTTAGAGGCGCTAAAACAAACGGAGGCAAAAATTAAATACTTAGCGAATAGGGTAACAATCCACACATTCGATAACTCAGTCATACCTTTTCGGCAATGTATAAAAATTACATTTAAAATTAACAACGAGTTTGTGACAGGAACATTTTATGTTACATCTCATAATTTTCAAGGGGACTATAAAATGTTGCTAGGTTTTGATTTCTTGAAAAAAAATAGAATGATTTTAAATTTTGATAAGAAAACACTAAAATTAAAAAATACGGAAATTGCCCTGGAACCGCAGGTTATGAATAAGGAAATAGTTAGTGTAAATAGTGTAAATAAAAGAGGGTCGGAAATGAAAAATATCACCAAGGCAGTGCGCACAAATAAAATTAAATGTCGTTTTAAAGGAAATGAAATATTTGCGTGTATAGAGAAAGAAACGCATTTACACCCAGGACAAACGAAAATAATATCGTTGAGATGTCCTGAGGCAGTACAGCCTAATCAGCTGATTTTAATTGAACCAACAGAGGAATTTAAAAATTTAATTACGGAATGTTCAATTCATGAGGTACCAGTCACTAATAAAATTAATTTGATTGTAACAAACAATACAGAAGATAAGATTATAATTAGAACGGATACTAGGATCGCACTTATCAGTTCGGATTTTGTTAGCAAGAATAATTTAAAGCCTAATGAGATTGAAGATGGAGAAATCTATCAAATTAATAACCTGGATTTGCAAGAAGTTAGGGCTTTGAGAGAAGCGGAGCTTGATAGATCGGATTTTAATTTAGATCATTTAACGGGGGATTTTAAGCAAAAGATAGAAGACTTATTGATGAGTCATGCACATGCTTTTTCGAAGTCTTACAAATCTTTGGGACAATCTTCATTGGTAGTGCCCAAAATACAATTAAACCACAATTTTCCCATTCAGCATAAACCATATAAGACGCCCCAGGCAGTTAAGCAGTATGCGCAGGAGGAACTACGAAAACTGTTAGAAGCGAAAATAATCGAAAAATCAGATTCAGATTATGCATTTCCGGTATTATTTGTAAAAAAAAAAGGTACGAAAAAAAACTTGGTTCGCTATAGAATGGCGGTGGATTACAGGACGTTGAACGAGATTTTAGAGGGGTTTCCATATCCGGTACCGGACGTAAAAGATGTTTTACAGGCAATTAGTGGAAAAAAATTTTATACAACATTAGATTTGCATTCGGCTTTTTTCCAAATTATGTTACGCCCGGAGGATCGTCACAAATTAGCATTTGTGACGGAGTGTGGGAAGTACGCCCCGTGCCGCCTAAATTTTGGGCTTAAATTAAGTAGTACAAAATTCGCTGAACTTATGGATAGGGTCCTGGGACACTTTCCTAAGGACAAAGTAGGATATTTTATAGATGATGTGGTTTTGGCCGAAGACACCCCGGAGGGAATGGCACAGTTGTTAAAGGAAGTTTTGGAAACTCTAATTGATCACAATTTAACAGTTGAACCCTCTAAGGTGCAAATATGTAAACCGGAAATTGAATTTTTGGGATTCAAAGTTAATAAAAATGGATATGCCCCATCAGAAAAAAACGTGGGGAAGGTACAACGATTAACTAGGCCTAAAAATAAAAAGGGGGTAAAGTCACTTTTAGGTTTGGCAAATTATTTCAGAACTCTTATTCAAAATTATGCCGATATTGTCAATCCTCTAGTCGAATTGACTAAACAAAATGTAAAATTTAAATGGACTGAGGAGACGGAACAAGCATTTTTAAATATACAAGAGGCAATCGTGAGCAACCCTACTCTTAAACCGCCAAAATTTGATAGGGAGTTCTTTTTAATAACTGATGGTTCAAAGAAAGCAATATCAGGTGTCCTTGCGCAGGAAGATAATGGATACTTAGTCCCTATTGAATTTTACGGTAGAAAACTTAAGCAGTCAGAAACGGCTTACCCAAGCATGAAGTTCGAATTATTGGCTATTCATGACGCAGTTATGCATTTTAAACACATGCTGTTAGGGCGGAAATTTACTATTTTAACGGATAACAAAGCTCTCACATATCCGCTGAAAATTGAAATGCAGTCGGATATAGTGGCTAGATGGATTTTAAATCTCAGCGACTATGATTACAATATCGAATACATCGAAGGGAAAATTAATCCTTCGGATTTTTTGTCCAGAAACTTGGTAAATAATATCACTAGTAGCAACGAGTTACAGAATAACTTATTCAAAGTAAATCTTAACTTGAGTGAAGAGAACATTAGAGCCAAGCAATATGAGGATGAAAAATTAATCACAATTATAAAAAAGGTTGAGTCAAAGAAAAACAACAGAATAACAAAAAAGTATAATTTAAACGAGAATAAAACGCTGGTATTAAAACAAAACGGGAAATATCCAGAATTAATAATCGTACCGGACGAGCTTAAGTTCACGGTTATGGCGGAGGCACATGGACCCCATTTTGGTTTTAAAAAAACATACGAAACTGTCAAAACTCGTTTATTCTGGTACGGAATGTACCAAGATATAAAAAATTATTGCACGAATTGCGTAAGATGTAATTGCAGTAAGCAGCATCAGACGATAAAAGTACCACTTGAAAAAATGGAAAGAAATTTACAAATCGGAGCAAGTCTACAAATGGATATAGTAGGAAAATTACCCATGACCCTTAGGAAAAATTGCTTCATTCTTACTATCATAGACGCAGGCTCTAGATTTTTAGAAGCAGTCCCTTTACGAAATGTGGAGTCCCAAACTATCTTGAACGTTCTAAATAGGTACTTCGGAGCCTACGGCTTGTGTTCCGAAATAGTTACAGACAACGCACAATATTTTCGCAGTGCGCTTTTTAAAGAATATTTGAAGACACTAAATATAGATCTACACCCGACAAGCGTCTACAAACCTTGTGGGAATGGTCTGGCTGAAATTATTAATAAATCGATTAAGGCATCCTTGGTGGCAATGTCCAATTCCACTCTTGAGTGGGACACCAGACTCGAATATTTTAAACTTAATTATAATACCACGATCCATCGAGCACTAGGTTATTCTCCTTCAAAATTATTCTTTGGTAGAGAAATTAAAAATCAATTTACGGTATTAAGTGCTCCGGATTTAACGTGCACTCAAGCGTTCGTTAAAAATAGGATAGAACATATGAGGGCAGTTCACCGGCAAGCCATAGCTAACCAACAAAAAATTATGGCGGAATATATCAAAGAAAATGATCTTCAAGAAGTTAAAAAGTTAGACGTGGGTCAAGAAGTGTACGCAAAAGTAATTGGCAAGCCTAGGGCTTTACACCCTCGTTTTGAAGGGCCTTTTGTGGTAGTAAAAGTTGTTTGACACAATAATTATGTGCTCCGTCTGAAAGACAAAATAAATGGGCCAACAATACGTCGACACATACAATTTTTTTTTGCACCCAAGGCTACGACGAGGAATGCCAGAAAAACTAAGGGCGAGAGAAATGAATCAGACTCGGAACAGAATATTGAGGATTAGGTAAGGGCACGCTTACTTAGATATATAGGTGACGGAGGATTAGCTTGTACAAGACTGTCACAAAGACTTAATAAAAAAAAAAAAAAAAAAAAAAAAAAAGGCTCCTTTCAGAGCCATACATAAAAATAAAAAAAATAAAATAAAATAAAATAAATAAGTATTACGGATGATAGGCAAATTTATATAAGATAAGGTGGATGAACGCATTTCCTCTTAAGATTAATTATTGAGTGAATGTAAAGATAGCTTAGATAGTCAGATTCATAGAACATTTTGAAATAAAATTATAACAATAATATTTACTTCTTTCAAATGGGTTTTGTTTGAGCGACACAGGGAGATAATACCTCTTTATATTTAAAGACGAAAAGGGGAACTTAGTTTAAAAAAAAAAAAAAAAAAAAAAAAAAAAAAAAAAAAGGCCCTTTTCGGGGCCATACAAAAAAAAAAAAAAAAAAAAAAAAGGCCCTTTTCGGGGCCATACAAAAAAAAAAAAAAAAAAAAAAAAAAAAAAAACTTTTGCAATAACTTTATCTTTCGCGGGGCAACCAACATTGGGGGGTTTTGGGACTTTGCATGTAACAAAATTCTTTTGCGGGCAGAAGATTTTGATTTACTTGGCCAAGGCATGCAGGGTCGTGAACTATCATTGTTTTTATTTGCTCCGAGAAGGATAGATTTTGAAATTGGGTAAAAGGGTTTGGAAGTAAATACATTAATAATAGCGATTAAAAAAAAAAAAAATAAAACGGATATATAATAAAAGGGGTATAATAATAAGGATTATATAAGTAATAAGGAGACATAAGGTAGCATTGGTAGGATAAATAAATAAATAAATCAATAAATGTGGTAGCTTTTTGTTTTTCCCCTCCCTGTTTCAGTTTCAAATTAGTTAAAAAAAATAAAAAATAAAATAAAAAATAAAATAATAAAAAAATAAAATAAAATAAAATAAATAAATAAATAAAAAACTTTCTTTATATCAGCACATAACAAAATGCTTAGAAGGCTTACACAATGGATTACTTATAGAGTTTGACTACTAACAAAATTTTATCGAAGTATATGGTTTCCGCGGTTATCAGAATGACATAAAATTTTAGAAATTGGGATTTTTTTTCAGTGGACAGGTTATATTATATGTATAAATGTTATATAAAGAAAAAGGGTAAAACTGGTCTTGTAAGGTTAATTTTTCAATATGTATAAGGAATGAAACAGAAACAACAGCACTTACTATAAGTTTTGGAATAGTGCTAAGGGTGAAAATCATCCGGCACAACAAAAAATTGTAAATATAAATAACTTTATGTATTGATTTTATATGGAGATAATGTGAATGGTATAAAATGTGTATCATATATAAAAAAAATTATAGTGTAGCATATAAATATGGTGATGCATTGTTTGTACGTTAGGATAACAACCATACTTGTAAATGGAAAAATGAGTCAGAAATGTGTTCTTAAACTATTTCAGTAACTAGTTTTGGACATATCAACAGCTTTAAAATAAATAAATAAATAAAATACATATATATATATATGTATATACATTATCTTTGCCTTATTATTTCGGAAACTCGCGATTTTAGGCAAAATTATGGGAACAATATAAGTATTGATGCATAACGCAGAAGAAGAATCCTCACACATCAACAACCTCCCAGCAGGGGAGAGAAGCCAGGAGCAATACAATCAGAGACTGCGAATCATTGTGTTACGTAACCTGAACTTTCTTTACAGACAGGGGCAAAAAAAATACAAAACAAATCTAGGCATTCTACGATGTTCATTTTCGATAGTGATGTACAGAAGTAGACAACTGATGGCGTTGCAAGTGTTCAATCACAAACAGACTTTGAAACAGTGATTGATCTTTCAGGATCGCCGAACACTTATAAAACAAAAAAAAAAAAAAAGAAAAGAAAAAGTACTCTTTTGTCTGTTTATCTCTTTTTTTTTTCATTTAGTTAGGGGGGGAGATGCTGGAAGCATGGGCATCCAGCAATCTTCCGTGATTTATAGATATATATATATAAATGGTATATTATACATGTTGTATCCTTTGATGTTTTTGTATAGTGGTTGTAAATACT
The DNA here is from genome assembly GCA_964019185.1 of Maratus speculifer. Classification (NCBI taxonomy): domain Eukaryota; kingdom Metazoa; phylum Arthropoda; class Arachnida; order Araneae; family Salticidae; genus Maratus; species Maratus speculifer. The sequence continues at coordinate 155,041,171 of OZ025301.1, read as the reverse complement.
AGTGTATGTTTGACGCTATTCATGTCGGGAGCAAGGCAGACCCCTATCTCGGCCGGCATCTAATGGGCACCAGTTGGGCTCTAGCATAACAATCGCTTGACATTTACGTCAAGAATGGTTTATTGGTAGATTTACAAGCCAATTAAGCGAGACCCCACACGTTTCTCTAGTTTGAGGCTACCGTTCATTTTTCCGGCTGGGAGTGCGTTGCAGACGAGAGGGGCCAGCCCCCCCACGCTTGAAGAGGAAGCTAACGAATCATTTATCAGGAATAGGACGGGCGAGAAACTGAATGGTCATTTTTTACGGGCAGATGGATTAGCCACGCCCGCCATAAAAAAAAAAAGAAAAAAAGAACATAGATTTTTTTCTTGAGGAGTTTAGATGAAAAGTTCTCTCCGGGAGGCGAAGATGTGTTTAAAAAAAATCGTTATTAATTCCAAGGAGTACCTACCTACATCGCCACTGATCTGAAAATGACGTCCGCCACCGATGATGAGTGATAGCCCATGAACTGAAAATGATGTCCGCCACCGATGATGAGTGATAGCCCATGAACTGAAAATGATGTCCGCCACCGATGATGAGTGATAGCCTATGATCCGGAAAGGATGTCCGCCACTGGTGCTGTGTGATAGCCGAGGATCTGAATGTGATGCGCGCCAGTATTGATGTGCGACCACCTAGCCTATGATCCGGAAATGATGTCCGCCACTGGTGCTGTGTGATAGCCGAGGATCTGAATGTGATGTTCGCCAGTATTGATGTGCGACCACCTGTGATGTTTTCGAATGAGAGCCTTAACTGAGTGCTGGGCACAAAATAATATGAAGGTACGGTTTTTCTTATAATTTATATTGTTTCCCAAAATGTTTAAGGCAAAATGCCTAGTAGGGGTTTCTGCACGCTCCAATTGGTATTCAATCTTAGTATTAAAACAATAATTAGACAAATAGAATTAATAGTGTTTTATTTTGTTTTTTTTATGCTATCTATATTGAGAATATTGTGTCTTATGACGCCCAACAATTTGTAAAATAATTGTAAATAAATTTATATGTTAGTTGTTAAAAAATTGTTGGTATCTTTTCGACCATGAGTCTTATTTTATTTAATTCTATTATGATCTAATTTAGAGTTATGTTTTATTTACGATCCATAAGTTAATTCCATCTACAAAAATATTCACAACGCAATTTGGTAATGAAGGCAGTTGCCTCACTTATATCGAAGGGATTAACCAGGATTGAAACGAACGATCACTGTTATTTTTTGTATTAGATATAAAAAATTGCATGAGTTTGCACTATGAATGCTTTGAATTAAAATGATTAGGAGTGATTAACTTAGTTCATTCTGGGATTGGGCTATGCTGACATGCCGAAATAAAGATTTCCGTTACAGGAACCCAGTTCTGTCCAGCATATTCAAAAATGTTTTTGTAACAGGTTAACTGATTCTCTTTTTACGTACAATAAATTGAAAATATGGGATAAACACAGCTTTTTTAAATTAAAAAAATCTTAACATTTTTTCCATTAAATAGTATGAAATTGTATTTAAAAAAATTAGAGATGTCAAAAAGCTTTAAGAGATGGATCAAGCAAACCCTTCTTGCCTATACGACATGTAGTGAAATCAGAAGTTAAAACAGTAGTACGCAAATAGTAGTGGCAAGTTCCCTGTCTAAAATAAAAGCAGGGCAGTGACTTATTATAATTCGGCACATAAAAATATATTAAACCTTAAAATAAAGGTTCGTCTATATTTCGTCTATAACAAATCCTGTCTTAAACATGAAAAAATACTAATCAAGACGGAGAAAGTAAGATACAAAACTACCTGCTCAGGCGGAAACCTGTCTAATACGAAAAAATTTTCATTTTACCGCAAACCTAATTCATCCCTACGTTATATTCATATTTTGACATTTGACATATCTGAAAATTTTATTACGAAAGCCACGACAGAATTTAAGATGCTTTTTACACACAATCCATCCCTCTTCTTCCCCTGATTGCAAACGCATCTACTCTGAAATGGAAGGATGCTTAAAAAGAGAAAAGATGCTTAAAGAGAGATTTTAAGATGACTTTTACACTGAAAACATAATCTACGATGAAATGGAAGGATGTTTAAAAAGAAAAAAAAAAAAGCATTATACCTGTTTTTATATCCTGCGAGTCATCCCTTTTCCAAAATTTCATCACAGAAGGCATAATAGATCCTGAATCATCATAGGTCTACCTATTTTTGTTCAATTTTATAAGTATAAATATTACCAAATTATTAGAACATTAGTGTTTTTCATATATAATTTTTTAAAAAGTTTTTAGAATCATTTTTTTAATAATGTTCTTTAGTTCAAATCAAATGCAAGAGGAATTTTTAGAATTATTCTTTCCTTTCTTTTGCTTATGACGATTAATTAAGGAAAGGATCTATGATTCTCTTTGTAATGAAATCTTCAAAAGGGGTAATTGACAGGGCATAGGTACAATGCTTTTTTTTTTCTTTTTAAACATCCTACCATTTGAGCGTAGATTATGTTTTCGGTTGGGGGGAGGGGGGGAGAGACGTGTATGTAATAGCCATCTTAAAATCTGTCGTGGCTTTCGTAATAAAATTTTCAGATGTGTTAAATGTCAAAATATGAATAAAATGTAGGAATGAATTCGGTTTTCGGAAAAATGAACAATATTTCGTTTTAGACAGGTTTATGTCCTAGCATCTGGTTTTGTATATACTTTCTCTGTCGAAATCAATATTTTTTTACGTTTAAAACAAGATTTGTTATAAACAGATTTCTTCATTTTAAGGTTTTTATTATATTTTTATGTGCCAATTTATAAGTCACTGTCCCGCCTTTTTTAGACAGGGAACTTGCCAACACTGTTTCCGTACTACTGTTTTAACCGCTTAACTGATTTCACTGCACGACGTAGGCAAGAAGAGTTTGCTTGATTCACAAATTAAAGCTATTTAACACCTTCTAATTTTACTTACCCATCATACGTAGTATAGGGTAAGTCTTGCAATCGTTTTGAAAATTGAAAAAAAAAAAAAAAAAATGACGGATTTACACGTTTTGGAACTGGAGATTCCGAAAAACATATTTTTAGAAAAAAAATTTTGCCGTCCGTCCGTCTGTGTGTCTATCTGTCTCTCTGTCTGTCTGTGACCGCTCTATCTCCCGAACAAATTGAGATAGAGATTTGAAATTTTGTATGTGCTTAGTATGTAAGAATGGGACAAAGCCTATTTAATATCAGTAACCTCGGTTATCCGGAACTATTTTTTCGGACTCTCGAAAAATTCGTTCTGATGAAAGGTATATAAAAATTTCCGAATTCATTTATTTTAAGGAGTGAACGTAAAAGGCAATAAAATAACACAAATTTTGCATAAAAAACGAAGTCAATCGAAAAATTAGTTGTTGAGATATTTCTAATCCTATTTTTTACGTTCTTTGATTTTTCATGACTCTGTATTTCATTCAAATTTCAATTCAAAGATATCTTTTAATTGGAAATGAAATACGTAATTCGATGCAAGAAACCGTTAGTGAATATGATTATTATTTTTGGAGTTATAAGGATGTTTCTATTACGCAATTCAGTGCTACTTGAATAGTTTGGCGTTTCATACAATTTATCGAAATTGGGTCATCAGAAATTCATTAATAGAGCATGATTATGTGTTAAAAATACTTAAGTATACGTTTATATTTCGTTTTGGAAATGTAATGCATTTTATAAATTGTTTACATGTGTTATGTTTTCATATATTGTGCTATGCATATCCATGATGGGAAAGTATTACGGTGGCCTCCAACGACTAGTTTTAAATACAATTTCATACTATTTAATGGAATGAATGTTTAATTAAATATTAAGATTTTTTTAAATTAAAAAAGGAGCGTTTATCCCATATTTTCAATTTATTGTACGTAAAAAGAGAATCAGTTAATCGGTTACAAAAACATTTTTTGAATACAGTAAAACCTCCATAACGGACACTCCCGAATAGCGGACACCTCTATTTAACGGACAGTTTACCGATCCCCACTCCCAAAATCTAAATTTTTATATGTTTAACCTCTGAATAACGGACATTCCGAATAGCGGACAGTAATTTTGGGAATAAAGTATGAAAAATTGTTTTTTAACGAGGAAAAAAAAAGTAGAAAGTCTCTAAATTTGTCAGGGCAATGTGTTCAAAATTTTGGGATCACAGGCAAATGTAGAGAGTGGGCCGGGAAAAATCTTTCCTCCCACGTTTAGTATTAAATTCAGGGAATGGTCCGGAGGAACATTACCTCCCGGAGCATCACAATGCCCCGCCTCCACTCCTCTGTAAGATTTGAGATTTTATGCTTTTAAAAGATGGCAAAATACAATGAGCAGTTACACTTTTTTTTAAGATGATTCAGAAAAATCAAAACTAGTAACAGGGTTAAAATTTCTCATTGAAAAAAAATTACATGTAATCTTTAAACGCAAATGAAACTTTGAAAATACATTTTTTCCGTAAGAATGTAATAAACAGTGTACAAAAGTATGTACAATTTTATTTCAACTTTATTGCTTAAAAAATTATTTTAATTTATGATTAATCATATATTAGAATTTTAGGACATATAAAAGTCAATTAATGAAACTTTAAGAATTTCTTAACAATTTTTGAATCTCTGAGATTTTTCCCAATAGCGGACACCTCCGAATAGCGGACAGTTTTCGCGCTCCCGAGGTGTCCGTTATTTGGAGGTTTTACTGTACAATTTACTTATGGCAAATGTGTGTAAAGTCAATGAATATTTTGTTGGTTTTTATTAAGTATAATAGACATTATTGAATCATAAATATCGTTTAAATCTTTTTCCATCCAATAAACTCTATTTCTGCAGGTGAGTGGAGTGTCAATTTAACATGTCGACTGAAATTCGACTCTGCGAAAGGAGCCAAAAAACTCATGCGTATGAAAACTAGAGTAATATCTGAATTTCAACAGCCTGTTGTCGCCGTCAGCACCATCTGTTGATCGAATTTTGAACTATTTTAAGAAAGTGTATATCTAAAAATTTATTGATTTTCTAATAACAATGCAGCTAACCGCGCATTTTTATCTCAAACCGTTCTTTAGTTATTTAATTTCAAAATGGGTCAGTTATTTACTGGACACCCTGTATACACATACATATATATGTATAACAAAGGAGAAATAATATGTTAAAGTTAACTTTTATAACTTGTTTTGTTTTAAGCGTAAATTTTGTTCTAATTGGAATATTTGGAAAATAGATTCTAGAGCAGTTTTGTGATACCTCAAAGCAACCATGATAAAAGAAAAAAACAATAAAATTAATACCTTTAAACCTCCAGTTTACCTTCCACGTATAAAAAAAAGAGTATATTATCCTTCAAGAATCTATACTAGTCACCTAAGAATCGTGAACGCTAATTTTAACCCTGTGAGGCATTATTTTCAAATTTCTCGTTTGGGCGGATATCTAAGATCAATCTATAACTGGGTTCATTTTTACTTTTTCGATAAAAATTATCCTATTCTAAAAAAAAAAAAAAAAAAAAAAAAAAAAAAAAAACTATAAACAAAATCGAAAACGTAAAAACTAACCTGCGATAGACCTAAGCTATACTATGCAAAAATAAAACAAAACAAAATAAAATATTAAATTGTAATTGAGATATTTGAAAATAATGTTCTCATAGATTTAACATTAGCGCTTTTTGTTTCTTCCCATTAGTAGAGTGATGACTTAAGTGATGCATGTGGCATCTTTATCTCAGCTATAGTTGAGGAAGTATAGTCAAGATATTTTGTTTTCACTTACTGCTGTTTTTAACAATAAAATAAAATTAATTAAGATTTTTTTTTTTTTTTTTTTTTTTTTTTAACATCAGTTATTGTAATGAAGGCAGTCCACAAAGCACTAGGATTTTCCGAATAGCAATCTTCCTTTTATTTAGTCGCAGATTTTCTGTGTTTAAATAAGGGGAAGAACAACTTTATGTTATAAGGTAGTTTCGAATGACATTATCATGAAGTTTGAAATAAGAAAAAAATGAAAGAAGTTGTAATTAGCGGTTTAGGCATTCATATAACACAGTTAGAGAACACTGAATAAAATTTTTAAGATGGTTGGTTTTCTCTAAGTTCACTTTATCAAAAATAATAATAATAATAATAATAATAATAATAATAATAATAATAATAATAATAAAAATGCAAATGGTATTTCTAATTATAAAGTTAATGTTTCTCTGCCTCTCTCTCTTTTTACAAAAGTTTATCAAAACCCGAAACATGCTTAAAAAAATTGAGCAGAAGATTAATTCTAATATTAGTGATAATGTTACAATTGAATGGATATTTGGAAGAAGGACCTAAGTTACAAATTTTGGAAAGTTAGATTTTTTGTTAGAAAAAGGTATATGTGGAATGATTGATTTAAAAATTGCAATTTCATAATACTTGTTTTTGTTTTAAATAATAGGTTAAAATAATAAACTGGAAAAAAAATTACTTTTCTTACCCACCTAACAAATTTTTTATTATTCGCTTTATGTTCAGGATGAACACAAAAGTGGAGGTAATTGAGATGGAAAGAAGGGCCGATGTTACACTATATGCATAAAGCATCACTAATGAATGACATTGATCGATTTTAGTTTACAGGCTATCAAAGAGTAAGAGTTAATGAGCCCACAGTTTCTGTATGTACACGCGTTTGTACGTAACGCGATAACTCTTGATAGAAGTATCCTGTTTGTTTCAAATTTCTTAAATAAGCTCATTCTGATAAAGCGCTTCCTTGATTAATATTAGGAATCCATTGGTTCAGTTCAAAGAGGAGAAACGGAAGGCTAATCGTACTCCCTTAATTTAAATAAAGGATTTTTAATTCAGAATTATCCGATTTGCTTCACATATGGTACATCGTTTTATTCTGAAGAGATATTTCCCTGATTAGATTTTGAGGCTCATTGATTAAGTATAAAGAGAGGAACGGGTAGCTAATCCACCCCTAAATAAATGGGGTTTTCATGCAGAATTATGGGATTTGCTTCAAATGTGGTGTACCGGTTTATTCCAATAAGGTGCTTCCTTGATTAATTACCGTTTTGCTCCAAAACAGTAAGTTCTATTTTATAATATAATATATAATATAATAATGTTGTATATTAATAAGAGTATAATATACAACTAATGTGAATAACCTGTGAACTCATTGCCATCAGTTTAACTGGACATTTCCCCCGCCCCCTTGAAAATTTAATTATAAGGCGCTTCTTACAGCTGAATCCATTCAGACATCTATAATCACAAAGCAACTTTTATTGTTTTGTCTTTTATTCTATCCACGTCTATTTTATCTCCGAAAGAGTTTTGAACTGATACGGTTACGTTTTTTCCGTGCATGTTATCAGCCAAGCTAAAACAAGGTAATCTGCGAAAAATATTCTTCGAATTCCATTTAGTATCTTATCATCATCTGGTCGCTTATTTTTGGCGGTATAGTTTCTCACAAATAAAGTAAGTTCGTCTGCCATATGTTTGAAGCGCAACTCTGACATTCTAATTCTCACACTAATTGCGATAAGTCAAAAATATTATCTCATGATGCAACGCATTACGAAAATGGTGTAAAAAATGAAAGTTTAGTACAAGCTTTCGAAAACATAATTATTATTTTTAAAATACTAAATTGAAACTCAGTGGCATAGTGGTCAAAGCATCTAACTGCGGTGCTGCAGGTCGAGAGTTCGACTCCCGACTGATCAGGGTTCACTCTTCCTTTCGGGGTCGATAAAATAAGTACCAAGACTGCTTGGGAACCAAACACCGAGAGTCTCGCATTTCGCTGATCACAACCCCTGTCAGGATATATCCCCACTAAAAAAAAGTCTGTAGAAAAATTGTAAGTAATTGTCCCAAAAATTTGTAGGCAATTGGCCCACTATGTGTTTACTTTTAAGAATATCTTTAAAAATTATGCAGATATTTTTAAGATAAAGCTAAATTTGCAAATTTTCTTCATGTTTTTGTAAAATTTTTCAATAAAGTGAAAATTTCTTCAGATAATCTTAAGATTATTTTTAGTATTGATGCTGATAGCTTCTTCGGGCCCAATGAAAAGAACGATGAGCACTGTCGGCGCAGATCTTCGTAGATTGTGCAGTCAGAGTTTAATTCTAAATACAAAATTAAAAATGAAAGTTTAGGGACTGTGCAAATATAACGTTATCATGTTAGGGTGGAGGGCAGTGTTCTCACTGTCGCTTGCCATTGCGCCAAATTGCGACTAAATTCTTCATTTGGCGAGTAAACAAGCGATTAAATTCGCCAAATTGCTAGTGCTCAATTTTTGCCTTTTCTTTCTTCTTTTTTCATACACATGCATATATACATATTTTGAATAAATACATAATTTTTTAATTATATTTCCTCCGTTTAGTTGTAATTTGAATAATAACAATCGTTGTCGCAGTTATAAAAACTTAGGTTATTTTAGAACATATTGGAAAAAAAAAAGGATACATTAAAGCAGGGCTGTCCAACCTTTCATTAGGCGCGGGCGCACTTCATCAAATAGCAAACATTGAAGGGCGCCATTATTAATATATCTGAAAATATAATAATTTACTATAGGTTGCAGGGTTGCTAGTTTCGATTCTCTTTTATATGCAGAAATTCCAAATTCACACAGAAACTTCCAAAAGAAGAATTTTTATTTTAAATTAAAAATTATTATTGAAGTAAAAATCATTATTCGAAATTTCTGCTAAGAATTCGATTTTCTGAATAAAAAAGGAAGCAATACTGGCAACTATTGTAAAGAGTAACGATATTCATACGTCTTATACCATGCACAAACACCTCACAACATAAGCCATAATACCTCCTAAAATATAAGTAGAGCTCGATGTAAAAATAATTTCGGAAAAAAGGTTAAATCATAATAAAATTAGAATTACATTTTACAAAAAGAGGGCCTATCAAAATATTTTGTAGAAATAAAAGGCTAAAATTTAACGCTTTTTATGAAAGAAACATCGTGTGGAACACTAACTATTTTAAAGAAAAATGTTTTAAAATGGATTTTTATTTAAATAGCTTTTAGTAACATGAAGTTATTCATAAAGTCTTTCATGAATCATTTCTAAGGGCGCCATGGCTCCCGCGGACGCCGCGTTGGACAGCCCTGCATTAAAGGATTAAAGATGTTTTTTTTTTTAGTGCTACACAGCGAATCTATTTTGCTAATACTTTTTTCAGTTGGCGAATGTTTTTTATTTTTAATTAGCCAAATTACTAACGTTGGTCAAATGTCAGCGAGAACACTGGTGGAGGGGGAGGGCATATATAAAAGTAAGATATCTCTAGGGAGAGGGAAGATTTGTCCTTTGATATCGATATCATTTTTCATTCAGTCAAAATTTCCTCTTTTTATTTGTAACGTAATCTTTGGTACGGAATAGCATGTTATTTTTCTTAGTTTTTTATCTATTTTTATAAAAATACAAATTATTAGAATCACTAAAATAAAATTACTTAACTGTAAAATATGGAATGTTTGACATTCCTATTCTTCTTCATAATGTGTATGCATATATAAACACCATGCGAGAAACCATATGTGAAGTATACAAGTCGAGTCTCTATATAATAAAATCCATTATTCCAGTAAAAAATTCGTTATATAGAGAAATTCGTTGAATGGAGAACGACGTTAAGATTTTCATTTAATGTGTAAATTCTGAACAAATATTATTTTTGATGTGTTTAATTAAGAATTTGAAATGTTTATCCATAAATATTAACCTAATATTCTATTTCTTAATTATTTAAACAGTTTCAAAAAAGAGAGTAGATATTTGTTTGAAAGCTTAATGGAAATAAAATAAGGAAGATTTGCATTAATTTTAGATGAATAAATATGTAATTTTTTGTGATTTTGATTTCAAAAGTGTTACACTCTCGAAAAAATGTTTAAATTTTAGTAAGAAAAGAAAAGTTACATAAGAAACATTTTACTCCGTTTGAAGTTCTCTCCTAATAAGATAAAAATAACTCATCATTTCACTGCGTGATGATTTTTATTCTAGTAGATTTTCATTCTCATGCTCATTGTCACACTCACCATCATTGTTCATAACTTTGCTTAAAATTTCACTATCAGTAAGATACTGTGCAATAGTGAGATTGTTATTCACTTCCTAAAAATCAGAGTGAGCATGCACCCGCAGTGATCCCGCTCTTTTATGTGTAGCAATCCAATTGACACTGTTTTGAGAAAGATATTGAAAGGTGTGTGTGAGGGGAAGGGAAGGGAGTGAATTCGTTTTACTTAAAAAACAATAAGATTCAAGGAGAGAAGTATTATAAAAAACTTAGCACTGAACGATAAATCAGGAATAAGTGATAGAAAATTGATTCCATGTCCGAAGCTTTTTTAAAACTGAATAAATAAAGAATATTTTATGAAAATATTCGTTATATGGAGTTAGATATTTCGCTATATAGAGACTATTTTTAATGTAATCATGGGAAAATGGGACCGTTCCTACTAAAAATTCGTTATATAGAGAAATTCGATGTATGGAGTTTCGTTATAGGGAGACTCGACTGTATTTGAAATGAAGCTTTTATTTACTGTTAAATAAAAAAGAAAGAGAAGGAATGATGTCCACTTGTTTTGTTGATGAGAATTTCTGTCTTCTTTGCTCTCCTCCTCCATTCGAGGCATCGAGACTTTATTACTATTAAATGCATTATGTAGCAAAAAGTTATTACTAAGATATTACTAGTAAACAACTTTTAAGTGTTTTGTTTTTTATATGCAAAGTGACATTTTATTGATTTCTCTTCATTTGGTTCATAAAAGTATGCGAAAAATAAATGTAACCAGTTTTGTTTACAACTCCTAACAAAAGAAATAAATTCTAGACATTCAAAAATTTTTTTACGATAACGATATTGTTACCGGGGGAGGGCGGGTGTTCAAGCGATGATAACGTACGATATCAAAAGGGGGGAGCAGGGCCGTAGCTAGACGTGAACGATAGGGGGGGGGGGGGGCTCATATTTTTTTTCCTCTCTCTCTGGCAGAAAGATAAATTTGTGCATATTCACATTGTAGGTACTATGTTTCTTATTAAACTGTTGTAATAACTTCATTTTATGCTAAGAAAAATATATGATGATGAAATTTTTGAGTGTATAACTGGTGTAAAATTAAACATCATGTTAGCTTCATATGTACAAATAAGATGAGGGAGAGTTGAAACATTTATTTTAGATACAATTTAGTAACTCTTCAAAATTGTGAAAAGATCTCGAAACTAAATTATATTTTTGAACAGCATTTCATTTGAATTTTCAGAACAGAAATTCCTTTAGTGACCGTGGAATCTTTTCCAGGGGGGGGGGGGGGGGCTCAAAATATTTTAGGGGGGGCTGAGCCACCCATAGCGCCCCTTTAGCTACGGCCCTGGGGGGGGGGGGCTAAAATTACCAAAAAGTTGATAACGTTACATTTGCACGTTATATTTAACGTTATATATATTTTTTTAAAGGAATTAAGAAATTTAAGGAAATTAAGGAAAGGAATTTAAGGAAATTAAGGAGAGCAATTAAGGAATTTTTTTAAATATTAATTAATATAATTAGTAACTTTAAAAGGTTCACCTTGAAATTAGTCAAGAAATCGATTTTTGTTTTTGAATATTAAATAAAAGTTTGTTTAGTTGCGAAATTTTGACGTCTCATTTTTACCTACACGACAATTATATCACCAAATATTGTAAATTGTGTTAATATACCCAGCACAATTATTAACACAAACTAAAAATTATGTTTTTTTTCTCCATGTTCGTATTTTTTTTTCACTTTTATGTTTTAAAATTATTAAGGAATATTTTGCATTCGAGATAGAGATATAAACTTTTTTTTTATCCAGTTCTTTGTTATATATGTGATAAATCTACGCATGAAAATAGCTCTCACGGTTTTTTTTAATAATAAAAATATCTGAAGATATGTCCGATTTCATCATTTTACATTGTATATATCAGTAAAAAAAATTGCATTAACTGTAACGTTAGATGTATTTAAAAATCCATGCAAATATTTTTAAATTTACAGGATATTGTTGTTATTGTTATTATTAAAATGTATTTTTAGTTGAACATTGAAACGCATTGAGATCACCATTTGAGCCATATTTTTAAAAATAAACAAAATTGCTGGGGATATAAATTGTTCCCTTAAAATAGAAAATTCAAATCTTAAAGAAAGATGAAACATGTTAATAAGTGTGATTACCAAATTATAATATTTCTTTTAAAAATTTAATTTAATTTAAATTAGTTTAATATTTCTTTCAAAAACAATTTATCATTCAATTGAAGTTTTAAATAAAATGTATCTATGTATTTTTAATCATTTTTCAACAGTGGAATCACTCTCGAAATTATTGAATATTTATTATGTGAACTATCATATTACTAAATAAGCGTAGACCAACAGAGTAAAAAACTGTCCAAGCCGGGAATCGAACCCGGAACGCTTGGAATAGCGCTCCAAGTATACTATCATTTAAGCTACGGGGACGATATTCACCTTCGCATCTCTTTCTCACATATGTGAGTAACATGTATTATTATACATTGTCGTTTTAAATTACTTGCGTTGGTAGAATTTATAAAATACGATATAGAATACGGTTAGGGTCCGTCCTTACATTCATTTAAGGGGCCGCTTCACTCAAATGAAAAGACCCGTTCGCTAATGCTAATCCTATGGAAGAAATTTATAAAGATATCTCGGTTGCATTTCAATATTTTTAAAGGATTTTTTTTTTCATTGGATAGTTGAGATTGATCTGAATGCAGGCCGTTTTTTACTTTTTTGATTTTGTTTACATGTATTTTTTACGAGAACGCTTTCATTTTCAGAACCGGTTTGGAAAGCGAAATCACCCTCCTAAAAAATATCTGTAAACAAAATCGAAAAAGTAAAAAAAACGGCCTGCATTCAGATCAATCCCAGCTATCTAATGCAAAAAGAATCATTTAAAAATATTAAAATGCAATCGAGATATCTTAATAAATTTCTTCCATAGGATTAGCATTAGCGAACGGGTCTTTTCATTTGAGTGAAACGGCCTTTGTTGGATCTTCTTTATTTGAAGGTACGTAACTTTTTTCCTCGTTACAGCCTGTAATACTCTATTTGCCTTACATACTTCATTGAAATGTAAAATAATTTTTATGAAAAATAAATCTGCATTGTTTTGTTTTTTGCTTGAATATTAGAATGCTTATGTGTATCGTGTTGCTTTTTTTACTTGACGACATTTAACAATTCAGAAATAAGAACTTTCTAAAGTAGTAAGTCTTAGTCTATGTAGTGTGCCTTAATTTTTTAAGCCTTTTTTTTTTTTTTTTTTTTTTTTGGCATTTTAAATACATTGTTTTATATCGTGTTATTTATATCGGTTTAATCCTTTGTAGTTTTCAAAGAAGACTTTTTATGTAATAATAAGACGCACTTATGAATATGACTCATCTTCGTGGAATTAGTTAATAAAAATGTTGTTTAGCTGTCGAATAACAACTATCTCATACGGAATTTGGGTCTCTTTCCATACAAAAAACTAAACTGCGCATGCACAGTAGACGTGACGTCACTTGTCGTTTTCACAGCTGCTGCCACTCACGTGGAAGAAACTCATTGCTTGCGGTGTGTTTTTAACACATGTCGTTCGAAACACACAGGTGACAAACACACCACGTGGACCAGAGATACCGCCAACTGACTCATGAGGTTGGCAGATATCAGGATTTATCGTTCCGTGAGATCAATAAATTGAATGTATGAGCTCTCGGAGAACATTTTTGTTGCCAGAATATATAATAGCAAAATATTTTAAGGATACTAATTTAGAAGCACTATAAATCATGCATAAATTCGATCGTTTATTTCAGCAAACAATTTATTTTAAATTTATGTAAGAAAATAAGCTGAAGTTCAAGCAGCTAAAATTTAGAATAAATATTTTAATATTTAGAGCAGCGGTTCGAAAACATAGGTCGCGACCCAATAGTGGGTCGTGGAACAATCGAGGTTTGACACAAAAATATATCTTTTATTTCAACTGTTTCAAAAAATATAACAATTTGAATAGCAAAGAAAATTCTTAATTTCCTACTGTATGAATACATGAGTAGAACATCCACAAATATTTAAATAAGCTTTGAATTCCTTAATGTGGTTCAACACGATATACTTTTGTGAACATGCTTTTTAAAAGAAACAAGTTGGAAATTGCACGTGAACGTAGCAAAGGAGGTGCGTTCGTACGATAACGAAGTTTAAAAAATATTCAGATCTTCAGATAGTAGAGCGTACTTCGGATACAGTATAGTAGTCGAAATCTTTTTTTTTGTGTTTTTGTAAATATACAGAAAGTAACTTTTATTACACCTCAGAAACGTATATCTTATTCATAAAATGTGAAATAGTTTAATATAATTAAAACACGCCCCAAACAATGTTTCCCCGTATAGCATTATGTAGTGGAATACTTTTGTGTGGCCCTGTAATTTAATAATAAAAATTCTTTGCATCACAGATTGTACAGAGTGCATATTTTAGTATATACTTCATAGATTCATGCCAATTCTATTATGTTCGAATGAGTGTAACACACAAAAATGCATTTGAAACTTTTTTCCCATTGACCGTAATGTAATGGAATACCTTTGATTGTCCCTGTAAATGATCTATGTATCCGACTTTCATAACATTTGAAATGACTCGATAAAATTACGTAATAATTATATCTTTTAAATTTCAAACGATTAAAATGCATTTGAAACTTTTTTTTTTCCCATTGACCGTAATGTAACGGAATCCTTTTGATTGTCCCTGTAATTGATCTATGCATCCGACTTTCATAACATTTGAAATGACTCGACAAAATTACGCAATAATTATATGTTTTAAATTTCAAACGATTAAAATACATTTGAAACTTCTTTCCCCATTGACCGTAATGTAACGGAATCCTTTTGATTCTCCCTGTAATTGATCTATCCATCCGATTTTCATAAAATTTGAAATGGCTCGATAAAATTATGTTATAATTATATATTTTAAATTTCAAACGATTCGGTTGGGTAGTTTTTGCGTTGTTATATGCGGACGGACAGACGGACGGACGGACTGAGCGACAACAATAGGTGCTACGTATTTACATAATTACGAACGCACCTAAAAAACAGAAACAACTACGTATCGAAAATAACTTAACGTTAAAATTATCTACTTTTTATCCTGATATAAATGTCCTCATCAATAAACACCATTTCCAGAAATATCATTGATTATAAAGTTGTGTTTTGGTGATAATTAAACGATTTTACACAATTTTATCGAGTCATTTCAAATTTTATGAAAATCGGATGCATAGATCAATTACAGGGACAATCAAAAGTATTCCATTACATTACGGTCAATGGGGAAAATGTTTCAAATGCATTTTAACCGTTTGAAATTTAAAATATATAATTATTGCATAATTTTGTCGAATTATTTCAAATTTTATCGGATGGATAGTTCAATTACAGGAACAATTAAAAGTATTCCATTACATTACGGTAAATGGGGAAAAATGTTTCAAATGAATTTTAATGTGTTACACTCATTCGAACATAATAAAAGTGATATGCACCTATAAAGTACGTATTATACTATACATTTTGTATAATCTGTGGTGCAAAGAACCTTTTGTTATTCATTTACAAGGCCACACAAAAGTACTCCATCACATAATGGAATAGAGAGAACATTGTTTTGTGCACATTTTAATTGTAATTAACTATTTACAATTTTATGAGATTGATATATGGGAGTGATGCTTTTGAAACTTCGTTATCGTACGAACGCACCTCATTTGCTACGCTTCACGTGCAATTTCCAACTTGTTTATTTTTTATTCGCCGAATCATTAATGTTAATCAAAAGCCAGCGAGAATCCTGGCTACAATAATGAGGAAAATTTCGGAAAATCGTTGAAAATATTACTCTAACTCATGCTATGTATAATATTCGAACGAGCGACTGAATCAAGTCCCCGTTACATAAAACGTCTTTGATCATAAAACAATGCTGCACACGTTCTTTAGAATGCTATTCGTGTATTATTAGAATTTTTAGAACACTTTATTAAAAATAAAAACCAATCTGTATCATTTCTAGTAGGAAAGTGCTACATAATTTACGCGTGATATATGTGGGTTTTTTATTTTTTTTTCACGTATAGGTTCAAAAATTGTTGACCCAGTTTAAATTTTATCCAGCTGTAATCAGCTGCCCTTGCGAGAATGAGGAAAATTTCGGACAACCGTTCAAAATATTTATTCTAATTCATGCTGTGCAATAATACTCGAACAAGCGGCTGAATCAATTCCAAGTTACATAGAAGGAAACGTTTTTGATCCTAAAACAATAATGTACACGTTGTTTAGAGTGTGATTCGTGTATAATTAGAATTTATAGAACATTTATATTATATAATGTGGAACGTGGCATTTATATCGTATATTTAAGAATATTTAGAGCATTTCACTGTTTTATTCTCCCCACCCCCTCTCGCACCTCTTTTAAATGGATCAGAAAGTTTTGTAATGATGAAAAAGTACAAGTTCATTATTATTATTTTTGATAGTGTTTGAACATTCAATAGCAATTGATCCGGTAGGAAAAGTTATATAGCTACTGTCGTATGAGCTGTATGTTGGGGGATATTTTCAACACGCTCTAGAAAGTTAAAGTAAAAGAGTGGATAGATGTCGCTTCCACGCTACACATGTTAAATCATTGACGTCACGATCTCACAAAATTGTTAGAGTGCCTTTATCACAAAGGTCACTCCCTCACAAGTACAAGAAGTATAATGCCACGATTTTTTCGAGAATGATATCGTTTGAAAAATCTCATCGTAAGAAGTAAAAAATTCAAAGGAACTACTTTTCGCAAATCAGTCGCTTCCGAGATATCTGAGTATTTTTGTTAAGCAATTTATTTATTATAATGTATTTATGCTGTAACATTTGTTATAGTTCTTCCTGCACATTTCTATGTGTGGGGTGCTAGGGTGGGCCTCCCCTGAAAAAGATTCCCAAATCATTAGTTGAATTTATGTTCCGAAAATCCAAATGAAATTCTGTTCGAAAATATAGTTTAGTTTTGAGGCTGTTTCACAGTTTTGCAGAAACACTAAATTGTAACTAAAATAAGTGTTTCAACATTCGCTCATCTTTATTTGCACTTATCAAGCTAATATGATGTTTAATATTGCAATAATTGTACACTCGAACTTTTCATCATCATGCTCCTTTTTTTTTTTTTTTTTTTTTTTTTAACATGAATTTTTTAAAATTAGTTCGTTAAGAAACCTAGTACCCACAACGTGAATATCCACTAATTTATGTTTCTGTGTTAGAGAAAGAAAAAATATGAGACCCTCCTACATTTTCTTTAGTCCCACCTATTATTCACTTTCATCTACGGCCCTGCCAGTAAACGCTACAAATGTACAGTATTAACAAACATGCACATGACACACGAAACAAAACATTAACAGAATTACTATTGGGGAGTATCTTTTAAAATTGGTATCGCACCTCTTTCTCAAACAAAAATTTTTCCTATGTAGTTTGACAAAATGTGCAAGAGAAATATACTAGTTTATTTTTTCAAAAATAGTGGTGCAAATGAAATATAAAAATAGTCATGCATAACAGCTGTGCACTTTGAGTCATTAACTTGTCTTCATTTTTCCCCTTTTCTGCACATTTAATTGCTAAACATAAGTAACATAATTAACAGGAAGTCATTGCACAGTAAAAATAATAAATGTAATGATATGACAAATGTAACATCGTAAACACATTTTAATAAATAAACAAATTGTGTAACAAAAGTTTTTGAATATCTCGAAAACGGCTGACTTTCGAAGGATAGTTCCATTGAGTTTATTAATTCCCACGACGAGATCTTTCCAATTGATATCCCCCTTGTCTAAATCGTCGCGTAACACTTGTTGCACTTCACTTGTTAGTTATGTGAAAATAATGTTTATTATTACTGTTAGTATTATTAGGATAATGTTGAAAAGACTTGCTGTTAATTTGAAAATCGCAACAAGATGCTCCTGCCTTTGAATGTGGTATCGCATCTTCTTTACCTTGAAGAGGAAAAGCAAAGATCTATCGAAAGTTCTTACAGATTTCTTAATTTTATGATGTCATTAAAAAAGGGTTTTTTCTGGTCTTTATCATATCAAAATAAAGAACTTACACAATGTACAATCACTTAATAAAAATCTTGTAAAACACATAGTATCATACCATTGTAAGGAATTAACCCTTTGAGCTCTGGTGGGTAAATTTCTTTAAAATTCCAAGTGTCATATTGGCACCAGTATTTTGCTAAGAAAAAATTATGTTTACCATCATATACATGAAAAAAAGTACATTAAACCTTTTTCAATTAAATTTGGTCGAATATACCGGTGCCGTTGTGACATTTCGGAATTAAAATTAACTGGTAGAAAATTCTACCATCAGAGCTCAAAGGGTTAAAAGAATGACTTATTTTCTTCTTGGAATATCAGTTTTTAAACTGCCATAGATATATCAAAACAAAAAAAAAGATAATAAGAAAATAAGAAAATAGTTACTTATAACATATTATTATTAGCTATTTTTTATGGCAATATTAATCATGGCGATTTTTTAGGTTATTCTATATCACAGAAACTGTAATATAGAAGTTATTTTTAATAACTCAGTAGATTACCCATAATTAACAAATTTAATTCTATAAACGGATTTTGCAACTTTGATACATCGGTGTAATATTCTTTTTCATGTAAGTAATTCTACTGGTTAAGCAATCCAACGACATATTACGAAAGTGATTGCCAAACTATCTTTCTTAATCCAGTACCGTTGGTAGCCCAGTCATTTTAGCAAAAATAGGGGAAAAAATTAGAACAAAGCTGGATTTTTGTGTAGGAGCTAGTTAGGTTATGTAGTTAAACATACTAAAAGTCCCCATCGATCCGATGTGAGCTTTCGCCACCAAGGGGCGCTAATGAGCTTGAAAATCAGTTTTCTGTGAATATCTCACTAATAATGGCATTTAGAGAAAAAAGTTCAACTACAAAGTTGTAGATAATTTAATTTCCTATAAAAAGTGTCATTAACATTTGTTTGTCACACCAACCCTTCCTTGTCAAAAATGTAAAAAAGTGAACATATTTGAAAGTAAAATTATAAAAATTCAAAAAATCTGCT
The DNA here is from genome assembly GCA_964019185.1 of Maratus speculifer. Classification (NCBI taxonomy): domain Eukaryota; kingdom Metazoa; phylum Arthropoda; class Arachnida; order Araneae; family Salticidae; genus Maratus; species Maratus speculifer. The sequence continues at coordinate 155,021,783 of OZ025301.1, read as the reverse complement.
GCTGTTTTTAAAAAAAAAGTATGTAAATAGATCTATAATTCTCACCTTTGAATGGGGAAAGTGAATGTATAACATACATTTATACTTATTTCCACATTACCTTTGAGATAAAGCACTGAGTGCGTTTTTTTTTACTGTGGTTTCCCCCGTAGGCATAATCCACTTATAGTGATTGGCTTAATCCAATTTCAGTTTTAGTAGTTCTTTGCATAGCTTCAATTTCTACACTCGATTCAGATTCGTCATTATCTGTATTTATTTCTTCGTTGCTGTGCTGCTTTCAGTATTTTTTGTTTGCCTTTCGATATCATTGCTCTATTCAGAAGTAGCCCTTCCCTCCTCCCTTGCAGTGGGCAGGATACTTTCAATATCTTCCTCGTCTTCAAATTCAATTTTACTTGCATTATGAAATGAAACTCCGCAGCAATTTATGCAAATATCAAAAAATTTCAATCCAATTTTTCGGCATCCACATGCTTTTACACATCCTTTGGAGCAAGTACAAAAAATAGATATGATAATATTTTTTTGGTGCGGGCGGTAACGTAGCTGGAATTGGAGACAAATTAGGTGCATTTTGCCAGCCCCAGTTCTCATGAAGTAGTTTATTGCTCAATCAGTATTGTACTTGATGGTAAATACATAAACTGTGCAATCTAGCTGCATCTTCGGTAGGCGGCAACAATAAAAAATGTATTTTTTTTTACCAACAGCAACTTTTTTTAAAAAAACATACATAACGGTTCTTGTTGAAAGATATTTCTGCTTTACCACCATATAAAGCAAGTAAAATAGTTTTTCCTGCCTTGGAAACTTCAAATTAAGATACTTGATAACTTTTAAAAATGCTGGCAGGTTGTATGTTATGATCTTCTTCCTTTTTCAAAAATTTTGCTAACGACATTTTACCTTTCCCAAACATTGCTGATGTCGAGTCACAAGCTGAAAAAACGTGAAGGAACAATATATGATCCTTCAGAACAGCATCAATATTAAGACAGTGCTATGAATACAGTGTGGTTAAAATTCGTCCTCTACCAGGCTTAATAAAAAGGATCTCTATCTCTGGAGGTGCTAAAGTAATCAACATTAAGAGCAAGTCAACATCATCGCCAACAAAAGAAGTAAGCGCAGCAGACTTTGCTACTTCAATAGCTGTGTTAACAATTAGTGTATCTGCATCATCTTCTGCTTGTTTCGCTTCGAAACCATTCTCCACAAATTTCTCCATAAGCATGGATATGAGACGTGTCTTATTTTAATGATTAAATTTTAAAAAAAAATATTTTTCGTGATACTTTAGAGCTTTCTTTTTTCCTTTTGTATAAAAGCTTTGCCTAATGTATCAGAACATAACAAACATTTTCCCTTAAATTCAAACAACGGACTGTCATTTCTCAATTTTTCCTTTCAATGGAGTAATTTGTGAGGACGTTGATCGTTTTTCTGCAATAGATTTATTGTATGATTTAATAGAATTCTTTCTATTATTCGAATAACTTTTCCTGCTCTTTGAATGAACTGAAAATTCATTAAGGTTTTAGCCATTTCTTCATGTATTTTCCACTTATGGGTACCTCTTTCCGAACTTGCTGTCACAAGGGACTTCAGTCCCTTTTTTCCAATTTTTACAAAATCTTTTGAAACGCAGTCCTTACCTCATACAAGACAAACTATTTTGTCAATCTCCATTTTTCGCACAGAATCAGCAATTAAGAAAGATTCATTTTAAACTGTCATAACTATTTAAAACTTTTTACAACATGCGTTGAAATTAAAATTATTCCCTTCCTAAAATCTCACAAAGAATACTTCGTTCAATAAATTAGGGTGATTTCATACTAGCGAAATGAGCACCAAATGAAAATAAAACATTGGAAAGGTACCTGCACGTTGTACATTTCGACAAATTCAAAGAGAGTTAGGGTATTGGGCAATGACTATTCGTCACCTGAGAATAATAAGTTCTATCTGTCTTTTTGTAAATATTGACATATCTATATAGAAAGGCTCTATTTGTATCTATGATGGCATTTTTGCATCAAAATGGTGTTATATATAATTTACATACAACCTTACAATTGAATTATGACATTATTTTAATCCAGAAATGCCTTCATAAGACCACAAATCCCAGATCATCACACCAGATCATCCACAAATAGAACATTTCTATATCGATAAGTCGATTTTTTCAAAAAGACAGATAGAACCTTATTATTCTAAGGTGAGTATTGCACAAGCGCGCGAAAAAGGCAAACAGGCAATGGGGGAGAGATGGGGGGGGGGGGGATCGAAAGTTGTTTGGCATTTGTTCTGCCTCTTCGCCGCATTATGATAGTGCTTGCACATTTTTTTTTCAATAATGTTTTCTTTATCTTAATTTTTGGCAGGGAAGGATTGGTGTGACAAAAAAATGTTAATGACACTTTTTGTAGGAAATTAAATTATCTACATCTTTGTAATTGAACTTTTTTGTCTAGATGCCATTGTTCGTGAGATATTCACAGAAAACCGATTTTCAAGCTCATCAGCGCCCCCTGGAGGCGAAAGCTCACATCGGATCGATGGGGACTTTTAGTATGTTAAACTACATACCCTAACTAGCATCTATGCAAAAATCCAGCTTTGTTCTAATTTTTTCCGCTATTTGTAAAAAAAGGTGCTAAAATGACTGGACTATGGGAAATGCGAAATACATTTTCTGCGTTCATCTAAATATATCTTTATGCGTATCATTTAAATCGCCTGTGTGATTAAAAAAAAAAAATACTTGAAACTTTTGAACTAATATTCATTCAATTTAAACCCAAGACAAAATAGAAAAATCACGCAGGAAACATAGATTACGACACATTTTCCAACGCATTCAGGTTATTTTAAATAAACTTTGTTCATAAATGTATAATATGAACCTTAAAATGTTCAGGTTTACTTAGAAGATCAACTATAGATGTTAATAGTTAATTTTATTTAAAAACATCTTAGTACTTTCAAGTCTTTAACAGACTCTTACCAGGGCCGTAGCTAGAAGTGAATAGTAGGGGGGGGGGGGGGCTCAAGAGAATGTAGGGGGGGGCTCATAATTTTTTTTCTCTCTCTCTCTGATGCAGAAAGATAAATTAGTGCATATTTACATTGCAGATACTATGTTTCTTATTAAACTGTAGTAATAATTTCATTTTATGCTTAGAAAAGTACAGGATGGTGAAAATTTTGAGTGTATAACTTGGAGCAAAATTAAACATCATGTTAGTTTCATGTGTACAAATAAGATGGAGTGTTGAAACATTTATTTTAGGTACAATTTAGTATTTCTGCAAAACTGTGAAAGGGTCACAAAAATAAATTATATTTAGTTCAAAATTTCATTTGAATTTTCGGAACAGAAATTTATTTAGTGACCTTGGAATAGTTTCCAGGGGGGGGGGGCTCAAAATATTTTAGGGGGGGCTGAGCTGCCCATAGCGCCCCCTTAGCTATGGGCCTGGCTCTTACTCAGAATATTTTCTTTTAAAGTACTAAGTACTCTTTGAAAGTACTAAGATGTTTTTAAATAAAATTAACTATTAATCTTTATAGTTGAACATTATAATCGCCTTTTAAGTAAACCTAGAGATTTTAAAGTTCATATTATACATTTCATGTTAAAAGTAAAAGAAAATATTATCTGAGGAAAAGCCTGTTTAAAGGTTTGAAATTACTAAGATGTTTTAATATAAAATTAACTATTAACACCTATATTTGATCATTTTAATCGCCTTTTAAGTAAATTTGAACATTTTAAAGTTCATGTTATACATTTTATGTTAAAAGCAAGGCGAAAATTTCATTTCGTCATATATTTTATTTATTTATAAACTTTGTTGTTTAATTCCTTGAGGGGTGGTAGGATATATGATATCGCACCCAATTTTAGCTAAAATTTACACCAGAAACTTTTAATTAAATTTTATTTTTATAACTTTGGTGGGAAAATATTTAAAACATGTTTTTCCTTATTTTGAAACAAATTTCTTGTGAAAATTCCGGTGGGAATCCAACATTACATGAGCACAATTTCTTGCCCCTGAAAGGGTTAATAAGCTGAAAGCTGTTTAAACAATTTGAAAAACCATAACGACAACACATATACAAATCTAAATATCAGCGTTTACCATCTGTATTCGGTAAAGTACCGGGTGATCCAAAAGTCAAGACGAACTTCAAAAATGAATAATTCGAAAACGAATCAAGATACAAAGATACGGTTTACACCGAACGGGTGGAGAAGAAACCGGGTTTTGTGTAACAACGAAAAAAAAAAAAATAGTTTTGTTGGCGATTAACAAATGGCGCTATAGCGTTTTATTGCACCAAAAGATGGTTTACAAATGAAAAAAAAATGTTGACAACTTACAAGTCAGCTTAATTACAGTTAATTAGTACTACAGTAAATGTTCAATGTGCTGGTCATCATTCATAAGTGTAGATGCGAGACTAGGCTCCACACCATTCACAACATCTAGTAGCATTTCTTGCGTAATGCCAGACAGACACATTTTGGCGGTTGACATCTTTCAATGCTGCTAGTGATGCCATTGGTTGCCAACAGAACTATATTTTTTGGTTGCCACACAAAATTATTTTCCATCCGTTTGCTGTAAACCGTATCTTTCTATCTTGATTCGTTTACGAATTATTATTTTTAAAGTTCGTCCTCACTTTTGGTTCACCCGGTATTTGCGTTAGGAGAATTATGTAAAATGTCAGGAGTGTCTTTCAGGAGTCTACTTTTTACTTTGAAAATAGCAGCGATAGATGGCATTGCAAGCAATAGGCGCAGCTACAATATATTTTTATTTTGGTTTTAGTTGAATAAATCGACTCAAGGATTTTTAGTTTAAATCTTCTTTTAAAACACGTAATGCTAATAATACGTATATGACGTATTTTCACATTTATTAAAATCACTAGCTGTTACCCGTGACGTCGTTCACGTAGCATTAAAAAAAAAGATAAACGCTTTAATTAAACAAAACGGTTCATTAACAATAATTTAAAATATATATAACATTTATCTTATAAAAGGCTATGCAGTAGTTTTTTTATAGGGGACTTCAAGAGCTCAGTCAAATAAAAGGAAAATGTGTTAGATAATATGAACAATCGCGAAAATGAAATTGTAACCACTTATAATGTAGAACAACTGTAACGCACCCCAATTGTACAGAAATCATGTTGTAGTGCATTTCAGAATTCCATATCAAAGAAAGAAAAATCATGTGTTAAACCTAGGTTATAAAAAAAATAACCAACATTTCCATAATGCATAACTTCACCGGGATATTTTTTCTGCAGCTTAGTATATGATCTATGTGTTTGTAAATATTCTAAATACAATGCTAAAATTTTGCTTAGTGAGAAAAAGTATAACGAATATTAAAATTCACCTTTAACAATTTCTAATTATAGACAGAAACTTACTTGAATTCTTTTTTACAGTCCTGTATATTACGTGCAAATATGTATACGATCGCATATTTAGCTTAAATTATTCAAGCAAAAAACCCGATTAAAATTATTCAATTCATATTTCCGGGAATCGCTACTGTACTGGTGACCAATCCAGTTTATTGTATAGTCCGATACATGATTTATTTAAATTCTACAAACATCTCTTATTATATCAACTGTAGCTGAACTTCAGGATGCATTAGTTTTCCAAATACATACGATAATTGAAAAAGCTCTTCAGCAATCTTTTCTAATAGACCGTACTTTGGTTACAATATCTGAGATTTGGACACAGGTCCAAAATCTTTTATGCGTCTCTGTAAATGAACAACAAATGTGATGCAAATGATACTTAACTGCAAGCTTATTGTAGTAAATTTCAGTATTTATCATTGTATTGATTATCTCAGTATATTAATTTCATCATGTTTGAAATAACGCAACACAATTAAAATACGCTGGGAATATTTTTTTCTCCGTAGACTATTATAGTACCGAACATTTTCCTGTTCTTGTAAGTGCATGTTAAATTTTTTCACCCCATTTTCTACAGAAATCCTATTTTAGTGCACTTCAGAACCTGATATCAATTTCAATATTATTAAAATAACATTAATAAAATAACATTATTAAAATACGTTGCAAATGGTTTTTCTTCACAGACCATAATATATTGAAATACTTTTGAGCTCCCTGTACGCACACTATAAGTACTACATTTAACATATTCGATAGTAACCATGTTCTTCTGAACCTTAAAAATGCATGTAAATTTCATTACATTTAAAATTGTGTAACATTATCAAAATACACCACAAATGATTTTTTTGCCTTAGACCATAATGTAAAGTTTCCTTTTGAGTGCTCCTGTGATTCAGCTATAACTGCTACCTGGTCCATTTTCAATGCCGCATATGCTATGGTAAATCTCAATAACGTATGTTATTTTCGTATGAATTCCACTATATTTACCCAAGTTGAAAAACGGACAGACAGACGGCAGACCCCAGGCACTCGGCATCCGGTATACAGACAGGTTGAAGTCGTAAACACTTTTAGACCATGTTAGAAAGTGTCAAAAAGCGGGTAGTTTCCGTAAAACGAAAAAAAAAAAACAGTGTTAGGAAAAAATATACTACAAAACTGTTTTAGGTGGCATTTTTGTATTATTTGTACATATATGCTCTGCATACCATAAAAATTTATAGAAATTTATTATAAAAAACATTCTTAAAACTCACAACATATTTTTACTTTTTAAGAGCTAAAAAAAATGTGCAATTAATAACCATTTACAAACTTGTTTCCAGTATACTTTGAGCACATTATGCCAAATTGAGATGTTGACTGAGGGAATGTATTTTCTCACAATTACATTAAAGCTTTAGATTTTAAGCCCGAAAGTGCATTTTTAAAGTAATATTTATTTATATTTTCAGAATTGAACAATTTTCAGAATTACCACACAAAAATATTTTTTTTGATTAGTTGAGCTTTTCTTACTTTTTAAAAATGATAAAAAGTTTTTTCATTGATTATTACGTCATTTACGATATGTATAAATTATTAATATTTTCTAGTCGTTTAATATTTAACCTTTAAAAAAACTTATTTCATTTTAAAATTAAACTAGCGGCCCGCCCTCGCTTTGCTTCGGGTAGTCCTGTGTCACTATACACCGCAAATTGTTACTACCACTTCATCCCATTAAATTCAACTACTAAAACCATTACTCTCCTTTTAAGTAGTCGGGTAAAAAGTAGCCTGTATGTTAATCTAAGGTGCAAGATAACTCCATACAAAGTTTCATAAAAATCGATCCATCCGTTCTTAAGTTATAGATGGTGTAACTAACACGACTTTGTTTTATGGATGTAGATTATAGCAGCCCGCCCAGGCTTTGTATGGGTATTAAAAAAATTTTCAAGTTATAAATTTTTACACACATACTCACACTCTCTTCTTTGTGGGTGGAGTTATTAAAAAAGTGTAAACTTATAAAAGAAAATTCGGATATTAGTATTATTTTTTATTTATTTGTAATTCATACACTACATTTTTATTATTTACTTTTTACATTTTTGCCTATTTATTTTATTTTTACAACAATTACAGGATGTCTTTATATACAATAAATCTTGTAGGGTTCAGCCTGCGTTTGCAATGTATAAGCGGAAAAAATGAAATTATTTACGACATCACATTAAAAACCTCAAAAATAACAGTATTTCTCCACTATTTAATGGATGTTATTATACATATAAACCTTCCTCTTGAATCACTCTATCTATTAAAAAAAACCGCATCAAAATCCGTTGCGTAGTTTTAAAGATTTAAGCGCACATAGGGATATAGGGACAGGAAAAGCGACTTTGTTTTATACTATGTAGTGATATTAACCACGCTCAGACGATAAACTTAATTTTCTTTAAATAATAACTTTTGATATCATAATTCAATCTCATTTCATTACAACATCAGATATATTTATTTTATTTTCAATATGTGACGTCACAGTCGTCTCTTTTTAGCACTTACTCAAAATTACATTGTGTTATTAAAAATGAAAACTTGAAAACTTATACTTTGTTTTATATATGACGTTACATTGATATTTTTAAAATTCTTAATGGAAAGTATTCCTCTGACGTCACAATTGGTAAAAAGTTGAATTTTATAGCCTCGAATCGAAAAAAAGAAAAAGGTTCATTTTGATTACGGATTAATATCTGGAAAAACTACTAAAATATTTATATTCTTGTAAAGTGTGAAGTTATATTCTTGTAAAGTCTTCTAAGTGTAAAAGAAATTTTATATAATCGTTTGCGGGATATAAGAAGAAAAACAGTATTCCTCTGACGTCACAATTGGTGAAATTGCGGTTTTTAATCTCGAACCGAAAAACAGAATAGAGTTCATTTATTTATTTCATTTTATTTTATCACGTGAAAATCTTTCAGTTGTAAATTAATTACAGAAGAGAAATAATTATTCCGGTTTTTTTATTTTTTGGCAACGAAAAAAGAAAGATAATTAAATATTACGGAAATTTTTTCAATTTATTCTGTACTAGCAGCCTCCGCCCGCTACGCTGGTCAGTATCTCTAAAATAATCTTGAATCAAACGAAACATATTTAAATAAACAATCTTAATATCGAATCAAATACCCACAATTTTTGTCTGATTTATGTAATCTTACATTGGTCAATTCAAAGTTCATTTTGACGACAAAATACCTCTAAAATGACTAAATAACTGACAAATTACAAAAGTACTAAAGTAATTCAGATTTTTTTAGTAGGTTTTTTTTTTTATCTTGAATTCCACTTGAATTGCTTCTACCTGAATTTGCTTCTGAGGTATGGTGAAACATGTTATTATTTTAGACCATCCGATGAACTTCCTAAAGGAAAGATTTATATATATATAGATAGATAAGGATTCAAAATTTCAGGTTTTTGCGCCGAAGACATCGCCAAATTAGGAAAATGTGAAGTATCTCGCACCAAGTACTGGATTTAAAAGAATTTGCTTAGTACCATTCAATTAAGCATGAAAAAATGCACTAAAATATGCACAAAAAATAATAATTAGTAAAATATTAATAAAAAGTCGAAATAAAAATCGTTTAATGACATTTTAAACACGTGAATCGTATTTTATGTCATTGAATGCGACATTCACGATCATCCATTATTAGCATATAATCTGATAGTTTGGCGATAATTTTTTGGTCGACGAGATAACCTAGTAGTACCGTTTTTTTTTTATTAGAATGAATGATAAATTAATTGCAAATATTTTTTCATGATAATGATTTTTCTTTCACATTCAAGATATTTCTTTTTTAGGTACTTCTAGGTTATCCCGTCGACCAGAAATTATCGCCAAACTATAAGATTAAATGCCAATAATGGATGATTGTGAATGTCACATTCAATGACTTTAAATGCGATTCACGTGTTTAAAATGTCATTAAGGGATTTTTATTTCGACTTCTTGTTAATATTTTTATTAATATTCTACTAATTATTTGTTTTTTCGTTATTTAAAATAAAAATTACGTCAACATGTATAATTTGGCTTTTAGTTTGGCGATTTGTATAATTTGGCGAAATTGGTCGACGGGATAACCTAGAAGTACCCCTTTTTAGTGATGGTAAAATAATTGCAGATGAAAAAGATATAATAGTAAATCTAAAACACGATTTAATGACTGCTTGGCATATGACATGGCGGAGACTCGATAAGTCGCTAATTCTATCAACCTAAATATCTATATAGAGTGTAAACAAACAATTGGTACAATTTGATTATTTCGTCGATCAATTTCGCCAAATTATACAAATGGATATAATTTTTATTTTAAATAACCAAAGAATTAATAAATTACTAAAATATTAATAGAAAAAGAAATAAAATATCGAATTAAAATTAGTTGACGACGTAACAATTTGCAAAATATATTTAATGTCAAAAGAATGTGACATTTACGATCATCCATTATTGATATTTAACCTTATACTTTGGCGACAGTTTTTTGGTCGATGGGAGATCAAGTATTGCCAAATAATGTAATATTGCCAAAAAATGTAAACAAATTATATAAACAATAATATTGCCAATAATATTTAGATGCAGATATCATCTACGGATCACGTTGGCACGATTACAACAAAATTGCGATTTTATGCCTCACGTGGTAATCCAGTAATAGTCGTTTATTTATCAGTAAACTATTTCATTATTTTTCTTTTCTATTTTAAAATCATACAAATTATTTTGTTCCATAATTACTAATTGAATTAATTAATTTATTATTAATATTATACCACAATACATTTTCTTGGCAACGGGAAAGAAAAACGGTTATTTTTTATCGGAAAAATTTTAATTGATTCTGTATGAAAAATAATGAAATTTTGAATTATTAAGAAAAATATTTTATTAAATCAATTAAAAATTAGCCTATGTTCACCGGAAATAGTGTAGCTTTCTAACGGTGAAAGAATTTTTCAAATCCGTCAAGTAGTTTCGGAGCCTATTCAATTCAAACAAACAAACAATCAAATCTTTCCTCTTTATAATATTAGTATAGATGAAAAATAGTGAAATATTCAATTATTAAGAAAAATATTTGAATAAAATAAATAAAAATTAGCCTATGTTCATTTCAGGCCAATAATTTACCTATATACAAAAATTCAAAGACATTAATCCATCCGTTTTGAAGCCAAGTTCATTCCAATTTTCGGACACACTTTCACATTTATAATATATATAAGGATTATACAAAAGTTGTGAGAATTTTAATGTTATTGATTCGTAAGAAATAATGTCTCTATAATAAAACACAGTGTAACGCATAGCGCGCGAAATCGGTTTTTCCCTCCAAAAACTATCACTGGAATTTACGCTCCTACTGAGACCGATTAGTCGTCTGTATGCATCCGAAGCTTGATAGCAGAAACAAAAATTTGCCGACAAGAGGGAAAAATAACAATCTTTCTTTTTTTTCGGGGAGAAAGGAGCCAACGAAAAAAAAAAAAAAAAAAAAAAAAAAAAAATTTCAAAGTGCTATAAAAAAGTAATAGTTATTATTAATAATTAGCATTACTTCAGTAGTTGCTGCAGACTTTGTTTTATTGCATATTTGTTAAAATTTTGTTTTATCAAGAAATCTTAATTTTGTTATGGGATATTAGCCGCGAAACCTGGTTTACCCAGAAGTATTGCAAATGCTAACAGTGTGTTTATTAGAACATAAACTAGCTGAACTTTGCTCATCTAAACGCCTCCATATTGTCATTTTTTTTTTTCAAATGTATGTAAAAAACACCGTTATTACCCATCGTCCAAGGACAGGCATCTACATTAGTAATTTTAAGAATTTGTTTAACCACTTAAGGGTGTTCTTAACTGATCCGCTCAACAAGCGAAAAACGTTTTGACACATTTACAAATTCATTTTTTAACGGAAATATATAAAATTGGAATGCCTGACTATGGAAGCCATTTCGAATTGAACTTATTTTTCCATTTTATGATAATTAAATTACCTATCGAGTTATAAGCTATTTCGACCAATCGATCACCCGTCTTTCCCCTGCTTTTCGACCGGTTTTTCTGCTTTCGTCGGGAAATATGCTCAAAAGTGTCAACTTTGAAAGCTTGTTATGAAAAATCTATATTGTTTTTCAAAAAACAGAAGAATGAGTGCAATTGGACAGTTTCTGAACAACAAGACCTGCTATTTTCATGCATTTACGAACAAAAATAAATTAATGCATATGTCACAAATTTGCCCTTTTTGATTTAAGAACACGGGTGTTCTTAAATCAAAAAGGGCAACTTTGTGACACATGCTTTAATTTACTTTTATTCGGAAATGCACAAAAATAGCAGGTGTTATTATTCAGAAACTGTCTAATTGCGCTCAATTTTCTGTTTTTTAAAAAACACAATAGATTTTTCATAACAAGCCTTCAAAGTTGACACTTTTGAGCACATTTCCCCCCGACGAAAGCAGAAAAACCGGTCAAAAAGCCTGAGAAAAACGGGTGATTACGTCATCGAAATAGCTTATAACTGGACAGGTAATTTAATTATCATAAAATGGGAAAATAAGTTCGATTGGAAATCGCTTCCATAGTTCAGGCATACCGATTTTATATCTTTCTGTTAAAAAATGAATTTGTAAATGTGTCAAAACGTTTTTCGCTTGTTGAGCGGAGCAGTTAAGAACGCCCTTAACTGACCAATATTTTTAAAGAAAACTTTCAATTAATGCCTATTTATGTCTTTTACAGAATATTTTATCTTTTATCACCGGTTTTTCTAAACAGAAGTTTTTGCGAATCAGAAAAAAATTCTCGGATTAAATAACACAAAATTTACAGTAAAAAGTTACTGGTGATAATAATAAATCATGATTGGAGTATGGATCACCCCGTATGTGGTACGAGAAAATCATGATTGGCAAAAACATGTTGTCCGTATGACATACGGGTAAATCAGGGAAGTGGGTAAAATTAAATTGAATGATTGTCACTGAACGTGGAGTTTAGAGCGTCTGGATTTCCACAGGCTCAGATTAAAATTTTTTATTCAAACTATAGCATGGTACACAGGGACGTAGCTAAAGGGGTGCTGCAAGCGGCTCAGCCCCCCCCCCCCTAAAATATTTTGAGCCTCCCTCCTCTCCTTCTGGAAAAGACTCCAAGGTCACTAAATGAATTTATGTTCCTAAAATCCAAATGAAATTCTATTCAAAAATCTAATTTAGTTTTGAGGACCTTTCACAGTTTTACAAAAATACTAAATTATTACTAAAATAAATATTCCAACATTTGCTCATCCTATTTGCACATATGAATCTAACATGGTGTTTAATACTGCACCAGTTATACACTCAAATTTTTCATCATCCTTTTACTTTCTTACCATAAAATGAAGTTATTACACCAGTTTAATGAGAAACATAGTAACTACAGTGTGAATCTGCACTAAATTTATCTTTCTGCATCAGAGAAAATATGAGCCCCCCCCCCCCTATTATTCACATCTATCTACGGCCCTGATGGTACAAAACAGGATAATTTTGAGTAGATGAGTTACGCAAATAAACAGACATTAGCTCGGTTTCGCGATAATAGCGGGCTCTATACTCAAATACTATTATCTAAAGGCCCCGCCAGTGGCCGAGAGGTTTTGGCCTCTCAACTGGTTGAAGGCAGTGGCTGGGTTCGAACCCAATCGCGGCCGTCGACCTAACCATTCTGCGTTTTCGTGGTTTTCTTCGAACATTGCGTAAATACGGGTTAGGTTCCCTTAGAAAGACCCCCACGAAGGGCACTTCCCTCCATGGGCCTATATCCCTCGAGTAGATAATTGGCCTACACAAAATAAATCAAACTATTATCTAAAATCCTCTCGTCTAATTGAATTTTATTACTTGTGCGCCCAGGGTCGTAGCTAGAAGTGAACAATAGGGGGGGGGGGGAGAGGGTTCAAAAGAATGTACGGGGGGGGGGTTGTTCACAATTTTTTTCTGTCTCTCTCTCTGACACAGAAAGATAAATTAGTACATATTTGCACTGCATGTACTATGTTTAAACTGTTGCAATAACTTCATTTTATGCTTAGAAAAGTATATGATGATGAAAAATTTGAGTGTATAATCAGTTCAAAATTAAACATCATGTTAGCTTTCTATATGCAAATAGGATAAGCGAGGGTTGAAACACTTATTTTTGCTACAATTTGGTATTTCTGCAAAACTGTTAAAAGGTTTCAAAACTAAATTATATTTTTGTACACGATTTCCTTTGAATTTTCTGAATATAAATTCTTTCAGTGACCTTGGCATCTTTTCCAGGGGAGGCTCAAAATATTTTAGGGGAGAGGGGCTGAGTCGCCTATAGCACCCCCTTAGCTACGGCTCTGTGTACGTCGCCATTTTCATAGAAATGGATTCTACTATAATTGCATCAAAATCAGGCAACTTGCAAAATGTAATTTTCATAACTTCCTATTCATTTACTTTGTGAATGTGATTTCTTACTTATAATTAAAAAATAATAATAAAAGTAATATTATAAATACTTTATAATGTAGAATAAATTCAATTTCTATTTTTTCCCCCCGACAAAAATGGAAATATCTCAAGCAATGGGAATGTAGAACGTCGTTATACCAGCTAGTTGAATATTAAAGAATAATGTTTCATATTTTCAAGACTAATTATAATGTTACTGTATTTACTTTGGAAAATTCGATTACGTCTTTGGGAAAAAAAAAAAAAAAAAAAGTAACATAACTTTTTTTTTTACTAAAGTATTCAATAGTAAGCTTGTAAGATTAAAATAAATTAACTCATATATATATATATATATATATATATATATATATATATATATAACCATTAATTGTGTTGCAATATATGAACAATTGAATTTAATAGAAAATTACCACTTTGAACATGGGGGAAAATTAAATAAATAAATAAAATGAATACAATTGGAATTTGCAGAACCAAAGCAGAATTGTCAAGCCCCAAATACTTTGGAACTACAAATGAAGTGTGTGGTTTCATCTTCGTATTAGCCATGAAAAAGCAAAATAATACGAATTTGGGGCTACCAACACACATAAAACCAAAATTAAATGAAGAAAAAACATCAAAAACGAAACACAACAAAATTATTAAATTGGATAGAAAAATAAAAATAAAAAAATAATAATAAATTAAAATGCATTAGCAATGTGTTAACAGAAAAAAAAAAAAAAATACGATACATTAATATGTTAACAAAATCATTTAATTTGACTATGCTAACCTAAACCCAATATCTTAATATAAGATGAAATAAGAAATAAAAATAAATAATTAATACATGCAATTAATACACATAAAAATAGTAATTTAAGAATCTAATTTGTTAAAAGTTAGTATATATATATATATATTTAGGGGAGGCGGGGGAGGGTATGTCTAAAAATATTGCGCCGCATTTTTCTATTTCTACTTCTTTATTTATTTTCGATCTTGTTAACAATTACCTTAAGAAATGGAAATAAATGAATAGAACTTTATACCAACATATTAAAATACAATTAAACAGCCTGATAAAAGGCACAAATTAATCTTAAATGTAGATAGCATACAGCTGTTTTGTTCAGCATTTTCAAAGCTCCGACATCAGTACAAGGTTAAATGTTTGCTCCCATCTTCAAATTATGATATGATTGTTTTTAATGTTTTAATGTTTTTTAACCTTGCACTAATGATAAAGTTTTAAAAACACAGCGGTTTACATTTTAACACTAAAACAGCCGGGTATTTTACTAAAGTTTTATAAAAAGTGTTTCGCACCAGAATTTTAATTTTAAATTATTTAACTTGTTTAATTAGTCTATTTTTGTGCTACATATATTTAACATATGTTATGAAGAAAATTCTGGTTCGAATCGACTGTTATCATTCTGGCAGGGGTCATTTTGACCCCTAATGGCAGTTCTAGTGTTAAATTAATTTGTACTTTTCATCAAGTTGTCTAATTGTGCTTTAATAATATTAAAACTATCACTTTAAATTCAAAAAACTTAAGAAAATATGCAATAAAATCTTATTTGAAAGCCTTTAAATATTTCTGACAAAAATTTACCCCTCTTTAAAACAGCAAAAACATACAAGTCATAAAAGATGAAATTTAAAAAAAAAAAAAAAAAAAAAAACTAACAGTAAAAAAAGCATTTTAAACCAATTAAAATCGAAGTTAAATTCATAGCAAAACCATGTGCTATGAAGACATTTCGCTTGTTTCATTTAACCCTTTGCGGCGCAGGACAAATTCATTGCTTGAGTGTAGAAATTAATGACTGACACCGGAATTTGAAAACAACTTTATTTGTAAATAAGAAAACGCTAGATTTCACGCATTCAATAAACCGTAATTTTTTTTAAACAAAATTCCGGTGCCAACGTGGCGTTTGGGAATTTAAATTAAGTGGTATATCTATGAAACCAAGGGGTTTTAAGGGTTTAAAAGTAAACTTACTAATATTGTGTAACAGGTCTCAAGGATAATTGTATTTTAACAATTAAATATCTAATATAAAAGTTTTATACTTTATATATATTTCAAAGTGAAGCTGTTAAAAAACGCCGCTAAATTTAAGGTACGGATGTTTATATATATATATATATATATTTACCGTGTAATTATGCAATATGTTGTTATTGTTGCATTGTTATTTATGACGACGAATTATCTGCACGAGAGATATAGTCCCTAAACAAAGTGCTTTTTTTTTTTTTTTTTTTTTTTTTTTTTTAAGGGAACCTAACTCGTGTTTACGCAAGGTTACCCAAGATTCGAATAAAATCACGGAAAACTCTGAACAGTGATTCCGAGGTGTGCGATTAGGTTCGAACCCAGCACCTCCTATCTACCAGCTTCGAAAGCTTATGTAGTGCGTTTACTAGAGATGAATAGGCTCTTTTTTTTTTGCCCCGAGTCCCTCAAAATCAGAAAAAAATATGTCATATAAATCCGAGCCTGATACCTAAAGTACACAGTTGAAAATTGTTAATAACATTTTAAAATTGTTTAAAGATTAATTTTTTCCTTTAGAAATATTTTCTTACATATAAAAAACTATTAATTTTAAAAAAATGCATCCTTCTGATTTTCACTTTAATGAAAATCTGTTATAGCAAATTTGTTATTTATATCAACCACTTGGCAGATATCTAGAAAAACCATACTTCTTTGAACATTTAGTATGTGATTTATCACTAGCTAACTTAGCGTAGAACCAACATAGCGAAAAATGTTCCAGTCGGGAATCAAACCCCGATTCCGTGGAATTACGTTCCAAATGTTCTACCATTTAAGCTTCAAAGCGACCTTTCACCTGAAAAAAAAAAAAAAAAAAAAAAAAAAAAAAAAAAAAAAAAAACAGTTTTCGCCATTATTTTTGATTGGAATTTTAATTTATTGGGAAGACAAAATAAGGAGAAATTTTCTGAATAAATTGACTGATGGAAGTTTGCTACGGCAGTAATGTATTCCTGCGAAAGCGGTTACATTTGAAGATTCACTAGCTTAAAGATATGTCAGTTCTTCTTTCTTAATAGTTCCATGGTTACACAAGATTAATAAGTTAAACCTTAAACCTTTAAGTCCTGGCCTACACAATTGTGTAGATGATCCTAAGGGAAAAGAAAAAATATTTTTTTAACCCAGCTTAGCATCTCTCACTCACATATGTTGGTAAGGCTATAACTGCAGCACAAGATGGAACCGTTTTAATGAGCACACAATCCTGCAGCGTAACGCGAGACACATACCGCAAATTTCCGTGTATAAGCCGAGTGTGCGACGTTTCATTGAAATTGAATCAGTTCAGTGAATCAGTCCAGAATCGGAAACCCGCATATGCCGATGTTGAAAAAATGTGAAGAAAAACTCAGCAAATAAATATAGCACATTTTTGTACATAGAAAATCGGAAAAATTTGCGCTCTCCAAAAAATTGAGACCTTTATTTTGTCTTAGCGCGCTACCAAATCTTTTTAATTGGGACCCGCTCATTCTGTTATGGCTTGCTTATTCAAATGAATCAAGTATCCTATTTTTGGCTTGAATTATCACAAGGAATGATCGTCTGATTTTTCAAAAAAATGTTCCATCAATAATGCGGTGGATAGAACCGGGGATGTTTCCGTTTTAAGGCGATTGTGATGATGATGAATTGGATATTGTCGATAATCACACTTATGTACCAATGAGAGAGAGCGATTTTAATGAGTTCCTTGGAAAATTCTGATAAAAATTTAGATTATGAATGAGGATTGGTAATTTTTTTCACCGTCAAAAAATGGGTTTTAAAAAGTTTACAGAAATTTTTAAGTATTTTTAAAGTTTTCTAGATTTTGGACTGCAAAATCATATTGGTGGAAAACAATCCGATTTTAGCAGTTGACTCACAGATTTACTATTATGTTTTCCTGCTCTCAATTCTCCATGTTTTCATACTTTTGTATCCAGGAAAGCACAATGGTAAACCTACGAGTCAATCGCTAAAATCGGTTTTTCAGATGTTTTCCACCAAGATTTGACTTGGCAGACTGATTGCATATTAACATGCTAATCGACATTTAACTAATCCTATTAACTAACTATCCTAGATTTTTATCCGTGAACTCGATTGAGGTGATTGCCCGAGGTGATTGCCTGTCCTGTCGCATACCGGTCTATTAGTAACAGCGTTGAATTCAGACACAAGAAGGACTTTTATGACTTCGGAAGGGAGGGGGGGCAATATAGAGTTCCAGTAGGGAAATTGCACATTTTGACCATTAAAAGTACAAAATTTTAAATTTTCCGGGGAGGTGGGGATGACCCTCTGGGCCACCCTCTGAAATCAACACTGGTAAGTAAATAAATCACGAAATTGCAATCCCCCTTTCTTTTTATCTGTATGTTGAATTGTGCCATAAAAAAGAAAAAGACAAAAAAATGTTGAAAACTTTTATATCTATTAAAGGTAAATCAACTTTTCTAAGTATATACGACCTCTCAAGGAATAACAATAAATAGAAGCAATAGTAAACAAACAATTGCATCACCAAGATACTACGTGGCTAAAAACGCCAAGTTATTGATTTGGCGAGAATAATATGACATTTCTGGCATCCTCTGATGACAGCTGTTCAAAACTCAAATACACAATCCCAGGTGCTTTTCTATTATCCTCATTCGTTAATCAACCAGTAAAGACAGTAGAATTACAGAATTCTTTTTCCTAATTTTTCTTTATTTATTTTATAGTGGCGAACAATAGCTTTCCGTAACTATTATAATACCGTTATTGTCTTAGTTAAAATAGATTGTTCGTTTGTGGAATCGCTGGAAAATTATAAAAAGATTCCTATTATTATTATTACTGAGCTTGTGATTAATTATTATCAGTGCAATAATTGGGATTGTAGAATAAAGAACTTTCCTATAAATTATGTGTATTGAAAGCGTGTGAAAGTCATGACGGGTGATGTATTATTTTCAAACATGCTGTTTCGTTATCGAGGTAAGTAGGAATATTAAAAGATTTTCAAACAGTTTTTTAAAACTCTTTTACTTAAAAAAAATTCAACTTTTGAAAAAAATTATTTTTTTAAAAAACTAAGATTAATGCAAGATTAGATTCAATTAAAAAATTCGTATTAGAATATGAGGTACCTTTAAAAATGTTATTTAAGAATGGAGGTCTAAATTTACATAATCAAATAATTTATTATCATTAACCTGAACGTGACGCGCTAAAAAGGAGAAAATATACATTTAAAAGCACATAAATACATTTTAATAAAGTGATGTTTTGCACGGACAATCAAAATAACGATTTTTTTTTAAATAAACAAATAAAAAAACAACGTTTAAATCACCAAAAAACTTTTTTTTTTCAGAAAAAATATTTTTTCTTATATTAAAAAAATATATAAAAAATAATATTTCTAACAAATTGTGTGTTTTACATTTTATATATGTTCAGAGTCGAATATGTTACCAAAATGTTTTATTACTTACCCATCATACGTAGTATAGGGTAAGTCTTGCAATCGTTTTGAAAATCGAAAAAAAATTTTTGACGGATTTACACGTTTTAGATATTGGAGATTCCAAAAAACATATTTTTAGAAAAAAAAATTTGCCGTCCGTCTGTCTGTCTGTCTGTCTGTCTGTCTGTCTGTCTGTAAACGTTCTATCTCCCGAACAAATTGAGATAGAGACTTGAAATTTTGTATGTAGTTAGTATGTAAGAATGGGACGAACCCTATTTAATATCAGCAACCTCGAATATCCGGAACTATTTTTTTCGGACTCTCGAAAAATTCGTTCTGATGAAAGGTACATAAAAATTTTCGAATTTTTTTGTTCTAAGGAATGGACGTAAAAGGCAATAAAATAACACACATTTTGCATACAGAACGAAGTCGATCGGATTATTAGTTGCCGAGATATTTGTAATCTTGTTTTCCACATTCTTCGATTTTTCATGACCCTGTATTTCATTCAAATTTCAATTCAGAAGTATATTTTAATTGGAAATGAGACGCTTAATCCGACGCAGTTAATTGTTAGTTAATAGAATTATTATTTTTGGAGTTATAAGGATGTTTCTTTTACGCAGTTCGTACTACTTAAATAGTTTGGCATTTTATATAATTTGTCGAAATTGGTACATCAACAGTTCTTTAATATAGCATTACTATGTAT
The DNA here is from genome assembly GCA_964019185.1 of Maratus speculifer. Taxonomy (NCBI): domain Eukaryota; kingdom Metazoa; phylum Arthropoda; class Arachnida; order Araneae; family Salticidae; genus Maratus; species Maratus speculifer. Next base: position 155,001,504 of record OZ025301.1, on the reverse strand, counting down.
ATTAACAATATTTAAATTTTGTTTATGAATTGCAATGCATTGTATAAATAGTTTTCACATGCTTTATTTTCATATACATATCCATGATGGGTAAGTATTACGGTGGCCCCCAACGACTAGTTTCTATTGAAAGAGATTTTACAAAAAATAGTTTGAGAGAAAATATTTGTCTGGGATAAATATTTATCAACGTTCATCAAAAACTGATTCATTTCGAAAAATATTTTTTAAGTCAACAGAAATGTTAGTTGAAATTTTTATCTTAAAAATCTCTAGAAATAATAAAAAAATATTTTTCAGCTTTAGAAAAACAACTTTCGTTGATTATTTCATTCAAATCTGAACAACGAACGATTTTCTGTTTCTCTCTCTCTTGCACATGCGATGTTCTCATAATACATTATATATTCAAGATTTTCAATTGAAAATAATATTTCTGGCGTGTCGTGTGGTGTACATTTACAAATGTGTCAGGTGTCGTTTTGCCAACTATTTTATGCTGGTAATTTTATGGTTTTATTGATTATTTGATGTAATATTCCAGTTCTCTTTTAAATATACAGTCGAGTCTCCCTATAACGAAACTCCATACATCGAATTTCTCTATATAACGAAATTTTAGTAGGAACGGTCCCCTTTTTGCATGATTACATTAAAAACAGTCTCTATATAGCGAAATATCTATCTCCATATAACGAATTTTTTCATAAATTGGTCTTAATTTATTCAGTTTTAAAAAGCTTCGAAATCATATGGAATCAATTTTTCATTACTTATTTTTGATTTATCGTCAGTGCTAAGTATTTTTTTTATATTACTTTTATCCTTGTTCTTTAAATCCAACGAATTCATCCCGCCTCCCACACACCTTTCCACATCCTTCTCAAAACAGTGTCAATTGGATTGATACACATGTAAGAGAGGAATCAATGAGAGGCACATAAGAGATGACTTCAAATGAAGGGAAATATTAACTACAATTTTTCATTCCTTGCTAAAATTTTAGCATGTTTTTGAGAGCGTAACAACTTTAAAATCAAAGCAACAAAAAAAATACAGATTTCTCCATCTGAAATTAATGCAAGTCTTCCTTATTTGATTTTCATTAAGCTTTCAAATAAATGTCTGTTCTCTTTTTTGAAACGGCTTAAAGAGTTAAGAAATAAAATGTTAGGTTAATATTTACTTTTAAACATTTCAAATTCTTAATTCGAAAGATCAAAAATAATATTTGTTCAAATTTCACATATTAAATACGATTTTTGACATCATTCTCTATACATCGAATTTCTCTATGTAACGAATTTTTTACTGGAACGGTGGATTTCGTTACATAGAGACTCGACTGTATTTCTATAGTTTCTATATTTTTAACCTCTTGGAGATCAGCGACCGGTATATGTACCGCATGAAGTGTTGAGAAACCTTGTTTATCCTCACTAGTAAAATGTTACTGTAAAATTTCCCTTTTAACCGGTGTATTTACTCGATTCAAGAAGAAAAAAATTTATGTTTTTTTTTTTTTTAAATCTATGACAAAAGATTAGAAATTTCGTAAAAGGCTCCCATTGTGAAGGGGTTGAGAAAGAAAAAAAAACAATAGCCGTATTAACAATATTGCCATGCTATTTGACGTTTGAAATGCTTGACTTTTATAAAATATTTTAATTAAATAATGTGTCTGGTGTTTAACTGTGATTTAAGCAGTGTTGAAAGAATATAATATAATGAATCTAGGAGAATAATTGATTTCTTTTTCTATTGAACTTGATTACGCAACAAATTATTTCAGGTAAAATATTTGTCTCTGATAAATATTTGTCAACATCACAACAAAAACTGATTAATTGCGAAAAATGTTTTTTATTCACCAGAAATTTATCTTCAGAATCTCTAGAAATAATATAAAGAAATGTTTTTCAGTTTTAGAAAAACAACCTTCGTTGATCGTTTCATTCAAATCTGAACAAAAAGACGTTTTCTGTTTCACTCTCTTGTACATGCGATATTCTCATAATACTTTATATATTCAAGGTTTTCATCAAAAAGTAATATTTCTGGCCTGTTGTGTGTTTTATTTTTGCAAATCTGTCTGATGTCAAATATTTTATGCTGGGAATGTAATGATTTTATTGATTATTTGTTATAGTATCCCAGTTCTCTTTTAAATATATTTCTATAGTTTCGATTTTTTAAAAAGAAAAAATAATAGCCGGACTAACAGTATTAGCGTTAAAAATGCTTGACTTTCATGAAATATTTTAATTATATAATATGTCTGGTGTTTTCACTGGGATTCAGACTGTTTTGGATTAATGTAATACAAATGAATCTACGAGAATAGTTTATTTCTTTTTTCTATTGAACTTAATTATGCAACAATTTATTTCTGGAAAAAATATTTGTTTTGGATAAATATTTCTTAACGTTTCATCAAAAACTGATTCGTTGCTTTCATAATACTTCATATATTGAAGGTTTTCATCAGAAAATAATATCTCTGTCGTGTTTTGTGTTTTACAATTGCAAATGTGTCTGGTGTCGTTTTGCCGAAATACTTTTGTCTAGAATTTTATAATTTTATTGATTATTTGATACAATATTCCAATACTCTTTTAAATATATTTCTACAGTTTCTATTTTTTAAATGAAAAAATAAACAACGGCCGAAATAACAGTATTAACATGATATTTGACGTTTGGAATGCCTGACATTTATAAAATATTTTAATTGTGTAATGTGTCTGTGGTTTAAACAGTGTTGGATTAATATAAGTTAAATGAATCTAGGACAGCGGTTCCCAAACTTTATTGATACGCGACCCACTTTTAAATAATAAAATGTTTCGCGACCCACGTAATATGTGTATATCAGTTTGGAAATTGTTGTATGACCTGTATAAGCTGTCGGCTATTCAATATTCCGGAAAAGGCAAACTTTAGTATGAAGGATACATTATCAACGAAAAGAATAATTTGTGATTCTAATGTGTGTAAATAAAATTATAATTAACACAATACACAAACGAGAAAGATAATTAAAAGCACATTTAATTACTATCAAAACATAATTTTATAATCAGAGTGTCTTTTACACGGGTGTTTATCGATGAAAGCATCTATATCAAGGTTAAAACTTGTTAATTTCAAAATTAATTCACTTTCAGCACAGAGTTTTTTCTATACTTCTTTTTCAAAAACAGCCAAGTACAAAAAGCATGTTTACACGAGCGTGTTGAGTTGAACCCCATCAAGGAATCCAATGCTCATTTAGATGTTTCTAGCTATTCTGCTCGTACATATTTCTTCGTATCAGAATTAAAAAATTACCTTTGAAATACTATTTACTGTTGAAATTGTCATATTTTTAACAGATGAAATACATAATATATTTTTGTGACAAACCTCGATTGTTTTCGCGACCCACTAAAATAGCCGCCACGACCCACCAGTGGGTCGCGACCCATAGTTTGGGAATCGCTGATCTAGGAGAATAGATGATTTATTTTTTCTATTGAACGTGATTATACAACAAGTTATATCAGGAAAGATATTTGTCTCTAATAAATACTTGTCAACGTCACAACAAAAACTGATTCATTTCGGAAAAAAAAAAAAAAAAAAAAAAAAAAAAAAGTGAACCAACAGAAATGTTAATTGAAATTTCTATTTTGAGAATCTCTCGGGAGAAAAGGAAAATATTTATTTTTCAGTTTTAGAAGAACTCTTTTTCATTAATTGTTTCATTCAAATCTGAACAACAAACGATTTTCTCTTTCTCTTTCTTACACATGTAAGATTCTCATAATACTTTGTATATTTATGGTTTTCATCAGAAAATAATACTTCTGGCGTGTTATGTGCTTTACTTTTTTAAATATGTCCAGTGTCGAATATGTTACAAAAATATCTTATTTTGCAAATTCTACGATTTTATTGATTGTTTGATATGATATTGCAGCACTCACTTAAATATGTTTCTACAATTGTTATTAAAAAAACATTAGCCGAACAGGATTATCTTGTAATTAAACGTTTGGAATTTTTGAATTTAATGAAATATTATTTTGTATAGCGTGTTTGATATTTTACTGTAATTTAAACATTGTTGGATTAATATAATATAAATGAATCTATGAGAATACAGTCGACTCTCATTAATTCGAACTCGTCGGGACCACAAGAAATGTTCGAATTATCCGGAGTTCGAATTATAGAAAACATGCTTTATATGGTACTGTTACAAAAGAATTAATGCTATAGTGTTTTCTAAACTTATTTCGTCTGTTACCATTAGAATGTGACTTATTAAATTAGAATGTACAAATACATAAACTAATTAAAATATTAAAAACAAGCACGATGGAAGAAAAATTTAAAGCGTCACTGATCGACAGACGGGGTTCTAAGAAAGTGGATATCAAACGCATTGTATTATCTCTATACTCGTTCGGAACAATTTTCACAAAAATCAAAGAAAGAAAATTATTCAAATGATCTGAAATCCGTGAAAAAGGAAATAAAAATGAAAAATCGGAATTCTCGTTAGTTCGAATTAAGCGAAGTCAAGAGAAAATGAGTTCGAATTAATGAAAATTTTCAACGTTATTCTGCCATTGAAAATTTTGGGACTTCATGTTTAGTTCGAATTAAACGAAGATTCGAATTATCCGATTTCGAATTAACGAGAGTCGACTGTAGTTGATTTCTATTGAACTTGATTATACAACAAATAGTTTCAGGAAAAATTCTTGTCTCTGATAAATATTTGCGAAGGTCATAACAAAAACTGATTAATTTCGAAAAAAAAAAAAAAAATTCTGAATTGATGTTTCTATCTTGTGAATCTCTAGATAGAAAAAGAAAATATTTTTTTAATTTTAGAAGAACTCTTTTTCGTTGATTGTTTCATACAAGTCTGAACAACAAACAATTTTCTATTTCTCTTTCTTGCACATATAAGGCTCTCATAATACTTATATATTCAAGATTTTCATCAAAAAATAATACTTTTGGCGCATTGTGTGTTTTGCATTTTTAAATATTTCCAAAGTCGAATATATTACCAAATTATCTTATTTTATAAATTCTATGATTTAATTGATTGTTTAATATAATATCCAAGTACTGTCTGTAAACATGCTTCTATAGTAGCTAAAAAAAAAAAAAAAAAAAAAAAAAAAAAATATTAGCCAAACAAGATTACCTTGTTATTTATGGTTTGGGATGTTTGAATTTTATGAAATATTTATATATATAGGGTGGTCATAAAAAAAACTTTGCCGATATATGGAGCTCTAGCGGCCAGTTCGTTCAACCGATCGAGGTGAAATTTCAGATATAGCTATTCAGGGGTATGAGCTCGAGATTCTGTGAAAACAACAAAATGGCGCTCACGGTTACGGTCATAGTTACAGAAACTCGGAATTTTCCAATGGCAACACCCATTTTTTTTCACCGCAAAATGCTCAGCGCATGCGAAAACCCTAAAGAGCGTTGGAACGGTATGGTTATTGCAATAAACGGACGCGTTATGCTCGCAAAATCAGCTCTACGAACAGCCCCCCAAAAAACACGACCAAGGCGCACGAAGAAAATTTGAATATGACAGAGACAAAATACCAATCACGGAACATCGTTTGCCAGATAGTCAGCGTAGAAAACGGATAAAAAGTAGGGTGGGAATGTTAGTTCTTCAGTCGGAGCTCGCAGATGCCAACAAAATGACTTTGTTCGTGGTGAGTTGGTAAAACTATTATCAAAATGAGATGAATGCTGCGAAAACCTGGTGCGTTTACCGTCGAAACCATCGCCAAATACGTGGCTTATGGATTTCACTAGCTTTTCGTGATTTAGTAATGAAATTCGAAGAAATTGGCTGCACCTGTGATAGTCTGCGATCCGGATGACCAACTGTTACTGAGGATACTGTTATGGAAGTGCATCACATAGTAACCAGAGGGAGCATGCAAACTACAAAAGGTGCATCTCTTGTATTTGATATACCAAAATGAATGGTCTTAAAGTTACTGCGCTCTGTAATCCGCATGTTTCTTTACCGGTACCAGCGCACCCAGATGGTGGAAGTGAGAGACCCTCAACAACATATAGACTTTGTTAATGAATTTCTTATCCAATATAAAGGAGATAATGATAGACTTCTTCGCATATTATGAACGGACGAGGCACATTTCACCTTAACTGGTAACATCAATGGCCTCCTCGATCCCCCGACCTCACTCCTATGGATTTCAGGTCCTCGGGATATCTAAAATCTAGAGTGTATATGCGCAATTCGCAAACTTTGCGGATTTGAAAGATTCTACCAAACGTGTGATTGCAAACATCTCTCATGAGATGCAACGTTCGGCTGTATTGTCCACAGTCGCCACCATGCAATGTGTGTGTCGCCACCATGCAATGTGTATGCCTGTGATGGCACACATCTGGAAAATGTGTAATCAAAATAAAAGTTTTCTCCGATCTATGTTGTAATCAGAGATTAGTGTACTGACTCTGTGTCATATGCAAATTTACTCCTTGCGCCCCAATCGTGTTGTTTTTTTTATGGGGGGGGGGGGGGGGGGGGATTCGCAGAACAGTTTTTTGTGCGTGCATAACGTGTCCGTTTCTCGCTATACACGTACGGTTCCAATGCTCTTTAGGGTTTTCACATGCGCTCCGCATTTTGCGATGAAGAAAAATGGGTGTTGCCATTGGAAAATTTCGAGTTTCTCTAACTATAACCGTAACCGTGAGCGCCATTTTGTTGCCGTTCAGAGAATCTTGAGCTCATACCTCTGAATAGCTATATCTGAAATTTCACCTTGATCGGTTGAACGGACTGGCCGCTAGAGCTCCATATACCCGCAAAGTTTTTTTTATGACCACCCTGTATATACATGTAGAGTGTCTGGTGTTTCACTGTGATTTAAACAATGTTGGATTAATATAAAATAAATAAATCTAGGAGAATAGCTGATTTATTTTTTCTATTGTACTTGATTCTACAACAGATAGTTTCAGGAAAAATACTTGTCTCGCATATAAATATTTGTCAACGTCACAACAAAAACGGTTTCATTTCGAAATTATTTTTAAAAATCCAGCATAAATGTTAAAAATTCAACACATGAAAATGGTATTTTACGAAAGTTTGTTATTGTGTCATTAATAGAAAGAATGGAATTCAACTCCATATATACATAGGAGTATAAAAATTTAGATTCAGCCTCTCATCACTAAATTTATTTCATTATTTTTTATTTAATATCTTGTGTAATTTTTTGTAAAAATGCTATTTTTTTTTTTTTTTTTTTTTTTTTTTTTTTTTTTTGCTGTTACAAAAAGCTGCAAAACCTACCTTTCAAATTTTAAAGTGTTGCCATTCGCAAAATGATGTATGCGTTACGCACAGATACGTTTGGCCTTTATAATATAAATAGATAGATGTTTGTTACAAATTGAGACGATTGATCTTTCCATTTTATTCTATGTATGATACTTTTCGTGAAATGGTACCAGAAAAATATTTGTTAGTGTCATAACAACCGTTGATTCCTTTGGAAAAACTTATTTTCTTTACCTGCAGGGATATATACCAAAATTTATGTTTTGAGAATTTCCAAGGCGAAAAAAGAAATGTATTTCAGTTTTATACAAAGATTCTTTGTTGATGGTTTTATTCAAATCCGAATAACAGATTGAAAATATCTTTTGTTTTCCTTTTGTCTTGTGCAGAGCTCTCAACGTACTTAGTACTTCTATTATTTTTATCAAAAAATATTTTTGGCGCACTATATTGTTTACAAATGCGGGTATTTCTGGTAGTATTTAGTGCAAAATTTCCATTCGCAAAAAATACTTTTGCTTTAAGTATTGTAAGTTGTGATACTTTTTCTAATATAATGTAAACAATGAGTAAGGTAATGTCATTTCTCTTTCTAATTCATTTGCAAATCACTGTTACAAATTTAATTTTTCTCACATTACTTACAACGATGGTCTCCTAACTAGACATATTCAGAATTTAAAAAAAATTGCTAGTTGAACTACTTACGTACTTAATAAATAATTAGTTAAATTTAAAAATAGTCAGATAAATTAAATGTAGTGAAATTCCAGTAGAAATTCTGTAGAAACATATATACATAACTTGACTCTATGTTTATGACTTGAGAGGAAAATATTTATAATTTGACTATTCAATGAATTTTTGCATCCACAACTCATAGCATCCATTTCTAAATTTTATTGATCTCAATTTATTATGAGTTCCACGAGTTCCTCTAAATTTAATGATTCTACTGCATCAATCTATATATAGCTTGACTTGACTATATATTTATGACTTGGAATCAGAATGTTATAACTTGACTGTTCAATGATTTTTGTAGGCAGAACTCTTGGCATCCATTTCTGAATTTTACTGTTAGTTTTTAATTTATTGTGAGTTTTCCGAGTTCCTCCTTTAAAATTAATGACTGTTGTATCAAAACACATATAACTTGACTATATATTTATAACTTGGGATTAAAAATATATATAACTTGACTTTTCAATGAATTTTGCAGTCAGAACTCTTGGCATCCGTTTCTGAATTGTACTGTTAGTTCTTAATTCGTTATGAGTTGAGTTCCTCCTTTAAATTTGATAATTCTACAATATAGTTAATCAAAATATATAACTTGACTGTTCAATGAATTTTATTATTAAATTCTATTAATTTAATATATTACAATTAAAGTTGCAATTACTATAAATATATATATATAACGTGACTGTTAAATGAATTTATTATTAAGTTCTATTAATTTAATGTGATTTGATTAATATTTTAATAACTTTATAATATTATCATCAATGATAATTTTAAAAAGATTTTGTTTCTTTTAGTTCCAGATTTTGCTGTGGGCGTCAAGATGCCGGATTCGCCGGACAGTCTCATTAAAAATCAAATAACTTCTACTGCGTCAAACGGACTTCCAGGTCATTTTCGCTCTTTTTTTTATTTTGTTCTATTTTATTTTATTTTTCATCTATTGATTTATTTTTGCCATTGCATATTGCACTATTTTATAAAAGCACAAAGTACCTCTTTTTTTTTTTTTTTTTTTTTTTTTTCTAGAAAAGGAAATGTTATAATCAAAATTTTTATTGTCTACCTTTAAGTGTTATTTGTCTACCTTTAAAAGTTGCAAGTTAGTTTCCAGGGAAAAAAATATGTCAATCCAGAAAATCATTCGATAATAAATTCAAAATATATTTCATTAGATTTTTTTTCATATCTCCTAAACGAATACAGCTTATACAATTTATTTTTATTTAATCTCTATACATGTCAAATGTATCAGAATGGCACAAATTACCTATATTACAGTATTTATGTTTTCCTAGATTTTTATGCACCGTGGTTTAATAGATATTTATATTACAATTTTTCTCCATATTTCTTTCATTATTATTTTATGTAAAATTGTTTCATTAATTATTTATTCTTATTAACGGAAATTACTATTTGAATGGAAACTATTTAAATTGTATAACCCTTTAAGACCGGGAGAGTTTTGGTAGGAAATAAAAGTGTTGGTTTTAGCCCTAATTAATAGGATCATATTTGATTCGAAAAAAAAAAATATCTTAAGAAAATCCCCTGTTAGGTTACGTCAATAAATGATCTACACAATTGTATAGTGCAGAATGGGCTTTAAATCACAGAAAAAGAAAAAAATGGTTTTTCTTTTTCTTCAGGATCACCTACACAGTTGTGTGTTTGTTAGGACTTAAAAGAATAAAAAGAAATTTAAAAAAATGTTAATTTGATCTAGTTTTATTTCAAAAATCGATTAAATCCTGTAAAATTTTGTAAATATCAAATATATCCTCGCCAGTTTTCTTATCTTTTTTTTTTTTTTTTTTTTTTTTTTTTTTTTTTTTTTTTTTTTTTACAAAAGTTCTAATTGTAAGTCCCCACCCCCCTCTCTTTCAAATCCTCACAATTGTGTTGGTCAATGCTTAAAGGGATAAAAGGGAATTTTGAAACAAAAAATATTAATTTGATCTAGTTTTATTTCAAAAAATTGAATAAATCCTGTAAAATTTTGTAAATTCCAAATATACCTTCACCAATTTCCTTATCTTTTTTTTAATTATATTTTTACAAAAGTTCCAATTGTAAGCCCCCCCCCTTCCCCCTTCTTAAATCCGTATAATTTCCTGTCCGCTAAAGAAGATTTACTTTCGGTGTTTTATGGCAGACGATATCCTGTGGTCCTGTGTTTTTGACTTGAATGTAGAGGCTCTCATAGACTTGGTTTTTCAGCTGTAGCGTTATTATGAAGGGAAAGATAGATTTACAGGCAATAGTAAGGAGCAAAGTATTTATGAAAAGTTGCTTTTAAAAGTGAGACAAGCCCGTTTTATGATATTGCTAGATAATTTAAAGGTTTGCATTTGAATGAGTCTAAAAATATAAACAAGCAGTAATAGTCCAAGAGCCGACCGCACGAAACCCTAAGTCATCGAGCACAAAAAAAAATTCCTTTATTTCAGGGAAGAGTAGTAATAGGGCAATCTAATCATCCATGTCTGCCGGAAGCGAAGTGGTGCATAAGCCAAAAATGAATACCACTAATGGTTTGCTCGTAGACTTAGCAATATATTTTCCTGCACCCAATTTTCCATGTTTTCATGCATTTAACCCTTTCCGGCGCACTACTCTTTAAAGTTGGAATTTAAAGGGGGAAAAAAATCAGGTAATATATTTAGGCCTAGAGGAGTACAAAGGTATTGTTTTGTAAAGATTGCACGAACCATTTTAATTATACAGCTGTTGCCGAAGTGGTAACCTCCCATAAGTAAAGCATTGATAAGCGCAGTAAGAAGAGCATTGCTGTGAAGCGCGTATTACAGTAAAACATTTTACCTATTACTTAAAAACAGTAGCGTTTGATCTCTGTGGTGCTGCTATCTAGAACTCATAAGGAATATTTAAAGTAACCATTAGAGTAGTTTTTGAAATATTCACGGAGTTTTTGTGGCTCTAAACAGGGGGAACTTTAGGTGTTGCCGACCCGGCAACACTGCGCGTTAAGGGGTTAATTGTACGGCAAACAGAATATTAAACCTACGAGTGAACTCGTCGGTTTATGGACTATAATAGACTGATTTTATACAAGGTTATCCTAAATTCATAGTACAAACTTTAAAAGATGATACAAGACACTGTATAAATCACTTATTGCATAGGAATGTATGAATACAAGAAACGCGTTGAGGTACAAACACTAGGGGGTCAATTTGACCCTTTATTTTTCATTTCAAAATTTCTCATTCATACCAAAAAATTCCTATACTAGTATTTTCTGTACTTAAGACAGACATTTCACGATTGCATAAAGAAGAAAATCTTTGAAAATTTTCAACATGAAATCGAATTTTTTGAATTAGAAAAATATTTTTATTTTTATTTCTTTTCATGAATATCCTATATTTTAGAAATGTGCCGCTTTTGCACTTTTTTAAATTAAAAATTTCGATTTCATACCGGGAATTTTCAATGAATTTTTTCTTTATGTAATCATGAAATATCTGTCTTAAATGAAGAAAAGAATAGTTTAAGAATTTTTTGGTAGGAATGAGAAATGTAGAAATAAAAAAGGAGTTAAATTGGCCGTCTGGTGTTTGTGCCTCAATGCCTCTCTTTGCCCTCATACATTCCTGTACTATAAATGATTGTTACAGTGGCCTGTGCCAAACCTTAAATTTTTTACCGTAAATTTCAAATCCCGCTGTATTTTTTGTGGTTTTTTTCATCTAAATTTAATGTACAATAATGATTATCCTTGTCAGCGAAAAAGAAAAAAAATCATGGTTTTGATAAGCATTTTTGGACTTGCCCTCAATTTCAAAAACAACGATTTGTTAAAACCGTCGTTTTTTTTTTAATGGAATATAATTATAAATATCATAAAATTGATATTTTATTTAGATATTTCCTTCTTTTTTGGTACCATTTCAATGCAATAAAAAATTAATTTTATTCTAGGGGGAAAATATTAAAAAATAAAAAAAACAATAGCGATAAAATATATATCTCTATTTATATTTATTAAATTGGATATTGAAGATTTCTAAAATTTTTCATGATAAAATTAAGATTTCGCTCATTAATATTAAGCAACATGAACAATTAATTCTATTCAAAGTGGGTTTGCCCCACTTTCAAAATAATCGCATTAGAATTAGCGTTATCTCAATAAATTACAAGTAACAAATTGATACTGCTACTAAAAGATATTTACTGTAAACTGATTAAAAACTTAAATTTTATGTTAATATGTAATAAATTTTTTCCTTTCTCGACAAATGAACTGAAATAGATTTTGCGAAACATTAATATCGCGAATTTTACTTAACCCTTTCGGGGACTAATTTTTTTTCAATTTTTAGAAAAAAATTACATTTACATTAATAAGATTATCACAAACTAACTACATAGATTCATTACAGTTTAAAAAAATATTTCATTGTCGGAAACATAAGTAATGTTGTTGTTTTGCGTGCTATTCAATTCATATTTTTATTAGGGGTGCACCGAATATTCGGTGTCTATTCGGTATTCGGCCTATTCGGCCATGTTACCGAATATTCGGTTAGGACGAATATTAAACTATTCGGTTGAGCCGAATATTCGGCTTGGCCGAATATGAAACTATTCGGCCTGCCGAATATTCGGTATGGCCGAATATCAAAGTATTCGGCCGAATTCAATACTTAATAAAATCTTTTAAAAACTTTTACTATTTCTACTTTTAACTATAAATTTTTTAATTTATATTTTAAACAATTAGAAACAAAATCATTTTTAAATAAAATAGAATGTTTTTACATTATTTATTTGCTGTTTGTAAAGTATAACTTAAGAAAATTAAACATGAGAAGGATTAAAATGGTGATTTATTAGGATTCTCCTTAGGAATAAATTATGTGCAGATACAAGTTTCTAAATTTTGTTTAGCAAATAATCTGTTTCTTGCTTTCCCCCAAATAAAAGTCCTTTAAAAGAAAAAAACAACTTTTGAGATTAGTAATAGCTATCAAGGCAGACAATCTTTGTTCATGAAACCATAATCATAATCAACTTATTGAGTCATAAGTACATTGTATTTCATCTCACTCTAGGTCAAAACTTGTGTGTTCGTTTATTACATTAACAATAAATAAGATAACATATTTTCAACTCACATGCTTTGATTTCTGTAAAATATGATATGATGGGAAGGGTGAAAAATACCACCATTCATAAGAAAAGACCTATGAGCCAAACATGCCTTTATTCAAAATTAAGTTGAAAGTATTTGTACTTTATATTGAAAAAAAAATTGCCTCGAGTTATTTAAAAAGGACAATTATCAGACTGTAAAATTTTTCTTCCGCCATTTTTTCATTATTTGATTTTAAAATGTTTGTTTTGATTCGTAGAAAATTTTATTAATTAAAGTTTCATAATTGTGCTTCTTAAATAACTCAAGGCAGATTTTTTTCAATACTAAATGTTCTTATAAAAAGCTCTTGTTTATCAAAATGTAAGTTTCTTTTATTAAACATTATGTAAAACTGTTTTAAAAAGTAACATTTTAATACCTTTAAATTTTAAAATATAAAAAGAATTTGGAAAGCCGAATATTCGGTATTCGGCCGAATAGTTAACTATTTGGCTGGCCGAATATTCGGTATTCGGCCCAACAATTACTATTCGGCTAGCCGAATATTCGGTATTCGGTTCACCTGTCAGCCGAATATTCGGCATTCGGTATTCGGCCAAAATCACTATTCGGTGCATGCCTAATTTTTATAACAATAGGATAAGAAAGTGTGTTAGGATATGTTTAGAAAATATTACAGTGTAACAAGATTTAATTGATATTACAACTTTTTAATACTTTTTGCACTTTCATACACATAATTCTTTCAGAAAAGTAACCTTTATTTTAAATGTAAAAGAGTGAAATATATGCTTAAAATAAAAGAATCGTAAACGGGCAAAGAGAATTAGGCAAATATTTATTATTATTTATATTACTAAATGCTAAACATTTTTGAAGTCATATTGTAAATGCGTAGACACATACTAACATTGCTAAATGTAAATAGTAACAATTATTTGTTAAAACAAAAAAATACTCAACATGTACATATATGTACACATGATGTCAACATGTATACATGTAATGTAATACATGTAAGTAATTTTTTTTTTTTTTTTTTTTTTTTTTTTTTTTTTTAATGATAAATATGCGTATTGTAGCCTATATATATCAAAAGAAATTAATTTATGCATAAATTAATTTTCAAAAACTGACTAACTTTTTACATAATTTTTTAACAATATGACTGTTTGGTATACATTTCTAAAAAACTATTGAATATATAACCTTAAAATTTGTTGTGGTATCAAAAAACATACTATTTGGGAATAATAAGAAGCAATTTTCACTTTGACTTAAAAAAAAAAATAATTACTAATAAGTTTTTTAATTCCTAAAAATTTTAACAACATATTTTTTATTATTCTAAAACACTTTTCGCTCAGACCTTTAATGATAGATAACTTTAAAGAAACAAGTTAGTTACACAATTTTGGAAAGTTTCAACTGTTTACCTAAAATAGAATTTTTGAAAAAACGTATTAAAGCATAAGAAAACACAGTTCGAAAAAAAAATTATATGTATATCACATATCGAAAGTGTTTAAAATATATTATTTTAAAACTTTCCAGCGCCATAATCTTTTAGCCCCATGATCTTTTAACTTTATTTTTTAGGCCAATAATTGAAAACTCGAAAATTTTAACTATTTTATGCACCATATGACAACCAAAATCCTCGCAGAATAGACTTGCTCCACTTTGCGAAATTAACGGCTTAAGGCTCTTGTCTCTACAAGCGAAGACATTGGCGAGCTAATGCTATTCCTATGGGGAGGTTATTTTCTAACAATTCGTTTGCATTTTGACATCATTATTATTTATTTATTTATTTTTTTTTATTTTTTTTTTTAATTATTATTATTATTTTATTTTATTTATTTATTTATTTTTTTATTTTTTTTTTTATTTTATTTTATTTATTTATTTATTTATTTTCTTTGCATTGATAGCTGAGGTCTCTCTCGGCATTGCTCTTTTTTCCCTTTTTTGATTTTGGTTGCGGATATTTTTTAAATTGACACTTTCATTTTCGAATCTGGTTTTGACAGTGAAAGTAACTTTATGAAAAATATATTTAAGTGTTATTTGTCTACCTTTAAAAGTTGCAAGTTAGTTCCCAGGGAAAAAATATGTCAATTTAGAAAATCATTCGATAATAAATTCAAGATATATTTCATTAGGTTACTTTTTCTTCAACCGAAATCGAAAAAGTAAAAAAGGAGTGATGTCGAAAGAAACCTCAATTATCCAATACAAAAAATATATATATATTTAAAAATATCCCAGTGCAAACGTGTTGTTAGAAAATAACCTCCCCATAGGAATAGCATTAACTGGCGAGTGCCTTCGCTATAGCAGAAACAGGAACCCTAATGTGTGATTAAAGATTTAAATAATTCATTACAAAAATTTAGCTTCGCCCGCGGGTGGGCTCGAACCACCAACCTTTCGGTTAACAGCCGAACGCGCTAGCCGATTGCACCACGGAGGCTTCGCTATGTAGCTACGATAACTCAACAAGTGGCAGATATCTAACTGGCACTATCAGTAAGTTTTTGGAAGATTTGTAATAATCATCGTAATCTTTTGTATGATAAATCAAGGACTACTTTATTGATACCAGCCAATTTTATGCCTATAGGCAATGGCGCCATCTTATATGGGCTAGTGGGGCCCGAACCCACCCAATAATTTTGAATCGTAGTGTACCCAATTTTTATTGTTCTATTTCTTTATCTATTAATTATATTATTTAATTATTCATTTTTCTTCCTAGAAAAAAATTTAGGCTTAGATGCAGTATCTTCCCGCGAGTCGCCATTTTGTTTCCCTGTTACTTCTCATACATTATTATTTTACCTAAAACTACAAAATACAACTGAAATGGTTATTTAATGATTGAATCATACATTTCAAAAAATAATATGAAATTAAACAAGACAATTTACTTTGGAAATTCAAAGATTGAAAGATCAAGTTTTTAATAGTAAAAATAGCTTGATATACTTATTCATTTATTATCTAAAACATTCAAGTAAAGTGAAAATAATTTTTTTAGTATGCATAAGCCTTAAAAATATTTATTTTATGTTTCCTCAAAAAAATAATTGCAAAATAATGATAATAATAGCAATTTGTTAGAAATAATAGAGAAACAAGACGGCGGCTCCCGGGAAGATACTGCATCTGTTCCAAAATTTACTTTGTGAAAGAATCATGTATTTTAATTCTCCAACTGACACGCATAAATCTCAAATGAATGAAATGTTTTGCTCCATGTTTAACTTTTTGCTATTTCAATTTGTAATCATGTTCATGATATGATATTGCAATAAATATTAGTGTCATTATAAGGAAAAACGCATAAGAATATTATTTAATAAAATTGCTGCTTTATTAAAACATGATAGCCTGACTTAAAATTCTCATTTTTCACCATCTTCAAAGGAAAACAAACTAATCTTATCATTTTACCAAAATATTTTTGAGCCAACCCAATATTTTTCAAAAGTTGGCGCCACTGCCTCTACACTGTAAAAAAAAAAAAAAAAAAAAAAAAAAAAAAAAATTCAAGAGGTTACTAAAAATTTCTTAGTAAATTTGTATTCCACAGAATTTTTTAAAAACCATTACAAACTTTTTTTTGCAAGTGAAACAAACATTTCTTTTGTAAACTGAACAAAAGAATTTTTTGTATAAATAACTTAAAACTTTTTACTATAAGTCACCAATCAAATTTTAGTAATAGCTCCAAAATCATTTTTAGTAACCATTACGTGTGCTCGAAGGGCAGGAGTTTCCTTCGAGCTGCATCCAGTGGGTAAAAAGACAGACTTCTGAAACGGAAGATTTTCGGTAAAGCCGTAATAGATGGCAGCACCAAACATTGCTACCTACTCTATTTTGACATGTTTCTAAAAGCGGGGGGGGGGGGTTCAGAGATCATTACCCATGGTAACTGCTACAACAGGATTTTTATAATCCCTTTATTTACATTCGGTGCATATTTGGCGGCAGCCAGCATCGAACCCAGGTACTTTCAGCCTGGAGTTCGGTGCTATGAGTACTAGGCTATCAAGGCCACGCCAAGTGAGTTTTAGTAATAGCTATTAAAAATGTAAAACTATTAACTATATTCGTAGCTAGCTTTTTTCTTTTAATTCTTACAGATTCCTTGTAACCGAGTAAGATTACTAATTTTTTTTTAGTAATTACAAGGATTACTAAAATTTTTTTAGCAGATCAACCCTTTTTTTTTCTACAGTGTAGGTTTAAAAATAAGTCCGAAAATGTGTCAAAAAGTTTCACTTTGTTGAGCAGGGAATTTGAGAACAGCCATAATATACTTCAAATTTTAAAAAATTGGAATATTTATAAAATAAAATTCTACGCAAATAAACTAAGCTACAAATATTTTTTTTTAGCGAAGAGGGAATCAAAAATTTCCCAACTTAAAATAAATTGCTGTATTTTCCAACTAAAATTATACGTGCGTTGTGTGCTCAGTGATAATGACACTAATATGTAGAAAAAAAAAAGTCTTTCGAAAGAAAAATATTGAAACTAAAAATATAAAAATTACATTTATTGCTTCATTTTAATGAAGTATTTGTCATCTATTGTGTACGAGTTATAATCGTATTTATATTAAATTAACCTCATGATATATTGAGATTTTTGAGAAAGGAACAAAGTTTTTGAGGAAATATATTAGAGACACTGGTTGATGGACAACAGTAAGGAAATTCAGATCGGGTAGATGGATTTATGCACATCTATCTACCCGACATCTAGTTTCTATGTGCTATTCTCGTAGCACATAGAAACACAGTGACGCAGCGCCGTAACTACCACCGGGGCAGCCGGGTCACTGCCCCGGGACCCCCAAGACTGAGGGGCCCCAAATTGATAATTAAAAAACTATTGATTTTAGTTTCTAGTCTAACTTTCTAGGAAATGCCCAGTACCTAGCTAAAAGTTAGTATTAAAAAAAATCAAAATGCTAGAGTAAATGTTTTTGCGTGTCCGTCGATATACTTCATACGCTTCGGATGCAAAAATAGCTCTAGAGCAGACAGCAGAATGTTGAGTCAAATGTGTCATGTCGCGTCAGCATGTTTACCGATCCCACCAAAGCTAGTATAAGGAAGAAAATATGGACTTCTAATCGGTCGAATAATATAAAAAGCATCTAAAAAATTCTGGAAAATCTTTCTTTTTATACATAAAATCGAAATAAAATTGCCGAAATCCATCTTTTAAAAGGTTCTTAAACAGAAACGTATGATTAAGTTGCATAAACTCAAAAATGAACATAAACAAAACGCTCTTAAGAATATTTAACCAATCAGAAGTCCGTATTTTCTCCCTTATGCTAGTTTTAGTGGGAATCGTCAAAAATTGCGTCGCCGCCAAGCGACGTGAGAAAGAAAAAAAAAACTGCGCCCGGGACAAAGTTTCAATTTGCCCCGCCACGGGGGCCCCTGGGGGTTTTGCCCGGGGCCTCCAAGTTTATAGTTACGGCCCTGCAGTGACGAATTGAGTATAACTGCTTTTTTGTATTTCTTTTGAAAATTTAACTAGTTTACTGTTACAGAACTCCGAAAAGTAGTCATCAAAACAATAAAAAATTCTTATTTCTTTTATTTTTCATTAAAAAAAATATTTCTAAAATCTAGAGTTTCCGAACTCTAAGCTCAAATTTACCGAATTCACATATATTGGAGGGGGAGGCACCCCTTCCCCATAACCATGCATTTAGACGCCTCTGAATAAACTATACATATCTTTGTCATTACTTGAATGTAAAGCTTAAGCGGCATTTCTGATAGATTTCACCTTTAACTAATGTGACAGAAATTGTAACATAACTAGTGTGAAGTGGTCTCTGAGACCTTAAGATTAAAAGATGAGTAAAAAGTATAATTGACTCATAGGATGATGTTTTTGTACTATACCTTTTATATAGGTCTATTAAAATTAACATTCAGCTATTTAAAAGTCTCTGATGATAGTACTAAAGTTCCAAATTAAACAAAATTTTCGTAATATTTGTAATCAAATTGAAAATTACAAGTTAAAATATAAGAATCGAAAAAATCGAATTGTGAACCATATTTTTTTCGTGTGGTAAGTCAAGTTTTAATTTATTGATACTGTTATTAGATAAAAATCCTGCTATAACTATTTTTTATTATTTATTTATTTATTGTTCACAAAATGGACAAGCCTCACTTTTTAAATCCACAACTCATATTATTTGTGCGGTTAAAACTGTCGTTATCATTAACAATTTATCAGAGTTGCAGAAAAATTTTAAATGAATGCAGTCTCATAAAGGCTATTTCAGACACTGAGAAAGATTCGTTCGCTAATGTTCCATGGAAGAAATTTTTTGAGATATCTTGTTTGCCATTTAATAATTTTAATGTTTTTTTTTTTTTTGTTTTTTTTTTATGTTGTTTTGTGTGTGCGTGTGTGCATTGGACAGCTGAGATTCATCTCTACATCTTCCGTTTTTTACTTTTGGATTTTGTTTGCCGATTTTTTTTTTCCAAGAGCATTCCTTTACTTTCGAAACTGGTTCCGAAAATGAAAGTGTCCTGTATCTGTATACAAAATCTAAAAAGTAAAAAAAGTCCTTTGTACAGATCTATCTCAGCTAGCCTATGCAAAAAGAATTATAGAAAAGTTATTTAAATGCAAACGAGTCATCTTTAAAAAATTTTCTTCCATGGGATTAGCATTAGTGAGCTGGTCGTTTCAGGTTACAAAAATAGCCTCTAAATTTATATTCCACATTATAGAATTCTAAATTAAGTTCATTAAAAAATTAATTGCCAGGTGTACAATGTTGTTTTCTGTAACACATGTTAAATATATCATTTTAAACAATTAAATACATTTACAGGTATGAATGGTAGTCACTCGCCGCATCCTCCGGGAGATACACCTTCTCCACCCGTCACAAGTCCCTCCACCGTCCCTCACCATTTAGATATGCCAGGTGGCAACAGTAACAGTTCGAGGGGGAAACACGTCATCAAGGTAAAAAGGTTTCTAGCAACATTGCAGCATTTCGCTACCGACATGTCTGTGGACATAGGCGAGAGAGTACACAGTCTCATTATAGGACTTGTTGTAAGTATGGATTTATATTATGCTTAACATTAAACAATATATTTTATGAAAAGTTTATATGTATATATCTTCAAAATTATTAATTTAGCAAGAACTAGCACCCCCCTCCCCCCGTTACAAAACAAACTCCCTTAAAAATTAAAAATTCAACTACAAAAAACACAAAACAATAGGTTGTAAGCCTCGCCAGCGATGGGTTTCATTACAAAAAAAAAAAACAGCCAAGCATTCAAATTTACAAAACAAAATTTATTTAAGTGGCAGTGGGTTTCAGCCAGAACGGTGAATAGCAAAAAGCAGATGTTAAAAAATGCATTTTTGCTATTCACCGTTCTGGCCGAAACTCACTGCCACTTAAATAAATTTCGTTTTGTAAATTTGAATGCTCGGCTGCTTTTTTACCACGCTTTTATTAACTTCACCTGTATGTATGCTTGTGAGTTAGTAACTCTCCTTATTTTATGTATGTTCACCGATTACTCCGAAACTATGCAACCGATTAACTTGTTTTTGGTGTTAAATGAAAGACGATGCTCTCGAATTGGACCACTTCAGTTTCATCGAAATTGGTTCAGTACTTTTTTAGTAATTAGGCAAAAACTAATAAAATTAGTGATTTTTCGCTAATTAAAAGTGTTGAATACGTTCACTGAATGGAGCGTAGACAGCATGGCCGAGCGGTCTAAGGCGCCGAATTGAAGCTCTGTTTTTCGAAAGAGATTGTGGGCTCGACCCCCACTCCTGACATTATTTACATCTATGTAAAATTTAAAAAAAAATTCCGTATTACAATTTTTATTTTTAACCGGCTTCAGAAAAGGAAGAGGAAGTTATCAATTCGACGCGTATGTATTTTTTTTCTATGTATGTTCACCAATTACTCAGAAACTATCCAAAAGATTAATTTGGTTTTTGTATTAAATATAAATATAGTTTAAAAAAACTAAAAACCACGCTTTTAAAGTAATCAAACTAAAAAGTGAAAAATAAATATAGTTTTAAAAAACTAAAAAACACGCTTTTTAAGTATATCAAACTAAAAAGTGAAAAATAATTCGTACTATAAGTTGAAAACGAAAATAGATGAAAAATACTATATTACTATAAAATCATTGTTATTATAGAAATCAATTAATAAGCAATAAATAAAATTATCGTGGAAAAAAAGCGTGGGGTGCTTCTTAAGAACTGATAGATGGAGCATGGTAGATGGAGCACCCCACGCTTTTTTTCCACGATAATTTTATTTATTGCTTATTAATTGATTTCTATAATAACAATGATTTTATAGTAATATAGTATTTTTCATCTATTTTCATTTTCAGCTTATAGTACGAATTATTTTTCACTTTTTAGTTTGATATACTTAAAAAGCGTGTTTTTTAGTTTTTTTAAAACTATATTTATTGTAATAAAACCCATCGCTGACGAGGCTTGCAGTCTATTGTTTTGTATTTTTGGTTGTTGAATTTTTAATTTTTAAGGAATTTTGTTTTGTGAGGGGGTGTGCTAGTTCTTGCTAAATTAATAATTTTGAAGGTGTATTTTTAATGTATGTGTTTTACTGCAGCATTTCAGCGTAATTCATGAATGTATATTGTTTATTGTTGATTACTTTATATTATATATGTATAAAAACCATTATAGAATGTTACAATAAATCAACATCCACAGCAAAAACAAATCCCAATTGTGTAAATATGCCCACGGGGGGAAAAAATGTAATCTCAAGTCTTGCACCAATTTCCCTACACGCGCATAGGATCGCCAAATGGAAGATATACAAACTCAGTACAATATCAATTATGAATAAAAATGGATATATATATATATATATGTATGTAACGTAAGAATTAAAATAATATATTTGGCGGTATTCCATCTAAATGATCAACAGCAGGGTAGCAGCCGTAGTGTAAGTTACCAAGCAATGGATATGGGTCTTTGAGAATTTCCCCGTAAAAAATTAAGTCACTCAGTCTTTGCATTCATTTTTATTTTAATTCATAAGAGGGGTAAAGTTATACCAGCATTGCACACATCGAATATTACAATCTTCGTGAATCAAGCGGCATCATTCTATATTACAATTTAACGGAAAAATTTAACGGGCGTCCTACCAGTTTAAAAGACAGATGCATTCTGCAAGCTCCTAAAACCTAGAATGAACTCTGACACTCACACGAAAAAAACTAGCCCCTCCTCAGTCTGTGTCAGTAAATTAAAAATCCAATTAGGATTAACTTGAGGATACGACGTTAGAAATCATCACCTCTGATTGACAGACGAGGCGTGGCCTTCCCATAAGAACTTGATATTGTCTCGTAAATAGACTAACCTGTTAACATCCGCGCAAGGACACATCGGTAGACGGTCTTAATAAAAAATAAAATTAAAATCTCGATGATATTCTAAAAAGGAAAAATAAACTCTACATTGAAAGAATATTACGAAATCGTTTTCCCGCTCTTTTTGAGAAACAAGCAATAGATTATTAATAAGTTAAATAAAATAACAAAAAGAACTTTAGCTGTTAAAATATTAATACATTACGAAACTAAGATTAAACGTATGTTCCACAAATTGAGAATTAAAAGCTCAGAGAGAGCAAAATGGTGCAAATTTTTTTTATTTTATTACATATATATATAGGAAAATATAAGATGATGAAATGACTAAAAGAATTTCGTGAATTTATTTTCCTGGAGGCGGCTGGAAACGTTGATTTTATAATTATAATTTATTTTGAATTATACAAGTTCATATTAAAGCTTTTGTTTTTATGTACCTATGAGCAAGGTTATGCGTTTTTAACAAATACATGCTTAGTAGTTATATTTTATGGCGCTATTGTCCAGCAAATGTTCATAATATTTTAATGTTTTTTTTTCTTCTTTTCTAAAGAAATTTTAGAGAAACAAGTTTTTATCTTCTAAGAAATTTTGGTATCAGTCATTCATTTCATTATATTATGAACAGACTTTTTCTACACCTGAAGGCTCAAGATTATTAATCTTTTAATTTATTTTCAGCAGTGAAATTATGCTTGAAATTCTTAGATATTTAATACGTGGATTTTCACATTGCTAACTAAGCGTAAAACCAACTTTTAGTGAAAAAATGTCCTCGGCGTGAGTATTTTTTCACTAAAAGTTAGTTCTACGCTTAGTTAGTAATGTGAAAATTCACGTATTAAATATTTATGAATTTCTTAATTGTGTCACTTTACGAATAACTGTATTATATAATATCATTTATTTACAGTCTAATATAAAATAAAGGTGATATATACAATACAATGTTATAACAAAGCCAAAGAAATTTAATCATAAAATGAATAATAAATTTCATTAACAAAACTGGAGTAAAATTTCTGAAAATTTTGTTTAACTTTATGTCATACATAGTACTTAAATAGCATTAAAATAACATACATCTGATTTCGTTCTTTCTTAAAAGCTACATTCATAAATACATGTATAAATGTTGTAACCGTATGTAAATGAGAATATCCATGATATAACAAGAGATAAAAAACCCTTGGTGAAATAATAACTTATGGCTTTCATTTTTTTTAAAAGTGTAGTAAATAGTATGTTCCAATATTATGCAAAGGATAAACATTGAAATTCAATTTAATAACTACCTTGATTTTGCTTATCTTAATTTCTTGCATATTTTCATTTTAACTTTTTCATCCTAAATGCTGAATTAACGATTCATTTATTTGTATTCAATACGATTTTTTTTTCTTTTAGAGTTCATCTGTATCTATAGAAGATTTTCATCATAAAATACAAGAAATAACAAATTATCCTCTAAGACCTTTTGCAATCCCTTTTTTAAAAGTAAGTACTATTTAGTAACATTCTCTCATTTTTAAATATCAGTGGTGGCGAATCTTTATAAGGATGAGTGCACAACTATTATGTCTGAACTGAGATTCTAAGTTTTGATGCCTTAGCAATTTGACTGATCAGCAAATTGAAGTCAATATGTTATCGAATAAGGGAAAAAAACATTGTCAAAATAGATTCACTATGAAACATTTATTCTATCTTTTAGAACCTGTGCATATGACGTCACATGCTTCATCTGGCGCCCTAACTTAAAGCAAATCTGGTGTTTCCTATTTGTAAACCTAGTAATTTGCGCTTCTTTTTTTTGTTTTTTTTAATACTTAGAACAATAATTCAGGAATAAGAAAAATCAAAATTAAACAGAAAAACCTCGCGTGCTTTAAACGGCAAATAGGGAATTATGACGTTCTTATGGGCTCCAGATGTGCACAGATTAGAATATCAGTCGATGCTGTGACTTCAATGCAAAGGGTCTATATCCTATTTTTTTTATGTCTTACAGTTTCAACCACGTGATTACAAGCTTCCAATTGATATCCAACCAATTAAAATCGTCAATTTGTTAGCCTGTAATATTGCCCAAGCAATTAAAATCCATGAAAACCAATGTGCAAACTAAATGTTCATCTAGTTGTTAAGGTATTAGCTATCAAGGCTAACAAAAAAGACGGTGCATTTCACATGTCTTTTTTTACAGACCGCTAAAATGAGGACGTAATGCTGTTTTCGTGCACCATCATTGGTGCATCACATGATTCCATCGATCTGTGTGAAATGATACGTGGAATGAACCACGGTAGCCTGTCTTTTTCGTTTGCCTCGGTTAGCCATGGTACACTGTTAAAACTAATGGTGACACATTGCACCTTTTAGGGGTGAAAGGCTTGTCTCACTGGTGACACCCCTAAAGGAGCCAGAATGACACCTTTAATTAGGGTGAAAAGATGGCACCTTTAATCCAGAGTGTCTAAAATTAAAAAATTAAAAAATATACAAACCGACTTTTGGCCGTCGAAGGATTCGAACTCACAACGTCTGATTACAAGCTCAGCGTTCTAACCGCTCGGCCATCGAGCTCACCTTCATTCACTCATTGCTATAGATTTTACTTGCCGTCACAGAAAACAGAAAGACACACGTCACAGCGCATGTGCATGGTTCCAGTCACCCGATGAGGTGCCACATTGCTGCCAATACGAAGTGTATGGCACCTTATTTAGCTCCAATCACCCAGTAAGAGACCTGTCGGCACTGCAACCACATATCCAAGCCCCTATGGCACCCTAGGGTTCCAAATGCCCCGGGTTCCAATGGACCCTAGGGCCTTTTCACCTCCGGGTCCCAAATGGCACCGGTTTGTCACCTTCACTTTTAACAGTGTATGACGCCAGTTTAAACTCATCTACTTGCTACATTCAAGCAACAATAAACTAGAAATTTTCTATGTAATTCCCTGAAATAGTTTCTCCCATTTAAAAAAAGAGGGAATTTTTAAGTATATGGAGAAAAAATGTTTCCTTCTTCTTTAATAGTTTGGCTACCTTCGCTCTTTTAATGTAAACATCGATCAGCACCACGTCACTTTAGAACCAGCCAAAGCCGCGCCAAGTGTTGTGCGGGCGGTGTCCTTGTGGCAGGTGTCAAACATAATCGAGGTTAAAGAACGATTTCAGAATGAATTTTTCACGACAAATGTATTTTACTAACATATTGTTACTTTTTTCTATATTTATAAAAAAAAAAAGAAAGGGTGGAAAAATTGGGCTTCCGGTTTTCGACAGATTTATTGTGGATGTTCTGAACACAATTTAACTGTTTTTAGAAAATGTCTTTTCGAGAATCTATGCGTCTGTCTGTATGAGACACAAATTTTGTCAGCGCGCTCTATCTCTAGAACTACTGCACGGAATTTAATCAAACTGCACATTCATTTAGAGCTTGACATAAATTGATGATGATTAGGTTTTGGTATAAAATGCTCAAAATTATCAGTTTTCGATAATCGCGGATCACACAAAATTCATCAGTTGAAACAGATGATTTTTTGAACAACATGAATTGCAAGCAAAAATCAAATACTTTGTACGAATTTCGATACATAAGCTAAAACCTTTAACAACGCTTTAACGTATAAATACGTACAAATATGGCACAAAGAAATCATATGTAGCAGTTTCGAAGATTCTTAAGTCTCCTTCCCCAGTGCGGGAAAAAAAATACCTGAAACAACTGAAAAAAGGAGTCATAGCGCAGGATTCCTTTCCTCTTGCTAGTGTGGAGGCAGGGGAGGGGGATCCTGCGCAGTGATTCTTTTTTTAAGTTATTTCCTGTCAATTACGTCATTTCTTTAAGATGCATAAACTCTTGCTTTAACTTTTTCAATGAGTTCATTAACCAGTTCTCGGAGCTATAACCGAGGAATTCCTTGCACCCATTAAATCCCTCTCCGTCTCCCCCCGCACTGAGAAAGGGGATCGAGGAATCCTCGAAACGACTGCATGTGATTATTATTTTTTTTTTTTTTTTTTTGTATGTGTGTGTGTGTGGCATGTTTGGACGTGTTTGGACGTTTAAACCCTGTTAAAGGTTTAAGCTTATGTATTAACATACGGGGTGGTCATAAAAAAAACTTTGCCGATATACGGAGCTCTAGCGGCCAGTCCGCTCAATCGATCGAAATGAAATTTCAGATATAGCTATTCAGAGGTATGAGCTCGAGATTCTGTGAACGACAACAAAATGGCGCTCACGGTTACGGTTATAGTTTCAGAAACTCGAAAATTTCCAATGGCAACACAAGTAGTGCCATCACAGACAATTACACATTGCATGGTGATGACACCCATGTGGAAAATGTGTAATCAAAATAAAATTTTTAATTTCTCCGATCTGTATTGTAATCAAGGATTAGTGTACTGACTCTGTGTCATATGAAAATTTCCTCCTTGCGCCCCAATCGAGTTTCTTCTATAGGGGGGGGGGGGATTCGCAGAACGGTTTTTTGTGCGTGCATAACCTGTCCGTTTCTTGCGATACACGTACGGTTCCAACGCTCTTTAGGGTTTTCGCATGCGCTGAGCATTTTGCGATGAAAAAAAATGGGTGTTGCCATTGGAAAATTTCGAGTTTCTGTAACTATAACCGTAATCGTTAACGCCATTTTGTTGCCATTCACAGAATCTCGAGCTCATACCTCTGAATAGCTATATCTGAAATTTCATCTCGATCGGTTGAGCGGACTGGCCGCTAGAACTCCATATATCGGCAAAGTTTTTTTTATGACCACCCTGTAAATTGCAGTTATGAAATTATGCATGATTTTTAAGTAAAACATTGAAAGCTTATAAAAGAATGTTTAAATAAAAATACATATTTTTATTCTTATTTATGAACTTTTTCAAAATATTTTTATTTCTCTTTTAGGAAAAATTTAAATATTTTTTACTAGAAATATGATTAAAGTATTGGCATTTCTTCCAGTTTATTTAAATCGTTATAACATCTTTCCAAAAAGTATCTTTTTTTTTTTTCGCTTTGCAATACTGGCGTATCATCAACTATAAAATATGTTATACGCGTGTGTATTTTCTGATGTAAACCATATGCATGCAAAATGTTTTTCCTGTTCGCCCCTTGCCAAATGAGAAAGAAAACAGATTCGTAATCGATTTCCTGAATTGAATACAGCCATCAACACAAAATCGATTTATAAAATGGAGAGGTTCGATTATTATTTTTTTCTTTCTTTCTTTTCACACTGGAAATTTTCAAAAGAAATATTCAATGGTTGTTCCAACAAGTTTCGAAAATATTTTTCTGAGATATGAATCATCTGTTGAAATGATGAAAAGACAGTAAGTAATACTTAACCGATATCTATGTATTTTTAAATATAACAAGTGGGTAAATGTGATCGCAGATCTCACTGAGGGTTTTGTTTAATATTTCTTATCCTTTAATTAAAAAAAACAAATTGTTAACTTATAATTAAAAATCCTTGCATCAATGGTAGCACCAATAGGTTTAATTTTAAAATAATTATAAAAGGATATTATTTATTTTAATCAAATTAAAAATGTTCAAAGCAAATTATTTATATAAAATCCAGAATTACAACATTTTTCTATTTCCGAAAAAAAAAACAAAAAAAAAAGAAATTAGCGGAAATGTAAATTAAATTTTAAAGTTCTAATCTAGTCAGCTACAACTTATGTCAATTTATAACTCAACCTGAAGTTTCAGGAAAATCCGTAAATTACTTTTTGAGATAGAGTTATTGCAAAATCTTATGAAAAATCTCCATAACAGCACCACATGATGGGTGATGTGCACCAAAACCTAATCAGGATCAATTTTTTATCAGGCATTAACTGAATCTGAAGTTTGATAAAAATCCATGCATTAGTTCTTCAGATACATTTATTGCGAAATCGTAAAAAATGCAGCATAGCTGTGTCATCTGTAGGGCGATTTACACTAAAAACTAAACAACACTAATCTATATCAGAGACTATTTGAATCTGAAGTTTTGGATAATTTCGTGCATTAGTTCTTGAGACAGAGCTATTGCGATAACCACGAATAATGCATCATGGCAGTGCCACTTGTTGAGAGATTTGCACCAAAACGTAATCAGTGCCATGTTATATCAATTACTAACTAAACGGAAAGTTTTATGAAAATCCACGGACTAATTATTGAGATATGGCTATTGTGGAAATTGTGAATAATGCTGAATAGCAACGCCACCTGCTGAGCGATGTACACCAAAAACTAAACAGATCTAGTTTATATCAAGGTCTAACAGAACCTATAGTTTTTTGAAATTCCGTGCATTAGTTATTGAGATAGAGCGCCCGCAAAATTTTTGTCACATACAGACAGACTGACAGACTCACAGTCAGACATTTTGTAAGAACATGTTTTTTGGGTTCTCTGACCCCTAAAATTTGTAAATCCGTCGAAAACCGAATTTCGGAAGTTTTCACGA
This sequence comes from Maratus speculifer, assembly GCA_964019185.1. Taxonomy (NCBI): domain Eukaryota; kingdom Metazoa; phylum Arthropoda; class Arachnida; order Araneae; family Salticidae; genus Maratus; species Maratus speculifer. The sequence goes on along the minus strand of OZ025301.1, from coordinate 154,972,303 downwards.
ATCCAGTACTCACGAATCCAGAAAAAAGTAATAAATATGTATATTGATTAAGTTTTATCTTTTTTCTTCATATTTCTCTCATATCTAAACATATTTTATATAATTTGTTTGAATAATTCATTATTTTTTTATAGAGACTACTTATCTTCTTTGGAAGGGAATTTCAAAACCAAAAAATATGTTAAAAAATGATTTTATTTTACAAATTGTCCTCCAAATCTTGTGAAATTTTATAAATTCTAAATATATCCCCACTTTCCCAGTTTTCCTAAATTTATCACAAGAATTTCAATTATAAGCCCACACCCCCTTAAAATTGTTAAAATTTCCAGTCTTCTAAAGGGAAGCTTACTTTCAGTATTTTATGTTACATTAGACAACTTTCAAGTAATCTTTCATACACTTTTAAACATTGTCTTTTTGTTTTGATTTTTTTATAATAAATATCATATTTGTTTTGTTTTGATTTTATAGTCTCATCTACCACTGCTCCAAACAGAATTACTTCATTTCTCCCGGTTAGCGAAACTGTCTCCCCAACAATACCTCCGGCAGAACGAACATCTCATCTTAGATACTGCGCCTTCACAGCAGCCTGGTTTCGAACCTTTCGACTTATATCCAGCAGAAGCCAAAGAAAACACAGGAACAAAAAGGCGGTCTCCGTCAACGAGGTAGCTCAATAATATGCATATATATATATTTAAATAAAAAATGTACTTTTGAGATAGATCAGAAATGTTTATGCCAAATTTTAATTGAATACAGAGTATCCATAATTAAACGATCTTATTTTAAAGTTGTTTAAGTCTAAAGCCGAAGCTATAGCTATAAGTTATGGAAATTTATGAACGACATTGTAAAAAATATATGTATAATTTGTTTTGTTTTTTTTTAAGTTAAAAAATTTACAATCAGAGGACTTAATTTATAGCATATTTGACATACATTTTCAATATTTTAGAAATTGTATTTATTAACCTTACTTGATCTTAAAGAGAGCATTTCATGACACGTTCTTAGTATTTCCCAGAATAACTGCGGTCAACTGTGGAACATGTTATCTTAAGATGGTACCTGAAAATGATGAGCATCATATGGAACATGTTCGGTTGTAATAAAATTTATAATTATAAACCATCATAAATATATATTAAATGTATAATTTTTTTTAAAAAGTGCCCATGTGGTGGCAAAATTTTGAACTTTTTTTCGTTCAAATTCTCATTCTTTAACGATGTCCTCCACAGAATTTCACAACACTCTGAAAAATTATTTCGTCTGTTGACAATTGTAAAATAGGATTGTTTACTTATCGATATCATGTAGTTGAGAAGTGGGCTGGTGTAATTTTGTTCACCATAGGTCAAATTTGCTCTGCTGCAGAAGTGATACTTTGAAAGAAGAATTTAAAAAGAAAGTGGCCCGAAATATTGTTTTCAGAAAAGGAAAATTTGCAATCTTAAAGGTTTATAAGTTGAAAAAAAAATTAAGTACTTAAAAAAATGAGTATATTGGTATACTAATATCGAATCAAGTATGCCAGATAGCATAAGTCAAAAGCATAGATCAAAAATGAACCTATGCTTTCTCAATTTGAACATTAAATGTTATCAAACCCAAATGAAACGACAATTTTGTACTTTGTAATGGTTTATTTTATTCATGGCGAAATAAAATGTGTTCATTAAAAGGAAAGCAATGGAATAGACTCTGGAAATCAAGGAATGATATTGCATTTTTATTCCTGGGAAGGAACTAAGGTATTCTGGTGTAATAACGTCAGGCGGGGTAATAACGCCAAGTGCTAATATTATGTATAATTATGAAATAATCTGGTAAATGACACCCACGTGCTCTGCGCAGAAGGGTTTTGAGTCATTTAAATTGCAAAAAACAGCTTAAAGTTAATTTGTTCTATTTGTAGGTCTTATTGCTTTTACAAGCAACTAAAATTAACGCTTCATCTAAAATTTGCGATGTACGTTTTGTGATGTGAAGACTATTTTTTTTATCCGGAAATACTTTGTTTATTACAGAAATTTTTAGTGCATTTCATGTACTTTCAAAATGTTGTAGATTTTGGATACCTTCTCGAGTTAATTTGTAGTTTAAAATGTACTGCGCAATAAGTAAACCTGGGTAATAACGCCAATCCTTGGAATTAATACCTCGGTTGATTCCCAACAGTGGCCGAACTACATCCTAAATACTGATTCAAAAAAAACAGCAAAAACCGTGCAATGTTTCTAAGAATTCTATTTAAACGGTCCTTTTTAAGCAAAAAGTAGCTTAGAATCTGATATTCTTTTGCTTCCTCCCCCCCCCCTCACGCCACACCTTTATTTTTCTTACACTTTCACAAAAAATTGAACATTTTCAATAACTAAGAATGCAATTTGTCAATTTCTAGAGCTGTAGAGTTTGTATTTTTAGAATTGGGCAATCTACATGCCATTATTCCATCTTATTTTATAATTTTGTTTGCATGGCGTTATTACCCATATAGGTGGGTAATAACGCCAAATAGCATTGGTCAAGAAATCACTCCATTACATTTTATGAATGCATATCAGATAAATTATTTTTTTAATATAGATAGTCAATGAGTTGCTGTATCAAATCCTATATTTGTTTGAAAAATACAATCTAAAACTAAGCCGTGAAAATTGGTAGAACCTTAACGTGGCGTTATTACCCCAGGATACCTTATATCTTTCGTCTCCTTTATAAGGCTTAAAATATTTCATTGTTGTTATGAGCGTTTCATCAATGTCATTGATGTCAGTGTCAACCAAAATGAATATATAAGAATTCATTTTTAAAACATCCATGAGATCAAAGATAAGTACTTGACGTTTCATATTTGAGCGCATTCACGGAATCAAATTTTCAATTTTGAGATCATTTTGATCGGAGCTATTTTGAGTATGTGACGTATTTAAAATTGAGTACTTATTAATTACTTTTGAGAACCAATTATCTTCAGTGCACGGCTAAACCTGCTGTGTCAATTTTTCCTCAAGAGATGAATAAGCTGCAGCAACAATAACAGCAATAGTAACAGTAATAGAGTCCACTGTACCAGTAGAAATATTATCAGAAGTAGAAATTCTACTTTCTATTTCTAGTACGACTAGTAGCAATAGTAGTAATGTAGCAATTGTAGTCAAGCAGCAGTTGTGATGGTAGATTCATTGGTTGCTATTAGAAACACTATTAATCATAGTAGCTATTGTGGTAGTAATAGTCATAGAAGAAAAGTAAATAATAGAATCAGTAATAAACAACAATAGCAGCCTATATGATGGATGTTTTTCCCTTTCAGGAATGGTAAAACAGAAACAGACTACACAGACACAAACGGGGATGGACCACCCCCAGCCAAACGACACCATCCTCTACCTAGCCCAACGCTCGGACACCGGACGAGTCCTGTAGCCGGTCTACCCCCAGGTCTCAGCACACGTGTGCCAGACAGTGACCACGTGTATCGCATGGAGAGGTATGACAGGTTCGACAGGGAATTTTACAGACCTTTTTATGGTAAGTGAAGACTTTCTCTTCTTTGAATAACAATAATCCTTCTATAGTAAAAAAAAAAAAACTAGTCTTAAACAAATCTCCAGGAATGACTCCTGGAATGATGCTGATGTGTAAGGTTTCCGGAAATAACGCGTCCGGGTGAACCACACCTTCCATGAGTTGAATAGACCAATCAGGAAAGGGTACCTAGTACACTGTAAAACAAAATTCGTTAAATTTAAGGCAAAAACTGATGGCTGTAATGTTGCCAGCAATTTTGGCTGTAAAAATTGCAGTAAAATTAGATGTATTTTTTTTTATTACATCTAATTTTACTGAATTTTTACGGAAAAACTGCTGGCAACATTGTTGCGCTGTAAAGTCAATGGATTTGCTTTACAATGTACTCCTAATATGAAAAGCAAATGAAGAAGAATTATCCCAAAAAATGGCACATATTGTATTTAGATATATAAAATGTGAATACATAAACTATCTAATTAGTTTTTTTTTCTTTTTATTATTGCTAAATCATAATGATAGTCTTGTATATTTTAAACTTTTTTAGGTAATGTACAGGTGAGGGACTACCCCGAAGACAGAGATATGGATGAAGAATGGAGGAATATACACACAGTAAGCGGATATTTGCTTATTATTTTCTCGGAATTTTATCAAAAAGAATTTTTTCCAAAATCACCGATTGAAGGATATGTAACGGTGCTTTCCTACCGTGTCTATCGGTGTATAACCATGTAATGAAATTTGGCTATATTCTCGCAATTAGATCACTCCAACACCCTAAGTACTATCAGTTTAATTATGGCTGCCTAAAGCCATACTAGAAAACGGAGAACAAAAAATTCTGCAAAAAAAATTGGTTCTAAAGCTCACTGCACATGGGACGCTGATTTTTTATGGAATTCTTTGTACCCTGTCTTGTATAACCATGCGAGTACTGCCAGTTTATGCGGCTACCTAATTTTTAAGAGTGGTTAAACAAAACATTAGATAAAAGATTTCGCATAAGTAGTTCCTAAAGTCACCGATAGGAGAACATGTGGTTTTTTATTTTAGTGAAATCTTTCGTCTCCTGTCTTATATAATCATACTATGAAATTTGGCTTCATTCTGGAGATTACATCGCAAAACATAACATGCTGTGTACTCTCACTTTAATTATAACGAACTTTAGTGATAGAACAATTAAATAAGACAGGGGATGCTTTTTATTAAATAATTCTTTTAAATATGGAAAAAAATGCTTGTGTATTTGAAAAAGTGAATAGTTAGTCTGAAAAATATGCATTGAAATTTTACTTTTCTTGTCAAGGTCTGTCTATCTTGTCAAGTCAACTTTAATAAAATACAAAAAAAAAGTATCATCAAACAAAATAAAATATTGGCATTGCAAGAATTCAACCCTTATCGGTTCTTTGTCATTTCCCTCGTGACATTGACACCAGAATTTATTACAAGAGTTCTATTCGATTAGCACCACCCCCTTTTTTTTTTCTTTTTTCATAAAGGACATTTTTTCTTGTATTTTGACAATACGTGCTAGAGAAATATACTACAAAATTCATTTTTAAATATAACAATGCAAACTGTTGTATTTTAAAAGAATATTATATGAATATAAAAATAAAATGTATTATATTGAAAGTTAATAACAGTTACCGATAAAGGTTAATATGCTTGTCTCATTGCCCCAGCAAAATTGAAAGAATAGTTCTATCATGCTATTATTTTTAACACAATCAAACTGATTGGTAAAGTTATCATACGAATTGAATATTTCCAGCTGAGCGAAAAATTGCCCAGGCCGGGAATCGAACCCGGATACTTGGCTTACAAGGCCAATGCTTTACCTGTTAAGCTATCTGGGCGATAGCCGGCTGGGATTTTTCGCTCAGATAACCTTATTGGTCGTAACATCTGGACTGTCATTTGAAACAGCTCGGCAGAATAAACCGCAGGTAATGGAACTCCATATAACGATGGATACGTAGATATACTATTATTTTTAACACAATCAAACTGATTGGTAAAGTTATCATACGAATTGAATATTTCCAGCTGAGCGAAAAATTGCCCAGGCCGGGAATCGAACCCAGATGTTACGACCAATAAGGTTATCTGAGCGAAAAATCCCAGCCGGCTATCGCCCAGATAGCTTAACAGGTAAAGCATTGGCCTTGTAAGCCAAGTATCCGGGTTCGATTCCCGGCCTGGGCAATTTTTCGCTCAGCTGGAAATATTCAATTCGTATAGTTCTATCATGCTCCCCAGTGATTGATAATATAACTGAATGACCAGGCTTCTGGGGATTATACAAATAATGATTTATGTTATGACATTTTTTTAATCGAAATTATTTTTTCTGATAAAAAAAATGCTAAATTACGATTCTGCTGTAACAATAGTGATATGCCTTTTGAGATACTTTGATGTCAGTTTTAAAAATTAACTTGTGTCACTGAACAAATGTCATTTGTTTTCAGATGCTGAACTGCATTCTGGGAATGGTGGAGAAGACGAAGAGGGCACTCTGCATTCTACAACATCGGAGTTACTCGGAGAGGGCCGCAGCCGATTTATCAGGTTGGATACGGCACGCAGAGCTTGATCACAAAAAGCCTCGATCCGGTGACTTGGTCTCTCATCTCAAGATCGCTGAAGACAGAGTGTCGGAAGTCAGAAGAAGAGCTGGTACGATGATATCTTTTTCACTTAATCTTTCATTGAATGATGAAATTCAAAAACCTTTGACTGGTCTTTGAAAATTCAATCAAAATTGGCTCATCTTTTAAACTTTCCAACTTTATTTTAATTTAAGAGGCCACTCAACTCGCTGAAAAAGTCCTGGATGATAATGTTAAGTCTATGGGGGGCGTTATTTTCAAATATCTCGCTCAAAATTTTAATATTTTTACACAATATTTTGCATAGGATAGCTCAGGATAATCTACAACCGGGTTAGTTTTTACTTTTTCGATTTTAATTTCGAATTTAAAAAAAAATACTTTATTGAAACAATCATAATATTAAAAAAAAAAACCCACAAAATCGAAAAAGTAAAAACTAACCCGGTTGTAGATTATCCTGAGCTATCATATGCAGAAAAAATCATGTAAAAATATTAAAATTTGACTGAGGCATTTGTAAATAACACCCCTATAGACTTAAAATTATCATCTGAGACTTTTCAGCGAGTCGAGTGGCCTCTTAACAGTTTTGTCCGAGTACCGCTGAGGCAATGGACCTTCCACCGCCCCATGAAGTCTAAGCCTGTGTGCTCACACAAAAGTGGCGGATGTCGAAGGCGGATTTTTTTCAGCGTATGAACAGTCCCTTGAAAATTTGTACCAATAATATTTAAAAGCTTTTTCTCCTTTATTTATTTATTTATTTATTGAGATTATACAAATGAAAGAAATCTTTTATAAAAAAAACTGGTGTCTAAATTTAAGGGATCATCCATACGTTAAAAATAAATCCGCCTTCGGCTGCCGCCTTTTTGTCTCAGGGATCTGGCCTAATGTTCAGGGTTCCGGTGGGACCTTATGCATGTGACGTCAGATGCTAGAGCTGGAAGTGTGTTGATCTGTTATTCTATCCAATGCGCAACCAAAATATAAATACGCTGGGGTGGGGTACAAACACCCCCAGCAGACAGCTTTAGCCTTGACCCAGGTTGATTGTGTGCATTTTAATTTAGAATTTGCAAATTTAAGGAATTTCCTCGCATATGCAACAACATTTTGAATTCATATTATAATATATTAAATATATGCTGCTACAAAAAAAAATTATATTTTTATCAAATAAGCATTAATAACTCACGTTTTATGAACTGCTATGCTAAATACTGCCAGCAAATGAATTTTAGTCGCGACCTCAGGTTTTTGCATAAGCTCCATTGAAAAGAAAGAGAATGATTATATGACTTGACAAAGCAGCTTTTGGGCAACTTATTTTCTGCATCAGTTCACTTATTTGCCTGTATTTTTCAACTTTTTTTATCGTACATTTTTTTAAATAGATGGTTCTGGTAATTCGGGTATCTGCATCCAGTATAGACTAGATTTAAAAAAGTGCAACACCATTTCATTCCATACAGTATATCCGAAAAGCATTTCCCTAGTTGCAAACTTTATTGATATTCGCTATATATACTAAAGACAGGGCTCGAAAAATCTACATGCCCGACATCAGTGTTGTTAGACGGCGACTTTTTAAAAATTTGATTGGCACCACTTTTATTAAAGGATAAAATTCCTCTTGATTAATATGTCATTAAACGAAACGTAATTTTACCAATCCAAAGAAGTGGTGCCAATCTGAATTTTTAAAAAGTCGCCGTCTAACAACACTGAGGTCGGGCATGTAGATTTTTCGAGCTTCGAGCCCTGACTAAAGATAGACATATGAAAAGGGTGCCAAAATGTTGTAAAACTAACCAATTTTATTTTTTTTTTCCTGTGGATTTCCATAACGTGGCTGTAGAGTAGTAGTAACACTGCCTAGAAAACCGAAAATGTTCCCAAATCAGGAAAAATATCTGTGTTTCTTCTAGTATCTCGATATCCTTTTGGATTCTGTACGTGATACGAGCTCATTTCTTGGGAATTCGCACAAAAAATTATCTCATTTCTTTCCTCTTTCCAACTGAGGTTGATGATCGCTTATTTCTCGGTTCTCATACTATTACACTCAACAGAAACTTGCAACAAAAAAATACCAGCAAGTTCTACTGGCAGTTTTGTAACATTTTGGCACAGTTTCACATGTCTGTCTTAGTGAATATGAAACATAAATTTTATCAAAAGGTTAAACAAAACGGGGACAAAAGATTCTGCGAAAAAAAAAAAAAAAGTTACAAAAGTCACTGCTAGGGAATATGTAGCGCTGTGTAACAGAAAAGGAAGTTTTTAAAATGCAGAATCAAAATTGAAGTAAATTTACCTTTTACTTAGCTCATTCAACGACTTTAGTATCGATTCCGCATTCTTTAAAACTCTCTTTTCTGTTTTACAGCGCCATATATTCCCCTAGCGATGACTTTTATAACTATTTTTTTTTTCAAGGAGTACTTTGTCCCCCGTTTTGTTTCATATTCTTACAAAATTTGGCATCCTTCTCTCAATCAGATCGCGCTACATGAATTCTCAAAGTACTGTCAGTTTAATTACGGCTATTTTTGTATCTCGAATAACATTTCCATAAAATTTATTTCTATTTTTGAATTTTAATTACGAGGGTAATTCGGAAAGTAACCTCTGTTTATGAATTTTAAAAAATCCAATGAAAGGAAACATGTTTTATTACTCACGTATGAAAGACACGTTCTTCAGCTGCTTCTCAACATAATTGCCATTTTAATTGAAACAATTATCATAAAAGTAAATCATCTTTGAAATTCCATCGTCACAGACTCCTGCCGCCGGCCTATTCAACTGCGATTATTTTTAAATTTAACTCGCACCACTCTTTCAATCCAAAGAATTTTAACATATTCTTTTATTCATACTGACAAATTCTGAATTGCTCTCGTAATATTTTACTTGACCCACTATTTTTTTAAACATTTTTGGAAGTGCATTTATCAGAAAATTATATAGAAAAATATGTTAAAATTCTTTGGATTGAAAGAGTGGTGCGAATTGAATTTTAAAATAATCGCAGTTGAATAGGCAGGTGGCAGAAGTTTGTCACGATGGAATTTCAAAGCTGATTTACGGTTGTGATAATTGTTTTAATTAATACGGCAATTATGTTGAGAAGCAGCTGAAGAACGTGTCTTTCATACGTAAGTAATAAAACATGTTTCCTTTCATTAGTTTTTTTTTAATTCATAAACGGAGGTTACTTTCCGAATTACCCTCGTATTTCCTAATTGACAAAAAATAAATCTGGAAACACACAAAATGGAAAAAAAAACCACTTTTAAATATAAATCATCTGTATCATCATTTTATCTTACTCAACTCTGAAATTTGTTCTCTTTGCCCTAGAAGAAGCGGTCAATGAGGTGAAGAGACAAGCCGTGGTCGAGCTCCAGAAAGCTGTAACAGCAGCTGAAGCCAAGGCGAGCGAGCTGGTTGCTTCTGAAAGGCTAAAGATGGAGAGGCTGCTGGCCGAAGCCAGGAGACAAGCAGCGGAAGACGCGATGGCCGCCGTGACACACCAGGAGGAATCCACGGAGGTAAGAAATTTCTTTAACTGTAGTATTGGGAGATTCAAAAATCACCCTTAAAAAATGCGTAATTTTTTTTCCATCCACCTTCGTCGTTCCAAGGCCAAACTCGCACTCTGATTGGTTGTTGCTCTCGGCACTATTTTCACGTAACTTGGCGATAATCATACTTGGCGTAGCGATAGACGCTTCCGTCGAGTTTGATTTCCTACCGAACCGAGTACGAAGTAAATCGAGTACAAAGTAAAAAGTTGTGTGTAAAAACTTTTAAAGAGTACAGCTTTCAGTAAGACACGTTCCATCCAATGCAATGCTGCAAGAGAAAAGTTACTTTGTACTCGGTTCGGAAGGAAATCAAACTCCTCGACGGAAGCATCTATCACTACGCCAAGTATGATTAACGCCAAGTTACATGAAAACAGTGCTGAGAGCAACAACCAATCAGAGTGCGAGCTAGGGCTTGTAACGACGAAGGTGGTTGGAAAAAAAAATTACGCTTAAAAAATATATTGACATAGTCCAAGAGCCGACTGCACACAAACCCTATGTCATCGAGCACAAGAAAAAACCCTTTATTTTATGGAAGAGTAGTAATAGGGGAATCTAAAGATCCATGTCTGCCGGAAGCGAAGTGGTACATAAGCCAAAAATGAATAGCACTAGTGGTTGACTCGTAGGTTTAGCTTAGTGTTTGTCCTACAATCAAAAGTGTGAAAACATAGAAAACTGAGTGCAGGAAAACACAATGCTGAGCCTACGAGTCAACCATGAAAGGTATTCATTTTTGGCGGCTTATGCACCACTTCACTTCTGCTAGACATGGATCATTAGATTGCCCTATTACTACTCTTTCGTAAAATAAAGAATTTTTTCTTGTGCTCGATAACATAGGGTTTTGTGCTGTCGGTTCTTGGACTAATAGATATCCACATTTTTAATTTGTAATGTATGTTTTATCAATTTCACTATTTATATACCAATTATTATCAGATATGATTGTATATTTTAAAACAACTTTATTGTCTAGTTATAATAATAGACTTAACAAAATAAAGAAAAAATGAAAATAAATAATAATAATGATCATACAAAATGATAATAATAATAATAAATATTTATTTATTAATTTTAGTATTACTTTTATCTTCTGCATTTGTTCTTTCACCTAGCGCCACCTGTCGCACTCTTTGCTAACTCCACCCTCTTTCTTTCGATTCATCTTTGACCTCGTGCCCTTATTGACACGTGTCTCCTTCAACTGATGACGAGCTGTATTTTTTAGCTCGAAGAGCGTCCTGCTTTGTTTTTAATCTTTTGGTGATTTTTACAAAGTCTATTATTAACCACTTAATCGTAGCGCCCGAGACATTTACGGGCTGCAAGTTTCACGGCTTTTATTCGGAATTGTTTGATTCCCACCAGTTTTATAAAATAGTGTAATTGGTTTTATTCTGGTATCATTTTACTTGCCATTAAATAAAATGAATATTTTTTTTTCAAAAAAAAAAAAAAAAAAAAAAAGAAAAAGTGGTGGGAATAATGAATTTGAATTTTTAAAGCATAATTTAAAGCGACCATTAAGTGGTTAAAATTATTAATTATCGCCAGTATATTCGAAGGGTTTTTTTTCTTTTTTTTCGACGTTATTGTCTGTAAGACATACAGAACAGTTTTTTTTAAATAAAATTTAATCGACATAACATTAAAATAAAACAATTACATAAACATGACTGATAGAAAAATAGAAGAATAAAAGAGAGGATCCCCATATCAGAGATCGCAAATAAAATAAATAAATAAATAATAAAAAAAAAACCACAGTTTTAGCAAGAGAGAATGCAATAACACCTTTACGTATTGAAACTTTAAAAGCAGAGAAAATAGAAATTACGAAAATATACACAATGCCCCATTATGAGAAACAATTGAAATTAATACTTCTAAAACTGAAGTTTGCAATGACATGACAAACGTGACAATCAGTTGTCGATGGAAAAAAATGCTATAGGGCGGACAGAGATAAATGAAAAAAAAAGGCATCTGCCGGTCTTAAACATATGCAGCATGGAACCATTTATCCGGAAACCAGTTAACCGGAAAACCAGTAATCCAGAATGGCATTTTTAATAAACTGATGTTAGAATCTTTGTAGAAAAAAGTGTCATACACTGTCAGTTTGACATATACATAGCTTGAAACAATTGTATAGTTTGATAACTGTATCTAGTATTTGAAATAGAAGCATATATTATAGATGTTTTCATTTTTATGCAGAGAAAACAGAAGAATTTTTGTTCCCAAGGAATTCCCATAAATTACCTTCTTTCCAACTCTAACATTTGATCTTACTTACATCTGATCTTAGTTCAAGTAATCTAATAATAAATTTAAAACCATAAATAATACCACGACCACATATAATCCATAAAACTTATCGAATGGATGCAACTTTAATACCCAACAAGTTAATCGAAAAACCAGTTATCCGGAATATATCTGACCATTTTCATTATTTATGTATCAATTACCAGACATTATAGCATAATTTAAAACAACTTTACTGTCTGTAAGATATAAAGTAGGTTTTTATTACGAAAAAAAAAAAAAAAGGTATTACATCATGTTATTATAAAAAATTACATAACATTAAAAAATATATTCACAAGTTCACATATAATATACAATACATGACAACAGGGCCGTAGCTAAGAAGTGAACATTGGGGGGGGGGGGGGGGGGCTCAAGAGATTGTAGGGGGGGGCATTTTTTTTCTCTCTCTCTCTTTCTCGGACGCAGAAAGATAAATTAGTGCATATTCACATTGTAGGTACTATGTTCCTTATTAAACTGCTGTAATAACTTCATTTTATGCTAAAAAAGTATATGATGATGAAAATTTTGAGTATATACCTGGTGCAAAATTAAATATCATATTACCTTCATATGTACAAATAGGATGGGGTGTGTTGAAATATTTATTTTAGGTACAATTTAATAGTAATTCTGCAAAACTGTGAAAGGGTCTCAAAACTAAATTAGATTTCTTAACAGAATTTCATTTGAATTTTCGGAACAGTAATTCATTGAGTGACCTTGGAATATTTTCCAAGGGGGCCTCAAAATATTTTAGGGGGGGGCTGAGCCGCCCATAGCACTCCCTTAGCTACGGCCCTGCATGACAAGAACGTTTTCACTCCTGCGACTGTACAATTTCCAATTTTTTTTTCTTCTCCCAATTGTAGATTATTGACGTCAGACTCTTATCTGTTAGCTGAAATGTAATATAATAATTACAATAACAACTATTATTACGAATATGTATTATTTTCTTTTCCCTTTACAATTCTCTTTTAATTTTAAATATTTTTAGAATCAAAATATGAATAAATATTAGCCTTCCCATATACAACGGCCAGATAAATTAATTTAGACGAGCGACCTTGATCTTGAACTAAAAATGCTACTGTATCAATACGGAAAAGTGTAAATAGGAATAGCAAAGTATTATATCAGTAATTTTATGAAAAACAACACCCAGCAGCAGATTATCAACAGAGAGTGGATTTAAAGAGTTATTTGCGGCTCTATTTTTCCGGGTTTCAATCGCCTATTTTTACAATTCAAAAAAGTAACCAAAAATAGTGACGTTAGACTTTGAATTAACTGTAGATTATGTTATTTCTCTTTTTATGTGTATTCGTAATTATGTAAATACGTAGCACCTATATAGTCTTCGTTCAGTCCATCCGTCTGTCCGTCCGCGTATAACAGCGCAAAAACTATTAAACCGAAGAGTTTGAAATTTAATATGTATAATTGTTGTAGATTTCCATAGAGTCATTTCAAATTTTATGAAAATCGAATCAAAACTTAAAAAGATATGGATAAGAGTTTTCCTCATTCTGTTAAATCCTATCATATTCCATTAATTCAATAATATCCCATGATATATTGTCATGGTGATGACTTTCTATTTAAGATGAAGTCCTATCATTTTCGTATTACTGAATTTAATATACAGAAGCGTAAAAAAAATTGTATTCGTTCATTTTTGAATAAGAGTGCTATAATTATTGCACCAAGATCTGAATATTTGTAAAACTAGTTATAGTACGACTAATTAAAATTAGTTATACTAGTTATAGTATAAGTTACACGCACCCCATTCACCATGTTTGACGTGCAATTTCCAACTGCTGTTTATTTTTTCTCCCAATTGTAGATTATTGACGTCAGACTCTTATCTGTTATAAATAGCTGAAATATAATATCATAGTTACAATAACAACTATTATTACGGATATACTTTTATTTCACCTTTACAGTTCTCATTTGACTCGAAATATTTTCAGGATCAAAATATGAATAAATATTAGCCTTCCTATACGGCCAGATAAATTTATTTAGACGAGCGACCTTGATTTTGAACTAAAAGTGCTACTGTATCAATACGGAAAAGTGTAAATAGGAATAGCAAAGTATTATATCAGTAATTATAAAGAAAACAATACCCAGCTGCAGAGTATCAACAGAGAGCGAATTTAAAGAATTATATGCTGCTCCATTTTTACGGGTTTCAATCGTCTATTTTTACAATTCAAAAAAGTAACCAAAATATAGTGACATTAGACTTTGAATCAACTATAGATTGTATTATTCCTCTTTTTTTCTATCATTTTTTAATTCACTAAAGCCCAAGGTAAAGTTTTAAATGGGAATTGAGTTCCATAGATTGTTTTTTAAATAGGAACATCATTAAAGATACTAGATAGGATTTTAATGATTTTTTTACTGAGATCGACCAAAAATTTCTTTTTCGGCTCAAAATATGAGTTTCGCTGAAAATGCTGCTAAAAATTCGGCCGGATTGAAACTTTCAAATACTCTATTATAAAATTCTAGTATACCACATGATCATTTACAAAAATTATTATAAACGACAAATCGATGTGCGTATACATAAAATTAAAGTAATTTTAAATTAAATGAAATTCCTAAAATTAGAAAATCTTTCTGTGTCATTGTTGAATTAATTAGGTTATATTTTATATGAGAACAAAAAGTTTTTGTTATAAGGAACAGACAGTCAACTTGGGACACATGTATACTTAATTAATTATATTTAATAAATACATATAATTAATTAATAAAAATGTCTATTTATGCCTGCATTGATTACTTTTAAATAAATTTTTAGACTTTTTCGTTTTCGTTTGCGGCCGAAAATAGGAAGATCATTAAAATTGGTTTCGGCTTCGACATTAAAAACTTGTTTCTGTCGATATTTACTTTTGAATCCTTAAAATTTGTCTTGGGAAGAATTTGCAATAATCTTAGAGAATACGTTGCGTTGCTTTGGTGAACTTTTTTTTTCAAAAAATTTTGCTTCTGGAAAAAAAAAGTAAGAAAAATTATGCGGGGGGGGGGGCGGGTAAGCATAGATTATGAAACACTTTCCAACACTTCCTAAAATCTTTAACAAAACTTCGTTATTTTAAAAAATAAGGTTACTGTCTATAGCCAAATATGTATTCAATACTTTGAACAGTCCTGTATTTGATCTGTCGGTTGATATATATATTATATAATTTGAAATTTAGTTTAGAAAGAGTAGTAGTAGTATGTTGAAATTTCTCTTTCAACAATTTATAATCGTGCTAGAAATTTCATTTGAAATGGGTTTTGTGCTAGGTCAATAACGTCCAAAATTTTCAGGGCAATCCGAGTATATTTACGGGAGTTAGAGGCATGGACAGACGGCCAGACAAGCCGAATTCATACACATTTTACAACTTTGTTGGAAAGCGTTAAAAATGTACAATACGGTCACTTCAGTTTTCCTGTAAGAAACAGGTTCAATTTAGGAAACATTATTCTATCAATAATCAGATTGTAATTTCGGTAGTTATCAAAATATAAGCTTTGTTCAAGTAATTTCTTGCTATCTTTAAGCATCATGTGAGATTTTTTTTTCCCCTTTAGTTATTTTTTTACCTATCATTTGCATTATTTTATAAACAGTCTGTTCTAAAATGTTATTGAAACAGGCAACAAAATCTTAAAAAAGAACGACTTCATGAAGAAAACATAAAGTCGGAAATGTGAAACGTATATTGCATAACAGTCAAAGGAATTCCACAGATGGTCCGTCAATAAAGTGATGTCACTTTCCAACTGGCAATACACATGTGTAAAAATTGTTCGTAATAGCTAAAACAGTTTTTTTCCCCTCTCTTTTCATCGTACAAAATTGAAAGAAAATAACAATAGCAGTATGGATGAAAATTTAGATGTAAAATAAATTTCCGAAAAAAAGATGCAACAGTATAGGCTAAGCAATGGTACTTACTATTCAATTCTCGAGTTCTAATTTATATGGCACTTCAAGTTGAGCATGTAAATAATAAATATGGTTAAGTATATTTTTTACTTATCTTTTTTACAGCAAATAAATACAATGGTTTAATTTATATCTTTGATGTCTTTCTAGAACCGTTGGAATTTCGATAGAAAAGTAAACAAGGCATTTAGTAAATGCAACGTCACACGTTATGGTGATTCCTACTGCCAGCATAAAGGTTGGGAATCGCACCACAGAGGATTTGAGCAGCCATCCAGCAATCATACTTTCACCTCCTCCTCCACTTTATCTCCGAGAACTAATTCTAATCAGAATCCAAGTTAGTCCAGGATAGCCACTTTAGTCGACATCAAACCCACCATTTTAGACTGCGTGTGATTCTGTTTTGGCTAAGCTGTTGCAACTTTAAGGCTTTTTGTGCAATTTTTAGTTGAGAACCAATCACAAATTTCTCTTTTTTCGCTGATTTCTGTCATGCAGTTGGATTGTAATTTTCTTTAACAATTTAGATTATAAATAAAAAAAAATCGCATGATATCACTTTTGATGCGTTTGATGTCAAATAGATTATATGTTCTAGACAGACTTGGGCTGTGATTGGAGTCCATTCTCGAAAGTATGTTGGAGGAAGAAATAGAATAATGACAGTTGGAGGTCTACCCACATTGTCTGTGGTGAAATAACCAATCTTTCCCTGAAATAATGAGCCACAATAACCACAGTTATAGAAAAAGCCATTATGAAAATTTCGCATAACTTTGTACATTTTTAGGATTCTGAAGTTCAGTCGCTACAAAAACCAATTTGTTTCCCCAAAAAATCTGGATTTCTTTTGTTTCTAAAAAAATAAACAACAAAGGTTTTTTTGTTTTTGTTTTTGTTTTTTTTCTTTTGTAAACACATTTTTAAATCTTTCCAAAATTTATTAAGACCCTTCAAGACTTATTATCATTATTATTATTATTTAGTTTCTTTCTGATTTGTCTTTTTCAAACATCTAAAAAAAGAAAAAGAAAAGTTCAGTGGTATAGGGTAGATTCTGAGCATCCAGGGCAATTCCAAATAATGCACCCCTTTCTTAAAAAAAGAAAAAGAAAACCTAAAACCAATGAAAGTTACAAAGTTTTGTGACATAAGGTAGATTCCGAGCACTCCGGGCAATTCAAAACATTGCACACTTCTCATAGTGGCTACTACAATGTTTTGTGGTATGAATTTGTATTTTAATAAAGATGTCGCCTCCCACTAAAAATTTAGTGTTCAAGGCAATTCACTCCTTTCCTGCTTGGATCTTCTACTACGTCGTTGGTGAAGCTACATTGTATTTTCGCACTACACCATGTGATTTTTACCACGCTTTTATTAACTTCGCCTGTATGTTTGTGAATTCGTGAGTTTGTAACTCTCCTTATTTTATGTATGTTCACCGATTACTCCGAAACCATGCAACCGATTAACTTGGTTTTGGTGTTAAATGAAAGACGATGCTCTCGAATTGGTACCACTTCAGTTTCATCGAAATTGGTTCAGTACTTTTTTAGTAATTAGGCAAAAACTAATAAAATTAGTTATTTTTCGCTAATTAAAAGTGTTGAATACGTTCGCTGAATGGAGTGTAGACAGCATGGCCGAGCGATCTAAGACGCCGAATTGAAGCTCTGTTTTTCGAAAGAGATTGTGGATTCGAACCCCACTCCTGACATTATTTACCTATGTAAAATTAAAAAAAAAAATTCCGTATTACAATTTTTAGTTTTAACTGGCTTCAGAAAAGGAAGAAGAAGTTATCAATTCGACGCGTATGTATTTGTTTTCTATGTATGTTCACCAATTACTCTGAAACTACCCAACCGATTAATTTGGTTTTTGTATTAAATATAAATATAGTTAAAAAAAAAAAAAAAAAACTAAAAACCACGCTTTTAAAGTAATCAAACTAAAAAGTGAAAAATAGATATAGTTTAAAAAAACTAAAAAACGCGCTTTTTAAGTATATCAAACTAAAAAGTGAAAAATAATTCGTATTATAAGCTAAAAACGAAAATAGATGAAAAATACTATATTACTATAAAATCATTGTTATTATAGAAATCAATTAATAAGCAATAAATAAAATTATCGTGGAAAAAAAGCGTGGGGTGCTTCTTAAGAACTGATAGATGGAGCATGGTAGATGGAGCACCCCACGCTTTTTTTCCACGATAATTTTATTTATTGCTTATTAATTGATTTCTATAATAACAATGATTTTATAGTAATATAGTATTTTTCATCTATTTTCGTTTTCAGCTTATAGTACGAATTATTTTTCACTTTTTATTTTTCCAGCTATTTATGGTGTATAGACAGTAAATAAAATAATTGATTTTTTTGCTTCAGTTAATTATGGTATGTAGACAGTAAGTGAGATAGTTCACATTTTTTTCAATTATTTATGTCGTATAGACAGTAAATCTCTATATGTCTAAATATCTATTTGATGATTATTTTTTTCTTCAATTATTTATGATGTATAGACTGTACATGAAATGGTTTATTTTTATTCTTCGGTTATTTATAACGTATAGACAGTAAATGAGATAAAATACGTTTTTCTTCCATTATTTATGGAGTATAGATAGTAAATGAGTTTGTTGACTTTATCTCTTTTCAGAATTGCTGGAACTGCGGTCGAAAAGCAAACGAGACTTGCAGTGGATGCAACGTCGCTCGGTACTGTGGTTCCTTCTGCCAGCACAAAGATTGGGAATCTCACCACAGGGTCTGCGGGCAGTCGTCCAGTAACCACCCTTCTACCTCCACCTCCAGTACACCTCCGAGAACCAACTCCGATCATAGCCCTAGTCCATCTAGGACGTCTACTCTAGTCGACATCAAACCCATCAAAATAGATACTATGTGATTCATTTTTCGTCTAAGTTGTTGCAAGAAAGACAAAGAAAAAAAAAACTTTTTTTCGAAGCAACTTCGAAGCTATTTGTGCAATTTTTTTTTATTATTATTTCAGAATCTGTGTTATAAACCAGTCATGGAATTTCACATCATTTTTGTTAACTTCTGGCATACAGTCATGCACCTGAATTTTAATATATTTTTCTGTGAATATTTGTTGTGTAATATTTCGAAACTTTTATTGTTTTTATGATTATTATTATTTAAGAAAATGTTACCAGGTAGTCAAAAATTGTAGAGCGATAAATTTATTCGAAAAATAGTACTTTTAATTTTCATCTTAATTGTAATAAGTTATGTGCACAGATTCATACTTTTAGAAAGTGCGCAGTTTTTGAGTACCACTATTTTCAATTAGTAATCTCCACCTTATTTAATCTCTAAATTTCTGTTTTTAAATACGGCGAAGATTACTACCCGAGTTTTACAATACGTACCTGATTTAGTGAAAAAAAAGAAAAATTGAATATGAGAAATTACACTGCATTAAAGAATACGCGACACTTCCCGTAAAGCATGGTGACGTCACTGCAACGTCGTTGTGAAGTCACATTGTGACATTGTGACCATCGATTGTCGATGTGACGCCACGTGACGTCGATGTGAAGTCACAGTGACTAAAATGTGAAGTCGTTATGGCCGTTTTAGAGCTCTTTTTGTGACATTTCACAAAGTGGTCACAATGTGACAGATTTGTGAAAAATGTGTCATTTGTGACTAATTTGACATTAACATTGTGACGTAACTGTGACAAAAGCGACGATATTTAAATTGCCAGAAACATGTTTTTTAAAGATAAAAACATGTTTTGAAGGATATTTATAAATTTCTATAGATTTTTAAGAAAGTCACATCTCAGTCACAATGTGACGTCACTGAGTGGTGGTATTTTGGTCACAGATGTGATGTGACCAAAGTGACTCACAGTGACGTCAGTGTGACCGTGCATGCTATTAGGGTTCCATATCATACTTTAGTAACTGAAAACGTCACCATGATTTTATGCCAGAAATGTATTGAATTATGTGTACTATCATTTGAGGGCGTATGCATGTAACGCACAAAAGAAAAAGCCCGCGTTTCATTTCATGTTGAGGGCTGTGGTTTCAAGTGTTCAGCATCATTCATTTTTATTTGTCCTTCAGTTCCTTCTTTTATTCATATGTTATTTGTTTAGTTAGCTTTATTACGTTTATTTTGATGAATTATTGATTTAAAAAAAAAAAAATCAAATAAGTAATAGATTTTTTCCTATATTTGTAAGTTTTCTTTATTTTTGTTTTACATTTCTATTAACAAATTGTATTTAAAATACTGTACAATTGTATATGAGCACTGATTTACATTTTTAAAATGTTTATTTTTTGCACTGGTGTAATGATGAGTTATGTTATGACACAGCATATAAAAATTGAAATACTTACGAATTTAATACTATAAAAGAAAAAATACCGAGGATATGAAGAAAATGTACAAGATAAAGAAATTTTTAATGAAGTAAAAATGGAAATTTCAAAAAAAGTAGAAGTTAAAAGTGTTAAATGTTAAAAATAAGTAACTTAAACATGGAATAAGAAACAAAATATAACTTAGATTTTTAAAAATAAACTATCATTTAAGAATGTTTTATTTAACCCTATTAAAATAATTTTTTGCTAAATCAGTGAAACCTGCTTCGGCGATCACCGGCATTAAGGGGGCTCAAGGGTTGAAAAAATTACAAAAAATCGATTTTTTTTTTTTTTAATGATCTAGTTTGATTATTCAATTAATTCTTAACTCAATGCAAAATACCGCATAAAAATATTAGCATTTTTAACGGAGTTATAAGCATTTATGTATCAACACTTTCATAGCCGCACCCATATAATTTCAACTTTAAGTCGCGTTCTCTCAAAACTTGATTTTTGACGACTAACACCAAGATTTTTAAAAAAAACTTTTTGATAAAATGGCTTATTTTTTTTTTTTTTTTCATGCGTATAACATCATTATCTAGAGAATGAATTAATATCGTTTAGATAGTTTAATATTTTGAGTATTTTTAATGAAAAAAAAAAGTTGTCTTTTTTAGGAGTTTTTCAATTTTTAAATTTGAGAGTTTTTTTAATAATGTTGTTTTTGAGTTAAAGTTATATCCTTAATTCATTCTATAGAGTAATATTTCCGGATCATTTTAAAGCAAAAATTAGGTTCTTATGTCAATTCAACGTTAAGATATTTTGGTGTTGGTGATATAACATATAATTTGTTTTAGAAAATTGTGTTACATAAATTTTGCTATATTTCTTATTATATTACGTTGAAGTACTTCATTTTATAATTTTATAAAACTACAAACATACCTTTAAAATATCAGAAAGTTTAAATTAATTACACTGAATACTTCTGTTTTTACATGGACTCGAAGCGAGAGCTCTGTTAACATGTTTTTCCGTATCGATCAACCACCGAGCCCCCTTAAACGATCACCTCTCTAAACGACCATTTTTTCATGGAATAAAATTTATTTCCATAAGCTCAATATTTAATATAATAGGAATAATACCTCCATGCAGAAACCATCTCAGTTGAACTCCCTCCATTTTCTTGAAGAAAATGAAATTAATTCCATTTTTTTCTGGTCGCTTGAAGAAGATTTTATTCGAAACATAATACCGGAGAGAATATCTGTACCTTGGAACAAAAAAAGGCCAATCTGTAAAATTGAGAAATTTGAGTTAAGGCTGCTCTTAAATAAAAAAAGGGCCACTTTGTGACACATGCTTTAATTTATTTTTGTTCGGAAATGCATGAAAATAGCAGGTTGTATTATTCAGAAACTGTCTAATTGCACTCAATTTTCTGTTTTTTTTAAAAAAACATAATAGATATTTCATAACAAGCCTTCAAAGTTGATGTTTTTGAGCACATTTCCCGACGAAAGCAGAAAAACTGGTCGAAAAGCAGGAGAAAAACGGGTGATTACGTCATCGAAATAGCTTATAACTGGACAGGTAATTTAATTATCATAAAATGTGAAAATAAGTTCGATTGGAAATCGCTTCCATAGTCAGGCATACCAATTTTATATATTTTTGTTAAAAAATGAATTTGTAAATGTGTCAAAATGTTTTTCGCTTGTTGAGCGGAGCAGTTAAGAACACCCTTAAAAGGGCCAAAGTTCCTCCAAATATTAGATCATTGAAAAAAATATATTCAATGTAACAAAATCAATGTAACATTAGATTGTAGTGAGAAAAACATTACTAAACTAAAAAGTACAACTTTGGAAAATAATAGTACAGAAATCGTAGCAAGATTCTTAAAATCCTTCCAACTTAAATTGCATTTTCTGCCATTTGAGATAAATGGACATTGGCCTTTTTTGTTCCAAGGTACAGATATTATTCATAAACTAACAAGGAAGGTCTCCATACGGGCATACCCCGAAAAATCTGAAAAAATTACAGAATGTTCTTCTCGTGTGGATATATACGTTTATAAAAAAAATTTTGGCGGAACCTCCTTTCAGTAACCGTAAAAAAAATAATGAAAATTACATTATTTGGCGATTTATCGCCTATCGACAAAGAAATGTAATTTCAAAAGAAAAAAAATACTTTATGCCAAATACACTACAAGAAAAAAAAGTTTCATGTTGAACTTGTTTTGATAAGTTTAATTTAAATAACTTTAGTTTTGTAAGTTTTAGTTTGTTTTAAGTGTATAATTTTGCTATATCGAAATTTATATGTATTTACATTCAAATTTAATCATCAAAATTTGAGATTTAAAACGAAATTCTTAATTTAAATTTAATTAAATTTGTTTCAAGCTCAAAGTCCAATTGAGAATTGTCAATTAGATTTTGTTGCTATGGAAACATATGACGTTTATTTTTATATACGCTTAAATGTATGTAATAATTTTTCTCAATATGATTTTTTTTTAGCTATGAAATTTTTTTTCCAGCGATTAATTAAATAACTACTTCAAAGAGTAATATATATATATATATATATATATATATATATATATATATATATATATATATATATATATATATGTATATATATATATATATATATATATATATATATATATGTAATACAATATGTATATAGATGTATATAATATATTAAAGTCTCTCATTGTTTATCTTTAAATTCATTAAATACACACAAACAATATATCCAACAGTTTTGAGTTTCATTATAATCGTTTGCTTTTGACGAGGAAAAAAGCTGCTCACCAAATCGAGTGACTCCACAAATATTCGAAACTATTTTATTTTTTTACACAATATCTAATGTGATTCCGCCGCTAATTTTGACTGATCCCTATTTAAACTCCTTTGTGCTCTTTTAGACAATAAATTTAACTCTGATGACGAATTCAGAATGATGGTTAATAAACGCCCCTGCTCTGTTTTGTCAGGAAATTCTAAAAAAAAAAAAATCTCATAAATTAATGAAATCTTCATTATTTTTTTTCCGTCCTAAAATAATTTCATTTATTTACTGAACTTTGAAAGGACTTGGAAATATAAATTGCAAAAGATAAAACTGAAAAATCAAGGGAAATATCATTGAATTCACTTTTTAAACTCTGCAGTAATTAACTTTTGTTTTTATACTTAAATTTTTACATTTTTTTTCTGATATGAAAAACAATTTTTTAGTAATTTTATTTGTTACTTTTTTTCAACAATTAAAATCTAGATTTAAATAGACCATCTCCCGTAGCGACCAATTTTTATGGGAACAGAATGCGGTCGTTTTAGAGAAGTTTTACTGCATGTTTCATGAATTTTTATTCAAAATATTTTTAATTTTCCATTATTTGCAACATGAAGCTCGGAAATTCTTAATTTGTGAGATTACTAATACGTTTTAAACTTTTTGTGTTATGAAATTAAATAATATTCCAGATAATTCCAGATAGTATAGCTTATGTTGAATATGGATTTCACAAAAGTAATATTTAATAAAATATTAATGGCTTTTATAGTTTGTAAGTTTAAAATGCTTTAAAATTTATACCGTATGAGATTAAAATGTAATCAACAATTAACTCTATAAATAATAAAATACTACGGTTAGCTATAATAACTACATAATACTTAAACGCATAATTCCTAAGCAGCTAACTATTTAGTAAAAATGTTTTAGCAAATTACAAACATAATAAAAGATAAACAAGATACTAACATAACGATATAACGATTATGAAGCATTTATGGTTACCATATAGTCCCAATTTTTACTACAAATATCAATCATCAATTTCAAAATGAAAACATTAGAAAAAGTTGATAAGAAAAAAAAATTATAGTTGTAAAAACGTGATTTAAAAAAAAAAAAAAAAAAAGACTGGAAACTATAGCATGGAGAAAAAATATCTTTTCTTAATCTCAGTGTGTGAAATCTACCATACGTTTCATTGAAACAAAGTTTCCGCCCGAATAAATTGTATTATCTAGTGAGGTAAAATCAAAATACTTTGTTACAAAATACATCACACTATTAAAAACATTATTTGTTTACTCTAAACCATTAAAAAATTTAGTTCAAATAATTCAAATACAATAAAACCTGTTGAGATGAAATTTCTAGGAAATGAAAAAAAAATCAGTTTTAGAGAGGTTTTCGTCTTACCAGGTATATTTATATCGTATTCATTTCTCCTACATTATTATTATTTTTTTTCATCTTAAGAGCCCACACTACTGATTGAAAAAGACCCGGATGATAATGCAAAGTCTATGGGGGCATTCTTTTCAAATATCTCGCTCAAATTTTAATATTTTGGCGTAATTTTTTTTGCATGGAATAGCTGAGGACGATCTACAACCGGCCTAGTTTTTACCTTTTTTTTTTTTTTTTTTTTTTTTTTTTTTTTTTTTAATCTTGGTTATATTTTTTATATTAAGGGAGACCCGAACCCCATTTTCGGCCAAAAATCATCAAAAGTTCAAAAAAATTTTTATGTCAGAAAACGATAAAATACATATTTGCGAATATCCATGTAAAATTTCAGAACTCGGGGACACTTGAAACAGGTAGCAAATGAGCTTTTTTTAATTGTAGTCACTAGAGTTTAAAGGACTAGCGGCCATTTAAAATGTGTTTTCCTGAAAATGACTTTTTCCATATTTTGCCTAAGTTCAAAGTACTAAGGCTCAGTGGTAAAATTGTTTAGAAACAAAGTGTTTATGTTTTTAGAATCTTAAAAAAAATTGCAACAAAAGTAAGGAGAGATTTTTTTAAACTATTTCTGAAAATTTTACATAAATTGGTAAACATGAAAATTATAACGAATTTAAGGAAATTTACCATGCGTAATTTCTTTCTCTCTTTTTTTTTTTTAGCTGATTAAAATAGAAAATTAAAAATATCTCTCCCTAGGTCGTTTTCATATACTATAACATTATTTAAGAAATTTTAGTAATACCAAAATACTGAAAATTGTATGAGGAGTAGTAATTTTAAAAAGTGTATTTTTCCACACAAAAAATCATAAAAATCGACATAAAAATATACTTTTTAATAAAAAGAAAATTTTTTTGCTAATTATTCGTTACAAAAAGATTATTAAATAGTACACCAAAATTCATTACTTTAAAATCAATAATAAAAATTTTGGTTTTTTTCTTACGGGCCTCCCTTAAGATAGTTTCAGTTTCATAACCGATTCAAACCGGTTCTGGAAGTTAAAGTATTTTTTTTTTTTTTTTTATCTGACATTATCATCTGCGTCTTTTTCAATCAGTAGTGTGGCGGCTTGAAGCTGTACATGTTTTATTTACTGTATATATAGCTCATAAAATCTTGAAATGAATATACTTTTTTCAAAAATATAAAATAGATCCATGAATATTCAAACACCAGAAGCAAAATAATTTGTATATATCTGTTGGTTCCTATTCACTAACATTACACCACCGTTGTTTTTCAATGTATTACACTGTGCAACAATTAAATTGCTTCTGAAGTGAAAGTGTGCAATTCTGTATGAAATAATCGCCTCTGAACATGAATATCATCATAAAAAGAAACTTCATGGGTTCTTCTTCAAAAAATACACGTGTAATGTTAAGATTTCTTTTTTCAAAGTCATTATTTCCAATTAATATTTTATACAATAATGAATTTTAATCTTCTCTTTCTCTCTCTCTCTCTCTCTCTCTCTCTTTTTTTTTTTTTATCACTTTTGGAAGTCTTAAATATGCAAATCTAAAATTACAATATATTGCGTCAAATAGTTTTTGAGTTATGCTTACAAAACTAACCGCATTGCGGTTTGTTTTGCAACTATATTTAAAAGGAATTCACCATTCCGAATTTCAATATTACACCTAAATAATCTGCAAACTACATCACCGAATGACTTTCCGTTTTGATATCCCAGAGTAAAATGTACCGTAAGAATCCAAGTAGAATGCGAAAATTGGGTCTTAAATATTGAAAAATTCTAAGTTTGTTATAATTTTAATAAAGAGACTGTCCCCTAAGCTTATTTAAAAAAGAAAATAAAAACATGAACTGAAAGAAAGCATAATTCAAAATCGAATGGCTATTTTCGTTTGTGACATCGGCAGTTTTACAAGTAAAATTATATGGGGTGCTTATTTACTCGCTCTCTCTATTTTTCTTGACTAGAATGTTACACATCCAACAATTCAGCTTTTTTTATGGCCATATTCGTGCTTAGCAGACCAGATTCATTCAGAATTTTTTTTTATACCGGAAGCATTATTCAATTTTTGTTGCACAATGTTATTAGTATTACTATTGTATGTTATACACTGACTGTTTATTGAAAATACATTTAAAAAAAAAAAATGTTTGTAAAATGCCAAAGAAAATTTACAGTTATGCCAAAGAGTTTTGTACATAATATAATATTTGTATATACATAGAATTATTAACTAATTAGTTGAAATGTTTATGTGAAAATTATTTAAAAAATATATTTTATTTTACTTTTTGAAAACAGAAATATTTATGTTGAAATTGTCGAAATTGTAATAAAATAGCATTTCTTCTTATCTCCGGATTTTTTAGTACCAGAATTTTCACAATAAGTTTCCATAAATATGGTGTGTTTCTCTACACTGCAAAGAATCACCCTGAGGAAGGCTATGATGTAGCTGAAACTTTTTGGATTAAGATGTTTAGAATTATTATTATGAAAAATCTTTATTCTTTAATGTTTATTCGAAAGCTATTGATAAATCAAAAGCAAAGAGTTAAATTACATGTCACTCACTGGCAAGCTATTTGTAACATAATCATTATTCTTCGAATCGTTGTATAGTCGGCTCTCGATAATTCGAACTCGTCGGGATTACAAGAAATGTTCGAATTATCCAGAGTTCGAATTATGGAATCTGAGAGAGAAAAACGTGTTAAAGGGGTACTTTACAAAGAAATTAATGTTTTTGTAATTTTTTTTTTAATTTATTTCGGCCGTTATCATCAAAATCTGACTTAATATTAAATTAAAAGGTATAAATACATAAACTAATTAAGGAATTAGGAGCAAGCACAATGGAAAAAGAGTTGGAAGTGTCATTGATGGAGAGAAGGGGCATTTAGAAAGTGGGTATCAAATGCATGGGATTATATATTATACTATTTTCAGAATATTTCTGACAAAAATGAAAGAAAGAAATTTATTTTGAGGATATAAAGTTCGTGAGAAAGTAAGGAAAAATGAAAAATCTGAATTCTTGTTAGTTCGAGTTAAACGAAGTCAAGGGAAAAAAGAGTTCGAATAAATGAAAAAATGTAACGTTATTCTGCCCTTGAAAATTTCGGGACTTTATGTTTAGTTCGAATTAAGCGAAGATTCGGTTTATCCGATTTCGAATTAACGAGAGTCGACTGTATCATACTTCTCTGTAAATTAATTTTTATGCTTTACGGCTATGTGCTTCAAACATGCCTATTTCCCTGAAGGAGAATTAAAGTTAAATTAAAAATTAAATTAAAGTTAAAAAAATTAAGTTAAATAAATTCTAACACACCAACTTCAAACAAGGGGGAAATGAAGTTAAATAAAAGTATAATTAAAGTTAAATAAATTTTAAAGCTGGCTTTATCAACATATATCAATCATATCACACTTCTCTGTAAATTTCCTTTTTTATGTTACACAGTTACTAACATACGCACTTCAGCTATGGGTAAATAAAGTTTAATTAAAACTTAAATTGAAGTTAAATAAATTCAAACATACCCATTTCACTGTTGAGGACTTAAATCAAAAATTTAATTAAAGTTAAATAAATTAAAATGTTTCATTTTTCAACCACATATTTGTAATTAAAAATTGTCACATTTAATTACAATTAAATGAATTAAAAAGTTGCATTTTTAATTAAAAATTGTTGTTCGAAAGCCCTTAATAAATCAAAGGCAATGAGTTAAATTGTATGTCACTGGAAAAGTTATTTGTAACATAATCATCATTCTTCGAATCATTATATCATAACTTCTCTGTAAATTTGAATTTCACATTTTACGATTACGTGTTTCAAACATACCCGCTTCACCAATGAGGAATTAAAGTTAAATAAAATTTTTTTATTAAAGTTAAGTTAAAAAGTTTGATTTATCAACACATATTTGTAATTAAAAATCGTTGTTCGAAAACCGTTGATAAATCAAATGTAATGAGTTAAATTATATGTCACTGGAAAGTTATTTGTAACATATAATCATCATTCTTCGTATCATTGTATCATACTTCTCTGTAAATTTGGATTTTATGTTTTACGGTTACGTGCTTCAAACGTACCCACTTCACCGATGGGGAATATATGTGATCCTTTATATTTTATCTAGTCATTGTGTCAATGTTTAGTGTTCTAAACTGTACTTGTATACTTGAAGAAAACAAAATTTATGAAATAAAACTCATGAGATGCTTTAAGAAATGTAGTTCGTGTTTAATTAATTGTGTTGTATTTAATCTCGCATTATCCTATTGTTGTTATATGTTATTTTCTGTTAAATCTTTTCTTAAGAGTCCACACTTACTGATTGAAAAAGACCCGGATGATAATGTTAATTCAGTGGGAGAGTTCTTTTCAAATATCTTGTTCAAATTTTAATATTTTTACATGATTTTTTTTTTTTTTTTTTTTTTTTTTTTTTTTTTTTTTTTTTGCATGGGATATAAGAGGACGATCTACAACCGGGCTAGTTTTTACTTTTTCATTTTTGATTTCAGATTTTTGAAAAAAATTACTTTAACTTTCAAAACCGGTTAAAACCGGTTGAATATGTAACCAAAATCGAAAAAGTAAAAACTAGCTCGATTGTAGATAGTTTTCAATTATTCTATGAAAAAAAAAATCATGTAAAAATATTAAAATTTGAACGAGATATTTCAAAAGAACGCTCCCACTGAATTAACATTATCATCCGGGTCTTTTTCATTCAGTAGTGTGGACTCTTAAAACAATTCTCAAAAAAATACTTTACCCCACTCTGCAGCGAGAAACTTTCTGAAAATTTTCCGATTCATTTTTAGGTGTGTTCGTAATTATGTAAATATAAAGAACCTATATAGTCGTCGTTCGGTGCATCCGTCCATCTGTCCGCATGTAACAGAACAAAAACCACAAAACAGATTCGTTTGAAATTTTAAATACATACTAATTTCGTCGAGTCATTTGAAATGTTACGAAAATCGGATGCATAGTTTAATTACAGAGACAATCAAAAGTATTCCGTTACATTACGGCCTATGGGGAAAATATTTTGTGCATTTTAATAATGTTACACTTTCAAATATAATAGAATTGATAGGCATATATGAAGTATATAGTAAAAAATACATTCTGTCCAATATGTGGTATAACGAATATTTGTTATTAATTTACAGGGCCACACAAAAGTATTCCATCGCATAATGGTATAGGAGGAAACATTGTTTGGGGCGCGTTTTAATTAGATTAAACTATTTCACATTTTAAGAAATTGATATACGTTGCTGAGATTTACTACAAATTACTCTCTGTATGATAGAAAGCAGATAGTATTTACAGAGACACACAAAAGATTTCGGATATAATAGTGTATCCGAAGTAATGTATACTATTAAACCAAGATCTGAATGTTTTTAAAACTTCGTTATAGTACGAACGCACTTCATTTTCTACGTATGACGTGCAATTTTCGACTTGTTTTAAAGTAAAAGCATAAAGCTTGCTGGCATGACTATATTGTAATGGTTTGAAATTGAATAGTATTTTTCATTTTTCAATAAATATAATGTATCTTGGATTACAAGAAAATGCTGTCTTACGAAGAACTTTCCCAGTCTGTCGCATCCAAAAATTCGGTTCAAAATTATAACTTTGTCAGCCTTTTTCTAAAAAATTAGAAAACGCGATTTGATTCAAGGAATTAATGTAGTTTTTCCCCCACTCTACAACGAGAAATTTTCTGAACATTCACCGAGTCGTTCTTTTAAACGTAAAAACATGAAGTTGGCAGTTATGTCTATTGTAAAGAATTGGAATCAAATAGTATTTTTCGTTTTTCAATAAATGCAAATGGATCTTGGGTTATAAGCAGGGCTCGAAATGGAAAATTTCACGAACCGGAACGCTATTTCAAAATTATAATGGAAAATTTCACGAACCGGAACGCTATTTTTCAAAATTATTTTTGACTATTTTTTTTTCAAAGTATAGCTAAATTTATTTTTAACTTGACAAAAACAATTTTTTAAAAGTTACATTGAACAGAATAAGCTATATACATGTAATATAATATGTTTGCGAGACGAAAAACGCCGATTTTTTTCCTTTTGCCGGTAAGCAACATGCGGAATGTAAACAGTCCGTGTCTTCAGTAAGGCCAAAATTTCGCTTGCTTCCATCTCCATTATATCAAAAAATTAAATTTTAAAAGTCTGGATGTGAAGACTCACATTTATTCAGCGATTTAAGTTTAAAAAGGTTGTTTTTTTTTTACTTTGCCGGTAACAACATGCGGTACGTAAACAATTCCATCTCCGTTATAACAAAAGATTAAAATAAAAAAGTTTAAATGTGTGTGTGGACTGTCATATTTATTTAGTAACTAAAGTTTAAGATTGGATGAAAGTTCATTGAAAGGAATACAAGTGCTGAATGTAAACAAACCAGAAACCATCAACAATTGTTTATCATTCGCATACCTCTAGCGCAGATTTCCAAGCTCGTAGCGAGATCTTCTCCCATATGGCATCTCTACTAACACCAGTTCTTTTTGCAACGTGCAACCCCTCCCGTCGTCCGTCATTTATTAGGAGAAAGTGTGGAAGAGAAAAATTTTCACTACATGAAAACTAATAAATGAATTCACATCTTATATTTTTAAACTATTAATTTAATTTTGGACTAGGAATAAATTCTCTAAAATGAACATAAAAGTTAATTTTATTTTAGGATATTTTTGTGGTAAAAGATTAAGTTATATTTCGGACTTGGAATTTTTCTAAATCTTCATTAAAATAGATTTATTTTGAGTAAAATGTTTGCAGAGAGCAACGTAATTATTTAATAGAGCATTTACTGTTCTTCTGCTGGATGATACCAACGCACAGTGAAAACCTTCCTTATTTTTAATAACTGTATGTTAAGTACTGCAGCTGCTTCTTTCAGTTCTCGCTGATTCTTTGGCGAGAAAGCATACAACTTATCAATAAATATTTTGAAATGATTTATCCCAGATACTTCATTAATTGTATCAGAAACAGCAAGTTCCAACCGATGGTTGGCGCAATGTCAGGTTATCATATTTGGAAATTTTTGTTTCAATAATGTTGCTACTCCAGCATTTTTACCCAACATTACCGATGCTCCATCACATGCAAATTTTATAAAACATTCTTTTAGCAAATGTTCATCGAAACCATGCTTATTCAAAGTGTTCAGCAATTGTAATGTAATATTATTTGCTGAGGTGTCTTGCAGTTCAATCAGATCAAGATTGAAAACATAAGCATCACCAGAAAAATCACCAAAAAATGTCATGAGGACAATAACTACGGTAGAAGATTTACTTAATGTTGTCGATTCATCTATTACCACAGATACTTTTTTTCGTTTAGATTTTATTTCTTCACAAAATTTTTTCTTCATTTCACACGCAATATATATTGCAATTTCTGCACATGTTTTATCAGAGTGCAAAATATTTCCCATTGATATTCCATTTAATCTCTGAAAATCAACGTCAACTGGAAGATCAACAAATGGTCTTTGTTGTTTCACAATTTTATACACAGTCCTAAAAATCTTTTCTGTATTCGAAAATTGCGGTTGTTATCAATTTCTCTTTTAGCCGATTTTTCTAAAATATCTGCAGCTTTTTTATGTGCATCACTGTTTCGTATATCTTTTTTCTCAAACTGGATTGTACCGAGCCTGCCGTTTTTCCACTTGGCGTGACAGAACAATTTTGCCACACTTTCGAAAGTCTTAAATTTTTATTACTAAGTACTCCAAAATCTTTTACTTTTCTGCAGATTAAACAACCTAATCCACCGTTGTCTACAACAAATCAAGTATTATTATCTTTCAATCGTTTTAGTTTTTCTTCTGTCAAAAAGTCTGGCATTTCAACGTTTTCACTTGGTACATTTTCGTCTGGATTCAATTTCTGCTTTTTGGCTGGTGGAGTAGCTTCATCTGTTTTGCAATAATTTTTGCTACTTGTTCTTGCTGCAGTATTTTCAATTTCAGAAAAAGTTTTACTGCTACCGTCATTCTTAAAAAGCCAATTTTTTAAATTGCTCACTTTATTTGGATTAGGCAGCCCGAGTACTCACGATATTTGAATTTATAGATCTTTTTTAGTTAGTATTCATTTTATAAGATTTCTCTAATAAGCCACATTTATATTTAATGATGCGCATAAAATTATAAAAAAGATGTTTAGCATAATTTCACGAACCGGAACGATATTTTTCATAATTTCACGAACTGGAACGATATTTTTCATAATTTTACGAACCGGAACATCGT
This sequence comes from Maratus speculifer, assembly GCA_964019185.1. Lineage (NCBI taxonomy): Eukaryota > Metazoa > Arthropoda > Arachnida > Araneae > Salticidae > Maratus > Maratus speculifer. Next base: position 154,939,255 of record OZ025301.1, on the reverse strand, counting down.
TCCGGTTTGCTCCGGTACATTTCGAGCCCTGGTTATAAGCATACGAAATCTCATATAGAACTTTCCCAAACTGTTGCATCCTGTGATTCGGCTCAAAATGCCAATTTTGGCAGCATTTCTGAAAAGAACCTTAGCCTTTACCGAAGAAATTTGAAAACTCTATTTGATTCTGTAATTACTAAATAAGTACATCTGATAATTTGTAAGCTTATGAAAAAAATGACTTTTTGAATAGATCAGAAAACAGCTGATTTGAATTTGAGAATAACTATATGTAGTATTACCAAACCCCAGTCACCATAAGAAAGTAGGACAAAGAAAAAAAAATCGGGACAGATATATTGGGGTATAAAAATGTAATAAAGCCTATGAAAATGGAATCGGTACATAACGGAATCCAGTCTAAAACGTAAACCTCCGATGAACTCCGACGAAAAAGTATCCTACAATTTACTAGCAAACACAGTAAGTCGCAGGGCCGTAGCTAAGGGGGCGCTACGGACGGATCCCTCCCCCTAAAATATTTTAATCCCCCCCCCCCCCTGGAAAAGTTTCCAAAGTCACTAAATGAATATCTGTTCCGAAAATCCAAATTGAGTTCTTTTCAAAAATCTAATTTAGTTTTGAGGTCCTTTCAGAGTTTTGCAGAAATTCTAAATTGTATCTAAAATAAGTGTCTCAACACTCCCTCATCCTATTTGTACATAGGCTAAAAATGATGTTTAATTTTGCACCTCTTATGCACTCAAAATGTTCATCATCCGATACTTTTTTAGCATGAAAAGAAATTATTACAACAGTTTAATAAGAAAAATAGTATCCACAATGTGAGTATGCACTCATTTATCTTTCTGAGCCAGAGAGAGAGAAACAAGTTGGAAATTGCACGTGAAGCGTAGCAAATGAGGTGCGTTCGTACGATAACGAAGTTTTAAAATATTCAGATCTAATTGATATAGTAGAGCGTACTTTGGATACAGTATAGTGGTAGAAATCTTTGTGTTCGTGTAAATATGCAGGGAGTAATTTTTATTATACTTCAGTAACGTATATCTTACTCATAAAATGTGAAGTAGTTTAATATAATTAAAACACCCCCCAAACAATGTTTTCCCGTATAACATTATTTAGTGGAATAAATTTGTGTGGCCCTGTAATTTAATAATAAATATTCTTTGCATCACAGATTGTACAAAATGTATTTTTAATACATATTTCATAGATTCATGTCGATTCTGTTATGTTCAAATGAGTGTAACATCATTAAAATGTACATGGAACTTTTTTCCCCATTGATCGTAATGTTAACGGAATACTTTTGATTGTCCCTGTAATTGATCTATCCATCCGATCTTCATAACATTTGAAATGACTCGACAAAATTATGTAATAAATATACGTTTTAAATTTCAAACGATTAAAATGCATTTGAAACTTTTTTCCCATTGACCGTAATGTAACGAAATCATTTTGATTGTTCCTGTAATTGATCTATCCATCCTATTTTCATAAAATTTGAAATGACTCGACAAAATTATGTAATAATTATGTATTTTAAATTTCAAACGATTCGGTTGGGTAGTTTTTGCGTTGTTATATGCGGACGGACAGACGGACAGACAGACAGACGGACGGACTGAGCGACAACAATAGGTGCTACGTATTTACATAATTACGAACGCACCTAAAAAACGGTACTACTCTGTTATCCCGTCGACCAATTTCGCCAAATTGTACAAATCGCCAAACTAATAGCCAAATTACACATATTGACATAACTTTTATTTTAAATTACGAAAAACAAATAATTAGTAGAATATTAATAAAAATACAAATAAAAAGTCGAAATAAAAATTCCTTAATGACATTTTAAACACGTGAGTCTTATTTAATGTCATTGAATGTGACATTCACGATCATCCATTATTGGCATTTAATCTTAGTTTGGCGATAATTTGTTGGTCGACGGGATAACCTAGTAGTAGCGAAAAAATTATGATACCCCCCACCCCCTATTGTTCACTTCTAGCTATGGCCCTGAGTACGTGCCCTCATCCTGTGTGAAAGACTTGTATAAAATGGAATCTTTCTCTAGTCATTGGAAATTTCATTTGTTGTAAGTTTTTAGTACCTTGCAAACTTATCTGTAAATATGAAAACTTGCCTAAAACGGAAACTTTCTCTGATCTCTGGAAATTCCGTTTGTGGTATGTTTTTAAGTACCTGCTTAAGGGTGTATTCGAAAAAACGCTTTTCCACTTTCAGCAGCTCGAAATTTTCCGATACAATTTCAGACACATTTTTAAAAGTAGAAACATGAAATTTGCTGAGGGGATTTTTGAAGGGACGTATAAGGTGCCGTGTGATGTCTTTTTACGCTCAATTCATTAGAATTTGATTTATAATCAATTAACTTCTCAGGAAGACCCTTTTTTTCGTGCCCAAATCTCCTACTTCGGAAAAATTGGTTAAAATTGCCGTTTTTGATTGCTTTTTTTGCAATATTTTGTGCACTTATCAAAGAATCGACCTTTACGGCACCTTGTGCACTTTCTAAATGAGAGAATCTGCGAATTTGATGTGTTTGAGAGCAAAAGTGAATTCAAAAATAAATCGGAAAGCAAGCAGTTTGAATCGAAATACACCCTTAAAGTATTTTATTTTTACGACGATCTTTACATAGTGACTTAGAAACCTTTGAAAATTCTACCTAAATAAATAGCTCAATCGCTGGAAAATTGTTTTAAATCAGTTTAAATACGACTCACTAGCAAATACAAATCTATATCGTGCTTACAGTCCTCGTGACTAAAATTTAATATCATATTCATTTTTATGTGCGTTCGTAATTATGTAAATACGTAGCACCTATAGTTATCGTTCCGTCCGCATATAGGAGCGCAAAAACTACCCAACGAATCGTTTGAAATTTAAAATATATAATAATTACATAATTTTGTCGAGTTATTTCAAATTTTATAAAAATCGGATGCATAGATCAATTACAGGGACAATAAAAAATATTCCGTTACATTACGGTCAATGAGGAAAAAAGTTTCAAATGCATTTTGTCGTTTGAAATTTAAAATACATGATTATTATATAATTTTGTCGAGTCATTTCAAATTTTATGAAAATCGGATGCATACTTCAATTACAGGGACAACCAAAACTATTCCGTTTCATTACGGCCAATGGGGAAAAATGTTTTTAATGCATTTTAATGGTGTTACACTGATTCGAACGTAATAAAATTGATATTACTCTATCAAGTACATATTATTATATTCATTTTGCATATTCTATGGTGCAAAGAACATTTGTTATTGATTTACAAAACCACACAAAAGTATTCCATTACATAACGGTATAGGGAGAACATTGTTTGGTGCGCGTTTTAATTGTAACTAATTATTTACAACTTTATGAGATTGACATACGAGAGTGACATTTTTAAAACTTCGTTATCTTACGAAAACACCTCATTTGCTACGCTTCATGTGCAAATTCCAACTTGTTATTTTTCTAGAAAACATATTTTAAAAGTGTCTGATAAGAAATTTATCTTTTACTTTTAAATTGAGCTACTAGATGGCAGCACTAAACTTTTTTACATAGATGATCCACAATTTCTAAAATCGTAACGGCATTTAAAAAGAAAAAAAACTTTTAAAAATCCCAGATAATCTGCTTTATACTTAATATTCCAAGTAATTTATTTTAAAAATATTTATAAACTAATAAATTAAAATTTTAAAAAACTGACAGGATGCTACTAGATGGCAGCATCACAAAGTTTAAATCACTGTTTCAAAGTTATCAATGTGAATGAACTTCAGAAATATAAAGACGACTCGAAAAGAATTTCAAAATTTCCACAGTAAAGAGATGGAAAATAAATAAATAAATAAATAAATTTACCGCATTTTTCTAAAATGATGAACATAAAATACCAGATTATTATACCGGAATGTTTTCTATTAGTAAAGGAAAAATCATGAGACTTTCGAAAGTTCATATCGTCTGCGTGAATTCTCGAACAGAATGAAAAGTGTAAAGATTTAAAGCAGACGGGGCGTGACTAGTCAGCAAATCCCATACTAAGGCGACACATAAGACGTTGCTCGATTTCGAGGGGAAAATTGGAGCATGGAGATAGAATAGTAGATCTACTATTTCTATCTTCATGGTTTAAGCATAGATATAGGAACAGTGGCGTAGCAAGCGGGGGGCGGTCCGCCCCGGGTGTCACCCTCTAAGGGGTGACACCCAATCTTTATTTGCAAATATATACACATAATCTTATTAGATTTCGGAAAGGAATTCTGAGATAAAATGAAATTTTTAGCGCACGACGCAATAGAGTTAGTTTTCTTTTCTTTGAGAATGTGCAATTTTATACAGAATGATATATCTAAATAAGACATGCATCAGGAAACAAAAACCTACCTATCCAATGAGTGGGTAGCAAAAGAAAATTTTAAAAGAATTTTCTTCGACATATTGACAACATATTGGCTTATGCGCACTATGGGTTGAGTAATGAGTCGATCCTATTTTATTTAATTTATTTTCATTTTTATTTTTATTATTTTTTGTGCAGAAGGACAAATGTTAAATAAGGAATGTTATGGCCATTTGTTATAATAACGTAGGATTGTGATTGGAAAAATATGCCGGATCAGAACGGGGTGTGACACCATTTACATCCGCCCCGGGTGTCACCCATCCTAGCTACGCCACTGTATAGGAATAACTAGATTACGCACACGGGGAGGAAAGTTGATTCTCCGCTCGTGAGCGATTCTTCGCCACTAGAGTGGCAAATGGCCGGCTATCCACCGATCGATGTGGGATTAAAATACTTCTTAAAATGTATTCTTAAAATGCATTTATATCTATATACACTTAATATTTTAAGCCTACGTGAAAAATTCAAAATTTATATCTGATTTTGAACCACCAATTACTATTTTTATCGCTAAGTTACTTTTTATAATTAAAATAAAAATAATGAAAAACTTTTTTTTTTTCACAATTATCTTTAAGTACTTTTTAGCATGGAAGTATGTGCATTAAAAACTGTAACTTGCATCTCCCCTCCCCCCCCTTTAAGCAAAATAATTTTTTAAGACGTACGTACTATCTTAAATTATTTTTTCTTCTTTTACAGAAAGTTTATGAATGTTTAAAATTCTTCCCGAGATTTGCAAATTTCACCTCCTCCTCTTACATTCAATAACTTCTGTTTTGTTCTTCATACTGTCAAAATTTCCAGATGTTTAAAATATTTTTTCTCCTTCCTTTCTGCCCATGTTTCTTTGCAATAACAATAAATTATATCAAATTTTTCTTACCCACTAAACTTAAAACAATTCTTTCCCAGCCATAGTTGCCAATTCTTCATTTACCCCCCCCCCCCCCAAAAAAAAAAAAAAAAAAAAAAAGGCAGCATTTATAATGCAGATTTTTTAGATTCCTTTTTTTTATTATTCAAACATTACTCAACAAAGATAGTCAAAGCTTGAAATATTTTACCAAGGTCAATATTCTTAATAAATCATTGGTCTTTTTAGAATGCAACATGTATGAAGTGATAAATAAAGCCACTTATTTACACTTGATAAAAAGTGTGAATGAGTAAATTTGTTAAAGAAATTATAATTTTTGTCCATTTTATTTTTAAGATAACAGGAGCGAATATATATATATATATATAAATCATAATACAAACCATCTGTTCAGGATTTCTAAATTTTTTTCTTAACCCTTTGGGGACGAGCAATCCCTATACATGCCGCATAAATTGTTTGAATTCTTGTTTATTCTCACTGGTAAAATTTGCCTTTATTAATTGGAGCATTTTCTCGATTCAATAATGGACAAATTTGTTTTTAAAATACAGTGACAAAAGATTAAAAATTTAGTAAAGTATTCCAATATTCCAATTGCTAACAGGTTAACATATAGCCAGTGTGCCATGTGAAAGGGGGGGGGGCAGAAATTTAGGTGGTGCCGAATTGAGACTTTGTCCCGGGTGCAGTTTTTTCTTTGTATGGCCCTGCATGTAGCGATTAATATTTAACTTTAAATAATAAAAGATTAAAATAAATATATATATACTATAGTTAATTTTTTATTTACATTTTCTTCATTTTAATTTTTAAACTATTTAGTTGTTGCAGTTTCACAACCAGTTTTAACATACTTTGAGTGTAGTTTAGTGAATTAACTCAATTGTTATTGTAACTTATAAATATGAGTAAAAAAAGGTGTAATAACTATTAATGGTTAATATGCACCTCCATATCTTAAAATAGCAGAGTTTTAAATCATATTAAATATCTAATTTTTAAGATTCATAAGGGCACTTTTTTATTTTCAAAGACATTAATTTGATTTTTAAATCAATTTTAATATTCAGTCAGGACTTTTTTTTTTTAGGAGACAAGTTTCTCTATGTAAGCTAATTTTTAATACAAAAGGTAGTAAGAGCACATTTTTTTAAGCAGCACCCTCTCGAAACTGTTTGGGAAACTGAAATATTATAATCACAAAACATAGTTAAGTATTTTATTTTAAACCGATATAGAGTATGTTGCAAATGCAATACCGTATTTACTCGTGTATAGGGCGCACACGTGTATAAGGCGCACCCCTACTTTACAAGTAAAAATTGCGATTTCTTAAAATCTTGTATATAAGGCGCACCATAAATTTGATACGCTAATGAAGAATGATGAAAGGAATTTCAGTTAAAAAAAAATAAGTCGAAACAAACATTACACCAGACCAGAAAACAAGACGAAAATGGATTTTTAGACTTCGGGTTGTAAGAGAATGACGGTAAATAGGAATGAGTGATGGTAAAGAGAATTGCTAATTACCGTTTAGATAATGTCATTAGCTCTATTGTATAAAAAAATTGCAAGGAATGAAATAAATATGCAGTAATACTTCAAATAAGTAACATTTTCCAAGTTTTAATATCTTCTTTGAATAATTTCCTTTTTCATATGTATATCGTTCGACTGCAACCAACAGTAAAAAATTATTCCGTGTATAAGGTGCACCTAGGAGTTTTGCCCTAATTTTTTGGAAAAAAGTGCACCTTATACACGAGTAAATACGGTATATAAATTACTGAAGCGCTTAGCCTCTTGTTCGTTATATCTCATCAGATCAGTGAATTGCAATGCAATGTGCATTGAGACCGCTTTGAGATCAACTCATTTGCCACTAATTCCATCAAATCTAGCCCAAATGAATATTATCATAAATCATTTTAAGATATGATATTTACAAATACTTTTAAGGTAATAAAATAGAGTTGAAAATTCAAATAAAAATGTATTTTTTGGCCTATATAGCACAGCACAGATTAAATTCAGTTAATACATGAGTCTAATGAACTGTAACAAAAACAATTTTTGATATGTTTAAAAGACAATTCGGCTTGACTCACACCACTGTTTAATTGTTGGTATAAGTTTGATTTGTTGAAAGGATCAGGTCATATAAGCATAAATTAAACACTGAAAATCATCATCTCTGTTATTGTTACCAAAAAAAAAAGCTATGAATTCAGCCTTTTTTTTTTTTTTTTCAAACCACATATGAGGAAGAAATATAAATATAAATTTTTTTTATCAAAAGTAAGAAACAATGTAACACTTACCTTTATAAATAATGTAAACTCCAGTGATATAAACAAACAAAATTTCTCTAAAGTATTTTATTTTAAAAAAAATTCAGATATACATAAATTTATTATAAATAACATTATTACAACATATTACAATATAAGTTAACTGCAAGTAACATTGGTCAAATTTAAATTTTTTATCTTTTTGTACCTTTTACAGCACAAATAATCAATAAGCACATTTATCTTAATAAATAGGATTTAGTATAATGAAAAGAAAAAAAAACCTTAATGAATTATAATAGTACTCTCTCTCAAATCTGTAACTATAAAATCTGCAAACACCTAAAATCCACACATGACATAAACTAGTAAATCTGCAGATCAGGAGCCTCAACGTCAGCTTTGCACATAATTTTTTTTAAACACACTTTGGGCAAAATTCAACTTTCTGGAAACTAATTTAAAAATTTCAAATTACGTAATTATTTATAAGAATAAAATAAGAATAAGAAGTTTTCAGTCATCAAATCCGTTAAATTAAAATTTTAGTTATGTTAGGAAATTCTGAAATTTTCATGATCTATTATTTTTGTTTTTTTATCATAACATAGTAGATATCTTCAGGCGGGCTCCGGCCCCCTGAACCCCCGTAGTCTCCTTAAATTTAAAATTTCAACTTTCTATTAATTGTGCGAATGGTTATCGTATATCTTGCGTTTCTTTATACATTTTGATGTATAAAGATAAGTAACAGTTTGGACAAGCATTTTTCATTAACCTCATACATGCCTGCCAACCACAAACACCTAAATCTGATCTATAAGGAACTTTTTAAAGTGTAAAATTAGTAATCTAGAGTATTACATTTTTTTTTTTTTTTTTTTTTCCGAAAACAAAAGTTTGATTGCATTTTGCAGCAGTTATCGCAGAACAGACAGACAGAAGAGCAGACTGACAGACGGAATAAGCAATAAATTTCGAACAATTTCATGAACAATAAATTTTGAGTCGCCAAAGTAAGCCTTCACTGAAGTTTCGGCAATGACGTCATTATTCATGAGTTATTGATATCCATGTTTCTTGTATTTTTAACAACTACTATAAAATACCTGTTTTATTTCAATCATGACGTCATATTTTACCAAGTGAAAAATTCGTTAAAAAATAATTCCTTAATTTCTTTTACTTCTAATTATGTCTCAATTTATGTCAGAAAAATTCTTATTAATGAAACAAACATCCGTGTTTAATATTTAACAAGTAGTACTATATCTATTTTTATTTTAATTCTGATGTCATATTTATTTATTTTTTCTTAGTTTAATTTCTCGAATGGAAATCACTCAGTTGAAACTTATTGCCATTGAAAAATAATTATTCCATATTTTAATTTTTTTGGCAACGATAAAGGAAATTTGTTAAATTGTATCTAAAAAGTTTCTATTGATTGTGTATGAAAAAGAATGAAATTTTGAATTATTAAGGAAAATATTTGAATAAAATTAATAAAACATAACCTATGTTCTTTTCTGGGCTATGTTATATTTATACGCAAAGATACAAAGACACTAATTAATTCATCAGTTTTGATGTTTGCTTCATTTAAATTTTCGTACATGCTTTCAAATTATGGATAAGAATTAGGATGAATGGTTGCTTAGCAACCAATATTGGAAAATAAAGAAAATGATACAAATACATTTGAAATAAGTAAATCTCTAAAACAAATTAGTCTATATTATTGAAACACATTTATAAAAAACCTCCAAAATTTACAGTAATAATTTAAAAAATCTGACATATGCGTACACAAAATTTCAAAACAATACGAATAAATTAACCGGTAAATTTCAGTATCTATTTATCATTGAATTCCGTTAATCAAATGCGTCATTTTCTCTCAAGGGAAAAAAAAAAAAAAAAAAAAAAAAAAATTGAAAATCATTGGATTTACCATAGAAAAGCATTATTGCGGAAAATAAAATATTCTATATTTTCCGAACGAATGAACCAAATCTAACAAAAAACTATACAGCTTAATCCCAGTGCTCACTAACATACCCACTTAATTTCAAGTCAATCGAATGCTTTTTACGTCAGTTATCGCGGAACAGACTGAAACAAAAAAATTTCGTGTCTCCAAAGTAAGCCTTCACTGACGTTTCGGCAATAATGAAAATTTTTTTAGTTTTATATCATACACATTCCATATGCATTTTAATATTAGATCATGAGGCACGCACAGACACTGACCTCATCGAGTTCACAGCTGACATTCCAGAATTAAAACTATTTGCAAGAAAGATATACCTAATTCAAGAAAAATGTATCTCATCTTTACTATACATATCTAACTATGCATTATTTAATTGAGCTTTACTTTTAATAAACACATTTAATAAATACTTTTTAATCTTTTTAATTATGGTCTTACTTTATCATTTTAGTTTATTACTGTACTTATTCTAATATTTTACTACATTGCAAGCATTCATTACAATATTAATTATAACATACAAATTACTGTTTGAAAAATGTAAGCAAAGGAATAACCAGAAATCTTTAAAATTTTAAAATCTGCACAACTTCTGGTCCAAAGCTGTACAGATTTGAGAGAGTTTACATATAAATATATGACAAAATATATCACTGATTTTTAAACAAAACTAACTTATTACATTTTTGTCGTATGTTTTTTCCTTTTAAACTAATGTTAGTTAATTTACATAAATGATGAAATCTTACATTCAAAAAACAATCTGTTATAGCTTTTATTAATGCATGAATATGATTATCAGGGAATACACTTTCTAATGAATGGGATATTAGATCACTAAAATAATTTTTATCTAGAGTGGATTTTAACACTTTAGACATAATTTTAATTTTTACACTTCCATAAGGTATTTTACCATTATTAATTAAAACCTCTTCTCTAATACATTTTTCAGTTAACAAGCAAATATTAACAACATCATCTGATGGCTTTTTTAAGCCTCCAAAATCTCTTAAAGCTAAAAAATCCCCATGCTTTATGATGACACTATGATTCAGTAAAGAATTACTGCAATCTGGACACTTAATTTTCTTTTGCAACTTCCTAACAACAAATCCAGCAATATAAACAATTATCTTATGCTTATATTCTGTTAGTTGTGGGAGTGTCAGCAATGAAGCTTTTTCATAATCTGTCATTTCTGTTAGGCTGAAGTTTTTTTCAGGTGAAGTAACATTAAATTCATTTTTACCATTCAAATCAAATAACCTCTCAGCAGTAACATTGTTAAATATACTTTCTGTAACACTGGGAGTGACAGAAAGGCAGGATAAAAGAGGTGTTTCACACTGACTTACAACATTTGCATTTTTGCTTGCCTTGATGTCATTTCGCACAAGCAGTTGTTTATATGCAGTGCGAAACTGTACTGCTGAGGGGTTATTGTTCCATCCCCCACGTTGCCTAACACGGGAAAAAAAATCTCTAAATGATTTTGGCTCATTTTATACAGAGTTATATATTTCAATTTGTCGGTCAGCACTAAATCTTGAAACAGACCACGTACATTTCTGCCTAAACAAACAAATCCAATAATTGGAGTTTTGCGTTGTGTTTCATACAAAAATTTATTTGTCTTCGAATCTTTTAATTTTAAAAGATATGCCTCCATATTTTCCAAGAATGGTTCCCAGTAATCTCTGTTGCTTACCTTTATAGCAGCTGTTGAACCTTTTGAAAGAGGACTTTTAGAATTATACAAATCAAAAAGCAAATTAAAATTTGAAATGAAATCTATGGTGGTTTCACATCCTCTGAATTGAGGAAAATTGGGAGAATGCAAAAGGATATTTAAGGCTTTAGCAACAGAATTACTGAAAACTTGCACAGCCAAAGACACTTTCATCTTATTTTGATAAAAATTTATGTGAGCATGTTATTTTATTTGAAAGATGCAAACCTTCAGAATTCTGCAAATCATTAAGTTCTTTAACGTACTTCCAATCAATATTTTTATTTTCATAAGTTAATTGTAAGTTTGCAAATGCATTCCTCATCAACTTTATCATGTGACATGCATCAGGCATTACATACACCTTTTTAGTTTCATCGGCAGGGTTAACAAAATAAGGCTTAATTTGCTGTGGATCAATAATTTGGCAGCCCAAAATTTCTGCTGCTGCTAGATTTACAGATGTTCCATCAAAAGTTAAAGATACCGTATTAACTTTAATGTCATTCAGTATCAAAATTGATTGCTTAACAAGGATAGCTTTCTCATTAGCAGTAACATTATCTGTCAGAAAATAGGCTATCGGTATGGACCATGGTACATTCACACCAACAACCATAAATACCAATACCCGTGTTGCTTCTGAACGTCGTTCAGTACAAATATTTGTACCAAAACTGGTAAATCCGAAAAATTCCCTTCCATTCCAATTAATGAATTTTCGAATTGACATCTCGTCAAACATGAGTGCCATATACACATCATAATTACAGGCTTTAATTCTTGCGTGTAAAGCAGACAATGCTTCACCTGTAAAGCCTGATGAGCCATCTATAACATTATACCACCTTCTTATGGATGATGGGCTAGGAAGGGCTAAATATTTTCTTACATAATCGTAAGCTGCTGCAGAATAAAAAAAAAAGGGAAAGAGAGAAAGATTTTATTTGATCACTGTAGTATTTTTTTGATTGCAATTGTTTTTTTAAAATTTCAATGCTCAAACCACTAAAATTTTTTTTTAAGAGTTGTGCCACATCTGAATCCACCATCTCTTTTTCTTTTAAATCTGTAATTATATCAGACATAGATTCAATTTTTTTATTTTTCCGTGTCACCTGCATCTTAGCTAATTTCAGTTTTTTGCGCAATTCATTTATTTCTTCATCTTTCTGCTCTATGATTTTTTCGTACTTCCTTTTAAGTTTTCGGGGACTATCTTTTATGAAGTAGGCATGGTCAACTGTACTTGCTTCTATAATTTTGTCATTTATTTTATTATCTGATGTACTCTGATGTGGCAAAACACTTTCAGCATCAGTATTACGCCGTTTGGGAGGTTTTCTTGACTTCAGCTCCTAAAGAAAAAAAAAGAAAAATACTATTTATTTATATATTATGTATACATTACATAAGTTAACGAAGTTACATATGCTTTTAAGCTATTATCAAATCTAAAAAAAGCAAATTTTAAAATTTATAAGTATGGTAAACTAACATTTGAAAGGTTTATACTGAAAAACTGAAATTTGCAAAACAATCCTTTTGATTGTTGATTCAAGTAAAATTCTTTCAAATGTTTTTATACTTTTTGCTGCATGCACATAGTTTGCATACAAAATACAAATCATTCATTTAATGTTTTAGTAATTATAACTTAATGGTGATATAAATGAAAATTTTAATTAATTCTTTTTTCTTGCTTTTGTTTGATTAACATAATTTATACACTTCAGGTCACTTAAGGGGCATTTTTAATGCTTTGTTATTTTTATATCCTTCAGAACGATTAATTAAAAATAACATAAAAACTCTGAATAAGGGACACCTCTATTTAAGGGACAAAAGCTTTGGTCCCATAGGTGTCACTTTTTAGAGGTTTCACTGTATTTTTGCCCTCCAGTTAAAATAATAATAATAATAATAAAATAATAATAATAATAATAATAACCTTTTCCCTTTTTCACATTAAAAATTTGTGTGAGTTATAACAAAATCTATTTTGGATTTTTTTTTTTTTTTTTTTTTAGCTGAAAAGCAACATCTCTGCAAAAGTAGCTTTGAAAATCAAAAGAATGCTAAAAAATCTGCTTCAATTCTGAGCAGCAGCAGTCATTAAAAAAACATTCTCTGCATGGAATTTTTTTAAATTGATTAAGACATGTTTCTCTAAGAACAAAATTCAGTCAAACAGTCCCTCCATCATCATAGATTTTGCTGTGCTTTAAATTTGTTTTTAGTAGAAATATATGTACTATGAATTATTCTTTAAATGGTTTTTAATTTTACAATAAAGGTGATTTTAAAAATATACAATTTAAAAAAAAAAATAAATGTTGGGTTGGGTTGATAAAATAACATACCTTATTTAGGTGTTCAGGAAAATCAAAAATAGTTGGCACTGCATCTTCTTTTAATATTCTTCTCGATAAACGATTCTTATAGAAACAATCTGGAGTAAAATGATTGGAGCAGATGAATGTGTGGATATTTGGGACAAAATTATCTCTTCTAATTGATGCTATCCATTTCTTCAAAAGTTCCTTTCTAGCAAATGGAAATCTTAAAAAAAAAAAAAATAATAATAATAAATTAAATATATAAATTAAAAAGAGAAAAAATACATTGTATGTTGCATAAAGATACTGAAACTTTCACATTTACTGTATTTTTCAAGATATAAATCAGACATGCTACAGGTTTAGCAAAATAAAGCTAAACTTTCTTGGCCTCATGGACTTTGGACCCTTTTTGAGAACAGTGCACCTCTTTTTAAAAATTTCTAACTGATAGCCCTTTTTATCGAAATCATCAATCAATTTATAATCTCAGATACATATTACGTTTTAGGAATACTTTCAAAATATTATATTATATAACTGACAGTTTCAAAGAATGTTGATGTTTGTTTTTATGACAACTGAATAATTTTCGCTTATTTATGTGTAGTTAAAGTTAAACATATGGCACATTACATAGTCTTTTTGTGTGCATTGTTAATGGTATGGGTTCTAATTAAATTATAAAAAATAATAGTTTTATGTGCCCCCTTCTCCCTTATGTTCATTAACACATTAATTTTCAACCTACACATACAAACATGAACTAGACCTACTAAATCTAATTTGAATTTCTGAAATGAAGTGTTAAGGCCCATGTCCCTGCCTGCGAAGACGCAAGCTAATGCTATTCCTATGCGGAAGCATTTTTCTAATAACTCTTTCGCATTTTGACATTTTAAAATACTTTGCTTTGCATTGGATAGCTGAGGTCCTTCTGAAGATCGCTCCTTGACAATTTTTTTTATTTTGGTTGCAAATATTTTTTATAAAGTTACTTTCATTTTCAGAACCGGTTCAGATAGTAAAAATAACTGTATAAAAAATACTTGCGACCAAAATTGAAAAAGCAATCCAGGAGCGACCTTGAAAGGGACCTCAGCTATCAAAAAAATTGTCAAAATGCTAAAGAGTTATTAGAAAAACGCCTCCTTTTAGGAAAAGCATTAGCTGGTGGGTATCTTCGCGGACAGGGACCAGGGCCTTAAAAAAATTATTTACAATATCCAATAACTTAAGGCCCCTGTCCTCGCTCAAGGAAACACTCGCGAGCTAATGCTATTCCTATGGGGAAGCATTTTTCTAATAACCCTTTCGCATTTCGCAGAGTACACCCAACAAACTAACTATACTCAAGCGGATGCGTGACTATGCGGCCCGCAAAAGTTATACAAAACTGGCACAGCAAAAGTATAAACATTTTCATTGCCTGTAAATATTTAGTATGTTTAATAAAGGTGATTTTCTGTTAGTATGTTTTAATTCATTTTTTTCCCTCATTCTTCGCATAATCCGTCTGGTCCCAATTAATCTGAATTATCGAGGTTTTATTGTACATAAAAAAAGGAGAAAATTTATTAAAATATTTCAAAAAACTGGTTTAAACCACAAATAAAAATGCTAGATTTAAAATCAATAAGTAAAATTTGATACTACCTAACTACACCATGGACCAAAATAATATTGCAAAACTAAAAGATTATATGCCAATAATGATGATCAAAAAGGTCACATTCATGTAACATTAAAGACTCATCACATGTTTGTTACGCCATCAAGAGATTTAATACGAAGTTTTATTTGTATTCTTATTAATGTTTCATTAATTTATTTGTTCTTTCATTATTTAAAATAAAAATCATATCAATTTGTTTAATTTGGCAATTTGTAGAACATGGCAAAATAGGTCAATGGGATAACCAAGTAGTACCGTAAATACAGTTTTAATATTTAGTAAAACAAAAACATCAATCATACATGTAGGGAAACAAATCATTAAAATTTCAGAAAAAATGTTACTTTTTTCTTTTTTATTATAGAAATGTTAATTTTTTTAGTTATAGAAATAAAATTATGGATATTTACTTATGAAAGGATATTCCATTGCCTTTCTGAAATCGATTTGAACAATTATAGGCACAGAAAGATTTCGTCATAGTACCAGCATTGGCAGCATTCAGAATTTTCTCGTCTTGTCAAAACCTTAAAAAATATTAATCATTACTAATAAAAGATATTTGCAATAAATAAATATGCATGTATGAACATTTGTTATATCTAGGAGCAGAATTTTCTGAGTCAATGTTATTTTACCACTGTACATAACTTTGTAATATGTGCAAAAATATTGTTGGTGTTGGTACTCATCTATTATCAGAGCCAGGATTGTCAATTGTCAGATGGATGGATAAAAATTGATTAAAAAGGCTTGTTAAATTGTTAGTATCTCCTTGTACAAAGAATAATTTTCCATTCAAAAAATCTTTCCAAAACTAAAGTCTTGCACCTATGGAACACATTTAGTGTTACAACTATATAATATTTACTATTCAATTAAAAGAAAGAAAGAAAAAAAAAAAACAGGTGGGGGGATACTGTAATATTTTTTGGCATATTGAACATGACCCATGACCTGTCGTGGATAATATCTAAGTACCACATAGAATATATAATACCTGATAAATATATGCCCATAAATATACAAAAATTCTGTTTTCTGCCATCTTGAAAAATTTGGCAAGATGCTAAAACAGCTTTTTGTCTCCATTTGGGAAGAGCTTCATATCATGTTTTGATTAGTAAGATTGGCAACAAAAAGCCATTTTAGTTACTTATCAGATTTCTCAAGATTGTGGAAAATATGGTTTTTAAGTAATTTATAAAGATAGATTTATTTCATAAACATTATACAGCAGAATCTCAATCGATCAACTTTCAAGGGGTGAAACGAAAAACCAATGAATGTGGATTAACTTCAAAACAGGAAAAAACACAATGGGTATGCTGCATTACTAAAGCACGCAAAGTATGTAGCATACTAATAAATACTAATTTGCAGCTTACAAAACTGTAAAGAAAATAAATCAAAATTATATAAAATTTTAAAAAATCAAGTTTTTTTTTTGTTGTTGTTTGTTTTGTTTTAATTAAAAAATAAATTTTTAAAGGTATACAACATTTTTCTGGTCATTTTTGCAATTTCACATGCATATATAAAAGTTCATACAGTTTCAAATGCTGTTATTGCAACAGACAGACTTGGCACTAGTGGCTCAGCTCTATCGGCATGAACATTATCCTGTGCTCCTTTTGTTATTTTCATTTTTTGCATTATCACATATTTTTCTTTTGTTTAGAACACTACATGTCGCAACATCTTGATCAACGGAAATCACATCCTCAATAATCTAAAACCACTCTTCACTTTCATTAACACAAATAGCATAAATAAGCTATTTTAGCATGAAAGAAGTAATTCCAGTTTGTATGTCATATGGATTCACATGACTTTCAATTCCGTTTCGGTGAAGACAAAGATTTTATAACAATAAATGTAAGAAAACGACTTTTTGAAGAACAATGTTTGCGGGTTTCAGTATTTAAGTATAATTTCTGCAAGGACTGTAGAAAAAAAGTAAAAAGTAAAGTCCCTTTCAGTAGTAAAAACGCAAACACATTAATTCATTTTTAAAAAATTGCTAAAAAATTCACCAAAAAATCCGAAACAGGTTTTAAGAAAAAAAAAAGGGAAAAAATCGAGATTCATAATCAAAATCAATTGCATCTATTATATTATAAAATGACTGATACCAGGAAAGATTGAGGCTATTACATATAATATTCATTAGTACAATTACAGTTTAAATATATATATTAAACTTAAACTAAAAACTTTAATAGTTATTGTTATAAACAGGGATGTAATGGAGGGTATATGGGGGTATACCTTCTGGGTTTTTTTAAAGGAACCCCATGTACCCTCTGTTTCTCAGGAAAGCTATAGTATAACATTCTAAAGTATACCCTCTGTTTAGAAAGAACATCTTCTGTTATTTTTACGACTACACCCCTGGTTATAAATGCATATCAATAGTTTCAGAAACTTCATAAATTCCATTATTAAAGGAAATGGGGTGCAATTTTTAAACATTTAAACAGCTATTTAACAAATCCTGATAAACAAAAATGTAAACAAAGATATTAATATAAAAATAATTGGTATTGCTAAAGTAAATACTTTTATCTTAGCAACTAATGGAACTGAAAGCATAAAAGTACAGTCTTACTTATTCAAAATTTTTATCAAGAAAAATAATATTCAGCTGCATAAGTAATATAGGATTTCATTAATTATAACACTTACTGAACATAAGAACAAAGATTTTAGGCTATTTTGTACAGTTGCAATTTTATACAGCCACTGTTAATAATTTTATAATTAGCACTGCCTTTTGACACAAACCTTGATAAGTAAATATTTACAAGAATGAATTCAAAAGGAGATAAATGTGTAAGTTATAATGCACACAAATCAAACTTAAAATATTTTAGAGAAATACATAACTGTCAGTTTTAATGATAAACGACTTTTTTCTTTTTTTTTTCCCGTGTGTGTGTGCGTGCATATGGAATGTACAATTTGTTTTTTTTTTGGACTTCATATGTGTTCCATATTATAATAAATGATATACATCTAGAAAACAAAAATCTTTACTAAGTGAACTAAAAGTTACATCGAAGTTGTACTAATAGTATTTTAAGTGTATAACACATCACAAATACTAATATTACAAACATAGATATTTACCTCTGATAAGGATTGTTCCTCACAATGTCCAAATAATTCCTTGAAATATTTAATTACACACCAAAACAATTCAAAACACTCGTATAACTACTATGCATCACTATTTACTATGGCAAAATCGCAAGTTCCACGTTCTTTTTGGCACTCTAATGGATGTTGCCACCGAGTCGCAGCAGAATCAAAAAGTATTGGGAGAATAACATTGAATGCTTAATCTAGTTATTATTCCTATATCTATGAGTTTAAGACAGGTTTGAATCAGCTTCCTCCATTGTTTGGATCGGCGTTTTCTTCAATATCGTGCTTCATTTTTTTCCCAGTCGTTTCAGTGTGTGATGTGCTTATAAGGCAAAACTTAATGCGAGGGTATGCGTGGCGTGTGGTGCAATGACGTTATTGTTGTTATTAGAGTTTGTATTCATTTTTTAAAAAGCATTTTTTGGGGGGGGGAGGGGAGGGGGGAGGCATTTTAAAATCGGATTCTGGACAACTGCATAGAATTAAAAAGCAAAATTGTTCAATTTTTTTTTTTTTTTTTTTTTTTTTTTTTTTTTTTTAAATTGAAGATTTGCCACATTTGTGCTTGCAATGGTGAGTCTTTGAAAATTTTAGGTAGCAATTTTATTACTTAAGTAAAACAAAAATAAATAAATAATAATAATAATAAACATAAAGGAAAAATGAAATTAAAAAAAACGCAGATAAATTTTAAAAATTTTAAATTCATAGATATCTTTTAGAATAAGAGGCACATAAAATACTCAATACAGAAGTTATTAAAAGAACTTATATAATAAACCAAAAACAGGATCAGAATCTAATCCATATAATAAGTCAAATATAAAGCAGAAATGGAAAACTTTATGTGTGTGTGTGTGTGCCAAAAATTCTCAAGTAATACTTAACTGCATTGAAACATGCTAAAGATTTACATAAAAATTTATGATTATACTTAGGCCAGTAGCGTAGCTATGTTTTTTGGCGCCCAGGGCCAGCAAGAAATTTTGCGCCCCCACCCCAATATAGATATATAATAATTTCTTTCAATTTGGCGCCCCTAGGCCTCAGCACCCGGGGTGGATGCCCCCCTTGCCCCCCCCCCCCTTAGCTACGCCACTGACTTAGGCTGCTTATACTAAACAATAATTATTGTGTTATTATAAGAGTAGCATTTAATGGACAAATAACTAAGAACTAAAATCATACTATAATTTTTCATTACATTGAAATTTGTCATTATATTTTGGACATTTGCATTCAGGAACATTCTGTATGTTCTACAAATGTCTCCATACTAAATATAATTCAGCTTCAAAATGCTTAAATGAATTAAAAACCACTTTTTAACTCTTTCCAGCACACTGTGCCCAGTCTAGGATACCTAATTTTAATTCCAAACTTGTAAACGGCACCAATAATATTTCAATGAAATTCTGCTTTTGCAATAAAAGCTTAAATTAAGGATTTCAAAATATCTAAAAAATTCATTTGTAAATTCCGGTGTCAGTCAATAATTTCTCATTTTACTAGCAGATTTTGCATGTGCTGGAAAGGGTTAAGCAATTTACACTCATATTCAGTAATCTAGGCAAAGAACTTTTTTGTGTAGCCCTGTATATGACTACAGCGTTTATACAGTGTGTAATATGCAAAAACTTAAACTTTAAGATGCATACCATAACAGAAAATGAACCTCTGGAAATTATTGCTAACATACAATACTGTAACTAAAAATTTATGTGTGCATCTGCAAATGAATGATAAATGCTATGCATTTTATATTCTACAAGCAAGTAACTTGTATTGAACTTCATTAACTTATATCAATTCTATTATATATGAATAGTGTAATACAATTAATATACGCAGCAACAGTGGCACCAACTTATGCGGTACCATGGAGCACAAGCCCACCCAATAATTTGATATCTCTATCCACCCATTATTAATTGAGCCCATATTTTTGTATTTGTTCAAAATTTTTTCGAGCCCACCCAATATTTTTCAAAAGTTGGCACCACTGCATAGCAAACAGTTTTTCCTCCCTATACCATTAGGTAATAATTATTTTTATGGTCCTGTAAATGAATAAAACGCTTTTTGCACCCCATATTTAAAGGAATACATATTTTAGTATACCTCATAAATGCATATCGATTTCATTAATCATTATGTTTAAAATTGTTCAACAGCATTAAAATGATTGAATTCAATTGAATGATTTTGAGTCTCTGTAAAGGAACTATATCCCTTTAAGACCCAACCCACACGATCGTGCGGGTTAGACATTCTTTTAAACTGTTGCTTCTCAGTTGTATGTAATAAAAACCCAAATCGAACAGTCATTCAGGCTTGATGAAAGAGTAAAGTATCATTTTTTATCAATAGATAGTAGATGTAGTACATGTTTTGCTTTTAATCATCTTGGCTAACTTTGTTTATCATTTCATTGGGTCTTAAAGGGATAAAAACTGCACATTTCATTTTCGATAGCGATCATGCTATAGTAAACATCAATAACATACAAAAATTTCCGGGAAATCTGAATATATTCACTCGAGTTTTAGCTCAATCAGAGAAATAAAATTCATAAATACTTTTCGACTATGTTGTAAAGTTTTGAAATAAAAAAGAAAAGTGGCCATTTAAGAGGCTACTTCATTCAAATGAAAAGACCTGTTCACTAATACTAATCCTATGGAAGAAATTTATAAAGATATTTCAGTTGCATTTCGATATTTTTAATTTTTTTGTTGCACTGGATAGCTGAGATTGATCTGTATGCAGGCCATTTTTTACTTTTTTGATTTCGTTTACAGATATTTTTTATGAGGACACTTTCCTTTTCAGACCAGTTTGGAAAGCAAAAGCACTCTCATAGAAAATATTGGCAACCAAAATCGGAAAACTTAAAAACGGTCTGCATTCAGATCAATCGCAGCTATCCAATGATAAAAAAAATCATTTCAAAATAATGAAATGCAACCAAGGTATCTTTAAGCGTTTCTTCCAAAGAATTAGCATTAGCAAACATGTCTTTTCATTTGATTGAAGCAGCCTCTTAAGCTGATGGCATTGAGCTCACAGACTATTCCCACTAATTGTATATTATACTTTTCTTTCAAAGGATAATGCCCTTCGAAAAATAATTTGGGAAAAGGGGGTATAGCTCTCTGTTTTCCTCCTTTATACTGAACCAATGTACATACAAATCTAATCAGGGAAATGCTTTATCAGAATAAACCATACCAAATTTGAAGCAAATTGGATAATTCTACATGAACAATCTATCCAAATTAAAGTGGTGATTAGTACCCCATTTAGAATCTTTTATATTTAACTAATGAATTCCAAAAAAATAAGTGAAGCAACTTATTAGAATGAATCTAAAAAAATTTAAGCAAATTGAATACAGTAAAACCCTGGTAATTCAGATTAATTGGGACCAGATCCAATCTGGATTATTGAAAATCCAGATTATCCAGAGAATTAGAAAAAAAAATGAAATAAGATAAAACATACTTATAGAAAATCACCTTTATATTAAATTTATGGAATATTTACAGACAGTAAAAATATTTACTTTGTTTAATTCTTTCGAAAAGATTTCAGAAATTTTTTTTATTATTATTCAGAATATGACGATGAAACAAGTTAATGTTATGAAAATCAGCCAATCGCTTTTCAAACTCGAAAAAAAAAAAAAAAAAAAGACCAAACCGATCTGGAATTTCTGGAGATCCGGATTAATGGGGTCTGAATTAGCGGGATTCTACTGTCTTTCTATCAAGAGTTGTCACCTTATATATACACTTACCTGTAAGTACATACGGAACTTGTGGGCACATGAGCTCTAAAGCTTTGATAGCTTGTGAATTTAAAAGGTACTTGTGTATTTTCTAAAGGAAACAAAGTCTATTGTTCTTTACAATGTGAACAATTAATACAAATAGATAAATATCACATCTATAGTATTGCAAATCACATGCAATGAATATATTTTTATTTATTTTGTGAATAAGCCATTTTTGTTTTACTAATGAAGGATATTTTAATTTTTTTTTCGTGCATTATAAAAATTGATAAAAGTTTGTTTGTTCTGCCCACAGAATAACATGCGGTGAAGTATTCTCAAAATTACAGGATTAATCAGCATTATAAAAGAAAATCTAAAAACGGGTAAACAATGGTGATGTACTGAAGCTCAGACATTATTTGAATTAAATCACAATTGTGTGACAGATTTGCATTTGTTATTCACACAAGCATTTCCAAGTTGATTTATCAAAAATTAATCAAAATTAAATAAATCTTGTGATTATTTTTTTACATAATGTTTATCCATTTTTGGCACTAAGTCATACTGATTGGTGACTGATTATTTTTACAGTAAGTGAACGCCACAAATACACAAAACTAGAAAAAAAAAAAAAAAAAAAAAAAAAAAGAACTTAACAAATCTGCATGACAAGTGATGAATAATTTTATTATAAATGGCATAAACATATAACATAGTATTACTTTTTGACATATATATTTATACATTTTGTACAAAGAAATTCAAAATAAAATTCAGATCATACATTCAAACAAGATTTTTTAAAAATTAGCTTAAAAAAATTATAATCTATATAAATTCAAACAATGAAAAAAGAGATTTAATACTGATTTTCAACAAAACTTACAACAAATACAAACAAAAGTGTAGATTTAGGAGCAAATGAAGTGCATAAAAGTGAAATATTGTTCCAAAATGGATTTTTTTTTTTTTTAGCCAGCTATCAAATTAAATTACTACAATGCACTTAATAAAATTTACCCCACAATTAAGGAAGACTTATTTATACTTTACTTGCTATTTATTTATACTATAATGTAATTTCCAAAGGAATGCTAATATTTTGATATTAGAAGAATAGCACCTATTATTTTTTAAATATATTAGATACTCATAAAATCATTAATGATATAATCTGAAACAATATTGAAGCTGTGCATTCATTATAAAATCCTAATGTAGTGAATTTTTTACATAGTCTGAATTTAACAAAAATAAATATAAGGGAAGGTGAACATGACAAAGTTATGCTTGTAAAAAAATTTCTAACTGTGAATGATAGTGAATGAACTAAAATTTACATGAGAACTTTGTTCATATCTTGCTTGATACCATGAACATTTTCAATTGCCTATTTTAGTTTTAACCCCTTCATGATGAGAGCCTCTTGCTTAATTTTTAATCTTTTACCACCAGTTTTTTTAAAACAGAAAATTTTCTTTGACTAAATCGCAAAAATGCTCAAACTAAATATTGTAAACTTTACAATAAAAAATAAACGGTGAGAATAATGAAGGACTAGGCACCTTAAATGGCACCTATATTGGTTGCTCGTCCTCAATGTTATTATCCCCCCCCCCCCCCTCAAAAAAAAAAATGTCTATGTCATCTTTCCCCAGCCATTGGTAAGAAGACAAAAATTATCCTATAAAAACATTTCATATTTTTTTACTTAGAAGGTGTCACAAATAAAAATTAAATTAAAAAGTTGTCAACTTTTTAATTTAATTTTTATTTGTGACACCTTCTAAGTAAAAAAATATGAAATGTTTTTATACGTGAATGAAAAAAGGTGAAGTGATTTTGTTTTAGTTTTTGAAAAAACGAAAGCTAACAACAGTTTTAACATTAAAAATTATCCTTTTTTAACCAGTAAAAGATTATTACAAAATAACTGGATCTCCTACAAATTTGTAAGGTCTTGAATTCTATTTGCAATTATAATGGAAAATTTCAAAATCTTGCCGTAGAATGGAGACCTATTACATCATGATGGTCAAATATTGAGAAACATACTGAAAATGAACTAATTTTCACAACTTTACTCAAAGTGGGAATGTGCATATTTGTCCTTATGTTTCATCTCCCGAGAACTCTTTTGGTGGTTGCAGCATGCAAGCGTCTGTGATTAACTGCGAGAAATATTTAAATCAACCACTTACCTCACCTTCCCTCATATCAAATGATATGTTGTCAACATTTATTGTGCTGTGTGACATTATATGGAACATTTCATGATTAACCATTAAATTAGACTAATTATACTTACACCTTTTCTTACTAGGAAATTAGCCCAATAGTGTAATAACAAATGAAATCTAAATAAGTAGCAATCAAAAGGCTATAATAAAATGCGTTTTTAGATGCATAAATTATTAGTCTTTGTTTCTTCATTATAGAAATATAAAGTTTTAAAATTTACAAAGTAAAACATCTAGTGTTAAGAAAGGGGAGGCTCCCCATCAACCCTTAAAGGAGAAATTGAGTAGATAACGAACCTTTTTGTTCCATCAGCCGATCCTTGAAGCATTCATCTCCGCAATTTCATTAACAAAAGGGTGTCCTTTTTTTTTTTTTTTTTTTTTTTTTTTTTTCATTCTTGTAATAAAAGAAAGGTAACACAGACAAAACAAGTCTTGGTGGCTGTTGGGAGCGGTGAAAGAAACCAGTTTGGCACGCATTCTATCCACCATCATATGATAGTGGGGAGGACGATGAATGCTTCAAGAAACGGTTGCTATTTCTGAGTCCAGTTATATGAAAAGTCTATGCACTAGCTAGTGAGTATTAGCTTCTCTTCTTATCAATTAGAATTTCTTTGGGTAAATTATCCATAATTTAGTGTTTTAATACATAAGTGCTACTTTAAGAATAGTTCATTGTGCAAAACTGCTAAATGTGACAAAAAAACTCTGTTTTAAAAATTTGGTGTTTGTCATCTTACAAAAGATTTGCACACTGAACATTTGTAACTGAAAAAATCTTGGAATGATCTTTTTTATATTCATATATCACTTATTATAATATGCTGAGTAGTTTTTAATACATAACTTTTCAAAATATGGTCACTCAAGTGTCCTAACCTTATATACCTTGATAACACAAAGACAGAGGCAAATAATTTATGTGCGAGCCAAAGTTTTTTTTATATATTCTTCTGATTACTGCTTACTTAGATTTTTTTATATTTTTACACAAAGGTGCAGTTTCCTGATTAGATTCACTAGTCGACATTTGTACGTTATACCAAAAGCATCTCAATAACTGAGAAGTATTCCCAAATTCATCTTAAGTGCATCTTAATAATAAGAAATTAACTTTTAGTACAAAAAAAATTATCAATGTAGAGCAAATGGCCAATTTTTTTAAAGGATTTTTTCCTAAGAGATATTTTTGTGGTAAATTTTTACAGCATTTGCAATAGAAATCACCTTTGGAATAAGTTTCTGCAAAATTTACAAACAAAATCTATAAAGAAAATTTGTATATGAAAAACATTAAAATACAGACCATTTAGGAAACCTGCCAATTTAAGCACCATAATATAAAAAAAACTTTCCTATGTTACATATTTTTTTAACAATGATAGTTTATTTTTTAGAGGTTATTTTAAGAATAATAACCTTTAATCAAAAGTAATAGATTGAAATAAAATAATATGTACATGAATCATACCATTCAATTTTAATATCTCCCTTCCCACCCAAAAAATTGTCTTGCAATAACTAATTAGACCATTATAATTATTTTGTATTTGAAGGTTATTTTACAAATAGCCTAAATATTTAAATAAATTACCACAATAAAGCATATGACAATTAATGCTGTCTGTAACCCCACCCTCCAAAACTTATAAGTTAAACATAAGCCATATTTAAGATCAACTAAAAGTCTTTTATACATAAATAAGACATAACATTAAAGAAAAATGTCCATTTATTATAATTTTTATTTAGAGATCAATTTCATGTCTTTTCCATACACAAGCTGACAGAAACAATGTCTATACCATTAGAAAAATATTGTTTATAAAGACTAAATACCTGTCCCATAAGTATAAATATAAGCAATTATCCCTTCTATAAATATTTACCTTTATTTGCTCCGAAATCTTTACAAAAAGAAAACAACATCAAATTACACAAGTAGAAAATATTAAACTTTTCAAACTCATTCTATAAAACGCACATGAGAAACAATCATACTAATGTTTGAGATGCAAATGTTAAAAGTAAAATCTTACAAGTGTATGATACACAAGTTATGGCATCAAACTGGACACATTTGTTTATAGTAACTATGAATAAAAACTGCACACATAACATCTCTCCAGTTGCATTTTTTATATCACAGATTAAAATTGTAAAAGACTTTAGAATTAAAAGACAACACTTTTGCATAGTATCATTATGTGTATATTGTATCATTTTCAAGTTACAGGTTTTTCTATGTCCAATAAACTTACAACTTAAAAAAAAACACTAAGTATAAAATACTTAAAAATAAAATACTTTTGCAAATTATTATTTCAATATTATATTCTTTTTTAGGTATTGCTATGTCCAATAAACTTACAACTTCAAAAATACTAAATATATACAGCATGTGTAAGTTTCTTAAATTCAGAAACAGAGAAGAAAAATAATTGCTTTTATTTACAGAACCATTTAGAGTACTTTATTAAAAATTGTCAAATTAAAATGATTGATTTTTTTTTCATTAATTATTTAAAATTAAGTAGATGTAATTAAAAAAAAAAGTGTGCATTAGCTTATTATTATGCATCATAAAAAATATATCTCAAAAGAATTGCAACTGTAATCATATTAATCCTTTCTGGCGCAGATCTAATCTGTTTGAAATAACTAGCTTAGACCAGAATTTATAAACAAATTAAAAAAAATATGAACTTACTTATTTTCAGGTATGTTTAAAAAAATTTCGGGTACATAAAAGGAAAATTTTAACTAAACATTCTTGATGCCAGTAAAATTAAACGTCACCATACCAGAAAAGGTTAATGTCTATCTTTGCATTAAAAAAAAAAATCATGCTGTTATATGATTTATGACTTTGTAATCGAATGCATACATTAAAAATTTAAAATATTATCGAACACAAAAAAGAAAGAAAGAAAAAAACAATATCATATTAATGCTCCAAAAGAATGGCACATATTTTGAAAGATAACTGAAAAAAGAAAACTATAATATGTACCATAATGCACTTCATTAAAAGCATAAAAATCATGAATAATTCGTAAACAAAATGAAGAGGATTTTGAGGAGATTTTTCTTTTCTTTTTATTTATTTTCCCCTTTCCTTGCACATTGTTGTTATATTTTATAATAAATATAATTATATAATTTTTAATATATGCTCAAACACCAATGTTTGATCAATTTTTTTTAAATAAATAACAAAATATATTAAAATAATAGTAATTTGTTTTTCAATGGCAAATTTAACTTTCAATGAAAATATATATACAGTAGTCTCTATATAACGAAATCTATTGTTTAGTCAAAAAATTTGTTGAATAGAGAACAGCAAAAATTCTTTCATTTAATGTTTAAATTTTGAAACAGTATTGTTTTCTGAGCTGTTTAATTAAGTTTTTGTAATGTTTAATGGAATTTTGCTGGAATCTCAAAAATTTTTGCCACTTCCTTTTTTTTCCCAGTGCCTTATTGATTATTTTCAAAATTATTACTTTATCAGAGAGAGTTATGTTTATCCTAGGAGATATTTTATGCAGATGCAGTAGAAAATCACCCCAGCATAGATGACATTTAGTAACAATTTTTCATTCAAATGATCTCTCACACCAAAAAATGTTCCAAGTCGCCACAAACAACAAACATCCACTCTAAACTATAAAAATAATGAGAGTTAGTTTAGGTAGATGAAAACTAGCTGAAAAAGACGGTCTTTTCTGAAATTACCCTTTTATCCCTACTTTACTATCCAACCCAATAAACAAACAACATTTTCAAGGCGACAATGGAATAGTTTTATCTTTTAAGATGCTTTGTGATACGTTTCAATCTTTTCCAAGAAAGCATGCTCATCTTGGTTAAAACAAAGTCAAGTGTAACAATGAAAAAAGGTTGTTTTTCTTAAGAGGGGGGGAAGGGGTGAATGCCTTTTTATGGACATAAGGAATATGGTAGGAGTGCACCTATAAAGTATAAACCAGAAATCCACGAAAAAAAAAAAAAAAAAAAACTTATATCACAAATAATTTGAAGCGTTTTCTGAACATATGAAACAGTCTTTTTGAAAAAAATTTGTTAAATGAAGATATATATTTCGCTATATGGAGATATTTTTTAATGTAATTACGAAAAAATTGACCGTTCCTAGAAAAAATTCATTAAATAGAGAAATTCGCTAGATGGAGTTGCGTTGCATAGAGACTCGATTGTATATATTTAAAAAAAAAAAAAAAAATTACACCATTTAATTTTTTACAGACAAATAATCATATTTTTGTCCATTTCAAATTCATGAGCAAAATAAATACAAATGCATTAAATTTTGGAACAACCAAAAATATATGTGACAGAAAGTAAATATATTGTTATTGATGCAGATAAAATTTTTAAAAAGCTGATTGAAAATAACTACAAAATGTTGATACATTATTTTCAAATCACTGTGAATATTAGAAAAAAAATTAACTTAAATTTTACTTAACATAAACATTTAAGCATGATAAAAATACAATTTATTATAAATTATTATATAAATAATCATTAAAATTCTTCTGCAGCAAAATTATGGGCAACATTTTAAACAAAATCAGTTTATGTGTGATACAGTTATAATATATACAGATATCATTATAAAGGGTCATGGAAAATAAACCTAATTTTTAATGAAGGCAGGAGTAATAAAAGATAGCTTAAAACTTACAAATGATATGAATTTTAAATTCTAATTGCATTAACTATCATTAGATTTTTCTTTTTAAAAAAATAATAAAAAAAATAATAACAAACAAACAATTGAAATAAATCATATAATGTGTTGCTACTTAAAACAGGACATGGAACATAAAGCTATTTTTTAAAAATGAAAGCAGGAGTAATAAAAAATAGCAAAACCCTCTATCAGTCACAACTCTGGATTTTTTTCCGAGACTATTTCATGAGTTTTGCACCATTTTAAATTTTTTCTCCAAGAATTTTCCATGACTTTTTAGAAAATATTTGTAAATTTCCTGACTTTCTATAGCTACTTTGAAATTCTTTGACTTTCCAGATTTTTCCTAATGCTGGGAATCTGGAACAGAGAGAGTATTTCAAATTTGAATTTAAAAAACTCATTTATTACACAATAGAAAGTAATTCTGAATACTCTAGTAATGGAGAGGAGAGCGGAAATAATTGTACTATGCCTGTCAGGCCTACTGCGACTGACAGAGAGTTAAAAACTGACAAATGACATGCATTTTAGTGTTCAGCTCAAGCTAGATATCCTTAGGAGTAACAGAGGAAACTGCACATTATAAGCTTCTTAGGCACTGTGCAAATATAACATTATCAACTTTTTCTTAATTTTGGATCCCCTCTCCCCCCAGTAATGATATCATTATCAAAGCATACATATATTTTTTTAATTTTAGATTTTTTAAAATTTTGTTTGGAGTGATATACAAGACTGAATACATTTATGTTTCACATACTTTATTGAGTCAAATGAAGAGAAGTCAATAAAATATCGCTTTATATCAAATAATACTTAAGAAATAGATACTATTTGAAAGTATTTT
Source organism: Maratus speculifer (assembly GCA_964019185.1). Taxonomy (NCBI): domain Eukaryota; kingdom Metazoa; phylum Arthropoda; class Arachnida; order Araneae; family Salticidae; genus Maratus; species Maratus speculifer. The sequence continues at coordinate 154,909,118 of OZ025301.1, read as the reverse complement.
TGTAATAGTTTTTTAGTTACATAATGTATTCAACAATAATAAAGTCTTGTTGCACTTGCCTATAATGAAAGAGGGATGGAGGTAGATAGAAATTATATCAACAAAGCAAGTGGACAACATTCTTTTTCTTTTATTTATTAGTTAACACAAATTTCATTTAAAAAAAAAAAAAAAAAAAAAAAAAAAAAAAAAAAAACATGGTTTATTGAATTATGATTATATATGCATACACATATGAAGAATAGGAATGTTAAATATTGGGCTATTCCATAATTTAGAATCAAATAACTTTATAATAATTTAGTGATTTTAATAATAAACTTTGAAGTTTCATAAAAACAGATAACCTACTAAAAAAAAGTCAACATACTATTTTGAATCAAAGAACATTTATTACTAATAAAAAGAGAAAATTTTAATTGGATCAAAAAAGCTATCGATATCACAACACAAGACAAACCCCTTTCTTCCTACACATATCTTACGATATCATGTGCCAGATCCCCCCCCCCCCTCTTAAATTGATAATGTTATATATACACAGCCTCTTAGCACAGTACATTTCATTTATAAATATGAAAAAAAAAAAAAAAATTAAAAATAAACAGTTTTAAGATAAAAAATAAAAATTGAAAACATTTTAGATTTTATAGCTAAAATTAAAATTCTTTTTTTTTTTTTTTTTTTTTTCCCCTATTTGATTTATAAGTCCACTTTAAGAAGTAAGGATGGAGATCAAAGTAATAAAACATAAATAGATAACAAACGGTTAAAACTTTATGACTCAAATTAACAGTCACAATTCATTCAACATCATTTTGATCATCTACAAACAAATCAGCAGACACATAACAATAACTAAATAGCAAAAATTTGATTATGTTAGAACAGTTCACATGCTATACAAACTTATATGATGCATTACATGAAGCAAAAACAAAAACACATAGAATAATAATGAATTCTGGGCTTCCTAATTTATATAGCAGCTCCATTTAATGTAGCAAAAAAATAAAATAATGCCCAAATTAATAATGGTATTTACCAAATAATGCATGCAAATATTACAAATAACTACTATAATTAAAACTGAAATAAATTAAAACAAAAAAAAATTAAAACTATTTAAAGACTATATTAAATAATCCTTAAGCACAATAGTTCTCAATTGTATTTTTAGAGCTAACCATTTTATAGTACCTTCAATTGTATTCTTTTATTATGAAAAATTCTAAAATTATATAAAGAAAATAGAAAAAGAAATAACAAAAAGTGACTTTAATATTTGTAAGCAATTAAAATACATAATGCATGTATTTCATTCATTCATACAAAAAAAAGGAGTGGAAGATTTGGAAGGCGGAGGCAGTCTGTATACTCATTTCAAGTATTTTACACTATATAAAATGACCACTGTCTTTTGCTAAATTTTGCTAACACAGAAAACAATTGTTATTTTGTACAAAATTAAAATGGACTTGAGTAGCTATTTTTTTCTTTAACAGCTTTAAGTTTTCAGGAAATAAACATCAAGAAAAGGATTAAAATTGTATGAATATATATATATGTATATATATATATATAATCTAATCATTCATTATGATTTAAAAATGCATTAATAACTTTTTACAGGAGATTAACACTTTTTCTTAAAAATGATTTAACTGCATGGAAATTTCAACCAAATAATTCATCAATAAAATAATCTCAAAAGTTGGTTTTACATTCTGAGATGGTTTTAATTCACTATATAATTAACCACAAAAATTTATTTATGAAGCTGTAAGTACCTTGTGGAACTTTAACTTTACTGAAAAATTATTAAAAAAAAAAAAAAAAAAAAAAAAAAAAAAAAAAAAAGCAATGTCACAGCTTAATATGTAAATTAGATAATTCAAGTAACTGAAGTTTCATATTTTTAATCAAGTGTTTACTAGTTACATAGCTTTAACAAATCAATAAGAATTGCTTAAAAAACTTTTTATTTAAAAAATCTTGGATTTTCACTTCCTTTTAGGGATTTAAAAAAGCTGCACAAGATAGAACTTGTCTAATATACTCAAGATCATTCAAAAGCTTTAAAATTCATGATATGTTTGATGTTCAACATTTTAAAAAAGCCTTGGAAACAATTTAAATTCATTGAGAGAAAAACCTAGCATACAAATAATGTATTTGTAAAACAGTCCCAAATTTATATTGCACAATCAACATACACAAGTAAAAAGCCGAGGTCTTAAACTTTTATTAAAATATTAATATCAAGTTTTTCATTTTCTTCTATAGAAAATAATCAATACATTGAAGGAGCCCAGAATGAATTATAAATTTTTTTTTATTTTCAAAACAAAAACCTAAATTTTCATCTTTTAAAAAAGTAAAATCATACATAAGACATTTTTCTTTGGTATCACATTAAAAAAAAACAAAAAATAAGAGAAAAAGAAAGTTTATTTCCCCACATAAATGCATATTGGACACCTTAAAAAAATGTCTTGCATAGAAATTATTCATTCCACAATAACTATTATACACATTATATACAATCACTGATGTGGCAGTTCAATGGTTAGGTTGTAATGTAAAAAAGAAAACCTATTTGTTCTTTAATTAAAAGTTTTAGAACAAAAGGAACCGCAATTTGGAACTTTCACTAGATCTTTCACAAAGCATGCTGTACAGTGTGTTTTGATAATAGTTTTATTAACAAAATATGTGACTGATGTGTAATCACTTATTCTTCACTGACATGGGCACCCTCTTTGTAACACGGCCACAAAACAAACCACCCACAAATATTCCAAAAATTGAAGCCAAGGTCACTGCAAGGAAGTAGTTTCTGGAAGGTGAGCTTAAAACCTGCTGAACCACTTCTCCTATTGTTTCAAGAGGAGCAACCTAATGGAAACAGATAAAATTAATCATTAAAAGATTATTAAAAAAAATTGACTAGAAAAAAATTAAAAACTAAAATATACATTTAAAAAAAGAAGAGATTTTAGATAATGATGCAATAGATATGTGGCCAACTATAATGCATCTGCCCAATAAATGGGGGCAATTGATAGCAACAGGGACTGATCTACAAGATTATTGCCCTGGCCACAGATGATTACAAGCATTTATACAAAGTGACTGAAAAACCGATAAGGAATGACAGAGAGAAAAGATACACTAGTAATGGGGAGAAATGATACACTTGCATATGTGAAATTTTATCGATGTTTTAAGTTGAAAATTATTATAGAACTGCAATATTCATTATTATTTTACAGCAAGAGCTACCGAAATTAGTTAAGATTAATTATTTGAATTTTAATGAAGTGAAGTAGAATTTTTATCACATACTTCTGATAATGATGATGCTAATTTCTATAACACATTTAGTGCTAATTCATGAATTTTTATGGTCTTTCCTAATAAAAAGATTATTTGACATTGCATAGATTACCTAGAAAAGTAATGTTAAGATGAATGATTAAAGTTCACTTTGCATGTTGTGTAAAAAGTTTAAATGGCCTGAAAAGGAAGACATTTCTAGAAGAGTAAATAATAATAATAATAAAATAAATAAAAATAAATAAATCCACCTAACTTTATTAAATGTATAATTCTTTGCAAATCAGCAATGTTCATTTTATTTATTCCTTGTATTAAGATCTCTAGGTTTTTCATTATTTATGTTCTAATAAATTTGTTAATAGGATTGTTTTTTTTTTTTTTTTTTTTTTTTTTTTTTTTGTAATACTAAGGAATTTTTGCCTTCTATGAGTTATGTTCATCAACCCCTGTTGAGATACCACAAAATCTAAAATCATGCTGATTTGATAGGCTTTTAAAAGACTGAAAAATGATGAACTAGATATACATATATATATTAAGTAACATTTTCCTTGTAAATGGGTTTTATTCATTTCCCTTTGATTGGAGGCAGTTTTAAGGTCTAATCAGATGCTATTAAATATCTTCTGGCTATTTACATGTTTGATTAAAGATGATCAATTAAACAGTGAAATACACACAGAGTCATTGCTTCTTGGTATTTTTTGAACCACAGTGTAAGAAAATTTTTAAGTAAGGCATTTTAAATGTATTGTATAAATCTGATGTAATTTTCATTAAATTTTTCTTTTTTATATACATTTACATGAAAACACTTCTGTTGTTTAAAAGGAAATATTATTTGTGCTCTCTTAGAATACACAAGAATAGTTAAAAAGATCAAATTAAAATATGAAGTAAATTTCTTTTATTTCTTTTTATTTTAATTGCCCTATGATATTATTTGGTCATTTTAAATGTGACGTAATTTCTTTTTTCTTTTACCACATATTAATGAATTTATTTATTTAAAAGTTTTCTTTCTCCTTTTGAAATTCATGTGAAGATTGTTATTGTTTTTTTTATTGTTAAAAAGGAAATATTTTTTTAATTTCCGCATTTATTATTTCCATTTAAGATGGTTCACGCAATTTAATGAATTATTTTTTTTAAATTATTTTTATCTTTTAATATTCAAATGTAAGTATAGTTAGTTTTAGGTGCAATTTTCAATATTTACCACTTTTAGCTCATAATGTTTAAATTCTCATTTGAAAGTTTTTTTTTTTCTGTTTGTGATAGCTGCAGGTAAATATTTTTATTTTTTTATTTTCCTATTATATAAAGAAAATATTCTTCTTTAATCATTTGGCAACAATTTAAAGTAATAACCTTTCCTAAAATATGTAAAAAATGTTTCCCAAAATGCTGAAAATTTGAATATAAAATGGATGTGACTGTGAAGTTGACTTATTTTTCAAATAAGTCCTTGAAAAATAAGTCAAATTTAAAAAATAAATGCAGTCTGCACAGTGGGAGCTTCCAATATATAAAATGATTGAAAAATGTTTACATTCTTATGAATAGTTTTTGCTTCTATATAACTATTTTAATGAAACAATTTTGACTATCTTTAGCCTTAAATATCTCTTAAAATAATTTGAAATTTATCTTGATTGATTAAAAATTGATTTAAATTTGAAAACTGCATGCATTAGAGCATGTTTCTTAAACATTTTTCTATAATACTACCAATTTTCATATTTTTATGTGCAGTAGTTTTCTTAATATTAGCAAAGAAATAATCTAGGTCACAAGAAATTCTTTGTCAGCAGCAGTAACAGCATAAATTACTTTTTTTAGACAAGAGAGGGAAACTTCTGAAACAAAAATATGTCTTTTAAATTTTACTAAAATATTTCAAGATTTATCATAAAAAATATTATGATGCATAAATTGAAGTGTTTGTATTTTTAAGGAGATAAAAAAAAAATACATAACAATGTAGCAAACTTCCCTTGCAAATGTATTAATACTCATCTGTAATGGGAAGATTTGATACAATAGTAAGCATTCAAAATAATTATAGTATATTTTTAAATTCATTATATTTTTAATAAATAAATAAAAAAGACATTTTATAAAAAAAAAAAAAAAAAAAAAAAAAAAAAAAAAAAAAAAAAACCCTGAAAAGTTTGTTTATAAAACTTTCCATGCATTGAAAAAATTATTTTAAAAGGAGTATATCATGTCTCCTCTACCTCCCCTACTGAATTAAGTGAACTCTATTCCATTGCTCAAGATGTTATTGTTTATAATGTTAAACTTAGGAGATAAGTAATAAAAAAAATATTTTCCACAATTGAAAATTTAATTTATCAAAATTTTGCATAATTGAACTTTTTTATATAAATTCACTAGGTCAATATTGAATATTTGTGGGGCTTTTATGAAGATTCATTAAACATGCATGTAACATTGTTTGACTATGCGGCTTCATCAACATGTAAAAATGTAAATTACTAACATTTATTGTATTCTTGGGAAAAAAAGAAAAAATCCATACAATTTTTGAAATCAAACACATAAATCTTTTGAAATATGCTTTTCTATGGAATTAAGGCAGAGTATCGATAATTCAAACAAGTACACACAAAAAAAATGATTAAACTTAGTAAAGAAAATTAGTGAAAATTAACTTCAATTTGAATACAGTAGACTTCCTCAAATCTGCACAGCTTGGGACCAGAGGTTGTGCAGATTTTAGAATTTTGCAGATTGCTAGTCATTGCTTTGTTTACATTTTTTAAATGGTAATTTGAAGGTAATTTTAATAATGCAATCGAAACTGTAATGAATGCTTGTAATATAATAAAATATTAAAATAAGTATTAAATTAAAATAATAAATTTAGATAATTTTTAAAATGATTAAAATATTAAAAGCAAAGATCAGGTTAATAATCAATAATATATAATTCAATATTCATTATAAAGATAAAAATTGTTTCTCTTAAATTATTCAATAAAACTTTCTTTATAAAGGTACATTACTAATTCATATCAAAATCATAAAGTAAGAAAATTTTATTTCAGATTTAGCCAAATTTAATAACAAAAACTTGATTAATATATAAATATATTTGGTAAGAAGAATGCCATTACAAGAGATATTAGCAATATCTTTAATTTTTTCAGAAATAAATTTAGCCTTCCTCATAAAAAAAAATAATAATCAAGAATTCAGTAATATTAACAAAAATTACAAATTAAAATATATATGGAATTGATATTAACTAAAAAAGTCAAATTTAGTTCCTATATCTAAACTGGATGTTTCATTGTTTACATCCGTAAATTATATGCAGATTTTAGAGAGTTGTGGATTTTGGGATTGTGGATTTGAGGAAGCCTACTATATAAGACATAAAGTATAAATTAAAATCATCAAGTCTAATAAAAAGAAATTCTTTTTCTGATAAATTATTAATACAAATAAGTAATTACCTGTGCAGCATACTCGAACATTTCAACTCTCTTGGAGAGCAAAACTCTACACTCATCGGATAAACTTGCTGAGCCAGCATCTCCTTCCAAAATAGTTAAAAGGCAGGCCAACTCTGTAAAGCATTACATTTTGTAAAAACTTCAAAAAACAAATTTATGAGCATAAAAAGCAAAAACATTCAAAAGGACTAAAAATGTTTTCAGAAACTGTATTAACCCCATGACTGCCAGAACGTATATTTGCCATGCCATTGTCTTTTTAGTAATCAACAAGCGTGACATACACCCTCTATATAATTCACTACACAGTAATGGTTATATATTTGAACTGGATTGGTCTGTGATGTACAACTGCTATAATAGGGCTCTGTTTGAAGATGAGTTTTATGATGCAAACATTTTACACTGCTTAGCCTGGTATATAACCCTTCACTGGCGAATTTAAGCCTGGGGTTCAGGAAGTTAAGTTTCAAGATTATTTCTAAAATATGTTACATAGAAAAAAACAATACTTTTTTAACTCTAAGTGTTTAACTGTTTGAAGGCAAGAAGAAATTAAGAATTATTGAGAAAAAAATTATTTTATTTATTTATTTATTTATTTTAAGATCAACAGAGGGGGAAAAATAATTCAATAAATTTCAAACTTCTGAGAAGGACAAGGCCCTTTTGCTACCTTTGCCAATGGCTAAGTTACAATTTGTCATTTCCCTCAGAACATTCCTCTTATGGGAATTTAGATTACTATTTGTATATAGCAGTAAAATTAGTTAAAAAATGATTTAGTAGAGAGAGCAATGCTATCTCTTATGTTGTCATCTTGATCAGACATCTTAAAAATGTCAATTTAAACAACATATTTGTCAGTATTATGAAAAAAATAAAAATAAAAAATTATATTTTTTTTATCTTACCTGTTCAGTTATTGAAATACAAGAATTTTACTTGACATAAAAAAAATAATAGATAAATGAATAATGCAATTCCCAGCATATTCTGATGCAATCTATTTTTTAGCTAATTTAATATATTAACTCAATGCTCAAAATCATATGAAAATTTGTCTTTTTCTAGACGTTTTAGTTTAATGTCAAAATGTGTTAATTATCTCATGTTTACTTGAATCTTGTTATTAATCTGTTTTTCTTTCCTTTTCAATTTGCTCTGGGCAATCAATTAAACTTTGCTACAAATGCTGAAAGAGATAAAAAACTACACAAGAATTATTTTTAAAAGTCATATTATTTAGAAGTCGTGTAGGAGCAACAGAAGTAAAAGCAAAGGTCAGTTCCACCAACATTTTACATTTTTAAAAAATACTAAACTTTTTTGGCAGTCATCTAAATGTAAATTATGCATTTATAGTGATCAGTGCTAATCCAGGAGATGGGGGAGGGGGCGGGATTGAATATACATTTGTGTTTTCAATTATGAAAAGATGCATTTTTTCTCCCAGAACTCTATAATGTATACCAATCAAATCTCAAATTGCTTAACAGGCACAATTTGATTTTCATTTGAAATATTGTATTTAAGGCAAATTTTCTTCCTGGAAAAATTTCCATGTATTAATGTATTCAATCGATGCTGGATTTATTTGATTTAGTGTTTGCTATAGGCCGGTAACTGATAGAATATATTCCATCTTGTGCTGCATTTGTAGCCTTGCCAATTTATGTTCTTTTTAGGTCTAATTAAAAATATCATTGAAAGGAATTTTTTATGTAACAAAGAATAAATATTAAACTTTTCATTAAGCTTAAAAAATATGAATTTGTATTGTCTTATTGGGAATAGTTTTAATTGATTAATTTTAAATTTAATAGATTACATTAATACATTACAAATAGTTTATGCACTTATTGAATACAGCATAAAAAATTAAATCTGATACCTAAATTACAATCTTATATAAAAATGGATAGATAAAACCTGTTCAGGATATGAAAGTTAAGGTTGGGGGGGGGGGGGGTGTTGGTTCATTTTAAGTGAAATTTTCATCATATATGATGAAAATAAAATAGTTATACTGTGTGAATTAAGAAACATTTCTTACAGTATTATTCAGCCTAGGCCAAATAATGAACTTACTATCCTGTTGAAACTGAATATTTGGCAGATAGGCTGATTGGGCCAATTATTTGGCTATGCCAAATAATCATTGCATTTCTATTTTTAAGAATAAATGTTATTAATTGAATTTTCCTGTTATCATGTTTCAAGGCAACACATTCTGTATAGAGATAAACATTGTGATTCATTATAAAATATATTTAATGACAAGTTATCAATTTTTAGAAAAGCATTTAAAGTTTTACATAAACATGCTTTTTTATGGAGCTTCACACTGTGCAATTAGTTATTTCTGCTACAAGTATATTTTAGAACAGTTTGTATTTACAAACTGGTACAACCTGGTTTTTTTTTTTTTTTTTTTTTTTTTTTTGAGAAAAACATACGTTTTCAAAATAACATATAGCTTCTATTTTGGAATACAAAGGAGGTCACAAACTGTTATACTGTGCTGTAGCTACATTTATTCCAAATCTGTTTTCTAGATACCCTTTGGTAAAATATAAGTCAAATTTTATATTATTTAGATCTTGAAATTAAACCTTTTACAATTGTAAAGTTAACACTAAATATATATTCAGTTGAATTTATTTGTGTGTCCCACCCTTTTCAAATTTTTGACACTTGTCATAAAAAAAGATGGATTTCAAAAGTTTCAATTTGGCAGTGCGAAATTAAAACTTTGCCCTGGGCGCAATTTGCTCTTTGCATGCCAGCATGTGCACATGTGCCAATGGATTGAGTTCAGTACATGGATTAAAGCAAAGTACAAATACTTGTTCTGATCTCTTAAAAAAAAAACTATTTCAGAACAAATATTTTTGCCGGATACCTTTTCTTAACACTTGGGACTCTTATTATATTTAAACATTTGAATATGAAAAATTAAGCACCTATAAAAATAAATAACGAAAATTAAGAATCTTCATTAAAATTTAAACGAATTCAAGCACTTTCAAGGGCCTTTTTCATCTCCTAAAAATTCAAGAACAATCAAGCACTGTATGAACCCTGTGGCCATATATTTACAGTTTGGCAAATTCAATCAGCATTAGAAGGAGAATAATTTCCTAACACCACAACTCTTTTGCATTTATTTAACTTTAGTAAGAAGAATTATAAAAGTATGAAGAGGATATGAACATTAATGAAAGATTAAACACAGAATACTCTGTGCTTTTTCTTTTTTAATGATAATATGAAAAAATAAACAAATTCAATTAATATAATAAAAAAAATTATTTTACATATGAAATAACTTACGTCTGCCATGGCCAGCTGGTATGTCATTGCAGTATCGTTTAATATCTGTGACACATACTTTATATAAGAAAGGGTCAGACTGAATATCAGCTTTCCCTTCGAAGATAACTCTGGCAATTTCCTGAAAATGACAAAAGAATACAAATTCAAATAAATGGAAATTAAACACAATTTCATACAAATTATTGAAGCATTTATAAAGAACCTTTCTACAGTACCGGACCTCAAATCCGGAATCCCGAAATCCGGACGACCCAAAATCCGGAACGAATAACGAAATCTGAAATTCCGCGACGATCTCTGATTAAAAAATTCTAAAAACTGTCCATAGATGGCGCAACGTGCGTGCATAATACAGTTCCAAGTCATTCTAAACTAAGCAATTGGACTCAATTCATTAATTTTATTGCAATGTTTTGTTTTTACATTACTTTTAATCCAAATTTACTAATTACTCTTCATTAAAACAGAAATTGCACCCCCTTCCACCCCCCCAAAAATAAATAACCACAAGGGAGAATTATTTTTAAAAGGGGATTACAATACACTTATAATATTTATATGTAAACATATTTTACTACACCTTCTCCTCCACTTTAAATTTTTTTAACATTTTTTCTCTTTCGGAAAAATTTTGTATGTAAATACCGTACCAAAAATATTTGTTCCTTATTTCAAAAGGGGGGGGGGGGGGAATCTATACAAGGTTTATTTCTGCATAACAAAACAAACTAATCCATTGAAAGTTAATGATCTCATTCTGATAACATTGATTTTCTACTTCGTACAGTTAAATAAACAAGTGAATAAGCAAAACATATGGCAGATGGATATCTTGTTTTTCTTCGCTTCCTTTTTTTCACTATAGTGGCCGTTTTTAAGGGGTATCCTAATTTTCGAATAACTAATTATATTTTAATAAAAATTTGTACCACTGTCTAATTTGCTATTATTGTAACATGCTGAAAATTTGAAAGAAATTCGTCAATTAGCAACGGAGATAAGTATTTTTTTTTTTTTTTTTTTTTTTTTTTTAAATAAAGGAAAGAACGTGGGAAAGAAACCCTATCACTGGAAACTCGTTGCTACAGTTTCAGAACAAACTTGGGGGCAAATGGTAGTTAAAAATGGTAGTTTTTTATCTGGCAACACTACAGAGTTCATATAATACTGTACTGTGCATATTCTCAATTCTGAAAATATCTGATATATTTATGAAAGCAGATCATTGAAATACGTTTTATTATTTTTTCATAAATGTTTATTTTTATTTTATTTATATTAATGCTACCTCAACCTTAGATTTCTTATAAATTATTTTTTTTTAAATTTATGTTTCTCTGTTCATTTTCATTGAGTCTAATTCGTTATAAAACTCCTAGGCCTAATGCGGCTCTAGTGATTTTCATTTTCTAAAAAATGTTTTTTATGTTGCTAATAAATGTGATGTGCCGTATTAAAAAAATTGTTAATCCTTATTTTAGATTGTTTTTGTAATCTGTTTTTCTCTGTTTACTTATACCTAACACGGCGATTCGAGATATCGATTCCTAGGCCTAACTCGGCTCTCGCGAGCAATAACGCATTTTCGTTTTCCAAAAGACGTTTTAATATTTTTAAGAATATGCAGTAGTATTTAAAAATATTTCTTATCCTTATTTTTATTTATTATTCTTATTTTGTAATTCGTCTATTTGGCTTTATTTACGCTAAGCCTAACTAGGCGATACGCGAAATAGTTTGCTTAACGGCATGCAAAATTTTGTCAGGGGCATGTACCATATCTGTTTAACTATTGTTTTGGTTGAGGACCTAAAATCCGGAAAATTCCGAAATCCGGAACGATCGCTGTCCCGACCAGTCCGGATTTGAGGTCCGGTACTGTATTTATATTTTGTAACTCAAATAAAAATAAAAAGTTTTCATACTTATTTTCATAATTATTGCTTAAATTAAAAAAAAGTATACTTAAGTGACATACTCTTCGACAATCAGCACTTTCTATTTCCTTCTTTTGAAATTTTAATCTTAAACATTCTTCAACATTAGGATCATCACCACATTTTTCTTGAATCTAATAAATAAAATAAATTTGAAACATATTAAACAAGTTATAGTTATATAACAAGGAAAAATAGGTAATACACAATACAAATTCATGTTACAGTAGTTTGAAATAAATATGTTTCAGTAGAACCTCAAATATCTATCCCCCAAAGTATTACAAATCAATTATACTTGTTAAAACACTATTTTAATAAAAATCATCCTGAAACAACTATTTTTTTTGTATAAGAAAGACTGTTAATTAAATATTCCTTAAGAAGGTCTTATTTTCTGGCACATTTAACATATCAGAATGTCATGTATTTGTTCTAGTTAATTTCTTTTAATTATTTTGTAATACTAATTATTTCAATATTATGTAGAAGTACATATAATAAATAACATAAAATAAATTAATTACTGCATAAAATCTACGCTTTTATGTAGCCAAAAAATTCAATGTGCTTTAACTTCAAATAAATTTCCAAACAAATGTGTACCCAATAAAAGGTTTAAAAAAAAATTATTACAACGTAAATTTTGTAGCCTGCGGTTAAAATATTCAATATTAATAACAAGAATTAACAAGAAAAATAAATAAATAAATAAATCATGTGTAAAGCACAAATGTATGAAACTCCTACCAACAGATTCAGAATACTGTACCAGAACTTTGCAGTTTAATAAGGTGGAAAATAATATCTAAGTAAACAATTCGGTAAACACATAGCACAATTGAAAATCAAATTTCAGCAACTATTTGCAGTCAGAAATTTTTTAAATCATTTTATATCCTCTGTATATTAACTATCTATTTTATATACTGCATATTATACCAAAATTTATTTCAGTTAGGAAATGCTAAAGGCTCCTATCCTGTCAGGTGAAAACACTAGAGAGATAATGCTAAATCTATGGGAGGTTCCTTTGCCAATATCCCGTTTGCATTTTGATATTTAGATTGGATTTTTTTTTTCTTTTTTTTTATGATTTTGAAAATGAAAGTGTCATTGCCATTATAAAAAAAAAAAAAAAAACTGCAACCAAAAATGAAAAAGTAAAAGGGGGATGGAGGGAGTGACTATAGAAATCGTCTTCATCAGTACAATTCAAAATAAAATAAAAATAAAGTAGAAATACAAACAAGATAATGGCAAAAAATCTCCTGATAGGTTTAGCATTAGATCACAAGTGACTTTGCCTGATGAAACAGTAGCCTCAACACAGCTGAAAATTTACTTTTATCATTTTTCACCAATAAATGGATATGTACTCTAATATCTTTCTCTGTATCCGATCTACATATTTTATGCACACAAAGTTATGTGGAAAAAATAATTAAATTTAAAAATGAATACTACAACTAAAAATCCATTTTTACTAAATATTGCATATAGATAGCACTGTAACTGAATAATTTTATGTATTCTTACTTATGAATATTTAAACAAGATTTCCATATAGTAAAATTTGTCAATAAAAACTTTGTCAGAGGAAGTTTAATAAAATAAAATAAATATAAATTAACTTATATAATAAAAGAAACACACACCTCACCAGAACAAGCTTGTGTAAGTTGGGGATCTAAATTATAATCTTGAGCAGCTTCTCTCATTATTCTAACAATTTCGTTCTCACATAATCTTGACAGCCTTTTATTTTTTCTATATTGCTGTTTAAGGCATGCAATCACCTGAAAATAAATCAGTACAAGTTTAAAGCATGAGTTATTAAATAATGTATGTACAGTGAATAAATTAAAAAATTTTATCTTTATAAATACAATTAAATTCTGCTGTAAATAAACATTTAACCCCTTTCGAACAAGTGACTGGTGTACATGCCACATAAGATGCTCAGAATCATTGATTTTTCTCACCAATAAAATTTCATTGTAAATTTTGTTTTCTTTTTAATCCAAGTATTTTCACGATTCAATCAAGCAAAAATTTCACCACACCATTTCAAAAAATGGTGATAAAAATATTAAAAATTCTGTAAAAAAAAAAAAAAAAAAAAAAAAAAAAAAAAATGCTCATACCGAAGGGGTTAATAATGCATTTAAAGTGGAATTGCATATTTAGATACTTCAGAAACCTGGTTAATTTTTATTTAATTACATTGTATATCCAAATAATGATAAAATACTCACCTTGATTATAATGTAGGATAAAACATCGTTACGTTCATAGAAATTATTACTAAAGGAAATATTGTTTGTAATGACATTTCATCCTACAACATACTAAGAATTTGGATCAGTTCACTAAAAGAAACCTAACACAAGTAATGCCCATTTTCCGGACCTAAAAATTTACTTTGATTTTCACTCCAATAACGTAACATTTGAAAATTAAGATGTTAATATTTATTTTTATTTTATATTCTCAGTCGATGGCTGTGTTTACAGTTGAAAGTACTAAGGATTAAAAGAAAATTAACACCTTTAAATATATTTTTTGTCATCAAATAATTTACATATAGTCCTATGGAGAATATTTATACCTTGTCTGCATTTTGTAATTTCTTGCAGTATACTTAGAAAAATTGGGTCCACTTGTCACTTTATTGTAATGATTGTCTTATGAAATCAATTTGAAGAATTACAACATTTAATTCACATAAAGGCAAAAGAGTTTAAAATGTCAAAAATTTTGCATGGCATCACGAGAAAAGAAAAATTTGCAATTCTGTTAAATAACACAAAAATAATTACATTAATTGTGGACTTCTGTGGATTAAACAAAATTTTATTTGAATAATAATTAAAAAAAAAACCTATATGATGATTATGAAATTTAATTTTTTTACATGCTAAAGAAATTGTTATATGTGCCACCTTAGGTATATCTGCCATAGACGAATTATCCTTGACAGATAATATATTTTATTTTCACGAATGAAAACTAACCTTTCCTTCAAATTCCTCTCCTTCTTTATGTTCAGCTATAACAGTTGAACAGAATTTAGGAATGTCCTTGAAACAAGCTTGTTTTAATCTAGCGTTTAGTCTATAATCTGAATGTTGTTCAATCATACGCTTGATAACTATCTTTCGACAAGTTTTGTCCATTCCATTATCATCTCGTCTTTCTTTTAAACACTCCAAGATCTACAAAAAGAAACATTAAATGCATATTAGAGTATAATATCAAGTCAATAATTAAAGTAAAAAAACTGTATTAAGAATATCAATACAGGGTTCCCACCAAAACAGGAATGACAAACTACCAGACTTTCCATGACCAAATCTCAAAAAATTCTCTGACCAGACAGGCATACAATGAAATTTGCTACTTATTTTCACAATATTTTATCAAAATTAATAATTTTTTCAGCCATCATACTTTTTTTTTTTTTTTTTTTTTTGCAATTGTTTGATGAATTTGTGATTTTTTTTTCCCCCTCTGAGACAAAATTCATCAAATGATGAATTTTGTGTCCCCTCCCCCCAAGATTTTTCTATGACTTTTTAGAAAATGTTTGTAATTTCCCTGCTTTTTAGAGTATAATTTGAAATTTCCCTGGCTTTCCATTATGCTGGCAATTCTGCAATAAAATAAGTTTAATTTGTATGAATGGTCATGTTGTGGATGATAAAATATTGAACACTAATTATCAGCATGACCTGCAGATCATTAATAAAGTATATTTTACTATATTATGTCTATGGCAGAAAAAAATAAGGACTAATTAGCAAAATTATGTACTTTTCATAACTTTCTATATCAAAAAAAAATTATCATGATTTTTATAATTTTTTTGTTGCTAATAAACTTTTTAAAAACAAAATGATAAGATGGATAACTTAAAAAATCTTTTTTGCATAAGGAGAACAAAAAGAAGAAAATAAAACATTAAAACTTTATTGTACATTAATCTCGAAAAACTTTTTTTTCTTTTTTTTTTTTTTAAATGCAAAAAGTGATGATGCATTCTATTCTTCTAAGAGTACAATATTAAAACAAGAGAGGATTTTTAGTTTGGGTAAAAAAGCAAACTATTGATAATCTTCGGCAGAAACATAATAAAAAGAAAAACAGTTAATTAAATTTTAACTATTGTATAATTACCTCTGAAAGTTTAAACTAATTTGCATCAGAAAAATTACATAAAAATGCAAAAACAAGAAAAACGAGTATTATTGTCTGAAATTTTATAATACTAACTTGTGACATGTCTGAATCTGCACAGTACTTTTTAATCATTGTTTTGCATGTTGATACAAGGGCATAATCTATTGAATTATCCAACATTTCCTCTTTCTCTCTGTTGAATATTGTTTTATGGCACTCTGGAGATAAATCTTTCTGGTGATTCTTCAGACATTCCAGCATCTAAAATAGCAAAATAAGAATCTAGTATTTATAAAAGCTTTAGGAATGAAATAATAAAAATTAACAATTTTATATTACCAAAACTTTGAATAGTTACAAATATAAATAAAAACATTATAGTAAGCATTTGATAAGTCAACTACAACTATAGAGAATTGCCCATACAAATAGTTCAACATATTTTACCATTCATGCAACGTTATTTTTATAATGGTTAGAAAAACAATTGTTAATATCATATGTTTTAATACAACAATAATTTTTAACTTTTCATTTAAAACAGTGGTTTCCAAAATTTTGCTGCATGACATACTAAGATATCTGCATGCATTATTCAGTGGTTCTGCCATGCTTTAAGAAGATAGAAGTTAACTTGTAACAAAACCAATACATTTCGAGTAGGAAGTGTGTAAAAAGTAACAAAGAAAAAACTGGATTTGTGGAAGAATGACTCATGGATTCGGCACCAGGAACATGTGCTTGCTCACAATGTACTATATGTTAAGCAGTTTTTAGTGGACAAGTATACTACTATTGTTAATCATCCTCCATATTCACCAAGTTGTGCCCAATAAGAATTCTGCCTATTATCAAAAGTGAAAAGTGCATTGAAGAGAACACATTTTCAGATACTGAACATGTAAAAGCAAAAATGGAGAGTTTTTAAGGAGGCTGACAAATTATAACCAACAGCATTTTTTTAACAATGGAAGATACATATGCGCTGGTGTATAGATTAAGGAAAGAAAGTATATTGAAGAGATTAAAAGTTAAACTTAAGCTCAATTGCAATAACTTTTTTCACGGCAGTCTCATTATTTAATTGCTACATCTCATCTTCTTTCTCTCTTCTCCCTCGTCCCCAATCATTTCTTATTCTGATTCACCACCCTTAACACCCTTCCTTCCAAAATTTGCATTAATTTAGATAAAATAAAGTGAGTGAAATCAGATGTTCTTGCTCAAGAGACAAATAATATTTATTGACGCCAGTTCATTTTATTTTATATTAACTATTTATTTTTATTTTATTTTTTTTTTTTTTGGGGGGGGGGAGGAACATTTGGTTGAAAGTTGAAAAAAAATTACTCTTGTTATTCAAGTGAACCTATGTTGTTTTCATGTATTTGGATTTTAATTATTTGAGCTCAAAAAGATCTATAGTGTTTGCAGTTAAAGACCTGAAAGGGTTGCATATGAAAATTCATTTTACATCAATTTTAAATCTGATACATTTCAACTTGAACTTGGAATAGAGATGTAAATTTTCTGGAAAAATATAAGTGACGGAAAAAAATTGTTTTTTTACAGGTTTTTTCGGAAAAAAAAAAAAAAAAAAAAAAAAAAAAAAAAAAAACAGAAAAGTTGAAAAAATTGATTTTTCATGATTGTTTTTCCCAAATAAATATATTTTCTTAGAGAATATTAAATAATAAACATTTTTGTCATTTATTCACATTAAAAGAAAATCATTTTAACTTTATGTTACAAAATAAAAAGAAAGTAGCAAAGCCTGCTTTTAAAAGTTTAGTTTTTTCACAGCCTAAGAATTTTTATTAAACTCTATTGTTTGTTACATCTCGTGGAAACAATTTTTCAGTTGCATGTTTAACTATCAACTGAACTAATGTAAAAAACCTGAGCCAATATGTCTTCAGTTTGGAATGAAATAAATTATGCAATCCATTTACATAAGTATAGTTTTTAAGTAAATAATACTAGTTTAAAGAAATTACTGCAGTTTTGTCATTATTATGAATATCAGTATTCAAAAATACCATTGTTTGTTTAAAAAATGCATATTTTTACATCATTACTTTTTTTCTTACTATTATAATTTTATTTCCATTAAAAAATATGTTTAATTTTGGTATAACTTTCCAATCTCAACTCAAAAAAGTTTTGATTTAGCTTTATAATCTAAATTCAAACAAAACCAAGTTTTAATTTGGCTTATTCAGGTCTGCAACTAAAAAATAGCATAGGATTTATTGACTGCTAGATTTTCACTCATTTGTACTTTTCTAATGCAAACTGCCCATGTTTTTGCAACATTACTGTACATTATGGAGGTAAAATGGAGATCAATTTTAGATTCAACACCTTGAAAAAACATTGAATTAATCAGCGATAATGAAATCTTTAAAAATACAGCATAGTAGTGCCAACTATAGGGCAATTTACACCAAAAACTAAACAACATTAATATATATCAGGAACTGTCTAAAGCTGTAGTTTGATTAAAAAAAATCGTCCTTTAGCTCTTGAGATAGAGCTATTGTGATAATCATGAATAATGCAGCATAGCAGCGTCATCTGTTGAGCGATTTACACGAAAAAATAATGAGCACAAAGTTGTGTCAAAGATTAACTTAATCTTTAGTTTTATGAAAATACATACATTAGTTCTTGAGATAGAACTATTGTGGAAATTGCGAATAATGCAGCATAGCAGCGCCATCGGTTGGTCGATATACACTAATAACTAAATACCTCAAGTTTATATCAAAGTGGAACTGAATCTAAAGGTTTGTGAAATTATGCGCATCAATTCTTGAGATAGAGTGCCCATAAAATTTTTGTCACATACAGACTCACAGAGTTACAGACATTTTCCAAAAACCATCAAATCGTGTTCAGGACCTTCTAAAATGTTTAAATACACCTAAGACTGGAAGTCAAATTTTTCACGAATTAAATACTTACTTCTTGAAAAGATAGAAAAAAGTAATAAATGCATGCTTAAAATTTTAAGTTAAATTTTTAATTTTACCATTTCCATTAATCGGAATATTATTGAAATAATTTTGCACATGAATTAATTTTTAAAAAAAGAAGTTGCATTTAATTATATATCTAGATTTTTTTTCATGTAATCTTGTTTTCGTGAAATTGTGAACTTCTTGTATATGGGTCATTTTCAAAAAACTGCAAAAAAACGTTTTTTCCCCCAATTTTTCCCTTTTTTTTCTGAGCATTCCCATCTCTAACTTGGAATATACAAGTGTAAATCTGTAGTGAAAGAAAACTGATTCATATTTTAATATAATTATGAAAAAATACCCTACAATTTTATTTCAGAATTGAGATTGGCCAAAAAGCAAAAAAAAAAAAACTGAAAACTGCGCAAACGACTTTTGAGTAATGACAGGAATTTTAATCGCAACAAATATAATTGCTATTAATATATAACATACAATTTACCTTTGTGTAAATTAAAAGGAAATTATTAATGTGAATTAATCAGAAATTATTTATACTTACTCTAATGAAAATTCATTTTATCAAGATACAGCACATTAATAAAACCATGTTATTGGCATGAACATTTTTTTTAATTGAAATTTTCTAGACAGTAAGACACTTTTGGTTAAATGTTAGGGAAAAGTAAAAAAATGAAATATTAGTTTTGTTCTTGCACACGGTAAATTTCTTTTTCCTGTTTTCTTCTTGGATACTATACATTAAAGATATCTAGTGATGTTGCTGGACTTGAAAAAAATCTGGGATCTCTGGGATCCAGAATTTCTAAAATTCTGGGAATCTTTTTTACAAAAGTAGATCCCTTGGGTGCAAGTTTGAAATTTTGCCAGGACTGAAAATATTTTGAATCAAACAGGATTCAATTTCAGGAATCAAGAAAAATTTGATTCAAAAAACAGGTTTTTTCGGTTTTTTTCCCCCGAAGGCTTATTTTTCAATTTTCCCGAACTGGAAAAATTGAAATTTCATTGATGAAATAATATAGTGAAAATTTTGTAATAGCTATATTCTCATACTTTTTATTTTATTTATTTTTATGTTGAGAGTCTCACATGAAAATTTTAATGTGAGTAATCTGATCTCTGAGCAGAAATCTGTTTGAGAAGACTTGAAAGGATCCTTCACATTTTTTTCTTGTTTGAAACACAAGACCCTTTGCAAAATTTCTCTTGAAAATAGACATTTCAGAAAAAGTTTAATCAAAAATTGAATCTTTCGCAAGTGCAGTGATTGAAAAAAAAATATCATGCCATACAGCAGCTGAATCTTATTAAGTTGCATATAAGTATGTAAATAACCTCATTAAAAATGTCTAAATAGGAACCTAAATATAGTAATAATTTCTTATTCAAATATTCTGAATATATATTGCACAAGTATATACAAGAAGTTCACAATTTCACAAAAACTTGATTACATGAAAAATATCTATATTAAATGCAACTTCTCTTTTTAAAAATTAATTCATGTGTAAAATTATTGCAATAATATGCCGATTAATGGAAATGATAAATAAAAAATTCAACATAAAATTTTGAAGTATGCATTTATTACTTTAATCTATATTTTCAAGAAGTAAGTATTGAATTCGTGAAAAATTTGACTTCCAGTTTTTGGTGTATTTAAACGTTTTAGAAGGTCCTGAACATAATTTTTAGAAAATATTTGTGAGTCTGTATGTGACAAATTTTATGGGCACTCTATCTCAAGAACTGATGCACATAATTTCACAAAACTTTAGATTCAGCTACACCTTAATATAAACTCGAGATGTTTAGTTATTAGTGTAAATGGCCAAACCGATGGCGCTTTTATGCTGCATTATTCATAATTTCCACAATAGTTCTATCTCAAACTAATGTATGTATTTTTATAAAATTTCAGATTAAGTTAATCTTTGACATAACTTCGTGCTCATTACTGTTTGGTGCAAATTGCTCAACAGATGACGCTGCTAAGCTGCATTATTCATGATTATCGCAATAGATTTACCTCAAGGACGATTTTTTTTTTTTTAAAATCAAACTACAGCTTCAGACAGTTTCTGATATATATTAATGTTGTTAAGTTTTTGGTGTAAATTGCCCTATAGGTGGCACTGCTATACTGCATTTTTCAAGATTTCGTTATAGCTGATTAATTGAATGTTTCTTCAAAGTATTGAATCTAAAATTGACCTCCATTTCACCTCCATAATGTACAGTAATGTTGCAAAAACATGGGCAGTTTGCATTCGAAAAGTACAACTGCGATGAAAAAAAGACCCCATATTTTATTACAAGTAACTATGTTCCAAATTATACTTTCCCTCTTGATTAAACTTTGAATTTTTGTAGTTTTCTAAAGCACAGTAGAAGTTTATCTCTGTATGTAACTGCTTTTGTTAATTCCTCAAATAGTGAGCATTTTCTATTTGTAGTGTTCTGTTTTTATAACTTTTGAGTTCCACTCTTAGAAATATAAAATTACCATGTGGAAACATTATTGAATATGGTTTCTTACTCAAGAATAGAATACCAGATTTCAGGGTTAAAAGAAAAAAATTACATTAAATTAAACTTTAAAAAAAAAAATTATATATATATATATATATATATTTTTTTTTTTTTTTTTTTTTTTTTGTTTCAGTGAGTAAAAATCTAACAGTCAATAAATCCTACGCTATTTTTTTGTTGCAGATCTGAGTAAGCCAAAGTAAAACTTAGTTTTGTTTGAATTTAGATTATAAAACTAAATCAAAGCTTTTTTGAGTTGAGATTGGAAAACAAAAACTAAACATATTTTATAAAGGAAATAAAATTATAATTCTAAGGAAAAAATGTAATAATGTAAAAATATACATTTTTTAAACAAACTATGGAATTTTTGAATACTGATATTCATAATAATGACAAAACTGCAATAATTCCTTTAAACTAGTATCATTTACTTAAAAACTATACTTATGTAAATGGAATGCATAATTTATTTCATTCCAGAATGCAGACATATTGGTTCAGGATTTTACATTAAGTCAATTGGTAGTTAAACATGTTACTGAAAAATCATTTCAACAGAGGTATGATATAGCAAACAATAGCGTTTAATAAAAATTCTTAGGCTGTGGAAAAAAAAAACTAAACTCTTAAAAACAGGCTTTGCTACTTTCTTTATATTTTGTAATATTAAATGAAAATAATTTTCATTTAATACATATAAATGGGAAAAAATGTTTATTATTTAATATTCTCTAAGAAAATATAATTTATTTGGGAGAAACAGTCATGAAAAATCAATTTTTCCAATTTTTCCATTTTTTTCCGAAAAAAACCGGTAAAAAACCGGTAAAAAACCAGTTTTTTTCCGCCACTTATATTTTTCCGGAAAATTTACATCTCTATGCACAATTCACGTTTTTTCCATGACCGTTTGACGAAATTCACTTTTTCCCACTGCCTTTTGACAGAAATTGTGTATCTATCACGATCCTTTGACAAAAAATCATGATTTTTGCGATATTTTGACAAAAATTTGCGACTTTTTTGTGATTTTTTCAAAAATTTCACAACTTTTTCCTAATCCTTTGAAAATTAGTCGCGACTTTTTCATGATCCTTTGACAAAATTTGCTTTTTTTCCACGACCTTTTGACAACAGTAGCATGTTTTCCTCATTCCTTTGACAAAAAAAAATCACATTTTCTACAGAATTCTGACACAAATAGCATTTTTCCACTATCATTTTACAAAAATCGCATCTTTTTCGCAATTCTTTGAAAGAGACTGCGTCATTTTCACAATCCTTTGACAGGAATCGCATTTATTTTGCTATTCTTTGACGAAAAACACATCTTTTTTGCGATTTTTTGTCAAAAATAGTGCTTTTTTCTGCAATCTTTTGAAAAAAATCATGTCTTTTTTCACGATTTATTTATTTATATTTTTTTTACGAAAAACGTATTTTCCTTAATCTTTTGACAAAAATCGCATTTTCTCAGCAATTCTGACAGAAATGGTGTTTTTTCCACAATCATTTGAGGAAAATCGCGTCTTTTCCGCTATTCCTTGACAGAAACCGGGCCATTTTCGCGAATCTTCAACGGAAATAATGTTTTTCTCGAGATCCGTTGACAGAAATCACATTTATTCTGCATTTTTTTTAATGAAAAATGCATACTTTTGAGATCTTTTAAATGAAATAGCGCTTTTTTCTGCAATCTTTTGACAGGAGTAACACCTTTTTCCGCAATCATTTGACAAAAATCTTTGTTTTCTTCATAATCTTTTGACGAGAAAAATGTGTCTTTTTTCACAATCTTTTGGCAAAAAACGCGTCATTTTCGCAGTCATTTTTCATCGTTATTTTTCCTTCCCACTTCCGTCCTTGAGAACTTTTAAAAGATGGAATTTCGTCCTGTGGACGGAAAACTTGCACCCATGGTGGACCCCATTGATAATAATTTTAAATGCAAAAGTTGAACTTGTTCAATAGTAAAATGCAATAATTATTGGATTAATAATAATTAATGAATAATTAAAGTCAATATTATTTTTTTTAACTATTAAGAGGTTTTTTTAAAAAAAAAATAAATGTGCAAGATACAAATTTAATTAGAAATCAATGCTTATTTAAGTGTAGAAGATAACATGTATCACTATTGTTCGCATTTCTTTTAAAAAGGGGCCAGATGGATTTATTGAAAGCAACATTTTTGCTGAAAAAAAGCTTACTTTTTTTTTAAGTAAAAGGGTATTTTTTGTTTAATGAATGGGTGCTTTCAGAAGTCACATTCACTCAGAAAGATTTGGAGGTGTCAAAAATGGATTTTGGCAAAGGAAAAATTGTATTTAGAGTGGCAAAAAAAGGATTTTGAAGCAGGAAAATTAGATTTATGATTAGTTTATTCAGTGTCCCTTTGACGAAATTTGTTGCTTTTTCACTATCTTTTCACGAAATCTGTCTTTTTGGGGGGTCTTTTGACAAAATTGCAGTTTTTTGGAAATTTTCAGTTTATTTACAAATATTTTGACAAAATTTGCCATTTTTCACGATTGTTTGATGCAATCTGCCATTTATTCTCATTCATTTGACGAAAACTGCCATTTTTTTTGCAATCGTTTGACAAAATCAACCGGTTTATTGCAATTGTTTGATGAAATCTATCATTTTATCTCAATTTTTTGACAAAAGTTGTCTTTTTACACAAATCATTTGACAAAATTTGCTATTTATTTTGATAATTGGACGAAATTTGCCGTTTTTCAGGATTTTGTGACAAAATTAGCCATTCTTTTGCGAATCTTTTGACAAATTTTGCTGAAAATGAGTCATCATTTGGCGATTTTTTAAGGAAATTTGCCTTATTTTTCACAATTTCTTGACGAAATTACGCATCTTGTCTACGAATTTTTGCATCATTTACGCACTATAGCACACCTGCAAAATCATTGGATATCCAATTCTGGATATTTCAGTACGGAGATTGAGATGGATGACACCAGGAATGATTCTGATAATTTTGTGTGATAAATGACTTCTCGCAATTGAAATGTTGAAATAGAGGCATATTTTGATGCAGATTTAAATTATTTTATTTTTTTTTTTTTACAAATAAAAAAATGAAAGTCTGCACAAAATAAATTCTTTAAATATTACAATAAAAAAAAAAAAAAAAAAAGGCAAAAATTTAAAAATCAAAAGTTTGAATATAACAAAAAAGCTGAAAACTGCAGATCTACGGAAGAATCTCATCCCTGAAACTAATATGGATTCCATATATTTTGCATAAAAATGAACACTAATTATTTATTTACCTTATTATATATATTTCACTAACATTTAAATATTTTTTTCAATTGAAGAATATTTAGGACTTGATTCTGAAAAAAATCAGGTCAACCCAAACTTAAAGCATTTCAAGTCCATCCAATCCCCAACAAAAAGATTTAACCCAAAATCAAAACACATTTTAATGATTCCACATGTCATATTTTAAGACCACAAATCTGTTCTAAAAATAGAAATATAAATGTCTCCCCTAATTAAAATAGAAAGCTTAGAACATGGAACTTCATTACAGGATAGGAGCTGTTATGTCAGTTAAAAGAAAAAAGAAGAAAATTATAGCTGAAAAATCAAAATTTATGCAACATAATATAACAAATAACTTAGTCAGAAAATTAACTTTTGTAAGTAAAATTTGCTGCAACTGTGATAAAAGATTAATCTTTTATTAAAATATTTGCTTTAGAAGAACCTTTTTTAAAATTATTATTGAATGTACACACCTGGCATAAATAATTTTAGGAGTGAAAATTCGGAGGAAGGAACTATTGTTTTTAAAAAATTGAACCATTTGCAAAAAATTCAAATGTAAATGGCCCAAAATTCGAAATTGTCGAAGCAGAAAATCACAGATTCATGACAACTTTATTTCAAAAATCAGTATTGTTAATATCAAGATCAATATATTCTTTTAAAATTATTATTTTTCTATGTAACTCATATGAAAATACATAAATAAACTTCCATTATCTCTTCTGGCGATTGGGAAAATTTTCCTGTGACAGCAAACTCAAGTGTTCAATAATAAATTTTATCACCCATTTCATATAGCAAAAAATATTTAACACTTAAAAATTATAAAGTAAAGATGATGTGTATTGTATTGTTTTATTAATTTTTAGTCTTAAGATTTTACTAAAATAGGTTTATATGTAACTTGAATACTGACATTCATGGAATGATTGGAGAAAGATTGGATAGTTAGCTTTCTTTAAGAATAATAAAATCAGAAGTCTCCCGACAAAATACACAAAGTAGATATTTATTTCTGATGTTTTGTTTCCCTAAAATTTTCTGAAATTTCTTCACTAAAAATACAACAAAAATTTAAACAAAAAGAGAAGAAAAAGGAGATTGTATAAAAATCCTAAAATCAGATTCAAAGCAAATTTTCATTTTTGAAATCTGTATATTTTTAATATCAAGATTTTTTTTTTTTTTTTTTATGTAAATTATAAGAATATAAATACTTTTAAAAACTTCTCTTACAAGATTTTCCATTGAAAAAAACTTTTTGAGAATTGAAAAATTGTTACAATGAGTATTGACTGCACTTAAAAAAAATTAGGAAAACTAGGTACTTCCTATTACCTGAGCTTCATCTGCTTTTGCATTAGGACAAAACTTCTTTTCATCCTTGGCACATTTTGTGTTGAGAACAGGATCCATTTTTATATTCTCATCCTGAAAGGAGGGGGGAAATGCAATTTAATTGAAGCACATGACATCAAACACAGGGTTGATACAAGGTGTTTTTCACAAAGCAACATTATGCAGGGGAAAAACAAAACTTTGTGAAAGTTATTTTATTATACTTTCATCACAAACAAAATTTCTTGACAAAAGATTGAATCCAGTAAATTGAATGCAAAGTAAGCCTTTATTAATGTTAACTTTTGTAAGTCTTTCTGCTAAAGTTCTTTTTTCTGGTGAACTTGTTTAGTTTGAAAGTTATACATTTCAAATATTAGCAAGATCAAAAATTTATGAAGAAAATATTTTATTGAATCGAATTTTGTGAAGAATCATCTGTTATTAAATTCAATTTTGGAAAAGGATTCAATTTTTAACTGGATTACCTTTGAGAATTACACAGAGTATAATTTACATATTTTTTTAAAAAGTAAATAAAAAAGTTTTAACCAACCCTTTCAAATAATTCGAATTTTAGCTGTTGCCTGCAGTCTTTAGATACACGATGAGGCTTTTCATACACTGTATCATTGGTAACTATACCACTCAAACAATTAACAACATCGGGTCTGAAAAAGAGAAAACATCACCAAATCAAACAAAACACTTTAAGAAAGAAAATTTTGAATAAAAAAATTGTAAAATTTTCTAGAAAATATTAATAAGAATTTGTTTTACGGAATTCATAATAGGAATATTCTTTTATATCATTCATCAATTTAAATTCTCACCAATAAAATTGCACAAAGAAAAGAATTCATGATATTTCACTATTTAAGAAAAAAACAGTAATGTGAAATTTCATTTTATTTTATTTTTCATTTTGTTTAAAAATGGGCTGAGAAAGGCATACGAAGATCCTGAAAATCTTTAAGTGACTTCGCTCCACTTAAAATAAGTCTGCACAATCAGAAAGCTCAACTATCAAAATTGCTAACAAATAGTAAAGTTTGGAAAAAATCTACTTTAGATGAAATGAAAATATGAATTTCTTTAATAACTTCATGTCAACAATCCATGCAAAATCTTGGCTATTCCATCTTAATTTAGAGCTAAACACGAGATGACTTCACATATAGTGTATCTGTTTCACTGAGTAAATAAAATAAAGAAAGAAAAATATTGTTTCACAAAATGGTTTTTTAACACTTTCCAATCACTTCCAGAATTTATTAATGAAATTTCATCTTTTGATAAGGTGAAAAACTTTAAATAATCATTTTAGAAAATGTATAATGTTGTTGAATGCTCAAATGCAGTACAATTTCACACTGGTAGTAAAAGAAGCTTATTCTAGCAGGTACAAAGGTTTGTACTTTTCTTTTTTTTTATGTGTAATATAAAATAGTATGTCAATAACCATGAATTGTAAAGTAAAAATAAACACATCCCAAAAGTATAATGTAAACTTTAAAAGTTCATTGTTTACTTTAAAAGTGATCATAAAAAACAGATGTTAAAAGTTTAAAATAAACACATCAAATAAACCATGAGCACTTTAGATTTTCATTTGCAATCTTCATCAAGGAGAAAACTTTCTTCAACTGAGTTGAAGAAAATTAAAAAAGTTCTTCTCTGATAATAGTTGCAAATGCAAACTAAAAGTACTTGCAGTTTATTAGATATATTTCAACTTTTAACATCTGTATTTTTAAGATAATCTAATAAATAAATGATGAACCTATGAACTTTACATTACATTTTTACAATTAACTCAAGGTGGAACTTTTGCAGTGTATTTTATATTCATACTTCTAGGTATTACTTTCAGCTATATCTAAGAGCTTTAAGTAAGCTAAATCCATAATTACAACTCCTTCTAGAAAATTGTTTTGATTTAACTATGCAATCTGGTTTGCAATGATAATGAACAAGACGTTAAGAGTACTAAACTTTAAAATTGTGTAATTTTGAAACTAGTAGGATGAAAGTGTTTCAATTTAAAATCTGAAGACAAAAAATTGACTATAGAATCCAAATATGGTAAAATTAAAAATTTGTGTTAAATTTTTTTAAGTTTGCTATAATTTCTGTATGCAAGCAATTTCCAAAGCAAAATTTAAATATAGCATTAATTAATAGACAATATCACTAATTATTTTATACCTGTCACATTTGTATACAATGACTGTAATGATATGTAAATACAAAAAATCTTAATTGGACTGTAAAATTTTCCCAATCAGATTAAAAAGAGCATTAGTCCTCAAAATTCAGTCAGTAGTTTTATTTATTTTACATCCTTATTACTCCAAAATGTCAAGTAGTTTCCTGATATTTAACTTTAGCTAATTATTAATAATATAATAATTTAATTTATGCAAAATTTTAAACTTGATCCCACCTACAGTCTTTTAATATTTACGACATTAGAAGTTTAATTTTTTCAAAGAAAGAAATGAATATCTAATAATTAAATTCCTGATGTTCAATATTATTTTAAGACATCTGGAAAATAAAGGTCCAAACAAGATAGACACAAGTCCAAATATTTGCACAGAAATGTTTAAAAAATTCTCTTGGATGGGTTAATATCAAGCTTTATTTAAAACTGTTAAGTATTTTTTAACTATGAAAGATGCTAATAGAAAAAAGAATTAAAACCAATAAAATAATAAGAAGAAGAAGAAATAAGAAGAGTAAGTGAATATTATGAATATACCTCCTAAAATCTGATTATAGGGGGAAAAAAATATAATCTCAAGATTAAAATCAGTATTAAAAAAACCTACATACTTTGTTTTCACATTTTTACATAGATGGAGAACATCCCTTTTACAAGCCTCTTTAAATTTAAAACTGAATCTGTAGTTCTTCAGGGAAATCTACAAAACATTAAAATATTTTAGTCACACATTGAAACATATCCTGGCAAGTTACAAACAAAATTTTGGCATGCACATACTTAACAACATGAAATTAAATTACAGTAAAACTCCAATTACCCCAATTCTGATTGTCTTTAACCAGTTATCTAAATCAATATCACAAAAAGATAATAATTGTATTTTACAGGGGAAAAAGAAATCATTGAAATATTAAATGTATGTAATTGTTGTTGATTAGAACTTGTTAGAAAATGATATAATTTAAGGAGGTTCGGAAGAGAGGAGGGTATTTAAAAAAAAAAAAAAATCATTCTTTTTCTTTAATAGATTTTTTCTATTCCCTATAGTCTATAGATTATTCATCTGCGAAAATTGGCTGAATTCAAAGTTCTTTTGTGATTATTGAATGCTTAAGCATAATCTGTCTGTAGGCTCGCACTGTTTTAGAGCCTATGGACACAAGAACATTTTATGCAAAGTGACTTTTTTCATACTGGGTGGAATCAGAACGCAATTATTATTAAAATTGCTTTTATTGAAATTTGGACCACTTTCAGCTATTTTTATAGAAAAATAAATATTTTAAAAATATACCAAAGTGTGGAAAAAAAAAAAAAAAAAAAATCAGACAGACAATTTTTTTAAATGACTGCCATTTTGTTTATTTTCAAACTTTTTGACCTCAAAGTGCATGAAGCTCCAAACGATATTATCTATTTTCAGAATTACTAACAGAAAGTGATGGCAAATGACTTTTGTGATCTATCACACCCTGCCTGACTGGAAGTGTACAGTCTGCATGCTAACATATCTACCCATGCAACTTGAGCTACATCATCAATCTTATATATATATATATATATATATATATATATATATATATATATATATATATATATATATATATATATATAATGAGAATGTTTTTAAAATGATAATAAATAATGTGCAAAAAACCCAGAGTTAAAATCTTTATTTCTTTTCCAAAGAAGAAAAAAAAATTTTTTTTTTTGGTATTCTAGAGGCAAATAATACATAAGTTGAATATATTAAACTCATTTTTACAATTAACTTTTTAACAAGACTTTTTAAGAACTTTCACACAAAAGCATGACATGTGTTACACTAACATTAAACTAAACCCATTGCACTACAATCCATTAAGGTTCCCGGGCTGTTTGTTTTCTTGACCATGAGACCTTAGGTACTATGCAGCATATATCTCGCCAGATGATCAATTTAACACGGGACTCTCAATGTTTATTTTCCAAGTAAAGTTGGTACTATTTTACTGATCCTGAAGGGATGAAAGGTTTAATGAACTTTGTTAGTCCGCAGCCCAGAATTGAACTGGAGACCTGTAGCATAGTAGTATCACAGCTGATCACTAAGCTACTGTTTTATACTACCATAAAATTAATCAATGATTCCATAATAAAACCAATGAGAAATCAAATATAATTATATTAGTACCTGGGTAGACCAAGCACAGCTTGGCGATTTTTCGCTGTGTTATTAATAATCATATTAAATTTATCATATTAAATAATTAATAAATGGTATTTTTTCAATGTAAATGTATTTATTTCTACCTGAAATGGCATTTATAATTTCTAAAAATCCTAAATACAAATGACAAAAATTCATTTTTGAACATTTTTTTAATTATCAATTCATTGTGCTTTCAGGTCTATTTCCTAGTGTTAAAAATGAGGGAAGGTGGAAACCTGCCGATTACTCTATTTATGTATTGAACAAAAAATAATCAATCTTCCACATATAAAAATTGTTCCAAGCATAATTCCTTTAAATGAGAAATAGGCATCTTAATAAGCACTAAGAAACAGAAAAAAGAAAAAAAAAATCTGGGGAATTTATAAAAAGATATATTTATTTATTGTAACTCTATTGTGAGAACTGACAGTTAAAATTTCTAAAGGTAAAAAAAAAAAAAAAAAAAAAAAAAAGAAAAGAAAAGAAAAGAAAAAAGAAAGAAAGAGACTATGCATTTCATTTGTTTTTCTGAAGAGTCAGGGAAAGAAAGAAAAGATGCAGACAATAGAATTGTCATTTTGAAATTTTAATTAGTTTTTAATCAATATTTCAATGAATTATGGTTCAAATTCTTTAATGAATAAAAGGAATGACTTTCCCTGAATTAAATCATGCTATTCTGATCCTTGTAATTTCTGTGATGTCAGAGCGGAGTTCAAAATGTAGATAGATATTATTATTATTATTATTATTTGTAATATGGATAAGTTTTTTTTTTTTTAATAAATTTTCAAAAAGATTATTCATTATTTTTGGGTTATATATTAATTATAATTTTAAAGTACATATTCAATGTGAAATAAAAAGTATACAATTACAATTTCTGTGCAGTTGAATAATAAAATAGATATGCATACCAATTGAAAATGTTCAACTGAAATCCTACATTTGGGATTCATCTTCATCTCAGGTTCATTTTTATGTTGAATTAAACACTGAATTAGATCGCCTTGATCAACATCTTTTGCAAGTAAATCCTGAAAAAACAAAGAAAAAAAAACATTAATAAGAATAAAATCAAAAGAATCATAATAATGACAATAAAATAAAATATCAAATATACAATGAATTTTTATTAATACTTATGCTTCAGAAATTTGAAAACAAAATATGTTCAGAGACAAATTAGCATTAAAGTAAGAATGCATCTTTTTTTTAATTATTATTTTGTCTGCATACAGATTAGAAAGTCAATGTGGGTTAAATTTTTGTTTCTGTTTGTACCGGTCATTTTAGCCTCAGTAGTGACCATTGAAACCTGCTCACACCTGCTGTTTTTCCCCTATGACATTCCCTAAATGAATGCATATTGCACTCTTGGTGTAAAACACAGCAGATGAGTAATTGTGGAAGGCAGGGGAAGAGGAGAGGAGTCATTCATAGTGTGTGTATTTGTTTATTCAAATAAAGAATGGAATAACCTTACCACTTAATTTGCCTATAATGTGGGTAATGAAAAAAAAAAAAACAATTTTCCTAAATCATCATAATATCCGGAGTTGAAAATTATTCCGTAACACGTTCACTGCCTTCTTACGTGAAGATATGATGATATTTAATGCCCCACTATAGAAGTGGGTTTTTTCCAGAAGCCGATTTACTTTTTATAACAAAGAATCAGTGAAAGATTTTCCCGCGCCAGCTCGTGACTGGCTATTGTACATCACCCCACATCACCCGCTGGTGCGTGAGTGGCTTCTTAACATTGGCACCATATCATGCGCTGGTGCGTGATCGACAGCAAATGTGTTAACGGATTAATTTTCCATCAACTTTTATTCAGTTGAAATAAATGTTCCATGGAATTTATGTGGACTCATGAAATCCATAATTATGACATAAAATTCAAAGTTTATTTACATTAAAATTATATACAGAAAATCAGGACTTTGAGAAATGTCTTAATAAGCAGGGGTCTGTACAGACTTTTCTCTCAGGGTCCTGTTTTTGTGAAATTTTTTAAAAATATATTTGTGAAAATTCTAGTCGTAATTTTGTGAATTTTAAATTATTGATGTCTTTAGATTCTATCCTTTATATATATAAAGCTAAGTAATATGCTCTTTGATTAGTTTAACTGCGTATTTACAGACAAGATTTTATTTTTAAATAACTTAATTTGTGAAAAGTTCAATTTGAAAGTGAAAAAATTCTGATAAAAAGATTTATTTAAGAGACAAATAATTTTGTGAAGGGTCCTGTTTTGGTTTAAAATGTTTTGAGAAAGGTCCTTTAAAGGACCTAAAATTTTCCTAAACACATCCCTGATAAGCGAAATGACAGAAAAATCGACTGTCAGGATAATGAGCTCCAACTTTATATATGTATTTTACAAAAAACATAAAAGTGTTATACATTTTGTATCAGTAAAGAATCATTCATGTATCATGCTACTAGTTTGTTTAATTCAATCTAAAAATCCTACATGAAATGGAACTTACATTGCAATGTTTGTGAAGAATTGTGCTGCATGAGAAAAACAGTGGATAATTTAGTTCAATGTGTTCAGATTCTTCTTCAGTAAAATTTGATACAGCTTTCTGGCAATCTAGTGACAAATCTTTAAGGTTCTTTTGAAGACATTCTATCTCCTACAAAAATAAATAAATAAAATACTTAAAAAAAATAAAATGTGAGTATATTGATTGAAATAGAATATATTTTAAAATAATTTATACCAGACACTGACAGAACAAACTAATGTAATTAAAAAAACAGGATTTTAGAATTATTTTTATTTATTTTTTTTTATTTAATTTTTTTTTTTTTTTTTCATTTTACAGCTTTGACTGCATTTTATTAAATGGAGATAATTAATATAAAATGAGCAAAGTTGATCTTTTTTTTTTCCTTTGGTTAGGATGCCCCCATGTAAGGAGACAATTTTTAAACATATCAACATAATAAGCAACAGAATAACTTAACAATCAAAACATATTAAATATTCAAAAAGTTCCTTATAGCATATTTCAAAATGGAAAACTGAAACAGTTCTTTTTTTAATTCCATGTTTAGGATAAGTTACAAAAATGTGAACATTAAAAAAAGAGCCAGAAATTGTTTTCAATGGGAATATATACACAGACACCTTATACAACAGAAAATTCTTAGTTCCACTGTCTCTAAGTTCAATTAGTTTACATCAAATTAAGATATTACTTTTACTATCTTTTTAATTACATCATAAAAAAGAAAACTAATTTAAATTAAAAAAACCAAGGAAAACAGGGCTCTTTTCTTGCCAGCACCTGCAAATATAAAGAATGAAGGTATAAAAAACAAATGATTACCTCGCCTTTTTCAACATTTAAGCTGCAAAATTTTCCTAGATCAGATATACAGGGTTCTTCTATTTCTGGCAACAAATCTACACTCACTGCTCTTTGCCGCATCACTCGACGAACTTCATATAAGCATTCTCTAGCTAACTGCAAAATTAAAAAATTTCTGATAAACATTACTTGTTTATTATCAAAAAATCTTCAACTTAAAATGAATTTTAAAACTAGAAAAACTAGATTATTGGCAAAAACCATTTTAATCATTAACAGATATTTTATTGTATTAAAAACTATAAATTAGTAAAATTCAATGAAATATTTAAACCACAGTAGATTAAAAGTAATTGTTATTATATTTAAAAAACATAAATATTAATCTATATTTTATCTCGTTAGATAAGGTTAAGCCACTCAATTGTACTTTAATTCAACTTCAAGAATAAATTTAGGCAATGAGTTCTACCATCCTATTTTCATCATAGGAGGGAAAACAATCTCAAAAGATAGTTTATTTTGTCGATAGTCATATACAAACTGTTAAGATATTAAAATTTTTAAAAGAAAATTATAGTAAATATATATAAATTAGATGTAATAAATAATTCAGTGATTAATCTGGCGATAAGTTTGCTTTGTTAAAGGAAAAAAAGTTTCTTAAATTAAAAGGAATTATTAAAAAAAAAATGCTTAGAATGCACAGATGAATATACACATAAAAATATTTTAACACATTTGTGGGCGAGTATTGACATACACCAATGCACAAATAAAGATATAGTAAAACAAAAAATTTATTATGACTATATTAATCTATATGATAGAAAACTGCCCCTTTAAATATTGAAAAGTGTTTTAAATTATCTATCCCATTAAAGGCAATATGAATCTGCCAAGTCTGCTTGTAACTCTAAAATCACCAAAACAAGTGAAGTACAAAGTCTATATCAGTACTATTCCATGTAGAAAAATCTAGGAAAGACATTTTACCGAGAAATCTAATCATAATTAGAAAAGATATTAATTTAAAATCTTCAGTGAATGCAAATTAGTAAGCTTTTATCATCTTGGCAATTGCTTCTGTGCATGTTCAGAAAAGCATTTTAAAAAGATGTGCATTCCTTGCCAAATATCTTTATTTAACCCCCAACTGGAAATATGAATTTTCTTACATAATGATTTTTCTTTTTTACTTTTTCTAAACAGCACTGGAATTTATTTTGGAAATGCTATATACTTTGGAAATCATGAAATGATGAAAAGACGTCTTGATGGTACAGAGGAGATAATTTTATTCAAGAACAAAAAAAAACCATGTGTTAATCAAATTCAAAGAACAATGTGAAATCATTTTAACTCCTATCTCCAGAAAAAAAGGGTTAAAAAAAACTAAAATAAGATACACAAAACTCATTAAAGGTTTTTTTTTTTAATGTTTAGATTTTCTTTAGAATTTTTTTTTTATCAGATTTGAAAATGTAATAGATCTAAATGTAAAAAAATTACCAATCACTATAACAGCTAATTTGTTTGGAAAAACTTTCTTTAAAAAATATCAAACCTTAAACCAAAGTTTGTTTGGTACACCTTGAAATATTATACTACATAGTTACAACTAACTGTAAATGAGTTACAACAGTAACAGGAAATAAATATGAGCCAAAACTGCTCAGTAAAATATGCAACTGGCTGTTAAACTGCAACAATGAAATGTTTTAAACACTTTTTAATTTAATCAACAGAAATGAACACAAAATATAGAAGTGATTATTTTTAAAGACATTTCAACCAAAAAAATTATGTTAGGAACAAATATAAATTAAGGACAAACAAATATATGAAATTAAATACATTACAATGACAAAAATAAAAAAGTGAAAGAAATACATTTTGTACACTGACAACTTTTTCTCTATTTATATCCATGAAATAAAAAATTGCGCAACCAACATCAATAGGGTACAAATATGAAATTATTATTATTATTTTTTTTTTTTTAAATTAAATAAATACTTTTATTTGCTACCTATTTTACTTGTTTATATATATATATATATTTTCAATATTAAACCAAAATACATAATTATTATTTTAACAGTTACAGTTCATTATAGATATTTCATTAAATTTAATTATTAAAAAATCTTAAAATGTAGAAATTATAAAAAAGTGGTCATTGGTAAAAGAAAAAGAATCTGAAATCTCGATGCATGTAAAAATCATGGATAAAATTATAATTATTACATTATTGAATGAAATCATATTATGTAAAGCTTTAAGAACAAAAGATTATATACCTGCACATTTTTGTTTGGATGATATGCATATCGATACAGGCATGGTAAAACAATAGGCCCTCTTTCAGGATCCATACGATTGGGTTTGTCATACCAGTCTTTTTTTGCATGGCAATATTTTTCAGCATCTTTATGGCATCTTTTATATAAAACAGGATCAAGTCTGTAAAAAGGAGCCACTAAATGAGATTCTTCAATACTAATACACCAAAAATGACACAGCTTTATTCTATTTTTAATGAAAATTTTCATTCATAAAATTTAATTTAGCTTAGCAACCAACCACTGTAGTTAAACTTTAAAAAACATTAACACTAGCAAAAAATGGTTCTCATGCTTACAATTGAATTTATGCATTACTATAAATATAAAACATTTAAAAGAGATAGATAAATATTGAATTTTAACCATTCCCTCCTATCAAACAGAGTAAGAAAAAAAAACTTTAGAATTTGGTTATTTTAATTTGATTCAGGATTTGTAGTTCCATTCTAGCAAGCATTTTTTTTTTCTTTGTATGAAGCAGTAATAACACCCATTATAGTTTTACATATACTTTTTAATTTTCAAAAATTATCACCTGTAAAAACTGCAATTGTATTATATGAACACTTCATGTGAAAAACAAAGCAAATTTATATAATTGGGTTACATTAAAATCTGTTAAATAAACATGTGTTTCTCATCTCATATAACACCATAAAACAATCTAAAAATAAAAACCAATCAAACAAGCAATAACTACAGATCTCATATTATATTAAAATGAACAAAACATTTTAGAAAGGAAATAAAAAGTACCTTATTGAAAGGATGAAAATCCATACTTTTATTTCTTGTTAGAAAGACAAGCTACTTTGAGATAATTGATTAAGTGTAAAATCTAATAATCAAATTTTTAATACATAAATATTAAATTTTGACCTCTATTTAATATTTTTATTTATTTATTAATTTTTTGAATAAGTCGTAGATATTTTTAATTGAATATCTATACTAAGTGCACAGTTCAATTTTTCTGAATTTATGACCAACTGCAGTCAATACTAGAATTTTAAAAATTTCATGGTTGAGAATATTAATTCACAAATTTACACAGATTTAAACTTGTAAATTCCTTTGCAATTACCAATCTCAAAAACTCAGAGCCATTCTATAATCAGAATGGATACTCTCATATTTATAACTGGAAAATTCTTCAAGACGATATATATATATATATATATATATATATATATATATATATAGAGAGAGAGAGAGAGAGAGAGAGAGAGAGAGAGAGAGAGAGGGGGGGGTGGAGGGGGAGAGAGAGAATAAAAGTTTACATAAAAATTTAACACTAGAACTGCGGAGAAATTTTACTCAAGTTTTATAAAAATAAATCCCACCAGAATTTTTATTTATAACTACAGTCGAACCTCTATATAACGAAACTCCATACATTGAATTTCTCCATATAACGAATTTTTAGTAAGAACGGTCCCCTTTTCGCATGATTACATTAAAAACAGACTCTATATAGCGAAATATCTATCTCCATATAACGAATTTTTTCATAAATTGATCTTAATTTATTCAGTTTTAAAAAAGCTTCGAAATCATATGGAATCAATTTTCCATCACTTATTTTTGATTTATCGTTCAGTGGAGAGGTTTTTTTTTTTTTATAAATATTACTTCTCTCCTTATTCTTTAAATCTAACAAGTTCATCCCACCTCCCACACACCTTTCAACATCCTTCTCAAAACACAGTCAATTGAATTGTTACACATATAAGAGAGGAATCAATGAGAGCACATAAGAGAGACCTTCAAATGGAGGAAAATATCAACTACAATTTTTCATTCCTTGCTAAAATTTGAGAATTTTTTTTTTGAGAGCATAACAATTGTAATTTTAAAATCAAAACAACAAAAAATTACAGGTTTCTTCCTCTGAAATTTATGTAAGTCTTCCTCATTTGATTTTCATTAAGCTTTCAAATAAATGTCTTTTCTCTTTTTTGAAACTGCTTAAATAAGTAAGAAATAAAATGTTAGGTTAATATATACTTTTAAACATTTCAAATTCTTAATTAAAAAGATCAAAAATAATATTTGTTCAAAATTTACACATTAAATACTATTTTTAGCATCATACTCTATACATCGAATTTCTCTATATAACGAATTTTTTACTGGAACGATGGATTTCGTTATATAGAGGCTCGACTGTATTTGACGTTACTTATTGAAAGAATTTTTGTGCAGCTTATATGTAACTTATTTTAAGAAGACTTAACTGGTTTGAATCGACAACTTTTCACTGAGTACGAGTCAAAATGACCCATCTCCGTGGTTCTAGTGTTAAATATGATGCACAGAAGATTGCTAACATTGATTATGTTAAAGTAATGCTCTGTGTAGATAGAATTTTTCTATGTCTTGTAAATTGCAGAATTTGCAAATTTGAATACTTTATAAATTACAACTATATTTCCACAATGAAAGTTGTGTTGCAGTTAGTTGCTGACGAACTGTTAACTAGGATGGTGTGACAAAAGTAAAATGTCTATTTCCAATTCAGCATAGCCTGGAGAAGTTGCCTATGGCATGAATAAAAAATATTTTTGATTCAAATGACATCTAGAAAGAAAACTTCCATCAGTGAGTAAAAAAAATTTCTGAAAGCTTGCAGCAGGCAGATGGAAGGGGGGGGGGGATCTTTTTAAAAAGGCTAAATATGCATTTTTTCTGCAGCTTTTTTGCAGGGATGAAAGTGCACTAAAGCCATTTTGTAGCAGCTTTGGAGCAGCAAAAATCGAATTTTGGAGCAATAAAATCTATTTTTGTAGCAGCAAAAATCAGATTTTGTAGCAGTAAATATCGGATTTTGTAGCAGCAAAAATATAATTTTGTAGCAATAAAAGCTGTTTTAGAAGCAGATTGAAATATTCTAATGCTAATAAACTCTTAACAATTACAATAATGGTTATCTTGGAAAATACTTTTACATTTGAAAGAATAAATACTCAGATTAAATTTCGCTACATTTCTCATACCTTTTAATGAAACTGGTGGTTTTTCGCGATCCTTTGATGAAATTCGAGTGTTTTTTGTGATTTTTTGATATAATGTGCATGCTTTTCGTGATCTATCGACAAATTTTTCATTATCTATTAATGAAATTTGAGTGTTTGTCTCGATCTACTGGTCAAATTAGAGTGACAAAATTCACGTGTTTTCCGTGATTTTTTTAATGAAATTCTAGCATTTTTTCCCGAGATTTACGGTTTTTTCTTTCAGTGTTGGATTTAGGAGGTGGTCCGGGGGAGGACATCCCGGGGCAATGAAATGTTCCCCCCCCCCAGAAATTTTGGGCTTTCTTTGGTCAAAAAGTGCAATCACCCCCCCCTCCCCCCCCCCAAAAAAAACTGTATCATGTCTCCCGTGGAGCTACAGAAGTCCCTCCCGGAGAAAAGTGAATTCAACAAACACTGTTTTCCTTTGATTGCGTTTTGTTCATTTTTTGACAAAATAGCAATTTTTTTGAGGGTTTTTTCTTTTTTTTAATTGTTTGACAAACATGTTGCGGATTTTCGTACGTGCTTTCATTCTGCTTTTTCTTTTGCCGTCTATCGGCAGGATTCGCCGAGGAGCGAAATAATTCACCACCG
Source organism: Maratus speculifer (assembly GCA_964019185.1). NCBI lineage: Eukaryota > Metazoa > Arthropoda > Arachnida > Araneae > Salticidae > Maratus > Maratus speculifer. Next base: position 154,868,961 of record OZ025301.1, on the reverse strand, counting down.
ACACGAGAAAGACACAGAACAGGAAGATACTTAATTTACAGAAAATATGTACAATACAAAAGACAGGGGGCGATACTGGTTGAATTTTTTTTTCGGAAATTCACATCGCATTTTGGAAATCGGTGGCTGGGGAAGGAGGGGGGGTTGCGGGTTATCCCCCCCCTTGCGAGGGGGGGTGGTATCTGCGATCTTCAGACGAAATCGGCGTTTTCCCGCGATCTTCAGAGGAAATCAGTGATTTATCTGCGATATTTTAGCAAAATCGGCAATTTATTGCGATCTTTTGTCGAAATTAGCAATTTTTCAGCGACGTTTTGACGAAAGCTGCGTTTTTCTGTGTTTTTTTTTTTAATGAAATCGCGTTTTTTTTTTCGACGATCTTTAGACAAAATTTGCATCTTTAGCCGATCTTTTCTCGAAAACGGTGTTTTATCCCCGCGATCTTTTGACGAAATCGGTGTTTTTCCGTAATCTTTTGATGAAATCGGCGTTTTTTTTCCGCGATCTTTTAACGAAATCGGTGTTATATCCGCAATCTTTAGACGAAATCAACGTTTTCCCGCAGTCTTCAGAAAAAATCAGCGTTTTACCTGCGATATTTGGTGAAATTGCTGCTTTTCGCGATCTGCAGAGGAAATTCGGGAGTTTTCAGCGATCTTTTGACAAAGTTCGTTGAGAAGAACATTGACGAAATCGTCGTTTTTCCACGAAATATTCACGAAATGTGTGCTTTTTCGGCGATCCTTTTACGAAATTTGCATTTCTCCGCGATTGTTTTTTCCGCGCGCAAAACCGTACAGTTGGGAACTATGTGGAACTGATAACCGAATTTCAAATTTTCGGAAGAGGATGCCTTAAATATTCGGAAATTTGGGACGAGAATCACCTTTGAAATAATAGGCGAACTCCCATTAATTGGGAATAAACATATTACGGCAGCTCTCATTCATCTCCCCCAACGTGCACGCTGTACATCACATGACGTCCTGCTCCGAACTCTGCGATCGGCTGCTATGAAAATGAACATAGGATACTCGAGGGATAAACAACTTACGGTCGTTTGTGGAGCCACAATAAAACTCCACAAAACATCGCGTGTTTTTCGTGATCGAATGCACATGTTTTCCACAATTTTTCGGCAAAATTTGCACGTTTTTTGAAATTTTTTACAATGTTTCTTTGGTTTTTGACGAAATTAATAGCCTAAAAAAAGTTATTTGTTGTTGTTTCCTGGATCGACGAAATCACGCTAAATTTCATTTTGGCACTAAGTGCCTTTTGGCGCAGGTTTGGCACAAAATTGAAAAAAATAGCTGTTTTGTAGCAGTTTGGCGCAGAATAGCGTTTTCGGCACAGTCTGGCGCAATTGGCACAGGTCTTACATCCCTGCTTTTTTGGTGAAATTTGCACCCCCCTCCCCTATAATCTTTTAACAAAATATCCATTTTCCCTTGTTATCTTTGATGAAGTGTGTGTTTTTCCAAAATCTTTTGACGACTACTACATTTTATGAATTTTTTTGACAAAATTAGTTTTTTTTAATGATTTTTTAGCAAAACTAGCATTATTTTCGTTATCCTCTGACAAAACTCCCTGCTTTTTTCTTTTGCTATTTTTGACAAAACTCGCATTGTTTCTGTAGTCCTTCATCAAAATTCTTGGGGGTTTTTTTCAATCCTTTGATGAAATTTACATTTTTCCATGTACAAAATCATGCAAATTGGCAACTATGTACATATAATAAAACTTTTTATGCAATTACAACTGCTAAGACTTAAACCATGGTATTTTTTCTGAATGCTTTGTGATTCTATCTTAGTAGGTTTTACAACATTAGAAAAAAGAATTAGCTTGAACATACTATTTGCAATAGCTAGCAGAAATTTTTTTAATAATTAAGACACACTTGAAAGAAACCAATTATCATTTATTGGATAAAGAAATAGTAATTTTTAAAATAACAGTTTTATCTACAAGTGATAACGCACAATCTTAGAGCTGGATTAGTTTTAAGAAATATTCCATTGTTTTTAGTTACATCAAAACTGAAAAAAAAAAGGAAAATAATAAAATAAATAGCTCTTTTCTTTGTTAAAAAGTTTTAATTTAAATAATAACACACACATTTATTCTATAAACTTGCAACTTTTAGAAAATTAAATCTACAGTTACTCATTATAAAACAATAGAAAACAAATTTTTATTACAAATTAAATACATCAAAATACATTACTTTAATACATTAAAATAATATACACCAAATTATTTATAAATACACATGAAAACAAATTAATAAATCAGTGAATAATATGATATGGAATACAAAATAGAAGATTTAAATTCATAAAAACTTACTTGAAATCTCTTGCAACAAAATATTGGATCTGTAATAATTTTTCTTTGCAGTCATCACTCATATGCTGTGAGTCAAGATTGTTCATTAAGCAACTCATTACTCTGAAAAAAAGATATTTAAGAAAACTTTAGCAAATATTACTTTTTATTTCTTGTTGCATTCAAGCAATTTACAGTATAGTCCAGTCTAAGTTATAAATTAAAATGGCCGTTTCATTTCTATGTCATATAATACCAATTTTAACTGTAATTAAAATAAAACTTTAAACAAATTACCATAAAATCAAAGCAATTCAGGACATGTTTCAAGCTGGAAACTATAAAAGTTTATCATTAGCTACTGTAAACATGTGTCTTTAGGTAAACAAGTTCATAAGTGACATTATCCCTTTGATGATGAGCTGTTATATTTTCTAGTTCGAAACATGTCCTGAATTGTTTTGATTTTATGGTGATTTATTATAAAGTTTTATTATTTTAATTGTGATTTATCGCCAGTTTTTGGTGCTGTTTCAACTCATTTTAACTATAGTTTATCATGTTTTTTATTTATATTTATTATTTTTCTACATAGATATTTGAGGGAAATGGTTCAAAAAGTAAAAAATCTTTATTGTTTCGACCATTATTCTGGAGTGTATGAAATACCATTAATTAGAGCAGATGGATCAAAGAATTACTACATTGGAATGATTAGCAAGAAATTTAAACACAGAAAATAAGAACATGCAGTTGATATTAATATAATAGAAAAAACCATAGCTCTGTCAAGATTATATGAAGAAAATATCCAAGAAATTTATAAAAATAATAATAATAATTCTTTTCTCCAATCAATATTATCTATGCATCATAAGAGAAATAAGAAAGATTCTAATATGTAAAAATTCCATATGTAACGATACAACATCAGTTTACTTACCAAAATTGTGCTAGAGTTATCAATGATTTCAAAAACAGAAATAAACATAAAAATAAAATAAAAAGTGACATGTATTGGATGAAAAACTAAATGATGGCATTTCAGTTCATAGCATCATAAACCGTGCAATTTCAGAATATTATTACTAATTTGTTTTGAAAATTACTCTGAAAGAGTTGACACATGTCAACAGTCAAATAAAACTATTTTATTGTATTTAAGATTTTAATTTTACATCTTTTTAGCAATGAGAAATAATATATTATTATGTGTTATTTGGTTATATATTTATGTAAAAATATCCTTAAAATAAAGGTAACCCAAATCAGAAAATTACAAGCATACATCATTAGACATTTAACCACACATAAAAGAAATCATTTAAAAATATCAAAATGCAAATGAAATATTGGAAAAGAATGCTCTTTGAGGCTTAACATTAATATGTTAATCACTTTATGTAGCTAGTGAAAGATCTTAAGGATGCTAGTCTCTAAGCGGCTGAATTCCCCTCCGTAATGTTAAGTCCATGGTTGTTTGATGATGTTTGTTTAAATTTTGTCAGGACTGAAAATATTTTGATTCCCCCCCCCCCCCCCTCCTCGAGAACAAATGCCACGTGCATGATTCATGTTTTTTCCATGACCGTTTGACGAAATTCACTTTTTTCCACGATCTTTTGACAGAAATCGCATCTGTTTAGCAATCCTTTTGCAGAAATCGTGTCTCTATCGCGATCCTTTGACCAAAAATCGTGTTTTCTGCGATCCTTTGACAAAAATTCGTGACTTTTTTGCAATCCTTGAACAGAAATTTGCTACTTTTTCGTGAATGCTTTGACAAAAATGTGCAACTTTTCCATAATTTTTTTACAAAAGTCGCGTCTTTTCCACATTTCTTTGACAAAAAATCACGTTTTCTCCTCAATTCTGACAAAAAAATAGTTTTTTTCGCTATCATTTGACGAAAATTGCATCTTTTTCATGATTCTTTGAAAGAGATTGCATCATTTTCATGATCCTTTGACAGGAATCACATTTATTTTGCTATTCTTTGATGAAAAATGCGTCTTTTATGCGATCTTTTGTCAGAAATAGTGCTTTTCCCATGATCTTTTAACAAAAATCACATATTATCAGCAATCTTTTGAAAAAAAAATGTGTTTTTTTTTATGATCTTTTGAAGAAAAATGCCTTTTCCTTGATCTTTTGACAAAAATCTCATTTTCTCTGCAATTCTGACAGAAATAGTGTTTTTTCCACAATCATTTGCATCTTTTCCATGATTCCTTGACAGAGACAGCGTCATTTTTGCGATTCTTTGATGAAAATAACGTTTTTCTTAAGATCCGTCGACAGGAATCACATTTATTTCGCAATTTTTTGAGAGAAAACGTGTCCTTTTGCGATCTCTTGAATGAAATACACTTTTTTCTGCGATCATTTGAAAGAAATTAATAGCAACTTTTTCTGCGATCATTTAACAAAAATCACTTTTTATTCATATTCTTTAGACAAAACATCATATCTTTCTTCACGATCTTTGGTAAAAAATTCGTCATTTTCGCAATAATTTTTTGTTGTCAGATTTTTTTTCCGTCCCGCTTCCGTCCTCGGGAACTTTTAAAAGACTGAATTCTGTCCTGTAGACAGAAAACTTGCACCCATGATGCATTCTTATATTCAAGATATATCCTTAAGGAATTAATATTTTTAAGTTTCTTTTTTCAGTGATCTTTTCTGATGCCCCCTTTTTTCTTAGTTTTTAAAACATTTCTACAATTAATGCATAATTTTATATGAAATGTTAAAATTTTACTTCCAGTTTGCCAGTTTTTAAAACATAAAATATTAAATTGAGCATAAATTTTAGAAGTATTTGACAACTAAGAAAAATGTGACTTTTTTAAGAAAAGAACACAGAAAAAAAAAAACTTTAAAATATTAATTTCATTCTTTTAAAAATAACAATGATATTTCAAAATTAACAATTCACCAAACACCTATAGACTTAACATTACCAAAGAGAATTTGATCACTGAGTGACTGGCACCCTTAATGAGAAGGCAAGCTCTGTATATAACAAATGTTTCATAAAATGCATTACTTGATGATGTAATCCCATTAAGAAATAAAATCATTACCTTCCTTTTCCAGGTTTTTCATGAGAGCACACAGCATCTACAACTGTTTGACAAGCCTCTTGTAATACAGGATCAACTCGCCAATCTTCTCCAACATCGCTCTGCTTCAACAGAGATTCCAACTAAAAAAGAATAAGAAATATGCTTTATTTTAAATAGTTTTCATAAAACCAATTACACTTCATGTAAAGTGTTCACAAAATTAATAACTAAAATAAATTACTAAAACAAATTTTAGTAATTACAACAGAGCTGAAAATTTAAGTGAAAAAGTATTCACCAGATTAAAAATACGGGACATCACAATTTTACATTAGTTGAAAATATAATATGTATCTTTTTAATATGACATTTATTTATTGCTCATCAATAAAATTTATTAAATTTATATAAAAATGATTTAAGTTGTATCCATGATTTAATAAAAAATATGCAAAATCTTTAATCAAATTATAGATAACCAATTTCTGACCAATGTGTTGACATATAGCAGTATTATACTGCAAAATATAAACAAGAAAGAAAAAATCATGCATCAAGCACAGATTGTGAAACACTTCCCAACATATTTAGAATAATTTAACAAAACTGCATTGTTTAAAAAATTAAAATATTACATCTTATTTCACCACATGGAAATTTATAACACATTTCAAAACCAAATTTCAACTGTTCACTTGTACAATCGGAAAATTATCCAAAATTCTTAGTAGTCCTGTATATAATACAGAAATTTGTATCTACAGTAAAGCATTGTTTATACGACGATCACTTATACGACATTTTAGTGTGGTCCCGATTCATTCCTATATATTTTAATGTAAAAATACATCTTTTATACGACGCCCAAAATTGTTTATACGTCGATTTTTCGATTTTGTATAAGTTTATTTTTGCCTATTTTTCTTGTGTATTTTACAAACGAGCGGAAGTTAGCAGCTATGAATGACACCAAAGAGTGCATTTAAATGCACTCCACATTATAAAAATGAGGGCTGGTGTTCGATTAGTCTGAAAAATCAGCTTACGTGTAACAGATTACACTGTAACAGATGGTCAGCTTTTCCGACCTGTTTTAAGTTGCAAATAGACTATCCTTCTTACTATTGCCCATATTTTCGACTTTTAATAGCCAAGCAGGGTTTTTGATCTTTGACTTTCAATGGAAAGGAAATGATGTAGTGTAAATAAGAAACCTTTCGGTGAAACATAAATAAAGGTGCGCATATTTAAATTGCTTACTAATACCCTTCCCCTCCCCTTTTTTTTTGGTTATTTCTTTATTTTGGTTTGTTTTATTTACAAATTCATGCAAATCATCACGTTAAACATTAAAATTACTCAAAAACAAAATTAATTCTATTTTTGGAAGTGAAAATCGATTATATGTCATTATGGTTTATATAACGTTTTTCGGTAGTCTTTTTGGCGTCGTATAAACAATGCTCCACGGTATTTACAAAATGCATTCCAATGTTTAGTTCATTTAAGTGATACATATATTTCAGTTAAAAATTCTTTTTTAGGAATTTCTTCTAATAAAGAGAATGGTATGCAAAAACTTTTGTGCAATCAAGCATATGAAGTATGTAATTTATATATAAGGAGTAAGTAACATGCAAAAAACAATTAAAATTTAAAAGCACATTCTGAATTTTAAAACATACTCTTCAGCAATTATTATGCAAAGACAGTACTGTAATCTATTTCTTTAGTGTGTCTTTATAAATAAATTAAAAAAGGCTATGAATGCTCAAGAAATAACACAATGTCAGTAAAATACTCTCCAAATGATTTTTCTCCATATACCATTATGTAATCATATTCTTTTGAGTGTACCTTCAAATGAACCATAAATTGTACATACTTCATATGCAATACCAAACATGCTTTGGTGACCCTAAATAAGCCTAAGCATTATCAAGAGCATGAAAATACGAGTGTATTTATGGGAGTTAGAGCGTGGACATAGTGGACAGACCAACTAAATGCATAACACTTTTCAACTTTGTTGGAAAGTATTAAAAATAAATTTTTAAAATTGCATAAGCAAATGCTTTTCTAAAATGTCAAAATGACATTGAATTTAGACTGGAATAAGAAATGCTTTTGCCCTAATATATTAGGAATGGAATCGCCAGCTTAAGTAATCACAGAATAAATTATGGAAACAAGGCATGAGAAAAGTAAAAAGATCTTTTCTACGGAGAAATGAAAACACTATAAAGAGTGATGATTCCTCAATTTTTGGATCACAATAAGTAAAATATTACAAGATCAAACTCATTCTGATAGATTTAGAGCAGGAAAAAATGAATTCTGTACCAGTAAAAATAACAAATGAAAACAATTTTTTAAACAAAAAAACACACTGTTGCAGCAAGCAAAAATCCACTTTTGTATAAGAAATTGGTTTGTACTTATGGTTGAAAAATAAAATAAAGTTTTATATTTAAAATGCAAATTTATAAAAATTAGGTTTTGTATGCATTTTTGCACAGAAAAATAATTCCGATATGTTTCAATATATGAAACTTTGTTTTAATTTATTAATTTTTATTTAAACAAAAATACTTTAAAATAGAGTGAAAAATAAAATAAAATGTTTGAAATAAATGGAAATATGCAAATTAATGATATATTAGTTATACAAAATGAAACTGAAATATGTTATATAAAAAATGCTATGTATAATGTACATTAGAACAATAAACATACTAAAATTATTTTAATGAATTTTTTATTTGAGGGAGAATAAATATTATTTCAACCTATTATTTAGACTTCAAATTAAATTATGTATTCCTCACAGAATAAAATTAACTTATTTGTATTGACAATATATTTTAAATTATGATCAATTTAAAAACTTGCGTGCATAGGTGGTTAGGGAAAAATTGAATCTTTTTTTGTAGGTATATTATGCAGTTTTTATCACTATCAATAACAAAATTGATTTCATTTTTCAAATGTAAAATTATGCTTAAATTCATCAATCACTAAATTGTACAATTAGATGCATAATAATTCGATTTAAGACATTTCTAAATCGCCAAGGATTAGTTAAATCCCATTGAGATTATAATATCAGAAATCTGTCTAGAAAGAAAATTAGATTCTTTAAAAGAGCTTCATAAAAACTTTCAACTCAAAACAGGATCCTTCACAAAAATTTGTCTTAAAAATTGACACTTAACAAATATTTTCAACCTTAAACTTTTCACCAATTTAATCATTTAAAACTAAAATCCGACCTTCTACAAAACAGCTGAAGCTATCAAAGAATCTATTTTCTTGTTAAAAATGGATACACAAAAACCTAAATATAATGATAATTTCAAATTCACAAAATCCATAAACAGAACCCTTTGAAAAAAGTCTGGACGAACCCTTGAATACACACACACACACATATATATATATAGTACCTCTCGACGACAGGAATCACTAATTCTGCCATTATCATGCCTGGAAGGCTTGGCATGCTCCATTAAGCAATGCAATGTCTTTCCACCCAGTTCAAGTCTTCTGCCACAGAAATGTTGAATATCAGTTTCACAGGCAGCAGCTAATTCTGGAGTAAGTTGATAATTTTCCATCAATGTTTGACGATGCTCCAGCATCTCTGCTTGACATTCCCCAGCAACTGGGTAGCCTAAAAGTAAAATATAATGCAAATGTGATAAATCCATAAAGAACTTCAATTACCATGATTTAAGTAACAGAATATATAAACCTCTCAAGGCCTTTTTTATATACATTGATTTTTTTTTTTTTCCCCACACATTTTTATAATGATTTTTGAAAAAATATATAAACAAACATAAGAATTTCATTTTCTAATATGTTTAATATGATAGTTCTTTTGTGGAACAATCATATCACACATTGATTTCCAAGATAAAGAACTTTTCTTAAAATATCAAGGTTGATTTTGTTTCTCTGCTAACCTAAATCTTCTAGAGTTCATCCAATATTTTTTTATGTTGCTTATAAAAACATATTAGAAAAATCCAAAAGCAGATGATCCATGGGGAAAATGTTGCAAGAATTGCTTTGGATGGATTTAAATGAAACAGTCTGAATTCTAGATTCATTTTTTTACTAAAAATATAACAGTAGATTTAGAGATATAGCTGGTATACCAATCCTAATGCAACTTAACACAATTAAAATTATTAAATAAAGCGATGGGATGTCTTCTTAGAAAACAGGTGTTAGAAATTCTAATAGCAATCATACTTAATTTTGACATTTTAAAACTTTCCTTATTTATACTACAATACATAATATACTGTAATTATTACAGAAAAGCTGATTGATTTTTTAACCTTCCCTCTGCCGCGACTGGATATGTCCGTTCACTAGGATGCAGGTTTCACTGCTGTTGAAGCTTTATTTAAATTAATGTAATTCTACTAATATAATCCAGTTTTAAGAAATTAAGTTATGATTGATACTTTCAAGTCTTATAAGCATATACCTTACAGAAAAATTTCAAGTCTTATAAGCATATACGTTACAGAAAAATTATACCATGATAGAAAATCCTTCTTTTATTAGCATTTAAAATAAATTGCAGAGAAAAAATGTTACAATTTTGCTCTTTTGCTCGGCGGTTAGGGGATTAAAAAAAAAGCTAAGAAACTATAAAAGCAGAAAAATGGCACTCCTGATCTAAATACATTATATCACATTGAATAAATGTAACAGATAGTCAAAATTTTTTTATTAAAAATTAAAAATTATTAAAAAGTTAAAAATATATATATAAGTCAAAACTGTCACTTTTAAAGTCTTAAAACTTTTGAGAAAATTACAAAAGATATATCCATCAAAAAATTTACTAAACAAAAGAAACAAGTTTTATATATGTACCTCTATGTAAAGCATTCTCTAAACATAGAAGAATCTGTGCCAGCCGGATTTCTCTTTTGTCAGATGTTTCATCTCTACAGTGATATATTTTGATATTTTCTCTGCAAGCCTTTGCAAGACCTCGATTAATTTTATAATCGTGCACAACAAGTCGTTCTCGCTGAAACAATTTTTCTCGGCACTAAAAAAATGAAATTAAATAAATGAGACATGTATAATAAATCATAAATAAAAACATGCATTAAGCAGGATCACATCTTAATTGATTATGCTATATGAATTTAACCTATACATTGCAGTGCATTACAATAAACATAGAAAAGCAAATGATTGAAGTGTGCCATACATCTTCAAGACCAATTGGAACCATAATATTTTAGCTTTACCGATACTGCTCCATTAGATGAACACCAGTTGCAGTTTTGTATCAAATTGAAAATGTGATACATTGCTTGTTTCTCATTTTAAAAAAATGTAGCACTCCTATTAAAAATTGTATTATGATTTTTATTTTTATTTATTATATATATATATATGTATTACAAATTTTAAATTTTTTTCGCCAAAACTAACTTTTGTACTATCTTAATTTTCTTATAATAATATTCCGTACTTACTTCAAATTATTAAATTAAAATCTTGTTTCTAGATCTAATCTGTTAATCTTTATGCAGATGATATAAATTCTTAATTTGCCTTAAAAAACGCAAATTTAAAATGCGTAAATTTAAAAAGATGGCTCTAAATTAAAAATATTCTTAATTAAACTTTATTTCTTAATATTCCAAGTAAAACTCATTCCTTCTATGTTTTAATCAACCCTTTTTAAGAAAGTCTTTTAAATTTATTCCAAAACCATACCTTTCAAAAAATATCATTATTTTATTTTATCTATTTATTTATTTTTCCTCCGTCAACCTTTGATAGTGTGCATATCAATAAATTCATTTCTTTTCTTTTTCTCTTAAAATTAATCATCTATAAAAATCGTCTGCCTAAGAAATTCTGAGTTGATTATAAATTGGTTAAATAATATTTTTTTTATATATAAAATTATCGTCTTTGGAAAATAGTCTCATAGCTGGACAAGAATTCTGTTTACATAAAAGAATGATGGTTTGAGGTTACAGAATGTTCTAGAATTTTCTTTTTAGATTTAAAAGAGGAAGCTCGAGAGGTGGTAAGGGAGATGAGATGAGAAGAAGGATTCTTGGGTGCGCTCTTGCATGAGTGAATACGACTTGATGTAGTAAAGCATAGAGTATTTTTCGGATGTTTCGGTAAAATATCGTCTGCAACAGGAGCTTTTCCCTAGATTATAGCTACTGTTTAATAAAATGAACTTGCAGCAGCCAAGGAATGTTTATTTTGACCTTCTACATTTATTTATTTGGTTTTTTTTTTCTTGCTGGCCATGACTTCTGTGCGGAGAAAGGAAAATCTGGCGATGATGTTTCTGCCCCCCTAACTTTAAATCGTATTTAGTATTTTTTTTTCTTTGTTCATATTTTGATTTCCAAAGCTATGTCAATTATTAAACACTGCCACAAAAAAAAAAAAAAAAAAAAAAAAAAAAAAAAAACTGAAAATCCCATATATGATTTTCAGAAAAAAAAAAAAAAAAGAAAAGAAAATTCAAAGGGTTACTATTGATATATATATATTTAATGGATTATTACATTTAAATTAAAATAAACATAGGTGTTTAGTATTTTTCCCCAGAAGCCAATTTTTTAACTATGTATGCATTGATGGTATACTATTGAATTTTTTTTTTCACTCTATCTATTAATAAAAGTTTATTTTTCCTACCACACAGTATATTCTGTTCAATCAAATTCAGAAAAAGTAGAGAAACAGTCAAAGCTAAATATTTTCAAAAAATGGTGATTTTCTTAAGCATTTTAATAGGCTTGGCTTTTCTTTCCTTAAAAACATTATATGAAACATTTTCTTAAGCATTTTAATAGGCTTGGCTTTTCTTTCCTTAAAAACATTATATGAAACATTTTCAACAGCAAAACCTTTGCAATAACAGAGAGGAACATAATATATTTAAATACAATGATTTTATGAGAAATGTGATATTTCCATAAGATCATTTTTGGTTAATTAATCTAGTTAAATTAACACAAACCATAAATTCTCTGAGCACTTCAAATACTTTTAAAATTCTCTAACATTTCCCTGACTTGTTGCCTAAATTTTTAAATTCGCTTATTTTTCCCTCTTTTTCTGATTTTCTCTGACTCGTAAGAACCCTGTTGAAATTTTTTTTATAATAAAGTGTTCCTTTTAAAAAAAAGAAAAGAGGATAAAACACTGTACTTGAAAAAATAAATGAACAATAGTAAGATTGTTTATCAGAGTTACAAATCACATGGAACTGGCTATGGATCTTTCAAATTATGTCTGCAATAATTTCTAGAAAAAAAAAACTACAATTTGACACTTATAACTAATTTGCTGTGGAACAGTGGAACCCTATTAATGGAAATTAATTATTTTTTCCATCTCAGCAATACATATACTTTTTATTATTTATTCCATAATTTAAATAATATTAAATTAATACTTAAAATATTTATATATTGTAGTTACTACAAATTTTGACAGAAATCGATTTCAAGATGCTTCAAACATGAGCTCAATTAACCAAAAAGCAATTTTTGAGTTATGTTTTAAATGCAACTACATGCATTGCATTTCATTTTGAAACTACTAAAAATAAAATTAACATTAGAGATCCAATATTAAAATAATGGACCTCTAATGTTAATTCAGCATAATTTTTAAATATATTTACGTTTGATGTCCTAAGGTAAAATTTACAGCAGAATCCAAATGTGATGTCAAAGTTGGGTGTTTGTATTGGAAAATCCAAAGTTTGTCAATTTCAATAAACAAGCAGGTCCCAAATTGTAACCAAATGGTATTTTTGTTTTTATGTAATATTTGGTGTGTTATCTTTCTCTTCTTTTATCTTTTTGGTCAGCTGTACATGACATTGGCTAGTTGTATTGAAGAAGAATATAGATGGATGGTGAAAATACAAATGCTCATTTTAAGATAAATTTAAGCAAATTTAAATACAAAAAATAATTATACCTCTTGACTCATGTCTCTCTCCATTTTGTGCCTCATCAAACAACGATAAACACGTCCTTCACCAGCTTCTACCTTCTCACAGAATCTTTCCCTGTCTTCTCGACATGCGAAAAACAATGGCCGATCTAAATGAAAGTCATCTCCTTGCAATTCAGCGATGCGTAAAATTTCATGACGACAAACTTCTTTCAGATGCTCTGTTTGCTTTGAGAGACATTCAATTGTTTCTCCTTGAGAATGAGGATCCTAAATAAAGGCCATATTAGTAACAATACATTTAAAAAATCAGAAATTAATGAAAAGAAAAAAAAATGGAAAAAATGTAAAATTAAAGTGTTTCAAAAATGTATTTATAAAAAAGAATACAAATTTTATTATCAGATACACAGTAAAAGATTTGAAATAGATAAAATTTTGTGAAGTTTTCAATGCATAAGTGATAAAATTTGCAAGGGTGATTAAGTTTTTTTTTTTTTTTTTTTTTTTTTTTTTTTGTTAAGAAAAAAAAAGAAAGAAACCTCTGAGATTTCAGCAGAGAGAGAAGGGAAAATGTCCCCTTCTAGCACTATTTATGTATTTAACAAAATTAGCTCTTTGACAAAATTAGTTTTTTTTTTTTTTTTTTTTGTACTTTTTATTTTCAATGATATTTGTAAGGTATTTTTGAAATATTTTGACAAAATCGTCATTTATTTAAATACAATACTTTATCGAAATTTGCACTGACCTTTATTGAAATTTGCAACATTTTATGTCTGAATTTTCAGACATTTCTTTAAATTTTTCAAAAATAAATGAACCAATTTCTTTAAATTTTTGAATCCAAAGAATTTAATTTTTGCAAAATTCAGACCAGAAATGGAAATTTGGTAGTATTTTTGTATCTGATTGATAAAGCTCATTATTTTAAACTTCAAGGACTTTTTAGGTTTTTTTAATTATTCCTAACATTTTTCATTTTTTGAAAATCAATACTTTTTTCTGTTACTTTTGAAACCTTGAAAATGAACACTTTTTTCTAGTACTTTTGAATCCTTGAAAATGAATACTTTTTTCCCCAGCACATTTTCTGTATTTCCCAAAGCATACAAATCATAGTAGATATTTAAAATTCTTAAAAGAAATAGGAAATATTAAAAAATATTGCACTGAAATAATTTTTATCAATTCTAGAACAGTTACCTCAGAATCCATATCCAAACGCCCACACTGAAATTTTTCAATATCAGACTGACACTCTTCTGTAAACTTATATATTAAGCGATAGTCACTGAATATAATTGCTTCCATTTTTTTCAAAAAAGATCTGCATTCAGGTTCAGTAGCATTTTCAGCAGAATCCATCAAACAAGACAGCATATGACCACGAATATTTTCCAATGGGACACACTCCGATTGCTAATTAAAAGAAGAAAAAAAAAGTCCTTTAAAATGATGAATAACAAAAGTATGTAATAAGTACATATTTATATATCAATAAGGTGCAAAATAATATATGCATACACAAATTATCTTTACCTAAAAAATTCATAAATTAGATAAAACAAGTTTTCAATTATATTAAAAATTACATAATCAAGTTGTTAGGAAATATTTTTTTCGTCTTTTAAGTAAACCAGAACTATTCGAAATGACAAAAAATTGCATTTATTATTATTTCTAGTATAACAATTCGATCCTTAAGAATATATTTCAATTGGTCTGATAAAAAAATTTCTTGAATTACAGTTGTATGAACTATAAATATTGAGTTGTAAAGACTATAGATACTTGAAAAGGTAGAACTTTATGCTCAATTATCTCAAATTCTGTTTTTCAGCCATTTTGTCATAATATATGAATAATTTAATGGATTTAAATGTTTCATTTTTAAAATAATGGAAATTAAATCTCTAGAAACTACACATGAAAAATTCATTTTTTAAAGGCCTAATAAAATAGACCCTTTTTAATAAGGTAAATATATAATGTATTATTTATCGCCATCTGGTAGCTTTTATTTCATGTAAAATGTTCTTTCAACACAAAATCAAAGCTTTTTTTTTAAATAAAGGATAAAATTAAGAAACTAAATATATAGTTATTCTTTACCAAATAGCAGAGTTAGCACTATTCCAAGTGATTTAAGTAATCTATCTCTATTTCTTAAAATATTGAAGAAATTTTCAATTTTTATTTTATTTGCATGTAAATATAATATAAATATACTAACTAGTTGACATAGCAAATTCAATTTTCAATTTGCATTGCTTGAAATATTTTATTTTTTATTTTTATTTTTATTTTTTTGGGGGAAAAAAAAAGAAATATAATTATATTCTACATTTATTGAAAAATGACTTGTAGTATTAATTTTATTAAATTTTTTTAAAAGCAAAAAATCTTATTCAGAATGTAAAGTAACTGAAAATTACAAAATTTTGCAAACTTTGGTGCAATCACAGTAAAGTCTCTTCATAACAGAATGTCAAAGTAAAGGCAATAAAACTTGATTGTTCAAGAGAATAAAATAATATTCTGTCCCTTTTTATAAATAGTGTTTAAATTTCAATCTTAAATTTTTTACAAAACTTTTAGTTCAGACTCAGTGTTTTTTTTTCTTTTTTTTTTTTTTCTGTAATCTTATGATGAGTAATTAAAAAAGCACTCAAATGCCCATAATCTGGAGAATACACTTACAGGAGAAGATAATACACTCATGAAACATTTAGAGGCAAATAAAACCATGGGTGCAATATGTGGTATTTTGCAATAATCAAACTGCTGAAACAAACCACATAAAATGGTTGCCTACCTGTAAAAACAGAACACTTAACATACAACAAACATTATGGCATCTTCTGTAAACAAAATTCATTCCATTCTGATTTCATCACAGACTATGTGACTCAACATAAATGCAATATTTTATGTTGACAGTGTTTTATTTTCTTTTTCTCATCATTGTCTAGTTATATATAATCAGACTTTAATTTTATGATAGCAAGCAAATATAATGCAATAGCTGTACCCACTTTATATACTTTATTCTAGAAGCTGCAGATAATTATAACCTTTTCAATCCTTAGAACCCCATACGGGAACCTTTAACTTATAAATATAAAAATTAAAATGTCTGATTTTTTTTTTTTTTTTTTTTTTACATTTTTGGATCACTTCTTAATAGCTGAATGTTTTGGGGTTGCAAACGAATAAATGCATGCATCTAAGCTGAATCCCTCATAAAATAAATGTTATTTTCAACTTACATAAAATGCTTAAAAATGGCCAGAAGACAGTGTGACTAAGAAAGTGATGGATTTTTAGAAGTATTTACCTTAAATCTTTTTCAATAAATTTATTGGGGGATTTGCAGATTATTTATTTGTTTAAAGCTTAAATTTGTGATTGTGTTAATTTAGATTAATGGTTATTAAATTGATGTTTTAAGCGGGTTTGTAGTTTTAGATCCATATCTTTTTAACTTAAATTAAAAAGCGCCTAAAGGATCAATATCAGAAAAGATATTTTTTCTGTCCTTTACAATGCCATTTTGTTTCAGAAAAATCAATGAATAAGCATTTGTATTATTATTTTAATTTGTATGGTTCTGCTCAAATGTTTGTTCACATTTAAAAGTTTCACAAAAATTCTTGTCAACAGATGTTATGTATATTTTTTCCATAAAGAAACAAGTAAGAAAAATTATGCATTAAGCATAGATTATGAAACACTTTACAACACTTCCTGAAATCTTAAAAGAAAAAAAAAGAACTTAGCTTTTTTTTTAGGGTAATAAAGTGTTACTGTCCATAGCCAAAGCCAAATATGTATTTTAATACTTTTGAACAGCCCTGTGTTTGATCTGTCGGTTGGTATATATACTATATAACGGGGAAATTTTGTTTAGCAAGAAAACGCATAACAGTTTGAAATTTTTGTTTCAGTTAATTTATACTAATACATGCATAGATGTATTATACTTGTATATTTTTGTTCAGCCCTGTAGTTTACTTAGTACCTTTATTATACGCCAGTATTTAGCTAAAATTTAGTTCAAACACTTTTAAGACTACTGAAATCACATTTTCAGAAATTATCATCCATAGGTAGGTGACCATGTATCCATTACTTTGTGTGGCCCTGTATATCATTTTATCAATATTCTACAAAATTTTCTTCGTAAACCGCATGCAGTTCAGCATAAAAAAAAATACAAAACTTATTTAAAAACAATCTTTAAGTAAATTACACTCATATTCAGTAAACTTTACGAGATCTTTTGTATAGCCCTGTATATCAACTATATAGCATTTATGCATACCATATAATGTGTATAAATTTAGTGAAACTTGAAAGTGCATATCATAATTATTGAAAATATACAGTACAGTAAAACCCTGATAATTCGGATTAATTGGGACCGGACCCAATCCGGATTATCCGGAGAATTACTAAAAAATGAAATGAAATAAAACATTCTTACAGAAAATCACCTTAATGTTAAACTCATTTAATATTTATAGACAATAAAAATGCTTACTTTGGTTAATTATTCCAAAAAGATTTCAGTTTTTTTTTTTTTTTTTTTTTTTTTTTTTTTTTTTTTAATTTTTTTAATTCAGAACACGATAATGAAAGAAGTAAATGTTATGGAAATTAGCCAATCGCTTCTCAAAATTGAAAAAATAATGACCTAACCGATCCGGATTATACGGAGATCTGGATTAACGGGGTCCGAATCAGCGGGGTTCTACTGTACTTTAGAAAGAATATGCTATTTGAAATCTTTTGTGTATCCCTGTACATTTTGTGCCCTTCGTATTATGCATGAAATAACTTGCATTAAGCCTCAGCAATGTATATTAAATTTATTATGCAAGAAGTAGTTTAATATAATTAAAATCTGCCGCAAACAAATCCCCCTTTACCATTATGTAAAAGAATTCTTTTGTGTGGCCCTGTAAATGAATAATAACTATTTTTTTCACCTCATAAAATTTACAGAATGCATATTTTAGTGCAATTTGTAAATGCATATAAATTTTAATACATTTGACAGGGTGTAACAATTTTAAAATTCATTTGAAACAATTTTTTTCCATATGCCGTAATGTATTGGAAAACTTTTCATTGTCCCTATAAATAAACCAATCATGCTAGAAATTTTATTTGCAATAGGGTTCGTGCTAGGGTAAACATAAAGAGCTTCTAAAAATTTTAGGACAATCTGGGTATATTTACAAGCATTAAAGCACGGACAGACAAACCAAAATCATAAACACTTTTCAACTTTGTTGGAAAGTGGTTATAAGAGCAGATGCAATATGTGATATCATAAAACTGAACTTTTTAAACTGTAGTAATTTGTTTTCTGTAATAACTCTATTCATCAGATGAATGCGAGATAGAGTATAGTGAGATGATTATATAATTTTTCATTTAACTAAAGCTTAAAATCCAATTAAAAAGTTTAATGCAGTTCAAAATGTAAAATACAACACAAATTCGTAAAACCTTACTGTGTGAACATGCACTAAGAATACAGAAATGTAAAATTTTTTTTAAAGACACATATAAATTAAACGTTATAATTTACAATCATAAAGTAAACTTACTGTTTCCAAAAACTTGTGACACATATGCTTCGCAGTAGTGACAAATCTACTATCAAGAGTGAGATTCCTTTTGAAACTCCAAATTAACTGAAATATCCAAAATAATCAATGAATATTACTAAGTAATAAAAGTTATTAAATTAATTGCACTTTTATATGCTGTAATTTGTATATTATGAGCAATCATGATATTTATTTTTATTTTTAAGTAGGCTTTCTAATAGACAAAAAGTACAGATTATAATTTTTTTTTTTTTACAAACAACATATTTTATTTATAAACAGACAATATAAACAGAAATACAAATCAGAGATTTCTTATTTGGGATTAGAGTCAACAAACTGAAAGTGAATAAGAAAACTTAAAAGTTTGGAATTTTATATTTTATCTCTGATAGACAAATATTTCATTGGATGTAATTAAATTCTGTTTAATGTCTGCTTTTATTGTGCTATTTCATTTTAATTTTTCTGGCAAAACATGAAAAAGTTTTTTCACATATTGACTTTTCTATGTAGCAAATTATCTGAACATACAGGCTTTTGTTTTCATTTTAGCCATCACTTTGCTACTCAGTTACTTTGCTATTTAGCAGGAAAATCAGTCAAACATTCTCAAATATTGAATGTGCAAATAATGATGGGAAATGGTTTTAATAGTATTTTGATAAATAAGCTATGCCATAATTCATAAAAATATATATATACATAAAAAATGACAAAATATTTTTAGAAATCACAAATAATACAAAGAATATTTAAACAAGCAAATAATAATAATAATAATAATAATAATAAAGGGGAAAATAGTAGTATCTCTTTCATATTTCAGAATGAAATAAAGATAACTTTATTGTTCTTGTTGATTTTAATTTTGCAAAGATCTGGGCTTGGGGAGTAAAGATAATTTAAAGAATAACTTCTGTAAAAAATCCAGGGAAATCCAGAAAATAATTAAAATAAAGCATCATAATAAACTATAATTAGCATTATGCATGTTTTGTATAACAAAAATTTTTTTTTTCCTCAACAGTGAAAACACATGCCAGGTGAAAGCTGAATAACATTTTCATATAATTAAAATGAATTTGATAATATGCATTCAGTCTTTGATCAGCTGGTGTAATGATCTTAAAGAATATAAGATTACAAACACAGAAATAGGATATTTTTCTGTTATATATGTGAGCATAGAAAAAGAGACACAATAAAAATGGAGATAAGATTTTTGCATTTCGAATAAAATGGGGGATCCTTATCCTTACCTGAACTAATATGAAAAGAAGAATGACCAGAATTAAGTTTAATATAAATTCTATTGATGTGAAGAAAATGCCATATTTAATAATCATTTATGTTTCAAAATATTAACATTTTTATCTGAAAGAAAATTATTTTTCTGTGTTGTTTTCATTTATAATGCTGCCTGTAAGTTTCATTATTTGAGATATACCATGGTTATATGAATGCAGCCAATCTGTTATTCTTATTGAAACACTAAGATATTTAATTTATTCTTGAACACATTGAAAACATACTTATAAGTAGAGCCATACCGAGTACTCGGTATTCGGCCTACTCGGCCAATTTGCCGAGTACTCGGTATTCGGCCAAATTTTGGCCGAGTACTCGGCCAATACCGAGTAGTTGTAAGAGTTTCATTTTTTAAGCATATGAATTTATAACTGATCTGTAAAAAGTTATTTGAATATCAATGTATAATATTTGTAGTAATTCATAAATCTATTTACTCTGTATTTAACAATATGTCTGCAAAATATTGAAAAAGTTAAGAACAAAATCCCTAAAAAAATTTCACATTTATACAAATAAAAATACTTTTTTATATATAGGAAAACAGAAAAGACTTATTTTGGATAAAGAAACTAAAAATACAGTAAAAAATTAAATATATTTCAAATTATGGTGCAAAAACACCAAACGTTCTACATTATCAGTAGACAGGGTATTTTTTTTACTACTATAAATTTGGCCGGCCTCTGAAAATATACGTTCTGAATAAACAGTTGCTGAAGGTAAGGTGCACATAAAAGTTTTTTGCGAATTTGCACATAATCGGAAAAGTTCCCCCCCCCCCCACCCCCCCCTCACCATGCAAATGGAGTGTCAGTTTTACATGTCCTCTGTTAAGAAAGCCTGTATATCTTTTTTGTATCAATTCTTCATGTGGTGATTTTAAACTAGTACTAGTGCCACAATCTTTTTGTTCATTCACAATTTCCTCAAAACATTGCCAGAAAATAGATGAACTTTTTGCTAGCATTTCCTCTTTTGGTTCGTCAACATTAGCATTCTCATGTTGTATTTTTTGTTTCTTTGGTGGATTTTCAAATTCTAGATCATCTAAACTCATCAATTTTAGAACTTGCTTTTTAAGGCAATCTTAATTCACACATTTATAATTTTCATTGAAAAAGATTAGTTTTTTACTGAGACATTTAAAAATATAATAAATTTAAAATAATATAATTTAATCTGTACACATGAAAAATGAAAAGAAACTGCCAATGCATTTTTTTTTAATCAAAAGAAATTAAGGTACAGACAGATACAAAATAAATATGAAATGTTTTGCATTATTCAATGAATTGTTACAGTAACCAATAAACATTTTTATTTTTGATAGACAGATTTCAATTGTTGGAATAAATGGGAGGGTTAATGTTTTAATTTTATATTACTTAATAACTGTAGTTGTCATGTATCAATTCTCCTTTTTTATTAGCTTTGAACTGTCAAAAATTGTCTTTAAAAGGTGCACAAATAAATTTCAAATTTAATGAGTTAATTTATTTATACTATATATGTATATTATTTATATGTACACACAGGTATATTTATATATATGTACACCTAAGCTCACATCAGTGTTTTATTTTCTTATTATACAACTACTCGGTACTCGGCCAAAGTACTACTCAGTACACCACTACTTATAAGATCCATAATAATAATAAAAAAAAAATAAATAAGAAGAAAAAGGGGGGAAATGTAATTTACAGACTTGTTTTGTTGTTTTTTTCTTTCTTTCTTGCATTGAGGCCCTTATAAAGATAAGGTTGGCTCTGAATATGAGAAGTTAAATTATATTTCTTTTTAAATAAATATATATACATACATCAGGGATGCCACTCAGAAAAAAACAAAAAAGAGGATATTGTGCTTAAAATAAAATTCACGATATTTTTCACAACATTTATGCATGAATTTTGTAAACTACATTGATTATAATAAACTAAATAAAGAATTAAATTTATAACAAACTATTTTTAAAAAAAGAAAGAAACCTTTTTTTTTTTCCTTGTAAATTTTAACAAAAGTCTTTCAAAAGGTGCATTTGTCAAAAAGTTTGAAATATGCTGTTAATTCATTGTGCATGAAAACTTGTATGAGTAAATAAAAATGATTTTTCTTTAGATCACAGTATTTTATGTCAATTAAAAGGTAACCCATTAATAAATCCAGTGAGGAATTTTATGTATTGCATCATTTTAAATCAATTTAAGTAACCAGGCAATGATTCAATGATTATTCCACTAGTAAATTAAAAAAAATTGCAGGTTTTTTTTTTTTTTTTTTTTTTTTTTTTTTTGATCGTTTGACAGGAATTGCTGTCTTACATCGCGATTGTTTGATAAAAATCGGAGTTTTACATTGCGATTGCTTGACGAAAATCGCTGCTTTATATCGCGATTGTTTCATGAAAATCACTGTTTAACATCGTGATTGTTTAATGAAAATCGCCATATTAAATCACGATCGTTTCACAAAAATTGCCCATTTACATCGCAATCTTTAGATGAAAATCACCACTTTATGTCGCCATCGTTTGGCAAAAATTGTCGTTTTACTTCGTGATCATTAGAAGAAAATCGCTGTTTTACATTGCGATCATTTGACAAAAATAGCCATTTTATTTTGCAATCGTTTGAAAAAAAAAAAATCTGTGTTTTATTTTGTGATTGCTTAATGAAAATCGTTATTTTATTTTGTGATCACTTAACAAAAATTGCAGATTCTTAAAAATTAAAAAAAGTAGAAATCCGCCATTTGGCGGAAAAGTGGCATCCCTGATACATATAGGGTAATTGTGCCAGTAATGGATACCCCTCAGTGTTTTTGGTTTATAAATAATAATAATAACAATAATAAATAACTAATAAAAAATTAACTTTTATTATTCTTTCTTTTTTTTTTTTTTTTTTTCATAACTAACCTTAGCATTTATAATTTAAAAAACTAATGTTGACATTCTAAACCAAACCAATTAGGAAGCAGAAAATAATGTTTCGAAGTTTGGCTGTTTTTCAGTGAAAACCTTAATAAACATGCTAAGAGCTGGCTTTATTTAATAAATTTATACATTCTTTTTTCTTGCAAAAGTTGCAACTTTTTGTTTTGGTAGTAGACTTTTGAATCTTATATATTAATAGCCATTTATAAAATTTCATTATTTTTCCATTTTTAAGAGGAGTGTTCATTACTAGAATGCCTAAATAGTCATTTTCCAATAATGGATACCCCAAGTAAAAACTGCTAAAAAATGTAACTTCTATAAAACATTAAAATTTTAGTGGTGAGAGACTACCTAGTGCCTAGATTTTTGCACCCCTATTTTATGGAGTGGCCATTACTGGAACAGACGGTGTCCATAATATTTCTGCTATTTACAATTAAATTTTAGTTCATATTGAGATAATGGTTAAATTTTGTTGATAATGTAATATAGAAAAAACTGGAATATAATAATTATAGAGTAGATGCTCCAGTTTTGGGCACGTTTTATTGATTTGTCCACTATTTAGGCTATAAATTGATGTTAACAAATTATATGCATACATATCCTTAATCAAACACTCTTTTACCATTTTCAATCCCATTTTTTTTTAAATGTGATTTGCAAATAATAATAATAAAATAAATAAATAAATGTGTGAAACTATGTGTGTTCATATGCATTAAGATTTTCCTTAGCTAGCATGTTTTCAAAATCTTTCAACATTAAGTACTTACTGGACTCCAAAACAAATTATTATTAGGTTTTATCAGATAAGCTTTTTCACTACAAATTTAAATTAATTATCTTAACAGCTTAAAGAGAGGTGGCCAAGAATTGATGTTTTAAATTTGTTAAGTGTACCAGTTATGGCCATAGAGTGGCCAAAAAGGGTACAACATTATGTTCCACTTTTGGTTACAAGATTAATTATAGTGGAAATTTTAGCAATATATTTAGAAATATTTTATGACTTACATATTAAAAAGTTCAATAAAATTTCAGCATGATTTAATAATTTCTTGTATTTTTTTTTTTTTTTTTTTTTTTTTTTTTTTTTTCAAAAGAAATGAAGATGCATAATTTGTGCAAGATTTTAGGCACACAGATTTAGAAATACCAAATATTGTGAAAATTTTTACGACAAACAGGATTAATTTATTAAGTTTAAAAAAGACAATTCTGTGCTCTTAAAAAATTGCCCAGATTGAACACTGCTCTAAGATAGTAAGTAAAATTATGACCATTCAAAATGTATTGTCAGCAATGCAAGATAACTAAGTTTTAAAGTACCTTGTTTCACCTTGCATCACAAGTTAACAGAATTGGCACCATTTTTCTCTAATAATGTTGAATCTCAATTAGTAGGTCTAAGTACTAGGATTGCGCTGTTTATAAATATGCATATTATCTATATGAGGGATATGGACCCAAAAAGGAAGGAGATACCCTCTAAGAGGGCCTTTCTAAGATCCTAACTCATATTTATGCAAGGAAATCTAAGGTTTGAAGAAAACCCCTGAAAACTCCAAGTGATTAGGCCAATGGATAGCTAAGTATTAGGAATTGCAGCTAAAAGTCAATTGGAAAAGTACATTTCAGATATTGTCAGAATACTATTTCCTATAAAAATGGAACAGTTTAAGATTTTAATCCTAAAATTGTTGAAACCAGCAAGATAAAAACTTCATTTTAAGATGGAATACCAGGCATAAAATGGTACGATTCCCCAATGAAATAACATTCTAAAATAACTTGCAAAGAGGCAGAATACATAAATAAGAGACCAAACAAATATAAATGAAAACAAAATCAGAAAATGATTTCAAGAAAGATAAATCTTCAGTGATGATTCAAGTATTTTAATTTTAAACAGGCCACATTCCATGGATAATTATAAAACTGATTAAACATGCAAAATGTTAAAATAAGCTTTTTATGTCCAATAGACACCTTTGTCTCTTTTATGAATCAAATATATTTTTTGTTTTTTAATATAAACTTTCAGTTAAAATCAACTAAAGTATATTTTATGTGATCTTTTTATCAGTTCATAAAAATTCTTTTAATACAGCAAACAAATATATGTGTGGTAAAATTGATGTTGCATGAAAATACTTTAACTTATTGTCAAAGAAAATGTTTTTTTAACTACATGATATCGGGGTGGCCAAAACTGGTACAAATTTAAAGAAATTACTTAATGAGTTATAATTCACAATCTAAAATATTCTATAGAAAGTTATTATAGCTAACAGAAAGACAAATTTATTAAAGATTACTATTGGATCATTTCATGTCAAATCAAC
Source organism: Maratus speculifer (assembly GCA_964019185.1). Classification (NCBI taxonomy): domain Eukaryota; kingdom Metazoa; phylum Arthropoda; class Arachnida; order Araneae; family Salticidae; genus Maratus; species Maratus speculifer. The sequence continues at coordinate 154,843,352 of OZ025301.1, read as the reverse complement.
CAAAAAAATTCAGGTACTTACGTATTAACACCACCGCAGCAGAAGTGACTCTATATCGGCCCATTTCCCACCGAAATCCGATATGTTACTTTGTTTTTAAATATAGTGTTTTGAATTTTGAAAGTGTTTTAATTTTAAATGAAGTGTTTTATTTTATGATTTGTCGCAAAAAAAATAGGTGTAGACTAAAAATCGCCAAATCTGTAACTGTGGTGGCGTTAAGAGCAAGAATCTGAGAAAGTGTCACACCTAGCATTATGGGGTGATTCATGACATCTCAGATTTTCTCCAAAAAATTACCAGTTGTTACTTATCTTGTTGAAAGACCAAATCCAGAATTTTTTGGTCCAAAGTTGAGTTGTTCATTTTTTATGGCCCCCCAAAGGTCATCATGTCGTGAATAAAAATAAGCGTTTTTTTAAGACATGGATATTGCTATGACTCCCAGCTCTTTGCGCATACAACTTGCCACGAAATTCTTTTTATATCTGGAATGTAAGAGGGTTGAACTTTATATAATAGATATAAAACCCGTGGCAAGTTTTTGCCGCAAGGTCACAGAAGGTCACAAAAAGATTCATTTTTGCTGTTTTTTTTCATTTTTGAGACCCTATAACAGCTTGCGCGTTCCACTTGCCATGAAAAAAGAGGTGGCATTTGAAAGCCATGCATTAGCACTTTTAAAAAATGTATATATGATTGAGGCAAATTGTATGCGCTTTTAGTTACAGAGTGCCAAAGTCTGAAAAATGTCATTTTTGACCAATATTCAAACTGTCATAATTTCTTGCGGCAACAACATTTTGAAATAATTCTTTTGCCATTGTTATATTCTATTATTGCCCTTTTCAAAAAAGTAAACTCCATTGAGGCAAGTTGCTTTCAAAAAATTTAATGTTTTTTTAAAATATGGCCTTTTTTAATAGTCAGAGCTATTTTATTATTTGAAACAACTTGACTGGATAACAATATTTTATACATTTGTTAGTCTATATAAATTGATGTTCTAATATATATTGTGAGATAGATATGATGCTAATGGCATTTATTTAATTTTAACCCTTTCGAGTCTGATTTTTTTTTTTCAACTTTAGAAAAAATTACTTTTACTTTAATAATATTGATACTAGCTATCCTAATAGATTAATTAGAGTTTAACGAATATTTCATTGCCTGAAAAATAATAAATGTTGTTTTCTGCACTATTAAATTCATATTCATGCAACAATAGGCTAAGGAAGAGTTTTTGGAGAGGGTTTAAAAATATTATATTGCAACAAGTTAGTGACATTACAACTTTCTAATACTTTTTAGCACTTTATTACACATAATTCTTTCAGGAAAGTAACTTTTATTTTAAGTTAAGAGAGAAATACATTTAAAATAAAATAATCGCAAACAATACAAAGAAAATTCAGCAAATATTTATTATTATTACTAAATACCTTAATATTAATAAAGTCATATAATAAATGCACAGACACAATAACATTGCTACATGTAATTAGTAACAAGAGTATTTCTTAAAAATAATAATACTCAAAAGACATGTATAATTAATGATACACCAGCTCAGAAAAGGTTAAAACGAAAATATTTGACATTTACAAATTACAACTTGTAATTAAAATGCAAATATAAATACAATCAACCAACACTGTTAGAATTTTTACAGAGTTTTATCAGTACGAGAAAAGAAAATCGAAGATATAACCATTCTTTTTAAGATATCTCAAGATGTCTTTTAACCCTTATGGGATTTTTTTTTTTTCACTTATGGGAAAAATAAATTTTCTTTAACATTAATAGCTATACAAGTATATTAACTGAAATACCTGAATAGATTACTATAACTGTTAAAAGGTATCTTCAGATATGATACAAGAAAGTTATATTTTTGATTTTCTTTTCTCGTACTGATAAATCAATGTAAAAATATTAACAGTGTTGGCTGATTGTATTTATATTTGCATTTTAATTACAAGTTGTAATTTGTAAATGTCAAATATTTTCATTTTAACGTTTTCAGGGCTGGTGTACTATTAATAATACCTGTCTTTTGAGTATTATTATTTTTAGGAAATACTTTTGTTACTAATTACATGTAGCAATGTTAGTATGTATCGGTGCACTTATTATATGACTTCATTAATGTTAAGGCATTTAGTAATAATAATAAATATTTGCTTAATTTTTTTAGTATTGTTTGCGATTATTTTATTTTAAATGTATTTCCCTCTTAATTTAAAATAAAAGTTATTTCCTGAAAGAATTGTGTAATAAAGTGCTAAAAGTATTAGAAAGCTGTAATGGCACTAACTTGTTGCAATATAATATTTTTAAACCCTCTCCAAAAACTCTTCCTTAGCCTATTGTTGCATGAATATGAATTTAATAGCGCAGAAAACAACAACATTCGTTATGTTTCAGACAATGAAATATTTGTTAATCTCTAATTAATCTATTACGAATGCTAGTGTCAATATTATTAAAGTAAAAATAATTTTTTCTAAAATTGAAAAACAAAATCGGACTCGAAAGGGTTAAAATTAAATAAATGCCATCAACATCATATATACCTCACAATATATTATAACATCAATTTATACAGACAAACAAGTGTATAAAATATTGTTATCCAGTCAAGTCGTTTCAAATAATAAAATAGCTCTGACTATTGAAAAAGGCCAAATTTTAAAAAAATATTTAATTTTTTCAAAGCAACTTGCCTCAATGGAGTTTACTTTTTTGAAAAGGGCAATAATAGAATATAACAATGGCAAAAGAATTATTTCAAAATGTTGTTGCCGCAAGAAATTATGACAGTTTGAATAGTGGTCAAAAATGACATTTTTCAGATTTTGGCACTCTGTAACTAAAAGCGCATACAACATGCCTCAGTTATATATACATTTTTTAAAAGTGCTAATGCATGGCTTTCAATTGCCACCTCTTTTTTCATGGCAAGTGGAACGCGCTAGCTGTTATAGGGTCTCAAAAATGGAAAAAAACAGCAAAAATGAATCTTTTTGTGACCTTCTGTGACCTTGCGGCAAAAACTTGCCACGGGTTTTACATCTATTATATAAAGTTCAACCCTCTTACATTCCAGATATAAAAAGAATTTCGTGGCAAGTTGTATGCGCAAAGAGCTGTGAGTCATAGCAATATCCACGTCTTAAAAAAACGCTTATTTTTTTTCGCGACATGATGACCTTTGGGGGGCCATAAAAAATGAACAACTCAACTTTGGACCAAAAAATTCTGGATTTGGTCTTTTAACAAGATAAGTAACAACTGGTAATTTTTTGGAGAAAATCTGAGATGTCATGAATCACGGGTGTGTCACTCTCTCAGATTCTTGCTCTTAATACATAAGTACCAAAATTCAATATTCAACCTGACCATTTCAAATTGCAATGAAACTGCCAGGGATCATTCTCTATCATTATATACAAATTAGAGCATATTTTTATTTTTTATTTATTGCTTTAAATTTTCATACAATTAATTATTTAAATTTTGAAAAATCATCATTTTTTGACTTACATAAATATATTCAATTTCGAATTTCTCAAGTTCTATCAAAAGTAAAAAAAAATATGACCACTCATTTTACAGTGGAATTTATAAGGATCAATTTGATATGCAAGTTATGCATAGTTTAAATTTTTTTAAAAAAATAGATAGTCATTTAAATATATATATATATATGTTTGTTGTAATATTATAAGCTTAAAATTCTGAAATTTTTAGTGGGATCTCAATAAGATCAGGAATTATGAAATAAAATTTGAAAATTACCATACAAATTATAAATAAATAACAAAATAGATAAAATTAAATTGTTTTAATGGTAATTTTTAGCTTTTATTTCATAACTCCTGATCCCATTGAGATCCCACTTTAAAAATTGCAGAATTTTAAGCTTATAATATTAAAACAAACATACACTTTTTTCAAAATTTTTAAAAATGACTAACTAAAAATTTTGCAAATTTAAAATTTAAAAAATATGTTTATTTAATGGTATTGTCTGAATAATTTTGGATGTATTTATAAAAGTATTTATATATATATATATATATTTTTAAATATGCATAGTCAACTTGCATATCAAATTAAACCTTATAAACTCCTCTTTAAAATGAGTGATCATAAAATTTTCTACATATGATAAAACTTAAGAAATTTAAAATTAGAAACATGTAAGCAAGCCAAAAAAGATGATTTTTCAAAATTTAAATAATTAACTATATGAAATTTTGATGCGAAAAAAATTGTGAACATATATTCTCATTTATATCATCAGGCAGAATGATTCCTGTAAGTTTCATCGAAATCTGAAAGGGTCAGGTTGAGTCATTGGTTGGTATGGAATGATCCTTTTATTATGATTTAATATGCTTCAGTTGCAGTCAAAAACTAAGATTTCTTTTTCAACTTTTCTCTGAATGTGGCCAAAATAGGAGCATCCACCCTAACTATTAATTAAAAAAACAATTTTTAAAGAAGTTCCTAAAGGGTGTCCATTACTGGCACGTCTATCCTATAGTGGAACTTTTAGTATTTTTAAACTAACAGCAGATTTTATGGAATTCCTGAAAATCTATAAAGGTGTTAATTTAAGAATAATAAATAAAATTTTTATTCAATAGAATTTAAATAAATTATTAGCATTGTCATGAGAAAGTTTAGTTATAGAAAATAGAAAATTGAGACTCAAATTTTAGCAAGTTACAACCAGGTCTATGCTAAAACTTTATCATTAATGTATAGAAAAAACTATTGTGAAATGTTAATCAGATAACCAGTACTGGAATCGTTCAAATTTGCATTTAAATGCATAATAATTTAAAAGTACAATCATAAGGAAGTACTTACATGATGACATTCCGGGCTTAAGTTTGCATCTTCCCTCCTCTGCAAAATAATAAATAACAAAATATAACATTTTCATGTAAGAAAATATTTTTATATTACATGAATTTCGTATTATATGCATGCATTTATATGAAATGCTGAAATAAATACATTAAAAGAAAATAAATGAAATCAAACTTCGACAAAAAGAAATCTTTTTGAAGTGTATGTATCTGGGTCATTCCAAAAATAAAAGTCCCTTTTGAGAATTTTTTTCTTTTAATTTTCCATTTAAAATGAAATAAAAATATCTTTGAGAGGATTGTATACATATTTAAGAATAGAAATTGAATATCAGCAGCACACTTTTTAAAAAATAGTGGAACAAATGCCATATCTTCCCGCGATCTGCCATTTTGTTTCCCTTTTATTACTCACAAATTGTTAAATTATTATTACTAGCATACCCAGCCCGCTTCGCCGGGCTTAATTTGAAGGTTTATTTAATAATTTATGTGTATGGTACGCTTCCCGGACCATCGGCACTCCACGTGCGTCGGGTGAGCGTCAGAACAAACTTTCAGCATATACATATGGGTGGTTGTACTTGAATGCACAGACCTGCGCGTTTTTTTCTATCTTGCTTTTATACCTCTGGACCGAGTTGGCGCATTGCCAAGATTTGCTTCCTCTGGACCGAGTTGGCGCATTGCCAAGATTTGCTTTCCCCTGTGCCTCAATTAATTAATTAATTATCCTCGGAATTCCTTTTATTTATAGAGATTATTTTGCAATTATTATTATTATTATTTTTTTATTTTTATTTATTTATTTTTTTTTTTTTTTATTTTTTTTTTTTTTTTGAGAAAACAGAAAACAAATATTTTTAAGGCTTATGCATACTAAAAAATTTATTTTCACTTTACTTGAATGATTTACAAAATAAATGAATAAGTAAATCAAGCGATTTTTACTATTAAAAATTTGCTCTTTCAACCTTTGAGTTTATACAGTATTTCTCACAAATTGTTATTATTATCATTATTATTATTTTGCAATTATTTTTTTTTAAATATATGAAAAATAACAGGGAAACAAAATGGCGGCTTGGGAGAAGATACAGCATCTAAGCCAAAATATTTATCACTACACTCAGAAACACAAACACATTGGCTGAAAGATGTCCCCTGTGTTACCATACTTTAAATAATCTTCTAATTTTTTCTTATTAAAGTAAAGAATTACTTTTACAATATTAACACTTTGATATAAATGTTCTTTTTCACTGCCATATAGTTTTTTGTTTATGTATATATTTTTTCATGATATAGGCATATTATATCCCCTGTGTTACCATTTTTTGTATTCTATCTGTATAAAACTTTATACTATAACTTGGTAAAAATTTATCTAATATAATAAAATTATAGTAAAACATATTTATACATATTAGCCAGTACATATTATAAAACTGATTCATAACAAAGTTTTTTCTCTTTTGTTCCGATAAAAAAAATGTCAGTAACACAGGGGACAATAAAGTAACAAAGGGGACATCCTAATTTAACATAAAAAATTTAACAATCTTAAAAGTGTACTCATGTTGTATTAATTAAAGATGTATTTCTGATATAGACCAACAAATGCATTAAAAAAACAGGATATTCTGTTGCATTTCATTTTTAAACTTGGGTTTTTGTCCCTTAACAACATGGTTACTAGCATCATGGTAACACAGGGAACTAGTAACACAGGAGACAAAATGAAATAAATTATCACCCATGTATTACTATTTTTATAGAAACAAAACAATGCAAAGTTAAATGGAATATTTTCTTCAACTAAGATTTACAATTTAAATGCCAACTAAAAGAATTAATAATAAATCAAAATAAATAATAACACAAGGGACACATGAAAAACACACCTATCTTCAAATTCACCTTTGCTTAAATCATATTCTTCAAAATTTAACAAATGAGGAAAATGACTACCTAGTAGGGCGGAGCATAAAAAACTTTTCGAAATTCTTTTTTCCCTAGTGCAGAAAAGTTGTCTAGAGGTATCAGTAATATACTCACAAAATTTTTAAAAAATCAATAAATATCTTCCGGTTCCACTTTTGGGTCGAAATATGCAATTTTAGCCAAAAATGTTGTAATTTTTCACATTTCAGTAATATTTTATTTTTTCAATTTTTTCTTCGCTTTAGGGCGGAAAAACTGAAAGAGTACATAAGGAACACAAGTCCAAAATATTAGAGTAATTAAAAAATATCTTCTGGTTCTACTTTGGGTTCTAAATATGGGAAATTTGTCAAAAATGATACAAATTTTCACATTTTAGTCATTTTTTATTTTTCAATTTTGTATTCCCGCTGGCATGAAAATTTTTGAAGAATATGCAAGAAACATAAGTAAAAAACTTTAGAATAATAAATATATACCTCCCGTCTTCCTTTTCGGGGTCTAAAAATGTCAAAATAGCCAAAAAGTATATTACTTTTCACATTTCAGAGATTTTTTTTTTTCTTATCAATTTTCTCTTTTCGCTGACGCGGAAAATTATATGACAAACATAAGCGTAAAAATTTAAAATAATTAATAAATATCTTCTGATTTGACTTTTATTACTTAAACTGGCAAATTCATGGCATTAATGTACTCTAAAATCATAGAAAAATCGAATTAAAAGATATCTGGGGAAATTTCTCTTATAAGTTCAGCTTTCTGTTCGTTTACTGTAGTATTACTGTTGGTTTAATGCTCTGCTCGTGATAGGCTCATAATGAGGCTATTCAATTTTAACTTCTATATTTTATTAAAAAATAATACATTTGAAAGTGTTTACAAAATTAATTTTTAATTGTGTTGATTGTGTATGACTGAATATTGTGTTGAACTAATAGTGTGCATGGAAAATATTACACAGACATATCCCAATTAAAGCGCAGTATACACGGAATTTGTCTCATCCCACTTTTTGGGGATCCTACTGAATTAAGAACTGGCGTTCTACCAACTTATGAACATATAATGTACTTTTTTGTTGGTGAAAAATGAATCGAAATATACTTAAAAATCGTGCCCACCTTTTGGGTGATAGCGGATTATGTGCTGAAATAGTTGAAGCAATTTAGCAGGCTCCTCAGTTCCATCGTTTTCTAGTCCAAATTATTAATTCATATAATGATAAACACAACAGTATAAAGAAATTTGACGCTAAAGAACAGACAAAGTCAAAATTGAAAATTTTCTTACTGGAAGGGAAAAAAGTCTAGAGTGAAAATTTTTCTTACAGGAGTACTTCTCTAAAATGATGTAAATGCCCACGTGATATAAAAATTCCAGAATTGAAAGACAGTTTCTTAAGGATTAAAAAACTTCAAGGAAATTGCATAGACCCAATTGACACATTCGGAAACACGGTCCACAACACAGAAACTTAGTAAATGAATGAGCAGGCTCAAAAAAGAATAAGAAAATTTCAGAAAATGGTATAAAAGGGAAAAAACAATCACTACTGCTTCATCAAAGACTTACAGTTATTTAAATATTTTAGTCTTGTTAATGAACAACTGTGTCACGATCATAGTGATAAACCTTTAGTGTCATTGCATTCGAACATAAATACTATAAGTATATAATGAACAACCCGTCATCCTGCCCTAGCCAGAACTTGAGACACAATAGGAGTGTCCGACCGAGTTGCAGTATCAGTAACAGGTGCATTTCTTGAAGACTTGCGAGTTGTGACACGTGACGACATGTCTAATGTTATAGACAGGCATAACAAAAGCAGAGAAAGAAAGAAATATCATATGAAATTCCAAGTCCAAGATTAGAGTTTCATATCCACCAATACATCGAAAAGATTGCATTTTGACCGTCGAAAAGATCAAACTTTAATTCAGAGGAATATTGAGGGAACGCAGAGTGTGCTTGAAGAATACTGGGCACTTATAGAAGAACCTGGCTGCGATTATATAGGGCAAGTGTCACCAATAACCTCTTCTGCTATATTCAAATCAAACAAAAAAATCTCTGAAATATGAAAAGTTGCATACTTTTTGGCTTCTTTGACATTTTTAGACCCCAAAAAGGAAGATGGAAGATATTTATTTATTATTCTAAAGTTTTTTACTTATGTTTCTTGCATATTCTTCAAACATTTCCATGCCAGCAGGAATAGAAAATAAAAAAATGACTAAAATGTGAAAATTTGTATAATTTTCAACAAATTTCACATATTTAGAACCCCAAGTGGAACCAGAAATTATTTTTTAATTACTCTAATATTTTGGACTTGTGTTCCTTATGTACTCTTTCAGTTTTTCCACACTAGGACGAAGAAAAAATTGAAATTTTAAAATATTACTGAAATGTGAAAAATTGCAACATTTTTGGCTAAAATTGCATATTTCGACCCAAAAGTGGAACCGGAAGATATTTATTGGTTGTTTTGAAATTTTGTGAGTATATTACTGATAGCACTAGACAACTTTTCCGCGCTAGGGAGAAAAGAATTTCGAAAAAAAAGTTTTTTACGCTCCGCCCTACTACCTAGGGTAGGATGAATGCTAAATCTAAGAGTAGGTACACAAATGATTACTGTTAACAGCATTTAGGTTGCAAATTCTTATTTTAATATTAAGAAAAAGATGGCAGTAACACAGGGAACAAAAATTAGGGGACACGTGAATTTTTCTTATGAAATGAGAAAAAAAATATTTACAAAGAATATTTAAAGTATGTAGGGATAATATAGACCACAAAGATATAAAAAACATCCTGAAAGATAACTTAAACAATATATATATATTAAAAAAATAGGGTTTAAAAATCAAAAATTGTTGCTGGTACATGGCTTTTTACAGGACACAATTATTAAGAAAGTTATTTGAATAACAATAAATGGAATTTATATCAAATTTAAAAATTGAATTAAAGAAAAATATCTTTAAAATATATTTTCCAATATTTAAATTCGATTTTGAAATAAAAATTTTGAAAGTGTAATAATACAAAGTGTCAGACACCAAAAGGATGCTTTATTTTTGGAATGACCTATCTATAAACTTTTATCAGTTTACAAAAAATACTTCTTGACATCCAACTTTTTATGCTCATAGTAAAAACATATCTAGTTCATTCAATACACAAAGTTTTTCTTAGACAGTTTCAGGAAGGCGTTATGCTGTTATACTTTTCCTGCCCTTTGATTTACAAAATAGTACTCTCCTGGTTCTTTGTCCAAAAATTGGCACCAATCTTTGTTGCCAAGCAACAGCCTGGAGTGCTGTGGTAACGGGTTTGATTCCTGGCTCTAGTAAATTTTTCAACTCCAATTGGGTTTATGATATTCATTGTTTATTATAATAATATACCTTTATGTATGTACCTTTCAGATTCTGTTAGTTAAAAATATTTCAACATAGGAAACACCAGTTTCAGATTTATTAAATCAGGATTCGTTGCAGGTATAAAAACCACTCACAAAAGCAGGACCCTATGCGAAAAATCTCGTCAGACACAGAGAAACTTATTTAGTTTTTTAATGAATCTATGTAATGTTCAAACATGCATAGAGATTTCTGTTTACATAAATTTCGTATGAATGATTGACAATAAATAATGAAAGCTCCTTGATAATCATAAGATAATACAAACACAATAATCAAATGGCCGGCAAAAAACCACCACACAAAATTCATGATTTCGATGATAACAAGTCAGATGACAGGCATAACAGACATAATGCAATGCAGTCAACCTTTTTTAACAGACACATAGAAAAACCCTTTTGTTTTAATAATACATTTTGGTCAATATCTTTTAAATTGATAAAAATAAAATTTTCATTATTTTTGCATCATTATGCAAATAATGTATTGGATCAAACACGTAGCAGATATAAAACATATTATAAAAATTGAACACATAGATTATTACCTTATCATTCTGTAAACAATCTAATACAGCGAAGTTGTTATTTAATATACTAGTTGGACATATTCGTCGTATATCATCGGCACATTCAGGAGTTTCTGATAATTTAATCCTTGGTGCTGATGTTGTGGAAATCTTATAGCTAGATTTCCGAAGTAAACTACCTAATTTATTGTCTTTATTTGATAGTTTATTACTAATAATGTTTGTATCAGCTGATACTGATATGATTAACATGAAAAATAACACAGCAACAGCCATGATATTTATTTTCAAACACCTAACAACACTTTTCTTCGCAAACCGAGACATTGCATAGAATTGGCGGTGAGAGTTGAGTAGTTTCTGTTTAATCTGAGTACGCATGAAATTTGCCTGTTTTGCACATTTTTGCAGGTTAACTTATTGTTTTCTCCTTGGTCACTAAAGAAAATGAGACATCGTCAGATAACATCGTGTAAATTAATAAAGTTTTTCAAAAAATTTCGACTTTAGAAGTTAATAAATTGTCTAAATTAGCTTTAAAGGAGCCGTACCCCCCCCCCCCTAAAGTATTTTGAGCCTCCCCTGGAAAAATTCCGAAGTCACTATGAATTTTTGCTCTGATAATTCAAATAAAATTCTGTTCAAAAATCTAATTTAGTTTTGAAGCCCTTTCACAGCTTTGCAGAATTATTAAATTGTATCTAAAATAAGCATTTATTTCAACATGCGCTTATCCTATTTGCACATGTGAAGTTCATATGATGTTTAATTTTGCACCCAAATTTTTCATCATCATGTTCTTTTCTTAGCATAAAGTGGAGTTATTACAACAGTTTAATAAAAGACATAGTATCTACAATGTGAATATGCACTAATTTATCGTTCTGCGTCAGAGAGAAAGAGAAACAGAGAGATAAAAATTATGAGCGCCTTCCCCTATTATTCACTAGCTACAGAGGCGTAGCTACAGACATTTTTTTTTTTTTTTTTGGGGGGGGGGGGGGGGGGCGAGAGAGAATTTAAAAATTTCCCAACTTGAAAAATATTGTTCTAATTTTCAATTAAAATTATACAATGCAATGTGAGTACAATGATAACAATACTTATGCATTAAAAATAATTCCTTAAAAAAAAAAAAATAAATAAATAAATAAATAAAACTAGATTTATTGCGATTTTTTTTTAGCATGAAAATAAAGATCAGAAGAAAATATTATTATAAATATATATATAAGAAATGTTATTATAGGACTATGAACAAGGTAATAAACAATCTGGAAAGCCATTTTGGGGGACCTGGCGATGTGAGGGGAATCCCCCGTCCCCCGTAGAGTATTTGATGTTGCACAGTGTTCTCCTTTCATACTCCTGACGAAAAAATAGCTTGAAAATTTCCCTCCAAAGATAAAAAACTGTCTAAAGTGAAAGTTTTCATCAGTCCTTTGCGACTTCATATTCGAAATTTTTGCTGTTTTTGCATCTATGATTCGATAATTTTTTTGGTTTGAGGATTAAAAGGGTGAGGGGGGTACTGATGCTTGATTACTCCACGCTTTACTACACCACTGCCATCAAAGAAACCCCCCCCCTCCCCAAGAAAATTCTGAAATGTGCTCTTGCCCGAGTCTGCAAAAACAGCTAAGCTCAGGCTCAAACATGATTAACTATCCGATGACTTCTCTACATATTGGACATAATATATTTCTGTATTAATGTTGTCAAAATAAAATCGGCTCATGGAGCACATTTATACGTATTCTTGGTGAAACTCATATTTATTGAAAATAATTCAAATTTTATGAGCTTCTTTTAAATTTTTATATCAGACTGGTGGACGCACTCTGTTTGAAAGTTTGCCTTTCATTTTGCCTGCTCGGTCCACGGGCCATGCCAGTACCTTGGACCAAGCCCAGGCCCGGACAGACTTCTAATATATGAGCCATTATGGCTTTTCATACGAAAATAACATAAAAGTCACGGACTATAATTTGAAATTTTTCAGAAATGAACAAAGTTTTGGAGGAAACAAAGGAGCGGAGACGACTGTTTAGAGTCAGATATTGATACAGAGGAACAGAGACATTTAGGTCTAATAAGTGTATGATGTTTTCGTAGAACAGAGAAATACAATGACAAATTGAGTCTGGTTGATTTCTTTTGATAATTTAACTTGTTTGCTAAACCCAGGGCCATTGTTAAGACTTTTTATTAGTGGGGGAGAAGACCTTAAATTGCCAAGTCAAATTTTTATATTTGCCAACTTGTTTTATAATTTTGCCAAGTTACCACACTTAGAAAATGTAATACAGTTCTTATTTGTAAAAAGTTTAATAATATTCTCAATTAGAGTTGTAATTTTTGCAAGCTCTATCAAAAATGGGAAATATATTACAGTTTTTATTAAAATGTTATTTAAATTTGCCAAGTGTAAACAACATTAGCGAATGTTTGGGGGGGAGGCTCCCCCCCCCCCCCTTAGCGAAGTCCCTGGCTAAACCATAGTCGCAAAAAGAATAAAAAGTTCATATATTTCTTACAATTATTAAAAAAAAGAAAGTTTTTCAAAAATCTAAATTTTCCCAACTCTAAGCTCAAATTTCCCAACTTTACACATATTGGGAGGGAGGCTCCCCCCATACCCCCACATGACGACGCCCCTGACTAGCTATTCATTACCCCTATTATTCCAGCTACGGCCCTGCTGAAAGGGCAACTGTTTTCTTCAGCATTTTTCCCCGGGAGGAATTTCTGTGGCTCCGGGGAAGGGGGGGGGGACATTATAGAGTCTCTGGAAGGGGAAAATTGACTAGGAGGAAGGAGAAAATTTGGATTATTGAAAACACAGAATCTCACATCTTCCGAGGAATAGATCTCATAGGTTTGGGGGGGGGAATACCTTCCCTTGGAAAGGAATTCTTCCCCCCCCCCCCCCGAATTCAACACTGATATGATTATCCAAGATGTATCAGTCATCGCTGGCAATACACACTTTTTTTTTTCTTTAGAAATTCCTTTTAGAGTTCCACAAGTTTTTCTTTTATCAGATTTCATTTTAAAACATGCATTTCGCCAGAGCCATGTTGTTTTCTGCTTAAAAAAAATATTTTCTTTATAGGAAGATTTTATGATGAGAGATTGTCATCATTTATTCGCAACCACTGCTTTTTTAATCGGCTTATTATATCCCGAGACTGCATAGAAATCGTAAATTAGCAATTTTATAGAACGCCTTTTGCTCTTTCCCGTCGCTTCACAAATTTTAAATTTCGAATTTACTGTTGACTGTTCTTAGAAGACAATGATACTTTATAAATAGCTATAATGCCATATTTAAACTTTCTAGCCACTTTAATATCACAGAAGTCACAATTTAGAATGTTTATTGCTTTTGCAATCCTCTGGTGATAATAGTACATGCATAAAATATAGCTTTTCTTTTAATAGGGTTTATCACCACTAATGTGCAACCATCATCTTTTGAAATCGATTTCGTATTTCATCAGATGCATAAAATTCATAATTTAGAACACTTTTCGTTCACTTCAATGTTTAAAATGGAATTTTTCTTTTTCTTTTCTTTTTTCTTTTTTTTTTCTTTTCTTTTCTTTTCTTTTTTTTTTTTTTTTTTTTTTTTTTGCGACGGGCTTCAGAAAGAATTTGCATTTTTTAAGTAATTATCTTACCAAATTTTAAAATGTTAGAATTTCAGTTGTACCAAAAAAAAAAAAAAAAAAAAAAAAAAAAAAATGCAATTTAGAACATTTTTTATTCTTGTAACCCCCTAGGTGGTAGTGACATCATCATAAAATAGTCCTTCCGGCAGTGCCGGGAGGAAGAGGTAGCTTTCATATACTTATATATTTATTTATTTATTTTAAATTAAGCTGTATTAGTAGAACCTGATTATGAGCTTGGTCGAAATCTTAATTCAGATGCACGTGCACACTCATATTGAAATCGATTAATATATATGTAATAAAATAAAAAAAAAATTGCGCCATTTTTGTTTTCTCTTAGCTTCAATTCTAAATTTGTGGAACATATTTCAACCTTAGTTTCGTAATGTATTAACTTGTAACAGCTAAAATTCTTTTTCTTATTTTATTTATTAATAAATTATTGCTTGCTTCTCAAAACGGCGGGAGGTATTTCGTAACCTTTTTACTTTCTGGAATATTCCCGGGATTTTAATTTTATTTTTTATTTAACATCGCGTGACAGGTGTTAATACGCGTTGCTAAAGGGCTTGTTACTTCCGAGGAAAAAATATAGTTCTTGCCGAGGACCGCCTGCTAAGACCAATCAGAACTGATTATTTTTTTCCGTTGAGACTCGAGTTCATCCTAATTGGATTTTTAAAATGATTGACGCGGAGTAGGAGGGAGCTAGTTTTATCGTTAAAATGATTATATTCATTTGGCTTTTTAGGAGGGTTAGAATGCGATTGCCCTTTAAACTATCAAGATGCACGTTTCATTTCTCCGCTGAATTAGAATATCTGATGATGTGGACTAGATAACGAAAGTTGTAGTGTCGATATGTGCTAAGGTGATTGCGGGGAAGAGTTTATCTAGTTTATGAGTTCATCAATAAAGAACTTGAAGACTGATGGTGTTTATTTTTATAATGGGGAAATACCCCCAATGAAATTCTTCCACTGCTCGCCAACTGTCGGAGCGACTACTCTGCTCGTGCTGCTGAGAATTCCTAGAATTTATGCCACATCGTTTATTTTCGTCGATTAATATATATATGCGATAACTCAGCCATTTTGTAAGATACACACGAAACAAAAAATGCTCTGAATCTTTGTATCAAGGTCAAATGCATAAAAGAAAAATCTTTTTCAATTTCTCACTTTCTTGTACCTAATTTTAAATTTTAAAATTTATAAAAAGTTTTAAATGGCCGCCATTTTGAAATAAAATGGCGGATGGAACTGAGTATCGAACTCGATTCAGACATCAGTATATACTATGCACACACCAAGTTACATAAAAATCGATTTATAAATACGCGTGTTATCACGTGACAAAAATCAGATCGTTTCAAAATGTCAGCCATAAGAAAAATTCAAAGTGCTATAACTCAATCATTTTTTAAGATATAGACAAAATAAAAAGTGTTCTGGAATCGTTGTTTTAAGTTCTAATAGGTAAAAGAAAAATATTTTTCAACTTTTAATTTTTTCGCATTGAATTTTAAATTTTAAATTTTTTTAAATTTAAAATGGCCGCCATTTTGAAACAAAATGGCGGATGATGCTGGCCAACGAACTCGGTCGAGATTTTTGTATGTACTATGTACATACCAAGTTTCATTCAAATCGGTTCATAAATACGTTAGTTATCGCATGACAAAAATCAGATATATATATATATATATATATATATATATGACAACATTTGAACGGAGGGTGGTTTTGGGGTCTGGGGGTCATGATCGGTGAAAATATACCAAAATTCGAAGGTCATTTTACTTTTTGTAATGAAAGCTACCTAATATAGCCTACGTTGAAGCGGGACTGTTTCCACCAATTTGCAATCATTACTTTTGAAATCGGTTTGATGTTTCCTGAAAGTAGAAATAGCAATTTAAAACTCTTTTAGAACGCCTTTCCACCAAAATATGACTTGGCACAGCGATTCCGTTTTAATATGCAAATCGAGATTTAACTTATCCTAGATTTTCATCCGTGAACTCGTTGAGGTGATTGTCTGTGCTACGGCCTCCCTGTGAAAAGTAATCCACAATTGGACTTCTAATAGCATTTTTACTTTCTTCTATCTTCAATAGAAGAAAGTATTGTAATCGAAATTTTTTTCGACTTCCGGTTTTCGACGGATTTACACGTTTTAGGGGTCAGAGATTCCAAAAAACATGTTTTTACAAAATGTCTGTCTGTCCGTGTGTCTGTGTGTGTGTGTGTGTGTATGTCTGTGTGTATGTCTGTGTGTATGTCTGTGTGTGTGTCTGTATGTCGCCATTCTACCATCAAAAAGTGTATGAAGTTATGCATAAAATTGAACCAAATTTTTTGTGAATGTTTTTGGCTGTGGCAAGCAGGTCCGCCTTCAGTTTTGAAATATTCCGCCGGAAGGGGGGCGCTGCAATCGCGATTTTTGTGCCATTTTCAATATTGTACCGACCAAAAGTATATGAAGTTATGCATCGAATTGAACCAAATTTTTTGTGTATGTGTATGAGTATGGGTAGTTGGTCCTCCCTGAATTTGAAAAAAATCCGCCGGAAGGGGGCGCTGCAATCGCCATTTTTGTGCCATTTTCAATATTGTACCGACCAAAAGTATATGAAGTTATGCATCGAATTGAACCAAATTTTTTGTTTGTGGGTATGACTATGGCTAGTTGGTCCTCCCAGAATTTGAAAAAATCCGCCGGAAGGGGGCGCCGCAATCGCGATTTTTGTGCCATTTTCAATATTGTACCGACCAAAAGTATATGAAGTTATGAATAGAATTGAACCAAATTTTTTGTGTATATGTATGACTATGGCTAGTTGGTCTTCCCTGAATTTGAAAAAAATCCACCGGAAGGGGGCGCTGCAATCGCGATTTTTGTGCCATTTTCAATATTGTACCGACCAGAAGTACATGAAGTTATGCATCGAATTGAACGAAATTTTTTGTGTAAGTGTATGGCTATGGCTAGTTGGATCGCCCTGAATCTGAAAAAAATCTGCCGGAAGGGGGCGCTGCAATACCGAATTTTATGCTATTTTCAATATTGCACCACATAAAAGTGTATGAAGTTAGTTCTAGAACTGAACTAAATATTTTGTATATGATTATTTGTTGGTAAGGCAAATAAGTCCTCCCTGAATTTGAAAAAAAAAATCTGCTTATCATTCTATTGTCCATCGGCTCGTGCAGAGACGGAAATTCATTTTTACTCCGATTAATTGATTGAAGCAGAAATTTAAGATGAAAATGAAAGTTGGTAAGGTATTGAATTAAAATTATTAAAGCATTAAAATGAGTAACTATTTCTTTTTAATATTAAAATGTATGTATGAGATAGAAGAAAGTTTTGGGATTGGCACATCCAACTAGTTATGTTTTACAAAGAAATAAACTTGCCTTCCAACCAACTAAGGGAAATTCCATTCCGGAGCTCAAGTACAATCGTAAAGTTTCAACCACCATAGCCTGACTTTGCACAAGACACTTTAAAGGAATTAAAATATCTCCAGACGGTCAAAGAAATTACAATACTTGTCCTCTTTGCCCTGATACCCAACTTTCTCCGACTCATGTCTTTAACTATCCCTCAATACTGCCTAACAGTGTTGAATTCAGGGGTTGGCCCGGGGGGGGCATTCCTCCTCGGAGCAATGAAATGTCCCCCCGGAAATTTTCAGATTTTGCGTTTTCAGAGTTCAAAAGGTACAATCCCCCCCCCCCCCCCGGAGCCATTGAAGTCCCTCACGGAGACAAGTGTCTGAATTTAACACTGCTGGCTATTGAGAACAGAATTTGGCGAATACAGCAGATGACATTCAGTATATCGACTGTCATCTGCTGTATTCGCCAAAGGTCTTTGACATTGCCAAGGCTGTTTTGAATACCTTCGGTGCTATTTGATTCTCGCACTACATGGACAAGGCAACAACACAAAGAAGAATGAACAAATCTACTTTAATATTCAAATTAAATTTTCTTTAATATTCAAATACAGTAAAATTTCTGAATTGTGGACATCTCGGGGTCGTTGAACAGAATCAAATATCGGATAAAGTAGTCCTGAATTTTCTTTTTTCGGCTCAGAATGCATCTAAATTTTTTTCGGCGGGTTCTCTGACTGCGGCTCAGATTTAGGTTGTTCAAGTCAGGTTGTGAAGATTTTCATAAAAAGTTTTCCCACAACTACTATGTTTCAGAGGAAAATAAATATGTATTTGAATAAGAATGAATATATTTTCAATTTACTACACTAAGGGACTCTGCTGCCTACGAGCTGTGCTTGTAGCCCCATTCCTACACCCCAGATTCCAAAAGCACGCTAATTTTAAAGGCTTTATAAAGATTGAATTATAATTTAAAAGAAAAGTTGTGATCTCCCTATAAACGGGTTTCCATTCATTTTCCTTTGATCGGAGGATTTTATGGTCAAATCAGCCGCCGTCGTCTTTAATTATATAAAAAAATAATTAAATAAGCTAATGTAAAATGAATTAAGTAAACAGAGTTAAATAAAGTGTTAAAACAAATTCTCTGCGGTGCTAAACGATATCCAAAGTACTGCAAAGTGCAATTTTCTCAGCTTTTTTTTTACACATATTGTATGTCCATCCTAGATCACCATGAGGAAAAATAAACGGAAATGTCATGGGATCTACATGTTGTGAAACGCATGTAATAAAATTAAAAACATATTCTTGTTCAACAATTCTAGTTAATTCATACAAAACTCTATAAATTTTTACATGAGGATTTATTTGTCTCAGAAATTAACATAAATATATTTTATATAAATATATTGTTACGGATTCTGTAAATAGTTATTATTTGCATTAAAAAATAATGTAGATAATCTCATTAAGCTTATTACTTACCCATCATACGTAGTATAGGTTAAGTCTTGCAATCGTTTTGAAAATCGAAAAAATTTTTTTGACGGATTTACACATTTTAGATAGTGGAGATTCCAAAAAACATATTTTTAGAAAAAAAATTTTGCCGTCCGTCTGTCTGTCTGTCTGTCTGTCTGTCAGTCTGTCTGTCTGTAAACGCTCTATCTCCCGAACAAATTGAGATAGAGACTTGAAATTTTGTATGTAGTTAGTATGTAAGAATGGGACGAACCCTATTTAATATCAGCAACCTCGATTATCCGGAACTATTTTTTTCGGACTCTCGAAAAATTCGTTCTGATGAAAGGTATATAAAAATTTTCGAATTTTTTTGTTCTGAGGAATAGACGTAAAAGGCAATAAAATAACACACATTTTGCATATAGAACGAAGACGATCAGATTATTAATTGCCGAAATATGTGTAATCTTGTTTTCCACATTCTTCGATTTTTCATGACCCTGTATTTCATTCAATTTTCAATTCAGAGGTATATTTTAATTGGAAATGAGACGTTTAATCCGATGCAGTTAATTGTTAGTTAATAGAATTATTATTTTTGGAGTTATAAGGATGTTTCTTTTACGTAGTTCGGTACTACTTGAGTAGTTTGGCGTTTTATATAATTTGTCGAAATTGGTACATCAGCAGTTCTTTAATAAAGCATTACTATATATATTAACAATATTTAAATTTTGTTTATGAATTGCAATGCATTGTATAAATAGTTTTCACATGTTTTATTTTCATATACATATCCATGATGGGTAAGTATTACGGTGGCCCCCAACGACTAGGTTTTTGTTGCAGTAAAATGTCTCAATTTGTTGATTTTCTGCAAGCAAGCAAACCTATTGATTTTCACTGGATGTCTAGGCAAAATATTAAAGATATCATCAAGTTAGCGTCACTTTAGGCGACTAATTTTTGTCACCAAATTCGGCAACATATCGCCAAGTTGGCAACAAACTTGGTGGCAGAACCGGCCCCGTCTCCTGCGGTATCTACACGGATTTTCATTGGTCCATTAGTTATCTACGCAGATTTTCATCGGCCCATTTCCATATCATTACTTTCATATACAGTCAAGTCTCTCTATACCGAAACTCTATACATTGAATTTCTCTATATAACGAAGTTTTGGTAGGAACGGTCCCCTTTTCCCATGATTACATTAAAAACAGTCTCTATATAGCGAAATATCTATCTCCATATAACGAATATTTTCATAAAATGTTCTTTATTTATTCAGTTTAAAAAAGCTTTGAAATCACATGGAATCAATTTTCCATCACTTATTTCTGATTTATCATTCATTGCTGAGTTTTTTGTATTACTTCTTTCTTTGAATCTCCTTGTTGTTTAAGTACAACGCATTCATCCCCCCCCCCCCCCAATCTTATACATCTTTCAACATCCTTCTCAAAACAGTATCAAGTGGATTGTTACACATATAAGAACGGGATCATTGGAGGTAATTGAAGAGAAAACAATTTACAATTGCTAGAAAAAGGCTGGATTTTCTATACTAGAGGATAATGTGGATTTTGAGAAGTGACTTGAGCAGACTTAAAAGAGATATGGAAATTAAGGAACAGCGGAAAATTCGAAGACAATGTTACTCTCTCCGATTTTTTTGGAAGTGAATAACAATCTCACTATTGCACAGTATTTTACTGATAGTGAAATTTTAAGCGAAGTTATGAACAATGATTATGAGTGTGATACAATTTTAGTTTCCTTGCTAAAATTTGAACCTTTTTTCGAGAGTAACAATTTTGAAATCAAAAACACAAAAAATACGTATTTCTTCGTCTAAAATTAATGCAAGTCTTCCTTATTTGATTTTCATTAATCTTTCAAACAAATAAATGCTCTCTTTTTTGAACCTGTTTAAATAATTAAAAAATAGAATATTAAGTTAATATTTCTGGATAAACATTTCAAATTCTTAATTAAACACATAAAAAATAATATTTGTTCAAAATTTACACATTAAATAAAAATTTTAACGTCATTCTCTATTTAACGAATTTCTCTATATAACGATTTTTTTACTGGAACAATGGATTTCGTTATATAGAGACTCGACTATATATATATAAGGATTAAAAATATAAAGTATATAAGAAATGCGATTGTAGATTACTCTTTCTTTAAGAATTATTTTTCTTCTTTCAAATTATGAAAATTACTAAAATTTCATTTTTGATGTATATAAGAATCAATATGTCATAATTGTGACAGTTTATGGATGTAACACATATTAGGTGTGTGTCGATTGAAATGTACCCATTTCTAAAAGTGTTCCCTAAATACTGGTGAATGCTTTTGGGAGAAAAATCATTACGGAGGTCTATAGATTTTCAAATTGAAAAATATTTTGCACATTCTTTTGAAATTCGGGTCAACCCGAACCCAGTCTGAAAGAGTCAAAACCCAACCCAAACTAGTGCCAGATTTACTGCAGGGCATTCGGGACAAGGCTCCAGAGTCCCTGATTTTCAGGAACCCTCAAATGCTTTAATTTGGTCTTTCAATTATTATCCAATATCTGATGTAGTTTTAATATCCAATGAAATTTTACATTTCATTCTACACTTTGTTATGTTCACATTGTATTTTTATAACGCTGTATATTTTGTTTGAAACATTCATTTATTACTTTATCATAGTGAATATTTTCTTTTATCTTTATTACTTTAAAAATGTACGGTATTTTTAATTTTTGTTTAATCCACTTCTTGTTATCGTCAGATTATTTGAGTGATGGTGAACGTAACTTACAAGCTGTAGAGCCCCCTAATATTTTAAATAATTGTAGTTTGGTGTTGTCGAAAATTTATCAATAGTTGTTGCATACTTTATCACTGCAGATATATAGACTTGCATAGGAAAAAATAATTAGCATCACAGAATTTATTATAAAACGCCCACTCATTTCGATTTCATAATTGTCAAATACTTATTTAAAAGTAAGTTATTCATTACCATATTTAATTTTTTAATGGATATTTTAAAGTCAATAAAGGTTATTATTATTATTATTATTATTATTATTATTATTATTTTTAGTCAATCTTCCTGTAAGTATCAGTGCAAGGGGTCACTGTAAGCATATGTGCCCAGGGTTTCCAAATTTGTAAATCGATCCCTGACCTGAACCCAAAACAATGAACGTCAACCCGACTAGCAGTAAAAAAGGTTAAAGTCAACCCGACCCGAATCCAAATCGCAATGAAAAAAAGAAAAAAAAATGTAGCGACAACCGACATGGTGCAGATAGAGGTGGGCATTCGATGCAGGACTCTCGGGGTTGCAAAAAACCCGGGTTTTTTATTAAAAGAAAACCAACCCAGGTGGATTTTTTGTTTTCTTTAAAGAGGCGAGGGGAAGGGAAGTCCCTTATTTCTAAAAAGTATGTATTAAACTAAAAACAGTCTTTTATTTTTATTAATTAATTTAATATACAAGTAATTTTCATTAAAATAACACAAGTAAAGCAATGTAAAAGGCTGCAAAATAATGTTTACTTCTGACATCATATGATATTATATAATAACCACACATCACACATTTAAAAGTTATTTTAATAAATTACTTTTTATCTGTATTCCCCATTAATAGTACATATTTTTAAACAAATTTTTAATCTTCTATCAATCAAAGGATGCTTGATAATATTTTCAACATATCTATGGTTCACTGTATAGAACAATTTATTCTTTGAACATATACAGAGCTGTTACTAAAAATATTTTACAAACTACAGTGTCTCACATAAGTGATGGGACACTTGTGCTTTACAAAAGGAAACTAATCAAATAAATTAAAAAAAAAACATGTACACATTTTTTTGTGGGTGTGTTTCATACTTAAATTTAGTAAAGATTATTACATAACATACATTTTGTCAAAATATTAAAATATTAATTTAATAAAAATACAAATGTTTAGAACGGAGCAAAAAATAGCTCACATAAGTGATGGGACACCATTATATATGCAACAAAAATCGTCTGAAATAAGCAATAAAAATATTTTTTGGGGTTTTATTTTTACTTAAAAGCAATTGGCAATAATTTATAAAATCGTCTGCATTATTTCTCTCCAGTTTGTTTTGGAATTTTTGTGTTTTTTAGCTCTGTGTAGCCATGAATGCTAAACGAAAAGAAACTTCACCTGAAATTCGAAAATTAGTTATTAATTTGCATATTGATGGTGGAAAATCTATTAGAAAAACTGCTGAAACAGTTAACTTGAGTCGTTCAATAGTTTTCAATATCATTAAACGATATAAAAAGAATCATATGATTCAGGATAAAAGAAGACCTGGCCGACCATCAAAGCTATCCAATGGAATAAAGCGAATTATCGTTCGAAATATTAAAAAAAATCCAAGAAATAGTACTTCAAAAGTTGCTGCTGATTTACAAGCATTATATGGAATAATTGTTAATCCTGAGACTATTAGAAGGGTAATTCGATCTACTGGATATCACGGTAGAGTAGCCAGGAAAAAATTCTTCGTAAGTGAAAAGAATAGAAAACTCAGACTAGCTTTCGCAAAATCCAACATAAATAAGAATTCTAAATACTGGAATAAAGTTATATTTGCTGATGAGAGTAAATTTAATATATTTGGTTCTGACGGTAGAATCTTGGTGTGGAGAAAACCAAGGGAAGAATTTCGCAAACAGAACTTGGTACCAACAGTAAAACATGGTGGAGGAGGAGTTATGGTATGGGGGTGTATGTCGTCCGCTGGAGTTGGTAATCTTGTTTTTATTGACAGTATAATGGATCAGTACAAGTATATTGATATTTTAAAGCAAAATTTGAAATCTTCAGCACGAAAATTGAACCTTCATAACGATTTTAAATTCTACCAGGACAATGACCCCAAGCACACTGCTCTGAACATTAGACTCTGTCTGCTATATAACTGTCCTGAAATAATAAAAACACCACCACAATCTCCAGACTTAAATCCCATAGAGAATATTTGGCAAGAATTGGAATCAAGAATTCGCAAACACACCATTTCTTCAAAACAACAACTAAAATTGGTGCTTCAAGAAGAATGGGGTAAAATCACTCCAGAAATCACAAAAAAATTAGTCGAATCCATCCCAAAAAGATTAAATCATGTTTTAAAAGTAAAAGGAAATCCAACAAAATATTAAAACCTTTTAAAAAGTAAAATTTTTGGATAAATATTTGATGGGAAAGTAAGTGTCCCATCACTTATGTAAGCCATTTTTTGCTCCGTTCTGAACAATTGTATTTTTACTAAATTAATATTTTGACAAAATGTATGTTATGTAATAATTGTTACTAACTTTAAATATGAAACACACACAAAAATTTTTTGCACATGTTTGTTTATTTATTTTATTGCAGTTTCTTTTTATAAAGCACAAGTGTCCCATCATTTTTGTGAGACACTGTATTTCAATTATCTACATAACTGATTGTAATGATTTAATTTGAATATTTTGAAATGAAGTTAAAATAATATCTAACAATGTTTATTTTTATCAACAAACACGGATGGTAAAATGTTCAATAAAAATGATATTTAAGGGGAAAAAACTGATTTGAGCAAACAAATAAACAAGTTCAAACAAACAAACAGCAACAAAAATGTTTATTTAAGTTTTTTGAAAAAAGCCCCCTTGCCCCTCCTCCCTTTTTTTTTTTGGTCAACTCTGGCCAAAAATGAATTAGTCATATTGTAGATAGTTGGGGACTTACATTATGAAATTTTATATTGTTTAATCTTGATATAAAAGATCTTTTCATTTTTCATCTACGCGAAAATGTTATAATTAGCTACGTATATTGATTTTGGCTTTTTATCTTTCATAATATTAACAATAACAATTTTTTTTTAAAATTAAGCACATTATTTTTTATTTTGACAATTTTGGCTTTGTCATATTTGGCAGTATATCCACAATTTGTTTTGATAAAATAGTGTAACTCTTTAAACAGAAAGGTTAAAAAATTAATATAAAAGCTGCTGAATATTAAATAATAATATCATAGATTGTAAAAAACCCAATAAAATTCGTTTTAATGTGTGTTTTATTGGGGTTTTTTGAGTGGGTTTTACCCAAAAAACCCACTTTTTTTTCAATCTTTATTGGTACAGATTGTTTATCAGACAGAAAAATCTCTCGTATTCAGAATCTTTAGATAGTATAACGGCATATTCAATTAACAGTGTGAAATCGAAATAGAATACTGTAAATATGTTGTGAAACGACAAGCGATTTCACTCTAATTCGTTGTAATTGAAATTTGTTCACTCTCTTGTTTTGATTATTTGATTATTTTTCTTGTAATTTCAGTTCTTTGTAATTTTGAAATGAACATTTTATTTTTTGATAATTTGCTGGAATAGTTCGATTTCATCAATTGAATAAACAATTGGATTTGGTTTCTTTTCGCATATCCTTTAAAGATTAGTAGCTTATATTTATTTTTTATCCCTTAACCCTTTGGGGACGAGCGACACGTACCGCAAAAAGGTTTAAGAATCCTTACCCCACCAATCAAATTTTACTGTAAAATTTGTCTTATTTAATCGGAGCAATTTCTCGATTTAATAATGCACAGATTTCAGTATTTAAAAACCGGTGATAAAATAAATAAATAAATAAATAAATAAAAAATAAAATAAAAATAAAAATAAAAATTTCGTAAAAGAGTCCCGTCGAGAAGGGGTTAAGACTATTTGTGAACAGATTAGGATTTTCTTATAAATTGAGAAATTTGAGAAATATGTAAGAAGTCCGTACACACAAAAATATATACACATACAAATAACTCAATAATTAACTAGATAAATAAAACAGATGTACCGATCCCTAAAATTTCCTTTCTCATGCCCGTTAATATTTCAAAATTCGCTATAGTGTCAAAAAATTAAAAAACAATCTGTGCCCACCTTGAGGATTCTAAAGATATGAAATTCCGTGTGGATCATCATTCCATTCAAAATGAGCAAATTGGCTCTGGCTGACATGTCACACATTTGAATGAAAATTGGCACATGCGTACAACATTGCATTTGTGAATAAATGTAAAATAATAGATTTCAGGACAGATTTTTTAAATATGTAAACTCACGTTAAAAATTGATACAAAATCGATTTCTTGTCTACATGCTTGAAATTTCAATCCATATTATTTGCGTTAGGAATGAAAAAAATGTATCATAAATTATTTTCATATAAGAATGGATGATAAGGAAGAGATTGACGTAATTTAGGATTTGAATTTTTATTCCTTAGTGAGAAAAAAATATAGAAAAGGAAAAATTTTAAGGAGAAAATTCAATATTTCTATTACTCATTATAAAAGAAGGACAGTTGATATAACTTCAAAATTATTTGACGTTGTAGATAAAAGTATGTATTTTATGTACAAGAAGTTTCATATATGCCTTTTTTATTCCTTAATGCAAAAAAAAAAAAGAAAAATAAATAAATAAATAAATAAATAAATAAATAAATAAAGGAAAAAATTGACTGGAAAAAGCAATATTTATGTTGCTTTTTTACACATGAAGGAAATCTTGCATATCTTTTCAAATTAATTGATATTATACATAAAAGTGTCTATTTTAAATATTCAAACTCTATTTCTCGCCTTTTTCTATTTTTCTTATCTTTTTTCTTCTTTGCTCCAGGATTATACTAAAAATTATGAGAATTGAAGAAATAACTATCTAGTAGTTTTAGAGTCTTCTAGATGACCACAGCACTATTTTTCTTTTGAAATCGTCCAATATTTAAAGAAAAGTGAGTAAATTCAAAGAGAAATTTTGCATGGAATGTAACAAAAATGCCTTTTTGAACCCATTTTTTTTCAATGTTAGGAATCAAAAGGCACTATTGAAAATATTTTAGCATATTATGGACTTATTAATCTTTATATCTGTACAATATTATTAATGTTGGATTGTTCCTTTACTTATTTTTTATGCACAAAAAAAGGGAAAATTTTGATTTTGCAATTTTTTAAAAAGTTTCAACGTTTTATTGAAGTTGAAGGAAATAAATGGTAACTTTCAAACTTGGGGAAATCGATCTTTATATGCAGTGCTACGCCATACATCAATTTGACACATTTTTTTTTTTTTTCAATTACTTTAATTTTTATAAAGCTTCTAATTTTCTAAAAAATTCTCACATTTTCTATCTTTACAACTAATTTAAAATTAATCATGGCGTTACCTGATTATTATTATTAAATAAATAAGAAACAAGGTTCGCACACTCCTTGGAATTTTTAAGGACTCTGGCACCATTATTAAAAATAAGAAAATTTACATTTAATTTTTAAACCACAACATTCGTAATCCCCACCTTCATTCACAGATTTTACGATATTTTTATGCTGTGAAACACTTCGAAAATATTCTTAAAATTTAGTGGTAGAACTGTGCGAAACCCGAAGAAAATATTTTTTCAGAGGGTATAATATTATAAGCAAAATTTATTTCTGTCAAACATTTTTCAAGATACAAAACTTCAAACTTGTAACTTTGGACAATTGCACGCATGTCATTCTAGGGTAACAACCCCAGTAACTGGCATGCACCAGTGATTGGCACATCCTACAAGCATGCCCTAAAATAAGATTTATATCCAGTCTTTTAAAAATGCAAGAGCATATACAAGTTATATGCTCATTTACGTTAAAGATTATAACTTTGATTTTTGCTACTTGATGACAATAGTGCCTAGGAAAGAGAAACAATTATGGCTTGTATGAAATTAGCCATTTTTGTTGCAAATGCTTCTTCTTTGGTTTAAAGAAGGCATGCTTTTCAATTCATTATAATATGGTTTATAGTATATTTTAAATTTTAATTGACAACAGTTTTGTTTAGTTAAAAAGGGTTACTTTAATTGTGTAAAAGTATTTTCGACACAAATATTTGGATTTCTGAATTAATGATAGATGTCAATTAATGGTGCTTCAATTTTGCTAGTTCCAAGTAATTGGCACCTATTCCAATTACAAGAAATACGCAAGGAATTTGAGATTAAACCACTTATTTTGGAAGTACTTTTAAAGTTATAGACTAATTTTGTTTATCATTTGTTTTATTTAAAATTATGAAATATTATCAGTAATTGGAATCCATTAAAGCTTCATATGACAATTACTGGAGACAGCATGACAATTACTGGGTATTAATGTAAGTATATTGTATTGTTTTAAAGTGTTCACATTTCAGACTAATATGCTGATTTCTTACTCTCAAAAACCTGAAATATGGCATCTTCATCTACCGTAAATTCATTTAAAGCGATTAAACCCAATGCAAAATGTAAAGGTTCTTTTAAATATAAACTTGTGCCAATTACTGGATCACAAGGTGTCATACATTGGTGCTCTAGGTGCCAATTACTGGTGATTTCAGCAACTTTTTATAAATATATTTTTATAAAAATACGTTTTCAAATTTTTTTGCTTTTAGTGGGCAAAATAGATGCACAGATATGCATTCTTTGATTTAAAAATATTTTCAAGTAAATATCGTATTTCTTTGTAATGAAAATTGAAGTAAGTTTAAAGACAAATTCTTAAAGTGCCAATTACTGGGGATGTTACCCTATATCACAAATTTTTTAAATGTCCAAAACTGCTAAAATAATTTGTTTTTTGTCAAGATATTTTGCAGAGCTTTATTTGAATATGAATTGAACCTGTATATCAAATTTGATTAAAATCGGTTACCATGGGGCCACAACTTTTTTTAAATTTTTGCTCATTTTACGTGGAATGACCCGTGTATTAGTTCTTGAGATATGACTATCGTTAACCCGTAATTGGAGACATGAATTTCCTTACGTGGTCAGAGACATAGAGTAAAAAATACACTACTTGAAGTCAAAAAGACAGTATTTGACAGTATTATGAGATGAATAGATGATTTTATAAGCATAGACGTAACTAGGGAATTTTTCTAGGGGGGGGGGGGCACGGTCCCATCTATTTGATAATTTTTAAACAATAATTGTAAAAACTATTATTGTTTAGAAAACAATAATAGTGTGACAATCTTGTTTTATAGTAAGGTGTTTGATAATTTCCAAACAATAATAGTATTAGTAACTAGTCGGATGTGGCAATCCCAAAACTTTCTTTTTCTGATTTATTTTACGATTCACTTTTGTCTCAAACGCACCATGCCCCAAACTGTGAAATTCTCTTATTTAGAAACTATATTAAGTACCATGAATACGATTTTTTTGATAAACGCAGAAAATATTACAAAAAATGCAGTCAAAGTTCGTCTTTTGAACCTAATTTTCCAAAACGGGAAATCTGGGAACGAAAAAAAGAGCGATGCTGAAAAAATAACTGTCGATAAATCAAATTCTAATGAATTCAGAGAAAAATGAAGTCATACGGCATCTTATAACATATCTTCAAAAATTATCTCAGCAAGTTTCAAGTTTTTACCTTTAACAAAGAATATGAAAATGTATAGGGAAATTTTGAGCTGCTGAGAGAGAATATTTTTTTTTCGAATACACCCTTAATGCGTCAAAATTTGCTACCTCAGTGCCAAAATTAAATGGCAATTTATGATCATTGTGAAGATTTTAAAGACATATAAGGGCAAAAAATCATGTGATAATCAGAGCCAAAGAAAAATTCGGAATCATTTTGACTCCTGTCTCCAGTTACGAGTTTACAGAAGGGCTTAAGAATATGCGAGCGCGTTTGATACGAATTAAGTAAAAGCGGAGAAAATAGCTCACACAGTTCTTTAAAATATATTTTTGTAAAGAGAAAGTATTGTATCGAATGTAAAGTAAGTTTGTAATAAACTAAAAATAATTTAGTTGATAAATAAAAACGAAATAAAACTAAAATTCACTAGGTTTTATAACAGACGATATTTTTGACAGAGCACAGATTTTAATTTCAATTTTTTAAACTTTTATTAGAAAATGGCAACAAAAAGATACAGCTATCTGCTCCTCACACTTTTAATAGAAATGAACTGCTTTTGTTGCCACAATTACAGAAGTGGTATTAAAAACTATATATATATATATATATATATATATATATAAATAATAATAATAATAATAATGTCGCAAAAATAAATTAAGATACAGTTTAAAAGCATATTTTCCCCCTATACAATGGTGTAATAACTGAAAATATGGAATGTTTAGAAGTTTAAAAATTTACAGTAGCAAAAATTACAAAACCGAAATTTCATTTAAAATTTAAAAGTGTTCATTCGCAAAATGACGTATGCATTACTCACAGATACGTTTGGCATAAATAGATAACTAAAATTAAAGTTTTAGCAAAAAATAAAAGATAAAAATATTAGCCTTTTTGATACGTAAATAAAACGTACCGATAAAGCAATGTTTTTATTTTAATTGGAACTCAGATTTTGTAAATTGGTTTACAAGTTTTCGAGAAAGAATGCTCTTTTCATAAATTAATTTAGTTTTTTTTTTTTTTTTTTTTTTTTTTTTCCCGAGAAAAAGGGAAAATGACTTTTAAATTGTGCAATTTTTTTCAGTACGAGGAATAATTTCAAAATAATAGTTAGAGCATTTCTCGAGCATTCAGTGCAATATAGTATGCAATCGGTTTTATCAGAATTAAAATAGCATTTTTCTCGAACAAGGTTCTAACCGAGCCTATCTTATATCGCTTAAAAACAATATTTTTTTAACATTTTAATTTTGATCAGTTTTTCTGGCAAAAAACCGTCGTTTTTATGCAACAATTTTATATCAATTTATTTTTCTTGTATACAGAACGAACGCAATGCCTAGTTTATAAAGAATAGTTGTTTTATATTACATAATATAATTTAGTATACAACCACCTGTTTTATCCGGATAAAACTATCCCCAAAACAAACTACTGATAGTGTCTTCAATAGGCGAGTTTTACATTACTCCCTCCCTCTCCATTAACTTTGGGGTACATTTAAATTCCAAATACACCAAAAATTAATTCTTAGTTTTAATTTTCACATAAATATTGCAATTTGTTCTGGTTCCAGACAGTATCAAACTTTTTTAATGAGGAGGGTAGGGGTGGGCAACTAGACCGACTCAGACAATTTGCGAGTGGGCCCTGGTCCTTGTACCTTAAAGATTCAAATCCGGTCTCTTAAACTGTACTTGAAAAAGAAATGTTGAATAATAGTCATTTTTTTAACTGATACATGTTAGCAGTGGCGTAGCTAAGGGGGGGGGGGGGGGCAAGGGGGCTGCGGGCGTCCCGGGCGCCGAGGCCAAGGGGCACCAAATTGAAAAAGATTTTTAAAAAATATATTTCACATATTTTGACAATAAGTAACAATTGTTTTTTTTTTAATTTAATTTTTTTGTGTGTGAATGGTTTTCTTTGATAAGATATTTGTTATATCCAAATAATGAAGAAAGAAAAAGTTTGTGTAAATGTTTCTAGGGATGGCTCAACGTTTTTGGTACCTAAGATAATTTATATATTTGAAATAAGTCGCACAATTATTAGACAGAGGCCGCCGAATTGAGAGAAACCGAAATTATATTGTATATTTTGACAATAAGAATTAATTGTTTACCTTTAACGTGTGTGTGTGTGAATGTTTTGAAGGAATTCTGTGAAGGTATGGAGAATCAGGATTCAACTATAGTCACTGCAGGAAAAATCGGCATTTCAAGGACAAATGCTTTATTTTCATTTTCCCTTTCGTTGTCATGGTATTAGAGGACGCCACTCTTTCGTCTCGTTTTTTTCCACGGCACTTCCGCAAAACAAAGTTACCCATGCAAGAGTATGAGTACAGCGTTATACGATCGATTGAATCTCTCAAACGGTGTGGAAAAAAGAAGTGCGGTCAGTCGGTCACATGGCTGTTACCATAGTTACTAATCTAAGATAGGGGCCGAGGAGTGACCAACAAAATGGGAACATTCGTCCTTGAAAAGACAATTTTTCCTGCCATGACTATATCAAGTTTCTGTGCCCAGGGCACTTTCATATTTTCTTGCCCCCTTAGATTGGTTGATTTATTGATACTAGCTTTTATTACATATTAAACAATTATTCGTAAAAGTGTGTACCCAAAAAATTATGTTTTCTGGAAAACTGACAAAAAGTTCAGGAATAAAAATTGAATATTTCATCTTTTATTTATTTAAATGTGCTTTTAACCATACATTGATATACATTTTTGTCATTTTATCGTATTAATATCTCAAATATCGCATTTTTTTCCAATGATGATTCTTAAAATAGAAATTTATATAAAATTACCGCAAATTTTGTGATCAGGGAACTTGGGGATAATCAGGGCCTGGGGGAATGGAGAGATCTATAATTGTCTATCGCTAATGGAAGTTTCTAACTGTCTAAACTCCAGTTTATAAATGCCCCACCAGCGGCTGAGAGGTTCTACTCTTGAAGCTGATAGGTGGGAAATACTGGTTTCGAACCCAATCGTGCCCGTTAGCCTAATCGTTCGGCATTTTCTGTAGTTTCTTTTAATCTTGGATTTCCTTGCGTAAATACGGATTAGATTACCTTAGAAAGATCCCCACGTAGGGCATCCTCCTACATCCCTATATGCTATCCTCGGGCCTATATTCCTTGTGTTGATAATCGTTCGTCATAAACAAAACCAATCCATCATAAGGGCTATGAATAAAACAAAAGGCCTGTTGGTGGCTTGGAGTCGTATTTCTGGTATCAAAACAACATTTTTCATTTGTATACCTGACGATTTTTCCAAAAGAATATCGAATGTTTAAATCATCTGTTCGTACTAAAATATTTAAAAAAGTAAAAATCCTTTAAAAATGAATCTCTGGAATAGGTCCCCCCCTGTCTTCGGCAGCGTAGACCTGACGTGCTACACACGCATTCCTAGTCACTAAGAGCCTCCATACAAGTTTATCTCTTTCCTAATGAATATCCTGTACGGGTCCCCATAAAGCAGGCGTGTTTCCAGATAATCTGAAGAAAATCGTAAGATGAGTAAAAAAGATAAAAATTGCGCAGAAAACGGGTCCATTAAATTTCAGATAAAAATGCTACCTGGCTGTGAAACTTGAACTAAAAACTGTAAGACAATCGAAAACGAAGTAGAAATTGGGACTGACAATGTTCCCCCTGCATTGGAATGTTGAGCTAAAAACTGGAAGAAAATCGTAAGCTAAGTTGAATAAATTTTCCTTGAAAATCGTGGATATTATTAATATTTTTAAGCAGGGGGCGAAAGACTGGGACGCGGCAGCACAACCAATCACCTAATCGAGTTTACGGCTGAAATTCTATAGTAGTTGAAACTTAATTCGCATATTGAAACGCAGTCGATCTGCAACGTCATATCTTGGTAGAAAAAAATTGAAAATCCAATTTTAGCGGTTGATTCTACAACGTCTAGAATACACAATGTGAAAATCTGCTCATCCAAACAGTGCTAAAAATTTGTATTCCTCAAATGTACAATTTGCTGCTGAAATACAAAGAATTACAACGAAATCTATGGGATTTTCGCATTACATTGTCTAGACTCGCAATAGTTTTGGAGTTTTAGAAATTTTCCTACAGATGTCGATCGCTTTTTAGATTTCAGCAGCATTGTAGCACATTTAAGTGATACAATATTTTAGCTCTTTTTCAATTATTACTGAGATAGATTTCCACACTATCCATTCGAGTCGCCTTACTTGACTCGTGGGTTTAACATTGTATTTTCCTGTTGCCAGTTCTCCATGTTTTCATACCATTGGGCATAGGAAAACGCAATGGTAAACCTACGAGTCAACCGCTAAAATTGAGGTTTCGGGTGTTTTCCACCAAGTTATGACTTGGCAGAGCGTTTCCGTTTTAATATGGGAATCGAATTTTAACTAATTTCGAAATTTCAGCCGTGAACTCGATGAGGTGATTGCCTGTGCTGCCGTATCCTGGTCTATTTAGCTTAATTGGCTCTCGATTGATATTTGGTCAAGAACTGCACAGCTCCGTGATGTACAAAGTTTTAACCACAAATGAAGGAAAATTGTCCAAACGTCAGAATTTTCTATCGTAAATTATACCATGTTCAAATTATCAAAGTTGAGTAACTTAGCTTAACTTTTTTGAACCGGAAAACTCGAATTGGGTTCCCCTGTTTACACTAACATTTTAAGGGACTTGCGTTAAAATTTATAAGTACAATTTCTGACCGTACATAGTTTATTATTGTTTTAGATAGCTTTCATTACAAAAAGTAAAAAGCTACCTATTGCAGTCGTCCGGAGGAAAGCACTTCCGAAAAATTTTGGTATATTTTCACCGATCATGACCCCCAGACCCGAAAACCACCCTCCATTCAAATGTTGACATATATATATATATATATATATATATATATATATATATATATATATATATATATATATATATATATAACCATATATATATATATATATATCTGATTTTTGTCATGCGATAACTAACGTATTTATGAATCGATTTGAATGAAACTTGGTATGTAATGTACATAGTACATACAAATGTCTCGACCGAGTTCGTTGGTCAGCATCATCCGCCATTTTGTTTCAAAATGGCGGCCATTTTAAAATTTTTAAAAAATTTAAAATTTAAAATAAAATGCGAAAAAATTAAAAGTTGAAAAATATTTTCCTTTTACGTGTTAGAACATAAAACAAAGATTCCAGAACACTTTTTATTTTGTCTATATCTTAAAAAATGATTGAGTTATACCACTTTGAAATTTTCTTATGGCAGACATTTTGAAACGATCTGATTTTTGTCACGTGATAACACGCGTATTTATGAACCGATTTCAATGAAACTTGGTATGTACATAGTACATACAAATGTCTCGACCGAGTTCGTTGGCCAGCATCATCCGCCATTTTGTTTCAAAATGGTGGCCATTTTAAATTTTTAAAAAATTTTAAAATTTAAAATTAAATGCGAAAAAATCAAAATTTGAAAAATATATTTCTTTTACGTGTTAGAACTTAAAACAATGATTTCAGAACACTTTTTATTTTGTCTATATCTTACAAAATGATTGAGTTATAGCACTTTGAATTTTTCTTATGTCTGACATTTTGAACGATCCACAATGTTGCTTTAAAATGGCATACACTTTATGATATCGTGGAATTTGGTGACTCTCTAAATCTCTTAAAATAAAACCAGGTTGAATAAAAGATGACTAATTTCTAAAAATTCCTATTAATATTCAGTCTTGACAAAAACTAGTTTCAATCTTATAAAATCACTAATTTTATAAGATTATTTCCACTAATTTGAGCTGAGTATTTTTGAACTTACCT
Source organism: Maratus speculifer (assembly GCA_964019185.1). Lineage (NCBI taxonomy): Eukaryota > Metazoa > Arthropoda > Arachnida > Araneae > Salticidae > Maratus > Maratus speculifer. The sequence continues at coordinate 154,807,615 of OZ025301.1, read as the reverse complement.
TAAAATAAATAAATAAATATATAAGTATATGAAAGCTACCTCTTCCTCCCGGCATTGCCGGAAGGACTTTTTATCCTTTGAACTGTGTTAAAGTAATAAACGATTCAAAGGATCATTCGAAAAATCTGATTAATTATTTACAGAACTCAATTAAAAATTATGAGCTATTTTAAATAAGAAAGTGTTAAAAAGGTAGGGTTGCACTCAACTCATAGCTAAGCCAGTATCGAACGTTAAGTGATTTTCTTAAACTTCCTCAAATTCTAATATTTTGATGCAAAAAAAAAAAAAAAATCTTGATTTTTTTAAGCATAATCTAAACGTGGTATTGTTCTCTTATTTTAATGATGATCGTACTAAATGTTATGCTGGGAGCAAAGTTACAATGGGTGAAGTGGATAGTAGAATATAAGGTTTAATGTTAGGAAAAATAACTTAAAGATTTTAATTAAAAATTTTGGAATTTAATTTTAATTGTGAATTTTAAAAAATAATTTTAATTGTGAATTAAAAAAAATAATTTTAATTTTTTCATCTATGTACACAGTATGTTTTTTTCTCTATCTTATCATTGTCATGCTACTGCGCTCGTATTTATAAACAGATTTTGGTGTAATTGAGTATATGTTGAGGGCTTAGTAAGATCGCTGCGAAATTCGTTGGAAATCGTGATCCGCCGTCCTGTTTCAAAATTAAATGGTGGCTCATAATAGATTTCAAACTAATATATATTTATACAAACAATTATAAATGCAAATTTATTTCTTGCATAATCTTTTGGTTTTTATAAAAGGATTTTAAAAAAAACTTTTTGGTTTCCCCTCTATCTTACTATAGATGTTACTATACTAGTTAGATGTGACAATCCCAAAACTTTCTTCTATCTCATATATGTTAATACTTCCTGAAAAATGCAGTATAGCAGTGCCACAGGTTACGTGATTTACACGAAAATCCAGTGTTCAATACCTTCTAAAACATATAAACCCATCGAAAACCGGAAATCGAAAATTTTCACGAATCCAATACTTTTTCTTTGAAGAAAATAAAAATGAATGAGTACAGCGATTTGAAATTCTAGGGTTGCTACCGTTTTGAATCAGGAGATTATTTTTCCATAACCGATGTAATTTAGTAGTTTTGGCAAATGTATGTGTGTGTGTAATTTTTTTTTAAATTTATATTCATACTTGCTGCTAACATGCGATAAAATTAGAATAGTCAAATTCGCGAATGTTTCACTAACTTTTTTGAAATTTCCATTCAAATTCGGTACTGACGAAAACTAAAAAGCTTCTATAATCGGGTTCCACGCATTTTAGTTTAATGTGCTTGTGTAAAATTAGTTGAATCCTTAAAAACAGAATGAAACCGCCTTTTCTTTCCGGTACCAGCCAAAAAGGCATTTTTTTTTCGTCTGGAGGGAAAATAATTAGGTTATTTTTTTATATAAAGGGGGGGGGGCGCAAAATTTGTTCTTGCCCCGGGCGCCAAAAAACCTAGCTACGACACTGCATGTTAGCTTGAATTTAAAACTTTCTCATATTAAAACTAGTCGCTGGAGACCACCGCAATACTTACCCATCATGGATATGCATAGCATAATATATGAAAACATAACATATATAAACAATTTATAAAATGCATTACAATTCCAAAACAAAATATAAACGTATATTTAAGTATTTTTAACACATAATCATGCTCTATTAATGAATTTCTGATGAACCAATTTCGATAAATTGTATGAAACGCCAAACTATTCAAGTAGCGCTGAATTGCGTAAAAGAAATATCCTTTTAACTCCAAAAATAATAATCATATTCACTAACGGTTTCTTGCATCGAATTAAGTATTTCATTTCCAATTAAAAAAATCTTTGAATTGAAATTTGAATGAAATACAGGATCATGAAAAATCGAAGAATGTGGAAAATAGGATTAGAAATATCTCAACAACTAATAATCCGATTGACTTCGTTTTTTATGCAAAATTTGTATCATTTTATTGCCTTTTACGTCCATTCCTTAAAATAAAAGAATTCGAAAATTTTTCTTTCATCTGAACGAATTTTTCGAGAGTCCGAAAAAAATAGTTCCGGATAATCGAGGTTACTGATACTAAATAGGCTTCGTTCCATTTTTACATACTAAGCACATACAAAATTTCAAATCTCTATCTCAATTTGTTCGGGAGATAGAGCGGTTACAGACAGACATACAGACACACAGACGGACGGAAGGCAAAATTTTTTTTCAAAAAATATGTTTTTCGGAATCTCCAGTGTCAGAAGCGTGTAAATACGTCAAAAATTTTTTTTTCGATTTTCAAAACGATTGCAGGACTTATCCTATACTACGTATGATGGGTAGGTAAAAACTAGTCGTTGAGGGGGGGGGGGGCACCGTAATACTTACCCATCATGGATAGGCATATGAAAATAAAACATGTGAAAACTATTTATACAATGCATTGCAATTCCAAAACAAAATTTAAATATTGTTAATATGCATAGTAATGCTCTATTAATGAATTGCTGACGTACCAATTTCGACAAATTATATAAAACGCCAAACTACTCAAGTAATACCGAACTGCGTAAAAGAAACATCCTTATAACTCCAAAAATAATAATAATATAAACTAACACTTTACTGCGTTGGATTAAGCGTCTCATTTTCAATTAAAATATACCTCTGAATTGAAATTTGAATGAAATACAGGGTCATGAAAAATCGAAGAATGTGGAAAACAGGATTACAAATATCTCGGCAACTAATAATCCGATCGAATTCGTTCTATATGCAAAATGTGTGTTATTTTATTGCCTTTTACGTCCATTCCTTAGAACAAAAACATTCTAAAAAATTTATATACTTTTCATCAGAGCGAATTTTTCGAGAGTCCGAAAAAAATAGTTCTGGATAATCGGGGTTGCTGATATTAAATAGGCTTCGTCCCATTCTTACATACTAACTGTATACAAAATTTCAAGTCTCTATCTCAATTTGTTCGGAAGATAGAGCGTTTACAGACAGACAGACTGACAGACAGACAGACAGACAGACAGACGAACGGCAAATTTTTTTTTCTAGAAATATGTTTTTCGGAATCTTCACTATCTAAAACGTGTAAATCCGTCAAAAAATTTTTCGATTTTCAAAACGATTGCAAGACTTACCCTATACTACGTTTGATGGGTAAGTAAAAATATAAAAGGCAGAATGTGTGGTCAAAAGTCCTGGAATCGCATATTCTTTTTTGTCTGTCGAAGGCCATTTAAATCTGGAGGGAGAGAAATTGTTAAAACCAGTGTTAAATTCAGACACTTTTTCTCCGGGAGAGATTTCTGTGGTTTCGGGGGTGACATTGTAGAGTTAAATTAAAATTAAAAAAAAAAAATGACAAGTTTTATCACGTGATTTTGTTTATAAGTGATATGGTTAACCATAACAAAAAAATTCATAATTTTAATTCAATAAATAAAAATCATTTTAAAATGTGTCCCGGATCCCCTTAAAGTCAGACATGTAAAGGAGGGTATACTGTGGCGTAAGCAGTATGTCTTCTCGATTTTTAAAGGAATCCCGTATATCCCGTTGCTGAAATAAAGTTATAGCTTATTCTGTCTTTCTCCTTTTTTTTCCCATTTGGAAAATGGTTGTTTTTATCGATCGAGAATAGAGAGATTTCAACCATATCTGATGTGATGTCCGGATTTTATTCATTTTCTGGTTGGTCCAGAAATAGAATGTGTAATAACTTAGCCCTCAATAGATTATAAGCTAAAAGGTAGGTAGCGTGTGTGCCGCTCGGCGAATAATCCAGGCAAGAATATTTAATGGGGAATCTATTTATTATTCGTAGAACACAAAAGATCCTCTGGATAAATATTTACAGCATTTAAATTATTAATAAGCACATAGGCTCTTTGACCAACCAGCTTCAACTAAAGTTCAGTTTGAGTTCCGTAAATACAAAGTTCGTGATTAACGCAAAGTCTCGTTAAATTACACACAACGTAGAAGTAGAAAAATTCACAGATAACGGCGTTATCAAACCTCCCAAGAGGAGAGTTATCGCTGTCTCTCCTGGCGAGAGTACACTCCGCGATTCTGCACCGGGCTCTGGGATCAGATCACCCTCTTAGATCCTCCGGCGGGATCTTTCTTTTTCCAGCTCTCAATCCGAGCTGCTTCACTTATCCGAGAGAACTCCGAGCTCACCGCTCTGCTCTGCTCTGCACTCCAAGAACACTCTCTCTCTCCAAAAAACACCCTGGCTTTCTCCTTTTTCTTCCTATCCAGGTTTTCCTCTAGACCTCCCCTTAGAGGTCACAAGCCAATCATGAACATTAATGACCTTTTCTCATTAAATGAATCGTAAAAACGTGCTCCCATTGGCACCTGAGTTTTCACTCCCACGGCGCCAGGCTGTCTGGCCTCTCGGTCGTCTGGTACTTTCGCTTCTTGTCGGGGTGTCATCAAAGGCGCGACGCCGGTGCTCGACCCATTCATGCTACTGTCATCCGACTGTCGGTTCCGTTGATCGATATTGATGTAGCGATCCTTTATAATATCGCCGACAGTATCACTTTGAGAATAAGGGTCACTTTGAGTTTGCAGTTTCATGGTGAAATCTCTTTCAGAAATAAATGCCTATTTCTGCTGTTTTGCTTTAAAAACCTGTGATATTCTGAATTATCACAAATGAATACCTTAGTTACCTCGATGACAAAAAAAGTATTAAAAACTACATAATAATAATAATAATAACTGAAAAACAAACTGAGATACAGTTTTCAGACAAATTGCATTTAAAGGTACATAAAAAAACCTACGCCATTGCATAGTACATATGCTGTTTTTTTACGACTAACAGCACTGTTTTAAACCCACACTGCAACCCGAAAAAAGAAGATTAGGGACAACCCAATGGATGCTAGATTGTATTCAACGATCCCGGCGTGTCTGCAATTCAGAGGTTTTGCTATATTTGAATATTAAATAACGCAGACATGCCCATTTTCTATATGAAAGGTGAAATTAATATTAGAGATGTAATTGTAGGTTATTAAGCATAATTATACTAAAACATGAATTAATTTCCTTTAATTTCGGATCGGGTTGCGGATCGACGAATATTATTCGGTAGGGCTGCGACTTGATGATTTTTTTTTTCTTTTGTCGGGTTGACATTAAATGGAAATTAATGTCAAATGATTGACATAAAATGGTTAACATTAAATTAGTTTCGGAGTCGGGTTATGAGACTCATAGAATTCTAATCTACTCTTTTCTGGGACTCTGACGCTACCCAACCTCTCTGCCGCTGAGCGTCGAAGTTTCAAATATCTCAATACTTAATTCTCAGTTAATTAGATTACAATATTATAATTTGTTTTCAATCCGGATCCGTCTTGGACCTGTAATGTTTCAAAGATGGGGAGTAAGGTAAGGTTATCATCCCTCCTTCCGCCCTTCTGCTTTCGAAAATTTAAACTACCAATCAATAAAAATTTACTTGGGAAAAAAAAGGCCGATAGAAGCTTAATTTTAAATTTTGAGTTATTTCTTTTTTGCTATATTTCTTTTTTAGCACTTTTCAACAAAGTTAAAAGTGCTTATGCATTCGGATTGTCTGTCCGTCTGTCCACGCTCTATGTCCTGTAAATTTACTCGGATTTTCCTGCAATTGATAAAACTTATTTAAGGTCACCAAAGCATGTTTGGTATTGCATATGAAGTATGTACGTTTAATGGTTCATTTACAGGGATACTCAAAAAAATTCGATTACATTATGGTATATATAGGAAAAAATCGTTTAGAGAGAAATCTAATGACCTTATGGTATATCAGATGTATTGAAACTGATATAAATCACTGAATTTCACTACGATCACGTTAAAACAGAGCATATTAATAGCATTTTTTATTCATTTACAGGGTCACACAAAAGAAATCAGTTGCACTAATGTCTTTGCGTAATATTTTCTGGAGAGTCCGCATTGAAAGTCGACATGCGCTTTTAAATTTAATTAGTATTTTGCATATCACTCTTAAAATATAAATTCTATCATATACAGGGCTGCACAAAATTATTCGCATGCCATTTTCGCTTTTTTAGAGGAAATTATTGAAGGAGAAATTTCAACAGAAATATATGTATATCTTAAACTAAATAAACTAAATTTTGGAATGCATTTTGTCAATAGATACAAGTCTCTATATCATATACAGGGTTGTTAAAATATTAGGATAATTTTCCGGTTATAGATGGAAATAGCTGAAATGCGGTTTTGAAATACGTTATACATTTACATATGGAAAAATAAGACGTAACATTTTAATTTTTTAAACGATGCCTTTTTTTACATTATTCTGAATGCCTTAGAAAGTGCTTCATAATCTATGCTTGACGCATGATTTTTTCTTTCTTGTTTGCTCTTTATATTGATATACTTACAATTTTTCTTGCATTTTTTTGCTCTTGGGTTTCGATAAAAAAAAAATAATAACTTATTTCACTTTTATATTCGTCATAATAAATAAATCCGTTTAATTTGCGGATTACAGGCTCATCGGTTCGAAAATCTTCTCTATATTTTGTTTTGCTTGAGTCCATGGATAGAGCCTTGCATATGATGATAAAATTCATCTACATGCGCCAATTCATCATAAGCAAAAGATTATTTTAATGAGAATCATTTTCGCCTCGGAGCACATGTTAGTTGAATAAGAAATGAAAAATAACAAGTTGTTATCAACGGAAGGGGAAATGGAACACATCAAGTAATTTAAACTTTCTACAGATGGGTTTCTTTTTTTGTCTGGAGCGCTATCAGCGGAATGGGAAGGTATAGATTATACGCATAGCAAAATATTTGTACGTTTTTAAAGAATGCTTGAAAAATGTTTAAATTTTAAAATTATGGTGAAATAAAAATCTAAACCAATTCGGAGTTAGGAAAAAAAAATCTGAAATTTAGAGGAAATTTTCTGAAAAGTTACAATAGCGGGGAAGGTGTTGGGGGAAATCTCTACAAGTGCTAATTACGCATTTTTTCTGCCGCCCTTTGACTTTTGCATTTTTCCGCAATCTATTGACGAAATTCACATTTTCAGTGCGATACTTTTAACGAATTCTTGTTTTTCCCACGATCCTTTGACCAGGAATAATTCTGAGTAAAAAAAAAAAAAAATATTAAAAATTTACACCGCAAGTGTGTGTGTGTGTGTGGGGGGGGGGGGTAGGAAGATTGCAATTCTCCACCAGGGACCAATAATTTTGGTTGCAAGCCGGGTTAACCCGATTTTTCAAAAGTTAGTTCAGTTTATTGCTTCAGATTAAAAACTTTTATCTATACTAATATTATATAGAGGAAAGATTTATTTGATTGTTTGTTTGTTTGAATTGAATAGGCTCCGGACGGATTTGAAAAATTCTTTCACTGTTGAAAAGCTACACTATTTCCGGTAAACATAAGCTATATTATGTTTTCAAAAAAAAAAAAAAAAATAGGGATTCTTACTAAAATGCCAATAATGTAATCCAACGCCAAAAGTTAGAGGACAAAATTATAAATTTTGTACTTTTTAAATAAAGTATATTCCTACAGCTTTTTTTTTTTTTTTTTTTTTTTTTTCAATTTTTTTATGCTATTAATGTTTTTTACTGATCTTTTGGCATTCTTAAAAGGAATCCCATTTTAATCTTCCAGCTCAAAATACTAAATTTTCTCCTTTGGGAATTTTATGTGATTTTTAGCAACTTTCCTTGTTTCATGGTGAGTTTTTGACATTTGTACAAAGAATCCGATTTCAATCTATTAGCTCAATGCAGTAAATTATGTTCTTCGAATTATTGCGAGTTTTTGCATTTTACAAATATTTTGATTTTTTTTAACTATTTGGAAAATAGTTGTTGTTCTCGGCAGGGATTGGGAAATCTGAACTATATCTGAATCTTTTCATTGGTTGAATTCTGCAACTTATTTCATTTTATTCGTTCTCTGATTGGTCCATGCTTAATGTCCAAAAATGGAATTTTTCTGTTGCCACAATGACAAAAAAAAAAAAATTAAATTAAATAAAAAAAAAATTAAAAAAATAAAAATAAAAAGATAAATAATTTTTTTTTTTATTTAAAACTACAAAAAAAATTATAACTCAAAAACAAATTTCGATACAAGTTTCAAGCAAGTTGCATTTAAAAGTAAAATTTTTTCTTTATAAAAAGGTGTAAAAATTGAAAATGTGCGATGTTTAGAAGTTTAAAAATTTACAATACCGAAAATTATTAAACTGAAATTTCATTTAATATTTGTTTATGATTGGTTCAAGAATATTAACGTGACTCTAAATGTCCAGGCATATTAATATGACTCTGTTATTATGTAAGCTACGTTTTGATCATCATAAAAATGATGTTATTAATGTTTTTTTTTTTAACTATAGAAATCAATTATAAGTCTAAAATTTTAGTCTTTGAAAATATTATTTTCCAAATAATCGTTGTAATTTGTTAAATTAAAATTACTTTTTTTTAGTTTTTTTTTTTTTTTTTTTTTTTTTAAACGGAAATAGTTTTCCGCTAAACAAATCGTATCAACACAAATTTTAAACCATTAGTCATTCGTTCATTTTCAAAGATACACGAAAGAATTCTGCTTCATGAAGGTCTCTGGGGAAAAATCGTTTGCACTGTATTTTTTTAATGTCACATACCCTATTTGAAACATTAAAATTGATAGACATTTCTGAGGTGCATTGCAAAGTACTTATTACTATAGAATATGGTGTGTACAGCATTCATCATTCATGGCTTATATACAGGGATACACATAATATTTAGGTTGTAGTTCAATCTATGAACTGGAAGTGCGTTTTCACCTGAAGTACGTGTTTTTAAACAATTTTTTTTTTCCTGCGTATTGCTTAGCGGCTATGCATATATAACTTTATGAATTTTTTTGGTAATTTTGGATCCCTTTCCCCCTCTTCTGGTATCAAACGTTACCATCCCTCGAACCCCCCTCCCCCCGTAATAATATCGTTTTCAATGTCTAATTTCTTTTCTTTTCTTTTTTTTTTTCTTTTTCTTTTTCTTTTTTTTTTTTTTTTTTTTTTGAGTGATAATTTTTTTACTTTATTGATTTAAATGAAGAGAATTCAATAAAATATCACTTAGTATATGAAATAGCTTTATATCAAATAACACTTTAAAGAAACAGTTACTATTTAAAAGTATTTTAATAGCTTTAGTAATGTCTTCTTGCATTTGCCTCGCACGGAGGGGGAGATAGAAATTTTTATCAACAAAATACGTGGACAACATTCTTTTTCTTTCTCTTTTATGAGTAAACACGTTTCATTTCAAATATATTTCGCGTATGGTTTCTCGAACAGCAATTATGTATACATTTATGAAGAAGAATAGAGATGTAAAACGTTGAGGTGTTCCACGTTCCACATCTAGGAATTGAATCATTTTATGATAATTAAGAGATTTTAATAAAAACTTTGTATTTTCATAAAAGTAGATAACATGCTATTTTGATGTAAAGACCATGTTAGAAATAAAGAGAGAATAGTATGGTTGAATCAAAAATGATATCGATATCAAAAAACAACACCCCCCCCCCCCCAACCCTTGAGATAATCTTACAATATCATGTGCCAGACACTCTCTCTCTCCTAAACTAATAACGATATGTATGCATAGCCCCTCCTTAATGTGTATAAATTATATAGATCATATTAGAGGGCTGCATAAAACAACTGAAGTGCATTTTCGTTTACTCATGGAAATTGCTGATGGGAGAAATTTCAACAAGTCTATACGTTTCCTGACTGCACTAAATTTAGCGTACCGTGCATTATAGGATAAATCTATAGTTTATTTATAGAGCTTCACAAAAAATCATATACTCTTTCGACATTTGATAGGAATAGCTGAAATTGCGTTTTCAAATTGTTTATTTTGACCCCTTATTTCACCTTATTAAACTATGAAGTTTTATTGTAGTATTCTGAATGTGTTGGAAAGTGTTTCATAATCTATGCTTCACGCATAATTTTATGTTCTTGTTACAGACTTCTAAGGGCGAAAAATGATATTTTTTCCCTCACTCTTTCCTGTCATCTCAAGACCATTTGATATGATTTTTTTTCCTGACATCTCTAGGTCATTTTCTTTGATTTCATATGAGGAAAACCTAGCTATAAACACTGAATTTGTCACAAGGAAAAAAATAATATTTACCCGTTTACTTTAACAAATCTTGCTAATAATAAAAGGAATAACGAAATAAAACGATTTAAAAATATTTTAATAATTGCAATTAAAAATATACGTCTGAGTACAGTAATGGTATAAAATGTTTTTCGAATTTACACAATAATAAATAAAAATGTAAAAAAATATTTAAAAAAAGATAAATTTTGCTTTTATTAAATTTCATAAAAATGTAGAATATATATATATATATATATATAGAATAAATATAATACCATTAAAAGTAGACAAGATTCACCAATGGATTTTATCAATAAAATAATTAAATTGAATTATAGTATATATAGAATAGTCCCAAAAATGACTGATGGATTTTAAAATTCAATAACTGGCAAACGGTGACAGCTATTTAAAACTTTTTTGCAGTAGGGTTATGTATAATGTCAGGAGTTTTTTTTTTACCGTAATTTTTTATTTTAGTTCGCATCTCAAACAATAGGTGGCGCTGACGGCGATTGAAGGCCAGGTGATCAGTGCTGAGTGAAGCGTCGACCTTCGTAGGATAACGAAGTTTTAAAAATATCACTCTCATATATCAATCTCATAAAATTATAAATAGTTAATAACAATTAAAATGCTTACCAAACAATGTTCTCCCTATACCATTATGTAATGGAATACTTTCGTGTTACCTTGTAAATCAATAACAAATGTTCTTTGCACCACAGATTATGTAAAATGTATATTATAATATGCATTTTATAGATGCACATCAATTTTATTATGCTCGAATGAGTGTATCACCATTAAAATGCATTTGAAACATTTTTCTCCATTGACCGTGATGTAATGGAATACTTTTGATTGTTCCTGTAATTGGTCTATGCTTCCGATTTTCATAAAATTTGAAATAATTCGACAAAATTATGTAATAATTATGTATTTTAAATTTGAAACGTGTAAAATGCATTTGAAACTTTTTCCCCCATTGTTCGTAATGTAATGGAATAATTTTTATTGCCCCTATAATTGATCTAATGCATCCGATTTTCAAAAAAATTGAAAAAATTCGGCAAACTTATATAACATTTATGTATTTTAAATTTTAATCGATTAAAATGCATTTGAAACTTTTTCCCCATTGACCGTAATGAAATGGAATACTTTTGATTGTCCCTGTAATAGATCTATGCATCCGATTTTCATAAAATTTGAAATGACTCGACAAAATTATGTAATAATTATATGTTTTAAATTTCAAACGATTCGGTTGGGTAGTTTGTGCTTTGTTATATGCGGATGGACAGATAGATTAAACGACAACTGTAGGTGCTACGTATTTACATAGTTAAGAAAGAACGCACCTAAAAAAGAGCAAGAGAAACAAAGAAAGAAAAAAAATTATAGATATCTTTCATCATTACAACGTTAAATAAATCAATGAAATTGTTTAATTATTTGATATTTAATTCACCATATATGGAATTCATTTAATTTACAACATATGTTTGCTATAATGAAATATAGTCTTCATTTTGACTATGAAATAATTTTTAAAATCTATTTTATTAGTGCGGGTTCAAATAAAGATTGAAAGATCGTCCAGGTAATGTAAATAAAATAGAAATAATGAACCACCCAATCAAATATAATATACATTTTTATTTTTCAGAATTTATAGCTAAATCGGCATTATGCATATTGCATTTATATTTATTCTATTTTATAACTTGTCAGTATTTATATTTTATTTGTTTTTAATAAACACATAGAACAAAATTTTAATGTATTTCCTTTACTAAGTGTAATTTATTATTGCTATATTATTATCTTTATTAAGTATTTAACAAACTAGATTTTCATTCATTTCTGAGAAAATTCACTCGTAACAGTTCAGAACTGCTGTTTTTATAATTTTCATTTCCGATCAATATCTTTACAGTTATTTGCAAAACTGTACTGTAAATAAAAATAGCAATAAAAAGGACAAAATAATAATAATAATAATAAAGGCAAGATTATAATTATTATTTTAATTTTGATTATTATTGTTATTTTAACCTCCTGACTGCCGCGACCGGATTTTTTCACACACTAAGCTGCAGGTTTTACTGCAACATAAGTAATATTTATATTAGCATAATTCTACAAAGAAGACCCAGTTTTGAAAGATTAAGTTAGGATTAATACTCTCAAAGATTATACACCTATATGTAATAACATATTTCGTATCAGGTTAAAAAAAAACATTTTTTTTTTTTTTTTTTTTTTTTTTTTTTTTTTTTTAATAAATTACACAGAAAACAACATTACAATTTTATCCTTTTGCTAAGCAGTCAGGGGGTTAAGGTCCTTGCAAAAGTACAATTTACAAATGCAGCTTGGCTATAGTAAATTTATTGACTATAGTAAATTTACAACCAACAAATGTTTTACAATTCTTTGAAATTTATTACTAAAAAAAAATAACAATAAAAATAATTAATATATATGTATATATATATATATATATATAATACTTAACCATTTATATAGAACTAGCAGGAGAGACCGAGCTTAGCTCGGTCAAAATTAACTTTGTGTTCAACTCGATATAGTATTTTCACTGTATCATTAACTCTGTATTATTAATGTAAAACATGTTTATAATAGTATTATTTAGAAAAACAATCCATAAGAAAACTATGTTTTTATGCACATGTTTATAAATTTTACTTTATTTTAAAATTTACAACGAAAGGACATTGATCTAAATCACTTTTTTAGCTCGACTCTGTTTGGTTTAACCATGCATCTCGAATCCTCTTAAAAATGTATAAAAAAATTCTTTACATTCTGAAAGACAATATTTTTTGCTAGATATAGCCAAATTCGGAGACATTCTTTCATTTGGCTTCAAATACATGTTTTGGTTTTCGTAATTTTTATAGTCGATTTTTTGCCCATATATCGCCAATATTTTGTCAAATATCACCAAGTTATTGGCTTTTGCCATATTCTCGTGACCCTGACCCGTATTACCCAAAATGAGCCACTAATCAAATTTGATCAAGCATGTGACATAGCTCAATCGTCTTCAGGTAATCAAAAACAGTAGAATATAAAATTGAATCAAAATCGTTTAAGCCATTTTTAGGTAAAATTAGCTTGGCACCATTCAGCAATGAAGCGAAATGACCCACTAATATAATTTTGTTTAACATGCGACTCAGCCCAATAGTCTTCTCGTGACAAAAAACGTTTTGTTTCAAAATTTAGGTAAAATTGATTGAGTCGTTTTTATATATAATTAGAATGACCCTAGCTCATTAAGACCCAAAATGACCCGCTAATCGAATTTTCGCGAGCATGTGTCCAAGCCAAATGGTTTTCTCTTGCTCAAAAACGATATAATACAAAGTATAGTCAAAATGGTGAGTACCATTTTCTATATAAAATTAGCATGACCCATCATGACCAACAAAATGACCCTTATAATCGAAATCTCTCGAACGCGTGGCCTAGCTCATTAGTTTTAACATGCCGAAAAACATTAGATACAAAATTTAGATAAAATCGATTGAGCCGTTTTTTAGATAAAGTTAGTTTGACCCTGACCCCTTATGATCCAAAATGACCCATTGATCGAATTTTCTCAAAAATCTGTCATAACCCAATGATTTTCTTGTGCCCGAAAACGATAAAATACAAAATTTAGTCAAAATTGCGCGAAACGTTGTCTAGATAAAATTAGAATGACCCAAAAATGGCCCACTAATCGAAATTTCTCGAACATGTGACCTACCCCAATGATTTTCTCATGCCAAAAATATGTTGTATACAAAATTTCGTTAAAATCGACCCACCCATTCTTTAGATATAGCTTGACCTTGACCCATTAAGACCCACAAATGACCCTTATAATCGAAAGCTCTCGAATATGTGACTTAGTCCATTAGTTTTCTCGTTTCTAAAAATTGTTACATACAGAATTTCGTTAAAATTGATCCTGCCGTTCTTTAATTATATATAGCTTGACCCAGACCCTTCATGATCCAAAATGACCCTTTAATCGAAATTTTTCGAACATGTAACCAAGTCCAATGATTTTATCGTGCCAAAAAAATGTTGCATACAAAATTTCATTAAAATCGATCCACCTATTCTTTAGATATAGCTTGACCATGACCCATTATGACCCATCATGACCCACAAATGACCCTCATAGTCGAAATCTCTCAAACATGTGATTTAGCCCATTAGTTTTCTCATGTCAAAAAACTGTTACATACAAAATTTCGTTATAATCCATCACGCCGTTCTTTAAATATAAATAGCTTGACCCAGACTCTTAATGACCCATTAAAATTTTTTCTCGAACATGTAACCTAGCCCAATGTTTTTCTCGTGCCGGAAAACCATAGAATGCAATTTTTAGTCAAAATTGCTTGAGAAAATCTCTAGATAAGAATAGCAAGACCCACAATGACCCCAAAAATGACCCACTAACCGAATTTTCTCGAACATGTTACCTAACCCAATGGTCTTCTTGTAATCCAAAACGATAAAATATAAAATTTGGTCGAAATCGTTAGAGCCGTTTTTTTAATAAAAATGGCTTAACCCACAATGACCCAAAAATGACCCACTAATCAAAATTTTTCGAACATGTGACCCAGCTTAATTGTTTTCTCGTGCCAAAAAACGATTGGATACAAAATTTCCTTAAAATCGATCCAGCCGTTCTCTAGATATAAATAGATTGATCCTAACCCATTATGACCCAAAATGACCCAATAATCGAATTTTCTCGAACATGTGACCTAGCCCAATGGTCTTCTCGTGCCCGAAAATAGTAAAATACAAATTTTTGCAAAAATCGTTAGAGCCGTTTTTGAGATAAAATTTACCCCCCCCCACACACACACACACAATTTTTGCTCGCATTATAGTATAAGATAAAATGCCTATGTTCTTCTCATTTAATTAATACTAATATTAAAAAGCTTGTATATGATGCTATAAATAATGGTTATCCTAAAAAATTCATATATTCTTTAATTTATAATTAGCTATTACATGATCTCATTATTAATTAACTCTTTGCGTAAAAAAATTATATAAAAAAAATTATAAAACATAAAAAAATTATAAAAATTAAAAATGTTTAAAAAAGTAATACAAATATATATATATATATATATAGGTTGGTTGGGTGGGTAGATGTTAGAGTACGGAGGAGGGTGGTGTTGTCTGGATAAAAACGCAAAGGTTAAAAAAAATTTTTTTTTGAGAGTGGGTTATTCATTTTAACATAATTTTTATGCTGTTTAATTGACACAAATATATGGATATTTGTCTAGTTATATCTATAGTTAAATAGCTATATTGTATTTATCGAATTAATTTTAATGTTATTAATATAATTGTTAGTATCATTATTAATAATATTATTACTATTATTATAATTTAAAAAAATTCTTTTTTTTTATTTTTTGTCATCCTATATTAAGATAATGAGTTTTTAACCAAGTAAAGTCAAAATAAATGTTACTGATTAAAGTAATAAAATGGTATTTTAAGTTATATGTTAATATGAATGTTATTACTTAATTCTACTTTTAATTATTTTATTAATTTAATTTTATGTTATGATCGATTATTAATTATTTTCTCCGGTTCAATTATATTTCCATTCAGCTTTTTCTTGTTATGGTTATTTTTTAGTCTACATGTGGATTTAACTATTGTTTTTACTTACTTTCAACTCCTTTTTGTAATATAACAATATATTTACTGCTACTATTATTAAGTTTCTTTATTGTCTTCAATATTTTGTATCACTTTAAATCGTAGCAAGTTTTTTTTTCTATTTATTTATCTAGCTACTTGGCGCGCTTGGCATTCACTATTTCAATAGAGCAACCCTACTGATTTGGCGAAGTTCCGATGCGTGCATTGCGAGCGAACTGATTTTTCCCGTGTCTTAGTATGTTAGCTTGTATAATTAACTATTGCTTCACGCATCAATAATTTATTAATAATTTTATTGCGAAGTCCTCTTCATGATCAGTGATCAACAGATAAGTTGTTTTTGTTCTCAATATTTTGTTATCTTACTTTTTTATCCAATTTATATATTAATGTAAATTTATGCTTGCCACGTGCAAAAATAGGGTTAGTTTGTGCTTTTGTTACTGATACTATTTGTTGCTCGTTACTGTTTTACTATATTATTTCATTTTTTCCACCGTTTATTACTTTGTTCTTTGTTTAATAATTTGGTTTTTGCGTGCTGGTAGCCCCAAACACGTATTATTTTACTATTTCATGGCTAATACGTGGATGAAACCGCACACTTCATTTGTAGTTCCAGAGCATTTGGGGCCTGACGATTTTGCTTTGGTACTACAAATTACATTTGCATTTATTTTATTTATTTATTTATTCAGATTTCCTCGTTTCACTATTTATTATTATTATTATTATTACTATTATTCAATTCAATTCTTATTCTTCGTTTTGGTTTATTGTTTTATTGATAAAATCCATTGGTGAATCTTGTCTACTTTTAATGGTATTATATATATATATATATATATATATATATATATATATATATATACAGGGTGATTCCAAATTTTTTTTACAATAAAAGAGGGGTGATAGTACACATCAAGACAAACAATATTAAATAGGAGACCAGGGGTCCCGAACGTTTTCCAAAGGAGATAGCCGCCATTAAACTTTAGGGACCAAAATTTCAAATAAACATAAAAAACGGAAAAATCGGTCGATTGATTTGCGGTTTTTAGTAAAATTATTCTTTATGTCAGCATTTTCTTAAAATTAAATTATAAAGATAAATTTAAAAAAGTGCCGATAGAGGGCGCTTTAGACTTTGGAGCAACGAACAACTATTTTTTGCCGGTATTTTTTACATCTCATTAAATGTTTTCGTAAGCTTAGACGCAAACTTAAATTTTGAGCTCAAAATCTGAATAGTGGGGAGTGCTTAAGTAGCACCAACTGAGCTGTGTTCAGAGGGTTCAAATTTCAAATGATTATAAAAACCGGAAAAATTGGTCCATTGATTTGCGGTTTTCACTAAAACTATTCTTTATGTAGGTATTTTCGTGAAAATAAATTATAAAGATAAATTTCAAAAAATGCCGATAGAGGGCGCTTTAGACTTTGGAGTAACTAACAACTCTTTTTTGGCGTTATTTTTTGCATCTTATTAAATGCTTTCGTAAGCTTAGACTTAAACTTAAATTTTGAGCTCAAAATCTGAATAGTTGGGAGTGGTTAAGTAGACAAACTGAACTGTGTTCAGAGGGTTCAAATTTCAAATGATTATAAAAAAACACAAAAATTGATCGATTCGTTTGCGGTTTTCGCTAAAACTAATTTGTAAATCAGCATTGTTTTGAAAATAAATTTTAAAGATAAATTTCACAAAATGCCGATAGAGGGCGTCTTAGGCTTCGGAGTAGCGTACAACTATTTTTTAACCGTTATTTTTTTTAATCTCATTAAATGCTTTCAAATGCATAGACTTAAATTTTGGGATCAAATTCTGAATCGTTGGGAGGGGTTCAGAAGCGCAAACTGAAGTGTTATCAGGAGTTTAAATTTAACCCTCCCCCTCCTCGAACACAATTCAATTTTTCGCTACTTAAACAATCCCAACGATTCAGAATTTGAGCCCAAAATTTAAGTCTATGCATTAGAAAGCATTTAATGAGATTAAAAAAAAATAACTGTTAAAAATAGTTGTACGCTACTCTAAAGCCTAAGGCGCCCTCTAACGGCATTTTGTGAAATTTATCTTTAAAAATTATTTTCAAGAAAATGCTTATTTAAAAATTAGTTTTAGCGAAAACTGCAAACGAATCGACCAATTTTTGGGTTTTTTATAATCATTTGAAATTTGAACCCTCTGAACACAGTTCAGTTTGTCTACTTAAACACTCCCAACTATTCAGATTTTGAGCTGAAAATTTAAGTTTAAGTCTAAGCTTACGAAAGCATTTAATAAGATTCAAAAAATAACGCCAAAAAAGAGTTGTTCGTTACTCCAAAGTCTAAAGCGCCCTCTATCGGCATTTTTTGAAATTTATCTTTATAATTTATTTTTACGAAAATGTCTACAAAAGGAATAGTTTTAGTGAAATCCGCAAATCAATCGACCAATTATTCCGTTTTTTATAATCATTTGAAATTTAAACCCTCTGAACACAGTTAAGTTTGTGCTACTTAACCGCTTCTAACTATCCAGATTTTGAGCTCAAAACTTAAGTTTAAGTCTAAGCTTACGAAACCATTTAATGAGATGCAAAAAATCACGGCAAAAAATAGTTTTTCATTAATTTAAAGTCTAAAGCGCCCTCTATCGGCATTTTTCGAAATTTATCTTTATAATTTATTTTTAAGAAAATACCAACATAAAGAATAATTTTAGTGAAAACCGCAAATCAATCAACCAATTTTTCCGTTTTTTATGTGCATTTGAAATTTTGGACCCCAAACTTTAATGGCGGCTATCTCTTTTGGAAAACGTTTGGGACCCTTGGTTTCCTATTTACTATTACTCGTCTTGATGTGTTCTATCACCCCCTAGCGTATATACCATTTGTTTAGGGACACCCTGTATTTATATTCCAATTGCGCTGCATTTTTTGTAATAGATTTTGAAATTTGTGTTTAATTTGGTCAAAAACTGTGCATGATATAAACAAAAAACATACCAGAATTTTTGAATTTTTAAAAAAAAAATCACTCTTTCTCCATGAATATATATGCTATTCTTACAAAAATCAGTGTACATGTTGTGCAGTATCCACATATTTGTATTCTGCAGCGATAAATCATTTCATGCATTTTCATGTACAGGGTGATCCCAAATATTTGTTATTCTTTAATTTTTTGTCGGACCCCTAATTGCCCTGCTTGTCAAATGGATGTTGATAAATATGAAGTCAGACATAATCTTCATAATCCTGAAGTTTCAGAAGAATCCGACAAGTATATTTTTAAATATTTGAGAAAATGTCAAAAATCGAAATTTTTCAAACACTTATTGGTAGATAGTGTATAATGCTAATGATAACAGGAATGTGTCTTGACACATATACTGGCTATAGCACAAGTCACAAATTATAATACCCTTATTATTCTGATAAAATATTAAAATTAATTGTGATGTCATGAGTGAATGATTTTTATTTAATACTTGACAAATACTAGACGTGCCATTTTTTTTAGTTTTAAATAAAAGTTATGCTTTTGAAATGAAATTGTTAAAAGATTTATATTTTAAATGAAGTTATTACAATAAGAATGATGTCAATGAGAACAATATTTGGCAATTTATCACATCATTAATCTAAAATAAAAATATTCTCTTTTCCAAGCATTAATGTAATAAACAGTCTTTAATTTGTTTGTTCCTGGTTTATATTTTAAATTATTTTGGAAAAATTGATTTGATGACTCATTAATTCATTTTCTCCCCCCCCCCTTTCTTTTTACCAGCATAATTTTCAATATTGCATAATTTTAAACTTTACATCATTGAATAGGGTGTTCCAAATGTAAAATGTTTGAAAATTGTATTGCAATTTACAGATTTTTTATGATTTTTAAAAGGAATAGTTCAATTATGGAATAATAGATGAATATTTTTATCAGTTATATAAAATTTTAAGAGAAAACTGTGATTTTTAGCTATTGTCTTAGGACGGAAATTGCATTAGTTTTTATAAAAAGTGTACAATGATAAATGATAAGCAAGAAAATGTAATATAACCATAAATGAAAAAAATACAATAAACTCTTCAGAATTAATTATCCACAATTTCAAAAAGTGTACTTTACCTTAAGCAACCTGAAAAACCTAGGTATTTTCTAGATTCAAGGAAGCATTCATAAAAAGTTTCTTTTCTTGCCACTGATTTTAGGAAACATTTCTGAATAATTTATATTGTGTATTTCTCTTTAATGCCATAAAATTACAAAATTGCATAAAATTAAAAGTATATATAGCTGAGTTTTGGTCGTAAAAGAATAGAAGTTTCAGTGCTCTTCTTATTATAAAAATTACAAAATATAACTTATAAAACCCAGGGATTGTATACAAATTTAAAAAGAGTATTTTTTAAGAATAAATGGACTAACTATTTCACCGGCATAATTCTTAATTGTTATCTCATATTGAACACCTTTGGAATTAGCATTGCCAATGTATCTCCAACAGGTTAAAAATTAAAGTTTGTTTCAAAATTTTTAGAGCACTCTGTATTTTAGTGCAGTATGGCAGGGTTGAGCACTGAACTCGATAATAATAGGGAGAGCTAACTTCCTATTCTGATACATTGAATCCAGCGGTCTGCCCATGAATACAATGCCAAAGATTTTCATCAAAAAATCTTTGGCAAAGCATAGATTTTCTCTCATAGGATAGTATGGGGTAGATGTTTTTAAATTAAATTCTCTGTTAAAATTAGGACGAAATTGCTACAATTTTCCCTGATATGCAATCTTTTATTAAAAATCTATTGATTTTACTAAAATCCATCGCAAATTTTTAATTTGATATTAGTTTAAAAGGAAATTTTAGTTAAACTCAACAAAAAATAATGCAACATTTGTTAAATATTGCTCATAAAAATATCAAGAACATATAGAAATAACAAAAAATAATAAAAAGTTTGCGAAAAAGCTTCAAAAAATGCTTGTAATATTAAGAAAAATAGACGACTCATTACTTGCGCGCATTGAAAAGTGTGATGCAGTCTCAACAAAAAGTGGTTTGACCGGATCGCTGAGTAGGCCCTCTGTATTATGTATGGAATTATATATCTTCCAGTTCTTCGTATTATATATCTTCCAGTAAGTGCAGTAGCATGTCATTTAGTGGCAAACATTAAAGGGTGCCATTAAGCAGAAAATCGAGAGACAAAGAACTTAGATTAACTCAATATATGACAGGATTGAGGAATTTGCCCCATTTTTTATTCAGAAATTCTGAAAGAACATTTTGTACTAAGTTATCTCAAAAAGACTATCAATAAACAAAATTAAAAAAATACTTTTCGGAATTTCTAATATAAATTTGGATTTTCAAATTTAAAAAAGGAACTTATAAGGCAACCCTGGTAGATTGTAACAATATGTAGATGTATTATAAGATGCACAATTACTTCACAAAATAAGCGATAAGGCCACAGAGCTCGGTATGAAAACTAATTCCAGAACAAAGCATTAAACATAGTAAATATAGAATTACATTTACCTGAGAGGTCTATGAAAATATTTTGTACAGAAAAGGAACACAAAATTTATAAGCATCTATAGTTAAAAATGATGTGGATCTTTTTTTAAACATCAGTAATTTTAAAGAAGCATCTTTTAAAGTAGGTTTTTATCTAATAAACTCTTAGTAAAAAGAATCATGCAAAAGGGTGCCATTGAGCCTACAGGTGCTGTGTAGAATAGCCCTGCAGTATGAAATCATTTATCCAAAATTATATTTTCAACTGAAAATGGCTGGAGGTAATACAGGGGAATGAATAGAGAAAATATTTCGAACGCAAGATGTATTCAATTAACAAAAGTAATAAGATGCATGTGCCAAATGAATTTTATAGATAAATTTCACATTATGGTTCTTTAAAAAATTTAAAATCTGTTTTTGAAACAACATTAAAATTTTTAACAGAAGAAAACGTATGAAATTCTTTAAAAAATGATGAGTTTTATTAAGTGTCTTTTTTAAAGTTTTATTTCCTGATTTCTCATTCCTTAATTGTAAGTATTACTTCACCTTACCACTGCTCAGAATTTAAAATGGAAGGATTTGCATTGTTCCTGAATCAACATTTAAATTTTTAACAGATAAAAATGCATGAAATTCTTTAAAAAATGATGAGTTTTATTAAGTGTCCTTTTTAAAGTCTTATTTCCTGATTTCTCATTCCTTCACTGTAAGTATTACTTCACGTTACCATTGTTTAGAATTTAAAATGGAAGGATTTTCATCAATGAAAGGATACATTGCATTTTGAATTTTATTCAGAATTCTTCAAAAGGTCTCAATGGATACCTATAAACCTACCTCTTTACAAACATATTTGATAATATTTGAATTTGATCCGTAATCTAATTAATCTAGTAATAAATTTTAAATCAGTAACAAAAGTACATCTGCATATAATCTTAAGAGTCTGAACAAATGGATGTTGCTTCGATACTCAGTTTCATCATTTTGTCAATTGCACTTAATAGTTTCCCCCAAACGATGCACCTGCCCGTATCCATATGTAGATGGATGTTAAACAGATGTAATTATTTCAATTAAAAACAAAACATTTCACTGTAATTTCAAAACGATGTCATCAGCACAATAGAGCTGCCACCCGTATTTTGCCTTTGAGAAAGATCACTTACTGCTTGCATATGATAGGAGAAAGAAATGATTGACTGAGTGCATTTAGGAAGCTGAATTTACAGGTGCTTTGAGGAGAAAAAAAAAATTCCTCTTTTCTTAAAACAGTCATTTTTTAGTGATTTTCAGCTTATAATAGTTGCCTAATCATCTGAAGTTGAAAATAATTGCTTTTAGTAGCAAATACAAATAAATAAAAATTTGAGATTTTTAAAAACCCGAATATTTCCATAAATCTCAAAATTTGATGAATTTTTCAACTCGTTGTACTATGTATTAATTTTGATTAAAAATTATAGCTGCTGAGAACTCATAAACTTAGCTGAGCTATTTTACACATAACAAGTAAGAAAAATCATGCATTAAGCATAAATTATGAAACACTTTCCAACACTTCCTAAAGTCTCTAACAAAATTTCATTATTTAAGGAAATAAGGTGTACTATCTATAGCAAAATATGTATTTCAATACTTTTGAACATTAGTATTTGATCTATCGGTTGATATACATACCATATAGTGGGGAAATTTAGCTTAGCAAGAAAATCACAACAAGTTGAAATTTCTCTTTCAGCAATTTATATTAATAGATGGAAACATACTACTTGAATAATTTGTTAAGGCCTGTGATTTACCGAGTACTTTTATTACACACCAGTTTTTAGCCAAACTTTAGTTAAAACCAACTAAAACACTTTTAAAACTACTTAAATAATATTTACAGAAATTATCATTCCTAAGCAACCATGTATTCATTTCTTTGCATGATCCTGTATATCATTTTATCTATATTTTACAAACATTTCTTAGTAAACTGAATGCTGTTCAATGCAAAAAAGCATAATTTTTTAAAACCACCTTTAACCACTTCACCGGCTGCCACGAGATAAGTCGTAGTTTAAAGCACTGTTTCCCCATACCATCGCCAGTTAAGTGGTTAAGTAAACTATGCTGATATTCAGTAACCTTTATGAACTCTTTTGTGTAGCCCTGTATAAAAACTATAGCATTTATACACATTTTATAATAATATGCATGCATTTAGTGAAACTTAAAAATGCATTTCATCCATCCATCAGCATCATCGATAATATACAGTAATTCAGAGAGAATATACTATTTGAAATCTTTTGTGTATCCCTCTAAATGCTATGCACTTTTTATTATGCGTGAAATAACTTTATATTAAGCCTCAGTGATGTATATTAATTTTATTATACATGAAAAAGTCTAATATTATTAAAAAATGTCACAAACAGTCGCCCCCCCCCCTTTATCATAACATAATTGTATTTTTTTGTGTGGCCCTGTAAATGAATAATAACTATTCTTTTCACCACATATTTTACAGAAGGCATATTTTAGTGCATTTCGTAAATGCATATAAATTTCAATATGTTTGACAGGGTATAACATCTTTAAAATTTATTTGAAATGATTATTTCCCATAAGCTATAATGTAACAAAATACTTTTGACTGTTCCTGTAAATAAAATAATCTTGCTAGAAGCTTCATATGCAATAAGGTTTTTGCTAGGGTAAACGTCAATAGCTTCCAAAAATTTCATGGCAATCAGAGTACATTTACGACATTTAGAGCGCAGCCAGACAAACTGAAAGCATAAACACTTTTCAACTTTGTTGGAAGGTGTAAAAATGAAATGATTAAATATCGATAATATTTGAACACAATGAGATTTAATTACAAAATTTAGTAAATTAGTAAGTCAGACAATTTACTAGAAAATGTCATGATACTGTAAGCTCTTGACTACCTGAAACTTTACTCATTAGACTAAAAATATTTCAGAGCATAAAAAATGCTAAATAATCATGACAGAATATCAATTTTAATAGATAAATTTTCTAATTTACAAACATTAAACAACAACCAAAATAACTAAAAATTTTGATAGCTTATATCATGAAGTAAAACAAATAATTTATCGATATAATAGAAGCCTAAGTCATGTGACTGTCATCAACAATTCAGGGCTGACCGCTTCACTTATATACCAGGCAACCATTTTGGTACTTTGATGTTAGCTAGGCATAAGTGATAAGTCCCCACATATTGTTTTATTGCCATAATTTCATCTATATTATAATAGTTCCAGTCATGTGACAGTCATGAACAACTATGATTTAATTTCATAGCTTTTCATGTGCAAGGTTTCAATTTATATATATATATATATATATATTAAAAAAAAAAAATCAATAAAACAACATAAAAGTTGCTATGATCAAAAAGAATTCTCGATACTTTTATGTCAATCAAGTACAAATCTTGCTAAGAACATTTTTTAACTTGTCAGTAGGCATTTTTTAAAATTAAACAATGTTTTGAAGTTGAAATTAAACCTAATGGTTCGTAGCATTATTTAATATTTTTCTTTTATTTTCGTTTAAAAAAAGAAAAATGTGTAATTTAGCTGTTTCAGTTTTAAATGAAAGCATTATACTTTTAAATGAAATAAGTGAAAAGACTTTATTTTGATGGAAAAAAAAAATTGATGAGAACAATGTTTAGTGATTTATCACCTGCACCTTGTTAACATAAAAAGATATCTTATTTCTCAATCAGAGTCTGCCGGTTTGACAAAAGATTGAGTAAGACATTGCTTAGCATACATTTAAGGAAGACCATACTGGTTGTGTACTCATAAACGAAACATATAAATAAAGGTAGATCAAATTTATAGACATAATTTCAAAGAAAAAATGTCCTTCAGGCCTGTAGTGGGAGGAAGAGATAGGTTCTCTATTTTTTAAAGATTTTTAGCTAATTTTAGTGAAAAACATTAAGCTAAAATGTTAACAGGGGTAGTACTGACCCTAGGTGAAATTTCAGGACATACTTTTTTCAAAATTTCAGGACAATTTCAGGACACATTTACCCGAGATACTAGCCGAAATAAAAGAATCAAAATTCATTTAAGCTTGGAAAAAGAAAATACCAGTCATCACCAATACACACAAATTTAAAACCAATAATCTATACAGGTTATTTCAATGGTCACTATAAATCTGAATATATGTGAATGGGTGGGTGGTGGTGGTGGTGGTGGTGGTGGGGGGTGCAAATTTTCAAAAATTCTTTCTTTTTTCCGCGATCTCTTGGCAATTTGCATGTTTTTTGCAATCTCTTGGGGAAATTTGCAATGTTTGCACATATTTTTCACATTTTTCGCGATTTTTGGACGAAATGGGTGGGTTTTTTGTGATCTTTTGACAAAATGTGCGTGTTTTCGCGATCTTTTGACGAAATGTTCGCGTTTTTTGCGATCTTTTGACAAAAAGTGCACTTTTTTCGCGATCTTTTGACGAAATGTGCGCGTTTTTCGCGATCTTTTGACAAAATGTGCGCGTTTTTCGCGATCTTTTGACAAAATGTGCGTGTTTTCGCGATATTTTGAAGGAATTTTCGCGATCTTTTGACGAAATGAGCACATTTTAAGCGTTTTTTTTGACGAAATGAGCGTGTTTTCAGCGATCTTTTGACAGAATGTGCACGTTTTTCGCGATCTTTTGACAAAATGCGTGCGTTTTTCGCGATCTTTTGTAGAAATGAGCACATTTTAAGCGGTTTTTTTTTGACGAAATGAGCGCGTTTTCTGCAATCTTTTGGCAAAATGAGCGAGTTTAAAGCGATTTTTTGACGAAATGAGCGAGTTTAAAGCGATTTTTTGACGAAATGAGCGTTTTTCAGCGATCTTTTGACAGAATGTGCGCGTTTTTCGTTTTCTATTAACGAAATGAGCGCATTTTAAGCGTTTTTTGACGAAATGAGCGCGTTTTCCGCGTTTTTTTGAAGGAATGAGCGCGTTTTCCATGATCTTATGACGAAATGAACGCGTTTTAAACGATTTTTTGACGAAATAAGCACGTTTTTCGAGATTATGTGACGAAATGAGCACGTTTTCCGCGATTGTTTGACGAAATAGGCCCGTTTTAAGCGTTTTTTTGACGAAATTTGGGCATTTCCAGCGATTTGTTGACGGAATGAGCCCGTTTTTTCGATATCTTTTGACGAAATTTGCACGTTTTTTGCGACATTTTGACGAAATGCGCGTACTTTTACACAATCTTTTCTGGTTTTCTCAAGATCTTGTATCGAAATTTGCGTTTTTTCAAGCGATCCTTTGATGAAATTCGCGATTTTTTTTTATCCGTAATTTCTATCCGATGCCCGGTAAAAGTAAATATCCAATACAATGCAAAAAAAAAAAAAAAAAAAAAAAAAAACGTGGTCACCAGCAAAACGTGCGAGCGAGCGAACAAAAACGATAAAGATACGATACCGATTAAGATCTAAGAGTACTTGTTGCCAAATGTAATTTACAACTATCAACCAGAAGAAACGCTCTTACTCCATGGACGAAAGAATTTCTCTTTCCTCCGTACGCGAGCGAAATCTCACGCAGAAGACCGAGCGGCAGCTGGACGCGGCTATCTCAACTGCTGGCCGGTTGCGTGCGCATCTTAATCTCTCGGTAGCTTTCTTTACTGCGAACGCGTGAAAAACAAAAGTACCTTGCCGTAAACATTTTTTGCATATGGTTCGAAGTTTGACATTTAAATCATCCAATATGGGAATTCAAATGCCGATATAGAAAAATTTCAGGAATTTTAGGACAGATTACAAAATTTCAGGACATTTCAGGACGTTTTTTTTTTTTTCAGGAATTTCAGGAATTTCAGGACATGTACGACCCCTGTGTTAAGAAATGATTAAAGATTCACCAATACTGAATTTAACTGAGAATACCGAAATACTGAGAATTTTGTCAAATCACTCAGTTACAACCAAGATGGTTTCATTTATAATAATTTATTTTTGGTTATGAAATTTGCTAATCTTTTCTAAGTGTTGCCAAACGTGAGAGAATTTGATACTAATGGTATGAATATATAATTTTATGTGTATGATTGAGAAAGTAAAGTGGTTGAAAAAAAATATTTGCAATAAATTTATGTTCACTAAAACTCATAAATTCCTGAAGTCTTTAATCTGTTGTCTTGTTCCAAAATATTTGTTTATCCTAGAATATGAAATTGCTGTATCTCATCTTAGCCATTTGTTAAGATAGAGGTTTAAAGAAAAAAAAAAAAAAAAAAAAAAAAAAAAAAAAAGCTTCAGAAGCCTTATATCAAAACCTAACACATAAGCAAAAAATAAATTTGTCATCATTTTGAAACAAGATGGCAGATAAAGATATCCAAAAAATTTTGTCTAGACCTTGGTAAGTCAAGCATGCATAGTCATATCAAAATCGGCTCATAAATACAAGTTATTGAATGACAAAAATCATGTATATTTATCAACATTTGGACAGAGGATGGTTTTGGGTCACAAGGTCATGAACGGCAAAAAATACATTGAAATTTTTTGGAAATGCTTCCCTTCGAATGACTGGAAAGGATAGCTTTTTATTTTTTGTAAAAGCTACCTTAAAAAAGATTGTTACATATATTTTTTTCCTTTGCAATTATTTTTCTTGCAGCAAAATTATGGATGCTACATAGTAAAAACTTTTTATCCATATCTTCCTCACATTTAAATCAGTTTTTTTAGCTAAGGAATTAATTACAATAAACAAGGATGAAAATTGCCCTGAACTTTCAATCTATTTTAAATGATTATTGCAACAAAACTCTGTAATTAATAAAATTTACACAAAAATTCAAACAGTATTTTAATCCTTTTATAGCAATTTTACTATACAGTACAGAACCATTTATCCGGAATGGTTGGGGTCAGATGCATTCCGTATAACTGGTTTTTCTGGTTAACTGGTTGGGCATTAAAGTAGCATCCATTTGATAAGTTTTATGGAATTTATGCAGTTGTGGTACTGCTTTTAATTTTAAATTAATTATTAAATTACTTGAACTAAGAATTCAATGCAAGTAAGATCAAATGTTAGAGTTTGAAAGAAGGTAATTCAGGAGAATTTCTTGGGAACAAAAATTCTTCTGTTTTCTCTGCATAAAAATGAAAATATCCACAATATAACAATATATGCTTCTATTTCAAATACCAGATGCTGTTATCAAACTATAAAATTGTTTCAAGCAATGTAAAATGTACAACTAGGTAGTGTATGACTCGTTTTTCTACAAAGATTCTAACATCAGTCTATTAGAAATATCATTCTGGATAACTTTTTTTCCGGTTAATTGGTTTCCAGATAAATGGTTCCATACTGTATTTAAAATTTCTGACTCATTGACTTTAAATTGCAAAATAAAGTTTTGAGTGGAATTTTGGAATGCAATCACAATTTTTTTTTAAGATGAGAATCTTATTGGTTAATAATGTATTGTTTATTTAAGACTCAACTGTACTTCATTATGTTAATACCTTTAAAAAAATAACATGGAAAAAAAAAAAAAAAAAACAGTATTCTAAGTTGCAAACAATTTTTATTAACATTTTATCAATTTGGTAAACAAAAGCAATAAAAGATATTGACAAACTACAACAACATATAAAAAGAAAAGCAATTTTTTATCCCATAATTTTTTTACAAAATAAATATTACAATGCAATGAAAAACATACAAAAGAAGGAAAATTTTACAAAACTATACACACAAATCCACATTTTTATATCACACAGATTTTCCTGAATTTTCTGCCCACTTTTGATCAGACCAGTCAGGTATGTATTTCTTTTGAAGATACTGATCTTTAGTTATTGATCTTGAAGGGACTGCCTCTGTTGCTCCAAAAGCAGCGGCTGAATGAAAAGAATAAAATTATACACAATGTCCATGAAACTAATAACATAAAATCTCCCTGAAAAAATTAATAACATGAAAATAAAAACAATATAGTCCTTTTGATTATGTTGTTTTTATTGCCAGATAGAAGATGTAAAATGTAAATAACTTTGACTGATTCAGAAGATCCTTTATATATCTAACCAACTAAAGCACTCATCGTTACCTGAAATTTTAAAAATGTTTGTTTTGAAAAACTAATTTTAAAATAAAACATATAGCATAAAATAAACAACAATAAAAAAAAAGCCATCTTTACTTCCGTTCTTCACCAAGAATAAGCTCTAGGAACTTAAACCTTTGTGTAAATTCTACAAAAGTTTAGACAATGATTAATTACGCATCTCCATCTGTACTGAGAAGTATACAAGGAATTGTTATATCAACTGTCACATATTACTTGTGACTTATCCTTTAATCATAAATAATAAATCTTAAATTAATACTTTACATAATGTATAATGACAAAAAACAGTGTGGCAAAAGTATATACGAGGACCCCAGAAGCCAAGGGGTACAAGTGACAAAATTTCGATTTGGAGTAAATTGAGTTTAAAGATAATTGAAGTTAAATTGGAACATCAATAACAATTGAGTGAATTGAAATAGGAAATTTCTGCTTGTTGCATTCTGGTCTAAGAAGTCTTATTTCAATAACTGTTAAAAAATAAAGTACAATTTTCTTTAAATGTATAATTAATCAATATTTTTTGTTTTTCAAAAAAAGTGGTTTGCCTCTATAACTCAGCAAATGTTAAGAAAATCACTTATATTTCTTTACCTGAAATGAAAAAAGCATATTTTTAGGTCGTCTGTGTACTTAGTTTGTTTTTTTCAATTTTGTCACTTATACCCCTTGGCTTCTGGGGTCCTCATATAATCTGTATATTAACAGGAAAATAACCATAAATTAAAATTAAAATGCACCACATTGTCTGCAATTAGTAAAAAATATGGCTTTTTATCGAAGAAACAAATCCTGCATAGCTTAAGGGTCTATTCTGTACCAAATACGCTCAACAACAGCTCAAAATTCATAATTGAAGAACCAGATGAGTATTGTCAAAAATTAGCATAAACCTTGCAAAATATGATGCAACAAAGTTTTTGGACTGAATTCAGATCAGGGAAACATGCTGTTTAATCAAAATTAGTAATATTTTGAGAGTTGAACCAGGTTTTTGTTTTGTATACAACGTGAATAGACACATTATTTTGCTCAAATATATACTTTTGGACTAGCTGAAAGTTCACTAATGACTGTAAATTCTTCTCCAACTTATACATGTAGTTTTATGATGTTTGGCGACCATTGAAGAATTCCAGAGATGCTTGAGCATTAAAGCAAAATGAGGTCATAATCCTTAAAGAGTCATTTCCTTGTTGAAGACTAAAGAAAGTCCAGGATTTTTTATGCAAGTCATGCCAATAGCATGCCCACCCATTTAGATCATCTAAATTAAGCTTTTTTTTAAAAAAAAATCTCACTGAATACCACAGTACACCACTTGGGTCCATATGACATACTTTTGGGAGCTCACTGCATTATCATAAATCAGGGTTGACACTCTAATCTTGAAAAAAAATCCCCTGTATTTTCCCTGTACTACAACGCGTTTATTCCATGTCGAGTGCGAAAAAATATATGCGTGTATAAAGGCTTATTAGAAATGTTATAATTTGCCATTACCAAATTCCCTGTGTTTTCCAGATTTTTAGGATTTTTTTAAAAATTCCCTGGAATTTCCCTGTTTTGGTAGGAGATTTAAAATTCCCTGTGTTTTCCCGGTTTTCCAGGTTCTCCAGGTGGCGTGGCAACCCTGTAAATTTTTAGTAAGATTTCAAAGCTGATTGTTTTATCATTTTCATGTAAACTAACAGTTTATTGTGCCGAATTAAGCATTTCATTTTTAATAAAAATATATCTTTGATTGAAGCTTGAATGAAAAACAGTGTCATGAAAAATCAATGAGCGTGGAAAACTATATAAATATTTCATCAACTAATTATCTGATCAACTTCATTCTACATTCTTTCGATAGCTCAGGTCTTCCCAAAAGTTTATTAGCAAAAAAGTTCTGTCCAGACACTCAACCTGAAATGAACATCATGTGATTTTTACCTGTGGGAGTTCATAAAGGATGTGTATTTGAGTATGTGTTTCCACTACCAACTGACCATTGCAGCTGTTACAACATTGATCTCACAAACATTAATAAACATTTGGGAAGAACTGAGCTATCGGCTGTGCTATTAACAAAAAATGCTCACATTGAACACTTTTAAGCTTGTAGGTAAAACTGTTTGAGTTGCTCTTTCATTTTATGTAATAATTATGATTTTAAATTTTATTTAATAAATACTACCAAGTGTTAAAACCTGATATTCATTTAGAAACATCCAGTAGCATGTTTTATTAGAATGAATATTTGAGATACCAAAAAAAAAAAAAAAAAAAAAAAAAAAAGTTCTGGATAATCAAGGTTATTAAAATTCAATAGGATTTAAACATAATAAATAAAAAAAAAAAAAAAAAAAATTTTGATTTATAAAATGATTACAAAGCTTACCCTGTACTATGTATGATGGATAAGCAAAAAAGTAAAGGGAATTAAATTACAAATAAAAAATAAATTTAAATAAAATATGACCCATACCTCCAAGCCAGGCCACATAATTTTCTTTTGCAGGTGGAGAATGCAGTTTAATTTCTTTTAAAGGCAATCTAGAAGAATATCTAGGATCATCAAGCAGCATTTTAATTTCTGTTAAGAGGGAATGTTTGAAACCAGGAAGCATAGCTGTACCACCCATAATTATGATATTAGTAGCTAATTCTTTTCTTGTATCTATGGGACACTAAAAAGAAAAGACAATAAATATACACAAAGAAAGCAGTTATAAAATAACACTTGGAAATAACAGAAAGATGCATTGTAATATGAAAGTTTTTGATTAAAAGAAAAATATAAAAAATAAAGTTACATACAAGAAATAATTTATTAGTGCAAAAAATTGTGAAATGGTGTTGATAGTACACATATTATCTAAAACTGAAAAAAAAAAAAAAAAAAACATTCTCTTTTATACTATAATTAAACTATTTAAATAGTCTGTTGCGATTTCATATAGAATTATCAACAATTTTTTTCTTCAATTAATTTATGATTTATTTTTTAACATTTTATTGTGTTTGGCTATGAATGATCGTTAAATTTACATAATTCCAAAGTAGATATTTTTAATATAACAGAAATTTGCAATTGAAAGATTCACCACTCAAAGAACAACAATCAATTACATTTTAAAAATACAGTAAACTTCCTCAAATCCACAATTTTATAAAATTTGCACAAAATTTACAGATGTAAACAATGAAGCTTTCAATTCAGATGTAGGGAGGAAAATTTGGCTTTTTTATTTTTACATCAATTTTTTATGCATTTTAATCAGCAATTTTCAGTAATATTACTTAATTCATGTTTTCTCGTGAAGAAAAAATACATTCATTTCTGAAAAAAAATTAAGATATTGCTGATATCACTGGTAATCACAAACTTTTTGCAAAATTTGTGCATTAATCAAGCTTTTTTGATTATTAGGTCTGGCTAAAGCTAAAATAAAACTTTCTCATTTCATGATTTTGATTTGAATTAATAATGCACCTTCATGGAACAAGTTTCATTGAATAATTTAGGAAAAATGCATCTCATCTTTATAATGAATATTTAATTATACATTATTAATCACTTATGTCACTTTGCATTCAATATTTTAATCATTTTAAATCAGGGTTGCTACTCTAATCATGAAAAATAATTCCTTGTATTTTCCCTGCACTGCAACGCATTTATTCCATATTGAGTGCGAAAAAATATATGCGTGTATGAAGGCTAATTAGAAATGTTATAATTTGCCATTACTAAATTCCCTGTGTTTTCCAGATTTTTTTAAAAATTCCCTGGATTTTCCCTGTTTTGGGAGGAGATTTAAAATTCCCTGTGTTTTCCCGGTTTTTCAGGTTCTCCAGGTGGCGTGGCAAACCTGTAAATTATCTAAATTTTTATTATTTTAGTTTATTATCTTACATAATTATTTTAATGTTTTACTATATTGTAAACATTCATTATAATTTCGATTGCATTACTAATGAAATTCAAATTACTGTTTAAAAAATACAAACAAATACATGACCAGAAATCAGCAAAATTCTAAAATCTGCACAGCCTCTGGTCTCAAGCTATGCGGATTTGAGGAAGTCTGATGTATCTGATTATTCTAGGAAACATAATCTATATGATTATATTCTGTGACACTTATAGAAAGAAGGCAAACATTTTGATACCACAGTAATTAAAACCCATCTACCTATTTTATCAGGAAATAAATAATGTTACGTTGTCAATTATAGAAAGCATTACGCTACTTTTCAGTGAGGAGTTTAGTCAAAATAAGTCCAAATTATATCATATGAAAAACTGGTGGAACCAGAGAAAAAAGTAAAGCTCAATCTAAAAAAGCTACAGTAAAAATTTTCAAAAGTCTAAAAAAGTGCATAGAGAGTATTCAGATTGATCACAAAGTTCATAAAATCAAGTTTAAAGGTTCTGGTTGAAAAGTAATGGAATCAGATTAGTTGTAATGCTCGTAAAAGCATTTTAGTTTGAAGGTTTCAGTCAAAAACTAATGAAATCCGTAAAGGTCATGGAACTACCCAAATTTTTTGTGCATATTTAAAAATGTGGACTGAGCCTAACTGCTGCTTTAAAAACCTATCAGGGAAGCACAGACATTTTTAACACATTCCAAATTCCAATCATCCATAACCAGTTTAAAAATTTGGGTTTATATGTGTAGATTAAAGTCTGATTTGGTAATGAGCCAGACCTTGAGCTGTCAGTTGAGTAAAAATATAAGCTAAGTTCCATTCCAGGGGTTCAGATAATTTTAGAAGGTCAAAGCACCAAGTAAACCCAAAACCCCATGCATGTATGATTTAACCATATGCTAATTATTTGTGTAGCTCAAATCCATTGACATAAAATTCCTCTTTTTAGAATGATTATATGAAATTAAAATTATTATGTTAGTGTTAATTCATAACAGTAGTGTTAATTTATAACAGTTCCTCAACAATAAAACTATATTCAGAGGTTTCGCTGCTTCTCGCTATTGCAACAAGTTGAGACAAAATGCTTCATTTGGTGAGTAAATGAAAAATAAGACTTGCCAAACTGCAAATGTTCAATTTCTACTCTATTTTTGTGCGTGTTTACAGTTCAGATTTTTATTCCCTTTACTTTATGATTGAT
This sequence comes from Maratus speculifer, assembly GCA_964019185.1. Classification (NCBI taxonomy): domain Eukaryota; kingdom Metazoa; phylum Arthropoda; class Arachnida; order Araneae; family Salticidae; genus Maratus; species Maratus speculifer. The sequence continues at coordinate 154,772,851 of OZ025301.1, read as the reverse complement.
GTCACTTTTCAACTTCAATTTCACTGTGCTATTTACATTAATATTTAAAAAGATAATGACTGGACACAAATTAAGTTTAGCAACAGCAAAAGACACAGAAAGGATTATACAATAAACATTACAATCCGTTTGTCGGTAAAATCATAACTGAAATTGCTTGCATCAATCGTAAAACAGAGAAAAGTTTCGCTAAAATGCAACATTGAATTTCTCATTTACAATACTGTTTATCAGTTATGCAAAATATCATTGGCCAATCATCAATTTTTTCCATTGGTTATAGTTGAAATCTCATGGCAATTTACCACTAAAAGAATGTTTGAAACATTTATACATTTGGGAAACACTTAAAATGTACTTATTTTAACAGTTTCTGTAGCATATAAAAGGATTTCTATTTTCTAAGCAAAGAAAAAAAAATTATTTTAGAACACACTGAATAAAACATGCTGTAAGGGATTAAAGATAGATTTTTCAGTGTTTCACACCGAATCTATTTTGCTAATATATATTTTTTATAACTGCTAATTATTGCTTTTTTTTTTTTTTTTTTTTTTTTTTTTTTAATTGCTAACATACACTATATGACCAAAGGTAACTGGCCACTAGTGACTTTAAACATTTTGTTAACAATATCTTAAAAAATACATGAGGACACATCCTGAAACTAAGTGTGTAAACATATTAGTAAAGGTCATACATTTCCATGAAGATTTTTTTCCCCAAAATTCCATATGGGACTGCTAACAAATTGAAAAAAAAATGAATATTTTTTGGATAACCCTGTCATTACTAATGCAGCAAAAGCATTCAAACTGTAGATTAAGAGGCTTATTATAATGTTTGTAAGTGGATAGCATGTATACTTGTAGAGAAATTAAGGTTTTTTTTATAAAAATAAAACCAATTTTTTTCCACATTTTTTGCTTATAATTTGCAGAGATCTTAAAGTAAAATAATGTTATTTTCAGAAAACATGACAAATGGTACACAATACTCTGTAATCAGAATAAAAAAATAATAAAAAAAAAATGATGAAAAATGAACAGGTTTATTAAATAATTATTCATTGTGCATGTGTCAATGCTATCAAAATTCAATTTGCATTTTGTGTTATCTAAAAGTACATAACCACTTTTGTGAAAGTTTAAAAAATATAGCTTGAAAATTCTGAAAGTGATCGTCAATAGAATAAGCTCCAAACCTGTTGTTTTCAAAATGAAGCAAAAAAAGACGAGGGGCTGTATCCATACATCCATTGATTAGTGTCAATATAGAATACACAACAGAGCATGTACTACTATATTTGGATACAACCCCTCTTTTTTTTTTTTTTTTTTTGCTTCAATTGGGAACAATGGATTTTGAGCTTATTCCATCAATGATAATTTTCAAAATTTTCAAGCTACGTTTTTGAGACTTCCACAAAAGTTGCTCTATACATTTAGTTAATATAATATGCAAATGAAATATTTATTGCATTCACACATTCACAGTGAAAAATTATTAAGTAAACCTGCTCATTTTTCATATAATTTTTATTATTTTTAAATTTTGACTACAAGGTATTGTGTACAATGTCTTTTGTCATATTTTATGGGAAGAGTTTTTTTTTAATATTAAGAACTTTTTTTATAAAAACCTTAATTTGTCTATGAGTATATATGCTATTGACATAAGAATGAACACACTTTATTATCATAAGCCACTTAATCATATTCTACAGTTTGAATGCTTTTACTAGATTAGTTTTGACAGGTTACCCATAAGATATTCATCCTTTTTTAATTTGTAGACAGTTCCCTATGGAGTTTGGGAAAAAACTCTTCAGGGTAATACATGATCTGTACTATTATGTTTACACACTTAGAGTTTCAGGATAATTCCTCATGTATTTTTCTAGATATTTAACAAAATGCATAAATAGCAAGTGGCCAGTCACCTTTGGTTATATAGTGTATATATATATTTACAGCACCACATTACATCATCTAAATTAACTTTTAAAGCAGAGAAATGTTCTGGTGGAAAATGTAATAAAGAAAGAGTCACAATTCTGGTAGCCTACAATATGGATGGTAGTGAAAAACTATTTATCTATGTTTTGGGAAAATTCGAAAAACCACATTTGCTTTAAGTGTCTAAAGACTCTCCCTGTTTAGTACACAATCACTGAAAATGTTTGGATAAATAAGGAAATTTTTTCAAAATGGTTATTATAATTAGATTCAACACTTACTAATTAAAAGAGAAAGATATGTATTTTATTGGACAGTTGTACAGGACACAAAGATATAAAAGGTCTAAAATCAATAAAATGCATTATTACTCTTCCTCAAAATACTACAGCAAAGCTTCAGCCATGTAACCAAGGTATTATTCAGTGTTTAAAACTCGCTACAAGAAAGAACTTTAAAAAAAATCATCGAGTATCTAGACAAACAAGTACCATTTTCTATTGATCTCTTAGAAGCAAAGTGTTTCCTAAAAAGCGCATGGAATTCTGTTGCTCTCACTGTTATAAAAAAGTGTTTCAAGCATGATGTTTTTTCTGAGGAAGATGCTACACAGACAGATGAAACAGTAACAGATGATGTGATAGAAGAATAGTTTCTTCCCTGGTGCTGGTGAGTTTGAGGATTTTGTTCGAATTGATGAAAATGTTATGACATCACAACCCATGACAGATGAAGATATACTGGCTGAATAGGGTGGTGCTCAACTGATTTAACTGAAAAGGAGAATGAAGAGGAAATGTTTAATAAAACAAAAGCTGATGCAGAAGTTGAAATCCCTTCCATGTCCTTCAATGAAGTGATAGAGGCTTTAAAAGCTGTTGAGGGATTTCTGTTTCAGCCAGAAAATGCGAGTTGTGATTTGGAAAATTTGGTAAAAGAGGATATCTTTATAAGCAAATGTAGAATGCAAATATTGGAGCAAAAGTCGATAAAAGATTTTTTATAAGTCTAACTTAAAGAGGTAAATATATCACTTTTACATTTCTTCTAATAACTTTAAAAAAAAAAAAAAAAAAAAACTATTACAGTACATAGTACTAGTATAGTAATGTGTGTATCTGTATGAGCATGAATTTTGTGTTTATATGATGATGTTAGAAATGAAACTTTTTTGCATAAAAATCCAGATTAACATAAAATGACCATAAAATGTGTCTCTGCAGATATCATTTAAAATCTTTGCGATTTATTTTAAAAATCATCTTAAATGTCTTTTGCTGTTTTATTAGTTATTAAGAAAGCATTTTTGCTACCCTTTGACTTTGTTTTAACAAGGTTTGAGTACACATAATTATCAATGCTGGATTAATTTAGATTCATGTTTGCTGCAGGATTCTGGTTCACAAAGTTATTTCATCTTATGCTGCATTTGTATTCTTTTTAACATGAGAATGGGAAGTGTCAGGTTAGGTATATTCTGGTCATGACAGTTCAGTTGGCAAAGTATTAGTGCACTGAACCAATGACTCAAGTTCAAATCCTGACCTGAATAATTTTTCACTCTGTTGGTTCTGCACCTTGTTAGCAATGTGAATTAAAATTCATGCATTAAAAACTATTTCTTGGGTGTAAGTCAGAACTAAAAAATTGTAATATATATTTATATTTTTTAGGAAATTCTGCACAGTTGTTCAAAAAATATAAAGCATTTTAACTTTTCAATTTTATACAATTGCTAATTAACAGTAATTATTTGATCTCTTTTACTTAAGTTTGTAGCAAATTTATTTCATAGCATGTCAGAAAAACATTCATTATGACTTTCTTAGTTATGGAGGATTAAGCTGAAAAGTTTAAATAAAGTAAGAAATAGTTAATCTTTTGAAATCAAATCAATGAACAAGATTATAGTTAAACTTGGACAATACTAGTAGCAATATAGCTTAAAATTAGTATAGATTCTACTAAAGAATTGTCACAAAAAGCACTTTATTGTGGAAATTTCTAATGTGATAGATAAGTATCTTACCATCTTTATTGGCTTATCCTGATTTGAGTAGAAATATAAATATAATCTAACACTATTAACATTAATCCCTTCACAATGGGAGCCTTTTATGAAATTTTTAATGTCTTGTCACCAATTTTTCAAAACAGAAATCCTAGATAAAAATTGTTCCTTATTAAATCAAGAAAATGCTCTGATTAAATAAGGCAAATTTTACTATACAATTTTATTGGTGGTGATAAACAAGGACTCCTAAGCCTTTTTGCTGTATGCAATACGTGTCCTCTTCCTCAAGGGTTAAAATGTCTTGCAAAATTATTGTTGAGGCCCTGATCTGAAGATTTAGAAGCATATTATAAAATATACTAGGACTTCCCTCAGAGGGATTAGTCTGAGCGATATTGCTTAGAACAGAGTTTTTAAAATAATATGCTAAATGTAAAAAGAGATCCTATCTTCAATTGATTATATATTGTCACAAATTGAAATGATAAAAAAGAGCAAGGTGAATGGTACATTTGCAAAATATTACATACAAATTCCTATACACGGTTAAAAAATGGGAAATCAAACTATACAAAACAGTCACGCATAACTGTAAAATTTGAAGAATACAACTAACAAAGCGCTAAAATATCTTGTATCGGAATTTAAACTCTTTGAAATGACATGAAGAATATACACATCAATTTTAGTACCTAAAATTGGCGCAAATCATGATGGTCGAGTAGAATGAGGAATTTTTTTATGTGGTGTGTAGTGCCCTTAAATAGGCAGAACAAAATAATTAATATATATAATAATATAATATCTATGTCTGTTTTCAATGTATGCGATGAGGTTTTCGATAAAAAATTGGGGTATCCTCACTTAAAAAAAGATACATAAAAATCCCAAAAACACCAACAAAGGAATACAATCTGTCGTTTCGAGTGTGTTCCAGATAGGCTCAATCTGATTTAAATAGGTCGTGCATGCTGGCCACTACATACGCTGATTTGTTTTCGTTTTAAAACCATTCCCATGAAATTGAGCTGTATTTCTTTTTAGCATACATAAAATAAAACGAATCGGCAATCATGAATGTAGTAGAGAGTTTACAGAGGTATACGCCGCATACTTTCTGGATTTTTTAAGAATAACATCTCCCTCGCCCTATTTCTCAAAAAGCCGCAGTACATACATTCTAGGATATATTCTATAACTTGAGCATATACTCTCTGCTTAGAGCGTATATTCTCTATTTTTTTACGATTATTCCACTATTGGCAATGCCAACAGCATAAGATATGAACGAGATCTGACTACCTCGTCTGCATAAGCTTTGAGCCGTCAAAGTGTCATCACAAGTGATTTACAAATTTGAACATATTTTTTTCAGCATAACATGCTGGCTCAAATATGCCAATGTGAACTCGATTACGCCGTTTTACCGGAAAAAAGTTATTATTTAAAAGACCTGCTAGTGGCAATTGAGAAAATGATTCTATGATAAAATTCCTAGATTAGTAAAGCTGAAAAGTTAATGTCCCACCCCTCATACTATTTTATAATGGAATTCTTTTGTGGTGACGTGTAAATGAATAATAAATATTTTTTGCATGGCATGTTCTACAAAATATGTATTCTAGTGCTCTTCATGAATGCATATCAATTTCATTATGTTTCGATGGATTTAACATCCTTAAAAAGAGCTTGGAACTATTTCATCCCATCGGCCATAATGTAACGGAATATTTTTGATTGCTCCTGTATTCGAATTTATCCGATTTTATTAAAATTTGCAACGACTCAGCAAAATTCGGCAACAAATAGATATTTAAAATTTTAAACGATTCCGTAGGATAGTTTTTGTGCTGTTATATGTGGAGATATAGACGAACGGATCAGACGGCAACTATGGTTACTAAATATTTTATATTAATTAGGGACACACCTAAAAAAACAGTTAAATTTAAAAGCGCTCGCCGAAATTGAAAACTCATTTCCAGAAATTATTGCTCAAAAACAGTATTGTAATCGATTTCTTTTGTGTGTCCATGTAATTGGATTAAAAATGCTATGAATATCCTGTTAAACTTAATCGTAATGAAATTCAGTGGTTTATATAAGTTTCGTAAATTTGCAATAGCATAATTTCATTAAAATACTCTGCAAAGGATTTCTCCCAATAGACCATACTGTAATGAAAATCTTTTGGGCTCCCCTGTAAATAAACTATTAATCCGACATACTTCATATACAATATCAAACATGCCTAGGAGACCCCAAATAAGGTTTCCAATTACATATATTTCGGTGTATATTTACGGATGTTTGAGCGTGGACAGACGGATAGACAAACCGAATGTATAAATATTTTTCATCTTTGTAGGAAAGTGCAGAAAAAAGCAACCTCATAGGCTGCAGATCACAACCACATCGATTTATTTAAGTGCAAAAAAAGTTACTTTTTGGTTATCCTGTCGATCAAAAAACTATTGCCAAACTATAAGGTTACAAGCCAATACTGGATTATTGCAAATGTTACTTTCACTTGTCATTAATTACGATACGCGTGCTTGTTACGTCATAAAGTGATTTTTAATTCAACTTTTAATATGTATTTCTTATTGCATTTTAAAAATGTATTTATTCTTCTGTTATTTAAAATACAAATTAGGTCAATTTATGTAATTTGACAAGTAGTTTGGCGATTTGTGTAGTTTGGCGCAATTGGTATACGAAATAACCAAGTATTACAGAAAAAAAAAGCTCGCCGAAAAATTTAGAACAGGATATGGAACTTTTCCATATAATTAGTGCCAAAATATCATTATTTACATTGCATGGTGATCTGGCTATTGTTGTTTGTTTATTAATAAATTGCCTATTTTTTTCTATATTTATATAACCTAAATTTAATCTTGCTTTTCACTTAAACATCATACGTAGTATAGGGTAAGTCTTGCAATCGTTTTGAAAATCGAAAAAAAATTTTTGACGGATTTACACGTTTTAGATAGTGGAGATTCCAAAAAACATACTTTTAGAAAAAAAAATTTGCCGTCCGTCTGTCTGTCTGCCTGTCAACGCTCTATCTCCCGAAAAAATTGAGATAGAGACTTGAAATTTTGTATGTAGTTAGTATGTAAGAATGGGACGAACCCTATTTAATATCAGCAACCTCGATTATCCGGAACTATTTTTTTCGGACTCTCGAAAAAATTGTTTTGATGAAAGGTATATAAAAATTTTCGAATTTTTTTGTTCTAAGGAATGGACGTAAAAGGCAATAAAATAACACAAATTTTGCATATAGAACGAAGTCGATCGGATTATTAGTTGCCGAGATATTTGTAATCTTGTTTTCCACATTCTTTGATTTTTCATGACCCTGTATTTCATTCAAATTTCAATTCAGAAGTATATTTTAATTGGAAATGAGACGCTTAATCCGACGCAGTTAATTGTTAGTTAATAGAATTATTATTTTTGGAGTTATAAGGATGTTTCTTTTATGCAGTTCGGTATTACTTGAGTAGTTTGGCGTTTTATATAATTTGTCGAAATTGGTACATCAGCAGTTCTTTAATATAGCATTACTATGTATATTAACAATATTTAAATTTTGTTTATGAATTGCAATGCATTGTATAAATAGTTTCACATGTTTTATTTTCATATACATATCGATGATGGGTAAGTATTACAGTGGCCCCCAACGACTAGTTTAAATTGTTATTTACCTTTTAAAATAATCGAAATTTATTCAAAAATGATTTTCGTGAAATTTGCGCCAAACCCGATGCGTATATGATATCTCTGCTTTAATTTCATGATACTTTTCAAATAATATCTTTACCTTGGCATTTTTATAAATCATGGTCCAGTTTGGGCTTCAGAAATTGAGATTTCAAACCTGATGATCGTTTATGCTTATTTTTACTCGTAAATCTGGCACAGATGTCATATTTATGAGTAAAAATATAAGCTACATGTTAGCGCGATTTTTTCCCCACCAAATTGATGAAAATATTGTTTTTGAATATTGCTATAAGTGTTTTACGATTTACGATTTATTGTGATATTCATATTTTTTATTATGTTTATTACTTATAACTGTTTATTCTTCACTTCAACTATAGTTCCTTTTTTGATATTACTTGATTATCCTGTAGACCGAAAAATTATCGGCAAACTATAAGATAAAATGCCAATTATGAATGCGCGTGAATGTCTCATTAAACAATGTAAACATGTGTTTAAAACGTCATCAAGTGATTTTTTGAACCGCTTTTTATTTCTATTTTTTATCAATGTTTCACTAATTTATTTCTTCTTTCGTTATTTAAAATAAAAAATATGTGAATATGTACAATTTGGCGAAATTGATCACGAGATAACGAAGAAGTACCAATATTTTATTTCAGCACATATTTTATTTAAACACGACATAATTGTTTCCAATTTGCATGTGCGAAATATAAAAGATGCTAATGGCGGCTATTAAGTGCTATTATAAAAATTATCACAAAATCTCGAATACTAATACTGAGTTAATAAGAATTAAGACTTTTTTCTTTTAAATTAACAACAAGAACAAAATTATTATTCAGTTTGTTTCTTAAGTTTAAATATAATTAATTGTACTTAAAAATTGCTTGCGTATTTTCCTTACTCCATGACTTGCTTAAATTTGGGAATCTAACGAAAATATACAACTGGTAAAAAGTGACGCACACAATATTTCTGTAACGTATGCAAATGAATTGGGCTTTTTATCAGTTTTTTAAAATTAGTTTTAAAACCATTTGGGACTAATTTTTGATAGTAGGTGCATTCAGTAGGATACTCTCATAGGTACCGTTTGGTACAATCAGAATCGCAATCCGATATGTATTTTTCCAGATTTGCTTAACGAAAGAGTTATGCTTGACTTTTATTATTTTTACGTACTATGTGTATTAATCTTCGCTTCGTCATGACAACTATTTACTCCATGCACTCTGATTCGGTTGTCTACGAAAATATCCAGCTGGTGAAAAATGACGCACACCAAGTTTCTGTGACGTATGCAAATAAATTGTGCTTTTTTATCAGTTTTTTAAATATAACTTTTAAACTATTTGGAACTAATTTTTCGTAGATAGTGCATTCACCAGATTACCTTCATAGGTACCTACTGGTACAAACAGAATCAAAATCCGACAAGTACTTTTTGAGATTTGCTTGACGAAAGAATTTTTTTGAATTTTAATATCGTTACGTATCTCTGAGTATAAAGACTTTGCTTCGCTCAGACAATAAATGTAAAACATATTCCAAATACACATAAAAGTAACAAATGGAAAAGATGCTTCAACTAGCTACTGGGTATCAGCCAAAATGGTCAATTTTTATGCTTACTTGAAAAGCACTTACATAAAAGAAACATTATAAAAATTATTAAGATAAAAAGATTATTTTGTCATACACTTAATAACAAATTTAGACAACAGAATTTAAAATGTAAACAAGTTGAGAGAAAAAATAAAACTGCATAAGTATTTAAAGATTATTAGTAGATAAAAATAATAAAGATTATTTTGCAATTTGATCAATATAGAAAATATAGATAAATATGGATTATAAAGATTACTTTGCCATATGCTTGACAACAAATTTAGGCAAGAGAAAGAAAAATTTAAACAAGTTAGAGAAAAAACAAACATACATAAACATTTTTAAATTCAAATGCATTTATATAAGAAATCTTACTCTTAACAACGAGTCCAAAATTAAGGTAGCGATTGATTTATTATCTGCATCTTGCTCAAACAAAATTTCTGGAGCCCATTCTCTGAAAATAATTAAATAAGTAAATATATATCAATCAAAAAAAAAAAAAAAAAAAAAAAACTGTATGAGTAAAATTATAAGTGTATTACATATGAATCATACACACATTTTTAAATATATGCATGAAAATGCATTAACAATACACTTCCTCTAATCTGCTGAGCACAGGTCAAGACCAAATGATTTACAGATTATAAGTCATTTCTTTGTTTGCATTCTATTTTTTGGAATTTATCACCAAATGTAGTAATCACACTGTAAATAAATAATACAGATTTTTTTTTTTTTTTTTTTTTTAAGTAAAAAGAAATTATTTCAATATTGGAAATGCATTTAAATGATATAGTAGAAAACTGATTTTAAAAAAATCATTTCTACTTATTTTTTAATCTATAAAACATTTGCAGTGATAGAGGTTTGCTTTATAATTTTTATTTTTTGCTCTGTAATTTAATCTTGAAACCATTTAAGAGTCAGGATTACAGCACCTATTAATACTAAGACCCTATTAATACTAAGTATAATGTACTAAGGCACCCTATTAATACTAAGATTCCTACAGAGTTAACCTCTTCAAAAACAATTTTATCTTCGATATAGGCAAAAAATGCATTCATAATACAGCAGTCTGATAATTTAAAAGATACATAAAACATTTCCTTCTAATGAATGCAGAATCCATTAAAAATTTCTTAATAAATTCATCAGATCAGTCTCTTTATTATTATTATTGTTGTTAAAGTATATAACATTTTGCTTGCAATTTTTTTAAACTGTTTGTTAACATCTGAGAATTAGAGCAGATTATAAACATTTGCTAATTATAGTGTAAGTGTTTGAGGAAATTGTCTGTAATAACAAACACATAAATAAAAATAACTAAAATATGCATCTGTGCTTTGCGTAACCGAAATAGAACAATCAGTTCTATTCCAGTAACAGTTTTATCAATTTTTCTCTATACAGTCAAACCTCGTTATCATGAATTGTTTTCATAGTCCCCTATAAAAATGAATACAAAGATTTGATATTGATAACACAAATTACTGTTAACATGAACAAAATTTTGATCCCTTTGAGGTTTATGTTAACAAGATTCAAATGTATAAAACAAATGCTTACACCTAATTTTACCATGCATAAAAATAAGGTCTATTGTTTAATTTTAATGCTGTTAGTAAACTTCCCGATTCCCTTCACTATTCTTAACCTATGGGCTTGGAATGCATTCATATATTTATAACAAGCCGATCCACTCAGTATAGCCCAGGCGAGTGATGAATGACTTATAAATTTCAAATTCGTATGATTTTATATCTTTAACTCTATTTTGCTAATTTTATATTTTTAAATAAATAATCCTGAGAAAATATTGAAAGTATATGCTATTTTGTATTTTATTTTTGGAGTCTATGGATACTTAAAGCAATCAAAACAGTGACAAAACATTAAGGTTTTTAAAGACTTCGTCAAAATTTTCACACATTTTATTTTATAAAAAACACTTCTATACGTTCAAGCATTTAAACATTTTTCTAGGTGATATAACTCTAGTCTACTGAGATGCTTTAAAAAAAATTGTGTTAAAATACAGATGTTTTGTTACTTTTAGCATACAAAAAATATCCTTTGAGTGAGGTGATAAGTTCCCTGCGTTTGTGAATATACAGTAAAGCATCGTTTATATGACAATCGCTTATACGACGTTTCAGTCTGGTCCCAATTCATTCCTATTCATTTTTGGGTAAAAATATATCTTTTATACGACGCACAAAATCGTTTATACGTCGATTTTTCGATTTTGTATAGGTTTATTTTTCTTGTGTATATTAAGAACGCAGAAGCTGCCAGCTATGATGACACCAAAAAGCGTGTTTAAATGTACCCCACATGATAACAATATAGGCTGGTGTTTAGTGAGTCTAAAAAATCAGCTTACGCGTAATGGATTACATTGGAGGGGTCACTGTTTTTTGCGAGGATGGTCAGTTTTCTCGACCTGTTTTAAGTTGCAAATAGACTATCCTTCTAACTGTTATCAATTGGTGACTTTTAGTTGGCCACGCGGTGTATTTGGTGTATGCCTGTAAAAGGAAAGGAACTGATGTTCTGCAAAAGAAGAACCTTTTAGTCAAGTAGAGTTGAAATGCTTCAACCATAGACAATTTTTTCGTAATACTACATAAAATGATCAAAAGTAAAAAATAAATACCCATATTTAAATTACTTACTAATCCTCCCTTTTAATTATTTATTTTGGTTATTTGTTTGTTTTTGTTTGTTTAATTTACAAATTTGTGTAAATCAACACATTAAACATTAAAATTAAGTGAAAACAAAATTAATTGTAGTTTTAGAAGTGAAAATCAGTTATACGACGTTATCGTTTATACAACGTTTTTCGATAGTCCGTTCGGCATCGTATAAACGATGCTCCACTGTATTTGAATGGGTTAAAATTCATATTTTAAAAAACTGATAGCACTATTTATCAGAAAGAGATTTCAGATTTCAGAACACATTTTTAATTTGTGGGTATCTTTAATTATGCATGCTGGAGAAGTAAAACTATGACAAACACCTAGGATTTAACAGATTTCATCAAAATTTTCACACATTTTATTTTGCAAAAATATTTTTATCAAACCAAATGTTTCAAAATTTTTGCAGATGATGTAAATCTGGTCAATGGAGATGCTCTAAAAAGATTTTGCAAGAGCATGGATGCTTAGTTACTTTTAGGGCACAGAAAAATACAGTCGCCAGGAGATGCAAAGTGACCTACCATATGTATTTGTCAAAAAAATTACAATTTGAATAAAAAAAAAAAAAAAAAAAAAAACAATTGTAACATTGATTAAAAGCTTTAAGCTTTAAGAGTATACTTTTTGTTTGTCAGTATCTCTAAAATTTATTCCCAGTGGGCAATGTAATAAGGAAAAAATTTTTATGGAAAAACAATCATCAATAAAAAAAAAAATTCCAAAGGTTTAACTGCAACATTTTTTTTAGTTGATTGTGCCATTTGAGATGTAACAGAACAATCTTTTGAAATATGTCTTTCAATTTCAATCTTAAAAAGCAGTTTGGTCAATTTTGATTAAAACAAAACAATTATTATAATAATAATAAACAGAATTAAAGTTGAAAGTGTTTCTTTGCTAGCTCCTTATACATAAATGAGTCTATATGCATGCCCACATGCTTTCCTTGAGATCAAATAGATGATCTTTTTTATGGGCGTGAGTTGCCATTTTTAATTCATAATTCAAAAAATTATTAAAATTTTAAAACTCTGAGTCTCCTGTGCATCAGAAATAAATTGGGCTAGCCTCAAAAAAAATTTTCAGCTTCATATGCGGTATCAATTCTGTAAGTCATGGATATAATATTTAAAGAGAGTTCAGCATATTGGTGTATAGAATAAAGAGCGATTAAACAAACAAACAACAACAAAAACAGTTCTCCAAATAAAATTTGTAGAAATTAAAATTCTACAAAGTTTGTTTAAAAAGAGTCATTTAAAAGAGTGCATATTCATGGTTATGCTATTCAAAATACTATCTTTAATAATGAGAAATGGTATTTTTATTGTATGATTATATATGATTTTAAATGGTTATGAGAAATAAAATAAGACATATATTAATAGCTCTTAAAATTAGTTAAGTAATAAAACTTGTAACTCCATTGTCCTCTTTAATTTTATAAAGCAGTAAAAATAGAAAAAAAAAAAAAAAAAAAAGATGTCATTAAAGATCAATGTAAACCCAATAAAGCATTTGGTATGTTTTTTTTTTTTTTTTCCAAATTTAGTTGCCATATTTACAATTCTGATTATAAATCACTAACAGCTCCATCTATGTGTTATTTCAGTATTACTTTCATTAAAAAATTGAGTTATTTATTAAATTTTAAGTCAATTAAATGTCATTAAATATGTATAATGTATAAATATAATAATGTATGTTACATATTAACATATGTAATATAAAACATGCAACAGTAAAAACTAAAATAAATAAATAAATAAATAAATAAAAGTAAAAAAAAAAAAAAAAAAAAAACTGTAGCTACATAATTTGTAAATGATCTGAGGCAAAAATGGTTATCAGCCTTTTTTTTTTTTTTTTCTCTGGGTCCAATGTGCCCAAATGAGGAGGGGCTCTCTGTCATATATTACAAAATATCAACACAGGGCAACAGAAATTAACAAAACATTTTGCAAAGCATAGCAGCACATTAAAAAAATTATACTATGAAATAATAGTATGGATATCATTAAAATACAGTAGACTCTCTCAAATCTGCAATCCTAAAATCCACACATAATTTACAGATGTAAACAATAAAATTTTCAGTTTAGAATAAGGGACAAAATTTTATTTTTTTATTTTTATGTAATTTCTATATACATTTTAATGTGTAATTTTCGTTAATATTACTGAATTTATGTTTTTTCATCAAGGAAAAATAAATATTTTTTCAAAAATAAACAGAATATTGCTTATATCACTGATAATCATAATCTTTTTGCCAAATGTGTTCAAGCATTAATCAAGCTTTTTTTTATTATTAAGTCTGGCTAAACGTAAAAAAAAAAAAAAAAAATTCCTTATTTTATGAATTTGATGTGAATTAATAGAGCATGTTTATAAGGCAAATTTAACTGAATAATTTAGAAAAAATGCATCTCATATATATAATGAATATTAATTATACATTATTGATTATTTACTTGACCTTTGCTTATAATATTTTAATCATTTTTTAAAATGTCTAAATATTTATTATTTTAATTTATTACTTATTTTAATATTTTACTATATTGTAAACATTCACTACAGTTTATATAGCATTATTAATTGCATTTAAATAACTATTTAAAAAAAGTAAACAAAGCAATGACCAGAAATCTGCAAAATTCTAAAATCAGCACAACCCCTGGTCCCAAGTTGTGCGGATTTGAGGGAGTCTACTGTATACAGACTAAATTACAATATGAACATACATGACATTATTATGTAAGAAAAAATAAATTAGATCCTCTCCCAGCAATTAAATAATTTGGTTCTAATAATTTGGATTAATCAGCCATTTCTTCAATTTTACTTTGAAATATTGATGGTGTCAATTTGCAGTTCAACCAGTGAACTTCACACTAGTATGAATTCATACTGACTAAAATTTTAAATTGTCAATTTTTCTGCAAATTTATTTTCTTAATTTGCATTTTTCATTGAAAAAATAACATTTTTAATAGAAGTAAAAATCCTCCTTTAAATTTTGTTTAAAAATCACATAAATAAACAATAAGTTCAGCTCATCAGGATGTACAATATATTTTAAAATCTATAATTAAAATTACATACTACTTATAACAATAAAGTACAATTATATCCTAATAGTTTTGGATATCAAAGCTTGTCTATCTTCAGAGAAATATCAAGGAAATTAAAATCACCAACACATTACAATATCTATATTACGCATTTTTCAAAAACAAATACTAATATCTTCTAGGAGAGTTTCCTAATTTTGATTTCTAAAGTATGTAGTGGCGTCACGTTTTCATAAAATTCAATTTAATGTTAATTGGAACGTAATCACAGTTTTAAGAAATTCTATTCAAGTGCTTGACATAACCCTGGATACATTATTGTTACAGACCTGGTTATAATTGTACTTTATTGTTGTAAATAGTATGTGACTTTAATTATAGATTTTAAAATATATTGCATACACAAAAGAGCCAAACTAATTGTTTATTTATTACAGTACAGTGCAATAGGTCCTTTTATTAGTAGGAATCATATATTATACAGTGTCTTACAAAAGTGATGGGGCACTTGTGCTTTATAAAAAGAAACTGCAATAAAATAAATAAACAAACATGTGCAAAAATTTTTTGGGTGTGTTTCATATTTAAAATTAGTAAAAATTATTACATAACATACATTTTGTCAAAATATTAAATATTAATTTAGTAAAAATACAATTGTTCAGAACGGAGCAAAAAATGGCTCACATAAGTGATGGGACACTTACTTTTCCATCAAATATTTATCCAAAAATTTTACTTTTTAAAAGGTTTTAATGTTTTGTTGGATTTCCTTTTACTTTTAAAACATGATTTAATCTTTTTGGGATGGATTCGACTAATTTTTTTGTGATTTCTGGAGTGATTTTACCCCATTCTTCTTGAAGCACCGATTTTAGTTGTTGTTTTGAAGAAATGGTGTGTTTGCGAATTCTTGATTCCAATTCTTGCCAAATATTCGCTATCAGATTTAAGTCTGGAGATTGTGGTGGTGTTTTTATTATTTCAGAACACTTATATAGCAGCCAGAGTCTAACGTTCAGAGCAGTGTGCTTGGGGTCATTGTCCTGGTAGAATTTAAAATCATTATGAAGGTTCAATTTTTGTGCTGAAGATTTCAAATTTTGCTTTAAAATATCAATATACTTGTACTGATCCATTATACTGTCAATAAAAACAAGATTACCAACTCCAGCGGACGACATACACCCCCATACCATACTCCTCCTCCACCATGTTTTACTGTTGGTACCATGTTCTGTTTGCGAAATTCTTCCCTGGGTTTTCTCCACACCAAGATTCTACCGTCAGAACCAAATATATTAAATTTATTCTCATCAGCAAATATAACTTTATTCCAGTAATCAGAATTCTTATTTATGTTGGACTTTGCGAAAGCTAGTCTGAGTTTTCTATTCTTTTCACTTACGAAGAATTTTTTCCTGGCTACTCTACCGTGATATCCAGCAGATCGAATTACCCTTCTAATAGTCTCAGGATTAACAATTATTCCATATAATGCTTGTAAATCAGCAGCAACTTTTGGAGCACTATTTCTTGGATTTTTTTTTATATTTCGAACAATAATTCGCTTTATTCCATTGGATAGCTTTGATGGTCAGTCAGGTCTTCTTTTATCCTGAATCATATGATTCTTTTTATATCGTTTAATGATATTGAAAACTGTTGAACGACTCAAGTTAACTGTTTCAGCAGTTTTTCTAATAGATTTTCCACGTTCAATATGCAAATTAATAACTAATTTTCGAATTTCAGGCGAAGTTTCTTTTCGTTTAGCATTCATGGCTACACAGAGCTAAAAAACACAAAAATTCCAAAACAAACTGGAGAGAAATACTGCAGACGATTTTATAAATTATTGACAATTGCTTTTAAGCAAAAATAAAAACCCCCAAAAATATTTTTATTGCTCATTTCAGACGATTTTTGTTGCATATATAATGGTGTCCCATCACTTATGTGAGCTATTTTTTGCTCCGTTCTAAACATTTGTATTTTTATTAAATTAATATTTTAATATTTTGACAAAATGTATGTTATGTATTAATCTTTACTAAATTTATGTATGAAACACACCCACAAAAAAATGTGTACAGGTTTTTTTAATTTATTTGATTAGTTTCCTTTTGTAAAGCACAAGTGTCCCATCACTTATGTGAGACACTGTATCTCATTATTGCCAACTAACTTATGCACAAATGAAGTTAAATTCCAAATTGCACTAATGTGGGTGCATAATCAAAGTGAGGAGGCCACGTATGAACAGTATATGATCATTTTGTGTCTAATGATTTAAATAAGCATTTTTCTATTTCATACAGATGTAACTAACATTTAACATTTTCTTAAGAGTTGTCTTAAGATTTTGTTGCTGTCTAGGTGTTACTTTGAATTCCAAAATTTTTATAAAAATGAGAGAATATTTTCTAACCAAAGACAAGTTAGAATTGTATGGAAGAAAAGCATTTGGTGAAGTTATCCTCATGAAGAAATAACATTTTTAAATTATTTTAGTCCAATTAAAAGCAAAGAAAAAACCTCAAATAAAATTTACACGTAAATAAATAATAATAAAACTCCACGTACCTTAAAGTTCCTGGAATCGTTATTGTTTTGTGACCATCAAGAGGATAATTCACACTAGGTGGAGGAGTGGGAACTTCAAGCTAATAAATATATGAAAACTTTTTAAAGTACATGAAATTTAAATAAGCATAAATAAGGTTTAAAAGAATCAAACATGAAAGTTATTATCTCGTTAATTTCGTAATATATTTAATAAATAATAATTATTATAAAAATAATGATAATATTTAAGTAATTTCACACTGTCATGCATGTGCAGATGCATGGGAGGTGCAATGTGCAATGAATATACAGAGTGTGATGAGAGTAGAACATACATATGCAGCACAAAGTTCTATTAAATGGTGCCATGATGTTAAAAACATAGATACTACATCATTCATATCACACAGTTGAATTTTATAATCTAAATAGAATGCTGAATGCTTTGATGTTTTCAAATATGTAATAGTTTGTGACTTAAATTGGAACATTGCTTTTTCTCATTTTGAATAAATTTGTAAATATGTAACAGAGAACATTATTTTAAATGCTAAAAATAAATTTTGAATGGAAAAGATAAATTTTCCAATGCCAATTTTAAAATTTAACTAATATTTTAAAAATTACTTGGTGAGTAAATTCTATAGATCATATACAGAGCTGCACAAGAAAATTCAAATACATTTTCACTTATTGGTGAAAATTGCTGAAGAATTTTCAACTGTACCATGCATTTTTAATCTGAACAAATATTTGCAAACTACATGATATAGATTAAAATCAATAGATCATATACAGAGCTTCACAAAAGGATTAACGATTAAGATATATTTTGGATGATAAGATGGTAATTGCTTAAATTTAATTTTCAAATGTGTTATATGTTTTTCAAAGTGTTTCCTTAGACACCATCTTTCTCCCAATTAAATTGTGTAATTATGTTATAATATTTTGAATGTGTTGAAAAAAGTTTTTTTTTTTTTATTCCATGCTTAATAAATGATATTTCTTTCCTTGTATTTTTAATAATAAAGCTAATGTGACAAAATATAACTAATAAGATGTGGCTATCCCAAACCTTCCTTCTATCTAATGCATGTTAATACTTCCTGAAAAATGAAGTTTAGCATAGTCACCAGTTAGGTGATTTGCACTAAAATCTAATCAGCAACAACTTATGTCAAGTTCTAACTGAAACTGAAGTTGAATGAAACTTTGTTTGTTAGTTTTTGAGATAGATTCATTTCAGAAATTGTAAAAATAATTTGGATAGAAGCACCATTTGTAGAGGAATTTACTCCCAAAAACTAAATAAGTACTGATTTATATCAGGAACTAACTAAATCGTAAGTTTGATGAAAATTTGTGTATTTCTTGAGATAGAGCTATTGTGACAATCATGAAGAATGCTGCATAGCAGTTCACTTACTGGGAGATTTATATTAAAAAACAATCAGCATCATATTATATCATGGACTAGTGAAATCTACAGTTTTATTGAATTCCATTCATTAGTTCTTGATATAGCGAGCCAACAAAATTTGCACCACTTACAGACACAGACACCCATTTTGTAAAAATATGTTTTTGGGGTTCTCTGGCCCCTAAAATGTGTAAATTCGTCGAAAACCAAAATTAAAAAACTTTCATGTATCCAATATATTTTTCTTGTAAAGATAGAAGAAAGTAAAAACACAGCATTATTATCCTCTATGGTCCTTGGGTCTTCATTCAGGGAAATCTGTTCTTTTATTTATAACTAAAATGTCTTGATTTTTTTTTTTTTTTTTTTTACATTTTTATATAACTTCTTAATGGCTGAATGTTTTTTGTGTCAAAAGCAAATGAATGAATGCTTGCACTAAGCTGAATCCCTCATAAAATAAATGTTATTTTCATTTGAGTTTGCAAAATGCCTAAAAATGTCCAAACGATAGTATGATCAAGAAAGTGATAAATTTTCATAAGTATATAACTTAAAAAAAAAAAAAAAAAAAAAAAAAAAAAAAAAAACTTTTTAAATATATTTTTTTTTTTTTTTGGGGGGGGGGGGGAGAGGGGATTTGAAGATTTACGTGTTTAAAGCTCTTAAATTTGCAATTACGTTAATTTAGGTTAATAGTTATCAACCTAAATTAACACAATAGCAAAAAATCATTGATGTTTTAAGGGGATTTGTAGTTTTAGATGTATAATTTTGAACCTAAATTACTAAGTGCCTGAAATTGATCCTTGGATCAATTTCAGAAAATATATTCTTTTTTGTCATTTGCAATGTCATTTTGTTTGGAAAAAAAATCAACGAATAAGCATTTGTACTATTATTTTAGCTTTGGAACTGAAGAGGTTATTCTTATATTAGTAGACGGTAACTCCAACAATTTTTTGTGATAATACTAGTATAATATAAATAAATAAGGACATGGATAATAAAATGAGATATATGATTGCTTACTTCTGGTTCAGGAGAAACACTCCCTTTAATTCTTTTTCTAGCTTCATGAGCTTGTAAAATGAGACCTCTTGCACGTGGAGTAACAAAACAAGTGCGAACTGCAATAAACAAGACAAGATAAATATGATTAATTCTAGTCTTAAATCTTTTTGTCAATCTTTTGAAAAGCATATTTCTAGAAAACATATCAGAATAGGATTTTTAAATTAAAATAATCTATACTGTAAAGCAGAAACATGTCCATGAGTCATGCTGACTCACAGTGGAAACGTTTGATCAATTTGCTTTTATTGCATTTTTTTTAAAATTATTGTAAATATTTCAAAATTTAAATTTTTACACTGTTGAATTATATAAAAAAAAATTCTTTAAATGGAATTTGTTTGTAAACTATATCTCATTTTCCTGATTTTTTTTTTTTTATGATTTTTAAAACAATTTTCAAAAATGAGTTAAAAAAAGAAAAAAATCTATCTCTATCATATGCAGATAGATTACAAAAGATTAATTCACTTGCAATTAAAACAATCAATGTAAATAATTCAGAATTTTCTTCACTAAAATTCTGCAACAAAATTAAAATTTCATCAATAAAAAATAAATGGTCAAGTGTGAGTATTAATAGAACTTAGAGGGTTCTGTACAATAAATATATGAGTTATAAAATGTATTATTTTAAAAAGTCATTGCTAATAAAATAATAAGATTTTGTAAGAAGCTATAAAATCTTGAGTTGAGTATAGCTGTATAAACTAGAAAAGTATAAATGGGTAAGGGACAATAGGCTTTTCTTTTAATGTGTCATTCTATATATTTCAGCAATCCTATATTAGATGAAGCAATGTTATCCCAATCTTCAGTAAAAAAATATGATTTGCACAAACTTGCAATTGTATAAAGAAAAAGATTATTTCAAGAATCAAAAGTAAATTTGCTTCATATACTTTTTATGCTTTTGATATTTTAATGACTTGTTTATGGATAGTAGATATAATAGTTTCCCTGTTTATGGAACATTATACTGTATATTATACATAATTTAAACTAACCCTAAAAGCAGCATTTTTCTAATACCAGAAGTTTAACGCAAAACAAGGAAGTGGAAAAGAATGGGACATGCCAGTAAAGGGAGGAATGTTGTTGAATAGCAACAAAAATTGACTGTAATTAAAAAATATAATATCTAAAATTAAAACAAATGTATTTTTGAGTTCAGCATTAGGAAAGCTTTCATACCATATACAAAGATTTTTGTTTCTTTAAATAACTTAATTAGCTTTTCTACATCTTCCTTAAAATATATTTGTAAATTTTTAATAATATGTAAATATGTGGGTCAATAGTCTTTATTATTTCCGCCAATTTAATTTTTCCACTTTTCATAGTTTACAAATAAAATGGCAGTGACAGAAAGATATAGGAGTGATCTTATAATGGTCCAATTTTCACTTTTTAAATACAGAAACCCTAAAAACAATAACACAAATGAAAGATAAATTTAACAGCCACATAATTAAACTACATGCTCAAACCCCTGGAAATATAATTAAAAAGTAACCAAATTTTGGAGATTTTTTGGCTATTACATCTTGATTTGTGGTTACTATTATAGCAAAAATTTTATAAATTTCAAAATTTTACTTTAATGTATTATCAAAATTTTTTAGGTGTTAAAATTTCTGTTTGGTGTTATTAGGAAAACCTAAAAAATGTATATTAAATGTAGAAAAAAATGTCTTAACAATTTTCAGGAGGAAAAAAAAACTTTTGTAACATAGGTTTCCTGGGCTAAAGAAACAGATGAGATTAATAGTAATCAATATCAGGGGTGACCAACCTTTCAATAAGAATGAGTGTACCTCATTTAGTAAAAAACATTGAAGTATATCATTATTCATATGTCTGGAAATACTGAACACTATTATCTCATTATATTAGGAGACAAGGTTGTCAGTTTAGCTTCTTTTATAATTTGAAAGTTCTGCATTCATATGGAAAAATCCAAAAGAAGAATTTTAACTGAAAATAATCCTAAAATCCCTGTCATTAAATAAAGTAGAAATTATTATATGAAATTTCTGATACAAATTCAAAATTTCCTTAAAGAAAAAAAAAAGAGAGAGAGGCAATAGTGACAACTTTTTTACACAGTAAAGTAATGTAAATTTAGTGTAAGATGCACAAACACCTCAAAATGCGAGCCACAAGATTTGCTATTATGTAGAACTCAATATAAAAAATAATTCTGGAAAAAAAAAATATATATAAGTAAATTTATTCATTATTTTTGCCAGAAAGAAACTTCAGAAAACATATTATAGAAAAAAAAGCCCGAAATTTAACACCCATATAATAAAAAAATCCAGAAAAAGAGGTTGTAAAGACCTACAAAGAGTGCCATGGCATTCACAGGCACCCCATTGAACAGCCTTGATCTATACTAATAAAAGTTTTGCACTGTCTGTGTGTCTGCAATAACTTTTGAAATCTATGGCATGTATGAGAATGATTTTTTCATAAATATAGTCGAAAGCCTCTCCTAATACACCTGAATCTCAAAATAAATAAAGAAATAAAAATAAATAAATAAATAAATAAAAAAAATAAAATAAAATTTGAAATAATGAAATAGCTGATATACTCAGACACGAATATACCAAAATTTCTTTATATTCATTACAAACAATTCAAATGCAATGTCATCAATACTGTAATAAACAATATAATTTTTACTGATAATGCTAATGTTGACATTTATTGAAAAATAAAAATAGATCTTGGGTACCTTTAATATCTTCCAAGACTGATTCTTGTAATGGCTCTATGAAAATTGAAAAGATTAATCCATTAAAATTTTATAAAATTTACATAATTCAATTAAAACATAATAGAAGAACGTGCAGAGTTCAGTGATTATATTAGTGGATAACATATCAGAATATATATGAAATATTTATTTTTTTAAATATCATGATATTTTATACATTTATATATATTCAACATTTATTTTCAAAATATTATGCATGATAGTTTTAATATTTTTCAGTCAAAACATACATAAATGAATCTTTCTACTTTTACTGGTTGTCTTATTCTATAGAACAAATAACTTTTATTCTGGTAGGACTTTTTTAGACCAGGGAAAAAAAATTCAAGCTTTATATTTGAAGCTGAATTTTTGTATTCAAAACAATTATGTGGGACAATATTTAAAAAGAAAACTTTAAAAGGATTTTTTTTCTTTATATATATATATATAATTCAAAACAGAAAATCTCACATATTCCAGGGATGGGGACACCTAATTGTTCCAAGGGGAGAGCTCCTCCCTGAAATCAAGACTGCATCTTCTGTTACCATACTTTAAAAAAGACACAAAACTAAAATTATAATTTTTAAAATAAATCTTATAGTTTGTGCCTTTTATCACATATAAATCAAAGCAGTGAACTTTCAATAATCAGGGCCCATGCTAAATTAACATATTGTAACAAAATGGTACTAAAGCGACGTACATTGCAGTCATGGAATTAGATGTGATTTTAAAAATAAACACTGAATTATTAAGAAAGAGTTTTTTTTAAACTATTTTTACTTTTAATTTTTTTTCTAAATTAGACTGTAAATGATAAAAGTTAATTATTAAAAAAAAAAAATAAATAAATAAATAAAAATAAATAAAAAATACAATAAAACAAAATTGAAAATTTAATGCTATATATTTTTTGTTAATAAGAAAAATTTTACAAAATAAAAAAATGGAGTGTCCAAAAATTACTTTGTGTGACTTTAATAAACATTCAATGCCCCTATAATACAAATAAAAATTAATATACTAGGTAGACAAGTAAAATATGACATTAAATTTGAAATGTGTCTCAAAGTTAGATAGAAATACAGTATAATTAACATCATTTGCAATTTATTCATTTATCTTTTAGATACATGACATTTCTTAAGGAGGAGAGGGAATTATAGAAAATAGATTAATTTTCAATTTTAGCTATATACTAATTTTAATTGTTAAAAGCTATAAATTAAAAACTTAAACACATTAATAATAGATTTATTTCACTGCTTACATGTTTCAGGTTTATCTCAGTCATTTTCAAAACAAATAAATAAAAACACTCTAAAATTGCAGTCCACAGAACATCATTATTCAATTTTCCATGTACTCTTTCATATTATGCATGTTATTATTATTTTTATTTTACTTTGATGTTTATTTTTGCAATCACTGAGTAACTCAAGCCACAATTATGATAAATTAACGATGCTGCATCGTTACATAAGATAATGAATTTTTGCATGTTACAATGCTTCAATATGCAAGGATACAGCATCAGTTAACTTACCAAAATTATAAGATGAGCTACTCAACAGTCACAAAAATTAAATATAAACATCCAAGTAAAGCAAAAGAAAAATGTGCATAATGCAAAAGAATATTTGGAAAACTGAGTGATAGCATTCCACAGAGATTGTGCAATTTCAGAATATTTTTTTATTTATTTGTCTTGAAAATGACCCGAGTAGAGTCAAAACATGTAAACAAGCAATAAACTATTTTTACTGTTTTTAAAATTTTAATTTACATCTTTTAGCAACTAAAATTAATATATTATACAAGGTGTTAATTTGCTATATATTCAACTATATGTATTAAAATTAAAATTATTTTCATTCATAAACATACATACAAAAAAACTTCATTATAATATAATTAAAAATCTTACCTTCTAATTCTAAGAAAGCAGCACGAAAGAAAATACGAAAAATGATATAAAATATAGATAAAAAAACAAAGAAGAATAAAAGTAAACTATTCAATTTTAATTAAGTAAAAAAAAAAAAAAAAAACCTTAAAATTTTTACCAGAAAGAATCTCAGCTAGCAATCTTCCATCTGAATCTGCAGTTTTAACAGTTGATTTTTCCATTAATTCAGCTTCTATTCGCCTTTTAAAAGTACAAAAATAGTTATTTTTTATAAAGCATACTATCTTAATTTACAGATAAGCTATACAAATATAAACATACACATAAAAATTTAAATTAGATTGAGAAGCAAATAGTTAATACTTTCAAACATTTTCTGATTTGAAAATAAAAGTTCAAAATATACTTCATAAGTTTAAAAGCAAAAGTTTAATCTTTTACCCATACTTCCTCATGGTTTGTTTGGTATAAAAAATGAAGTGTATATCATTTGTAGTTTGCTTACAAATACACTGAAAAGAATAAACGTTACACAATGGTCGAGCAGAAAAAGGCATTTGGAATACATTTTAAAGATGTTACACTATTTCAAATATACTAAAATTGATACACATTAAGTGCATGGCAAAATGTTTACTATAGAATAGGTTTTGCATAGTTTTTAAGATTCATTCACAGGCAGATACAAAAGAATTCATTTAAATTCCTGCTTATGATAAACAATATTTTATGTAATAACTATACCACTAGATTTCTATTTTTGCGGCATCTGAAAGGAAAAATCTATAGGAATTATTCTTTTACTTACTCATATGATTGAAGTATATGCTAAATTTTGCAATTGTTTTGAAAATCCAAATTTTTTTTGATGGACTGGAGATTGCGAAAAACATATTTTTAGAAAAAATTTTTTGCCGTCCATCTGTATGTAAGTCTGACAATGCTCTATTTCCCAAACAAATTGAGATAGAGACTTGAAACAAATTTCAAGAAAAAGGAAAAGTTATTGCCGGAGTAGATTTTTTTTCTGTTTCAATTCCCCCCCACCTCCCGTTTAATTTTTTTTTTTTTTTTTTTTTTTTTTTTTGCTGCTGCTTTAAAAACAGATTTTCTGGTTCTATATCAGTTTTTGACTGTTCCAAATCTTTCTGAGTAAATGGAACTCCAAAAGCACACACACACCCTTTTTTTCAGCAAAAATATTTTGCAAAAAAAAAAAAAAAAAAAAAAAAAGAAAGAAAGAAATGCGAATAATAGTGATATTTGTTATTTTCTACATTAAAATAAGCATTTTTTATAGTTAAATTTGTATCTTATGTTGCACATTAAAAAAAAATATATTGGTTTGAATTCATGCATTTCATTTTCTTTTCCAAATAAACAAGTTCAATTTTTGCGTCTAAAATATGACTTATTATTAGTGGGGACTCGCTTTTGTAAAAAAGTGACCCAGAATTTTAGAAGTCCCAGGGACCCCGAGATTTTTCAAGTCCAGCGACATCACTAATGAAATAAATAATAATCGGAGAAAGCAATTTAGGAAGAGCAAAAGTTTACCAAATTTGTACAATGAAATTATGAAAATTAATTACAGAAATAAAGTACTTTTACAAACGAATTTACTTACTAATTTTATACTAAAAGTAATTATGAATATTAAAATTTAATTTCTGCAATAATTTAAAAATATTAAAGAAAAATGTTTAATTTCTTACGTGATCATCCTATCAAATGACACTGTACTTCAATCACATTATTATTTCTGAAATTTTTTATTGATATTTTAAAATACCACTTTTTCTTTTTAAATATGAAATTTAAAAACATACTAACAAAAACATTTTTATAAGCAAAAGAAAAGAATAAATAAAAAAAACAAAATATATCTATATATATAAAATAAGAGATGTCTGTCTGCCTGATTGTGGATAATGTCGAAATTATAACACCCAGGCCTCTGAAATTTTTGTCATGTGTGGATGCTAACACTGGAAAGTGCACTTCATAATCGGGTTTTCAAATTTCAATCTAGATTTTTTTTTTAAATTAAAAGATTTTGCATGGAGTAGGTCTCATTGAAGAAAGGAATTTAAAAAAATCAACTATTGTATTATTTTTGTGGTTCAAAACAGCTAAAATTAATGACTACATTTCTTTATCCTTCCAAAACATGATTTTCTTAATGGAAATGCATGTTTATTCAGATAAAATTTCAAATATTTTAAAATTTCAAATATTCTTCAGATACTTTTTTTCTTACTTTAGTATGAATGGAGATTTTAAATATTCGCAATTTGTTTGAAAACATCTATGGTACCGAGCAATGCCGGGCAGATCAGCTTGTATGTATATATATTGTATATCCCGGCGTATAACACACACTACTAATTTTAGAGTACATAATTTTATTTTAAGCATATACTGGCGTATAACACGCATCAATTTTTTTTCCACAAAATGAAACTAAAAACTTTCCCCTTCTTCAGATAAATGTGTCTTTTCTTTGTAATATGTAAAACCAGACGTGACCATTCTGCTCAATCCCTACCATTTGGAATCTAAATACCCCCCCCCCCCCCCCCAAATCTCGTTAGAGTCAAACCGATCACTACCTCCTACCCCTCCCATCTGCGCTGATCCTACCAATAGAAATTTCCTGTTTCATGTAACATTCGTCATTTGTTCAAAACCATAACTTTTAGATCCGTTGATCTTAAAGTTTATGAAAAACGTTCTTCCTCATAAACTATTACCATAAAGCGAAATAAATACAATTCCGAATTTAAATGTAAAGTAATAGTGTTTTCAAAAGAAAATGGTAATTGCACTGCAGCTAGAATGTCCGGAGTTAATGAATGTTCTATTTATGAATGGAAGAAGAATGAAGTTGCGATTCTAAATATGCCAAAACAAAAATGTGCACTGCACACAGGCATTACGAAGTGGCCTATTTTAAAGGACAATCTTGCCCGGTGGATATTAGAAAATTGCAAAAATCAATTAATAATAACAAAGAGTAGTGTTTGTTTATTTTCCTTACAATAGGTAAAAAAGAATCCCAAAGAAAGTGAAAACTTTAAGGCAACAACGAGTTAGTGTGATATATTTATAAATCGCAGAAATTTTGTTCTTCACCAAAAGACAAAAGTTGCCCAAAAACTTCCAAAAGACTTGGAACAAAACCTGTTAAGTTTCCGGAAATTTATCATTTATAAATGAAAGAAGAAAAATTATGATTTGTCTTAAATTGGGATTATGGACAAAATGCCCTAATGCTTGAAAAGATAAAAAACAGAAGAGTAGAAACAAAAGGAGTAAAAACTATTCCATTTAAAACTACTGGGCATGAAAAGTCACACTTCACAGTGTTTCTTTCCTATTTAGCAAATGGTACTAAATTAAAACCAATAGTGATTTTCAAGCGAAAAACAAAGCTAACTGTCAATTTTCGAAATGGAGTTTTTCTGCATGTCCATGAGAAAAGCTGGATGGACGAAAATGGGTTAAAGTTATGGATATGCAATGTTTGGAAAAAGCGTCCAAGAGCTTTTAAAAAACCAGTAAGTCTTTTAGTTTGGGAAATGTTTA
The DNA here is from genome assembly GCA_964019185.1 of Maratus speculifer. Taxonomy (NCBI): domain Eukaryota; kingdom Metazoa; phylum Arthropoda; class Arachnida; order Araneae; family Salticidae; genus Maratus; species Maratus speculifer. The sequence continues at coordinate 154,744,392 of OZ025301.1, read as the reverse complement.
GACCCCACAGAACACACAAAATTAAAAAAAGAATAAAAGAATCCAATACAGATTTGCAGTAATTCTAAGTGGATTGATTTCATTTGTTCAACCACTAGATATTTCAATAAATAAACCTTTCAAAGAAAGTTTAAGGCGGCAATGGAAAACATGGATGCTAGGATAAAAATCCTTTACAAAAGGAGGAAATGTGCGGCAGGTGACTTTATTGCAAATATATGAATGGATTATAACATCATGGGATGAAATCAAACCCGAAATAATTATCAAATCATTTAACAAATGTGGAATTTCTAATGCACTTGATGGTGCCAAAGATGACTATTTATAGCTAGATGAAAACGACACTAGTGATAAAATACATGAAAGTGAGAGTGAGAAAGAAGATGAGGATGAGTATAATGAACTTTTCATGTGATCTGATGAGCAAGTTTTTTAGAAAATATATACTGTAAGTTTCTTTGTTTATGTAAATATATAAATGCATTTATATAATTCTAAAAATTTGGGATGTTTTATTTTTATGATTTTACTTGAACCATTTTATGTTTGGCGTATAACACACACACGGAAAAATGAAGTGATTTTTCAGAGATAAAAGAGTGTGTTATATGCCGGGATATATGGTATATATATATATTATAGATATTAAACTTTATCATAAAAATAATTTTTCAAATATAAAACATAAATACATTTACTAAAATATTTTTATAAAAAAAAGAATGTACTATAAAATCCAAATCATTCGAGATTTGAAAATAACTGATAACAACAGAATTATATGCATTCATAAATACGGAAACAACGTATGTTGAAATGCCTGAGTCCAAACACAAATTCACATCTTTGGCTGCATCCGACTATCAGGCTTCATTCATGAATTATAAAGACAAATATAAGCAGTATTTGATAGTTTAATTTTGTTTGGCTGTGTAATGACACAGTAAGGACTAACAAGTGATATTTCAAAGTAACAATTCAGTACTTCGTATCTTAGAGAATACCCATTACTCAGTAGTGAATATGTGTGGTTTGCTTTTTCAACAAACAGCTCTATTAAAAGTCATCATCTATTTAACACTGACATTTTCGACATATTAGTAGTGCCGACAACAAATATTTACCTATGAATTGCTTGGCCTCCAAGAGGGATAGTTTCACATGCACTTAAAACAGGAACACCAGCATAAATCTGATATTATTAAAGACAATAAACAAATACCAAAAACACGATTAAGAAAAAAACGCTAATATATATATCATATTAAAAAAAAATTAACATGAATAAAGCAAAGGATATTGAGGAAAGCTTAAAATTAATGAATTAATAATTAAACTAAACAATGATAAAAAAAATTGATTAATCAATGTATAAACTTAACACTATTTCTAACAGTGTCAAATGACATCTTTTGAAAGATTTTGATTTATACTTTTTCATTTGTAATTTTTAAAATGAAATAATTACAAATCATTTTTAATACACTGAAGCTATACTTATTACCTCAAAAAACTAAAAGTAAAATAAATATAGATCACAACTTTAAAAAGGTGTCATTTTAGATCGGTAGAAATAGCATTAAAAAACTGGGAGAACTGATATAAAATAGACATTAAATAAGAAAAAAAAGTTAAACAAGTAATGAAATTTAAAGCAAAGAAAACAACATAAGTTGAAAATAAATAAATAAATAAACATACAACAGTTTAACAGCTGAAAAAAAAAAAAAAAAAAATTATACACTTACACCTTCAAATTGGCAAAGCTAAAATACGCACATCATCACAGATGAAAACAATGAAACTGCCAATTTAGATGTTGAGTCAAAGTGGGAGACTTTTTATTTTATGTCATTCTGCAGGTATTTTAAATTTAACTTTCCTTAATGTGACTGAACTAATGCTCTTTCATGAAGGAAGTAAAAATTTGTAAAAAATTCAAGATATTGCAGATATCTTTGGTAATCACAATCTTTTTAAAATATATATTTAGGTATTAATCAAGTTTTTTAGTTATTAAGGCTGGCCAAATCTAAAGTAAAACTTCTTTATTTTATGATTTTGATGCTAATTAGTAGGGTACTTTTATGAGGCAAAGTTACATTGATAAATTGAAGGAAAATGTAGCTTTATGGTGCATTTTAACTATACATTTTTAATTATTTATTTTACATGTCTTACAATAATTTAATCATTTTTAAAGTAATTTTAACTTGTATTAATTTAGTTTACTATTTAATTATTTTACTATTCTAATATACTGTAACCATTCCTTATAATTTTGATTGCATACATTCAAATTATGTTAAAAAATTTAAACAAATCAATAAGCAGAAATCCACAGAATTCTAAAATTTCCACAACTTTTGGTTCCAAGCAGTGCAAATTTAAGGGAGTCTACTATATATACTATTGCAGTAGACTTCCACAAATCCACAACCCTAAAATCCAAACATAATTTACAGATGTAAACAATGAAACATTCAATTCAGATATAGGGACAAAATCTGACTTTTTTAGTTTATATCAATTTCACACATATCTTAATTTGTAATTTTTGTTAATATTACTGAAGTGATGTTTTTATGAAAGAAGAATAAATTTATTTCTGAAAAAATTCAAAATATTGCTGATAATCACTGGTAATCACAATCTTATTATTACAAAATATTATGTATTAATCAAGCTTTTTTAGTTATTAAATCAGGTTAAGCCTGAAATAAAACACCCTTATTCTATGATTTTGAAGTGAATTAATAATATATCTTTATGAAACAAGTTTCAATGAATAATTTAGGAAGAATACATTTAATCTTTATAATGAATATTTAATTAATACTGAGATAGAGCTTGGTGCAATGCAATGGAATACAAAAATGAGCAATTTTAAAGTCGTTCCTCTAACTCACTGCAGTTTTCTACTCTATCCAATACTAGCATTGTTTTACCCTTCTTTCCTAAAACAAGCTTTACTATTGCTAAAATTCCCAGACAACATGACTTCAAAATAATTTTTGCCCCTACCAACAAACTCACCCTATCCAAGCTGAAAAATCCTAAAGATTTATTAAATTCATGAGGAATTTACAGTATTAATTGCCAGTGTGGTCTTTCCAACATTGGACAAATTATACGCTTTAAAAAAAGACATATTAATGAACATAAAAATTATATTAGGAAACAAGAAATCAATAAATCCTCTACTGCAAAACATTGTTGGGAAATGAACCATACTTTCGATTTCAGTTCAGATAAAATAATTTACAAACCTACTTCCATTTATGAACTTAACTTCCTTGAAGCATTTCACATTTATAAAAATTTTGACGAAATTGTCAATTGTGAATTCACCATCCCTCCTCTATCGAATTGCTGGAAATATTACATTAAATCCTCTATTTCTTAATTACTTTTTCCCCCACTCCTTTTGACCTTTTTCACCCTTCAGTTCCATTCAACGTGCGTTCTCCTATTGGCCATCACTTGCAGTCCTCTGACATCCTATTGGTTGACTTCAATCTCCTGTCTCTACTATATATATGAGCAAATTTCTATCTCCCTTAGCACTGACGGTTTGTTTGTTAAATGCTACCAAAACCGGTCTGCTACTTATTTAATATATTTGGTGCCTTTTAACATTGCTCATTTTTGTAGTCCAACGAATATTTAATCATACATTATTGACTATTAATTTGTTTATTTAAAAAATATTATTTAAAAAATTATCTACATTTTTATTATTTCAGTTTTATACTTATTTTAATATTTTACTATATTGTAAGCTAGAGTTGTATACATCAGTGGTAGATCTACAGGGGGGAGGGGAAATTTTGCAATTCCCTTCTGAGCCCAATAAAGGGCCTGCAAAACGACATTAGATGTTCATATAGGAAACAGGTCACATTTAAGATCGAGACAGGCACGATCTGACCTGGGCCGTGCAAGAGAGTGAGACTAAAACTGGATTAGATAATCACATTTTCAGAAACCAGACCAGGTTTGGGTCTTACTTTTTTCTTTAAAGCTGGACCTAATTGCACTTTTTTTTTCCAGGCCAGACCTGGCATGGACTTTGTTCTTCCAGAGGTCTGCATGGGCCAAAATTTCTATGCCCAGCTTCCAAAAGCAATACAATTTTAAGCCTACTCAAACTAGAGGCCTGCACAAGCCAGAATTTCTCGCTCAGCTGAAGGAAAGGTTATTTCAGGCTGAGCCTGACTCGGCCCGTACAGAAATCAGTAAAAACAGGTCTGGCAAACAGAATTCCAACTATTTCTAAAAAATTCAGATTTTAATTAGTATATAATTAAGATTCCTTTAAAGAATACTACATATATATTGATAGGATGATTTTACAGCATATTTTACATTGAATACATAATAGCAACATTAATGATTATTTAAATTCTCAGACTTTCAGCATTCAAATAAAGATTTTTTATCCAGAAACTATGCAATCAAATGCCGTTATCTATTTTTTGATGCAAGCAATTTAAGAAAATACTGTCAAAGTTAGCATTTTGAATATAATTTCCTTTGGAAATATATTTCTTGGTGGTTCTTAAATTCACTTCTCAACAATGCAAAAATTTGACACATTTTCTAACTAATTTTCAACTGTAAGGTATAAAATTGACAAGCATGACTGTTAAAGAGATTTGGAATTGAATAATATTTTCCATTTTCGGTAAATAAGATACCTAACATGATGTTTAATAAGACACTAGTTATACACTCAAATTTTTAATCATCATATTTTTTCTTAGCATAAAATGAAGTTATTACAACAGTTTAATTAGAAACATAGTACCTACAGTGTGAAAATTCACTAATTAATCTTTCAGTGACACAGAGAGAGAAAAATATGAGCCCTATCCCCCTATGCATTTTCTTCAGCTCCCCCCATTATTCACTTCTAGCTACAGCTCTGGGTAAAATAAAGAAGGAAAAAAAAAAAAAAAAACTAAATGAAAACTGTCAAATCAATAGTTAAGAATTAACATTTTAAATAGTTATTAAAGGATACAGGCAACACAGATGTTTCAGAGTACCCTACATCCATTACCATTGCTGTAGAAATTCCTAATGTGAAAAGAGCCATCAGATGAGAAGGGACATAAACAAGAGAAGGTATCTGAAATAGAAAACAAACATACAGATTAAATAAAGAAATAAAAAGAAATTTATTACTAATATATACAGAAATTTATTTAGAATGCTGAATTAATAAAATATATGTGTACTTCAAAGTGCAGAAAAAGAACTTCTGCTAAAGTGTTCCGAAATAAAATCGGACAAAGAACAGATTCCACAATTACGACTCTTCTATCTTTAGGATTTACAACAAGATACCTAGGTATGAAAAAAAAAAATTGTAAAGAGAAAAATAATAACATTATAATATAAATTGTCGCTAAATACACATAGCACATACATATCACTTAAAACAATTTAAAAACAAGAAGCACTCCAATGAGGATTGATGATTATTCATATACACAAAAGAAAGGGTCATTTTTACAATAAAAAAATCATTTATCTATTTGGCAATCTTCTGCTAGAAGCATTGCAAAAAAGTTACCATTTATGGATTTGTGTCAAAATGCCAAAAATGGTTAACTGCTAATTTCTCAAAGAAGAGTATACAATCCAAAAATCATAAGTTATGAATTATTTTTTCTTTTAAGATTTCTCTTCTCGATGAATATGAGATTTTTTTTTTAATTTTTTTAGTGTGTTTAATATATTTTTCAAATAATGAACATTCTGAGATTAACACTAGAATTACTGTAATACTTGAACACCTAGAAATAACGGGGTGGGTTATTACTGAACCATGAACTTCAATGATGTTATTCTCCTTTTTACTTACCCATCATACGTAGTATAGGGTAAGTCTTGCAATCGTTTTGAAAATCGAAAAAAAATTTGACGGATCTACATGTTTTAGGTACTGGAGATTCCGAAAAACGTAATTTTAGAAATTTTTTTTTGCCGTCTGTCCGTCTGTGTGTCTGTCTGTAATTGTTCTATCTCTCGAACAAATTGAGATAGAGACTTGAAATTTTGTATGTACTTAGTATGTAAGAATGGGACGAAGCTTATTTAATATCAGTAACCTCGATTATCCAAAACTATTTTTTTCGGACTCTCAAAAAATTCGTTCTGATGAAAGGTATATAAAAATTTTTGAATTTTTTTATTTTAAGGAATGGATGTAAACGGCAATAAAATAACACAAATTTTGCATAAAAAACGAAGCTGATCGGATTATTAGTTGCCTAGATATGTGTAATCCTGTTTTCCACATTCTTCGATTTTTCATGACCCTGTATTTTATTCAAATTTCAATTCACAGATATATTTTAATTGGAAATGAGACGCTTAATCCAATGCAATAAACTGTGAGTTAAAATGATTATTATTTTTTGAGTTATAAGGATGTTTCTTTTACGCAATCAGGTACTACTCGAGTATTTTGGCGTTTTATATAATTTGTCGAAATTGTCTCATCAGCAATTCATTAATGAAGCATTATTATGTATGTTAAAATTATTTATTTATGCCTTTAAATTTCTTTTTGGAATTGCCATACATAGTTTATACGTGTTTTATTTTCATATTTTATATTATGATGGGTAAGTATTACGGTGGTCCCCAAACAACTAGTTTCATTTTATGGGAGATTAAAGGTCCGCAAAGGCCAGATTTTCTAGTCCCAGGACCAACTAAAATGAATGTTATTTTCATCCAGCCCAATGTAAAAGTTAAAAGTTCAGCCGAACCCAGCCTGGCCCGTACAAAATCAGTAAAACAGGCCCAGCCCAGTCTTGCTAGACTCTATTTCAACAAAAAATTCAGATTTCCAGACTTCAACCAAAATTTCCATGCCCAGACTCTAAAAGCAATGCAATTTTAAGCCTACCCAAGCTAGAGGTCTGCACTAGCCAGAATTTCCGGCCTCACGCCCAGCCCATACAGAAATCTGTAAAAACAGATCTGGCCTGACACAATTCCAACTATTTCTAAAAAATCAGGATTTTAATCATATAATTAAGATTCTTTTAAGGAATATGGCATACATACTTATGGAATAAATTTAGAGTAAATTTTTAAATTATGATTGTTTGCAAGACAGAAGATAACACGTTACCAACATTATAGATTACTTAGATATTTCAATATTCAAATAAGAATTATTTAAAAGATTAATGTAACTTAAAATAAAAGAAAATAAAAGGGGTAAAATCATCATAACTTTTGAAGCTGTTTAATAAAAAGTATATTTGTGAAAATATTTCTCTGTCAGTTACTAAGGTTTTTCTCAAATCCAAATTGCTACTTCTGATACATTTCTGAATTCATTTCTTTTCGAAAATGCATAAGATTGACAAGTATTTTCTCATTCAGAAACAATGTAATTATATGGTGTTATCCACTTTTTGATAAAGACAATGTATCGTTGTCATGTATGTATCATATCGTATCAATGTATCGTACAATATTGTTAAAGATAGCATTTTGACTAATTTAAAGAAGCAACATGACGGGAAAGGAATTAAACCTAATGCCATGATAGGAATCACTTATATGTCAAGAAGTAATTTATTTATCAAAAATGGAAAGTGCTATCTATATATTTAAAACACCTGGCTGTTTTTTTGGTCATCAGCCCTGAGCTTTCTACTGGCCCGATTTTGACAATTATTTTTTTAAATGAAAGCTGTTTATGTGTAGATGTGCCCATTCTGGCTAATTTTTAATTTATTTCAATTTTTATATTTTATTTTTAATTTTAAAAGCTTTTTCGTGAGATTTCTTCAAAACAGTGGCAACAGGTTAAGCTTTTCTCAAAATTTATTTTATTTCATTATTTCCCACCAATCAGGAGCTTGATCTCATCGGTGAATGTATAATCGCATTTCAAACAAAATAAATAAATAAATAAATAAAAATAAATAAAATAAAGGTTTTCGTAAAAATTAATCATAATAAAATGATTGCATTTAGTTATTCCCTGCAATACCTAGATTATTTACTGAGTAATATTATTAAGTATTATGTAAGTAAAATAACAGAAGATAAACTTTAATAAAATATAATATCTAAAGTGAAATTTTGTCGATGGAGAAAATGTCGTCATACAGAAACCAGATAAATTTATTCCATGAATATAATATACATTGTTATATAGCAGCTGTGTCAGTGATGATGTCATATTCATTGACTTTAATTCCTGCATCTAAATAAAGTGAACTTCTATTAATTTAAAGGTCCGTGTTGTGCACAATTGAAAATATTTCTATAAACTGCGCCATTTCTATTTAATTATAATGAATATTTTATGAAACTAAAGAATTCGTAAATAACTGCATAAATCACGCTTTTTATTTAAGAAAAGAAGAGTATTTCTGAAGGTGTAAATGATGTCATATTAGAAAAAAAAAAAAAAAAAAAAGAATAAAACCTGTGATATGCTGGTATTACTATATTTTTATCGTACATAATATCAAAAAATAATTAAAATCATTTCATTGTATTAAGTTATTGTTAAAAAAAAAATCCGTATTTCAGCAACAAATACCACAATTTTATTCTTTTTAATAACAGAGATATCGGTTTTTTTTTTCGTTGCCATAACAATAAAATTAACTTTTACAAGTTCTTGGAGGATGCAAACCAATAAATAAATTAAATTTATTGCAAGTGCTGTAAATGTGTAGTGGGTTGGTTACGCAGTTTATAAGTCCCTGTTTCTTTTATAATTAAAATGTTTCATTGATATTATAATTATTGTGCAGTTATCAAGCGATATTTAAACAGAGAAAAAATAAACTATGCAGATATTCGTCTTTCGGGATATAATATTAACTTCCTAAATAATTTGGCATTTAAATAATATTTAAGGTTTAGAAACCGCATTAAAAAAGATTTGTAGCTGAAGTTAAGGCCAACATAATAATTTGTGAGTTGTTTTCCTTATTTTTTGTTATTTTCTGAAGTTTGTGTATCTTCATCATGAAAAGCTATGTTATCCCTATTTTAAGAGGTGGCAATTGTTTATTTCGCTCAGTATTTTACTGTCTATATAAGATTGATATGTATCATACCTAATATATATTCTTTTACGTCGAGTTTCGACGGGTGCAGCTAGTTCAATTTAAAACTCTTTAATAGCCAGGGTGTCAATTTTAAGCCTTTAGAGTTAACAGTTAGTCAGAAAATGTGTCAAAGTTTTGCGTTGTTGAGCAGTGAATTTAAGACCACCTTAAGGTATATTTTGAAAGATTTTGTTAACAGAAGTTCATTATGGCTAATAATATTTTTACAAAACATATTACTTGCCCTACAGAATAATTATGTTGCGTGCATGCACACTCACACACACAAAGAAAAAAAATTGTCAAAGAGCCATGAAAAAGCTAATTTTATAAAAGAGTTGTGTCAAAATGCAAATTTTGTGAAAAAATTGCAAATATCATAAAAGGATCACCAGGGAAAAAAAAGTTTTGTTAAAGAATCAAGGCAAAAATGCTAATTTCAACAGAGAGTTGTGTAATAAATGCAAATTTCATAAAAAGGCCGATAAAAAATGCAAATTTCGACAAAAGACCATGAAAAAGCATAAATTTGGTCAAATGATTGCAGGAAAAAATATGAATTTCCTTTAAAAATTTTTGCTTAAAAAAGTACAATGTCATTAAAACATCATGTAAAAAATATGAATTTTGTCAGAGGATCATGCAAGAAATGTGAATTTCGTCAAAAGGTCATGAAAAAATGCTAATTTTGAGAAAAGATCATGAAAAAGAGTGAATTTTGTCTAATGGCTGCAGAAAAAATATAAATTTTTTCAAAGTATTAAAAAAAAAAAATTGTGTAATTAAAGCATTATGTAAGAAAACTGAACTTTGTCAAAAGGTCGTGCAAAAAATATAAATTTCGTCAAAAAGTCATGAAAAAATGCAAAGTTCATCAAAGTCATGCAAGAAATATGAATTTCATCAAACAGACATGAAAAAATATGAATTTCATCAAGATATTGCAATATATATATATATATATATATTAGTGCTGTGAAAATAACGGCAAAATGAATACCCGTATTGTAACGTTGATTTAGAATTCTCTACCCGTTAAAAAGTATTCGTTTCGTTAGTCGTTACTGTTCAAAAACTGGGTATTCGCAGTCATCGAGCATACGGCATACATCGTATAGAATAATCTTTGAAAGAATTCGTATTAATAAGTAAACTAAAAAAAACTTTGTAAAATCACCATGCTGTTTTGTTGTAGCTCGAAACGCGTCCTGCTTAATTTTTCATTTTATGGTGATTTTACAAAGTTTTTTAGTTTATTCATTAAGGGGGTAGTAAGGTTAATTCGAGGGAAAAAAAAGCATATTTTCTATCATTTTTAGTAAGGATACAATTAATATTTATTTATTTCTTTAATTATAATATAATTATATGTCATTTAAAGAGTATTCTGTGAAATTTTCATTAAGAAATATTAAAAAATGAGCCGATGACAGCGAATCTTCGAAGACGTCCCAAAAAAAAGTTGATTCGCGGTGAACCGCATAACTCATGACTGGATCAACTGAAATTAAAAAACCAAATTGATTTAATTAGTTGATAAGTTTCCTCAGGGAACGCTGTCAAGTTTTTTTTTTATTATTGATTTTTCAATTTTTTACAAGGCTCGGAAGTCAAAATACTGATTTTTCATCAAAAAAATCTGATATTTTGTTTTTTAAAAGTAAGTTAAATTAAAAAAAAGAAAAAAACTCGACAGCGTTACCTCGTAATTTATATAAAGAAAGAGTGTGTAAAATTTAAAAAAGATCGGTTCAGTAGATTTTGAGCTACAGAGTTCACCGGCTTCGAAAAAGCGAAGTGTTAGAAAAACACGTTTAAAGTTTCACAGACGCTTTTGTCGAAATCGGAGGGCGGAGACTTACAAGTGTATATCTCCGTCAGTTTTACTTCAATTGCTTTCAAATTTTCACAGAATAATCTTAAGATGTTGTACATTAATATAAAATAAAAATAAAAAAATGCAAAAAAAAGAAAAAAAAAATACCTTACTACCCCCTTAAGTTATCGCCTGTGATTACGGTGATTTTCATTAGAATTCGTATTAGTTAGTGCTGCCATCTATCCGTAAAAGTTACATTTATTGAAATTTTGAACTTTTATTTAAAAAATGCAAATAGAATATTAAAATCAGGGCCTTAGCGAAAGTCAATAATTAGGAATGGGGGGAGGGGGGGGGGAGGGTCAAGAAAATGTAGTGGGATGACTCATATATTTTTTTTTCTCTCTCTCTGTGACGCAGAAAGACTGTTATTTACACTGTAGTTTAGTTGCTATGTTTCTGATTAAACTGTTGTAATAACTCCATTTTATGCTAAGAAAAGACTAGGATTATGGAAATTTCGAGCGCATAACTAGTGCAGTATTAAACATAATGTTGGCTTCATAAGTGCAAGTAAAATGAGCAAGTGTTGAAATACTTGTTTTAGTTACAATTTAGTATTTTTTCAAAACTATGACAGGTCCTCAAAACTAAATTAGATTTTTCAATAGAATTTCATTTCGGTTTTTGGAACATAAATTCATTTACTGACCTAGGAATATTTTCGGGGGGGGGGGGGGGGGGGCTCAAAATGTTTTAGGGTGGCTGAGCCGCCCGTAACACCCCCTTAGCTACGCCCCTGATTAAAATGCAATGCATAATTGTACACAGGGATATAATTAAAAATGAGTAATGGGAGGGGGGGGGGGGCGCTCGAGAAAATGCAGGGTGGAGATCATATTTTCATATGCGTATTTGAATAGCGGGTTTAACGGTGAGGCCACGGATTCATGACGCCCCCCCCCCCCCTCACCCCCACGCGCTGTACTGCAGAAATATTCTAAAAATTACTTTAAAAAATAAACATACCTTAAATCCTTATCCCCCCCCCCCCCTTGTTCAATAATGCGAATCTTTCTGATTCTGTAAAAGGTCTACTCAAATCAAAATGAGGTAACATCTGACACATTTGTGAAAGCAATTTTAATCTCGAGAAATTTACAAGTGTACTTATTCGGAAACTATGAGATTGAAAAATGTTTTGAAAAATCTATGAAATGAAAAGTGTCAAACATTCTATGAAATTCGGCATTTTAAACTAAATTTCCGTACGCGACTGCTAATTTCTCCCTCATGATGACATTTCTGTGTTTGTAAGTCTTAAAGATTATCGTAAAATGATTAACATTTCTAAATCATTTTATGCATTTATAAGAAAATAAGAAACATTTCAATTTCTTCATATCTGAATGAAATCTGTGTGACTTATATATTTTGATATTCTGATATATATTTTGAATCACATTTTGATTTATCATTTAATTATGATTTGCTTTATCAAATATATATCCACCTCTTATTTCTTTTCCTTGTCATAATAAAATAAGTAAATGAATTAACAAGCCATATTAAATTCAAATCATTTGAGATTCGAGAATAACTAATACAAATAGAATGATAGGTATTAAGAGCTGTTGCAAACCGCATGTATTCGTTAATAAATAGTTGCAATAATACGACTGATTACTAATACTACCTCTAATACAAAATACCGAATCGTTTCTTTGAATACTCGTTGCTGCTGAAAAACGGAATGAAACGAATTTCAAACACTACCTTCATTTCGGGATTTATACGGAGCCCGATTGTCTGCAAAATGAGAGTTAGATTTCTGGACTTGAGACTCCGTATAAGTTATAATCACATACGGGTATTTCATTTAGTTGTTTAGGTATTAGGAAGAAGAAAGATAGAAATGCGTTCTATTATTTCAGCATCCATTCTTTTGCCGAATACGTTAAGTGTGAATTTGGAGGGAGTTTTTGAAGCAGAAAAAAAAGCCTTCAGAAGAACGATTGTTTTGAGATCGTTTAGGGATTGTACTATTTACCTTACAGATATGAAGTTTTATATGCATTTTTAAAACTTAAACAAAATAATTGCGCATTTTTTTTTTCTTTGAGTTACATATTATGTATTAATATTTCGATTTAGAAAAGAGACATCGATCTAAGCAAAAGAAAAACAACGCGTGTTTATCATTTAAGAGTTTAATTAAACTATTTTTGCCTTAATTATACATTTAATCTATTAAAATTTCCTTATAATTTCACTATAAAAAGAATGGAAGCTTATTGTAGAATAAAATATTCGTTATAGATGTAATTAAAGAATGATGAAGTATTTCTGGAAAGAATTATGTTTGAAGGATCGCCATCAGCGCCGTGCGAAAGGGGGTCAAAGGGGCGACCGCCCCAGGTGCGGAAATTTAGGGGGTGAAAAATTTATAACGTCATTTTTGGCCTATTACAAGACAAATTTGAAAGGGGGGGGCCAAATTGTAAATTTGTCCCGGGCGCAATTTTGTCTTCGCACGCCCCTGGTCACCATATAAAAGTATTAGATTATAACTTGATCTTCAATACGAAATGCTATTCGATTTGATATCACTTCTATGGCCATCAGTGCCAATTTTATGATTTCATGCATCAGATTGGGTCTATGAATATGTTAGGAAAATTTTACGATGTTAAGCGGGGTAAAACGTTTTTGAGAACTCGATTAATGCTACTTTCCGTTATCGCATGTTTCACTGGTTTCATTTTAAGTAGTGGACATTTCTATTCAAATACACAATTAATATATATATTTTTTTAATATGTACCTTAATATACTTGTTGAGGCGGACTCGCGAAAAACTATGAATTATACAAACATAAGCAGCGTTTGAAGTTAGTTCCTCTTTGTTCGGTTGTATATGGACTCCGATAACGGCTAACGAGTGGTATTTCTAAATAACGACCCGGTATTTCGTATCTTGGAGAATACCCGTTTCTTAGTAACGAATACGTACGGTTTGCAACAGCTCTAATATATATATATATACAGGGTGTCCAAAAAGTCTGGAAACGGTCGAATAACTCGAAAAATACACATGAGATTGAAAAACGTAAATATACGTGTTAAATATTTTTAAATAAGCTACTCTATGATACCAAATTTGACCTTCGAAACCGACCCCCAGGGGGTCAGAGGGGGTCCAACTTTGAAATCTTAAATTATAACCCCCATTTTTTATTGCAGATTCGGATTCTACGGACAAAAATACGTAACTTTTGTATTTGATGTTTATTTCGAATCCTCGTTTATCATGGTGTAATTGAGCATATTAAATCGATACATATTTCGGCTTTACCAACGGGATTTTCCCTAATCGAAACTAATTGGGGAGAATTTTTGACGTCAAATTCCTCGTCTTTTGCAATAATAGCGTTTCCTGAAAATCACCCGTGCCGATTATTTCGGTAGTGCTACACAGTTAAAAATTTGATCCATTTGCTGTAGCGTCACTCCACAGCTTTTATAGAATATCTCTTTCATGACCAATGAGAATGTTCCATAACACAGTAAAGTACACTGTAAAAAAATTGATCCTTTTGCTGCATCGTCACTCCACCGCTTTTATAGAAAACGATTACTTTACTGTGTTATGGAGCATTCTCATTGGTCACAAAAGAGATATTCTATAATAGCTGTGGAGTGACGCTGCAGCAAATGGGTCAAATTTTTAACAGTGTAGCACTATTGAAATAATCGCCACGGGTGATTTTCAGGAAACGCCATTCCTACAAAAGACGAGGAATTTGACGTCAAAAATTCTGCCCAATCAGTTTCGATTAGGGAAAATCCCGTTGGAAAAGTGGGAATATGTATCGATTTAATATGCTCGATTACACCGTGATAAACGAAGATTTGAAATAAACATCAAATACAAAAGTTACGTATTTTTGTCCGTAGAATCCGAATCTGCAATAAAAAATGGGGGTTATAATTTAAGATTTCAAAGTTGGACCCCCTATGACCCCCAGGGGGTCGATTTCGAAGGTCAAATTTGGTATCACAGAGTAGCTTATTTAAAAATGTTTAACACGTATATTTACGTTTTTCAATCTCATATGTATTTCTCAAGTTATTCGGCCGTTTCCAGACTTTTCAGATACCCTGTATATATTGTAGACTCTTTAGAAAACAGCATACATGCAAACATCTATGATTGTAATTATAAGGTACAGTTTTTAATCTAAAATAATACATACTGAACAAACTTTTGAAAAATCAGGCTAACCCAAGCACAAACTTGCAGAAATCTACACTGCTGACACCCAATTCAAAAACAGTTAATTCTATCAGTAACAAAAGTAATTAGTACCTACCAAGTAAGAAATACTACCTCGCCCACATATCTGCTTTGAGTTTTCGAATTTGAGATGTTTTTTTAAATTCAGAATCATCCTTGCTTTTCTATCTGGGATTTTTAGTTTTATTCATTTTTTAACCAAATTAATTTATTCTTTAATATTGATTCTTTTTTAATTTAAATAATTACTTTAAATCCCTGTTTGTAGCTCATATCATAAAAATCACTTGTAATATTAAATATAAATTTGCAGAAAGTTTTTGATTTTATACAAGTCTGTGTACAATATCCACATATTTATAAGCTATAGCCCTATAGGTCATTTTATGCATTTTATTTTACAGGGGGAATTATTTTCTTTGATTTTTTTGGCTCCCTAATTGTCCTTCTGATAAAATCGGCATTGATACCTAGGAAGTCAAACATATTTTTCATAATCCTGAAGTTCTGGAAAAATTAGACAAATAATGCATTTTTAAATGTTTTAAAAAAAGTCTAAAGTTGGAAATGTACAATGATTAATGGCTATATAGTGTGTAATGATATTTTAATAATTGACAGCATATTCACGAAGAATTTAAGTTTTATAAATTATGTGAATTTAATGGATAATCACAATAAATTCACTGTTGAAATGGAACATAATAAAAAATCTTCTACTGATGTCATATTAGCCAGAAAAAAAAAAAAAAAATCAATCTAGATATGATTAATGATAAAAAATAACATACTTGAAGTACAACTTGTGGAGAAATTCTTTCAAGATTACATATAGATCATCTTTTCCTTGATAATTCCATACTTTAGTCATCTAAATAAAATATAACAGAGTTAATAAAACTTTTAAGAACATATTCAATGTTTAACTTTATTTTATGGCACATCCTGATTTTATTAAGAATCTTCAAATAGATGCACACCAAAATGTTTTTTTTTAAATTTTAAGCAACTTTATTATACAGGGTGATTAAAAAAAAAATATGGACAAATTGATATGACAAGGATAAAAAACCACATAGGAACATAGGGTCACAAACCACTTATTGAGCCACAAATACAGGGTGTTTCATCCTAACTCAATTAAGATTGACAGTAATAAATTTCAGAAAACTGAAGTATATTACAATAAAATGTTTAACAGACATTCTCACCTTTGTTTTAAATATGATGACACCAAACAAAAGTGGTAAAAGTTTGCATTATGTGCACCAGCAATATGCACTTGGCACCTCACATTTTGGACTGTGATAATAAGTTTATACGGTATCATCGATTGCTTGAGCAATATGTTTTTACAGATTTTTTTCGTAATGTTATCACATTTCACACAAAATAAGGTACATATCGTTGCATTTTCATTACAATATTTTTATTTTCCTCAAAATTATTACTTTCAAACCGGGTGTAGCTACAATGAAACTCCTTGTATTTATGACTCAATAAGTAGTTTGTGACCCTATGTTCCTATGTGATTTTTATCCTTGTTGTATGCTTGATTTGTCATATCATTTTGTCCACGTTTTTTTAAATCACCCTGTATATTAAAAACATTACTTTGAAACATGAAATAAAAATATGTATACTAAACTAAGGTCAAAATAAAACAATAAGAATACAACCAGAGATATCTGTCTCCAATTATTCTCATCCAAATTTTCAGACCTACAAAGAGCTTCCCTGAGCAAAAGCAAGAGCTTTGGTAAGACACTTTTCTTACAATCTAAATTAATCTAATTCTCTAAATTAAGAAAGGTAGCCCCCAAATTCTTCCCCCTTTATACTTAACCAATGAATCTCCAAAACAAATTAGGGAAATGCCTTATCAGAATGTACATATATCCAAAATTCGAAGCAAATCAGTAAATTCTGCGAAAAAAAAAAAAAAAAAAAAAAAAAAAATTTAAATTAGGGGGAGAGGGGTTACTCTGTATCTGCTCTACCCCTTTATACTTAATCAATGAACATCCAAAGCTAATCATTAAGTCATCTCATCAGAATGATCATATATCATAAATCTGAATGAAATCTAATAATTCAGCATGAAAAACCCATTTAATTAAATTAAGAGGCGGGATTACCATCTCAAAACCTCCTTTATATTTGTCTGGTGAACTCCCTAAATTAATCAGGAAAGTGGCTTATCACAATAAACCTAAATTCAAAATTTGAAGCAAACCAGATGTTTTTATCATGAGTTATCACATTACGTACTTATGCACTTAGATATAGAACAGGCAGGCACACAAGCTCTCACACTTTGATAATTTGTGAGCTAAAAAGGGAAAGATTGTTTCTTTTTAAATTTATTTTAATTCTTGTGTGAAGCAAACATACATAAAACTTAAAAATAACAGTAATAAATAAATAAATTTATTTATTAATGAAAGTAAAGTAACTTTTTTTTTTAAGAATCTGAATGAAGATTCTTTAATGAATTATTTGATTTACTATGCTTGGAAGCATGGTTAATAAATACAGCAACATGAAGTATGAAGAGGAAAATTTAAGTTTAATTAAGAATTTTGATAGAGGTACAACAGGAGAAAATATTCTACCCCTTTACTGTGTTTGTATGATTCATACATGGTAGAAACCATTAAAATTAAAGTCGATTTCATTGACAATGTAATCAAGAGGTTAAAACTTTGAAGTTAAATTATGTTTTTTCTAAGCAAAATATAAAATTACAGTAGATTCCCTTAAATCCATACAGCTTCGAACCGAAGATCATGCAGATTTCTGATTATTGCTTTGTTAACAGTTTTTAAACAGTAATTTGAATGTAATGCAATCGAAACTATAATCAATGCTTACAATATAATAAAATATTAAACTGAGTAATAAGCTAGAATTATAAAAGTTCAGATAATTTTTTTAAATGATTAAAATATTAAAAGCAAAGGTCAAATTAATAAACAATAATGTATGATTAAATATTTATTATTATTATAAAGCTGAAATGTTTTTTTTTTCTGAAATTATTCAATGAAACTTGCCTCATAAAGATACATTACTAATTCACATTAAAATCATAAAACAAGGAAATTTTATTTCAGGTTTGACCAGATTTAATAACCAAAAAAGCTTGATAAATATAATTTGTAACACATACATAATACACAAATATATTTCATAATAACATATTTACATTCGAAACATACATAAATATATTTCATAAGAAGATTGTGATTACCAAATGATATCAGCAATATCTTGAACTTTTTCAGAAATAAATTTATTCTTCCTTCATGAAAAAACATGAATTCAGTCAATTCAGTAATATTAGCAAAAATTATTCCTTAAAATATATATGGAATTGATATTAAACTAAAAAAGTCAAATTTTATCCCTATATCTGAATTGAATGTTTTATTGTTTACATCTGTAAATTAAGTGTGGATTTTAGGGTTGCAGATTTGAGAGAGTCCAGTATTACAATTCCTTTGCCAGTTCTTGTTTACAATACATTAATATTTATCATATTTGGTCTAGGAATTAATTCGTGCGGTTTTACAAGAGTAATTTAAAACTAATGTATATTGCACATCCAGTTAAGTATATGCCATTTGGTTTAAGGCCCCTGTCCTCACTTGAAGAAACGCTCGCGAGCTAATGCTATTCCTACGGGGAACCATTTTTCTAATGACTCTTTTGCATTTTGACATTTTTGAATAATTTTTTTTGCATTGGATAGCTGAGGTGCATGCCGACAGCGCACCTTTTTTACTTTTTCGATTTTGGTTGCAGATATATTTTTTAAAAAGCACTTTCAGTTTCGAAACTGGTTTTGAAAGTGAAACTAATTTTGTAAAAAATATCTGCAACCAAAATCGAAAAAAAAAAAAAGGTGCGCTGTCGGCATGCACCTCAGCTATCCAATGCAAAAAAAATTATTCAAAAATGTCAAAATGCGAAAGAGTTATTAGAAAAATGCTTCCCCATAGGAATAGCATTAGCTCACGAGCGTTTCCTCGAGCGAGGACAGGGGCCTTAAGCGTAAATAACAACAATTTTTATCCAAATGAAAATGTCAAATTTTGCGCCTGATAAAGTGTTTTTGTGGGGGTGTTCTTCTTCATTACTTTAACATGAAGAAAAGCGCTACCGAAAGTCATCGCATTTTGGTGGAAGTTTATGGTGACCATGCTCTAGCTGAACAAACCTGTCAGAAGTGGTTTGCATGGTTTAAAAGTAGTGATTACGGCTTGGAAGTCCGAGAACAACCTGGACAACCAAAAATATTTGAAAATGAAGAATTGAGAGCATCGCTCGATCAAAGATTCACGTCAAATAGAGGAAAAGTTTGCAAAATTATTAGAGGTTGATCAAACAACAGTTTCCAAACGCTTCAAAGCAATAGGGATGATTCAAAATATGTCACAATGGGTTCCATATGAATTGAAAGAAAGAGATGTTGGGAAAAGAAAAACCATTTGCAAAATGCTGCTTCAAAGACAGAAAAATAAGGCATTTTTGCATCGGATTGTACTGGTAAAATGAAATGGATTTATTACGAGAATCCTAAATGAAAAAAAGCCTGGGTAATGCCAGGTGAACCAGGTCCATTGCAACCAAAACGAAATATTCACTGTGCTAAGGTTATGCTGTGTATATGGTGGTATATGAAAGGTATGGTATACCATAGGAGCCAACTTTGGTCCCAAAGCTGGGTCTGCCACAAGGGCAGTTGTTTGAGGGGATGTTGGTAAACATGTGATGTGCCGGGCCAGAAAGAGAGCTCAATCAACTAAGGGGTCTGGGTCATAGTCCCAGAACCTGATGCAACTTGAACATTTTAATGCAAATTCAGAGTACTTTCGACTTCTTATCACTGTAAGACGAAATTCGAGATTTTCCTTCGCATGATCGACGAAAATCGCAATTTTTCTTCGCTTGATCGACAATATTCGGAATTTTTCAGCACTTGATCGACGAAATTTGCGATTTTTACGAGGCCAATCGACGAAATTTGTGATTTTTTTCGTATCTGATCAAAAATAATTGCGATTTTTACGAAGATGATCGACGAAATTTGTGATTTATCAGCGTCTTATCGACGAAATTCACGATTTTTCTTCGCATGATCGACAAAATTAGCGATTTCCCTTTGCATGAACATTGAAATTCGCAAATTTTCCGTGCTTGATTGACGAAATTTGCGATTTTCCGCACGTGATTGCCGAAATTCACAATTTTTCTTCGCTTGATTGACCAAATTCGCAATTTTTCTGCGCTTGATGGACGAAATTCGCAATTTTTCTGCGCTTGATCGCCAAAATTTGCGATTTTTTTGCACCTGACCAAAAAAATTGTGATTTTTACGAAGATGATCGACGAAATTTGTGATTTTTCAGCACCTTATCGACAAAATTCACGATTTTTACAAAATTAATCGACGAAATTGACAGGAAATTTGTCACCCTGTTCTTGCCACTTTCCGGCCATATCTCCATTTCTATAGTCAATCTATCTTTATTTACATTAACCTAATTACATTCATCCTATTTTAAAGTTTATTCATTTATTATAACCTTTACAGTCTATTATTTATCTTTTACTAAAATACTATTTTTATCTTTTCGTTCAATAAGTTTCCTTTTATTAAATCTGGTTAACTTTATTAATATCTTTTTATTAAAGTTCTCATTCATATAAACAATAGTTAGTTAACTTACCTTATGTTTATTTCCAGCGATTTACTTTTAAAACTCCCGGCTTATTGTTTTCCCGTCATACTCGCATGCAATCCGAAGCTGTAATGACGTGTTTCTTGACCGTCACAAGGTGACGTCATTTGTCTACCGCTTACTTCCGGTATGACGTTTCGTCACGATGGTTTCCCATTTGACCATCACTTCACCTGTCCTTTTGCATGCGTAATGAGTTTCTTTTAGTTTTTCCTTCTAGTATAAATACTTTGACAATAGCTTAAATCCTTGTCTTAATGTTTCAGTATAAATGATTACGTTCGTTGCTTTTCTATTTAACAGTTATGTTTAGGTTTATAGTTCTGTTTTATTTACGTGCCTGTCAGTGTGCCGTTCTTCAGTTTTGTTAATTGTTTTATTAACCCAACTTATTCAAGAGACCGCCTTGCAGTATTTCGTTACATTCTTCTTCCGATGTTCAAGATAGCTGTTAGGAAGTGTTTTAAAGCTGGACTTAAGTCAGCCATCTGCTTCGTCTGTTTGTTTTGAGACCGGCTATTGTTTTTGAGGAAAGATAGTAACGAAAGTGATGTTTACTTTAAAGAAGTTTCTTCAGCTGGATATTCTTGCAGTGTTTGTGGTTAGATATGCTAATATATGCTCCGGATCGTCAACTAATTATTTCACAGTTGTTTTGCCATGAAGTCTGTTTATATTTAGTTTTCCGTTTTAATTGTTTAATAGATATAAATGCCTTTGTTAATTATATTGCTTTTATCTTTATTTTCTTTTAAATAAAAGTTAGTTTTGTTTTTAACTTATTTGCATTTATTTCATCAACATACAGTATTTTAGTTATTTATTTTTCCGGACTTTAACTTTTTACAGATTTAGGGACTAAGAGCAAAGCTTTCATTGTGCTAATTAATTTTAATCTCTGCTAATCTTTAATATTCAAAATTTAAATCCGTCAGAAATTCGCAATTTTTCCGCGCTTGATTGACGAAATTTGCGATTTTTCTGCGCTTAATCGACAAAATCTGCAATTTTTGAGAGCTTCATCGACGGAATTTGTGATTTTTCCGAGCCTGTTTGAAAAAAATTCAGGATTTTTCCGCTCCCAATCAACAAAATTCGGAATTTTTACGAATCTGTTCGTCGTTATTCGTGATTTTTACAAAGCTGATCGACAAAATTCGCGTTTTTTATTCGCAGAATCAATAAAATTTGCGATTTTCCTGCACCTGATCCATGAAATTCACGTTTTTTATAAAGCTTATCGATGAAATTCGCGTTTTTTACAAAGCTGATGGAGGAAATTTGCCATTTTTACAAAGCTAATCGATGAAATTTGCGACTTCTCCGTTCCAGATCGGCGAAATTCCCGATTTTTCCACGATTAATTAACAATATTCACAATTTTTCCGAAACAGATCGACGAAATTCGCGATTTTTCTTCGCATGATCGAGAAATTTCTCGATTTTTCCGAACCCGATCGACGAAATTTAGAATTTTTTAGAACCTGATAGATGTATTTAGCAATTTTTCCATGTTTTAACAACAAAACTCGCAAAATTCTCATCTCGGACAGACGCAATTTGCGATTTTTTGGAATCCAATCAATAAAATTTGCGCTTTTCCAGCCTTAATTGACGAGATACGCAATTTTCCGTGCCCGATCAACGAAATTCACGATTTTTGTACTAAAACTGACGAATTCTGTATTTTTTACGCGACAAGATGAAACTCGTAATTTTTTCTCTTGATAAGTCGACGAAATTCACGATTGTTTCGCACCCGATCAACGGAATTTAAACTTATTTTGAGCGACATCGTCAAATTTGCGATTTTTCATGCCTTATCAACGAAATTTGCAATTTTTTTTGTCCCTGATCGAGAAAATTTGACTTTTTTGTGTCCGATCAAGGAAATTCGCATTTTTTCACGCATTAAACCGATAATTTTTTTCTTTGCAACCAATAAATTTAATTTGCAATTTTTTCAAGCATCATAAAGTACTGAAGATTTTTTTTTTTTTTTCTGCTTAATCAACGAAATGTGCGATTTTTCGTGTCCGACTGACAAAGTTGGCGATTTTTCCGTGCACGATCGACAAAAACTCGCGAATTTTCGATACCTGATCGGGGGAACTTGTTATTTTTTTTCGAATCTCATGGACAAAATTCGCGATTTTTCTATATCTGATGAGCGAAACTTGTGATTTTTCCGAGCCATATCGACAAAGTTTGCTTTTTCCACCCATGATCAATGAATTTCACAATTTATCGGTGCCAATCAATGAAATTTGCGATTCTTAAATGACGAAATTTTATATTTTCCCGCGATAAAGTGATGAAATTTATGATTTTTTCCTGCAACATATGCACAAAAATATCAAATTTTTCCAGTTGTAAATTGACAAAATTTACTTGGCATTGCGGGCATCAGGTTGCGCATTCCTAATTTAACACATAAATCAGAAAAATGGGTAAGAGACAAAAATTGTAGTTTATTGCACGTGAAAATAACAGTTTGCTCAATCATCTCATGAATAAATATCAAATAAATAAAAGTATTGTAAAAGAATTTTTTTTTAAAGTCAAAGAATACTGTAATTTAAATTACATTGAAGATAGAAGTATAAATTATTCAAGTTTTATCATATTTTGATTTTATTTCTGCCTTTTTCGCTGCTATCTCTGAGCAAAATTCGAGTTTTTTACACTATTTTGCTAAAATTCGTGATTTTCGGAAATTTGCATTTTTCCTCACAATCTTTTGCCGAAATTCACGTTTTCCCACTATCTTTTGACAGAATTTCCTTTTTTCCTGCTGTTTTTGAATGAAATTAAAGTTTTTTCAACGATTCTTTGCGTTTTCATCACTATTTTTTGACGGAATTCAGTCTTTTCTGCAAATTTTTTAGACTTTTTGCTAAAATCCGCAATTTTCTCACGATTTTTCGACAGAATATGCGTTTTTTCAGCGATTCTTTGAAAGTGCGTTTTTCCGACTATTATTTGCAAAATTCGTATTTTTCTGCGATCTTTTGCAAAAATCTGCATTTATCTTTCGATACTTTGACAGAATTTGCGTTTTTCCTCAATCTTAGAATGAAATTCGCATAATTTTTCCGTGATCTTTTGACGATTTTCGTGTTTTTTCCACAATCCTTTCAGAAAATTGATGTTTTTTTCGAGAGCGTCTGATAAAACTGGTGTTTTTCAACGATTTTTTGATGAAATTGGCATTTTTTCTCCTCTATTTTTGCTACTGTTTACGTTTATTACGCGACCTTTTGACAAAATTGAGTTTTTTTCGTGATCTTATCTCCGTATTTTCAGATTGATGACATACTTCCTTAAATTTCTGAACAAATCACTCCCGGGAAAAAAGGCAAAAAAGCGAACGATAACAAAACGCAAAATCGCGAATCTGTGGAAAAATCTCATGCCTGCATTTTTCAGGGTGTGCCAAGATATTGCAAGGTCTGCAGAAATTTTTCAGGGTCTGCGCGGCAGACCTGCAGACCCGGAAGTTGGCGCCACTGTGGTGTACTATGAGCTTCTGAAACCTGGTGATGGTGAAACAATTAATGAAGAATGTCATTGACTTTAGTTGATGTTCTTGAAACAAGCTCTGGCTAGAAAATGACAATAATGGGATAACCGACATAATAAACTTATTTTTCAACATGATAATGTCCGACCACATGTTGCAAAAATGGTCAAAATATTTGGAGAATGTCGGATGAGAAGTGTTACCCCACCTGCTGTATTCATCAGACATTGCTCCTTAAGACTGCTACTTGTTTGATTGCACGAATAACAATTTGATTGGACAGCGGTTCACTTCTTCAGAAAATATGGAAAAATGGATCTCTGATTGGATCGCTTAGAAAAGTGAGGACTTCTTTCGATACGGAATTCGTAAATTGCCTGAAAGATGGGAAAAAGTAATGGGTAGCGATGGACAATATTTTTTGTTAATGTATTTATGTATTTTGCTTTTGAAAAAAAGCTTTAATTTTTTGTTAAAAACTGCACAAATTAATTCCTAGACCAAATAAATAACATAAATATTGCTAACTATGAAACGGCAAAAAAATAAATGTCAAGAAAAACATACATTTCAGCAGAGTTTCCCCCAGATTTAAAAAGGGCAGGGCGCTACTGTTCTGAAAAGGGCACTTTTTACATTTTTCAGGGCACTTTTTACAATTTTAGGGCACTTTTTCATATTTAAGGGCACTTTTATAGAGTTGAATCTAGAATCTAGCGGTTCAAAAAGTCGTGAAAAAAAAAACAGAAAATTCATCAAAGAATTAAAAAAAAAAGGTAAATTTTGTTAAAAGATCGCGAAAAAATGGCAAATATTGTTAAAAGATCGTGAAAAAACGGCCAATTTTGTTAAAAGATCGCAAAAAACAACAGTCTTTGTTAAAAGATCGTAAATAACGGCATATTTTGCTAAAAAATCACGAAAAAACGTCAAATTTTGTGAAAAAAAATCGCGAAAAACGGCAAATTTTATTAATCGATCGCAAAAACAGCAGTTGTTAAAAGATCGCAAAAACGGCATATTTTGTAAAAAAATCGCGTAAAAACGACAAATCTCGTGAAAATCTAGCGAAAAAACGGAGCTTTTCACAGAATTTTCCGTTTTATTTTGATTTTTGGACGAAATTTGTCGTTTTTTTCGCAAATCTTTTGACGCTTTTTGCGACTCATTTGACAAAATTTTCCGTTTTATCGCTATTTTTGAAAGAAATTTGTCGTTTTCCCATGATCTTTTGAGGAAATCTGCCGTTTTGTGAAATTTGTGACGAAATTGGCCCTTTTTTTGCGAATCTTGCAGGAAATTAGTCGTTATTTCGCGATTTTTAACGAAATTTGTATGTTTTTTAGCGATTTTCTGACAAAACTATCCATCCCACGGGACGCGTATGAGGCTATTTTTTGCGTTTTGTTGCCGATTTCTTGCGTAATTTACACGCTATAGCGCGTTCGGATCATCGCTGGAAAGCTACGTTTTTTCAAATGTGGGGCAAGAAGGGCGCTATTTTTTTTGAATGACTGACAAGAGGGGCGCTAGTTTTTGGATGAAGGGCAAGAGGGGCGCTAGTTTTTAAACTAAAGGGCAGGAGGGGCAGAGCGCCCTCCTAAAACCCTCTGAGGGAAACTCTGTTTCAGTCATCTAAGTGACTTATCAATTCTATGTTAAACCAGATGGCAAAATATGTAGGAAATTTGTTTTTGAGAGAAATTTAATTATATATCTATTGGAAGAGCTTTCAATACTACCGAAAGTCTAAATGAAGCCCTTACTGTTTTTCAAACAAAATAATTTTGAGAAAGTCAATAAAACCAAATTTCATTTCAATGATAAAATAAATAAATAATGAAATGAATCAACTGAAAATGTGTGAACAGAGAGATCAAATTATGGAGAGGACACGGGCCTATATCAGTTGGTGCCATTAAACATAACCATATACATCACAATTATAGGTTATTGTGAATGTAAAATTTATGAAACTATGAGAGACTAAAAAATTACCTTAATTCTAAATCACAAATTTATTTTAAAAAATTAGAACAACAAACTTACTTTTCCAGAAACGGGATGATTAACTTCTGATGGAACAATAGCTCTTGGGCCAGATTCTCGAGCAAAACCAACTCTAAAATATTTTAAAAAGTAATATTAAGAATATTTTACATAAAACAAGATATTTCAGCTAAAAAATTAAATTACAGACAGGGTTAGAAATTGGGAATCTTAATAAATCCATCAAATGACGCCTACAAATTTTTTTCTAGGTGCCATACAGCATTTCATGGTTTCAATTTTATGTTGCATTTTATTTTCTCATTTCTTTTTGCAACCATGTTAACAATAATATTGTTTCTATTTTTATAAATTAAAGCAGGAGGAAAGTGTATAAATTAAACATTATATCCCTGTTTTAATTACTAAATCAAAATAAAAACTGGCTTTCTATAAAATTGTAAAACCTGCTTAAGTATATACAATATTTGGATTATAAAAAAATGTTTAATTAATTTTTTTATGAAGCTAATTGATAAATTTTTGCTTGAGAAACCGTCATTCAAGCAATGCATAAATTTAGAAATATAGCAATGCTAATTAGAACTTAAAAATCTGATTTTTGCACTACTCGAAGGACAATTCCCCAAACAAAAACTGACCATAAAAACTAGTGGTAGCATGAAAACAAAGAAACATTAAAACTTTTGAATCCACGAAGTTAAAATTAAGAGTTAAGAATTAATCAAATTACTAATTAAGTTGGACATTTTTCTAAGGAAAGGAAACTGAGCTAAAAAGAAAGAAATTAAAAATAAACACTCAAACCATATGAAAACACAAACAACAATAAAAAAATTTAAATCAAGTATCTACCAGGTTGTTCAATAAGTTTTGTCGTTCGATAAGAAAAACACAATGTTATGGTTCAAAATACACTTTATTATTCAGTATAATCTCCCTGAACATTAATGCACTTGCTCCAACGATCCTCCAATCTGTGGATCCCATCCTTGAAGTGAGATTCCGGAAGGTCTGCAAAATACGCTTCAACAGCCGTTATGACCTCTTCATTTGACGAAAAACGCTTGCCACGCATAAATTTTTTGAGTGCTGGAAACAAATGGAAGTCGCTGGGGGCCAAATCTGGTGAATACGGCGGATGCTCCAATAACTCGAACTTTAATTCATGGATTTTAGCCATTGTCAAAATGCTCTTGTGACACGGTGCGTTATCCTGATGAAAAAGGATTTTTTTCTTCTGCAAACCGGGTCTTTTTTCACGAATTTTTTCCTTCAACTGGTCCAAAAGGTTGCGATAATATTCAGAATTAATTGTTTTACCAGTTTGCAAGTAATCCACAAATAAAATTCCTTTCGCATCCCAAAAAACTGATGCCAGAACCTTCTTGGACGATTTCTGGACACGAACTCGTTTCGAAGCCGAACAACCAGGTTCACACCACTCTTTAGCCTCTTGTTTTGATTCAGGATCATGGTGATAGACCCAAGTCTCATCCATAGTGATGAATCGACGCACAAAATCCACTTTATTCTTTTTAAAACGCTCCAAATGTTGTTGAGAAAGTCGCATTCGAATGTGTTTTTGTTCCATTGTTAGCGAATGCGGCACCCATTGTGCACACAGCTTTTTAAAACTCAAAATTTCATTTAAAATATGACTCACACTGCCTAATGAGATGTGTAGAGCCTCTACTAAATCCCGCTCAGTAATCGACGATCTTCCAAAACCATATCATGTACTTTGGCTATGATTTCTGGTGTTGATGCGGTTTTTGGACGTCCTTCACGTGGATCGTCTTCAAGGCTTGTACGACCACGTTTAAATTCAGCAACCCATCTTTCTACTGTTCTAATTGAAGGTGAACGTTCATTATACACTCTTAACATTCGTTCGTGAATTTCTTTTGGTGCTACACCTTCCAAAAATAAGAATTTTATCACTGCACGATATTCAATTTTTTCCATTGTCGAAAATACTGTGACACGGCGACACTAAATGGCTTGTAAACAAAGAATGAATCGACTGATTGAAATGAACCTTCACATACATTGATAAGAAGAGTGAACCAACAAAACAAAAACAAATTTAGACTAGTAGCAACGCCCTCTCTTATCGACCGACAAAACTTATTGAACAACCTGGTAAACTTGACTGCATTTCACCGGAGTACCATAACTTAAACAAGGGTGTGTGAGGAGAAAACTGCATCCAGGGCAAAAGTTCAATTTGGTACCCATTTCTCAACTTTTTCTTGTGACAGGCCAAAAATGACGTTGATAGTATAAATTTGCCATCCCCTAAATTTCTGCGCCCGGGACGACAGCCTCCTCCCCCTTTCGCTCCCTCTGCTGAACTTGATCCTCTAAGTGTTTGGAACATAATACTATTTTGTTCACTAAGCTGCACGTTTCACCGCGATATAAGCAATATTCAAGATAATATAATTCTATAGATTTAATGAATTTTCAATACATTTTATAATGATTAATACTCTCAAAGATTACATTCATATTTGTAATTCAGTTATTTTTTATTATGTTGAAAGAATCAAATTTTCTGAAAATTTAAAACAAAATACAGAGAAAACAACATTACAATTTTACCCATTTGCAAGATACTCGGAGGGTTAAAGACTTTTTTCGGCATTAAAATCTTTCAATTAGGGACCATGTAATTTTAGAAATGTGACTTTAAGGTCAGTTTTATCAGTCACTGGTTAAAGTGAAGTCAGCTTAGATTTGATTGCCAGATGCATGTGAGTTTTAAACCATACTTTTAAACAAGATGTAAGAAAGTCTTAAATACATGGGGCTATCCGTGGCCCTAGGCCAGTTTTATCAATCATTGGTTAAAGTCAACTTAAAGGTGATTGACAAATGCAAGGGTTGTTTTAAACTAATGCTATTTTCCAATATTTTATGGAAAACTTGAAAAAATTATTTTATGGAATCTTGAAATGTGTGCAGCAGGGAGGAAAACTTATGCTAAAGTCGGAATAAAAGTTTATATATATATATATATATAAGAAAAAAAAGCTAGACGTTGAATTTGATGACTAGGTATAATTTTGTGGTTATTAAATGTAATAATTTAGTTGCATTTGGCAACTAACAACCACTAATTTCTAACTCTGATTACAGATTAATTTAAGAAAAACATTATTGGTGTGAGGGATTGGTTTAGAAAAAATTTGGATGAAAGACCATTCACAATTTTTGGAATTTTAAAACACAATCTGGTTAAAGATGAAAATAAGGAATTTTGTTTAGTAGCCATTATCTAGAAGATTGATTTTTGTAAGTAGCCAGTCATTGGATAGTGAGAATAATTTCTTTAGCATCCAGTAAGTACATTTAAGTCAATGAATATTTAACTATAAAACATATTAATTTATAGTAAGCACATAAACTACACAAAAACGTTTTACTTCATATTGTTATGAATCAATATGAGATACTAATCTCCAATCTATTTTAAATTAACTTAACAGCAAAGTTATATTCAACATGCTTAAGTAGTTAGCTACATAAATCATGTATCAATTCCACTGTGTTTAGGTACTAGCATAGTTAAATACATAAATAAACCCCTCACATTTTTATTTTTATTATTTCTCTAGAATTAACATCTTAGAAAACTAGTCGTTGGAGGCCACCGTAATACTTACCCATCATACATATGCATAATAGAAAATGTGAAAATAAAACATGTGTAACTTATTTATAAAATGCATTGCAATTCCAAAATAAAAATTTTAACGCATATTTAAATAGTTTTAATATACATAGTAATGATTTATTAATGAATTGCTGATGAGCCAATTTCGACAAATTATATAAAACGCCAAAATACTCAAGTAATACCGGATTGCGTAAAAGAAACATCCTTATAACTCCAAAAATAATAATCGTATTAACTAGCAATTTACTGCGTCGGATGAAGCGTCTCATTTCCAATTAAAATATATCTTTGAATTCAAATTTGAATGAAATACAGGGTCATGAAAAATCATAGAATGTGAAAAATAGCATTACACGTATCTCAGCAACTAATAATCCGATCGACTTCGTTCTTTATGCAAAATGTGTGTTATTTTATTGCCTTTTATATCCACCCCTTAAAATAAAAAAATTCGAAAATTTTTATATACGTTTCATCAGAATGAATTTTTCGAGAGTCCGAAAAAAATAATTCCGGATAATCGAGGTTACTGATATTAAATAGGCTTCGTCCCATTCTTACATATTAAGTACATACAAAATTTCAAGGCTCTATCTCAATTTGTTCGGGAGATAGAGCGGTTACAGACAGACAGACAGACAGACAGACAGACAGACACACAGACGGACGGACGGCAAATTTTTTTTTTCTAAAAATATGTTTTTCGGAATCTCCACTATCTAAAACGTGTAAATCCGTCAAAAATTTTTTTTCGATTTTCAAAACGATTGCAAGACTTACCCTATACTACGTATGATGGGTAAGTAAAAAAGCAAAAGTATGTTTATCCACTGACTAGCAAGTGTGATTAAAAATGGGATATATATGTTACAGGCCAAACCCGATTTTAGGCCAAACTAGATTGGCCTAGGCCAAACCGGTCTATCCTAACGCCCATCGGATAAACTAGTTTTTCCTGGGCCAAACCGGTCTATCTTAACGCCCATCGGATAAACTAGTTTTTCCTAGGCTAAACCAGTTTATCCTAACACCCATCGGATAAACTCGTTTTGCCTAGGACAAACTAGTCTATCCTAAGACCCATAGGACAAACTAGTTTTTCCTAGGCCAAATTAGTTTGGCCTATCTCTTATAGGATAAACTAGTTTAGCCTGTTGTTTATTGGTCTGAACTAGTTTATCCTAGGCTATTTGGCATGATTTTATTGAATTCAATGACCGTCTCAACGCCAACATTCTAATTTGTCCTAGGCTGATCTAGTTTATCCTAGGCCAATGTAATTTTACATTTTTTTAGTTCACGGGCGTCAAAGCCAGAGAAATAATGGGCTCACAGGTTCTGTATGTATGTACGTATGTATGTTCGTAAGTACTTACGTATGTAAGTAACGTGATAACTCTTGATAGAAATAATGTAATTTGACGTGTTTTTATCTCATCAGTCTAAAAAAGCCTGAGAACTAATGTGCCTGTGGGTTCTGTATCTATGTATGTATTAAGTATGTAACGCAATAATTCTTGATAGAAATACTCGAATTGCATCAAACTTTCAATATAGGTTTATTCTTATGAGAAGCTTTTCTGATTAATTTTGGGAGGTCAATGGAGAAGAATAAGGGGGGGGGGGGGCAGAAAACGAGAGGCTGATTCGCCCCTTTCCTTAATTTAAATAAATGGGTTTCTATGCATTATTAGCATATTTTATTTATTTAGATATAGTAGCATTCTGTTGAGGCGCCTCCATGATTAGTTGTGGGTATTCATTGTTTAAGTATAAAGGGAGGGGAAATAGGTGTAACGCCCCATAATTTATGTAAATGCTTTCTTCACGCAGAATTTACTGATTCGCTTCAAATTTTAGAAATAGATTAATTCTGGTAAGGTGTTTCCCTAATTAGTTTTGGGGGTTAATTGAATAAGAACAAAGGGAAGAACGGGGGATCCCGCCTAATTTTGGCAAACAGATTTTTCATGCAGAATTAACCGATTTGTTCATTCTGATGAAGTGCTTCACTGATTAATTTTGGTGGTTCTTTGGTTATGTATAAAGGAGAAACATACAATGAATTCATTTGATCAGGCACTTCTTTAATTAATTTGGGTTTTTCTTTTGGTTCAGTATAACGGGATAGTGGACGATTTATCGTTTTCCTTAAGTTAGATAAATTTGTTTTTACCTGATTTGCTGTAAATTTTGAATGTAGTTTTTTTTCTTTATAAGGTGAATCGCTGAATTGTTTTGAGGGTTTAATGATTAAGTATAAAGGGGGGATTTGGGGATTACCTTCCCTAAATCAGATGAATTGTTTTTTGAGCAGAATTATCTGATTTGCTTCAAATTTTGGATAATTGTTAAATTTTATGAAGCATACCTGTGATTAGTTTTGGGGATTCAATGGTTAAGTGCAATTGGGGGAAATGGGAAAAAGTAATCCAACTTACTTTATTTTTTGAGGGTGTTATTCTTTAAAAAAATAAGGCTGAAATGCACAATTAGTGTAAACAGCCTGTGAATGCAAAGTCATCAGTTTAACTGGGAAATATTCTTTTTAATATTGATCCCGACTACTGCTCCATTGCTAACCTTGTGCAAAGTGGTTTTGCCATGACTCCTGTATAATGTAATTTATTCAAAGAGTTGTAGAAAATTGTTAGAGGTTTGCACGGGCCAGAATTTTGAGGCCTGGGCCCCATCCTTTCCGAAGGAAAGTTATTTTGCCGTGACCCGGTGTAAAAATTAAAAGTTCAGCCCAAGCCCTGCCTTAACAAAAATCAATGAAAAGCGACTCAGTCCGGCTGAATTTGGCCCTACTCAATTTCTGCAAAAAATTCAGATTTTACTTAACAAACAATTAGGATTTTTATAAAAAATACTGCATATATATTTATTGGATAAATTTACAATGTATTTTTAAATTACGATTACAGAATGGAA
Source organism: Maratus speculifer (assembly GCA_964019185.1). NCBI lineage: Eukaryota > Metazoa > Arthropoda > Arachnida > Araneae > Salticidae > Maratus > Maratus speculifer. The sequence continues at coordinate 154,711,273 of OZ025301.1, read as the reverse complement.
AATACACAATGTATTATTGATTTTTTAGATTCTAAAACCTTTCAATATTCAAATAGGGGTTCATTAAATAATTAATGTAATTTAGAACAAACGAAAAAAAAAGAGAGTTATAAACATCATAAATTATTGAATCTGTTCAGTGAAAGTAGATTTGTGAATATGTTTCTCTGTCATCTTAAGGCTTTTCTCAAATCCAAAAGAGCTATATCCTAACACATTTAAGAACTAATTCATTTTCGGAAATGCATAAGATTAACAGGCATTCTCACTCAGAAAATATGTAATCGAATGGCGTTAAAAAAATTAAAAAAGTGATGTACCTTTGAGAAAATACTATTAGAGGTACGTTTTGAATCAAATTTCCGCTTTCGACTTCATGGGAAAAAAAAAAAACTTGACACCGTGACAAGAATAGGGTCACTCGGGGTAAAATGGGTATATTTTATTTATTTATTTTATTATTTTACCAGACAAATTTTTAAAATAAATTAAAATTATGAACAAAGTGCTTACATATCTGGCAATACTTAAACCTTATAAAAACAAACTGGTGACGCATGTAATGGGCTTAGCAACCATTTTGTTTTTCAGAAGATAGAACAAAGTGTTTTTAGTGGTTGAAAAACTTCTTACTAGAAAAATATACAGGAAGAATTTTAGGAATAAACTGTTTGATATTTACAGAAGAAGGATTCTTCTAACTGAAAACTGTTAAATTAAGTAAATTTATTTACTCACAAAAATTTTATAGCGTTTTTTGTCATATGGGGTAAAATGGGTATAGGTCAAGATATGAATGTATGAAGATTGATCAGAGTTGAAAGAAACTTTTGAGAGCAAATTGTTATTGATCCTATGTTTTAAACTGAAATTATGCTTTGTTATATGAAATTAGGCTATTACTTATATTAGTGTTCATTCTAGGCCATTTTTGAAGGGTGCAGCACCCTGCCCCTTTTCAAATTTGCAAAATGCACCCTGCCCTTTTTAAAATTAGCAAAATGCACCACTGGTTTTACCAAGAGATTTTTAATATTTATTTTATTCCGTAGTTTTTCTAAATTTGTGTGTCCAAAAAGGATAATTTTTTTTATTTCTTTAATAAATAGAACATCAAACTACTCAATCATGGTTTAATTTAATCGTATTTTTAATTTTTATATCATAAAATCAATCAAAATTAATATTATTTGATTTATCTTGCTTAAAAATTATTTATTGTTCCGCTTTTTTCTTTTTCCCTTCTAAAGGCATTAAAAATTTTTTTCTTGCAAAAGTGCCCTTTTCTGCTGCAGTAGTGCCCTTTTTAGGGAATAGCACCATGCCCTTTTTATTTCTAGAGTGAACACTACTTATATCATCAATTTATCATTTATATTACAAGGAATTAGGCTATTTCGGGTGACATTATAATACATGCAAATTGACTAAATGTACAGGAACACAAGGTAAGAAAAATATCGCAAAATTAAATTAAAACATATTTTCTAGTACTGGCGAGGCTATAAAAAAACTCAGAGAAAACGCAAGAGAGTACAAGCAAAGGTAGGAGAAGTTTTAACTACAGAGCAGGTAGCTGCAAGTCTAAAAAAGTACAAACAGTTAAAAGAATCGAAGCAACCCATAAAATAAAAATTAAATCAAAGGTTTTCACTGCAATGAATCCAGTGATTGGCAATTGAGTCCCTGTAAAAGTTAATGTAAAGAAGTCTGTTCAAGAATTCACAGGTCTTATTGATATCCCTGATGAAGGTGAAAATACTGTGAAGATTGCAACAAAGTCATCTGCTGGATTATTTTTATATCTTTCCTGAGAAAGACTATGTTGCTGATGTGAACACATCCTAATTGCCAGAGAGCTATCTCAACAGAGCTGCAATAGTCCTTGCCAATATACACTTTGCATGTAAATTTTTATTATGTTATACCTATCTGCATAAATTGCTTTTGATTAAACATTGATTTTCCAGTGTAATTTAATTTCTCATTTTTTCCCTACAGATATTCATGCTGATATCTATCTGCTTTTGAATTTCATTAAATAAAAAAAATACTTTTAAAGAGAAACACGATTCACAGCATGTGCGTAAACTGTTGTGGTGCAGGATAGGATTTGTCAGTACTCTCATCTTATTTACATTAGTTTCATAACAGTGTTTTTATATGTCAAGAAAAAAATGTAAGCAAATTGAAGTGGGGAGTTTTTGAAGCCCCTTCCCCTCACCTTCCAAGTTTACACATGATTCAGAGGATGAAAGTACAAAACTTTTAAATGGTTTACACATTAATTATAGTGTATTTAAGTATATTTAATTTATTATTCAACTTTAACCAGCATATACCCATTTTACCCCGAACCACAAGGTAAAATGGGTATACACCGGGGTAAAATAGGTATAGTGTTTTACACAAAAATTTTTAAAAAAAGTAAACACAAATTATGTTTAATTTAGACCTAAGATACACAATGTCAAAAATATTGAACAAAAACATGAATTTATTTCATAATATTTCTGCTATGAAACATTAAAATTAAAAAAGCTGATTTTTATACCCATTTTACCCCGGGTGACCCTAGCTAATATGTCGGCAGGTTATTAATTTCTCAAAAATGGAAAACGCTGTTCGATTCCAAATTATGTTCTGGCTCGAATATGCAATAATTATAATAATAAATGCCAGTCTGATCTCAGTTGGCACGAGTCTGCAGAAAAAAATAAAATAAGCAAACACCATGTCCAATGCATTGTGTCTCTACGGTGAACATGTTAAATTTCTGTATTGATATTATAAGCAATGACTCTTGACACATATTTATATTTGTTCTAGTCAAAGACATGTTTTTACCAGCCAAACCCGATTTCGAGCCAAATTAAATTAGCCTAGCCAAACTACTTTATCCTAACGCAAATTGGATAAACTAGTTTTTCCTTCGCCAAACTTGTTTATGTAAATGCCCACAAGATAAACTAGTTTTTCCTAGGTAAGAGAGTAATCCTTCATTTTTCCCTTCATACTTAACTATTAAATCCCCAAAACTATTCAGGGAAGCGCCTTATCAGAAAGAACCTATATCCAAAATTTGATCTGAAAAATCAAAAATCCGTAAATTCTGCGTCAAAAACCATTTATCTAAATTATGGGAGGTTACCTAGATTGCCCTTTCTTTTACACTTAAATAATAAACATCCATAACTAATCACGGAAGTGCCTTGTCAGAATGACCATATATCAAAAATTTTAAATGAAAACAGATAATTCTGCATAAATTCCGTTTTCCAGATTAACGATGGGGGATTAGACTCCAGTTCGCCCCCCTTTATTCTTATTCAATAAATTCCCAAAACTAATCAGAAAAGTACCTTATCAGAATGAACCTACACCCAAAATTTGAAGCAAATCGGATATTTCTATCAAGAGTTATCGTGTTACATACATACATATATACATACAGAACCTGTGAGCCGATTATTTCACTGGCTTTGAAGCCCGTGAGCTAAAAATACGTAAAATTACATTGGCCTAGGATAAACTAGATCAGCCTAAGACATACTAGAATGTTGGCGCTAAGGCGATCATTGAATTCAATAAAATCATGCCAAATTGAATTGGCCTAGGATAAACTAGTTCAGACCAACAAACAGAAGGCTGAACTAGTTTATCCTATAAGAGTTAGGCCAAACTAGTTTGGCCTAGGAAGAACTAGTTTGTCCTATGGGCCTTAGGATAGACTAGTTTGGCCTAGGAAAAACTAGTTTATCTGATGGGCATTAGGATAAACTGGTTTGGCCTAGGAAAAACTAGTTTATTCGATGGACATTAGGATAGACTGGTTTGGCCTAGGAAAAATTAGTTTATGCGAAGGGCGTTAGGAAGACCGGTTCGGCCTAGGTCAATCTAGTTTGGCCTGTAACATATATATATATATATATAATACAGAGGGATTCTAAATTTTTTTTTACAATAAAAGAGGGGTGATAGTACACATCAAGACAAACAATATTAAATAGGAGACCAAGGGTCCCAAGCATTTTCCAAAGGAGATAGCCGCCATTAAAGTTTAGGAACCAAAATTTCAAATAAACATAAAAAACAGAAAAATCGGTTGATTGATTGACAGTTTTCACTAAAATTATTCTTTATGTTGGCATTTTCTTGAAATTAAATTATAAAGATAAATTTCAAAAAATGCCGATAGAGGGCACTTTAGACCTTGGAGTAACGAACAACTCTTTTTTGGCGTTATTTTTTACATCGTATTAAATGCTTTCGTAAGCTTAGATTTAAATTTTGAGCACAAAATCCGAATAGTTGGGAGCGGCTAAGTAGACAAACTGAACTGTGTTCAGAGGGCGACCATTTTTTTCTGTTTTTTATAATCATTTGAATTTTGAACCCTCTGAACACAGTTCAGTTTGTCTACTTAGCCACACCCAACTATTCGGATTTTGTGCTCAAAATTTAAGTTTAAGGCTAAGCTTACGAAAGCATTTAATATGATGCAAAAAATAACGCCAAAAAAGAGTTGTTCGTTACTCCAAAGTCTAAAGCATCCTCTATCAGCATTTTTTGAAATTTATCTTTATATTTTATTTTCACGAAAATACCTATATAAAGAATAGTTTTAGTGAAAACTGCAAATGAATCGACCAATTTTTCCGTTTTTTATAATCATTTGAAATTTGAACCCTCTGAACACAGCTCAGTTTGTGCTACTTAACCACTCCCAACTATTCAGATTTTGAACTCAAAATTTGAGTCTAAGCTTACAAAAACATTTAATGAGATGCAAAAAATACTGGCAAAAAATAATTGTTTGTTACTCCAAAGTGTAAAGCGCTCTCTATCGGCATTTTTTAAAATTTATCTTTGTAATTTAATTTCAAGAGAATGCCGACATAATGGATAATTTTAGAGAAAACCACAAATCAATCGACTGATTTTTCTGTTTTTTATGCTTATTTGAAATTTTGGTTCCTAAACTTTAATGGCGGCTATGTCCTTTGGAAAACGTTTGGGACCCTCGGTCTCCTATTTAATACGGTTTGTCTTGATGTGTACCATCACCCTATATATTATATACATATTAAGTTAAATTAACAGTATATTTTTGAACGATAAAGGGAAAGGGGGGGGTCCTCTTGTTGATACTAATTATGCATTTTTTAATGATTTTTTGACATAATGTGCATTTTTTTCATGACTCTTTAACAACATTTGCATTTGTTTTCATGATCTTTGACAAAATTCAACTTTGTTTTATTGATTTTTTTGTGACAAAATTAGTGTTTTTTTTTTTTTTTTTTTTTTTTTTTAAAGACAAAATGAAAGATTTTTGTGATAACATTTGTGTTATATTTTGCAATCATTCGATAAAATGAGCATTTTTCTTGTGATTCTTTGACAAAATTCATGTTTTTTTACATGATTCTTTTTAAAATTCGTGTTTTTTCATGAATTTTTATGATATTTTTGTGATCCTTACACAATGTTCTTGCTTTTTTCCCAACTATCCATTGATGAAATCTGTGCTTTTCTGCAGTCTATTGATGATATTTGGGCCTTTTTTTTTAGCAATATTTTCACAAAATTTGGTGTGTTTTTTTTTGTGAGTTTCTGATGAAATTTCTTTTGTAAAATCCTGCATTTCACCAACACTTTCAGTATTTCTAATTGCCAATTTTTTAAAGTTTAGTCATTGAATGGCAACTGATGAATGTTTATTTTCACCTTTAGATCTGGTACTTCTCTGTTATATCATTAGATGATGAAAAAGCAGCAGAAATAAAATTGCTTTAGGACTTTGAAATCACACACACACACACACACACACACACACACACACACACACACACACACAAAAAAAAAAAAAAACATTTTATTCAAATTATTTGTTCAAAACACAAAACTTTCTTTTAAATGAAACACTTGTTGCAGTGCTAAGATATTTAAAATTCCATGCCTTCAGTTTAAATTGAGTTTTATTTTACAGTAGAGATGCTCAAATCCAGACAACTTGGGAACAGAAGTTGTGCAGGTTTTAGAATTTTGTAGATTTCAGGTCATTGCTTTGTTTACATTTTTAGATAGTAATTTAATTTAATAATGCAATCAATCAAGATTATAATGAAAATTTACAATATAGTAAATGTTAAAGTAACTAAGTAAAATTAAAATAATAAGAAATAAGATAATTTTTAAAATGGTAAAATCATTAAAAGTAAAGGTCAAGTAAATAATTTTAATAATGTATAATTAAATATGCATAATAAAGATGAAATACATTTTTCTTGCATTATGAATGAAACTTTTCTTTTAAAGGTACACTATTAATTCATAACAAAAAGGAAGTTTTATTCCAAGTTTAACCAATTTTAAAAACCAAAAAATAAAAATGATTTAATACATAATATATTTAGTGAAAAGATTGTGATTACCAGTAATATCAGCAACAGCTTGAAAGTTAAAAATATATATATATATATATATATATACATATATATTACAAATTAAAAAAAATTTTGCCAAAACTAATCTTTATACTACCTTAATTTTCTTATAATAATGTTCCGTACTTACTTCAAATTATTAAATTAAAATCTTGTTTCTAGATCTAATCTGTTAATCTGTATGCAGACGATATAAATTCTTAATTTGCCTTAAAAAACATTATTCCAGTATGTGTAAATTTAAAAAGATGGCTCTAAATTAAAAATATTCTTAATTAAAACTTTATTTCTTAATATTCCAAATAAAACTGATTTCTTCTATGTTTTTATCAACCCTTTTTAAGAAAATCTTATTAAATTTATCCCAAAACCATACCTTTCAAAAAATATCATTATTTTATTTTATCTATTTATTTATTTTTCTGCCGTCAACCTTTGATGTGTTCATTAATAAATTCATTTCTTTTCTTTTTCTCTTAAAATTAATCATTTATAAAAATCGTCTGCCTAAGAAATTATGAGTCGATTATAAATTGGTTAAATAGTATTTTTTTTAAAAATAAATTTATCATCTGTGTAAAATAGTCTCGTATCTGGACAAGAATTCTGTTTACATAAAAGTATGATGGTTTGAGATTACAGAAAGTTCTAGAATTTTCTTTTTAGTTTTAAAAGGTGGAAGTCTCGAGATGAGGAGGGGAGAGATTCTGGAGTTCTTTCGTCGATGAGTACGGCTGGTTGAAGTAAATGATGGAATATTTTTTGGACATTTCGGTAAAAGATCGTTTGCAAAAAGGAGTTTTTCCCTCTATAATGACTACAGTTGAATAAATAAACTTACAGCCACCAATGAGTGATTTATTGGATATTCTACATTTATTTATTTTTTTATTTTTTCCCTCGCTGGACATGACTTCTGTGCAAAGAACGGGGACCCTGGCGATGATGTTTCTGGCTCCTAACTTTAAAATGTCACATATATATACTTAATTCATGAAAAACCCTGAGTTAGACAAATTATCGAGAATTACAGATTTAAATACATACAGAATGACATAAAATTATTAGCACTAACATCTTGAATTGAAAATTTCATTGTCTGTGTTCGTGATGATTTGAGGGAGTCTACTGTATAACATTAATATTTACTCTTTAAGTATACAGTCAAAGATCTTTAATCCACACTAGTTGGGACAAAAGTATGTGCAGATTATAGAATATTGCTGATTACAGAGTATTATATCATTTTGTTTTTTCTGAAGAACATTTTCATAGCATAATCAGTATAATACAAAATATGAAAATTAATAATTTAATATATTGTCCAACAAGAGCTGATTTATAAAAAAAAAATTACATATTAAAAAAATAATATGTGCATAAAATTAGATATAAAAATAAAGGGTACTACTCTGTTATCCTGTCGACCAATTTAGTCAAATTATAAAAATCGCTGAACTAATAGCCAAATGATACATATTGAAACAATTTTTATTTTAAATAACGAATTAAAACAAATAATTAGTAGAATATTAATAAAAAATAGAAGCAAAAATCACTTAATGACGCTTTAAACATGTGAATCGTATTTAATGTCATTGAATGTGACATTCACGATCATCCATTATTGGCATTTAATCTTATAGTTAGGCGATAATTTTTTGGTTGACAGGATAACCTAGTAGTACCAAATAAAGTTTTTTTTTTTTCACATTCAATTGCTAAGATCCGCAATATTCTTCCACGACCATTTCAAGTGTGCAATAAGTTTCAGTAACAGATTGGCTAAATTCGCTACGTGATTCCACGATTTTACAAAATTGACTGTGTATTTCAGCAATCTTTTGACAAAATTTAGAATATTTTCCTTTGATTCTTTACCAAAATTCGCATTTTTTTTTCAGCAATCGTTTCATAAAAATGCATGACTTTTTTCAAAGATCATTTGACGAAATTTGGGATTTATTTTTTGCGATCGCTTGCATTCTGTTCTGCAATAATTTCACTCTTTTTTTCAACTGTTATTTGATGAAATTCATGTTTTTACTAGCTATCGACTGATGAAATTAGCAATTTTTTTTTCACTAGAACCATTTGTTGAAGCTCGTGATATTTTTCAACAACATATTGGCAAAATTCATGACTTTTTTTTCCCCCCCGAGATCATTTTGTGAAATTACTGATTTTTTCTTACAATTGCTCGCCAAAAATTGGGTTTTTCTGAAGTTGATTAACGAAATTCATGAAAATTTGTCAAAGATAGTAATCTTTTTTAGTGATAGATTGGCAAAACTTCTAATATTTACTATAGTTCTAGAAAGTCTGTTATTTTTTTATGTTATGTATTTCAATTGCTCATTTTTGAACCAAAATTTTTTTTATTTTGTTTTTACAGATGTTTCAATTTAATTAAATTTTGTTGAAGCTCGTGATATTTTTCAACAACATATTGGCAAAATTCATGACTTTTTTTTCCCCCCGAGATCATTTTGTGAAATTACTGATTTTTTCTTACAATTGCTTGCCAAAAATTGGGTTTTTCTGAAGTTGATTGACGAAATTCATGAAAATTTGTGAAAGATAGTAATCTTTTTTAGTGATAGATTGGCAAAACTTCTAATATTTACTATAGTTCAAGAAAGTCTGTTATTTTTTAATGTTATGTATTTCAATTGCTCATTTTTGAACCAAAATTTTTTTATTTTGTTTTTACAGATGTTTCAATTTAATTAAATTTTGTACCAACTATTATGCTGGAGAACAATGTTGTTGGTATGCAGAAAAAGTATGCACAGAATCTTTCACATTGTTTTTTATTTTAAAACAGGACCTTTCACAGAAAATTTCATAATAAAAATAGAATTTTCAAAAGTTTAATCACCATAAAATGGTACTTCTAGGTTATCCCGTCGACCAAGAAATTATCGCCAAACTATAAGATTAAATGCCAATAATGGATGATCGTGAATGTCACATTCAATGACATTAAATGCGATTCACGTGATTAAAATGTCATTAAGTGATTTTTATTTTGACTTTTTATTAATACTTTTATTAATATTCTACTAATTATTTGTTTTTTTATTATTTAAAATAAAAATTATGTCAATATTTTTATTGGCTATTAGTTTGGCGATTTGTATAATTTGGCGAAATTGGTCGACGGGATAACCTAGAAGTACCCATAAAATAAAATCAAACCTGCCACAAAATCACGAAAAAACCTATTATCTAATGGCCTGTATAAAATAAATATTACCTCTTGTATAAGGGGTTATCCCCCCCCCCTCAAATAAGATTTGAAATTTTGTGTTTACAATGCTTGAAAAATACAATTTCCCCTCTAGAGCTACGGAAATCCCTCTTGGAAAAGCCTGTCTGATTTTAACCAGGGTTGGGTTTTTGACGTCAAAAAGGGGTTTTTGACATGACAAAGGTTTAAACCGGATTAAACTGTCAGAAACTGTCAAAAACCCATAGAGTCGCAATCTGCTTTGGTGTACTAAAGTTTGTTGTTAAATTTTAAAACTAAGAACAGATGCCATACATTATGTCGAAATTTAATTATATTATGCTTAATTAGTAGGTCTTTGAATATTTTTAATTGATAAAAATTAAGGTAAAAATCATAGATTTCAAATTTCAGAAATTTATCTCAAAATGGACATGCAGAATTATTTATGTTTCAATATCTTGTTTATTTATTTATCTTGTTTATTTTATTTAGAATGCATTTTGACATAGCTAATATTTATAAATATTAATGAATTGAGTGTTGTAAATGCAGGATTTTCAAAAGTTTGGAATTTGATATACGTGTTTAATAATTTTTTTTATGCTATATACATAATATCCAGTAGGTAGGTTAATTTGAATTTAAAAATAATGTATATTATTTATTATATGTATGATTATTAGACATCATTTTTATTCCCCCTCCCCGCCTCCGCCTCCTTACCCCACACCACACACGCTAATAGTATTAAAAATACAAATAATGTTTACTTTGATAGCAAGGTAAGACAATAAGTAATTATTCAACAACTGAATACTTAAGATATTTAACAAAATTTTATAGTATTCAGTGAAAAAAAAAATTCATAAGTATTTGTATAAGCTAATTTTTCAGCATAGTAAATAAATAGGTTGAATATTGTAAATAGATACTCAGATATTTATAGAAAGGAGCTAATTTTTTATTATTTTTATGTTAGTTATAACTTATAAATTCAAAAAATGATTGACGATTTAAAATTCAGAATTACTGATTTTTCAGAAAAACCAAATAACAATTGTAAAAGTCAAAACAGAAAAAATATTACACTGATCTATGAAATACTTCTAAAACACAAAATATCATGTAGTTTTTTTTTTTTATTATTATCTAATTAAATTCATAATTTAAAAAAATAAAACATACATGAAATACTTCCAATTAATTTGATTACATAATCGAAATCAATTCAAATGAAAATTATCAAAGTAGAAATTTAGTTCAATAATCCAATTCATTTGCCCTACATATCACATGGTAGCACATAACCAGTTTTGAACATCTTTCTGTTCCTAATCAATTACAAAACCTGTCTAATCTTTAATATTATTTTAAACAATGGATAAATTTGTTTATAAATAAATTTCTTCTATATATCCCTATGTATTTTGAATAACACATTAAAATTTAATAAATAATGTTACAAAAGATAAGTTTTCCAAAATCTAAGGTTTTGTTTAATATTCAAAATATGTTACTTCAAAAATTTATTTTTTCTACAGCATATTTAGAAACATTTTCTTTAAGCAAATAAATTTTACTTATTAAATATAAATATAGGTAGATATATATATGTAAATAAATATTTTTATTTACATATAAATATAGGTTTTTGACAGTTTTTGTAGAAAAAATTTATTTTTTCTACAGCATATTTAGAAACATTTTCTTTAAGCAAATAAATTTTACTTATTAAATATAAATATAGGTAGATATATATATGTAAATAAATATTTTTATTTACATACAAATATAAGTTTTTGACAAGGAGGTTTTTGACATTAACCATGGTTATAACCGTCAAAAACTGTTGCGTGTCAAAAACTTGCCAACCCTGATTTTAACATTGTTTAGATGTATAAATTTAATACATTTATTATTTATTCATTTAAACAGGATCTTGTAAAATTAAAGTGCCTTAAACAGAAACTTGAATATAATGTTAGTTTTGGATTACACAAGTACAGAGAAGTGTTTACAATTTTCACGAAAACAGGAACTTGTAAGAAAAGTCAAAAGTGCTATGATTAAAAAGTAATCAGAATTCAACAGAAAAAAATAAACATAAACACTGATAATATTAGTTTTAGGCTCCCCACTACAAAGTTGCACAATATGGAAACTTTTTTGTTCCTTCTTCTTAAAACAACAAGTTATGTAGACTTTTTTTTTTTTTAATTAATGGAATATCACAGCTAAAAACTTTTAGTTAAAAAGCAATTTTGAAAGAAATTCCTTAACGGTATTTACGATTGGTACATTTATCTTAGTTATTCTAAGGTTGTAACCCTCTACCACAATAAGGGTCAACAGTACTAGTAAATAAAAAATCTTAATAAATGAATATAATTTACATAAATTGACTATTAATAATAAGAATATATATATATATATAGATTCGAAATGCATAATCAAAGATTATAAACTAATCAAATGTGGTAAATAACAAATGTTTTCAATGTCTACTGAAAGTTGAAGATGCAAGAAATAGAAATAAATTGAATCATAACGTATAAAACATTTATTCTAAAAATCATAGATACATTTTAAACAAGAGTTTCAACAAAACTTACTTAGTGTATGCGAAGCCTATATCTAGAATAACAGAATGTTTCTCAGCAACAGCGATTGTGTCGTAAATTGGCATTGTAAAAGTTTTAAATAAATAAATCTGAAAATAGAGATCTTTTTATTTTATAATTATTTTCAAAACAAATGTCAAAACAAAACCTGTCAAAACAATTTCGATTTTCCGTGGCGGGTTGGTTAGGAGGTTGCATGCACTTTGTACGTATCATCATGGCCCACTAAATCTAAGTAAAGGCCTATCTATTTGAGATTAATGTATGAAGTCTCCCGCCAGAGGACGCTGATACTTTGCCCAAGCTATTCCGACCAATCATGTAAACCCTGAACCAAAACAATGACACGTGTGCAAACATGTGCACAGAACAGAAAGCAGCTTATTCAATGCTAATTTGGGCAGGGTTTGCGTCACGTGGACTTACACGTGGTTCAATGAAATGGTTCAGGGTTTGAAGCTGTTGCCAGCTTCACTTTTTCGGCGGTTTTTCGCGAAATGGTTCGGCCGGTAGTATATAGTCGGCGTTGGTATCAAGTATCCATAAACCTATCATTAGTCTATAATCTCGAACTCAATGGTTCAATTTCAAAGCTCACAATCATAGGACGCATTCGTATTCGTAAACACCAAACTAAACGCACTGGTTTTCGTGCAAAAACTGAAATCAGTGCGGTTAGTTGCGGTTCGGTGTAACCAGTTTTAGATGAGTTTACGAACAAAACTGCATATGCATATGCAGCTCTGTTTACGAACGCCGTCGAGTGCGTTTAGTGTCGCACTGAAAATGAACGGTTTGTTTACGTTTTTGCTCATCTTGGCGATGATTGTTAATTCACATCATACCATTGACAATACTTTCTCAATTACTCCTACTTCTGTATACTAGATGTTAGCTATGGAAATGGAAAAAAAAACGATGAATTTCCTGCTAAGTTTAGAATGGTGAAGGATAGAAGATAATGAAATTACATTCTACTTCAATTCTAATTCATGGTAAGATTTTGATTAATGTTATTAATTATAGTAATTCTTATTTATTTATTTTTTGCTTTCTTCATTTTAATTACAGGAATTTCATCAATGGTTAATATTCTAGAGTTGCCATATTAAAGGTGATGACAGAAGTATTTATATATTTTTAACTGTATAATATTATTATGTCTTCAAGTCGATTTTTTAAGAACATATTTTGTATAGTATTTAAAATTTTCAATACTGATTTTTGTTTTTGCATATATAAGTATTTTCAACATGATGGGTCCTATTTTAATTTTATACTAAAAAATAGGAAACTTCCATAAATAATAAAGTCCCCCTTTATAATGATCAGTGTTCTCGCTGTTGCTCGCGATTGAGCCAAATTGCGACTAATTTCTTCATTTGGCGAGTAAACAAGCGATTAGATTTGCCAAATTGCTGATGCTCAATTTTTGCTTTTTTTTTTCGTTTTTCATACACATTTTTAATATATTTGTAGAGATTAATAACAATCGCTGTCACAGTTATAAAAACTTTGGTTATTTTAACAATTTTTTATTTAAAACATATTGAAAAAAAAAAAAAAAACAAGGTACATTAAAGATAACTGTTTTTGTGCTACATGCGAATCTATTTTGCTAATACTTTTTTTCATTTGGCGAATGTTTTTTATTTTTAATTAGCCAAATTACGAACGTTGGTCAAATGTCAGCGAGAACATTGATAATGATTATACATTAAATAATAAAACCTCTTTTTAATCACCATAAAACAATCCACACACAGGATGGGTTTCAGGCTGGAAACTTAAGCAGCCCATCATCAGCCAGTGTAAACATGTGTCTGTAATGAGACACGATCAAAATGAAATTTGTGACCATGATTTTTGAATGTTCATTCGTGACTTTTTGCATGTGCTTTTGTTTTATATTTAATTGCGATTTATCACCAGTTTTTCAGTGATATTTCATCAGTTGTTATTTATACTCGTAAAAGATTTAGACAGGTTTCAAGATTTAAAATGTGTACTCTTTATCATGCAAGAAATTTAAAGACCAGTAAATTTGAAAGAAATTTTTGTCTTATCTAATCGTAAATTTTCAAAGATTCAATAAGGCAACAAAAGATTATTCAGAAAAATTTATTAGATTATATTATCAAATTTTGCTTACCTGAAAAAAAGAAGACTACAATAATTAAAATCTCAACTTACATGTAGCTTAACCCGGGAGAACGCGCGCTTACCAGGGTATGAATAATTTTAATTTTGCCACCAATAAAATCAAATTATAACAGTCACTTTATTAAGACGGAGACAATTCTTACAAATTTTGCGATAAAATAAGTTGAAGATTACTTAAAAAAAATTAGTGGTTACAACTGTAAAAACCATACGCACTCCGGGTCTTTTAGGCCCTGCGCGCGTCCTCCCGGGTTAAATGTTTTACTTTATCGTAAAATTCAGGTAAAAAACTGATAAAGTTGCCTCTTACAATGATTATATGTACTTGTATAAATTTTGGGTGGGTTGCATTAATTAAAGTACAAGATATAGTTGTTTGTGTAATTCTATAAATTGTAATTACTGTAACTTTCGATTGTTTTATAAAAAAAAATCTCTAAATGATCCAAAGATATAGTTGTTTATGTGTAATTCTATAAATTGTAATTGCTCTACCTTTCAGTTGTTTAAAAAAAAAAAAAAAAAAAAAAAAATTAAATGATCCGAAAATGATAAGATAACATTAAAAAAAGGGAAAAAATCTCTCCTTGTAATCATTATATTTATCCATGAAAAAAATAAAAGGCTACATGAATAAGGGGATGTGTGTTATCATTTTAGGGGTGGGGAAGGTAGTACATGATATCGTAAGATATCTCAATGGGCAGAAGTAGTCCATCTTTAGATATTGTTAGAATTTTGATTTAATCAAAATTTTTTTTTTTTTTTTAAAGTTATTTTCTAGATAAATTGTCATATTTTTTTCAGTCTTTTGCCTGTTTTTATGAAAATACAAAGTTATTATTAAAGCTGTTAAATGATTATAAAATCATTTCATTCCAAAACATGGAATACCCCAACATTTGGCATTTCTATTGTTATGCTATATATGCTCATATAATCGACTGTTAGATAAACTATGCACAAAGTAAGTTTGAAATTATACTTGTGTTTATTATAGACTGGGAGGCAGCAGCACAGACAATCTTGTTGAGTTCATGAGTGAAAATCTAAGATTAGATAAATATTGATTTGCATATTAAAACACAATTGGTCTACCAAGTCCTATCTTGGAGGGAAAAACCTAAAAACTCAATTTTAGCAACTGTCTTGTATGTTTACCACTGTGCTTTCCTGTACCCAAAGTATGAAAACATGAGGATTGGGAGCAGGAAAACATAATATTAAACTTATGAGTCAACCACTAAAATTGATGATTTTAGATGTTTTCCACCAAGATATGACTTGGCAGACCGATTGCATTTTAATATGGAAATTGAGATTTAATTAATTCTAGATTTTCATCCGTGAACTGGATGAGGTGATCATCTGTGCTGCCGTCTCCTAGTCTATTAGTAGAAAAAAGATTTTTTTTTCAAAAGGAGTTTTGCTTTTTCCTTATCTTTCAAGGGTCAACTACGAGTAGACAATATTACTGTTGAATACATTCTGTAACAAAAAGCTGTTATTAAATAATTTCAAATAATAGTTGGCCCCACCAGGGGCCGAGAGGTTCTGACCTGCTCTTAACTGGTATATGGCAGGTGCTGGATTCGAACCCAATCACGGCCATTGGCCTTGGAGTTTTCGTGGTTTTCTTTGAATCTTGCATAAATACGGGTTAGGATTCCTTAGAAAGACCCCCACAAAGGGCACTCCCTCCCTGGGCCTATATCCTTCGAATAGATAATCGGCCGACACAAAATAAACCAATCAAATAATAATTATCTTTCTTAATTGGTATTTGGTAGGTATTAACGTATATTGCATATAATAAGATATTTTTTATTGATTTCTCTTCAATGAAACCAGAGTTGGCACAGTTTGAACCAACTAGTTTTAAGCATAGTTTAAACCGTTTCTCAAAAAACCAATTGATGTTTTTAGAAAAAATCTAATGACATTTTCTTTTTTTAGGTGCGTTCGTAATTATATAATACGTAGCACCTATAGTGGTCGTTCAGTCCGTCCGTCTGTCCGTCCGCATATAACAACGCAAAAACTACCCAACCGAATCGTTTGAAATTTAAAATACATAATTATTACATAATTTTGTCGAGTCATTTCAAATTTTATGAAACTCGGATGCATAGATCATTTACAGGGGCAATCAAAAGTATTCCATTACATTACGGTCAATGGGGAAAAAAGTTTCAAATGCATTTTAATCGTTTGAAATTTAAAATACGCAATTATTACATAATTCTGTCGAGTTATTTCAAATATTTTGATAATCGTGTGCATAGATCAATTACAGGGGCAATCAAAAGTATTCAATTACATTATGGTCAATTAGGAAAAAGTTTCAAATATATTCTATATGTTTGAAATTTAAAATACATAATTATTACATAATTTTGTCGAGTTATTTCAAATTTTATGAAACTCGGATGCATAGATCAATTACAGGGACAATCAAAAGTATTCCGTTACATTACGGTCAATGGGGAAAAAAGTTTCAAATGCATTTTAATCGTTTGAAATTTAAAATACGCAATTATTACATAATTCTGTCGAGTCATTTCAAATATTTTGATAATCGTGTGCATAGATCAATTACAGGGGCAATCAAAAGTATTCAATTACATTATGGTCAATGGGGAAAAAGTTTCAAATAAATTCTATACGTTTGAAATTTAAAATACATAATTATTACATAATTTTGTCGAGTTATTTCAAATTTTATGAAAATCGGATGCATAGATCAATTACAGGGACAATCAAAAGTATTCCGTTACATTACGGTCAATGGGAAAAAATGTTTCAAATACATTTTAATCGTGTTACATTCATGCGGACTTAATAAAATTTATATGCAATTATAAAGTACATATTATAATATACATCATACATAATTTGTGGTGCAAAGAACATTTGTTATTGATTTACAAGGCCACACAAAAGTATTCCATTACATAATGGTATAGGGAGAACATTGTTTGATGAGCGTTTTAATTGTAATTCACTATTTACAATTTTATGAGATTGATATATGAAAGTAATATTTTTAAAACTTCGCTATCGTACGAACGCACCTAATTTGCTACGCTTCGCATGCAATTTCCAACTTGTTTCTTTATAATTTACGTGTTCCAAATTATTGGATACATAAATAATTTCTACTTTAAACACTTAATTTCAGCAATAAGCATTAGATATAGTAGATTTAGGTCATTTTTTTATGCATAGGATTAAAATCAGTATGCATTAGTGAACATATCTATTGCTCTAAAGAAAAAGCTTCAAACATGTGAATTTATCAAAAATAAAATAGATAAAAAATATTCAATATGTAGTATAAAATAATTTAATTTTTTTAAAAGTGCAGATTATTTATGCAATTAATAACATAACATGATGATCTTTAAGATTTTGCTCAAGCTATTACAGCTATTACATTTCTTGATTGGGGAGATTATCTTGAAAAATTAAAATCAAAATATAAAGTCGAATAAGAGAGCATTCAAAGATTGGGTGCTAGTTGTAGCATTTTAATAATAATAATCTTTTTTTTTTATGTCTGCTGAATTTAATGACCAAAAATGTTGACTTCAAATTAGCACTCAAAAACAAAATCCCAGGAAGTATTTGAAATTTATTATTCAAATAACTGTGGAAAATAATATTACATTGACCAAACTATACGCAAATGTTTATTATTAGTAATCAAAAGATTTGTTTATAAAGATTTCAGATAGGGATGCACTGAATATTCAGTATCTATTCGGTATTCGGCCATGTTACCGAATATCAAAGTATTCGGCTGAATCCAATATTTAATAAAGCCTTTTAAAAAACTTTTCACAATTTCTACTTTTATCTGTCAATTTATTAACATATTTAAAATAATTAGAAATAAAATTGCTTTGCTTTATAGAGATTACCCAATTATAAAAGACTAAATAATATTAGTAGTAGTAGTAATATCACTCTTTCATAATGTATTTACTATTCATTTCTATTTGACTGGGTGATTTTCAGGTTTCCAATATAACATTTGCTGTTGTTGTGACTAATAAATCTAAAATACATTTGTAAATCAACTTGTGTAAAATAGGTAAATAAAAAATGTCACTGCTTCTTGGACTTTTATAATGAAGTTTTCTGTTAGATGTAAATGAAAGTATTTGTAAATATGACATTTTAAAGATTTGTTTAAATATGACTTAACGAGCTACTTCAGTCACCTGGAAAGATTCACTCATTAATGCTAATCTTATGAAGAATATTTTTTAAGGTATCTCCTGTTCATTTTAATTTTTTTGCATTGGCTAGCTGACAGTGATCTCTACATCTGCCTTTCTTTACTTTTTTGAGTGTGTTTGCAGATTTTTTTTCAAGAGGATGCTTTTACCTTTGAAACCGGTTCTTAAAATCAAGAGTGTGTGAAGGGAAAACTGTGCCCAGGGCAATTTGGCACCCCCAACTCCCAACTTTTTCTAGTGACAGGCCAAAAATGACGTTGGTAGCATAAATTTGGTGCCCCCTAAATTTTTGCGTCCAGGATGGCTGCCCCCTTTACACGGCTCTGCTGAAAATGAAAGTGTCCTAATTAAAAATATCTGTAAACAAGATGAAAAAGTAAAAATGCCCTTTCTACAGATTAATCTCAGCTAGTCACTGCAAAAATAATTGTTTAAAAATACTGAAATACGAATGAGATTTCTGAAAAAAAAAAAAAATCCACTGGATTAGCATTTGCGTTCAGTTGACTGAAGTAACCTTCTAATCCCCCCCCCCCCCCCCCCACTGAATAATTTTTTTGCACATGATAATTTAATATAATAATAATATTTCCTTAGTATTTTAATATTCACATGTAAATATATTTTTCAATAGAAAAGTGTTTGGTATTAATATTATCTGGTCTTTTGTGATATAATTTTTCATAATCAGGGATACATCAAGTTAATGTATTTTAACAGAATTTTTATGCGTGTGCTCCACCAATGGCTGAGAAGTTCTGTTTTCGAAACTGGTTGTCTGGAGGGTGTTATATTCTAACCCAATCATTTGAAGTTTTTGTGGTTTCGAGCCTTGGATTTCCTTGCATTAAATATGGGCAGGGCTGGGAAATTACATCATTTTACTCGCCATTGGCGAGTGAATTTTCTGTCAGGGCGAGTGAAGTTTTAAGTTATCTTTCAAAACTTCTTACTGTGAAGATGACAAAAGCTTTATTTATTTATTTTACTAGTTTCCTATATTTTGAAAGTTTCAAATTTCTGTAATTTAAGCATAATAGTAAGTTCTATTTTATAATAATATTTTCTCTCTTGAATATATTTCTTACTCTTATCGAACAAAAATATGAAAATGCATTTTAGAACAGCAATTAACTGTTTTTGCAGTCGTTTAAAATTTGTCTTAACGATTTTCAACTGTATGTTGTGTTTTCCTGGCTGGTAAAATAAATCCTTGGCTGGTGAAATTTCTCAAAAATTTTCCACCCTTGAATATGGGTTAGGTTCCCTTAGAAAGGCCCCCGTGGAGGGCATTCCCCCCTTAGATTCTATATCCCTCGTGTTGATAATTATGAACACAATTTATGACAGCCAATTAATTGGCTGTCATAAACACACACATGTATATATATTCACATATACATATATATTTAATACTGGTGCCTGGTTAACCAAAAAATTAAATTGAGTAATATAAACCTTGCTGATTTTTTATCCAATTGTTCAAATATTTTTGGTACTTTTATGTTGACTGGACACAGTAACTGGAATCCTATGAAATTTTTCTTAATAAAGACAAATTCTTCACATTTTTAAATAATTCGTTAGGATTTAAATTGTTTAATTTGAAAATAAAACAAACTCACAGGATAGATAAACATTAGCAATTCGAAATAAAAAAATATAGGATTAAAAAATGAATTTGGGTTTTCATTACAAATTTTTTCTCAAAACTTTTTTTTCTTTTTAAATAAAGCATGTACAGGAAAAATAAAATCACACCAACTCCTGATGCGGAATCATAAAGTAAAATGTACAATTTTTATATTTTACTGGGATTACCTTTCTTTTTGCTGGTTAAAAATAGATAAAATCCCATTCACTATATTAATACATTGTAGCAATGATATGGTAAAGCAAGTTCTCAGTGTGTGTCAGTAGTCTAGGCATCAATCAAATTGTAATATTGTCTTAAGTTATTTAGGTTTAAAATGCTACCAGTCACTATAATGATTATATTTATAATGCTAGTCATCAATTAAAATATAAACTCAGGGTAGACATTACACATTTGGATTTGTGTAATGACATAATGTACAATTTAAAACAATGTGGAAATCAACCAGCACATGTCTAATCAGAATTCCGCTACCTTCCAGCAGCTTAATATGTATACACTGACAACCTGGGCAAAGTATTTCATTCATCTCTTTATCTTAGAAATGACAAATTACTATGTTTTTAAATAAATCATAGTTAGTTAAGTACTTTTCTTTATTTCAAGAGTATGACTACATTGCCCATTCTCCCCCCCCCCTCCCACTTAAAAAAGATGTTGCAAAATGGAATTCAATAATATTCAGAATAGCACATTTACAATAAAATTTAGGAAACTGGCTGCAGTTGAAAAACACTACATTCATTACTGCACAATAATTTTAAGCGATACTATAAAGTCCATGTTGCAATTGATTATTGTAATAATTTAGGAGCATTCATTTTCAGAGCAATTTTAATTTTATTTACAAAAAATTCCATACGGTGCAGGCAACAAATAAAATGAGCAGAATACTGAAATAAAGACACATATATATACATATATATATATAATGTACATATAAGTATACTTTTTATGTCAAAAGTAGCTGTATTTTACGAAATGTAATGCCGATTAAATGATCTTTAATTCAATTCTGAATAATTTCTGAATCATTAGAATTCATAATCGTCATTATTAAAAGAATTATTTTATTATTTGAAACAATAATAATAATTAATAGTTGATTAATTATGCTGCATATCTTAGATAAAAAATGATTTGTAAGGCATTTAATAAGACAAAGTGGCGAAAAAAGTTAATTATTTTTCAAATAAAATATTTGTTATTAACATGACAAACTGCTATTTGTTTTGTTTACATTTGTAAATATGAGCACGCGCTTGCGCAGTAAAACCGCCTTCGCTACAGAACGAACCGCACTGACTTTTTCTTCAGTGCATTTAGTAGAAAAACTAAACGCACTGGTTTTTGTTTACGAATACAGTTTTGAAACGCACGGAGTGCACGGAGGGACTTTACAAACGGCTAGTTTGAAAACTAACTGCACGAGTTGAACGAGTTCCGACTTTTATGGCTCCGGGGGGAGGGGGGAGGGAGATACTGTACTTTTTGACCTCCGAAAACGCAAAATCTTGAGCTTTGCGGAGGAGGGAGGGCATTATTTGAATTCAACACTGCACATTAGATTTCGATAAAAGGCACATTTGTTAAATTTTAGAAATTCTTATTTCTTGTAGTCAGGATAGTTATTTCAATGTTAAAACCTTTTAAATGAGGTCATTTGTCCCCCATCCCTGGAGCGTGCGGAAAGAAAACTGCGCCCAGGGCAAAGTCTCAATTTGGCGCTGCCCTCCCCGAATCTTTTCTAATGGCAGGTTAAAAATGACGCTGATAGTATAAATTTGACGCCCCCCAAAATTTCCGTGCCCGGGGAGACCGCTCCCTTCGCTCCCCTCCCCTTTCGCACGGCGCTGCCCCCTCCTCTCCCTGAAATTTGAAAGTCATTTTCACTTAAAGTAAACTGCGTTCGGAAATTTTTTTTTTTTTTTTTTTTTTTTTTTTAAGTGCACAATGTTGAAAAAAATAATAAAAAAAAGTTCGAAACATGCTTTTCAGACAAAAAAAGAATCTCGGTACTCTTTCTAAATCGATTGAAAACAAAAACGAAACAGAAAATCTCCAAAAATATTTAAAGTAGTTAACAGATACATAAATATATAAAATTATTTATTAATTATGCGTGTGGCCCAAACTAGTTCTTTGTGCTTCTGGCTTATTTTCATATAAAGTAAAATGTAATTAATTTATTAAAGACATAATATTATTTTCTAACTATACGAATGTCATCGAATAAAAAATCGGGTGCTTATCGCGTGCCAATGTTATAAATACATGTATAAGAATTTATTATTTTTACAAAATCACTTAGTAAAAATCTAGGGCTTGTGTATCCTTGCAGTGGTGCAGTCATAAAAACAACAGAGAGAATACGCTCAAGGCAGTGATGTAGTCCTGGAAAAAAAACTGGGGCTTCCTTAAAAACTTTCTAAAACAAAGTAATCAAGGAACGAACTTGAGAGAGACCTGAGCTATCTAATGAAAAAAAAATATTTTAAAATGTCAAAATGCGAAAGAGTTATTAGAAAAATGCCCTCGCGACTCGCGAGTGTCTTCGCGGGCAGCGACGATTCTTATTTAGCACGATATTTAATCGTGCTTGAAATATACATTAGGCTTTAAAGTACTAGACTCAGTCGCGACATGGCTTTTGTTACAGTAACATTTTGTTTGCAAATTTTACTGGGAGGAGAATCATTTTCTTTTCGTTTAAATTTCTGCAGTTTTTTCTCTTTACTTTCTTGAATATGACTGTAATTCTTTTATGTGTAATATTCAACAATTTCCAAAGTACGAAATTGACACTTTGAGATAAATTAATCATAGCTGCCAAGTTTTACACTTTTTTTTTACCACCTACTACTATATTTTAACAGAACAATTTGCTTTATTTAATCATCGAAAGCATAGGAGTATGTAAGACAAACTTTTCTGTTTAAAAATTAGTGGTAAAAAAAAAAACGTAAAAATTTGCAGTTATAAATTAACCGATTCGGCTTCATGTTTTTTTCTTTTTAATCTTTTTCTATTTATTTTTGGGTGGAAGCATTTATTACTTTTAGATTTTAAAAATTAAAATAATTATCCTAATACAAGTAATAAAGATTTCTAAAATTTAACGAATATGTCATTTACCGAAATCTAACGAGCAATGATGAATTTAGGGGATGGATTCAAGGGGGGGGGGGGCATTCCTTCCGGAGCAATTTGAAGCCCCTCCCCCTCCGGAAATTTTGAGAGTTTACGTTTTTGACAGTCAAAAGTACAATTCCTTCCCTCTGAACTCTATATTGTCTCTAGCCCCCGGAGCTATACAAATCCTTGTATGTCCGTTGTTTTTTTAATCATTTTAGAAATTAATATGTATATATATGTGTGTGTGTGTGTGTGTATAGATAAAAAACATATATGTATTATATACACATGCATGTATGTATATATTTATAGATATATATGCATATATAACGCTGGTGCCTGGCTAACTGATAAGTGTCCATAAATGTTGTAAGCATGCATATGCATACTATGATTTGTCATTAATAATGAAATTTATAATTGATTATGTAACGAAATTTCGACGAAACTCACATTTTGGGTCGAAACCGAAACCGAAGACGAGTTTTCGGTCGATCTTTAATAAATACACAACTTTTTAGTTCAAATGTAATACAGAATGACGAAGAAACATAAATTCTAACATTTTCTTCATAACATTTAATCACTGTCTTAAAAAAATAGTGGGTTGTGCCACTTTTTCTAGTAAAATTTCTTACTTACGTCAGACAGCAGTACCAGTACACTCAACAATTCAATGTATCCCAATTTCCTTTGTATGACTTACTACTACAACATTTATCCATGCACTGAATTAAGAGTTTTAATGTATATTAAAAAAGAACTGATATATTTTTAAATACAATGAAACTTCTAAATATTGGGCAGCACTGGCCGCAGATAAAGTGGCTGTACTTCGTAAGTTGCCGTTGTTCAGATGTTCCGTATTTTAAAAACTTAAAATTTCATTAAATTAAAAGCAAAATATCGGACCAAAGTCATTTTATTGTAACAGTTAAAAAATGCATACTATTATGCATAGTTTTATTTTACAATAACTAGGGGGGCCCCGCCCCCCTGCTCGCTGTGCTCGCCAACCCCCCGCGTAATCGCTTCGCGATTCCAAATTATTGGCTACCCCTGCTTGCTGCGCTCGCCAATACCCCATGGTATGAATAAGCAGTTGCAGACCTTTCAAATGATGTGTCACACGACTGGTGTTGTAAAGAAATTAAAAATGTGCCCCCCTGGGGGGCAGAGTGGGAGGCGACACAAAAGACATCCATAATATGAATAAGTAGCTGCAGACCTCTCAAATGATGTGTCACACGACTGGTGTTGTAAAGAAATTAAAAATGTGCCCCCCTGGTGGGCAGAGTGGGGGTGACACACAAGACATCCATAAAATGAATAAACAGTTGCAGACCTTTCAAATGATGTGTCACACAATATGTGTTGTAAAGAAATTACAAAATGCGCCCCCTCTGAGGGCAGAGGGGGGGGGGTTACACACAAGATATCCATAATATGAATAAGCAGTTGCAGACCTCTCAAATGATGTGTCACACAATTGGTGTTGTAAAGAAATTAAAAATGTGCCCCCCGGGGGGCAGAGTGGGGGATGACACACAACACATCCATAATATGAATAAGCAGTTGCAGACCTTTCAAATGATGTGTCACACAACTGGTGTTGTAAAGAAATTAAAAATGTGACCCCCCCTGGGGAGAGCAGAGTGTGGCGGTGACACACAAGACATCCATAATATGAATAAGCAGTTGCAGACCTTTCAAATCTTGTGTAACACGACTGGTGTTGTAAAGAAATTAAAAATGTGTCCCCCCTGGAGAACAGAATGGGGGATAACACACGAGACATCCATTATATGAATAAGCAGTTGCAAACCTCTCAAATGATGTATCAAACGACTGGTGTTGTAAAGAAATTAAAATTTTGGCGAAATATTACAGTTATCGCCAAGTTGGCGTCACTTTAGACAACTAATTTTGGTCGCCAAATTTGGCGATATATCGCCAAGTTGGCGACAAACTTGGCGATTGTTGGCGATGGTAACCTTTCCTCTCTTTATGGTAACCTATACGGCGATGCATAGACGGAGTCCTTTCCTGATTGGTCTATTCGACTCATGGAAGGAGTGGACAACCCGGATTCGTTAGTTCCGGAAATCTTCCACATCAGCATCATTCCAGGAGTCATTCCTTTTAACCTTTAGCTTTCGGGACAGTGAAATCTAAAATATCCTTTTACAACGGGAGAACTGACGCGGTTTCATCCCCCTTTCTTAATGACCCTTCACCGCAGGTGACCAGAAAATGCTGCTATCATTTGGAACATGTGTTAATGATTTACACGTTCGTGAGAAGGTAAGGAAATTTTCTTCCCTAAGAGAACGTTGTTTCTGTTTACTTGTCGGAATCGAAAGTAATGCTTTAGGTTCGTTGAAAAGATGTAATTTATAATGATAAAAATGATCTTTTTCTGTGAATTGCGTGTCATTAAATAAAACATATATTAGTAGTAATTGAACGGTCTTTTTAAAAAATAATTAGAAAACTTTATGGATGTTTATTGAATGTTTTAATAGCATTTCATTTCTTGAAGGGTATAATCTAAAAATGAAGGTTTGTTATAGGCAAAATTACTATAAGTATATATGGTAATACAAAAATACATTATTTTAAAAAGTGCTAAATTTTCAAATATTTAAATAACGCATAAGTGATTTCCTTAAGAATCATTGTTAATATTATTTCAACGATTTAAATTAAAACAGAAAAAGAAATTTCACGATAAGAAAAAATTAGAAATTACAGGGCTCCCAAATGGTCCCCTTTTTCCCACAAAAGTCCCCTTTTTAGAAAAAGGTCCCCTTTAGTCCCCTTTTTTGTATTTTGGTCCCCCAAGTCCCCTTTTCTGTGTCTGAAAAAAATCACCGCGAAATGAAAAAATCTCTGAAAATCACTAAAAGCTTAAAAATCCAAGAAGACAAAATTTATTAAAGTGGGCATAAAAACATTAAAATGGGTATAAAAAAAAAGCATGGTAACTGAAATTCTTTCATGAATCTAAATGTTAAAAAATCACCTCAGAATACAAGTAAATTTTAAGAATCTCATTAAAATTCTTAAAAATTAAAAAATTGCAGAACACGAAAGTTACTATATTAAGCTACTGCTTGACCGGTCTTCAATAATGGGCCTTGGCATGCTTACCCCCCCCCCCCCCCTAAAAAAAAAAGGCAGTGGCTTTTGCACAAAAATACTTCGCTTTTGAAATGGCCAGCTCAAGCACCCAATCTGAATACTATAGAAAATCTTTGGAATGAACTTTAGAAACATGCTTGAAATTATTATTAAAATTCCAATTCAGCATGGACGGAATTTTCCTAAAAATTTCAAGATGATTGGAAAAACATACCACAGACGATTTTCAATTGTTTATTGAATTGATGCCAAGTCGCTGCACCTCGGTATATTTTGCTAAAGGTATGACAACAACATACTACTAATAATAACACATTGCTCAGTGGTGCACAAAACAGGAATTTTAATATACATTAGTACATATTAAAATAAAATAAAATTTTCAACGTTTCGCGCCGTCTTCTGCGGGCGTCTTCAGGAAAATATGAAATGGAAGGACTACGTTTGCATCTTGTTCGAGAGATATTTCTACTAAATTAAAAATTAAATGAATTAAAATTTAAAAATGTTGCCAATTACACGTGAGTAAAAATTAAAATATTGCAAGGAAATAAAAATTTTAAGGTTTTATGATGTTATGCCATATTTTTGGTATATTGTAGGATAAATTATCATTACATGGTTTATTTTCACGTGCTATGATTTCGATGGATTCTATTATTTTACCTTGAACTGGGTTATTGCATGGAACTATGATTTTGGCTTCCTCAAAATTAATATGGCAACCCTTGTTCGCCAAGGCGAACAAGGGTTGCCATATTAATTTTGAGGAAGCCAAAATCATAGTTCCATGCAATAACCCAGTTCAAGGTAAAATAATAGAATCCATCGAAATCATAGCACGTGAAAATAAACCATGTAATGATAATTTATCCTACAATATACCAAAAATATGGCATAACATCATAAAACCTTAAAATTTTTATTTCCTTGCAATATTTTAATTTTTACTCACGTGTAATTGGCAACATTTTTAAATTTTAATTCATTTAATTTTTAATTTAGTAGAAATATCTCTCGAACAAGATGCAAACGTAGTCCTTCCATTTCATATTTTCCTGAAGACGCCCGCAGAAGACGGCGCGAAACGTTGAAAATTTTATTTTATTTTAATATGTACTAATGTATATTAAAATTCCTGTTTTGTGCACCACTGAGCAATGTGTTATTATTAGTTAAAGTTTATGGTGCAACTGTCCTATATATATTTAACAACATACTAATTATAAATCTAGTTGATCACAATGATTTTCTGTTATTAACACAATTTTTTTTTCCAAACTTTCCAAGATGGCCAATAACTTTTGAAAGCATGCGTTTTTTTTTTTTTTCAATTTTGTCAGTTGTATTTATTGATTTATATTCATTTTTCATTATATTCATTTGTTGTTCCATAAATAAATTCCTAACTATTATTTCAATAAAATGTATGAGTATCACTTTGAGATTCCTCTTTATATGGATATACTTTCAAAATAATGAAAAATTTTATGCCGGCCGAAAACTTTTGACCGCCACTATAAACTGTTGTTGATTAGTTTTTGGTATAAATCACTCTACATGTGGCGCTTCTATGCAGCTTTTTTCATGATTTCTGCAATCGCTCAATCACAAAAACCAATGCTCAGAATTTTACCGAACTTCAGATTCGGTTAGTCATTAACATGAATTGACATTTTTTTATATTTTGGTATAAATTGCTCAACAAGTGGCACTGTTAATCTGCATTTGTTGCGATTTCCACAATAGTTCTATATCCAGAATTAATGCACCGAATTGAATCAAACTTTAGATTCAATTAATCCTTAAGATGAATTCACCTTTTTTACATTTTGATGTAAATTCATTTACAGATAGTGCTGCTATGATGCATTTTTTTTTTCTTTTTTTTTTTTTAGGATTTTTGCAGTAAATTTATCTAATTTAATGCACAAATTTTTGTCTAACTTAGGATTCAGTTAGACGTTGACACAAGTTGTTACTCATTAAGTTTTGGTGTTAATCTTTCAATAGATGGTGCTCCTAAGCTGCATTTTGTGGAATTTTCACAAGTTTAGCGATATTCATATTTGAAGAACTAATGCACAAAATTTCATATCTTTAGAATTCTCATGATGGACATAAATTGCAATTTAATTTTGGGATTGTGATAGTGAATTTTGCAGTATTAACATGCATGAGGTAGAAGAAAGTTTTGGGATTGCCACATCCAATTAGTTTGACAAGGATTGTTCCCAGGGGTACAGAATATTTACATGTACTGCATTTATAAATTTTAAACTTGTGCATATATGCCTATTTTTTGGCACTAATTCTGAATGTGTAATTTTCTAAAAAATTGATTAAGATTTTATTTTATTCAAATATCGCTTTTTAAAAAGAAATGCTTTTGTATGACATGTTATTTAAATCTAAGCTTTTCTCCACTAATTATCATTATTTTATGTCTGATTTGTTATTATAGGCTATATAAAATGAACTTATTGCCCCCTTTTATTTATGAGTGGTAGTATTTAGCACTAATCAAAATATTAATTTTAGCCCCCCCCCCCAAAAAAAAGAAAAAAAAAGAATGTAATTAAGAAAAGTAATCAAGTCATCAATTTTAAAATCTCAGATATTTTGTATAACACACAAAAAATTTTAAGAAGTGTGTGTGGGGGCAGTGGGATTAAATTTCTTTTTAATTTCCTTTTTTAAATTGCCAGGGTCTAACTTAAGTATTTTAAGCAATTTTCTAACTCAACCCCTAATTAAACTACAGCGAGATTCAATCTCATTTGAAGGGTTGACCAAAGGAGGTATCTCGTCGAGCCCCACGTCTTGCTAGGGTCTATTTTGACCCAGACAATTAGGGGCATTTCTTCATGTACATGTTTGTGGAGGGTGGCGAATCAGAAAATTTTACCACATATCCTTTTAAAACTCTTAGTCTAAGCACCCATTTCCCACCATCTTAACTCATTTTTTCATCACTAGCAGATATTTTAATGTTCATTTGCATTCATTACCACTCCATAAATTTTCTAAAAAATTAAGAAAAAAAAATCCGTTCAACATATTTTTAACAATGAACATCTTTTCATCCCTTTCTGTCGCCAGGGGATGCTATTGAAAAAAATTCTCAAAAAATTTAATCTACAATATGTTCTGTAATATCTTAAATGAAAGGCCAGTTATGAATAATGTTATTCTTCACTCTCTCTCTCTACCTCCATTCTCACTACCTTATATCATCCCTGTCTATGTAAGAATTTAATCATTATAAACAATTATTAACTTTTAACAAATTTAGTTATTAACAATTTTGGTTTATTAATTAAAGGTTAGAATGTTTTGAAAGGAATATTAAATAAAACCCTCTGAGTGATCTGTGATCATATTTACCCACTTATTTGTTTTTATTAACTGATCACTATTATTTTTTACCTGTAACGAGAATTATCAAGGTGAATGCTTAAATATATTAAAGTTTTTTTTTTAATTATTTAAGTATATTTTTCAGTAGGATATTTAAATGTGCTTAAATAAAATTGTGTACATTGTTTATTGAAATCTTATAAAGATAAACATCTGACATATTTTCTGTGGTTATTTTAAAAATTTACTTTCTTATTTAGGAAAATTTGGGCTGTATTTTTACACACATATGATTTTTTTTTTTTTTTTTTTTTTGGTTTTCATTTTCAATAAAAATGGTCCTCCAAAGTACCCTTTTTAAACAAAAAGAGTCCCCCAAAGTCCCCTTTTTAAATAAAAATGGTCCCCTAAAGTACCCTTTTTAAACAAAAATGGCCCCCCAAAGTCCCCTTTTTAAATAAAAATGGTCCACTTTCCCCCTTTTTGAGGACTAAAATGTGTTGGGAGCCCTAACATATAAGGAATCGTTAAGAAATAATAAAGAGATATCTAACGTAATTTATGTTTCCTATTAAGGTCTTCGTTTTTAACTATAACTAAAACGAATATTTACGAATAGTACTACTTTAATTTAATCTGTAAAATAATTAACCGAATATTACTATAAAGAAATATTGGATGAAGTCTGGATATGAAAATTCTGTCAACACAGCAGAGAAGAAGATTTTGGTGTTAAGATTTCTTCAATGGCTTTCAACCCTTCCGCCGTTTGCAGTCTGCTAACTGTTACTTTTAATGCCCAAAATACCAAGTGGTACCAGTAATTTTTTTTATTACAGTTTGAATTTCATAGTATATGTGAAAAAGAGCTTTTAGTTATTTTCAAATAAATTTGTAAATTTCAGAGTTAATAAATTAATTAAGCATTTTTTGAACATAAATACCTTGCCCCTGAAAGGGTTAAAAATTGATAAATACATACAGTCCTCTTGTATTACTATAAAAAGAGACAATCAAAGCTATCTGGCTCTTCCGTTTGTATTTTCGTGGTTTAAAAAAATAAAGAAATAAAAAAATAATTAAAAAAAATAAATAAATAAAACGGAAAAAAGCGCTTTGACTAAAGCGCATCCATAAAAAAGCTAACATATTTAAAATCACATCATATTTAAATAAGTCCAATAATAATACACTTGGTTTATCTTAGAATATAAATACTAGAGTAAGATGATTTTTTGAAATTTTGACGTTCTTGCTCTGCCGAGGCTGAGGGAGGGAGAAAGAAAGGGCTTTAAAAGTTATCTCAAAACCTCTCATTGTCATAATGATCAATTTTTGTAAGATATGGAGAATTAGAATATAAACACTGGGTACTATATATATATTTTAAATTCAGTCTCCCTTGTTCTTCTGTGTATGTTGGTGGGGGACGGGGAGGTCTTCAAACTTCAAATCTATCACGGCTTTAGAAGATAACATTGTCAGAATGTTTTCGAAGTTTATAAATAACAGATCAGAGGAGTTTCTGTTAATTTGCTTATCTCCCGCTTTTCAGAAGGGGGAGTAAATAAGCTATGATTATCTTCCTCATAAAACTGTACAACGGGACATTATCATTTTATATAAAAATACCCCAAATTTCATAAAAAGCTGAACGTAAAAGCTGAACCAACTGTCTATTTTCCCCTTGTTCTTCTGTGAGGGGAGCGGAGTGTTTAAAAACTCCGAATCTATCACGGTTTTTTTGCACTTAAAAAAAATGCTATATTTCCCTTATTATACTCTCTATTTATGCAAAAATCAGTAGAAATGTTGTACAATATCCATATATTTCTAATCTGCATCGACAGATCGTTTCGTATAATTTAATGTAAAGAGGGTTTCCAAATATTATAGTTTTTCTATGGTTTTTTTTTTTTTTTTTTTTACTATCGGCTCCCTAAGTTTCCTTCTTATGAAATGGGCATTCATAAATATGAGGTCAAACATCGTCTTTGTCATCCTGGATTTTCAGAAGAATCCTATAAATATGTTTTTATTTTATATTCGACAAAATGTCTATAATTGAAAGTGTCCGGCCATTAATAGCCATATAGTATGTAGTTCTGTAACATTTTACTTTAATCTCTTACATTTAAAAAGCACCCATACAAATTCCTTTTTTCTGCGAATTAAGTGTGGAGCTGGGGAAAAAAGTACGAAGTTAAAAGTACATTTTTTTCTCTATACAATGTGTAAAAATTTAAAATGTGCGATACTTAGAAGTGTAAAATTTGCAAAATCGAAAATTGCAACACCGAAATTGCATGGAAAAGCGCTGCGCATTTTAATTTCTTTTCTTTTCTTTTCTTTCCTTTCCCCCTTTTTTTTTTTTTTTTTTTTTTTTTTTTTTTTCAATTTCAAGAGAAAATGGAGTGATTCTGTTGCCATAATTACAAAAGTGGTACTAAAAACTATAAAAAAATTAATATCTCAAAAATAAATTGAGATAGAGTTTTCAAAGAAATTGCACTTAAAAGTACATTTTTCTTTCTATACAACAGTATAAAAATTTAAAATGTGCGATGGTTAGAAGTGTAAAAATTTGTTGTAGTGAACATTGCAAAACCGAAATTTCATGGGAAAGTGTTGGCATTGGCAAAATTACGTATGCGTTTCGCACAGATACGTTTCGCTTTTATAATATAGATACATATTTATGAAATTTGTGGTATTTTTATTTAGAAACAAAGAGATTGTATTGTATTTTCTATTTTTCCGTAAAGGCAAGACACTGTGAAAGAAAAATTTACAAATGAAGGTAAAAAAAGACATTAATTATTTTAATTTATATGAAATTCAGACTTTTGAACCATTCTGTGTTAGAGTAACAATCCCACCACCATAGAAATATGATTCTTCAAATTAAACGAGTGTACCGCAGAAATTTTGAAGAAATTCAAAACTCTTTCCAATTTTTTAGACTTTATTATTAATATTAATTATACTTTTTGCTTTTACTTTTAATTTAATTATATTATTATTTATTATATTTTTTAACAATTGTTTCGCCATGAAAGTTTTTAATAATTAAATCATTATTTTTTGTTTTCCCTTGTTTTATTCGAGAATAATAGCTATATAAATAATAATAATTATTACAAACTTTGTGGTTGCAACATTCTAGCAAACAAACAAAAAAAGAAGAAGAAGAAGAAGAAGATAGAGCTACTTTATTTGATCAAAATCGCTAAAAATTAAATATTTTAAATGAGTTTATTTATTTTAATTTATTTATTTGTATTGTTATTAAATTTCTAAAAAAAAGCCCTGCAGCAATTTTCATGAAATTTAAATTCAGTCCTTGACCAATTGCAGAGAATAATCTTTCAATGAAACAAAAAAAAAAAAAGGCACATGAATCAGTCGAATAGTTTCGAAGTAATTGATAAGCGTACAAAACGATAACAACAACAAAAAAGTGCTAAATTGAGAACTTCTTCTTTTTCTTTTTGGAGTCAGATGAAAAATAACTAAGAAATTATTAATGCAATCTTTATTATGGTTTGCATAAATAAAAATTATTTCATTTGAATTTGACGGTGAATAAGTTATTTAGGAATAATAAATAATTCTAGAATTCGACAATATTCTGAAGCAGATAATGTATAATTCCATTCTCATTTATGCAAAAGGTATAGTTGCGCATGACTTTTTAGTAGGCTGTGACCATAGGAATCTAGGAAAAAAAGTGACCGAAAAAAAAGTTATCGGAAAAAAATGACATAAACTACAAAAGCGGAAAAAAGTGACACGGAAAAAAGTGACGCGGAAAAAAGGTGACAAGGAAAAAAAGTTACCGGGAAAAAAAGTGAAAAAGAATTGATTTTGGGGATTTATTATTGATTTTGGGGATTCATTGCTTAAGTATGAAAGGAGGATAGGGGAGGGGGCTCATAGTTTAGGTAAATGGGTTTTTCATGCTGAATTAACTGTTTTGGTTCAATTTTTGGATATACGTTCATCCTGAAAAGACGCTTGCCTGATCAGTTTTGGGAAGGTACGATTACTCCCCCCCCCATCCGTCCTGAATTAGATGAATGGGTTTTTATGCAGAATTGTCCAACGTGACTCAAATTTGCATATGGATTCTTTTCGATAAGGCTTATATATTGTATATAATGCCTGAAGAGATTTAGGAGTTCTAATGATTAAGTATAGAGAGGAACGGGGGATAACCTTTCTAAAATTAAATTAATAACTTTTTACGCATAATTATCCGATTTGCTTAGAATTTTGGACATAGGTTCATTATGATAAGATGTATTTCTGATTAGTTATGGGGTTCTTCTGCTTATTATAAAGGGGGGAGAGCAATTATATCCCCCTTAAACTAGAAAAATAGGTTTTTATGCAGAATTATCCCATGTATTTCAAATTTTAAATATAGGTTCTTTCTGATAAGGTGGATCTCTGAATAGTTTTAAGGATTTAATATCTAAGTATAGAAGGGGAATAGAATATAACCCACCTTAAATTAAATTACTTTTTACGCAGAATTATCAGATTTGCTTCAAATTTTGGATTATAGAACCATTATGTTAAGGCGTATCCCTGATTACATATGGGGTTATTTTGCCAATTAAAAATTGTGGCGGGTGATTACTCCCCCCCCCCCCCTTAAATTAGCTAAATTGTTTTTTATGCTCACTTATCCGATATATTTCATATTTTGGATATATGTTCTTTCCCATAAAGTGAATCCCGGAATAATTTTAAAGGTTTAATGGCTAAGTAAACACTGGGGGAACGGATGATCCCCCCCCCTTAAATTAATAAATGGCTTTTTACGCAGAATTATCTGATTTGATTCAAATTTTGATTGGGCGTTCATTATGATAAGGCGAAGTCCTGATTAATTGTGGGTTATACCCCGTTCATCGCTCTATACTTAGCCATTAAACCCTTAAAACTATTCAGGGATTCACTTTATCACGAAGAACCTATATCCAAAATTTGAAATACGTTGAATAGTTGTGAAAGAAAGAAAACAATTTATTTTATTTAAAGAGTGGAGGACTAATCGCCCGCTTCCCCTATTTAATTATCAAAAGAACCCCATAATTAATCTGAGATTCGCCTTCTTATAATGAATATACATCCAAAATTTGAAGCAAATCGGATGATTCTGCGTAAAAAGCCATTTATTTAATTTAGGGGGGTTTATCCCCCGTTCCCCCTCTATACATAGCCATTAAACCCATAAAACTATTCAGGAATTCACTTTATGAGAAAGATCCTATATCCGAAATTTGAAGTACATCGGATAAGTGTGCATAATTTTTTAAAATCTAATTTAAGGTGGGTATAGTAATCACCCGCTCTCCTTTTTAATTACCAATAGAACCCCATAACTAATCAGAAATATGTCTTATCATAATGAACCCATGTCCAAAATTCAAAGCAAATCAGATAATTCTGCATAAAAAGCCATTTATTTAATTTAAGAGGGGTTTTCTCCATCTCCCCTCTGTACTTAGCCATTAAATCCTTAAAACTCTTCCGGAATTCACCTTACCAGAAAGAACCTATATTTAAAATTGAAATACATGGGATAATTCTGCATAAAAACATATTTATCTAGTTTGAGGGGGAGAATTGCTCGTCCCCCCCCCCTTTATAAGCAGGAGAACCCATAACTAATCTAAGATACGTCTTGTCATAATGAACTTATGTCCAAAATTTTAAGCAAATCGGATAATTATGCGTAAAAAGCCATTAATTTAATTTAAGAAAGGTTATCCCCCGTTCCCCCTCTATACTTAACCCTTAAACTCCTAGAATCTCTTCACGCATTTTATACTATACATAAGCCTTATGGAAAAGATCCTATATGCAAATTTGACACACGTTGGATAATTCTGCGTAAAAACCCATTCATCTAATTCAAGACGGATGGGGGTTGGGTTAATCGTCCCTTCCCAAAACTAATCAGGCAAGCGTCTTTTCAGGATGAACGTATATCCAAAAATTGAACCAAAACAGTTAATTCAGCATGAAAAACCCATTTACCTAAATTATGAGCCCCCCCCCCCTCGAAGCCCCTTTCATACTTAACCAATGAATCCCCAAAATCAATAATAAATCCCCAAAATCAATAATAAATCCCCAAAATCAATTCCTTGTCACTTATTTTTTGCTTTTGTAGTTTATGTCACTTTTTTCCGATAACTTATTTTCCGGTCACTTTTTTTCCGTTTACCGACCATAGAATCAAGCTGGTTTCTAATGTGAAACTTTCTGAATAATTCTTAACGTGTCGGCATAAAATTGGCAGACCTGGCAGGATGGGATTTTGTAAGAATTAGGAATCGAATTCAGTTTTTCCATTTTGTTTTTATTATAAATAAATTACTTATTGACATTACCGCAACAAAAATACAACCAGCAAATTTCCACCTTTCCCTAAATTTAGCGCTCGGAAATTTTGGTCAAAACGCCAACTTTAACATTATTTTCTGAAATGTTTTTGCCTTTATTAAATAAATTGAAAACGCCATTCTATTATATAATTTTTATTAAGAATTTCACGTCTCGTTCATATGTTTCATATGTTAACAATTTCGTATGTTTTTGAATAATAAAAACGAATTCAGAAAAGCCTCAAAAACTAACTCCTTTGGGCTTGAGAACAATCATAAGTTCCGTAAATATAATAATAAGTATAAACATTTGATTTTTTTTCAATTCAGTGTGTAAAATTACGCACGTAATTTCTAATATTTAGTGCATTAGTAAGAAAAAAAAATAATGCTTCATTTTACATTTTAAGAGCAAAAGTGTAGTCAAAATTAGCAACACTAAATCTCTAAAACTACTTGCTGAATATAATCTATTCATTATTATGTCTCACAAGCAAGAACTATCTAAGAATCTTGCAGCAACTGGGGTAGAAACAGCTTTACGTCGTCTGCGTAAACAATGTTTATTTTTTTGCCAAGTTCTTTTCCCGGCATTTCCCTAGGATAATTAACATCCTCCCTACAGAATTTCCCTTGCTCGATACTCAGTCGGACCCCTATTGAGCTAAAGGACCTTAATAATTTCTTCTTCCGCCTGTTGGAGGGGTGGAAGTTTTCGGGATAACGATAATCCCAACCCTGTATTCTTCAACATTTATTTTCTTGGGACTACGGTAATCCCCCCGGAAGCTAAAGGTTAAGGCTAGTTTTTTTTACTATAGAAGGAAAAGATCACTTATTCCCAGATTTTTTTTTCTTTGAAGCATGTTTCTTTCTCAAAAATGCATAACCATTTAAACGGACTTGTTGTACAATTCGTTGTCATTTTGGAGTGCGTATAATATTATCAATTTTCCAATTTCTCTGCAATTTCTGGGGCACTTTCCTGCAGCATTGCCCCAGAAATTGAAAGATTTTTCTCTCGACAGTTCGAAAGCTGTTCAGACCGTAGCTAGTGTAACGTTTCTACCAGTTTTCAAGAATATATACAGTGGAGCATCGTTTATACGACGCCGAAGGGACTACGGAAAAACGTCGTATAAACGATAACGACGTATAATCGATTTTCACTTCCAAAACTAGAATTAATTTTGTTTTCACTTAATTTTAATGTTTAACGTGCTGATTTGCATGAATTTGTAAATTAAACAAACCAAAATAAACAAATCACAAAAACGGGGGGGGGGGAGGGGATTAGTAAGTAATTTAAATATGCGTACCTTTATTTATGTTTCGCCGAAAGGTTCCTCATTTGCAGTGCATCATTTCCTTTAC
The DNA here is from genome assembly GCA_964019185.1 of Maratus speculifer. Lineage (NCBI taxonomy): Eukaryota > Metazoa > Arthropoda > Arachnida > Araneae > Salticidae > Maratus > Maratus speculifer. The sequence continues at coordinate 154,673,490 of OZ025301.1, read as the reverse complement.
ATTTAAAGTCAATGATCAAAAATCCCGCGTGGTCAACTAAAAGTCGACAATACTGATAACAGTTAGAAGGATAGTCTATTTGCAACTTAAAACAGGTCGGGAAAGCTGATCATCCCCGAAAAAAGAATTACCCCTCCCAGTGTAATCTATTACACGTAAGCTGATTTTTCAGACTAATCGAACACCATCCCACATTTTTATAACATACAGTGCATTTAAACACGGCCTTTGGTGTCATTCATAGCTCCCAACTTCAGCTCATTCTTAAAATATACAAGAAAAATGAACAAAAATAAACCTATACAAAATCGCAAAATCGACGTATAAACGATTTTGGGCGTCGTATAAAAGATATATTTTTACATTAAAAGGAATAGGAATGAATTGGGACCACATTAAAGCGTCATATAAATCTAAGCGTCGTATAAGTGATCGTCGTATAAACGATGCTTTACTGTATTTAAAAATAGTATATAAAAATAATTAAGTGATCGTAATACTTTTTAAATATAACAAAAAAGAAATTTTTATTTAAAATTTCACACCAGTTATTTCTAAATAAATATGTTTAAAATTTATGATCGAAGATTTATAACTCTACATCACAGCAAATATCACTTTGTCCATCACTTTAATAAAGGCATGGTATCTGTATACCTGCCTTTGCTTATGTTAGTCTTATTCAGTGTTGCCTGATTGGGGATTTTGTCCCCATTTTGGGGAATTTTGAACCTTCAGGGGAATTTTTTGGGGACACATAATTCTTGGGGACATGTTTGGGGAAAAACTTGGGGAATTGTTTTCGCAGTTTAAATTTTTACTTTCCGATATTTGCCAGTACTGGCTATGTCTCAATTTTGTTTTTAATTTGGAAACGAAAATAAAATAAAGAAATAATTACACAAAACATTGTTTTCGTGGTCGTTCTCACATATTTATGCAACAAAAACAAAAATAATTTTAAAACTTATTTGTTGTTGCTTTTTGATGGTTAAACTGAGTTTCAGGAAATGCTAGTAGAGATATTTGCAATTGCAAGACTTACAATTGCATACTGATATGGCATCATTACGTTTATAATTGACAATTGCTCAATGAATGCAGCAGCCCTCCCAATTCTTTTGATAAGAAATTTGAATGAAAATTCTGCGGTCTTACACGACTAAGACGTTTACATTACTAAATATTCAGGCCATGCCGGAAAAGTTCACTTGCTGTGTTTTTTAAAAGTGTTAATTAAATTCGTTATAAGAAGCTATATTTGTTTTATTATAGACAAAATCACAGTGATTTATACAACATAGATATTTTGCTTTCGGTGATAAAAATTGAAAATAATTTTTTATAGCTTAAGTCAGATAGAAGCCGATAATGTCAGCATAATTTCCAATTCATTCAAACTCCAACTTATTAGAGATGATCTAAACCTTGAAAAAAATATTTGTATGAAAAGTGCAGATAGAGCTAATGTAATGATAGATAAACATCATAGATTGTCAACAATTTAAATAACAACTATAAACGAGCTCGTAAAAGTATTTCTTATTCTCATCGATTAGCTGTGAATATACATGAAAATTCTATTAAATTAAATTAAATTTTTTTTTAAATAAAATTGGGGAATTTTTTTGAAAAAATGTTTGATTTGGGGAAAAATTTGAGTTTAAATTTGCTAAAAAAATTTTGTAACGAAAAATTGAAAATTGAGATTTTACCTTTTTGAGTATTAATTGTGTTGGGGACTTTTTCTGAAAATTGCCCCGATTTGGGGAAAATTTCCTAAATTTTGGGGAAATTGGCTTTTGACAATCTGGCAACACTGGTCTTATTAAATAGCGGAGACCACAGCCAAACTCGATTTCCCTTATATGCACTGTTAAAAATCTGCTGCATTTTGCTGCAACGCCCTCCACCACATGTATATAATATCTCTATTCCAACCAATGAGAAAGCGCCATTTCACGGCCAAGTAACCGTTTTCTATACAAGCAGGGGAGTGCGTTGCAGCAAAATGCAGCAGATTTTTAACAGTGTGGTCGTTACAAAAAGTCGAAACCGATTTGAGGGGAATCGGAGTTAGGCTCTGGAGAAACATAGGGGTGCTTTTACCAAAGAAAATAAAGCGTGAAGGGTCGCTTCCATAGACCACATAACGTAGATATCCCCACTGCCAGCGAAACAGTGCAAACACCAGCAATAGAAGTTACATGCAGGAGCAAAAGGTAAAACCGGGGTCGTTACAAAAAGTCGAAACCGATTTGAGGGGAATCGGAGTTAGGCTCTGGAGAAACATAGGGGTGCTTTTACCAAAGAAAATAAAGCGTGAAGGGTCGCTTCCATAGACCACATAACGTAGATATCCCCACTGCCAGCGAAACAGTGCAAACACCGGCAATAGAAGTGGCATGCAGGAGCAAAAGGTAAAACCGGGGTCGTTACAAAAAGTCGAAACCGATTTGAGGGGAATCGGAGTTAGGCTCTGGAGAAACATAGGGGTGCTTTTACCAAAGAAAATAGAGCGTGAAGAGTCGCTTCCATAGACCACATAACGTAGATATCCCCACTGCCAGAGAAACAGTGCAAACACCGGCAATAGAAGTGGCATGCAGGAGCAAAAGGTGAAACCGGGTTCCCTTGGCGCGCTTTGGTGTGGTCGCCAATAGCGATAGTTATCAAAATGAGGAATGTTGTGGTCAACGCTATCCGTGCGAAAGCAGTCCGTCCCCTCTAAGTTCTTTGGCCAAAACACCTCCCCTGAGAGTTGGGTCAAAGATAATACAATACGTTAGAAGTAGAAGATTAGATGAATCTGTTCGTTGTTGCGTTAACGTTGTTTTCGAGTGAAAATGGAACTTTCGATACATAAATTTATTATTTTACCGAATCTTGCATTACTGAAGATTTTTCTGTTGCACGTATTCATCATAAGGCCGTAGCTAAGGGGGCGCTAGGAGTGGCTCAACACCCCCCCCCCCCCCGCTCCTGGAAAAGATTCCAAGTTCACTCAAAGAATTTCTGTTCCGAAAATTCAAATGAAATTATGTTCAAAAATCTAATATTGTTTTGAGACCCTTTCACAGTTTTGCAGAATTACTAAATTGTATCTAAAATAGGTGTTTTAACACTCCCTCATTCTATTTGTACACAGGAAGCTAGCATTATGTTTAATTTTGCACCAGTTATGCACTCAAAAATTTCATCATCCTGTACTTTTCTTAGCATAAAATGAAGTTATTGCATCAGTTTAACCAGAAATATAGTACCTATAACATGAATATGCATTAATTTATCTTTTTGTGTCAGAGTGAGAGAAGAAAAAATTATGAGCCTTTTATGAATCTTTTTATTGGTTGAATTCCGCAACTTATTTAATTTTATTCGTTTTCTGATTGGTCCAAGTTTAATGTCCAAAAAAGAATACTACTGTTTTTTATTTTTTTTCATTTTCTGATTGGTCTAAGTTTTATGTCCAAAAATGGAAGGCTTCTGTTGCCATGATGACAAAAAGAGTAATAAAAACTTTTAAAAAAAATAATAATTTAAAAGCAAATTGCGATAGAGATTTCAAACAAATTTCATTAAATAGTGCATTTTTTTTTCTCTACTCAACGGTGTAAAAGTTTAAAATGTGCGATATTCAGAAGTTGAAAAATTTGCTATTCCGAAAATTGTAAAACTGAAATTTAATTTAAAATTTCTTTTGATGAGTCCAGGAATATTGTTTAATCTATGTCGTACGTAATATGAGGCGTTCAGAAGACAGTCTGATTAACTCTATCAAATAAAAATACGCATTTTTAAACAGTTAAAGTTGTTTATATTTAATCTGCTATTTTTTTTTTAATCATTGGTCTAGGAATATTAATGTCTAATGCACGGTGTATGTAATATGTGATTCGTTAAAATCCCCCTAAAAATGATATTTATAATTATTATTAATTTAAATATCGAATTTATTTATAATTCTTTAAAATTTGAGTCTTTGAAAACATCATTTTTCAAATAGTCGTTGTAATTTGTTTAATTACAATTTTTTTTAACTATTTGGAAAAAAAATTGCCTTTTTTTTTTTTTTTTTTTTTTTTTTTTTTTTACTTTTTTCTATCTTCAATTGAAGAAAGTATTGTAATCGAGAAATTTTTTGACTTCCGGTTTTCGAAGGATTTGCACATTTTAGGGGTCAAAAACTCTAAAAAACATGATTTTACAAAATGTCTGTCAGTCTGTGTGTGTGTCCGTATGTAGCCTTTCTGCTATTAAAAAGTGTATGAAGTTATGGATCGAATTGAACCAAATTTTTTGTGTAAGTGTATGGCTATGGCTAGTTGGTCTTCCCAGAATTAAAAAAAAAATTCACCGGAAGGAGGTTCTGCAGTAGCGATTTTTGAGCTATTTTGAATATTCTACAGACTAAAAGTGTATGAATTAATCATTGAACTGAACCAAATATTTTGTGTAAGTGTTTGGCTATGGCTAGTTGGTCCTCCCTGAATTAAAAAAATATGCCAGAAGAGGGCGCTGCAATAGCGATTTTTGTGCCTTTTCAATATTTAACCACATAAAAGTGTATGATGTTGTGTATAGAAATGAGCTAATTTTTGTGTAAGTGTTTGGCTATGACTAGTTGGTCCTCCATGAAAACAAATTGAAACAAATCTGCCGGAATGGGGCGCTGCAATAGCGATTTTTTGACAATTTTCAATATTTTGCCATAGAAAAGTGTATGAAGTTATGCATAGTATCGAATGAAATTTTTTGTATAAGAGTTTGGCTAAAGTCAGCAGATTCTTCCTGAATTTAAAAAAAAATTCGCCGGAAGGATGCCTGTGCCATTTTCATTATTTTACCATCAAAGAGTGTATGAAGTTATGCTTAGAATTGAACTAAATTTTATGTGTATAATTTTTTGGGGTATGAAGAATAAGTCCTCCCTGAATTTAAAAAAAAAAAAAAAAAAAAAAAAAAAAAAATCTGCCTTTCGTTCAATTTTTCATGGGCTCGTGCAGAGACGGAAACTCCTTTTTACTCCGATTAATTGACTGAAGCAGAAATGATTTTAGATCAAAATCATAGTTGGTATAATATTGAATTACTAATAATAATAACAGGCATTAACATACGTAACTTAAATTTTGAAATATTAAAATGCACGCATGAGATAGAAGAAAGTTTTGGGATTGGCACATCCAACTAGTTTTTTTCTTTTTAAAACTTGAATTAAATTACCATAAAAGGGAAAGAAAAAACTCGTAAATTCTTCTTATTTGTTTGTAGCTGTAGATTTGTTTAGCAATTCCTCTGGGTCAATTTACTTGGAATTTATTAAACAGCGAGCATGGACTTCACAATGAACAGATAACTACTTTCTACTACGATCCGTCAGAAAAGCAATATTTGAAATGAGGTAAGACATCCATTATACATAAAAACAAATAAAACTTTCAATTTGCACAAAAATTTAGAAAATTGCAGCAATCTTGCAACAGGAGCATAATCGTAATAAATTAATAATATCCACAGCACAAAAATTATAAAGTAAATGTTTAATGAAATATCTACATGATTGGTTTAACAATTTCACACAGATTTGTTAGATATCAAAAAACCCTTTACTGCTTACGCAAGAAGAGGGTGAAAATAGTAGAAGCTATCGGGAGGGTAGGCTCCCAATCTGAGCATTTACGGCGCATGATCGATGCTTGGTTTACTTTATCCTTGGCGATTGTGTGGCTTCGATTTCTTCAAATAGCCTAATAACCCTGTCGGGAGCCTTCCCTCTCCGGTTAGGTAAAACAAAAAAAAGTTTTTTGAATGTTTAAATTGCAAAAAATATTTTTCAAAGTTGATTGGTTAATATAATATCATTATTTAATTACGTAAATACATTACATAATTAATTATTATATAATATATTTACATAATAATAAAAATAATTATGTTATTTATATTTATAAAAAAAAATTGTCATTTGTAATTAAAACTACATGCATTTTGTTTTTCAAGCTACAATTAATTATATAATGTAATTGACATTATTATTAATAATATTATTTATTAATTAATTATTATATACTAATATTAATATAATTATGTATAATTTATATTGAAAAATCTATTATACCTTTCTGCAAATAAATACTTTGTATTAGTTTAATATTAATTAATTAATATAAATTATAGCGATACAATTAGTATATATATTTTTTAAGAAGCTTTGAACTTTGAATAAATATTATTTATAAAAATACAAAAACGAAAAAAAAATTTGGTTATGTGTATATATATTTTGTAATTAGTACTTCAAATTTTAAAATCAATTTAAAGAAAATCCCAAATGTTTAAGATTAATTTAGCATTCAGTATAAACAATATATTTTTATTTATTTAAAATAAGCTAATTGTATAGCATGAATATAGTTATAATTAGGATATAATCTAAATATTTTTTTATTTTTTATAAATAAAAAAAAATAAAACTAATTGTACAGTATCAATGAAAAATGTATGAAAATTTTATAATTGATACTATTTAACAATATTTATTAAATCAATATAATAAATTGTTAATGATTAATATAATTAAAATATAATAAAAGTAATATTACTAATATGAAACTAGAAACAAACATTTAGAGCAATTAGCTATAAATTGTCTGCATTTAAAATTAAAATATCAAATTTCCATAGTATAAATTTTTATTAGAAGAAGTTATTTAGTAATGAAAAAGAAAATTTAAATGAAATGATTCACAAAAACTATATTGTTTAAGAAAATTCATTTTTAAAAATAACTGAAGGCTAATATTGATAAATTTCTAATAATAAGTATACAAAATACACTAAATAGCATCCCTCTAAAAGCAAATTAACCCAATATGCCAACCTTTTCCCAATAAAGAAAATAACTTTCAATTTATAATATATATTGATGATTCTGCTTTGGTTCTGCAAGTTTCAACTGTATTCAGTTTGATTTATTTTATTTTATTTTGTTTTGTTTTCCATGTTTCAATGTGGTGACTTAATATTAAATGCAAAACTATCAATATCGCATTTAATTGTAAAATTTCAACTGAAATTACATAAAAGTAGCCAAGAAAAAATATATATATAAAAAAAGGGGCATAAAGAATTTTTTTCTTTTTTTTTTCCTGCCATGTAATGTGAATTAAGTTAAGTGAAGGTAAATGAACATACAGGTATAATTTTATGGAATTGTTAGTGAGATCTCACCCCCCCCCCCCTTCTCCCCCACACAAACATACCTTCACAAACTCAGACTTCTGATTTTATTATTTTCTGTTTTATATGGATTAGAAGTGAAAATTCTCCCTGGAACTACAGCTTGAAAAACAACAAATACATAGTTTTTATCACAGATAGCATTCTAAGAAATATAAATAATATAATTATTAATTAATACTAAACTAATATAAAGTATTTATTTACAGAAAGTTATAATTGATTTTTCAATATAAATTATACATAATTATATTGATATTATTATATAATAATTAATTAATTACAAATATTATTAATAATATTTACATGTTATGTAATAATTTATTAATAATAATGTTAATAATATTATATAATAATTAATTAATGCTTGAAAAACAAAATGTATGCAGTTTAAATTACAAATGACAGTTAAAAAGAAATATAATTATTGTTATTTTTGTAACTATATTATATAATAATTATGTTATATATTTATTTAATTAATTAATGATTGTATGATAATTAATTACGTAATATATTTATATAATCAATATTTATATAATTAATAATAATTATACAATAATTATTTGTTAATGATTTGATAATGATGATAATGTTTGATAATGATTTCAAACTATTTTTAGGATTCTATTATTTAATTTATATAGACAAAGCAAAAAAATTAGCTTTTCTGTTTTAAATAAAAAAATAAAATAAAATTATAAAGTAAACAGACAAAAACATCTCCATCCCTTTGATGTTCAGTGATGTTCTACACAGACGAATATTGTCTTTGTTATTTTATATTCAAAATAATGTTTAAACTTTTTCCTTCACTTTAATGATGTTTTACGCAAACGAATATTGTCTGTGTCATTTTGATTTTATATTCAAAACAATATACTAAAGCTTTTTCATTTACTTTTGGCTAAAATAATTATTAAAATTAGATTTCGTAGGTAAAAAAAAAAAAAAAAAAAAAAAAAAAAAAAATTGATTGCATAAAACGGAATTGAGCTAAGATGCAAATCTAACACATTTAGTTATTGTTTTGAAATAGCGAATGCTGAATAAAATAAATGACTGACATTTATTTTCTCGCCAAGCAAGCGATAAACTGCCAAATACATTAACGTAAATGGCCCTCTACGCATGTGCACCAAACTCTGATAGGGAGCCTCTCGTGGAGGGAAATTGGTCTGGTCTCAAAGCGAGTATATAAAGCTATTCTATGTACTCGCTTTGATTTGTCAATCAATCTGACAATGTATTGTATATCCCCTAATATCACTTTATAAATATTGATATTTTATGAGATAAAAATTTTTTTTTTTTCAATTTTATAATAACATCATTTTCTCAAAAACTACTCTACCGAATTAAGTGCAATTAATTGAGTTTATATAGACATCAAAGGTGCATAACTAGGAATTTTTGTATATTTTTCTGATTATAAAAGGTGTGAAAGAAATTTACAAAGATAAAAATCATATCTTATAGTTTTTTGAAAATTACCATTTTAATGTAAAAAATTTCTCATATGAGCCCACATATTATACACAAATGCCGAAAGTTTGCGTTGGGTACTTCATATAAATATTTATAAAAGTATGTAAAAAATATATATTATATATATAAAACTCCTCCGTGTATAACAATTCCGGGATCAACCTATCCACGAGAAAAAGAAACTCATTCACCAATGAAAACGTTTCATAGTCGTAATGGAGCGTTCTCATTGGTCAGATTTACAGTGGGAGCTGGAAATGACGTCACTAGATTTTACTTCGCTTTGAAATCTTTCCACGATTTCAAAAAGTACACTTTAAAAAATTTGACCCATTTGCTGCAGCGGCACTCAACGGCTTTTATAGAATATCTCTTTTATGACCAATGAGAATGCTCCATAAAACAGTAAAGTAACCGTTTTCTATAAAAACTGTGGAATGACGCTCTAGCAAATAAGTCAAATTTTTTACAGTGTATATTTAATTAAAACTTTTTATTAAAGGAAAGCGAAGGTGCGTTTTAAATGCAATATTGTTAAAATTTTTATATTCGGGTTGCATTAATTTTTTTTCTTTACAGCCGTCAATGACTCTTGAGAATTTCAAATCTATAAAAAACATTGTGAAAAGTTACCTCCGATTTTAAAGGCAATCTATTTTCTGACCAATGAAACCGTTCCATAGTCGTAATGGAGCGTTCTCAATGGTCAGATTTACAGTGGGAGCTGTACGTTACCCGTAATGTAGCAGCTGTAAATGACGTCACTACATTTTACTTCGCTTTGAAATCTTTTCACGATTTCAAAAACACTATTTAATTAAAACTTTTTATTTAAGCAAATCGCGGATGCGTTTTAAATTTCATTATAATCCCCACCCTCATAGATAGTTTTGCTATATAGTCCGTTTTCTAATTACATCCCGTGTGCAATTTTATGATTAAGTATAGTGAGTGGTCTCATTTTGTTCCTTATGTCTTGTAGACTAAGAAAAGCGATGGTGGACATCCGGGACCCGCGACTGGTGAGGGGGAGGGGGAGGGGAAGGGTTGAAAAGTGCAAGGGAAAAAATTCCATTTCATAAAAAATAAAGAAAATTATCTATAAATATTAATGTTTAAAACATTTATAGATCAGGAAAAATATTTGTGGACATCCAGGACCCGCGATTGGGGAGGGAGAGGGGGAGGGGAAGTGTTGAAAAGTGCAAGAGAAAAAATTCTATTTCTTAAAAAAAAGAGACAACTATGCATAAATATTAATGTTGAAAACATTTATAGATTAGGAAAAACATTGGTGCACATCCAGGAGCCTCGATTTGGGATGGGGATGGGGAGGGTAAGAGTTGCAAAGTGCAAGGGAAAAAATTCCATTTCATAAAAAATAAAGAAAATTATGTATAAATATTAATGTTTAAAAAATTTATAGATTAGGAAAAACATTTGTGGACATCCGGGACCCGCGGCTGGGGAGGACGAGGGAGAGGGGAAGGGTTGAAAAGTGCAAGGAAAAAAATCCATTTCATAAAAAATAAAGAAAATTATGCATAAATATTAATGTTTAAAACATTTATAGATTAGGAAAAACATTTGTGGACATGCAGGACACGCGATTGGGAGAGGAAGGTGAGGAGAAGGGGAAGGGTTGAAAATTGCAAGGGAGAAAAATTCCATTTCATAAAAAATAAAGAAAATTATGAATAAATATTAATGTTTAAAACATTTATAGATTAGGAAAAACATTTGTGGATATCCAGGAGCAGCGACTGGGGAGAGGAAGGGGGAGGGAGGGAGGGAGAGGAGGAGGGGATGGGAGAGGGAGGGGAGAGGAAGAGTTGCAAAGCGCATGGGGAAAAAATTCCATTTCATAAAAAATAAAGAAAATTATATATAAATATTAATGTTTAAAACATTTATAGATTAGGAAAAACATTTGTGGACATCCGGGACCTCCGACTGGAGAGGGGGAGAGGGAGGGGAAGGGTTGAAAAGTGCAAGGGAAAAAATAAGTAATAAGGGTAATTGAAAAGGAACTGAGTGATGATAAATACTAAATGATACAATTTTTTTAACGCTAAATATTATTTATTATCTTTGTATTGTTATTCTATATTATACATCATATACTTAAATAGTAAAAATTTTCAAATTTTAAACTGCAAGTAAAAGTTCAGCTTCCGAACAAAGTAGGATTATCGATATCACTGCCATCATAATTTACATCATGAAGGCCTCCAACATTATCACATTTATCAGTCTCACCCGACCATGAACACATTTCAGTTACAAGGTAATCCATTTTGTGAACATTTACAGGATGCTACACATCTTGACTTGACACAAGAACAACGCACCGATTAAACCAATTCTTGAGGAGCACATGGCATGTTACACATGACATTCTTTTTCCTTTATCATCCAACCAAAATCAGTTACAGGTGGAATATTAGTTTTTAAAACGAGTGCTCCTTGCCATATTATTGCTTGGTAATGAGCTCTTCTTATGGCTGGGTAAAGGGCGGCTTTAGTTGGAGGCATATTTGTTCCTTCAGCTTGCTTTTTTGTAAATAACCACCATCTTAGCTCACTCAAAGTTTTAATGTTTAATTTTGGCATATATACTGAACATATGTATTCTTCAAGTGCAATATATGTTTCACTCTCAAGGATATCTGTTTGACCTTATGCGGCAAGTACTTTTCGAATTCTGTCGTTAGCATTTATGAAGCTGTTCCAAAAACTGTTTTTTCATTTACCACTGAATGAACCAGTGATGTCAGATCTAGAAAGAGAATGCAGTCCCACCAATGACCTATAATACCTACGTAGACACCAAAATGGCAACCTTTTCGCAGGCCGACATGTCTGCCTTCCGTCACGTGACGGAGGGCAGATTTAGCACGCCAAACCGGTTTTTCTCCCGCCGAAACTCATATTGCTCTGTTTGTCTTGAATTGGACCGCACTTCTTCTTTTCTCTTTGTAAAATCTGAAAGTTGCCAATAAAGCGATCACCGCCAAAAAACAGCATCTTTTCGCCAAAGGTGTTGGATTCGAAACCATGCCGAGATAACAATGGGATTTGGCGTCTACGTATATGAGAAAGTCAATGAGTCCCACTAAAGCTTCAGATATTTTTTTCTTGCCCTTTTCAACCTTTTCCCCTTCCCTCCCCCTCCCCCCAGCCCAGTTACGGATCCCGGATGCCTACTATTGCTTTTCTTATTCTATAAAATATTTAAATACTAATATATATATATATATATATATATATATATATACATATATATATGTATAATTAAATATCATTTTTTTTCTTCATCTTTCAACACTTTCCCTTCCCCTCTTCTCCCCTCCCCTTCTCTTCCCTTACCTCCGTCTTCCTAATCACAAGTCCCGAATATCCACGAATGCCATTCTCATTCTATAAACGTTTTAAATTTTGATATTTATGCATATTTTTTTTAAACAGAATTTTTTTGCCACTTTCAAATTCCACTCCTCCCCCTTCCCCTCCCCAGTCGCAAGTCCCGGATGTCCACAAATGTTTTTCCTATTTTATGAATTTTTTAAACATTCATGTTTATACATAATTTTCCTTATTTTTTATGAAATGGAATTTTTTCCCTTGCACTTTTCAACCCTTCCCCTCCCCCCTCCCCCTCCCCAGTCGCGGGTCCTGGATGTCCACAAATGTTTTTCCTAATCTATAAATGTTTCAAACATTAATATTTATACATAATTTTCTTTATTTTTTAAGGAAATGGAATTTTTGTCCCTTGCAATTTTCAACCCTTCCCTTCCCCTCCCCCTCCCCAGTCGCGGGTCCTGGATGTCCACAAATGTTTTTTCTAATCTATAAATGTTTTAAACATTAATATTTATGCATGATTTTCTTTATTTTTTATGAAATGGAATTTTGTTCCCCTGCACTTCTCAACCCTTCCCCTTCCCCTCTCCCTCTCCAGTCGCGAGTCCCGGATGTCCACAAATGTTTTTCCTAATCTATAATTGTTTCAAATATTAATATTTATACATAATTTTCTTTATTTTTTATGAAATGAAATTTTTCTCCCTTACAATTTTCAACCCTTTCCCTTCTCCTCACCTTCCCCTCTCAATCGCGTGTCCTGCATGTCCACAAATATTTTCCCTAATCTATAAATATTTTAAACATTAATATTTATGCATAATTTTCTTTATTTTTTATGAAATGGATTTTTTTCCTTGCACTTTTCAACCTTTCCCCTCTCCCTCGTCCTCCCCAGCCGCGGGTCCCGGATGTCCACAAATGTTTTTCCTAATCTATAAATGTTTAAAAAAGTAATATTTATAGATAATTTTCTTTATTTTTTATGAAATGGAATTTTTTTCTCTTGCACTTTTCAACCCTTCCCCTCCCCCTCCCCCTCCCCAGTCGCGGGTCCCGAATGTCCACCATCGCTTTTCTTAATCTACAATACATAAGGAACAAAATGAGACCACTCACGATACTTAATCATAAAATTGCACACGGACCTATGAAAAGCTGTAATTAGAAAACGGACTAATAGTTTTAAATGCAGATTTCTGCTGAAATTTTCTTTCTTTCTTTCTTTCTTTCTTTTTTTTGTTAGATTTTTCTCTTTCCAAGTTTAATCGCTGTATTTATCAAAATTGTTTCAGCCTAAAGTGAATATGATTGACCACAGCTGTTGTAATTTTTTATCATCTTTTAAAAATGCAAACACGTCATTTTGACGGGCTATCTTCTAGTATATATATATATATATGTATATATATTAAAACTCATTTAAGGGCGTTATTCGGGGCGGAGATACTTAATTTCCACACCCAAAGAATTTTTGGAACAATGTCATTAAACACTATGTCAACTGATGTATTTTAGATTTCATTAAGCATATAGGCCATAATTTTCAACACCTGACGATATTATTTCGATATCAAAAACTGATGGTTTGTATCGAGACAATTGAGGGAAAATATTTTTACCTAGAAAGCAACAACATTTTTCGATTTCGAAATGTAGCAACAGTTATTATAATGATTTTTATTCGAACATTTTCACCCCTTTTAACAACGGGTAATAAGAGTAAGTAATTTCGTTACTGTTTTTTAATTGCACAAAATAAATAAATAAGTAAATACGTAAGGATATTATAATGCTAGAATTAGAACCCACTTCGTTCTCTTACTTCTCAGATATTATCTGAATTAGTTTTTATTTCTCATGACAGATTTCTGGAGCTGTTTAATGCGAAGATAAATATTAGCGAAATATACATAATTTGAGTTGAAAGGGTGAAAAAAAAGATAATTGACAACATTGGATGATATTTTGTATTGAAAAATATATATCTATAATTTTGAACTGTTTAATATTTGATGCGATAAAATTGTTTTTTATTTCAAATGAATAAATATAAGTCCAAAGAACTGTCGAAAAATTATGTGGAGATTTAAACATTGTAAAAACATGGCTATAAACATAGCTATCTTTTTGCGAATATATTATAAAGTTTTATGCAAATGCATAGTCGGGTTCAGTGCTTTAGGCCTCAATTTTAAGAAAAGTGACTTTTATGAGAAAAAACAGCTGACACTTGATAATGTATTGCATTATTTTTATACATAAAAATAATAATTTAAAATAATATAAGACAGTAAATATACAAAAGCAAAGATAGAAAAAAGAAATGAATCATTATCACTGTCATCTTCAATCGCAACAGATATGCATTCATTACTGAACCGTGTGGAAGGAATTTCTGACAATTTTACAACTTTGGATAAACACCTCCCGTAAGACAGATTGCTGCTGCCAAATCAGCAGCCAATCAGTGGCGTAGCTAGAATGGGTGACACCCGAGGAGGATATAAATGGTGTCACTCCCGTTTACCAGGGTGTCACCCCCCCACCCCATCCTTCATACATTTTCAATCCCAATTCTACGTTATTACAACAAATGACCACACCATTCCTTATTTATCTTTTGTCCTCCTGCATAAAAGAAACCACAGGAGCAGCTCATTACTCAACCCATAATAAGTGTAAATCAATGCGGTGTCTATATGTAGAAGATAAGTCTTTCTTTTAAAGTTGATTACATGCAAGTAGCATTAAGTTTATATTGTAAAAAAAAAAAAAAAAAAAAAAAAAAAAAAAAAAAAAAAAACGGTAAGTTTTTTTTGAAATGTGTGGCGAAAAACTTCTATTTTCAAGATATTTGTTGCAGTTTTAACGAAATATATATTTATAGAAGAGTCTTCCTTCATCATTTACGCCAAATAAGATATAGCTTAGTTGTATTGGTATAAACGTGTAAAACACATTTTAAATTCTCTTTCGGACATTTTCAGGAAATCTCATAAGTCAAATAGAGATAACTGGATAAAAGAGAGATTTCTACTCAGTCAGTTATTTTGTTCGATTTTAACCACTAGGGCCTTTTCATCGTATATTTTGTATAATATGTGATCAAAAACTTCATCTGTAAAGTTTTTTTTTTTTTTTTTTTTTTTTTTTTTTTTTAAATAGGAAATCGGTATTTTTCCTTTACCATTCTATGTACGCACTCGACAATCCTGCGTGTTTTTGTCATAAATCTTAATTTATTGGCCCGTTTTCCAGTTAGCTGTTTTTGTCGGCCTTTTATCTTCGAATTAAACAACCATAGAAATCTGCCATCAGAAAAAGCAAAAATTGCGAGTAGTATCATACTTGAATACAAAATTGCCTATTATCACTTAATTCAGATAATATCTGAGAAGTAAAAGAACGCATTTGGTTCTAATTCTAGACATATAATATCCATATTTGTTTCTTTTTTTAAAATTTAATTTAATTTTTATTTTATTTTATTTTTTTTTTTTTTTGCGCAATTAAAAAAAATAATGGAAATATTTTTTTTGTTAAAAGTGATGAAAATATTTGAATAAAAATCATTATAATAACTGATGTTACATTTAAATATCGAAGAATGTTGTTGTTTTCCAAGCAAAAATATTTTTCCCACTTGTCTCCTATACAAAACATCAGTTTTTGATATCGAAATAGCATCGACAGTGTCGAAAATTATGGCCTATATGCTTAATGGAATCTAAAATATATCAATTGACACAACATCGTGCCATAAAGAGTTTGATATCGAAGTTAAGTAGCTCCGCCCCAAATAACGCCCTTAAATAAATTTTAATAATTTTTATATATATTTTTGTAAATATTTATATCTAGTATCGAACGCAAACTTTCAGCATTTATATATAATATGCGGACACACATAAATAATTTTTTACTGGAAAATGGCAATTTTCGGTTTTTATTTTTAAAAATTTTTAACCGATTTTTCACACACTTTTTATAATAAGAAAATTATAAAAAAAAAAAAAAAAAAAAAAAAAAACCACTCAGTTATGCATCTTTGATGACCATATAAACTCAATTAATGGCATGTAATTCGATCCAGTGGTTTTTGAGAAAATGAGTTTTTTAAAAAAATCAAAAAAACATTTTTAATCTCATAAAATATTAAAATTCATAAGTTGATAATAGGGGAACTACATTGTCAGATAAAAAGACACATTTGGGAAAAAAATCAAGAAATTTGATTGAAAGGCATGTTTCCAATGCTTATCCGGCAATGCCTCTTTGACGTGTTTGAGAATTTTCTTCCTTAACTATTTTTTCCTCGATATAAGCGGTGTAAAATTAGAGCCGTTGAAATTCTTCTATGCGTATGATTCTTAAAACTTCGTTCAGACTAAAATATTTGAATTACATCATTCTAAGTGATTTAAATAAATACTCCCAAACACCGTAATAAAGAATAAGGAAGCCACGCCTCGCTCCAGGTCACTCACTTCGTAATCTGAAGGGTGCATTTCTCTTCATAATACAAAAGGCTGGTTACAGTCTCTGACACTGTCCTCTAGCCCCGGAAGGAATGGACTTTACCCATGTGATGTCAAAGTAGGAATCTCTATAAATAAAAGGAATTCCGAGGATAATTAATTGAGGCACAGGAAAATCGTCTGCTAAGAAAATCTTTTTTCATTTTGAACTCTATAAATAAAAGGAATAAAGCAGAAGAAATATAAAACAGATAATGTATTTATCACAAAAAATCGTCTGCTAAGAAAATCTTTTTTCATTTTGAATAAAATTAAATAAAATATTGAAAACATTTGATTTAAACTAAAAATTGTATTACTAAAAGTTTTCTTTTTTTTTCAGAACCTTTTAATACTTTATAACGATGAAAATGACGTATTTCAGACAATGCATTTCTGCATGCTTCCAGTTATTGATAAAATCATACAAATTTCAAGTTCGTTTAATATTGCTAATACGGACCCGGGCAACGCCGGGCGGGTCAGCTAGTATAATAATAATAATAATAATAATAAACAATAAGAGTGCAGAATATTTTAACCCTGATTCCATGCGTCCAATAAACAGTATTTTTCAGAGGATACATACCTTACAGAGGCGTGTTTGTTGTTATTTATGGGTAATGTCATAAATCCACAGGAACTGGATGATGAGAGCTGTTCAACTCTCGGAGGATACAATATATGTATAGTATCGACGCACCGTGTTAACTGTCATTCTCTGCAATGCATTGTTATTTCTTAATTATATATATATTTTTTTCATGCGGAATGCGATCTTTTACAAAGGACGGAGATGAATGCTTAAGCATAAAAGTATTTCCTTTATTATTCTGCATCTACTTAACTGGGAAAACCATACAAATGGATTAAAACTGAATAGAAAAAGAAGGCTTTAGCAATATATATGCAGCTATAACATATATTGTAAAACTGCTTTTCGCTGCTCAAGGATGAAAACTCCATGAAAGAAACATCCTTTTCTAAATGAAAATACAAATTATATACATTATAAAATATATATGTTAAGAGATGTAACACAGCTTCCCTAAAATCACAGGACAAAAAGTTTATTAAATCCATTTTTTGTTCATTCAATCGTTTATTAAATTCCATCTAAAGCTTATCATTAATATGCGTAATTTTTTTCTTTTGTATAAGTTTATACAATAATAAAGGGCCTCGATTTTTTTTTTCAATTTACAGATTTTTTTTTTTTTTTTTTTTTTTTTGCATATATATACATTTAATTTTTTAAAAAATGAGAGTTTTCAAATTAATACTAATAGCCGAAAATATATGCTTAGTTTAAATAAACCAAGTTACTTATATTTTTGTTTTTTCAGCATGTTAGTCCCCGATTTTTACTGAAAAAAGAAAAATCTTCGAAAGATTCTTAATTGTTTACTTTTACTGTATATATTTTCCTTTAAAACATATTATTTTTTTTAAATGTTCGAAAGTTTAAAAGAAGAGCTGAGATAATATATGAAATAATGTGGCTAGAAATTTTCCTGACATAAGGTAGCACAGGTGAAATTATTATGGTGAGAAAATCAGTCTGATGTGGGAAATTTCGAGAGAAAATTTGGCTTACCACCACTGGCTGGGTCGCTATTGATTAGAATATTAGTACGTTTAGAGACGTTTTTGAAAAGACAAATACAGACTTTACTGTGATAGTATTCTCCTCACTTGGAAAATGTTTTTCAATTTATTTTAATTTCAAACGTCATAATATATAGTTTAATAGATATGAATTGCGTTTCAACAGACTTTTCATAAGTGGGAATTGGTGAGGGCATATCTGATATTTTGTACATTTTTATTCGGCTTGTATTTAAAGGGTTTAAAATCGCCTTTTTTTAAACATTTACCAAACATATAAATTTATGATTTAATCGATTATCTAAATCATTTTTTATATTAAATAAAAGCTTCATATTAGAAGCGTCAAGAGCAATCAGTTTGACTGGTAACCGAATATGTAAAACTCGATTTGAACCCAAATATTTCTTCAAAAAAGTATTTAAACATATGCCTCACGCAAAATTAAACTAAACGGATAAGTTAAAAAGCTTTAAATAAAAATTCTTGTTTGAATTTTTTCTTTCTTTTTTTCTTTTCTTTTTTCTTTTCTTTTCTTTTCTTTTCTTTTCTTTTTTTTTAATTTCATTTTATAAAGAGCTTGACTAAAATTTTCGGTGTGTTTCTAGTGTTTCAAAAAAAAAAAAAAAAAAAAAAAAAAAAAAGAGAGATTTTAAAAAATTACATAGAAAAAAGGCAAAGTAGAAAAAAAATCGTAGATTTTTCTTTTTGTTTGTTTCTATAGATTTGTTTAGTAATTCCTTTGCATCAATTTAACTAAGAGTTTATTGAACAGACTTCTTCACAATGTATGGATATCTACTTTTTAATCACAACCGCCATGAACGCAATATTTGAAGCGAGGTAAAACACGAATTAGACAAAAACATAGAAAAAACTTTCAATTTGTAAAAAAAAAAAAGTAATAATTTTCGATAGCAATAATTTTCTAACAGGACTCTATATCAATCAATTAATAATAACCAAGACACAAAAATTATAACATAAACTTTAATAAAATATTTTCATAGTTTAATCGCAAATGTTTCATCAAAAATGTCATTTGTCAAGAAGTCCTTTGCTGTGTATGCAGGTATATGGTAAAAAAAATAAAAATATTAATAAAGAGCAATTTATTTTGGTCGGATTCAATAATCAACTGTTGTTTTTCAGTATTATCTTTCACCCTAATTCGACGGATTCCACATTGTTATTTGTAAATTTTAGTGGTTGCATAATTTAAAAACTGAAAGGCGGCTAAAATTACCATATGATAAGATGTGAGGGGTGAGGGGGGATAGTGTTTCACGTTAAGATTGCAAAAGAATATTGTATAGAAGCTTGGCAATCTTATGATCACATTGATTGCGTAAAACTCGAGTTGAACTACTGAAACAGGTTATATACATGTTCGTAAAATTAGTTGGATTTGCCAATCCTAAAACATTCTTCTATCACGTACGTACATTTTAATATTTCAAAAAGTAGTTACACATGTTAATACTTCAACATTATTAATCCAATACTGTACTAACTTTGAAATTCATCTTAAATTTTTGTTTAGTAAATTAATCGTAGTAAAAATGATTTAATTTGGATCATGATAGTTATTAAAATCAATAGTTTTCCCTTATTCTGTTATCATCAGTTGTTTCCAAGTAGCCGGCTTAGCAGGAGGCGAGTTTCCGTCGCTGCACGAGCCGATGAACAGCAGAACGACGAAAAATTGAAAAAATGATATGAAAAACACTATCATAATGATCCTGTTACATGGAATGTTTCTAAATTCCAGGAAGATCTGCAAGGCATAGCCAAAAACATAAACAAAAAATTTGGTTCAATTCTGTACATAACTTTATAAATTTTCCGATGGTACAATAATGAAAATAGCACGGAAATCGCTTTTACAGTGCCCCCTTCTGGCAGATTTTCCAGAATTCAGCGAAGACTTGCTTGCCATATCTCCCAAAAAATTATTTCAGCTCTATGCATAACTCCATACCGTTTTTAATGGTACAATAATAAAAATGATACAGAGACCGCGATTATAGTGCTCCTTTTCGGCAGATTTTTTTCAAACTCAAGGAGGGCCTGCTGACCACAGCCAGGCATTTACAAAAAAAAAAAAAAAAAAAAAAAAAAAAAAAATGGTTAAAGACTATGCATAACTCCATACACTTTTCAGAGGTACAATATAAAAATGGAACAAAAATTGCTATTGCAGCTCCCCCTTCCGGCGGATTTTTTTCCAAATTCAGGGAGGACCAACTAGCCATAGCAAACTTACACAAAAAATTTGGTTTAATTCGATGCATAACTTCATACATTTTTAGTCGGTACAATATTGAAAATGGCACAAAAATTGCTATTTCAGCGCCCCCTTCCGGCATAATATTTCAAAACTGATGGAGAACCTGCTTGCCACAGCCGAAAACATTAATAAAAAATTTGTTTCAATACAATCATACACTTTTCGCACTTTTCGGTGGTACAATATTGAAAATGGCACAGAAATTGCTATTACAGAACCGCCTTCCGGCGGATTTTTTTCAAATTCAGGGAAGACCAACTAACAACAGCCAAACACATACTCAAAAAATTTGGTTTAATTCTACGGATAAATTTATACACTTTTCAATAGTACAATATTGAAAACGGCACAAAAATCGCTATTACAACGTCACCTTCCGGCGGATTTTTTGTTTTCAAATTTAGGGAAGACCTACTAGCCAAAGCCATACACTTACACAAAAATTTTGGTTCAGTTCTATGCATAACTTCATACACTTTTCGGTGGTACATTATTAAAAAAGGCACAAAAATCGCTATTGCAGCGCTCTCTTCCTGTGGACTTTTTTCAATTTCAGAGATTCCAACTAGCCATAGCCAAACAATTATACAAAAAAATTGGTTCATTTCTATGCATAATTTCATACACTTTTCAACGGTTCAATGTTGAAAATGGTACAAAAATCGCTACTACAGTGCCCCTTTCCGCAGAATATTTCAAAATTGAAGGAGAATATGCATTCCACAGCAAAAAAACATACACAAAAAGTTTGTTCAATTCTATGCATATCGTTATATACTGTTTGATGGTAGAATGGTAACACACAGACAGACAAACATTTTGTAAATAATGTTTTTTTTTTCTTTTTTTAAATCACCGACCCCTAAAACGTGTAAAGCTGTCGAAGAAAATTTGCTTACAATACTTTCTTCTATTGATGATAGAGGAAAGTAATAAATATATGTAATCTATTTTATTAATAATTATGCATAAGCAAAACTCATCACAGAATTTTATTTTGCTTATCAACAGTGGAAAGAAAGACAAAGTATTTTTTTTGAAATAGTACTATAATTTTAACAATTCAGTCATTAATTTCAAAGGTATTCTAAAATTATCTTTATTTCACCCATTATGTTATAAAGATGTTCTAAGTTCTTTATTGTTAGTAAGCTTGGCTCGTCCTTAGTAATTTCTACCCTTTTCTTGCGTAAGCAGTAAAGGGCTTTTTGATAAGTAACAAATTGCTGTATAATTTTTATCATGTTGGGTACATATTTCATTAAACATTTACTTTATAATTTTTGTGCCATAGATATTATTAATCGATTGTGATAAAATCTTTGCTGGAAGATAACTGCTATCTTCTAAACTTTTGTACAAACTGAAAGTTTTATTTATGTTTTGCATAACTGATGTCTCACCTCATTTCAAATATTGCTTTCGTGACGAATCGCAGTTAGAAAGTAGTCGTAGTCACAGTGGCGCAGCCAGAATTCGGTTCTAGAGGGGGGGGGGGGGGGGGTTGAGTTTCGTATAAAAGTGTTTGCCGGTTAATAGAATCAGTATTAATTAGAATATTCATTGTATAGTACTTAAACTGAAAGAGCATCTCTGTGGCAGGAAATCATCATTCTTTCGGCATAATAAGACTCAGAAAAGTGATTTAGTTCAAATAACCAATTTTTACTTCACTAATCCATGTAATATGCGCTTTCACAGTTTTAAGTAGAATTTTTGACATTTAATTGAATTCCTTTATTCAACGAAATCTATTCAATAAAGCTGCGCAATCCAAAGTACGCCAAAACTTTTAAAAGTTCGTTTTTGATTCATATAAGCGGCAATTATAGAGATCTTTTTTTAGCTCTGGGAGGGGTTTCAATACCAAAACCACCCCTTGGCTGCGCCACTGTCTGTTCATTGTGAAGAAGTCTGTCTACAGAGAAATTACTAAACAAATCTGTAGCTACAAACCAATAAGAAGAATTTGCAGGGTTCTTTTTTTCTTTTCTTTCTATTGTGATTTATTTAATTTTTTTTTTAAATGCTAGAAATACAGAAAATGTCACTGAAGTTGGAAAAAAAAAAAAAAAAAAAAAAAAAAAATGCATACAAGGATTTTTATTTGAAGTTTGTTTATTGTTTTTTTTTCTTTTTTTGTGACATTTATTTTTAACTCTTCTTTTAATAAATTTCTGGTTCAAAACAAATTACACATATTTGGTAGCAGTCATATTGACTGCTCATGAAGCTTGTAGTGTTAAGCTTTTACTGGACTCCTTGAAGTGCGGTGATGTTGTTATGGCATTACTTAATTTTTATCCCTAATTGTCCTACTGGCATCCAAATTTTTAAATAAAAATTTCATTTTTATTAAGTACGCGAATATAAATCGCGTCTACATCGCTTTTGCCCTCAAAGAAATAATATGAAGTGATTATTTTGAAAATCGATTCTTCCATAAGATTATATGTCATTTTAAAGTTAGCGTTTTAAATCCTTGAAATACAAATCCAATTATCAGAGATGCCCTGAGCCATCCCCATTTAAAAAGAAATAAAAAAGCCTGTTGAAACGAAATCTATGCATATTGTACTATATAATATGGAGGCTGAAGTTAAAATAAAAAGAAAAATTATTTTCCTACTGCAGAGAATATTATTACAATATGTCATCCTGGGCTATTTTAATGATGGCTGATGATGTTCCCCAACTTGGTTTACTAGTGAGAAATTGCACTCAGGCATCGACCGCAGTAGCTTAGTGTTTAGAGCAACGGTCTGGGATGCTGTGGAACCGTGTTTGATTCCTGGCTTTGGCTAACTTTTCACTCCAGCTGAGTTAATATTATTTATTGTTTGTACGTCCGTAAATTATTTGCATGTGCTTTTATGATTTGGATGCAGGCAGTATTTGTGTATGTATGTGTGTTTTAACATTGTACTAAATAACTCAGAAACGTGTCTAAATGCACTAATATTCCAATCAGTTGCGATTCAGCTGATCCGATATTAGTATTCTAGTCAGTCAATAAACTACATATCTATATAGGTACACTGTTAAAAATTTGAAATTTTTGCTGCATCATCACTCGACCGCTTTTATAGAATATTGCTATTTTGACCAATGGAAATGTTCCATAATACAATGAAGTAATCGTTTTCTATAAAAGTGGCAGACTGACGATGAAGCAAAAAAGTTTCAAATTTTTAATAGTGTATAATAAAACAACAAATTTTATTTACATTCTAAAATTTTAAAATGTGTCCATAGCTAAAATTTATAAATTAAATACCAACACTTTTGAAAAATGAAGTGTTTAGTAAAATTAAAAAATAATAAAATCAGCAGTTTGTAATAATAAATTATGATTTAAAAATATAATCACTAATCCGTTTGTATCTGAAGTTTTATTTCTGAAATTTGTAGGTAAAATCCCTTTAAAATGTCGCAAAATGAACTGTAAAAAAGCTTTTTAAAAAATTAAAAATTATGCTTTTTTTTGTATTTATTGATAAAGTATAAAAGTACTTTATATGAAAATGTGCAAAATATTTATAATAGTAATATGCATAATTATATGTTTTGTCTAAATTTATATAAATATTCTTTTTAATTGTACGTTATTTACTGTAATTAGTATTTTTATGAACTACTAAAAAATATGTAAATTACAAAAATTCGCGTTAATTCATGCAACTTAATGCATAAATATTCTATGATTTAAATGTTAAAACGTAAAAATTAGTAATATTAGCATTTATCTTTACTTTTAAAAACGTCAAAGATTATATTCACATGTGAATAAGCATGTTATTTTGTATCTGTATTTAGAATGTATTTGTAACGATTTTATATTTAGAAGCTGCAATCGTATCGGTGGTATACATGTCTAAAATATGCCTCCGGGAGGATATTTTAGAATTCGGGGTTAAACATTTTTGTGTTCCGGGGGAATTACCGCTCGCATATAAGCAACCTTTGCATGGATACGGGAAAAATTCTGTGCAAGGAATGGCTAATCGGTTCTGTCTTCCCTTTAACGTTAGTTTAAAGGACGTTGTCTTTCGCTCCTTCAACAGAAAATAAAAATGCTTTTTTTTTTTTTGTCGCAGAAATGTTGTCTTTCGGATTGGTGTAATAGATACGCTGTAGAAATACGTCGTAGAAATAATTTAACAAATTTTCTTCAAATTTAAATTTTTACAATTTTTATAGTTACATAGACATTTTTCAATGCATTTATAATTTTAATGTTCAAATTAATGCCTAACTTCATGCCGTAATATTTTTCATGAATTTTTAAAAATATGAAACAAAGAAACATTTTCATTTTTTCGTACGGTCACGCATCCGCTTGAGCATAAGTAGTTTGTTAGGTGCAGTTTAAATAAGAGTTTAAATTATAAAGTATTCTTCCGAAAAGATATCAGAAAAAGTTTTTTTTTTTTTATTTAGAATACGATGGTGAAACAAGATAATGTTACGGAAATTAGCCACTTGCTTCTCAAACTTAAGGAAAAAAAAAAATACCAAACCGATCCGGATTAGCGGGGTTCTACTGTATTAGTAAGCTTGATTCATCTCTAGTAATTTCTACCCTTTTCTTGCGTAAGCAGTAAAGGGCTTTTTGATATGGAACAAACTTGTGTACAATTGATTGTCGTTTTAAGTAGATAATTCATTAAACATTTACTTTATAATTTTTCTGCCATTGATATTATTAATTGATTGTGATAAAGTCTGTTGGAAGATTACTGCTATTTTCTAAATTTTTGTATAAACTGAAAGTTTTATATATGCATAACTGATGTCTCACCTCATTTCAAATATTGCTTTCGTGACGAATCGCATTTAGAAAGTAGTCGTAATCATAGTGGCGCAGCCAGAATTCGGTTCTAGGGGGGGGGGGTGAGTTTCGTATAAAAGTGTTTGCCGGTTAATAGAATCAGTACTAATTAGAATATTCATTGTATAGTACTTAAATTGAAAGAGCATCTCTGTGGCAGGAAATCATCATTCTTTCGGCATAATAAGACTCAGAAAAGTGATTTAGTTCAAATAACCAATTTTTAATTCACTAACCCATGTAATACGCGCTTTCACTGTTTTAAGTAGAATTTTTGACATTTACTTGAATCCCTTTATTAAATGAAATCTGATTCAATAAATTGGCGGAATCCAAAGTACCCAAAACGTGTAAAAGTTCGCTTTTGATTAGGATGAGCGAAGCGAATCCTCTACTAGGCCACTCAAATGACATTTTGTCGTACACTTTACAAAATAACTATACAGCATTTTGACTTGAAATTAAACACAAATATAAATTATGATCTGTAGATTTGCAGAATATTATTTTTTTTACAGAAATACTTTTCAAATAATTATTATTTTAATTGCCGAAACGTCAGTGAAAGCTTACTTTGGAGACACGAAATTTTTTTGTGTCTGTCTGTCTGTCAGTCTGTCTGTTCCGCGATAACTTCCTTAAAAAGCATCCAATTGGCTTGAAATTAAGTGGGTATGTTAGTGAGGCACTGGGATTAAGCTGTATAGTTTTTAGTTAGATTTGATTCATTCGTTCGAAAAATATAGAATATTTCATTTTGCGCAATAATGCTTTTCTATGGCAAATCCAATGATTTCCATTTTTTTTTTCTTGGGAAAAAATGTCACATTATGATAAATGGATGCTGAAATTTACCAGTTAAATTATTCGTATTGTTTTGAAATTTTGTCTACTCATTTGTCAGATTTTTAAAATTATTACTGCAAATTTTGGAGATTTTTATAAATGTGTTCCAATAATATAAACTAATTTGTTTTAGAGATTTACTTATTTCAAATGTATTTATTTCATTTTCTTTATTTTCTCTTAATGGTTGCTAAGCAACCATTCATTCTAATCCTTATTTTTATAATGTTATAAATTTGAATGCGTGTACGAAAATTTAAATGAAGTCGACGTCAAAACTGATGAATAAATGTCTTTGTATCTTTGTGTATACCAAGACCATAACTATATGTAACTATGTGTAACTATAACATAGCCCAGAAAAGAACATAGGCTATGTTTTATTAATTTTATTCACATAATTTCCTTAATAATTCAAAATTTCCTTCTTTTTCATAGAGAATCAATAGCGATTTTTAGATAAAATTTAACCAATTTCCTTTATCGTTGCCAAAATAAATAAATAAATAAATAAATAAATAAAAATCTGGAATAATTTTTTAACGGCAATAGGTTTCAATTGAGCAATTTCCATTCGAAAAATGAAACTAAGAAAAAATAAATATGACGTCAGAATTAAAATAAAAATAAATATAGTACTTTGTTAAATATTAAACACGGAAATTTGTTTCGTTAATAAGAATTTTTCTGACAAAAATGGGGGCATAATTAGAAGTAAAAGAAATAAAAAATAATTATATTTTTAACAAATATTTCACCTGATAAAATTTGACGTCATAATTGAAATAAAACAGGTATTTTATAGTGGTCGTTAAAAATATAAGAAACATGGATAGCAATAACTCATGAATAATGACGTCATTGCCGAAACTTCAGTGAAGGCGACACAAAATTTATTGTTTTCCGCCTGTTAGTTTGTTCTGTCTGTCTGTCTGTCTGGCCGCGATATCTGTCACAAAATGCAATCAAAACTTCTTTTTTTCGGAAACAAAATTGTAAAACCCTAGATTACTGAGCTTACACTTTCAAAAGTTCCTGATACATCAGATTTAGGTGTTTGTGGTGGACAGGTATGAGAAGTAGTGCTGTGAAAATAACGACAAAATGAACACCCGTATGGTAACGTTAATTTAGAATTCTCTACCCGTTAAAAAGTATTCGTTTCGTTAGTCGTTACTGCTCAGAAACTGGGTATTCGCAGTCATCGAGCATACGGCATACATCGTAGCCGATCAAGCCCGATCAAGCTGAGCCCGATCAAGCTGAAGTTGGGCCCAGGGCCTGTTAAA
The DNA here is from genome assembly GCA_964019185.1 of Maratus speculifer. Taxonomy (NCBI): domain Eukaryota; kingdom Metazoa; phylum Arthropoda; class Arachnida; order Araneae; family Salticidae; genus Maratus; species Maratus speculifer. The sequence continues at coordinate 154,646,010 of OZ025301.1, read as the reverse complement.
AAATTGGGCCCCCCTACCTACCCATTTTCGGCGACACTTTCACAAAAAAGACGTGTTTTTTGATGAGTTGACCAAGTTGTTTGGGTGAAAAGTGCCTACGTTAAAAGCTTCTGAAAATTTCATTGCGTCATTCAGAATATTTAAATTATACATTTCATGGAAAAAAAAATCAGTCACATAATTTGTGGGCCCCTGAAATTGGTGGGCCCAGGGCCAAGGCCCCGGAGGCCCGTGCATTAATCAGGCCCTGCGTATAGAATAAATAATCTTTGGAAGAATTCGTATTAATACATAAACTAAAAAGCTTTGTAAAATCACCATGCTGTTATTGTTGTAGTTCGAAACGCATTCTGCTTAATTTTTCATTTTATGGTGATTTTACAAAATTTTTTAGTTTATTTATTAATTTATTGCCTGTGATTACGGTGTTTTTCATTAGAATTCGTATTAGTTAGTGCTGCCATCTATCCGTAAAAGTTACATTTATTGAAATTTCGAACTTTTATTTTAAAAATGCAAATAGAATATTAAAACCAGGGCCTTAGCGAAAAGCCAATAATTAGGGATGGGGGGAGGGGGGAAGGTCAAGAAAATGTAGTGGGATGACTCATATATTTTTTCTCTCTCTCTCTGTGACGCAGAAAGATAAAATACTGCATATTTACACTGTAGTTTAGTTACTATGTTTCTGATTATACTGTTGTAATAACTTCATTTTAGGCTAAGAAAAGAATACGATTATGGAAAATTCGAGCGCATAACTAGTGCAGTATTAAACATCATGTTGACTTCATATGTGCAAGTAAAATGAGCAAGTGTTGAAACACTTGTTTTAGTTACAATTTAGTATTTTTTCAAAACTATGACAGCTCCTCAAAACTAAATTAGATTTTTCAATAGAATTTCATTTGGGTTTTTGGAACATAAATTCATTTAGTGATCTTGGAATCTTTTCGGGGGGGGGGGCTCAAATTGTTTTAGGGGCGCTGAGCCGCCCGTAACATCCCCTTAGCTACGCCCCTGATTAAAATGCAATGCATAATTGTACACAGTGTTATGATTAAAAATGAGTGATGGGAGGGGGGGGGAGGCGCTCAATAAAATGTAGGGTGGAGCTCATATTTTCATATACGTATTTCAATAGCGGGATTAACGGTGAGGCCACGGATTCATGACGCCCGCCCCATCACGCCGTATACTGCAGAAACATTCTAAAAATTACTTTAAAAAATAAACATACCTTAAATCCTTACCCCCCCCCCTCCTCTTGTTTAATAATGCGAATCTTTCTGATTCTGTAAAAGGTCTACTCAAATCAAAATTAGGTAACATCTGACACATTTGTGAAAGCAATTTTAACCTCGAGAAATTTGCAAGTGTAGTTATTCGGAAACTATGAGAATGAAAAATGTTTTGAAAAATCTATGAAATGAAAAATGTCAAACATTCTATGAAATTCGGCATTTTAAACTAAATTTCCGTACGCGACTGCTAATTTCTCCCTCATGATGACATTTCTGTGTTTGTAAGTCTTAAAGATTATCGTAAAATGATTAACATTTCTAAATCATTTTATGCATTTATAAGAAAATAAGAAACATTTCAATTTCTTCATATCTGAATGAAATCTGTGTGACTTATATATTTTGATATTCTGATATATATTTTGAATCACATTTTGATTTATCATTTAATTATGATTTGCTTTATCAAATATATATCCACCTCTTATTTCTTTTTCTTGTCATAATAAAATAAGTAAATGAATTAACAAGCCATATTAAATTCAAATCATTTGAGATTCGAGAATAACTAATACAAATAGAATAATAGGTATTTAGAGCTGCTGCAAACCGCATGTATTCGTTAATAAATAATTGCAATAATACGACTGATTACTAATACTACCTCTAATACAAAATACCGAATCGTTTCTTTGAATACTCGTTGCTGCTGAAAGACTGAAAGAAACGAATTTCAAACACTACCTTCATTTCGGGATTTATACGAAGCCCGATTGTCTGCAAGATGAGAGTTAGTTTTCCGGACTTTAGACTCGGTATAAGTTATCACATACGGGTATTTCATTTAGTTGTTTAGGTATTAGGAAGAAGAAAGTTAGAAATGTGTTTTATTATTTCAGCATCCCTTCTTTTGCGGAATACGTTAAGTGTGAATTTGGAGGTAGTTTTTGAAGTAGAAAAAAAAAGCTTTTAGAAGAACGATTGTTTTGTGATCGTTTAGGGATTGTACTATTTAGCTTACAGATATGAAGTTTTATATGCATTTTTAAAACGTAAACAAAATAATTGCGCCTTTTTTTTTGTTGAGATTACATATTATGTATTAATATTTCGATTTAAAAAAGAGCCATCGATCTAAGCAAAAGAAAAACAACGCGTGTTTATCATTTAAGAGTTTAATTAAACTATTTTTATCTTAATTATGCATTTAATCTATTAGAATTTCCTTATAATTTCACTATAAAAAGAATGGAAACTTATAGTAGAACAAAATATTCGTTATAGCTGTAATTAAGGAATGATGAAGTATTTCTGGAAAGAATTATGTTTGAAGGGTCACCATCAGCGCCGTGCGAAAGGGGGTCGAAGGGGCGACCGCCCCGGGTGCGGAAATTTAGGGGGCGCAAAATTTATAATACTAGCGTCATTTTTGACCTATTACAAGAAAAATTTGGGAGAGGGGCGCCAAATTGTAAATTTGCCTCGGGCGCAATTTTGTCTCCGCACGCCCCTGGTCACTATATAAAAGTATTAGATTATAACTTGATCTTCAATACGAAATGCTATTGATTTGATATCACTTCTATGGCCATCAGTGCCAATTTTATGATTTCATGCATTAGATTGAGTCTATGAATATGTTAGAAAAATTTTGCGATGTTAAGCGGGGTAAAACGTTTTTGAGAACTCGCTTAATACTACTTTCCGTCATCGCATATTTCACTGGTTTCACTCTAAGTAGTGGACATTTCTATTCAAATACACTATTAATATTTTTCTTTTTAATATGTACCTTAATATACTTGTTGAGGCGGACTCGTGAGAAACCATGAATTATACAAACGTAAACAGCGTTTGAAGTTAGTTCCTCTTTGTTCGGTTGCATATGGACTCCAATAACGGCTAACGAGTTGTATTTCTAAATAACGATTCGGTATTTCGTATCTTAGAGAATACCCGTTTCTTAGTAACGAATACGTACGGTTTGCAACAGCTCTAATGAGAAGTATGAGGATAATGAAAAATGCTTATTAAAACTGTTACTTATCCTTATAAATCAAAATGTATAAAGAAATACAAGATATACGATAACCATTAGCAAATTGATAGAAAGTTACAAATTTAAGTTTAATGAGACTACGGGGAGTTCAGGGGGGCGGAGCCCCCCTGAAGAAATCTACTATGTTATAATAATAATAAAAAAAATAATAGATCATGAAAAATTCAGAATATCCTAACGTAACTAAAATTTTAATTTAACGCTTTTGTTGGCTGAAAACTTCTTATTCTTATTTTATTCTTAAAAATAATTACGTACAGGGTTGGCATTTTTGCCGGCAAAAATGTATTTTTGCCAGGACAGTGGAAAAAACTGGAAAAAACCAGGGAAAAAATGGAAAAAACCGGCAAAAATGGAAAAAACCTATATGTCCTTAGTGTGTAATAAAATCTGCACGCTAATAAGGATAGTAATGGTATAAACAATTAAATTTAACAGTGTATTATTTAATATTTTAATTTCATTTGCTAATTAATTAATATTAAATATTTTAAATCTTTAAAAAATAGGTGGGATTCAGTCTTACTTAGGAATTTAAGAACAAAATAAAAAATTACATATCTAATTTTTTTTAACTTTAAGTCAGGGATATGTTTAGGAAAATTTTAGGTCCTTTAAAGGACCCTTCACAAAATTCTTTAACCTCAAACAGGATTCTTCATAAAATTATTTGTCTCTCAAATCGACATTTCACCTTTAAACTGAACTTTTCACAAATTTAATTATTTTAAAATAAAATCTGGCCTGTTAATAAACATTTGAACTCACCAAAAAATATATTTATTACTTAGCTTCTCTATATGTGAAGGGTAGAACCTGAAAACCTGATAATTTAAAATTCACAAAACTGTCTAGAATTTTCACAAAGACGAAAAAAGTCTAGACAGACCCCTGTAAGTAAAGTATTTTATCAGTCATTAACATACATATTTTTTTAATTATCAAAAGATTTTCACTTTCAAATATGTCCAGCAAGCAGTGCTGCTATTAAAAGATTTTTTTCAAATTTTTCATTTGTGCAAACTGAGATTCGAAATACTTCAACAGATACTCTTTCAAAACTTGTTTACTGTTATGCCATGCTAAAGCAGCAAAATTTAGGTTGTGAGGAAGATATTGCTGAAATATTTGAAATTTAATAGTTTTCTGCTTTAAATATAATTTTATATTAAATTAAATTTAGGTTACTATAACTGTTTATTCGAATTTCTAACATATATAAACTATAAATATAAATGCTTTACTCAGTCTCAACAGTTCTATTATGTGAATTAATAATTGTATAGCATGAATAAATGAAGTTTCTATTTATTTATATTAAAATTGGTATTTTTTTCATTTATAATCTTGTTATAAAAGTTAGTATTCTTTCATAAAGTGCATAATTATACTTATTTAACTTAAAAGTTAAAATAAATTTAGAATAATATTGATTTTTTAATTAAGTATGCAGTTTATTTTTTCTTTTGTGAAATATTTTTCTCTTTCTGGGGAAAAAATTTAAATGGACAGCCTATTTTTGCCACTTCCTTGGCAAAAACCTATTTTTGCCGGGACGGTTTTTACCAGGTTTTTTCCGCGGTTTTTTCCACCTTCGGCAAAAACTCGCCAACCCTGATTACGTAATTTGAAAATTTTAAATTACAGTTTCCAGAAAGTTGAATATTACCCAAAGTGTGTTTAAAAAAAAATATGATGTGCAAAGCTGACGTTGAGGCTCTTGATCTGCAGATTTACTAGTTAGTTCATTTTACATGTTTTTCCATCACGAACGCATTCTTTCAAATAAAAAGTAAAACACGTACGTTTTCAGAAGAAAAACTTAAATCATGGGGTCAGTAATTATAGCTAGAATCATCATTAAATAAATAAATTATATTTTCATTAGTCTGACAGAATATCTCAAAAACTGCTTTCAGATTTTCAAACTATGCTCATTCCTTTTAATTATGTATAGTTTCATGATTTCTTTTATAAAATTTATAAAATTTAGAAAAATTATAGCATATTTTTAATGAATTAAAATTTGTGAAAATTCTCTTATTAACATTCAATTATAAAAGTATTTTTCTGTGTTAGAAATTCAAATACACAATTTATTCTTATTTTGTGAAATCATTTAAGCAGACGATATTTATGAATTTTAAAAGAATTACATTATATTTTTGTGAAGTGATAATAAAAGAATTGTAAACAAATAAAATTAATATTTTGTATAATTCTACTTCGAAAATATTTTTATTTATACCAGTCTTATATCATAAATAAACAATCTGAGGAAATTCTTAGTTATTTGGTTAAAGTACATTTTAAAATAAAAATGTGCCGAAACATAAAATTACATTTTTGCTTAATAAAGATGCAAAAGTAATTTAAAAAATATATTATTACTTTCAAATATTTATCTTATAGCAAATACTTCGCGAATCCAAACAAAGCATGGCTTTTGCTAGTTCATATAAGTGGCAATTATAGAGATCTTTTTTAGCTCTGGGAGGGGTTTTAATACCAAAACCACCCCCTTGGCTGCGCCACTGTCTGTTCATTGTAAACAAGGGCGGATCTGGAGAGTCCTCAAGGGGGGGGGGGGGGCGATTTTAGAAATTTGGAGATTCGATTTTAATGCGTAGGTAGCGGCTAATTTTTTCACTGTGGGTCATGTTTCTTCTATTTTTTGCCACGGGTCGGGTCTGGGTCCGTTTGACTTCTACTTTTTGCTGTGGGTCCCGTTGACTTTCTTTTCTTCTTTACTGCTAGTCGGGCTTTTTTGCTGGTTGTCTTGTTTGAGTCGGTTGACTTCTATATTTTGCTGTTGGTTGGGTTAATTTCTACGCTTTTGATGTGGGTTGCGCTTGGGTCCGGTTAACTGCTTTTTGCTGCGTGTCGGGATTAACTTATAATTTTTTGCTGCTGGTCGGGTTTCGGTCCGAGGTTAACTTATAATTTTTGCTGCGGGTCGGGTTCAAGTCCGGTTGATTACTATATTTTGCTGTTATTTCAAACCGGAGTCCGGTCCGGCCCGTCCTGACCCGACGCAATTTCTACTATTTTTTAAAAAATCAGATTTTAATTATATAATTAAGATTTTTATAAAGATTACTGCATACATATCTATGGAATGATTTTACAGTATATTTTACAGGAAATACACAGTAGCAACATTAATAGTTACTTACATTCTTAGACTTTCAACTTTCATATAAAGATTCGTTAAAAAATTAATTAGGTTTAGAATAAAAGAAAAAAAAAATGAAAGTTAAAAACATCGTAACTTTTGAAATTGTATAAAAAAAGTAGATTTATGAAAATATTACTATATCATTTTATTAAAAATTCTAAATGAAAATTCATTCTCATATCCAGAGGAGCTTCTTTCTGATACATTTCTGAATTCATTTTTTTTTTCGGAATTGCGAGAGATTAGCAGGTGTTTTTATTCAGAAACTATGGCGTTATCCGTTTTTTGATAAAAGCAATTTAAGAAAATACTGTCAAAGTTAGCGTTTTGAACAGAATTTTCGGAAGCGACAGCATGAGAAGGTAAACAAATTTGCAACCATTTGACAAAAATCTCTTATACCTCAAGAAGGTTCTCCGAGTATCTTATTTACCAAAAATGGAAAACGCTTTTCGATTTCATTTCTAACTTTAATAGTCAGTCTTGTCAAGTTTATACTTTTACAGTTAAAAATTTGTCAGAAAATGTGCCAAACTTTCGTTGAGAAGTGAATTTAAGAACGATCAAGAAGTATATATCAAAATATTACGAACATAAGTTATTTATTTCTATTATAATTTTACAAATCATGTTGTCTGCCCTTACACATCTTGAGAACTATTAAGTCTAGTTTCGCCGGCTCGTCTACATGTAGAAAAACAATGCTAGTCTGATTTCGGGCCGGCACGAGTCTGCTAAAAAAATATTAAACTCGGGTTACACACAATGTAACTGTCCGATGCTGGTCTCTACACTGTAAACTTACATTTCTATATTGATGTTGCCAAACTAGTATTGGCTGATGAGGCACGTTTATACTTATTCTGGCTAAAGACATATTCATTGAAAATAGCTCATATTTTATCGCTCCTGCTTAAATCTTTAAAAAGGGCCAGTAGGCCCCCTAATTTTTTTTTTTTTTTTTTTTTTTTTTTTTATCGGTCCGGCCCATATGGCCCGTTCAATTTTTTTGCGGCTCAGATTGTTTATTTTGTTTGTTGGTCCGGCCGGTTGAAAAAATTAATTCCTAATTAATTCCTAATTAATTTCTAATTCAGTTGGCCCGTTGGAAAACTCTGCAACATTCCGCTGGCTCGGACCGGCCCGGGCCAGTGAATACTTCTAGGCTGGGTCGGTCACGGGCCGAAAATTTAGCTTTTATTTCAAGCCGAGCCCTAACCAAGGAAATTTTGGTGAGTGCGGACCAGAGATAAATTCGGGAATTTTTCCACAGCCCGGACCCGCCAGAGCCAGAAACATTTTGAGTCATCAAGAGCAAAAGCCCGATAATGAAATTATACAGTAGAAAAAAAAATTGCATAATACTTATAAAATATGTTCGAAAAATAATTATCATTTTTAAACTATTTTTTACATAAAAATGACTGTTAAACGAAAATTTAAATTTAATATTATCAAAAGGACATTTTGGTATAAAATAAAAATGTACTTATAAAAGGTTTCTCATATTTTGTCTCTGTTTTAATTAGAAAAAAATTATGGACATGTTAATGAAGTCTGTTTCATGAATAAATGCATGGGACTTGTAGAAAATACTGTCTATTATCTGTCAAATCGAACATTTTTTAATTTTCTGTAAAAAGTGCACATTTTTAACTATAACCATTTCATTCTTGATAACAAGAGCCTTCTCTATAGGCATGACCTAGAAACCCAGAAATAAACCTTAACATAGCTTCCAACTATCAACTAATTTTCCGTAATACCTGGATTAGTTTCATCCAGGTTAACGTCATTTCAAACCAGAAAATATATTTCATGAATCTTTATTTATTTAATTTCAGGTTTGTTACTGGAACATGCTTAATTTCATTTCTTTGAAAAAATTATGGTTCGAAACTCATTAAATAGGGTCAAATTAACGTATGTATTACGGATAATCGATGACAGGTTGGTACCTATGCCTTAAATTAAAAATTTTAAAGTTCAACACTTTTATAGGAACTGAGGAAACATTGCTCGATTGCTTTTTATCGGAAGAATATGGTAAATATTTTTACTTACAGCTAAAAGTGACTTCATGAATTGCAGAATACAGCTTCAGCATCAGCACAGCAGAGATCCCCAAAGAAATGATAATTACTACAATTATTTCCATATGAAGAGCGATTTCGACTTATATACGTTGTGTATACGAGAAATTTAAATTAGTCGGAAACCGCAAACTAAATAAAATCAAAAGCAAATATTATTTTCGCGTTAGATGTCTAAATAATAATAATAAACGATCCAATTGCAAAATAATCTCTGCCACAAACAAAAATCAAGCTGAAGGCAAATTCATTATTCCCGACTTTTTTCGGAGGCGCCGGAACGTCGGCCGTCAGCAATGCTTGAAAATAAATCTGAAAATGTAGATATGACTAATTGTTTTCTTTTAAAATAGCATTCAAATACTAAAATAGAAAAAAAAATCTGCTTCACTTTCATTTTGATCAAAATAGCAAGATAATGGTTTGAAAAGGTATAAGTAATTTTTAAGGGAAAAAAGTTCTTTAAATTTTTCCTATTCATCGAAAAATAAAATTTTCCGGTTAAAAAAAATATGAATCCAAGCTGGTAGACCAGCATAAAAATAAGAGCCCGAGCTCGTATCGGACACGGGCTCAGTCTGAACCTGTCTCATTTCTAATACAGACATCTAAGAAGAATGACTAAAAGGCTAGACTCGATCTGGAAGAAAAATAAGTCGGGCCCGACTCAAATCTGCAGAAAAAAATTATCATGATAGTATCAAATAAATGATGACCCAGCTCTGAAAGCGGGAAGACCAGACACAGCCGAAGCCTCGCGAATTTAAAAAGACGCGGCCCGGTGCGGAGGGTCCCGGATTCGAGATGAGATCTAATTCATTTCCTTCGAGGATGAATGTCTTTTTGGGGACGTTTTATCAGCAAAAGGGGGGAAGACGATCGTCTCTTCGCCTTCTCCTTAGACCCGCTAATGAGTCCGACCTAAATCCGGAGAAAAATAACGATCACGACACGGCCTAACTCTGAAAGCGAGAAGATCTGACCCAGCTTGAGCCTCGCGAAATTTTAACGCGTTCACTGCCGCTTACATGAAGATATGATGATAGTTAATGCCGCACTGTAGAAGTGGGTTTTTCCCAGAAGCCGAGTTACTTTTTATAACAAAGAATCAGTGAAAGATTTGCCCGCGCCAGTGCGTAACTGGCTATTGGACACCACCCCACATCACGCGCTGGCGCGTAAGTGACCCCCTAACGTAGGCGCCATATCACGAGCTAGCGCGTGATTGGCAGCGAATGCGTTAAAGGTGCGGCCCGTACCGGCTGCGCCGGACTCGAGTTAGGCTCCGACTTATTTCCATGTGATGTATGTCTTTTTGGGAGCCCTTTATTAGCCCAAGGGGGAGGCCACTCCCCCCCTTAGATCCGCCATTGATTGTGAAGTCTGTATACAGAGAAATTACTAAACATATCTGTAGCTACAAACCAATAAGAAGAATTGCGGGGTTCTTTTTTTCTTTTCTTTCTATTGTAATTTATTTAAAGCTTTTTTTTTTTTTTTTTTTTTTTTTTTTTTTTTTTATTAGAAATACAGAAAATGTCACTAGAGTTGAAAAAAAAATGCATACAAGGATTTTTATTTGAAGTTTATTTATTGTTGTTTCTTTTTGTGACATATATTTTTAACTTTTCTTTTAATAAATTTCTGTTTCAAAACAAATTATACATATTTGATGGGAGGCATATTCACTGCTCATGACGCTTGAAGTGTTAAGCTTTTACTGGACCCCTAGAAAAGCGGTGGTGTTTTTATGGCATCACTTAATTTTTTTCCCTAATTGTCCCACTTGCATCCGAATTTTTAAATAAAAATAATCATTTTTATTAAGTACGCGAATACAGCTCATATTCAAAGTATTAGAATAATTGAGAAAAAGTAATAAGAAAAAATTATTTGTCATTTATTTATTTTTTATACTAAGTAAATGCAATTAAAATTCTTATAAATTAAATCTGGAATGTTTAGATAAGATTTTAACATTTATAAAATATAAAATACAGCACAATAAATTAGGTATACAGCTTCCTTAAACACACCAGAATATTAGAATAAAATTTAGATTGGTTCAAAATATTAGAATATTTTATTTTACGCAACAATATTACCTTATGAATATGAAGTAAATGGTAGTTAATATTTTGTAGCATCCCCTTTAGCTTTCATAACAGCGTACAATCGATCTTGCATACTATATACAAGGTGTTTACAAACATTTCTATCAATATTAGCCCAAATAGACTTTATACGTGCCACTAACTCAGTTTTACTTGAAGGAGGATTTTCTTGAAGTTTTTTCTTCATTATACACCATAAGTTTTCGATGGGATTAAGATCTGGTGAATTTGGTGGCCAAGGAAGTACCTTAATGTTGCGTTGGCGGAACCAATTCTTAGTTGACACCGAGGTATGCGGGGACGCTAAATCTTGTTGAAAGATGAAATCATCTTCAAATAAATCTTCTGATGATGGAATTATGTAATATTCTAAAATTTATTGATATATCAGAGAGTTAACCTTTTCGTAGAAGATGCATAACTTTCCAGGTCCTTCTGCACTCATACAACCCCAAACCATGACACTAGCAGCAAATTTTACGGAACGTTTAAGGCATTCTTTATCAAATGCTTCTTGCTTCATTCTCCAAACTCGAATACCTTGATTACCATATGAAACACAAAACATACTTTCATCACTAAATAATATATTTTTCCAATCTTCATTGCTCCATAAACGTCTTGATTTACACCACTTCAATCTTATACGCTTTTGTCTTGCAGTCATGAGAGGTTTTGTTTTCGGTACACGAGATTCAAATTTAAATATATGGAGACGTCTTAATGTTGCCGATGTAGAAACTTCAACTCCTTCTTCTTCCCATTTTCGGTGCAAGAATCGCACACTTTTAAAACGGTTTTTCTTAACTATACGCTTCAGTTTCCTGTCATCTCTAGCAGATGTTTTTGGTTTTCGGCCACCATTTCGGCGATTATTTTGAAATTTTCCAATTTTTGAATATTGTGTTAGTATTTTACTAACGCTCGATTGCGAACAATGTAAATAATTCGCTATAAAACATTGATTTTTACCGTGCCGATACAAATCAACCATACGAAGTTTAGTAGATTCAGGAATATCACTCACACGGCCCATTTTAAGACGAAAAAGAAACAAACTGCAAAAAAGAATACTGATTTTAAATAAAATAGTCTGAATTTAATCAATGATGCCACCAGTTAAGAATTGGTAATAATTAAAGGAGAATTAATGTGAAATATTCTAATATTTTGAACCACTTGAATAAATATTCTAATATTTTGACTTTTCAAAATAATTTTTTTTGCAATTAATCTTTTCAAAAATGATATTAAATTTAAGATAACAAGTAAGTTTAATCAACAATAAGTTCTTAATAAAAATATCGTTTGCATATTTTCATTAAAAGACATTAAATTACCAAACGATATTTTCAATTTCTAAAAAAAGGTAATTATTCTAATATTTTGAATATGAGCTGTATAAATAGCGTCTGCTCTACTCTTGCCCTCAAAGAAATAATGTGAAATGACTATTTTGAAAATCGATTCTTTCATAAGATTAATTGTTAAGTAAACATTCAAATATGTAATTTTAAAGTTAGCGTTTTAAACCCTTTAAATACAAATCCAATTATCAGAGATATCCTGAGCCATCCCCATTTAAAAAGAAATAAAAAAGCCTGTTGAAACGAAATCTATGCACGTTATACTATATATTATGGAGGCTGAAGTTAAAATAAAAAGGAAAATTATTTTCCTACTGCAAAGAATATTATTACAATATGTCATCCTAGCCTATTTTAATGATGATGTTCCCCAACTTGGTTTACTAGTGAGAAATTGCACTCAGGCATTGGCCGCAGTAGCTTAGTGGTTAGAGCAACGGTCTGGAATGCTGTGGTACCGTATTTGATTCCTAGCTTTGGCTAACTTTTCATTCCAGCTGAGTTAATATTATTTATTGTTTGTACGTCGTAAATTATTTGCATGTACCTTTATGATTTGGATGCAGGCAGTATTTGTGTATGTATGTGTGTTTTAACATTGTACTAGTTAATTCAGAAATGTGATACTATGTAATGTGATAAATGTGAACTAAATATACTGATATTCCAATCAGCTGCGATTCAGCGGATCTGATTTTAGTATGCTAGTCAGTCAATAAACTACATATCTATATAGGTACACTGTTAAAAATTTGAAATTTTTCCTGCATCATCACTCGACCGTTTTTATAGAATATTGCTATTTTGACCAAGGGAAATGCTCCATAATAAAATGAAGTACAGTAAAATCCCGATAATTCGGATTAATTGGGACCGGGCCGAATCCGGATTATCAAAAATCCGTATTATCCGGAAAATTAGAAAAAAAAAAAATAAATAAAACATACTCACAGAAAATCACCTTTATGTTAAACTTATTGAATATTTACAGACAGTAAAAATGTTTACTTTGCTGAATTTTTCCGAAAAGATCTAAGAAAAAGATTTTTTTTTTTTTTTAATTCAGAATACGATGATGAAACAAGTTAATGTTATGGAAATTAACCAATCGCTTCTCAGACTTGGAAAAAAAAATTACCAAACCGATCCCGATTACCCGGAGATCCAGATTAACGGGGTCCGAATTAGCGGGGTTCTACTGTAATCGTTTTCTATAAAAGTGGCGGAGTGACAATGAAGCAAAAAAGTTTCAAATTTTTAATAGTGTATACTAAAACATCAAATTTTATTTACATTCTAAAATTTTAAAATGTGTCCATAACTAAAATTTATAAATTAAAATACCAACAATTTAAAAAAAATGAAGCGTTTAGTAAAATTAATAAAAAAGAATATTGCCCAGTTAAACTGATGGCATTGAGCTCACAGGCTACGCATACTAATTGCACATTACAGCCTTGTATTTTCGTTAATTCCATTCGAAAAAAAAAAAAATTAAGAAGGGGAAACAGCTCTCCTCTTTCTCCTTTTTTATACTTAATCATTGAACCTCCTAAACTATCAAGTACATGCTTTATTATCTTAAAAAACCTATATCCAAAATTCAGAGCAAATCGGATAATTCGTAATAAAAACCCATTTAGCATTTATATAATTTAAGAGGAGTTATTCTCCTCTTTTATACTTAACCATTAAACTTCCAAAACTATTCAGAGATTTGAACGAAATCTGACAATTCTGATTGAAAAATCCATTTATACAAGTTAAGGGGAGGGACATTAGAACCCCCGTTCCCCCTGTTTATACTTATTCAATGAACACATAATAACAGCCACGGACTCGCCTCATCAAAATGATCCTATATCTAAATTTTGAACGAAAACTGTTAATTCTGCATGAAAATCCCGTTTATATCAATTATGGGAAGGGGCATGAGCCCCCCGTTCCCGTTGTTTATACTTATTCTATGAACACCTAATAACAGCCACGGTATCGCCTCATCAGAATGATCCTATATCTAAATTTTGAACGAAAACTGTTAATTCTGCATGGCAATCCCGTTTATATCAATTAAGGGGAGGGGCATGAGCCCCAGATTCCCCCTGTTTATACTTATTCAATGAACACTTAATGACAGTCACGGAATCGCCTCATCAGAATGATCCTATATCTAAATTTTGAACGAAAACTGTTAATTCTGCATGAAAATCTCGTTTATATCAATTAAGGGGAGGGGCATGAGCCCCCCGTTCCCCCTCTTATACATATCGAATGAACTCCAAAAACTAATCAGGGAAGCGCCTTATCAGGATATACCTATATACAAAATTTCAAGTGGATCCGATATTTTTATCATGAGTTATCGCGTTACGCACGAACGAACGTATGGACGTACATACAGAACGGACGGGCACATAAGCTCTCAGGCTATGATAGCCTGTGAGCTAAAAAATAATAAAATCAGCAGTTAGTAATTAGGATGAGCGAAGCGAATCCTCTACTAGGCCACTCAAATTACATTTTGTCGTACACTTTACAAAAAAACTATTCAATATTTTAACTTCAAATAAACACAAAAATAAATTATGATCTGTAGATTTGCAGAATATAATTTTTTTTACAGTAAAACGTTAAAAAATTTATTATTTTAATTAATTTATTTTACATGCATTTCGAATACGGACGCATTTTAGCAAATAAATAAAAAATGAAACGCGTATATTTTCAGAAAAAAATATAAATCATGGAGTAAGTTATAATAGATAGAATCATGATTAATTTAATAAATAAAATATGTTTTCATTATCCAGCAAAATCGTTTGCACAGATGATACTTAAACATTTAAAAAAAATTGTATTGTGGATTTTTTTTTTTGTAAAGTGGCAACAAAATAATTGTAAACAAATAAAATTAATTGTTAAATTTGCTATATAAATGAAAAATTAAAAGAATTGAAGCATGAAGTTGTTGCCTCGATTCAAGCTCTTTATAAATGTACTAAAGCAAAGTTGGCCGATTCAGAAACGACAAATTAACTTTAACCATTTCTTACTTTATCATTTGGATCTAAAGTAATGTTACGTTCTTATTTGTGGACCGAAAAAGGTTTAGTGAACGGGACTTTAGACTTTGTTGCACGTATTAAAGAAAAGCACAACTATCGCGACTATATCGCGAATAATCATGGATAAATTTGAATACTGCAGTAATTTAACTAATAAGAATTGGTGCGTACCGATTCCCCCAATAATTAAATTCTAAAAAAAATGGAAGCATAAATTGCTCAAGGAAAGAATTTCTTCTGTAGTTAGCTTTTGCTGTAACAATTCATAAATCCCAAGGTTTAACATTAGATGAAGCAGTCGTAGATATTGAGGATATATAGACATCAGTTGGCTTAAAAACGTACGTAACGTTATCGAGAGTGAAAATCCTTCAAAATTAAGCATTCAATAGGAAATTTTCCTTACGAAACATTCTACAATATCAAAAATTCTGATACGCTAACATGTATAAAAACGAAGAAATTAGAAAAAAAAGTTTTACAGTTAAAAATTCATAGTATCAACGAGATCAAATTTCAAATGTTTTTCCAGAAAATAGGATTGACGAAGTAACTTTCTTCAAGCTCTCTTCAAATATATTATTCTAAAATAGCTATCAAAGATAATTTGATGTTAATTACAAAGATTGGAAACATGCATATTTCAAACAACTTTAAAAAACACCAGTGGCTACTGGAAATTATAAAAACATCTTTAAAAGAGCTTTTAGTTGAAAATTTAAAAATATTTCGTAAAAGTTTGCTTCGAAAATATTTTATTATGCCAATCTTACATCATAAATAAAAAATTAAAATGCGCCAAAACATAAAATAACGTTTTTGTTTAAAAATAATATAAAAAAATATTTTTACTTTCAAATATCTGTTTTATAAAATAATGCTTCGCGAATCCAAACAAAGCATGGCTTTTGCTAGTAATAAATTATGAATTAAAAATATAATCACTAATCCATTTGTATCTGAAGTTTTATTTTCAGAAATTTGTTGGTAAAATCCCTTTAAAATGTCGCAAAATGAACTGGAAAAATGTTTTTTAAAAAATTAAAAAATTTGCTTTTTTGTATTTATTTAATGAAGTATAAAAATACTTTATATGAAAATATGCAAAATATTTATAATAGTAATATGCATAATTATATATAAAAACATTTCATATTTATTTACATAGAAGGTGTCACAAATAAAAATTAAATTAAAGAGTTGACATGTTTCGGTTCATTAACCCGGGAGAACGCGCGCTTACCAGGGTATGAATAATTTTAATTTTGCCACCAATAAAATCAAATTATAACAGTCACTTTATTAAGACGGAGACAATTCTTACAAATTTTGCGATAAAATAAGTTGAAGATTACTTAAAAAAAATTAGTGGTTACAACTGTAAAAACCATACGCACTCCGGGTCTTTTAGGCCCTGCGCGCGTCCTCCCGGGTTAATAAGAACCGTATTCATAACATATAAAATCAGTAGAAAATTAAATGACACTGCTTAATGCTTAAATTAAATGCAGTGTCATTTAATTTTCTACTGATTTTATATGTTATGAATACGGTTCTTATTAATGAACCGAAACATGTCAACTCTTTAATTTAATTTTTATTTGTGACACCTTCAGTAAATAAATATGAAATGTTTTTATACGTGAATGAAAAAAGGTGAAGTGATTTTGTTTTAGTTTTTGAAAAAACGAAAGCTAACAACAGTTTTAGCATAATTATATGTTTTGTCTAAATTATAAAAATGATCTTTTTAATTGTACATTGTTTATTGTAGTTAGAATTTTTATGAACTACTAAAAAAATATGTAAATTACAAAAATTCGCGTTAACTCATACAAATTAGTGCATAAATATTCTATGATTTAAATGTTAAAACGTAAAAATTAGTAATGTTAACATTTACCTTTACTTTAAAAAAACGTCAAAGATTATATTCACATATGAAGAAGCATGTTATTTTGTATCTGTATTTAGAATGTATTTGTAACGATTTTATATTTAGAAGCTGCAATCGTATCGGTGGTATACATGTCTAAAATATGCCTCCGGGAGGATATTTTAGAATTCGAGGGGAAACATTTTTGTGTTCCGGGGTAATTCCCGCTCCCCTAGGCCATCTCCTGAATTCAACACTGGTGTACGTTATAGGTCCAGATTCCCGAATTTTTTAAGAAGCCAATCGCTCCTAAACCCAAATATTCCAATCATCACCAGGGCTTAATTTCTGAGAAAAATTATGATACAACACAAATTTTGTGAAAAGATCGCAGAAGAAAAGCTAATTTTATCGAATAATCGCAAAAAACGTCCCGATTTTCTTCAAAGAATCGCTGAAAAATGCGATTTTGGATAGAGGATCGCAAAAAAAGACGTGATTTTTGTCAGAGAATCGCGAGAAAAAATGCAAGATTTGCCGAAGGATAAACGCTGAAAATTAATCGCCAAATCAAAAAATTTAGTCGCCACGGGGCGACTGGCGATCGGGAATCTGCACCTATAGTGTACGTACACTTTCTATTGTATGTAACGCTGATGTTCTCATCATTCCAATGTATTGCGAGATCTTATTTTGGTTTTATGAAGCTTTAATGTTCCATTATTACTTACCCATCATACGTAGTATAGGGTAAGTCTTGCAATCGTTTTGAAAATCGAAAATTTTTTTTTGACGGATTTACACGTTTTAGATAGTGGAGATTCCGAAAAACATATTTTTAGAAATTTTTTTTTTTGCCGTCCGTCTGTCTGTCTGTCCGTCTGTCTGTCTGTCTGTAAACGCTCTATCTCCCGAACAAATTGAGATAGAAACTTGAAATTTTGTATGTAGTTAGTATGTAAGAATGGGACGAACCCTATTTAATATCAGCAACCTCGATTATCCGGAACTATTTTTTTCGGTCTCTCGAAAAATTCGTTCTGATGAAAGGTATGTAAAAATTTTCGAATTTTTTTGTTCTAAGACATGGACGTAAAAGGCAATAAAATAACACACATTTTGCATATAGAACGAAGTCGATCGGATTATTAGTTGCCGAGATATTTGTAATCTTGTTTTCCACATTCTTCGATTTTTCATGACCCTGTATTTCATTCAAATTTCAATTCAGAAGTATATTTTAATTGGAAATGAGACGCTTAATCCGACGCAGTTAATTGTTAGTTTATAGAATTATTATTTTTGGAGTTATAAGGATGTTTCTTTTACGCAGTTCGGCACTACTTGAGTAGTTTGGCGTTTTATATAATTTGTCGAAATTGGTACATCAGCCACTCTTTAATATAGCATTACTACGTATATTAACAATATTTACATTTTGTTTATGAATTGCAATGCATTGTATAAATAGTTTCACATGTTTTATTTTCATATATATATCCATGATGGATAAGTATTACGGTGGCCCCCAACGACTAGTTTTTATTTCATGAAAGCTTTGAAAACCCATTTTACCGACGCAAACTATTTTACTCTCCTAACATGAGATTATGAGTTAAATCAAGAAAATTTCCGAGGAATAAATTTCAACATCCTCTCTTTAAAATATTGATTATATTTATCTATTTATTTAAGTGATATATTTTTTATGCTTAAGAACACTTTATTTTCTTTGCTAATACCTCATGTGCTGGTTCCAATGATGGTAACTCGTGGGAAATTTCTCGCATTTGAGGGAAAAAGAGACCTTTGTGGAAAAAAGGGAATTTTTGTGGTTTTGTAGGAAATTTCGAAGTGTTTGATAATGTTCTTCCTTAACTATTTTTTTTTTTCCTCGATATAAGCAGTGTAACATTTGTGCTGGTAAAATTAATTATTGTATGTGTATAATTCTTAAAACCTCGTTCAGATTAAAATATTTGAATTACATTATTCTAAATGATTTAAATAAACACGCCCAAAAAATACCGAAGCCACGCCTCGTTCTAGGTCGTCCATTTCGTAATCTGAACAGTGCATTTCTCTTCATAGTAAGAAAGACTGGTCATTCTCTTGCCGCGAAAGAAATAAGAACTGGCAGCGCCGTAGCTAGGAGTGAACAATAGGGGGGAGGGGGGCTCAAGAGAATCTAGCGGGATCTTATAATTTTTTTTTCTTTCTCAGACGCAGAAAGATAAATTAGGGCATACGCACATTGTAGGTACACTGTTTCTTATTAAACTGTTATAATAACTCCATTTTATGCTAAGAAAAGTATATGATGATGAAAGTTTTGAGTATATAACTGGTGCAAAATTAAACATCATGTTAACTTGCTATGCACAAATAGGATGAGGGAGTGTTGAAACACTTATTTTAGCTTCAATTTAGTAACTCTGCAAAACTGTGAAAAGGTCTCAAAGCTAAATTAGGTTTTTGAACAGTATTTCATTTGAATTTTCCGAACAGAAATTTATTGAGTGACCTTAGAATCTTTTCCAGGGGGGGGGGGGGGGGCTCAAAATATTTTAGGGGGGATGAACCGTCTATAGTGCCCTCTTAGCTACGGCCCTGAGAACTGGAAACTGGATAACTGCGTATGCTGAGAGCTGTTCAACTCCAGGAGGATACAATATATGGATAGTATCGACGTGCCCTGTTAACTGCCACTCTCTGCAATGCATTGTTATTTCTGAAATCTGTTTTTTGCTTACAAAATGCGATCGGAGGAAAGGACGGAGATGAATGCTCAAATATAAAAGTACCGTAATTTCGGGTGTATAAGCCGCGGATCAAACAATTCTTTTTGGACCCAGAAATCTTATTTAGTGATTGAAGACAAATATTTACGGCGATCTAACTAGTTATATTTGTTTCTTAAAAAATTCTGGGTCGAAAAAGAATTGTTTGATCTGCGGCTTATACAAAACGCTCCGAAATTACGGTATTTCCTTTATGATATTGCATCCACTTTTCGGGGAAAACCATACAAATGGACTAAAACTGATTTAAAAAAAAGAAGGCTTTTGCAATACCTATGCAGCTACAACATACATGGTAAAACTGCTTTTCGCTGCTTAACACATTCGCTGCCGGTCACGCGCTAGTGCGTGAAATTCTTAATCATTTAACTCAGAGGGCGGAGTTACTGGCAGCGAACATGTTAAGAATTAAAACTCGAAGAAAAAACATTTTTTTTCTAAGTGAAAATACAAATGATATGACGTTATAAAATGTTATGTTAAGAGATGTAGCATTCCTTTCCTAAAATCACCGAAAAAATTGTTTATTAAATCCATTTCTAAAGCTTATCGTTGATATGTGTAATTTCTTTTGTATAAGTTTATACAATACTAGAAAATTTTGATTTTTTTTAATTTTTAGATTTTTTCGCCTATATGCATTAAATTTTTTAAAAATGAAAATTTTCAAATTAATACTAATCGCCGAAGAGATATGTTTAGTTTAAATAAACCAAGTTACTTATATTTTTGTTTTTTCAGTATGTTAGTCGCCGAGTACATACACGTTCGTTTTATTTTATGCTGATAATTTTTTTCAAAGATTCTTAATTTTTTACTTTTACTATTTATTTCCCTTTAAAAACTATTATTTTTTTAAATGTTCAAAAGTTTAAAAGAGGAGATGAGATAATATATGAAATAATGTAGTTAGAAATTTTCCTGATATAAGGTACCACAGGCAAAATTATTATGATTGGACAATCAGGCTGATGTGGAAAATTTTGAGAGAAAATTTGGCTGACAAGATTACCATCACTAGCTGATTCGCTAGTCGCTATTGATTTGAATATCAGTATATTTAGAGAAGTTTCCGAAAAGACAAATATGATCATTGTATTATCATCACTTGGAAAATGTTTTTCAGTTTACAGTCGGTTCTCGTTAATTTGAAATTGGAAAATTGAATCTTCGCTAAATTCGAACTAAACACGAAGTCCCGAAATTTTCAATGTCAGAATAACGTTAAAAGTTTTCAGTAATTCAAACTCATCTATTCGACTTGATCTTGAATTTGTTTAATTCGTACTAACCAGAATTCCATTTTTTAATTTTTTAAAATCTTATTATGATTAATCATATTATGATTACGGTTCTTATAAGATGGAATCGAAACATGTCAATATTTGTTCTTATTTTTTCGGTACACCTATCAAGTAAAATAAAATTGTTTATTGAAATGTTTATATGTAAAAGGTGTATATTTTAATATACTGGGATTTAAATATCTAAGAGATTTAATAACTTTTTATACATTCTAATTTAATATTAAGACATATTCTTATGATTACAGAAGAAATAAATTAAAAAAAAAAATACTATAACATTAATTCCATTGTAATAGTGCCATATTAAACATTTTTTCATATTTTCCATAATTCGAACATTTTTTGTGGTTCCGAAGAGTTCGAATTAACGAGAGCCGACTGTATTTGTTTCGTTCTTGTGGTTTTGTTCCGTCTCCGATTACGGCACAAAATCATTTTGGCTATATTTGTGTGGGAAACTGTTTGTGTATTTTGCCTTTGAATAGGACAAAATTTCTGCAATTTCTGCGTATATGCTGATTATCTATTCTCTAAATAGAGGTTTTTTTTTTTTTGTTTCCGTCACTTTTGAGTGTTAAAAATAGTCTTGCATCAGTTTCCCAATAAACTACTGGTGAAAATGGATGATGGTCTATCTTCCGGGAGATTCGCTTCGAATTTGTCAAGTCAAATTTGTCCCAGCAGGATAACGTCAGAAAAAAAAAAAAAAAAAAAAAAAAAATCAAACTTGTTATTACTTGGGCACTTTTCACAATAACAAGTTGGAAATTGCACGTCAAACGTGACAAATGAGCTGCGTTCGTACTTTAACTAGTGTTATAAGTATTTTTTGCACCACGTATTGTACTGAATGTATATTTTAGAGAACTTCATAAATGTAATTCAATATCATTCTGTTCGAAAGACTGTAACATCATTAAAATGCATTCTCATTGGCTACATGTTATTGAAAACTTTTGTCTGTCCCTGTAATTAAACTATACAATGAATTTCAATAAAATTTGAAATGTCTTGCCAAAATTTTTGTCAACAATTATATATTTAAAATTTCAGACCACTCGATTGGTTATTTTTTGCTCTCAGGCCCGTAGGCAGGATTTCCTTTCGGGAGGGGCTCAATCTTGGAATTTTTTTCATCTGACAGCAGTAATGGGCATAATTTAAAGCGTAAATAAATAAAAAGAAAATAGCCAAGGCTTAATCTACGGTCATTTCCTCAAAAATGTGTCATGTCTGTCACACAGCAAAAAATCTATATGCTTGTTGACCACCGTTATTTTCGAAAAGTTTGCTTCGCCCTATTCAACTGATGAAATATCTCCGATAAAATCAATCACATTTTTCCGTTCTAAAATACTGGTAGCCAAAAACCGTTGTATGTGACAGATATGACACTTTTTCATGGAATTAGCCGTACGACATAATCGTTCGATATACTTGTCCATTCCAAAAATTGTTATTTTTTCGATTTCTATTACAATTTTTGGTTTTTAAGAACTCTTTCAGTACCAGTTCGAAAACCAAAAGTGTTTTTGAGGATAAAAGCTGCAAAGAAAATAAAAAAAGCCCAAACTAAAAATTTTTACGATGAACCTGATGTATCTTTAGAAGATTTTTTAAAAAAATATTTGGGAAAATAGTTTTGTCCTCGGTAGAGAATTGGAAAATCTGAAGTATATCTGAATGATTTCATTGGTTGAATTCCGTAACTTATTTCATTTTATTTGATTTTATTCGTTTTCTGATTGGCCCACGTTTAATATCCAAAAATGGAATACTTCTGTTGCCACAATGACAAAAAAAGTATTAAAAACAACAAAAAAATTAATAACTCAAAAACAATATTAGATACAGGTTTCAAACAAGTTGCATTTAAAAGTAAATTTGTTTCTTTATTCGACGGTGTAAAAACTGCAAATGTGCGTTGTTTAGAAGTTTTAAAATTTGCAGTACTGAAAATTGTTAAACTGAAATTTCATTTAATATTTGTTTATGATTGGTCCAAGAATATTAACGTGTCTCTAAAAATCCAGGCATATTAATATGACTCTATTATTACGGAAGCTACGTTTTGATCATCATAAAAATAATGTTATTATTGTTTGTTTTTTTTTTTTTTTTTTTTTATTTGTTAATCTTTTATAAATTAATAATTTAAAAATCATTTATAAGTCTAAAATTACAGTCTGAAAATATTATATTCCAAATATTCGTTGTAATTTGTTAAATTACTTTTTTTTTTTTTTTTTTTTTTTGAAATGAAAGCAAGTAATTTTGATGGATTTAGGATGCAGGATTAATATTAGCGTACACGCGTCTTGCATTGCAGATACGGGGTTTTAACCTCTTCAGACCTGATCATAAAATAACTCTACAAATATATATTTATTGCTTTTGCATAATTAAAATGGCACCATAGATGACAGAAAGAGTCATTTTTATGAAATCAGTACGTTAGAAGATTGGTAATTTAGGTTTACAAATATGGATATAAAAATACTAACCCCCTTAAAACACCAGTTTAACTATCTGTAATATAAATTTACACAATACCAAAATTAAGGTCTTTAAACAAGTAAATGATCAGCAAATTCTCAAATTTTTTCATTGTAAAGCATTTAAGGTAAATAATCATGAATATTTCTTACTTTCTTGGCCAAACAGTTTAGTTTTTATGAGGAAACATATAGGAAAAAACATGCGTTAAGCATAGATTATGAAGCACTTTCCAACGCTTCATGAAATCTTTAACAAAACTTCGTTATTACGTAAATAAGGATATAAAGCCAAATATAGCCAAATATGTATTCCAGTACTATTGAACAGCCCTGTATTTGATCTGTCAGCTAATATACATACTATATAATGGAAAAATTTAGTTTAGCAAAAAATGCCTAGTAGCTTGAAATTTCTCTTTCAGCAATTTATACTAATAAATAGAAACATACTTGAATACTTTGTTCAGCCTTGTATTTGCCTGGTACCTTTATTACACATCAGTGTTAAGATAAAATTTATTTTAAACTAAAACAATTTTAAAACAACTGAAATCACTTTCTCATAAATTATCATTCATAGGCTCCATGTACCCAATTCTTTGCGTGGCCCTGTATATCATTTTATCTATATTCTGCAAACATTTCTTAACAAATTTAACGCAGTTCAGCGTAAAAATGCATAATTTATTTAATAATCAACTTTTAGTAATTTATGCTCATATTCAGTAACGTTGGCATGCTCTTTTGGGTAGCCCTGTATATTAACTATAGCATTTATACACACCATATAATATGCATAAATTCAGTGAAACTTATGTGCACATATCATAATAAAAATACGTTTCATCCATCCATCAGCTATCATCGGATACGTTTAAAGTACTTCGGAAGGAATGTACTATTTGAAATATTTTGTGTGTTCCGGTATTATACTATGTACTTTATATCAGGGAAGGCAGTGTCGTATAATTTATACTAAGCCTCATTGACATAAATCAATTTTATTATACAAGAAACAGTTTAATATATTTAAAATATGTCACACACAATTTCCCCTTTTACCATTATCTAATGGAATTCTTTTGTGTGGCCCTGTAAATGAATAATAGCTACATTTTCACCTTATATTTTATAGAATGTATATTTTAATGCACCTCGTAAAAGCATATAAATTTTAATATGTTTGACAGGGTATAACATCTTTAAAATTCCTTTGAAACGATTTTCTCCCATAGGCCGTAATGTAATTGGAAACTTTTGATTCTCCCTGTAGATAAACTAATCATGGTAGAAACTTCATTTTCAATAGGATTCGTGATAGGGTAAATGTCAATAACGTTTTAAATTTTCATGGCAATCCGAGTATATTTATGTGAGTTAGAATGCGGACAGACGGCCAGACAAACCGAATGCATAAGCACTTTTCAACTTTGTTGGAAAGTGCTAATAAAAAAAATCCCTGTCGGCTGGGCCTATAGGCGGAGATAGATTTCAAAATGTGCTCATTTCAAAAAAAAAAAAAAAAATAATAATAATATATATATATATATATATATATATATATATATATATATGATTAGAGATAAACCCAGTTTAATAACTTCATTTGATCGTTTATGAAAAATTTTTAATTTCATTTTTCTGCAAAAACTGGTTTTATCAGAATCATCTTAAGAAACATTCAGCTCAAATGCCCATTTTGACAACATATTTTGAAATATTCTGAATTTATTAAAAAAACGACCAAAACAGTACATTATACAGTCCCTAAATAACAAAAAACTGTCAGTTGAATGCATTTGAGAAAAAAATTGAATTTAACAAGTTGGAAATTGCACGTGAAGCGTAGCAAATTAGGTGCGTTCGTACGATAACGAAGTTTTAAAAATATTACTTTCATATGTCAATCTCATAAAATTGTAAATAGTGAATTACAATTAAAACGCTCATCAAACAATGCTCTTCCTATACCATTATATAATGTAATACTTTTGTGTGGCCTTGTAAATCAATAACAAATGTTCTTTGCACCACAAATTATGTATGATGTATATTATAATATGTACTTTATAGTTGCATATAAATTTTATTAAGTTCGTATGAGTGTAACACGATTAAAATGCATTTGAAACATTTTTCCCATTGACCGTAATGTAACGGAATACTTTTGAGTGTCCCTATAATTGATCTATAAATCCGATTTTCATAAAATTTGAAATAACTCGACAAAATTATGTAATAATTATGTAGTTTAAATTTCAAACGTATAGAATATATTTGAAACTTTTTCCTAATTGACCATAATGTAACTGAATACTTTTGATTGCGCCTGTAATTGATCTATGCACACGATTATCAAAATATTTGAAATAACTCGACAGAATTATGTAATAATTGCGTATTATAAATTTCAAACGATTAAAATGCATTTGAAACTTTTTTCCCCATTGACCGTAATGTAATGGAATACTTTTGATTGCCCCTGTAATTGATCTATGCATCCGATTTTCATATAATTTGAAATAATTCGACAAAATTATGTAATAATTATGTATTTTAAATTTCAAACGTATAGAATATATTTGAAACTTTTTCCTAATTGACCATAATGTAATTGAATACTTTTGATTGCCCCTGTAATTGATCTATGCACACGACTATCAAAATATTTGAAATAACTCGACAGAATTATGTAATAATTGCGTATTTTAAATTTCAAACGATTAAAATGCATTTGAAACTTTTTTCCCCATTGACCGTAATGTAATGGAATACTTTTGATTGCCCCTGTAATTGATCTATGCATCCGATTTTCATAAAATTTGAAATGACTCGACAAAATTATGTAATAATTATGTATTTTAAATTTCAAACGATTCGGTTGGGTAGTTTTTACGTTGTTATATGCGGACGGACAGACGGACGGACAGACGGACGGACTGAACGACAACTATAGGTGCTACGTATTATATAATTACGAACGCACCTAAAAATGAGTCATAAAATAACCGATTTGTTGTTTGAATACATCCTTAATTCTTTAATCATGATTGCTTCGGAAAATTCTGTTCAAAATACCCTTTTTGGTAGCCTTTTTCAAAATATATTTTGTCTTTATCAAAAAAACCGATCAATGCATCACATTATATAGTTCCTAAATAAGAGGATCTGTAAATTGGATGCATTTGAGAGCAAAAATGGATTTAAAAACGAGTCAGAAAAAAACGCAATTTCTTATTTGAACACTTCTTTCAATTTTCAGTCACGATGATTTCGGAAAATTCTGTTCAGAATACCCTTTTTGGTAGCCTTTTTTTAAATATATTCCGTCTTTATCAAAAAACTGACCAATGCATCACATTATATAGTTCCTAAATAAGAGGATCTGTAAATTGGATGCGTTTGAGAACAAAAATGGATTTAAAAACGAGTAAGAAAAAAACGCAATTTCCTATTTGAATACTTCTGCAGTTTTCAGTCCCGATGACTTTCGGAAATTCTGTTCAAAATACCCTTTTTGGTAGCCTTTTTTGAAATATATTCTGTCTTTATCAGAAAATTGACCAATGCGTCACTTTATACAGTTTCTAAATAAGAGGATCTACCATTTGGATGCGTTTAAAATCAAAAATGAATTTAAAAATGAGTCAGAATATAAGCAGTTTGGATTTCAGGTTTTTTCTCCAACTCCTATTTTTGTTTAATTTCTTTTTGCTATACGAATTGGTCCTATGAAAAACTTGTCAATATAAAAGTTGTAGATATTTTTGAGAAGATGTAAAATAAATTTAATCAGATTAGATGTCTTAAAAATTGACGGAGTTATGGATTTTTCTCTTTTTTCAGCGCCCTTTTTCTTTTCGTTTTTAATTTTTTTTCATCGGTAAAAGTTGGTCCTATCAAAAACTTGTAAATACAAAAGTTTTAGATAATTTTAAGAACATTTACAAAAAATTTAGTTGGACTTAATATCTTGAAAACTGACGAAGTTATGAATTTTTTTCTCTCAAAATCCCTGTTTTTTTCGCCCCTTGAGCCCATTTCTAAATTTATCAAAAATCTGTTATGCATATACTTTTGGCCCATTTTTAAGAAGTAATATAAACTTTAAACCGATTCGATATCTACTTTAATTAAGAAGTTATGGCGTTTTTTCGGTTTTAACAAAAACGCCCCCTATTCCGACCCCCTTGGTCCGATTTTGCCCATTAACGAACTTAGCCGAGATTTTATCCCCTTTGATTTTATGTACCAGTGGAGATTGGTGAAGAATTATAGAAGTTATCGTTCCATACAAAAGTGATATATATATATATATATATATATATATATATATATATATATAAACTGGTGCGATTGCAATAGGTAGATTTCATACGAAATCTACCTAAAATGGAGGTACACATTTGTGTACCTCAGGTCTGAAGATGTTAAAATGATTAATCTATAAATAAAATTAATTACGCTGATTACTTTTTACAAAGAAAAAAATAATTATTACAAATCATAGGTAATCGTAAAAATTATATTTATATTTTACATTCTTTGATTACAAAAAATATAAATGCAGTATTCTTGGTACAATAAATTTACTATTGCTACAGAAGCTGTCTTCGTGACTTCTTCGCAGCCATGAGGCTGATTACTTATCAGGATCCACTGTAATGTCCCAACAAATGAATATCATTGCAAGGCTGCTCAATCTCTCATAAATAATTGGTAAGTGTTAGGTTCGAACCTAATATCACCTATCAGCCTAATCGTTCGGAATTTGTCATAATTTTCTTCGAGCCTGGGACTTAATTTCATAGTTACGGGCTAGGTTCTTTTTCCATGACTCCCATGGAGGACACTTCACATCTTTTCGGGCCTATATTCCTCGTGTAGATAACTAGCCGTCATGAACAACAACAGCAGCAGTAGTCTCTGATCAACCATAGTGCTTCGAGGTAAAAATTCAATTTTTTCATTGTTGAAAAAGACATTTCAGCTCTAGCTATATTTACCGGAATGGTAGCCAAGACTGTCGGCGAGTGTTTCATTGCATTGTAATGCATTGCATAATAGTATTCTAAAACTTTTAGGACCTCTGTATTTCTATCAACATTACGAATTCTCTCGCACCACACTTCATATTCAGCTTTCACTTACGAAATTAACACCTTATGTTCGAAATATTGAGAGAGATTCTTGCTTATTCCGGAAAAGCACATCTTGAAAAAAAGTATTTGAAAATCGGTTAAAATGTCTTTTTCATTTGAAATGAATCTGTCATTCAAGTTTTAAAAAAGACTTTAGATGAAAGGTATTATGATTACTTCTTAGTAGCATTTCATGCTCGGCACAATATAAGATTTTTAGAATGTTAGATGTTACCTCCTAGAAAACTCTTTAGGAGGAACTGTGAAAAACCACCAAAAAATCCCTGTTCAGAATTATCCATCCTTGCAGTTGATAACTCTACAAAAGACAAAGAGTCCCACACAAACAGACTACTCTGTGAACATTCTCTTCCTATTAAAGATTCATATACAAGCAATTTAACTCATATTTATTCAGTGAAGTGCTGGAAAACACTGGCCTCTATGGCCTTTGAAAGTTTGTTGATACCTTATGGTTTTCTTCGCACCATTTCTTTTCAAAATTTCTTGTTATTAGCTTTTTTTTTATTAATAAAAAGCCTTTTATAATTAAAAGTTTTTGAAAAATCATTACTTTTCACATACTTTTAAATTACAAGGGTCTATTACAGTTTTTGGCTCTTTTATCTACAAAATATTTTAACACTGATCATTCTAAGCATTTATTATATCGTGATATAATGAATATAGAGGAAATTAAGAAAGATTATAACAAGAAAGTAAATGTTTTAAATTTGACTCCTAAAGTTAAATTATACGACATATGTGTATTAAATTAATTTTTTTTCTATGTCAAATTAATGATATGATACATGCAATATACTTATCAAATTTTACTGTGCATAAAGTGAAAATTCCGGTTGTAACTTTAGCAGAATAAGTTTGTATTATTACCACTAAAATTATACGCAGTTCTAATGTAACGGAAGGAAAAAAATTGGACAGTTTTTACTATCATTTGATTTAACTTTTTTGTTCAACTTTCGGGAGGGGCTTCAGCCCCCTTAGCCTCCTCCGTGGCTACGTGGGCCTGTTTGCTCTGTTATATGCGGATGGACGGATAGACGGACTGAACGACGACTATAGGTGCTTCGTATCTATATAATTACGAACGCACTTAAAAATGAAGAATTATTAAAGTATTCTGAGAATGTCTTGGAAAGTGTTTCATATTGTATGCTTGACGCATGACTTTTCGATCTTGTTTTTATTTAGCAAAAAATACATTATTTTAATAAAATATATTATTTACAATAATTTGAAATGGGGAACAAAATGTAGACATTTGTGTATTACAATATTAACCATTAACAGAAATAAAAACAACAATGAACCTAAACTTTCACCTTTAACATTTATTCCCTTTTTTTTTTACGAAAATGAATAATTTAAAAAAAACTACGCGTGATGAAAAAAGGTTACTTATTCGCATTCTATTAGTATTAGTTTTAAATAATTCAGATATTTAAGTTTAAATTTTTTACTCACAAAAATTTGAGCATCGTCTGGTGCATTGTTAATTTTATATGAAAAAGGTAAATTATTCAACATTTTACAAGAATAAATTATAACTTCAACATTTCTTTCTCTATCATTTTGTTCTTGAGATATATTTTAATCTCCCAATGGGCTGAACCTTTCAGTTTCTGTTTTTTAAAAGTAAGTTGAAAGCCGTAGAATATTTAACTATTTTAAAAGATTCACTTTATCGTATATAGTACAGTCGACTCTCGTTAATTCGAAATTGGATAATTCAAATCTTCGCTTAATTCGAACTAAACATGAAGTCGCAAAATTTTCAATGGCAGAATGACGTTAAACTTTTTCATTAATTGGAACTCATTTTCTCTTGACATAATTTAGTTCGAACTAACGAGAATTCTGATTTTTCATTCTTCCTTTCTTTCTCATGGATTTCAAATCATTTGAATATCTTTCTTTAATTTTTGGGGAAATTGTTCCGTATGAGTATACATATAATCCTATGCATTTGATATCCGCTTTCTAAGTGTCCCGTTTGTCCATCAGTGATGCTTCAAATTTTTCTTTCATTGAGCTTGTTTCTAATCTTTTAATTAGTTTATGTATTTATACATCCTAATTTAATATTAAGTCAAATTCTGATGATAACAGACATAATAAATTAAAAAGACAATATAACATCAATTCCTTTGTAATAGTACCATATTAAGCATGTTTTTATTCCATACTTTCCGAACATTTCTTGTGTTCCCGAAGTGTTCGAATTAACGAGAGTCGACTGATTTTGGAATTGTATGTTTAAAGTAATTTCCATTATCGTAAATCAACCTCAATTTTAATGTTTCTACTATAACGGACATTTTTGGGGTCTCGTTCATCTGACGAAACGCTATTCCTTTCACTCCTCTGTCTGTCTATCACAGAGCTGTATAAGTTCTGTTTAAGTAAGAGCTGTATAATTCCCAGAAGTTGTATAAGATATAGACTTGAAATTTTACATAGCTGAACACATTCGACCACAAGGCAATCATAAAATTTTGGGAAAAGTCTTATATATCTAAATCAAATGATTTAATTAAATGAAATCTGACAATTTTTACGATAAATTTTAAAACAAAACTTTAAATTCATCATTGCAGGATAAATAGTTCCGTGGCGACATATTTGTTTGCTAAGCAAAAGGTTTCTGGTTCGATGTTCGGCGTCGGAGTAATCGTTTCATAATCTAACAGATTCAATTTTACAGAATTTTTGTGGTTTGTTTTGCCATTTTAAGGCCAAAATTTGTTGCAAAATATTTTATCAATCATGTTTTTAATTCAAAAATTCTTTTTAAAAAAATTAGAAAATTTTTAATTGTTTGCAATTTTTTCTCTGATAGATTTAATCAAAGGATATTCGCATTTTCTTTTTTTTTTTTTTTTTCTTTTTTCTTTTTTTTTTTTTTTTACCATTTTAGGATTTATTATTTCTTAGCTAATATCAAATCGTGTAATTAAATATATATTTTTCAAATGCATAAACATAGTTTGCTACATTTTTTTGAAAAAAGGCACTTGAATATTTTTAATTCGATGTTAAAAATAGCTTTCAACTTTAATAATTTAAAAATTAAATTTAATGGTGTTGCCATCCACGATTTTATTGAAAAACGTTAAGGATTACAAATTAATGATTTGTATTTTTTAATTAAAGGATAAAGTGTTTTGATTTTAGGTTTTAGAAATTTAAGGTTTTTATAAAAACAGTCCCAATTTTTCCCAAGATTTTTGCTTATAATTTGCAGAGTACTTAATATAAAATAATGTTCTTTTCTGAAAATATGACAAACAACATTGCACATAATATCCTGTAATCAGAATTAAAAAAATAATAAAAATTGTATGAAAAATGAGTAGGTTTACTAAATAATTTTTCACTGCGCATGCGTCAATGATATCAAAATTTCATTTGTATATTATGTTAGCTATATGTATAGAGCAACTTTTGTTAAAGTTTCAAAATCATAGCTTGAAAATTCTGAAAATAATCGTCAATAGAATAAGTTGAAAATCCTTTATTCCCAAAATGAAGCAAAAACAAGAGGGGTTGTATCCATACATTGATTAGCGTCAAATTAGAATACACAATATGGAATGTATTACTACATTTGGATAAAATCCCTCATTTTTTTTGCTTCATTTTGGGGATAAAGGATTTTCAACTTATTTTATTGACGATTATTTTCAGAATTTTCAAGCTATGATTTTGA
This sequence comes from Maratus speculifer, assembly GCA_964019185.1. Lineage (NCBI taxonomy): Eukaryota > Metazoa > Arthropoda > Arachnida > Araneae > Salticidae > Maratus > Maratus speculifer. The sequence continues at coordinate 154,613,534 of OZ025301.1, read as the reverse complement.
GACTTTGACAAAAGTTGCTCTATATATTTAGCTAACATAGTATGCAAATGAAATTTTGATATCGTTGACGCATGCACAGTGAAAAATTATTTAGTAAACCTACTCATTTTTCATACAATTTTTATTATTTTTTTAAATTCTGATTAGAGGATATTATGTGCAATGTTGTTCGCCATATTTTCAGAAAAGAATATAATTTTATATTAAGAACTCAGCAAATTATAAACAAAAATCTTGGAAAAAATTGGGACTGTTTTTATAAAAACCTTAAATTTTCTACGAGCATACATGCTATCAACATAAAAATGAACACAGTTTATTAGAATAAGCCAATTAATCATAATCTGAAGTTTGAGCTCCTTTGCTACATTAGTTTTGACAGGGTTATCCAAAAGATATTCATTTTTTAAAAATTTGTTGAAGGTCCCCTAGGAAGTTTCGGGAAAAAATCTTCACGGAAATGTATGACTTGTACTATTATATTTATACACTAAAAATTTTGGGATAATTCCTCATGTATTTTTCTAGATATTTAACAAAATGTCTAAAGTCGCAAGTGGACGGTCATCAATGGCCATGTAGAGTATTAAATTGACACATGCCAGGGTTAATGTGTTTGCATCAGAATATTTTTTAAGAAATGAAATTAAATAAATTTCGTTTAGAAATATCATGTTAAATACATAAAAACTCATCTAATAAATTTTCTGTCTCGAAACGCTGTCAAACTGATCAAATTAATCCACATGTTACGGAAGATTTGTGGAAGCTTGCTACTTCTGTGTATCAGTTATGTATTTGTAAACACAAGGCAGACTAAAACAAGTTGGAAATTGCACGTGAAGCATAGCAAATGAGGTGCGTTCGTACGATAACGTAGTTTTAAAATATTGAGATCTTGCTGATATAGTAGAGCGTACTTTGGATACAGTATAGTGGTCGAAATCTTTGTATTCCTGTAAATATGCAGGGAGTAATTTTTATTATACTTCATTAACGTATATCTTATTCATAAAATGTGAAGTAATTTAATATAATTAAAACACGCCCCAAACAATGCTTCCCCGTATATCATTATTTAGTGGAATACATTTGTGTGGCCCTGTAATTTAATAATAAATATTCTTTGGATCACAGATTGTACAAAATGTATTTTTTACTACATATTTCATAGATTCATGTCAATTCTATTATGTTCAAATGAGTGTAACACCATTAAAATGCATTTGAAATTTTTTTTCCCATTGACTGTAATGTAACGGAATCCTTTTGATTGTCCCTGTAATTGATCTATCCATCAAATTTTCATAAAATTTGAAATGACTCGACAAAATTATGTAAAAATTATACTTTTTAAATTTCAAACGATTAAAATGCATTTGAAACTTTTTTCCCCATTGACCGTAATGTAACGGAATCCTTTTGATTGTTCCTGTAATTGATCTATCCATCCGATTTGCATAAAATTTGAAATGACACGACAAAATTATGTAATAATTATGTATTTTAAATTTCAAACAATTCGGTTGGGTAGTTTTTGTGCTGTTATATGCGGACAGACAGACGGACAGACAGACAATGGACGGACTGAGCGACAACAATAGGTGCTACGTATTTACATAATTACGAACGCACCTAAAAAAGGACATTTGGATTAGACAATTTTATAAGTTTTAAAAAGGTATTATATTCTTCTTATAATATGTATAAGAAGAAATATAAAACGTAAAATACGAGGGTTATTCAATAAATAATAATAATTATTTTTTCTATTAGCATAGTTGATTGCAAACAAATTTACTTTTATATTCCATTGTTAGCTATATGAGTAATGAATACGTGGTATTTTTTCTTTCATAACCAGTAATATAAGTAGTAATATAACCAGTAACCAGTAGTGATAGCCATGAAAATTCAGATACTTTCAGTATCGAGGCATTACAATATTATGTATAATAATTTATATAATAAATAACATTATATTTAATAATCTACTTATAAAGGGGGGGGGAACATGTATGTGAATAATGATGACGACATACTGGTGGAGATAAACTATGTTAAGCGATAATTATGTAACTATATAAGAGATAAATAAAAATGCAATAAAAAGACATTTCTCTAATGTAAAGATAGATTATTTTTTGAGCAAAATATTAATAGATACAGGATCGAGTTTATACTCTAGATGCTTTTAAAAATTTAAACATACGAAATTTAAGTAATTGTCAGATGCCCAATTTTAACAGCCACTTAAGATAAATTACTTTTGATCAAATGTATTTATCCAAAGTTTCAGTTGAATGACAAGTTGTTTGAAGAAAACTCTTTATTGTGCCTAGTGCCGATTCTCAATACATTTTCCGGAGATTTTAGGAATGCCATTTTTAGCTGAAAATTATGGGGATGATTCTCTGTTTTTTGAAGGCGAAGAAGACAAAAAATGTTGGACAGTGGTGTACTACTTCCTGCGTCCCCCTCCCCCCCTTCTAGTCACTGGTAGTCATCTGGCAGGATACTCTAGATGTTAACCAAAATCTTTTCTGAACATTTTAATATAATTGTTTTTTCGAAATTCTCATTAGAACAAAAGTTATGGGTTTTAGAATTTTACTTGCTAAATAGCTCAAGCGAAGTTTCCGAAACTTTGAAGTAATTTTTCTCCAAATGACATTTTTTTTTTTTTTTTTTTTTTAATTTTTTAACAGCGCGCACGATATCTTAAAATCTTGTAAGTATTTTCACATAATTTTTTCAAAATGTATGTTTCATGCCAATCTGTATAAAGTCTTATAAAAGTTAAATACAATTTTGTATTAAAAATAGAAAAATCCTTTAAATATAAATTTATTTAGGTTCAAGGTATCCATTACAATCTGATGTATAAGTCTGCACCAAAATTTCAATTCCAGTTGCCTTATTTATTTTGTAATCGTGCGCGTAAGCTATTATACCAATATTTTGCTCGTCAAATATCTGACAGTTTGGAGCGCCCTGTAAAAGCTAATTCTGCACTTTGCAATTTTTTAAAGGCATAAAATGAAAGAACGTACTTATATCTTTTATCTCAATAAAAACTGTGTTTTAAAATCATACATATTTTAAGATATTAAATTTTTGAAAATGGTCTCCTTTTTAAAAAATTTTCCGATTTTAAGAGTCCTTGCATCCTTTAAGTAGCATGCTTAAATACTATGATCTTCAATTATCTAATAATTAAATTAATATCCTCATTAACCCTTTGAGGAGCAGTGGTAAGTCTATGAAACCACTTAACTTTAATTCCCAAAAACCACATTGGCACCAGAATTTCGGTAGAATTTTTTTTTTTTTTGGTTTATTAGATGCGTGAACTATAGCCTTTTTTCTTATTTTCAAATAAAATTGTTTTCAAATTCCGATGTCAATCAATAATCTCAGCATTCATTTAAGCAATGAAAATGCTCTGCGCCGCAAAGGGTTAAATGCATACATGCCAACCTCCGGCTTTTTAAAAATCAAACAATTCTATTTCAAATCAGAAATTTATTTAATTAACGTATCTATATTATAAAGGCCAAACGTATCTGTGCGTAACATATACGCCATTCTGCCAATGGCAACACTTTCCGATGAAATTTCGCTTTTGCAATTTTCGCTATTGCAAACTTTTAAACTTCTAGACATCACAAATGTTCAATCTTTACACCGTTGTATGCGGGAAAAAATGTGCTTTTAAATGCAATTTGTTTGAAAACTGCATTCATATTTGTTTTTGAGATATTAATTTTTTGTAGTTTTAGCAGGGTCGGACTGGGTCATTGTAAAGGGCGCAGACCTTGAATTTTTGGAGGGAGCAACTTTTTTAACGAAACTCATTATTTTACAATCGTCGGAATAGCAAAGTAAATTATATATCGAATTCCGATGTAACGAACAAAATAACTTTTAAAACCTTTGGAATAGATTTTTATAAGTAAAAACTATTCGGACAAAATCAAATATTCCGTCGTATACAGAGTTTATTGTATAATAAAAATCATAACGGGAAACTTGAAAATCATTTTTATGTTAGATTTATACCCGTCTTATGCAGAGTAGAAAAAAAACCGATTTAGAAAAAAAATTATAAACAGGATAGAAATAGAACATGGAAGGGATAAAAAGAGAACATTCAAAGGTCGCCGTAGCACCCTGGGTTCGGTGCAGTGTTGATCAGCCCTACTTTACCATATAGAGCACTGAGCGAAAGGGGCGATCGCCCCGGACGCGGTTATTCAATAGGGCTCCAAATTTATACTAACGACTTCATTTTTTGGCCTGCTACAAGAAAAAGTTGGCAGGGGGGGGGGCGCCAAATTGACCCGGGCGCAGTTTTCTCTTCGCACGCCCATGACCATATCCATGACCATGAAAATCCGTGACAGACGCAACGTTTTGATTGTTACATTTAATATAGAAAGGGCTGTCCAACCTTTCTGCAACCAGGGGCGCATCTTGACTCTAGGCACTCAATGAAGGGCGCCATTGTTTACGTGACTGAAAACATGTGGCAATATTATCGCACAGTATTAGTATTCAAGCACGTCTTAACATAATGCAAATGAATGGTACATCGGTAAACAAAAAAACCATATAGTTCTAAAGTTGCACGCGTTAAATTTCAAATTATAAATTTTTTTTGAGAAGTTTATTTTAAAAATGTTTCTGGGTAAAGAGCGAGAAACTTTAATTGCATTTATAATAAGAATAATAACAAATAAATAAACAGGAAAATCAGAGATATTGCTAGGTTCCTTTTAGGATGCGAAAATATGGTTTGATTTATTTTGTAGGCATGGATTAGTTTTATGAAAAGTATAAAAACACTCAAAATTAATGACCAAACCTTACAGATGGTTTCAGAGGAACAGTCTGGAAGTGCTTTCATTGATGGAAATCTTTCTGCACTGTTTATTATTTTTCCTAAGCAAAATTATAGGGGAAAAAAAAAAACAGAAAAAACTCTAAAATTTCAAAATTTAAAAAAGAAAAGTTAAGCCCTTTTACCCTTCATATAAAACAGCCAATGGGCCAGTGTGACAACTGGGAAAAGAAAAAAAGCTGAGCTTTCCTGACATCTATCTTTAAAGGGGAAGAGGGGTGGGGGGGCAGGTGAAAACGTTTATTTTTCTCTTACTTCTTAAATATTAAAAAAAGCTATTTCCAACAATAAAGAAATGTAACTATCACAATTACACTAGATAAACAATAACTAAAAATTGCAAAAATAATCATGATTAAATTTTCAAAGCACGTTTCTAGTTTTTAATGTACAACGCAAATGAACAGCATGCCAAACACAGGTTTTAAAAATATCTTTCATAAAATATTAGGAAGCAGGACGTTTCGGTCCCGCCATTTCGGTCCCGAGACACTTCGGTCTCGAGACATTTCGGTCCCGAGACATTTCAGTCCCTAGCCGTTTCGGTCCCAAGACATTTCGGTCCCTAGTCATTTCGGTCCCGAGACATTTCGGTCCCTTCTCCTGCAAACTGAAATTTTGTGAAATAAGGTATAATTTTATAGGGAACATTGCAGAGTTTTTAAACTGAAGGGCATAAAATGTTAATATAATGTGATTATAATTGCCCGAAAACTGCACACACGTATAACTCTTATCCAACATATTATAATTCAAACAAATTTTGTACGGTAATCCTAATCATAATTGGTAATCCTAATTCTCAAAACAATTAATAATTTTAATGTAAAAATCAAATTAATATTTTATTAAATATATTTATTAATTAATAACATTATTAATTACATAATAAATTTTACTTTAAAACAAACTCAATACATTATCCATTTTATATTCAATACATCATTATATTTCTTAATAGTTCTAAACTGAAATTTATCTTTTACTTGTTTATTTATTTTATATTTAAAATTACAGAGATTTAAAACAATTAGTATAGTTAAAACTAAAGCTAAAACAAGAATTGTTATTTTTTTTTCTAGGAAAGTAGGAGCAAAAAGGTAATACAAATAAATAAACTAAATAAAAGCTTAGTTTTGTCACTTAAAAATTGAAAATAAAATTTTTTAAAATATTACTATATTACATTTTAATATATTTTATTTATATGTCATATTTTATATACACTGGTGTCCAAAATTTAAGCATAATTGGTAATTAAGTAATTATTTATAAGTAATGAAAGAAATATGAATCGGAATGTGCTGAAACTCCAGGTGTGTAAACAAAATAGTACGCGTCACATATTTTCGCGAAGAGTTTTCCCCGAAATCGAACAGGGGACCGTCAACAAATTGAAAAAGAACGAAGATCTTTTGGATAACCCTGTCAAAACTAATGTAGCAAAAGCGTTCAAACTGCACATTATGATTAATTGGCTTATTGTAATGTACTGTGTTAATTTTTACAAGAATAGCATGTATACTCGTAGAGAAATTAAAGTTTTTGTAAAAACAGTCCTAAATTTTTCCAAGTTTTTTGCTTATAATTTGCAGAGTTCTTATTATAAAATAATGTTCTTTTCTGAAAATATGACAAACATCATTGTACACAATACCCTGTCATCAGAATTTAAAAATAATAAAAATTGTATGAAAAATGAGTATGTTTAGTAAATAATTTTTCATTGCGCATGCGTCAACGATCTCAAAATGTCATTTGCATACTGTGTTAGCTAAATGTATAGAGCAACTTCTGTAAAAGTTTCAAAAACATAGCTTAAAAATTCTGAAAATGGGAGCCTATAAATTCAACTCAAAATCCGTTATTCCTAAAGAAAGCAAAAAAATCAGGGGTTTTACCTAAATATAGTTGTACGTACAATATTGTGTAGGCACTAAACAATGGAATATGGATACAGCCCCTCATCTTTTTGCTTCATTTAGGGAATAAAGGATTTTGATCTCATTCTATCTACGATAATTTTCAGAATTTTTAAGCTATGTTTTTGAGACTTTCACAAAAGTTGCTCTATACATTTAACTAACATAATATGCAAATGAAATTTTAATAGCGTTCACGCATGCGCAGTAAAAAATTATTTAGTAAACCTGCTCATTTGTCATACAATTTTTATTATTTTTTAATTCTGATGACAGGGTATTGTGTACAATGATGTTTGTCATTTTTTCAAAAAAGAACCCTATTTTATATTAAGAACTCTGCAAATTATAAGCAAAAAAACTTAGGACTGTTTTTATAAAAACCTTACTTTCTCTACGACTATACATGCTATCCTTGTAAAAATTAACACAGTACATTACAATAAGCTAATTAATCACAATGTGCAGTTTGAACGCTTTCGCTACATTAGTTTTGACAGGGTTATCCAAAAGATCTTCGTTCTTTTTCAATTTGTTGACGGTCCCCTGTTCGATTTCGGGGAAAACTCTTCGCGAAAATATTTGACGCGTACTATTTTGTTTACACACCTGGAGTTTCAGCACATTCCGATTCATATTTCTTTCATTACTTAAAAATAATTACTTAATTACCAATTATGCTTAAATTTTGGACACCAGTGTATAATATTTATATTATTATTTTTTAAAATATTATTATAGTAATTTTATGTAAAAAAAAAAAAAAAAATAATCATCTTATTAGAGTAAAATAGGCCCAGTTTCAATAAAATTAACTCACAAAAATTGTCTTCATGGCGTCAGAAGACTGTTAAAAAATGCAATCAATAAATACTATTATTATTATTATTTAAAAAAAAAGAGGCGGAGGAAAATTTCTAAAAACAAATTTTTTCGTAGCATGCCTAGTTACGAAATCACTATTTTGCTTTCGCAATGTTAATAATGGAAAAAGTAACTATTGAAAACAAATTTATAAGATGCAACTTTGTAATATAAAAATAATAAGAAAAATAAAAAATTAATGTGTTCTTCAATAAATAAATCTCATTTCTGAATTATCAAATTAGAGGGTGTAGATGGGTGACTTGGGGAAATATATATATATTATAACTTATAGCTGTCTAATTGAATTATTAAAGGCATTTATTATTAAACTAATCGGAAGGGAAAAAATTAAGCACAGTTGTTTTATTATTTAGTTAATGCTCTAAAAAATGTACGTAAACAGCCAAAAAAATATTTATGGCAGTTGATATAAAATACTTTTTAGTTTATAGTAGTTTATAGAAGTTTATATAAAATACTGATACCAATAATTAATAATAAAATTTAAAATATTTATTCTGATTAATAATAGTACTACTAAAACCAAAAGACAATATTTACTAAACTTATATCACATTGTTTAATCAAACAAAAATTTTCAGCTCGCTGTGATTTCATTATCACGAGTTATAAAAGTTTAAATTTATCGGACTCTTATATTCAACTTTTAATAAAACTTGGGAGGCGGGAGGGGGAGAATTATTTTTTTTTTAAAAAAAAGGTCTGAATAATGTTGAACTTATACCATTTGACAGGACCACAACAATTATAATGCGACCTATAAGGTAGCGAACAAAGAAATAACAAGGGACCGAAATGACTAAGGACCGAAAAGGCAAGGAACCAAAGTTGCTGGGGACCGAAATGGCCACGGACCGAATTGTCTCGGGACCGAATTGTCTCGGGACCGAAATGTCTTGGGACCGAATTGTCTCGGCACCGAAATGGCCACGGACCGAAATGTCTCGGGACCGAAATGGCCAGGGACCGAATTGTCTCGGGACCGAAATGTCTCGGAACCGAAACGGTGGGACCGAAATGGCGGGATCGAAGTGGCGGGACCGAAATGTCGTGTACCCAAAATATTAATGATTTTAAATAAAAAATACTTTATTATGGAATAAAAAAGTTTAATAATAGGAAATCTTGAAAAGGGCGCCAAGAAAACCTTCAAAGGGCGCCATGGCGCTCGCGGGCGCCGCGTTGGACAGCCCTGAGAATATTAAAGCAGTTTTGTTTTCATATTAGAATAAAATTTTTAGCAAAAAAAAAAAGTTTGAATTACTTTTTTTTGAAGAGAATATTCTTTCTAAAATTGTATATATATATATTTAATAACAAAAATACTTTTAATAAGAACACTTATGTTTTATAAATTTAAATCAAAACATTAAACTTTACGGAAACACAAAGCTTCCGTTTTTGAAATGAATGATTTTACTGTAAACTAAATAATAATAATAATAAATGAAATCGAGGCGAAAGTGATGATCTTTGGTGCCAGACAGTCTGCTTGTTCGTTGCCGCTATTGGTAACATATAAAATACACTTTAGATTTTAAAAGATTTTGATTGGATGTTGCCCTGAACAAAGAAACCTTCTTACTCCGTGAAAGAAACTGTCAAGAATAAACAATACAATTATTTTCCTTTGCAAAGGGAATAAATTCTTTTTATTGGTTTTTTAATGCTTACAAAATTATTGTTTTTTAAAAAGATGTATAAAGAATATTTTTAACCATGTTGTAGTTATTCTTGTATTTGTCATATTTTTTTTATTTTTTTTTTTTTGTCTTTTTTAAATTATTAACTTCACGTAGATGAGGGCGCATATTTACTTGACCGAGGGCGCACCGGCCCATGGGCCGGTGGGCCGGCGGGCCAGTCCGAGCCTGAGTTTTAGTACCAGTTTTCTAAGCGTGGCAACAAAAGTACTCCATGTCTATTAAAAGCAAAAATAAAAAAGGCCCCACCAGTGGCCGAGAGGTTCGGACCTCTCAACTGGTAGACGGCAGGTGCTGGGTTCGAACCCAATCGCGGCTGTCGGCCCAACCGTTCGGAGTTTTCCGTGGTTTTTTTCGAACCTTGCGTAAATACGGGTTAGGTTCCCGTAGAAAGACCCCCACGGAGGGCACTCCCCCTGGTCCTATATCCCATTAGCGTAGATAATCGGACGACAAAAATCAAACCAAATCAAACCAAACTAAAAATAAAAAAGCTGATTACTTTATCTTTATGTTGCCACTTTCTCATTAAAAGTGAAAAAAATTAAAGTACATGCTGTGTCAAGAGTCTGTTATAAAACTCTAATTATTATTATTATTATTATTATTATTATTATTATTATTATTATTATTATTATTATTATTATTATTATTACAAAATTTTATGTATACTTAAAATAATATAAATAGTTTAGTATGTGCTCCAGTTAATAGCATCGAAATTTCAAGTTTTGAATTAAAATGATAAAATTAAAATACTGTTTTTTTTTAAGATGAATACAGATATGAAAGGTGCATATTTAAAATTTTGATATGGTGAAAATGGTGTCGGGATTAGATTTCACGGGAAAAATTTCTTTGATTGAGTCAGTGGAATAAATCTACTTTTTTTCATTTTGGAATACTAACTTAAGAACATTAATTGATAACTTTATCATAATAACATATCTTTATTATTATTTTTTACTGCTTACATGCGCGATTAAAGTTTAATTTTAACAAATTCTACCACAGAATTTTCGAGAAATAGTATTTTGTTAACTTTAGGTTAAATATAATTTTTTTAAGAGCTAGACTTACCAATGTAAGGTGTATTTTTAATGTAATTAATTTTGTAGGCTTATTAAAATCGATGAAACAGTTATTTTTAAGGCATTTTGTTTCGTCGAAATTCGACGGGTTCTGCTTTGTTTAAATAATTTTCAGACGACTAACTCATTCAATCCCAAACACTTCTGATTAAACTATTTTCCTAGTTCAATGTATGTATTCTTAATTTTTAAAAAGCCGGAAATTGGCAACTCTAATTAAATGTTTTTTTTTTTTTTTTTTTTTTTTTTTTTAGAATTATTAATTTTTTTACTTTGAAAAAAAGAATAGATTTAGTTACTTACTAAATAATATTTTTCGAACAAAATATATCAGTTTACATTATAATGCATTCCAAACGCTTTATTAATTTTTATTCTCTGTGAATTAAACAATTCGGAAATTTTACGTCAAAAGTAGCAAATGAGGTGCGTTTTGTACTGTAACTAGTTTTATAAATATTCAAATCTTGATGCAATAGCTGCTGCAGTCTTATACAAAAATGCAGAAATACAAAATGTATTGCGATTATATGTTTTAAATTCAGCAATGCGGAAATAATAGGACTCCATCTTAAATAAGACGTAATCACCATGGTAACCTCGAATCATGACTTATCATAGGATATCATTGAAATAATGACATATGATACGATTCACTAGAATGAAGAAAACTTTTTACTATCCTTTAAAATTTTGATTCGATTTCCAAAAAAATTTGAGATGTCACGACAAAATTTTGCAACCATTATGTTGGGTATTGTTTGTGTTGTTATATGCGGATAGATGACGACTATGAGTGTCATACATTTATATAATTATTGAACGCGCCTAAAATGTAATGTCTTATTACAAACAGAAGTGCTAAGAAAAATTAAAACTTTTTTTGTGTTTCTATATATATTTATTTTTAACCGGAAAAAGAGCAACATTAACACTGCACTTTCATCTTTCATCTTTATTTTTTTATGTTAATGTAGGATTTAAAAAAAAAAAAAAAAAAAAAAAAAAAAAAAAAAAAAAACAGATTAGGGTAAAAATTAAATTAAGATAGAATTACAACCTTCATTTTGTTAATAATACCTTTTAATATCTTACAATTTAAGTGTAAATATCCCACGCACTTTAAATTTTATATAAGAATGTAAATTATCCCACTATTTCACAAGGAATGTATTAGAACTTTAACATTTTTAGTTTACTTCCAATTTTTATTTTTTTTAATTTTTAGAATTCTAAAAGATTTTCCATCTATGGATTTCTATTGTTTTTCAGTCCATTTGGAATAACATCTTGAAAAACATTTTTTTTTTTTCTGACAAAAATCGTACAAAAATGCATTGAATTTTTACTTCACAAGCCATTTTGCTAAGAGACGGTTGCTATGACAACAGGTATGACGTCATAGAAGGAAGTTGTAGCCAATTACGAGCAAGTTTCTCTTCGTCTTTTACGGGTGGATCACCATATATAGTGAAAGAGATTTCAATTACGAAAATGTAGCGATTCTCTTGGTTTTTATGATTTCCCTTTGTTTCTCCAATATTCTGATTAATGGAAATTTATAAAAAAAATGGTTGATATCGATGCTGTCTGATGCTATCAAAATATTAGTGGGAGTATAATTCGAGGAACGTTTGTTAATGATACATGAATGTTAACTGTTTTTCAGTAATTGAAATTAATGCAGAAAGAATCGTAGGCGGTATGTTTAAAAGCGATAAAGTAAAGGAATTTTCATTAAATTTTCAAACATATGAATGTGTTGATGTGCCAATGTTTTTAAATACGTTTTTTAAAAGTATAATATATATGGCAAATATTATTTAGTTGTATATTTGAAAGTGTTTATTATTATTTTTAAATATTGAGTTTCAAATGTGAAAATTATTTTTTGTTTAAGAGTTTCGTAATAAGAGCGGTTTAGTGTAAATATATATTAAAATAGTTAATGTATTTAATATAATTAATTTTTTTATTAGTCAATAAAATTAAAAATGAATAAAAATGCTTTTTTAAAATTAATTTAAAATTTTCCAACATAGTTTATGTTATTTTACACACTATATGATATTATACTAATTTATTTCTGTTTCTTTTAATTTTTTACTATTTTTTAGATTAAAATGTTTCTAAATTATATTTAAAAATTTCAGTTCATTTAGTATATAATCTAAGGTTACCGTATGTACTCGCGTATAAGCTCGTTCGCATTTAACTCAAATCGCCTATTTTGAATGACAAATTAATGGTAAAATTCTTGACCCGCATATATGGCGACCCTAAGAAATTTCAATATAATTTCAGACAAATACAATATTTTTAATGAAATATTAACAAAACAAAAATAATTATATATAAAACTAGAATCCTCTACCCCGGCTTTGCTCTCGTAACAGTTAAAATATGCCAAGTGTTATTTGTATATACTTTTAGGAATAATTAAAAAAAAAAAAAACATTTAAACTACAGTTTGAATAAACTGCACCCACTGAATTAGACAGAAAAGAGATTTAACAAGTGAGAAGAGCTAAAGCTAATTCTAAATAAATAATAATTGAGAAAAACTTTTATACTGAATCCATACACTGTTTGAAAAAAATCTGTGAATTCACGGTAAAACTACTGGCAGCAAAGTTGCCAGTCATCTACCGTTCCGTTAGTAGATTTTCCGTTTTGGGAAACAAAAGGAAGGAAACTCCGTTTGAAGAAGCGGTAACTTTCCGTTACAAGGTTTGAATTTTAATTATAACAATTTAATTTAATTTTTAAAATTAATGAATCGATCAATCCTCAAAGAACTCGAATTTTCCGAATGGATTTTGAGCTGCTGTATTTTTTAATTTAATTTAATTTTTTTATGTATAATTTACTTCAAGCCGCCGTAAAGATCAAACTAGAGACTTTTTAAGAACGGTATAAGTCCTTACTGACAGAGCCAAAGCTGCTGACGCCAGTTTGTACAAAGTATGTCTTTTATGAGTTAGTGGGAAAATCTGTTGTGTTTTTCAAATATTTTTGTCAAATATATTCGTTAGAATATTCGTAAACGGTTTATTTTATTTTATTTTAGACCGATGCATAATACTTATTATTTTTGAAAATCAATTTTAATTTTTTAACTAGCTTAAATTTTAAAAAATCACTGTTAAAAATCATTTTTTTAATCAATGAAAAAAAAAAATATTAATTTTTTAAGAAAATAATGTTATAGACATTTTTTGAAATTGCCGCACACTATTTATTTATTTATTTTGGGGCTAAATAGGTAAAATATTTTTTAAAATAAGAAATAAGAGAAAAATAAACTGAAAAAATACAATTGTAAAAGGATTTTTTATGATTTCATTATTTCATGGCGCCTGTAGGATTCGAACCCACAATCTGCACTCACAGGGGGTTAGCGGCGTGATGCCTTGAACACTCGGCCACGGAGTGCCTTCGTTTTGTCTTTCTATTTCCATCTGTTTCGTTATTTTCAGGCAATATGGTGGAGTTTTGTGCTTTTTAATGGAAAATGACTTTTTGTTGTGAAAAGTCGCCCCAGTGGCGTGGTCGGTAGCGGCAACTGCTGCCACATTGCGGGGTCCCGGTTCGAATCCGGGTAAGGACATGGATGGTGTGTTGTCCCTTTGAAGTGTATTATATATATATATATATAATGAATATCTGTAATAAAAATTGTTCTGTATTGTCTCTGTTTCTGTGTATAATGGATCCATCGAGGCGACAGCCATAGCAGATATAGGCCTCAAAGCACTGTCAATTCAAATTCAAAATTGTTGTGAAAAGGGGCGAATTTTTTTTTTCCAAGCACCTTCGTCGTTCCAAACTCAAGATCGCACTCTGATTGGTTGTTGCTCTCGGCACTGTTTTCACGTAACTTGGCGATAACCATACTTGGCGAAAAATACTTCGTTCGTAAGTGAACGAGTAAACCTAAAACCTAACCTACTCATTCTTATTCTTCCTTTATTCTTATCCTCGTGGTCTTGTACTCTTGTGTGTAAAAACTTTTAAAGAGTACAGCTTTCAGTAAGACACGTTCCATCCAATCCAATGCTGCAAGAGAAAAGTTACTTTGTACTCGGTTCGGAAGGAAATCAAACTCCTCGACGGAAGCATCTATCGCTACACCAAGCATGATTATCGCCAAGTTACATGGAAACAGTGCCGAAAGCAACAACCAATCAAAGTGCGAGCTTGGATTTTGAACGACGAAGGTGCTTGGAAAAAATATTACTCTGAAAAGGGACTTCTTCTGTGAAATTCAGGAAAAATATATCCGTGAATTTCAGACTTTTTTTTAACAGTGTACGTTTATTTCAGTATTCATTTGAAGTTTTGAATTTTTTAGAAACCATCTTTTTAGTACGCATTTAAATTAACCATCTTGACGAATTCCAAACTTCTTTTCTAACGTCTAGCATATGTCTAGGGCTAGTGGCACCAACACAAAATGCCTATCTTGAATCAGGGCCTGCGGCCATTAATTTGAAAACATTAATTTTGAAATCGATTAGGTATTTTCTATTACTCCTTAGAAACATAACTTTTGAAAAATTGAAAGACTTTTTAAGAATTTTTTTTGTATCTGCAAACCCAGGTGGTAGTGGCACCGGCTTAAAATAAAACCCTGTGTAGAATCAGAGATTTTCACTATTGATTCGAAACCACTTCTTTTATATCGGTCTATTACATCTTGAGACTGCATAGAAATCGTAATTTTATAATTTTTTAGAACGCCTTTCTCTCTTTCCATCGCTTCACAATTTTTCATTTTGAATTTATTTTTGGCTCTTCTTCGAGGATAATTATATTTTATAAGTAACTATGCCATATTTAAATTTTCTAGTCTCTAGTTTCACAGCAGTCAGAAATTAAAATGTTTTTTCTCTTGCAATTCTCTGGTGTTAGTGGAACGCACATAAAATATAGCTTATGTTTGAACAGGTTCTATCACCACCAATTTGCAACCATTAATTTTTTTCATCGGTTTTATCTTTCATAAGATGCATAAAAATCATAATTCAAATCATAGATCATAAATCGTAGTCAATCATCATAAATCATAGTCCACTTCATCTTTTAAATAGAAATCATAATTAGAAATTTTTATGATGGCTCTTAAAAAGCATTTGGATCTTTTACCATGTCAAATTTCAAAATGTTAGACACCTCAGTTGTACAAAAGAATGCAGTTTTGAACAGTTTTGTCTCTTGCAGCCCCCAGATATAGTAGTGACAACAATACAAAATACACCATAAATTGAAGCAGGGACTGTCACCATCGATTTGCAGCCATTACTTTTGAAATCGGTTTAGTATTTTCTGACCTTAGAAATTGGAATTTAGAACACTTTAGAATGCTTTTTACTCCTTCTTTACGACCTTTTTAAATTTCGATTTTTTTTTCCGAAACTGTTCTTAGAGAGCATTAATTTCTTATAAATAATTACCTTGCGAAATTTTTGTTCAATTTTTTGAAAAATACATGAGGAATTATCCTGAAACTCCAGGTGTGTAAACAAAATAGAAAGAGTCATGTATTTCTGCGAAGATTTTTTTCCCAAAACACTATAGGGGGTCTAACAACAAATTGAAAAAGAACGAGTATATTTTGGTTAATCCTGTCAAAACTAATGTAGCCAAAGCGTTCAAACTGTAGATTATGATTATGTGGATTATTATAATAAACTTTGTTCATTTTTATGATAATAGCATCTATACTTGTAGATAAATTAAGGTTATAATAAATACAGTGCCAAATTTAACGAAGTTTTTTGTTTATGATTTGTAGAGTTCTTTATATAAAAATATTAAATAAATAAAATGGTCTTTCCAGAAAATATGGCGAAAAGCATTGTAGACCTGGTACACAGGATATTATGTGTGCCAAATGCAATACCCTGTAATCAGAAAAAAAAATATTGAAAACTGCATGAAAAATAAGCTTTTGCTACATTAGTTTTGACAAGATTATTAAGGGAAATATATTTGATCTTTTTCAATTTGTTGATGGTCTTCTATGGTGTTTCGGAAAAAATTCTTCACCGAAATATATGATCTGTGCTACAGATTCTGTTTACACATCTGGAGTTTCAGGATAATTCCTCATGTATTTTTCTAGATATTTAACAAAACGTCTAAAAGTGACCGGTCTCCTTTGGCCATATAGTGTATAATGACTGGGCAATTTAGAGCCATCTGGTAAGCAACTTTAATTTTTACATTGTCATATGCAGAAAAAAATTTACTTTTAAATGCAACTTGTTTGAAAATTGTATCTAAATTTGTTATTGAGTTATTAATTTTTTTGCAATTTTTAATACTTTTTTGTCATCGTCGCAACAGAAGTATTTCCTTTCTAGACATTAAGCTTGGGCCAATCAGAAAACAAATAAAATAAAAAAACCCAGAAGTATACCATTTTTGGACATTAAGGGTGTGTTTCGATTCAAACAGCTTATTTTCCGATTTATTTTTGAACTCACTTTTGAACTCACTTCTCAAACGCATCAAACTCGCAGATTCTCTTATTTAGAAACTTTATAAGGTGCCGTGTCTGTCAATTTTTTTTATAAATGCAGAAAATATTGCAAAAAATGCAGTCAAAGTCGGCATTTTGAACCTAATTTTCCGAAGTGGAAGATCTGGGAACGAAAAAAAGGATCATACTGAGAAGATAAATGTTTATAAATCACATTCTAATGAATGGAGCTTAAAATGACATCACATGGCACCTTATACGTCTCTTCAAAAATCCTCTCAGCAAGTTTCATGTTTCTACTTTTAAAAATGTGTCTAAAATTGTATCAGAAAATTTCGGGCTGTTGAAGGTGGAAAAGCGTTTTTTTCGAATACACCCTTAAACATAGACCAGTCAGAAAACGAATAAAATGAAATAAAATGAAATAAGTTGCAGAATTCAACCAATGAAAACATTCAGACATACTTCAGATTTCCTAATTCTCTACCGAGGACAAAATTATTTTCAAAACAGTAAATAAATAAATAAATAAAAAATCACACTTAAAATATGACAAAGCATTTAACATACTTTGTTTAAGTTACGAGTATTTATAGTTATGGAAGAAGACCGTTCGTGACTAAGAAGCATTCATTAGTATGCCTCTCTCTTCTTGATATTTTCCAACTATAGAAGGTATGTTGCGAAATTTATGTCGTAAATAAATTTAAAAGAAAAGTCCACACTGTTGTAGTTACACAGTTCTCTACTCCCAACTTCCATAGCTGAACGTTTTTGGACTGTGAAAATGTGTGGCCAAATTTATGTTCTACATTATGTCGTAAATTTAAAAGAATAATTCTTCATATGCAATATATTAGGAGTTATCACTGCCATTGTTACTGTTTTTGTGTCGGTTGAGAGCTTTAAAGCTGTTTTGAAGTTTAATCCTTTATATACCGAATTATGAATTCATGAAAATTTTACATTCTAAAGCATTTTACGTAAATTGTTTGAACTAAATTAAAAAGATTTATATAATCATTTAATATGTTTTTGAAGGATTTTAGAAAGATTGAAGAATTTAGAAGGATTAATTAAATTTGAATTTACAGGGATTTTGTGCAATATTTATAACCCCACTCAAATCTTTTATTTTAAATTGCTTTCTTAGTATTTTGTAGAATTATAAAATGTACAAATTCTTACAATATAAATATAGAAATACAGTCGAGTCTCTATATAACGAATCTCTATATAACCATCGTTCTAATAAAAAATTCGTTATGTAGAGAAATTCGATGTATAGAAAATGATGTTAAAAATCGTATGTAATGTGTAAATTTTGAATATATGTGTGAATATATGTGTAAATTTTGAATTATTTTTTATCTTTTTAATTAAGAATTTGAAATGTTTAAAAGTAAATATTAACCTAATATTTTATTTCTTAATTATTTAAGTAATTTTTTTTTAAAAAAAGAACAGACATTTTTTTGAAAGCTTAATGAAAATCAAATAAGAAGACTTGCATTAATTTCAGACGAAGATATCTGTAATTATTTGTTGTTTTGATTTTGAAATTGTTATGCTCTCAAAAGAAGAAAAAAAAATGCTCAAATTTTAGCAAGGAATGAAAAATTGTAGTTAACATTTTCCTCCAAGTGAAGGCCTCTCTTATGTGTCTCTCATTGATTCTTCTCTTATGTGTGTAAAAATCCAATTGACTCTGTTTTGAGAAGGATGTGGAAAGGTGTGTGGGATATGGGATGAATTCGTTGGATTTAAAGAACAAGGAGAAAAGTAATATATATATATAAAAAAAAAAAAAACTCAGCACTGAACGACAAATCAAAAATAACTGATGGAAAATTGATTCCATATAATTTCGAAGCTTTTTAAAAACTGAATAAATTAAGACCAATTTATGAAAAAATTCGTTATATGGAGATAGATATTTTGCTATATAGAGACTGTTTTTGATGTAATCATGCGAAATGGGGACCGTTCCTACTAAAAATTCGTTATATAGAGAAATTCGACGTATGGAGTTTCGTTATAGAGAGACTCAACTGTATTTCCAAATTGAAAAATCCCCATCCCACTCTTTTGGCGCCAACAAAATAAATTAATGCATCTATAACTCATTCTAAACAGTATTACAACTAATCGACGTATTAAAAGAATTTTATAATAAGAAACTTTAATGGTACTTATAAATACCGTCGGTAGATGAAGGGTTAATAGTTAGAATATAGAAGATATGAAATAAAAGAATTGGACATGTAATGAAGAGTCTTCATTTACTAATTAATGAAAGGATATTAGATTTCTAAAAAAAGTCCTAATCCCGTAAGTCCGAGAAGTATAGTATCTCATGAAATTCCATAACACTTTTCAGATCAGCCATCAATTATACTTCTTATGACAATTCAATTTTTTACTTTTTTTTATCGTTATAAGAAAAAAGTTTGGAAAAAAGATTGGACGTGAAAATTTTCGAATTCCAGTTTTAGACGGATTTACACGTTTTAAGGGTCAGAGAACCCGAAAAACATCTTTTTACAAAATGTCTGTCTGTGAGACTGTGACTTTGGCTGTCTGCCTGTATGTGACATAAATTTTGTGGGCGCTCTATCTCAAGGCCGAAATTTAATAAAATTTATATTCAGCTAGTCACTGTTATAAATTGATGCTGGTTAGTTTTTGGTGTAAATCGATCTACAGCTGTAGATCGATTGGGGCTGCTATGCTGACTTTTGTTCGATTTCCGGAATAACTCTATCTCTAGAATTAAAGAGCGGAATTTCATCAAACGTCAGATTCAGTTAGTCCTTGACATGAATTGATGTTTGTTTACACTTTGGTGTAAATTTCAAGAACTAATGCACGAATTTTCATGAAACTACAGATTCTATTAGTCCTTGACATGAATTGCCATTTCCTATATTTTGGTGTAAATCTCTCAAGTAGTGGCGCTGTTATGCTACATTTTTTCACGAATTCCACAGTAGCTCAGTATCAAGAAATAATACAAGGATTTTGATCAAACTTCAGATTTAATTAGTCCTTGAGGCGACGTTTTCTACCTATTGGTTAAATTGGTCAATAGATAGCACTGCTATACTGCATTTTTCACAATTTCCGCCGTAGTCTAATCTGAAGAATTAATGCATCGATTTTCATCAAACTTCAGATTCAGTTAGATGTTGACATAAGTTGTTGAAAATTAGGTTTCGTTGTAAATTACCCTACAAGTGGCTGTGCTATATGCTGCATTTTGCATGATTTTCGTTATTTTAGTGATAATCATATATCAATAACTAATTCACAGAATTTCATATCATTAGATTTCTCATGTCGGGCATCGGTTGCCATTTAATTTTGGTGTTGTGGTAACGAATTTTGAAACATTAACATGGATGAGATAGAAGAAAGTTTTGGGATTATCACTTCCGATTAGTTTTTATATGACATGAATTATATGACATGAACCAGTGCCGAAACTAGAGGGGGCAAAGGGGGCATGTGCCCCGGGCGCTAACAGAACAGAAGGTGAAGGGGGCACCAAATTAAGATTTTTTTAGTGTGTTTGTTATAAAGAATGAGTACATGTCGGGGCGCCAAAATACATATTTGCCCCGGGCGCAAAAAGGCTAGTTTCGGCGCTGACATGAACTATTTAAAGTAATTTTTAGTCATGTACTTAAAATTGACACCATAAGATCCATAAACTTTCTTAAATGTTCTTAGCTTGGACGTTATCCGAACAATAATTATGAATTGGACAAATTGTATCTTAAGTTATACTAAAAATATGTACTAAAATAAATGCAGATTGTTAAATGGTACACTTCAAAATGTATGTTTAAAATACACTTAAAAATTATCTACGTTTCATATCGCTTCTGCGAACGTCGTCGGATAAAATGGAAATATGATAAATTATATTACAAAGATGTTACATATCATTTAGCAATCTGCATTTATTTTAGTACATGTTTTTAGTTATCCGAATATTTACAAGCAGATAATTCGTGGAGTGGTTTAAAGACTCTCACAGAGATATTTTAATTGCTTGAAAAGCCGAAAAGTTTAAACAGACCTTCCAATGGGGCTATGAAGGATTTCTCGATTATCTAGGAGAGAGTTCTACAAGTTTCTTTTGCAGCAGCATTGGGTTTGATGGATAAGGCCGTCCGGAAAGAATTGCACCAGAAATGATTCTTGGCAGTCGCCAGATTGGGTGGGTTGGTCACATTTGAAAAGGGACGATTTATATAGAGTACGGGGTAGTACTTACAACGAGAAATTTTTTTCTCTTCAAAATATTTTAAAATCATTTCTAATATCTCAAACAATTAAACTTAAAATTTGTAAAATCAATAGTAATTTATGGCAGTGAATCCTGACCTACTACACAAAAAGGTAAAAAGTTACTTATTACTTGGAAAGGAAGATAATTAGGTCATTTAATAAGAATGAGAGATGAGATAAGTATAAAGAAGATGTATAATTGTAAATTATATGAAATAAGGGTTGATAAAACCTAAAAGGAGATGGATAGAAGAGGTAAGAGAAAGACCTAGCATTAAAACCAAATTATAAATTAGAGTCGAGAGATCGCAAGACCTGGCAAGGTATAGGTCAAAATCCTTCATGGATTGCAGTACCATTATGTATGGATGGATGGGGTAGTATTCAAAAATTTTCTCAATCTACCGAATCCACAGGCAGAGTTGTATAATACTTGTCGATAAGACTCTTTCATTTTCTAATTTAACTTGAAATGTACCTGTGAAAATGTCTCCGATGTCTTATGTGTGATAAATATAATTTAGCGTTTACGTATCTCCGCCATCTTCATTAAAACGTAATAAGTTTAACAAAACTTAATTAAGTTTTGTTAAGCCTATGAGGTTTTATTATTTATTATACAAATTATATCGTTTATATTAATAATAATCAACAAGTCATCGTATTGTAATAAGCTTTCAAATGAACTTGCGAATATTAATTATTTTGAAAACTTATAATTAATTACACCAACCTCCCCCGCGCAACAAATGTCTGATCTTTAACTTTCTCTCAGTAAATACGACTTTTAACATTAATTATTTAACTTTTGATTACTCTAGTATACAAAATTGAAAAACAGTTGTAGGAGCATAAACCACAATGGCTGAAAATTATGTTATTGTCAACACTGGATCTGAAAAAGAAGTCAATTTTTCCTTATTAAACATCATGTTTTTTATGCAACGTAGAGAAAATGCGGGAAAAGTGTAAAATTTGCACAGTAACAAAGCATATTGCTATTTTAAATTAAACAAAATTAAATTGAATAGACTCTTAATTGGAAGAAGTAACCTACTAAAGTCGCAGAATTTAACACAAATTACAACACTTAACCACACCAACCAATGGCTTTAGCTGCGCAGACAATTACCTGATATTAACTATTTACGTTTTAATGAATCATTAATCCTTGGTGCCGTATGAATGATTCGTTATTTATTGATATCGTATGGACTCACTGTTTTTGAGAAAGTGGATTGTTTAAATTGAAGAGCCTTAAATGATATAACATGACTATTTAAAGTTATTGGAATTAGGAAACGTGATAAAAAGCATTTTTTGAATGCATTACCGATTTCTGCATTAAAAATAAATTGCAAAACATCCAATAGAATTTATCTGCTCCAAAATCTTATCCACCAGAGTTATTTTTAATCTTGAAAGAGGATTTTCGTGACAAATAAGCTCTTTGTCACATTATTATTTCCCATTGTTGAGATTTATAATGAATGAATAGACGAGATTTTATTAGCATAATAAATATAAAAAAGTACCTTAGAATATCCTCTGGTTTTATTCGACGACTTCTATAATCATTTTGTACCTTTTCCGGTATCAATCTGTTGGTTTTGGAATCATTGATTTCTTTAATAACTATTTTAAAATTTTGTTTGCTGATAATATACCTTTTAATGAAGAGTTATTCACACAAATAAAGATGATTAGCTGGGATTTTAGAGATTTTTAATAGAATAATAGTAGATTTGAGATTTTTTAAACATCCTTTAGAATCAAAACATTTTGTTCTAACAAGTCCCGCAGTCAACAATCTGCTGAATAAAGAATACAATATATCTAAAAAAGATGAATTACAGATGATTAAATGCAAAATATATATATGAAAAACATATTAGGAATTTAAAAATACAGATGAGTTAGAAATAATAATTAATTAAAAGTTAATAAGTATCTTCTTTTGAGTGTCAAAATGTTTGGTGCTGCCATCTTGTGTCATAACTCAGTACTAACACTCTAGTGTCATTTTTGAAGACTAAACACCCATTGATGCAAATTTATCCATTTTTCAATATTGAGTGAAAAAAGTCCGGGCCAGGATTCGAACCAGGGATGTATTGGCTGAAGCCGCCAATGCTCTACCAATTGAGTTTTCCCGGACATGAACACTGGAGGACTATTTCACCCAATTAACCTCAACGATCGCTTTATCTGGTTTGATACTCTGGATCAGTTCAACAGAATAAATCGAAGAATTATCTAATAGAAAATTATCGAAGAATTATCCATATAGAAATTATCTATCTAATTAACCGAAGATTATCGAAATTATCTATCGAATTATCTATCGAATTAATCGAAGAATTATCTATATAGAAAATTAATCTAATGTAATTTCGTATGCAGCGATTTTCTGCCGTTCCATATATTGACCTTCGATTTATTCTGTTGAACTGATCCAGAGTATCAGACCAGATAAAGTGATCGTTGAGGTTAATTGGGTGAAATAGTCCTCCAGTGTTCGTGTCCGGGATAACTCAGTTGGTAGAGCATTGGCGGCTTCAGCCAATACATCCCTGGTTCGAATCCTGGCCCGGACTTTTTTTCACCCAATATTGAAAAATGGAAAAATTTACATCTATAATTAATTTACCGATTGATTAATCGTGTTTCTAAAATTAATCTAAACACCCATTATTCGATATTTTTGAACTATGAGAAGTATGTCTACAGCTTTATATAATTGAAAAGATGTATTGTCATGCTTGACATTTTAATACTTTTGATTACTAATATTATTGTTGAATTCTAGAAATCACAATCATACATTTTTTGATTTTCATATTTGATGTTTTTTTTTTGTTCCTTTTAACAATTTACATTTTCCAGCATATTTGAAAAGTGCTTAAGAATTGGTCTGCCTACCGTCTGTTCGTGATATAGCTCATGTAAATATACTCAAATTCCATCCAATTAACATATGTTATTGTGGTTATTATGGTATGTTCAATATTGAAAATGAAAAATGAAGTGCGTGGCCTTTACATTTCGTTGACAAAGAGACGCGAAAAATAATTATGTTACATTATATTAGACTGGGAGGTGGCAACACAGACAAATCACTTGATCGAGTTCACGGATGAAAATCTAGGATAAGTTAAATTTCGATTCGCATATTATTTTAGCCTGCCAAGTCGTATCTTGGTGAAAACCACCTAATAACCCGATTTTAGTCGTTGACTCGTAGGTTTACACCTGTGTTTTCCTGCACGTATGGAAGCATGGAGGGTAGGGAGCAGGAAAACATAATGGTAAACCTATGAGCGAACCACTAAAATTAGGATTTGCAATGTTTTACACCAAGGTATGAATTGGCAGACCGAATGCGTTTTAATATGCGAATCGAGATTTAGCTAATCCTCGATTTTCATCTGTAAAGTTGATGAGGTGATTGCCAGTGCTGCCGCCTTCCGGTCTATATGGTAACGGAGAAAACGCTACGGGGAAAAATCTTTCAGTTTTTGAGAAAAGCACATTTTTTTTTTTTTTTTTCACACAAACTTCGATTTTTGGTCGTTGCCATATAGACTGTGAGGGGTCAGCATCAGCCACCATGTTCAATCGATGTATTAAACTACATTAAAAAATAATGACTTACAGACAGCGCTCGTAAATATCATGATATTTTGGAAAATTTCAAAAATACCCTGTATTTTGACATATATTCAATATTTTCATTTTCTTATGATTGTTAATTCTTTCCGAAACGAAAATCGTTCCCCTGACGTTATTTCTTTTATTTTAACTTATAAAATATTACGATGATGCATTTAACGTTCATTATTTGAGAATGGTGTATTTATAGACTTGGAAGACGGCTTTTCGTGACGAGAGAGCATTTATTATTGCTTTCCTTTTTCAGTATTTTTGAGCTGTGAGAATTATGCCGCTGGCAGGCATTATGTAAATTTAAAGGAGCTACTCTCCATTTTTTTAAATATTATAATATAGAAAGATTTTTGCTATTATTATTATTATTAGTTAAAATTGTTAACCCTTTCGGGTCCGTTTTTTTCAATTTTTAGGGAAAAAAATATTTTTACGTCAATAAGATTAACACTAACTATCCAAATAAATTTTTCATAGTCAGAAAGATAACGAAACGCAAAGAGAATTAAGCAAATAATAATTATTATTATCATAACTAAATGCCTAAACAGAAATGAAGTCACATTGTAAATACATAGATATATAAGGTACCTGTCCCAATATGGACACCCTAAGGAAAATGTATTTTTTTCACCCCCACGTACAAGTCATAGGACTCCAAAAATATGTGACCACTATTCTTGGACTATTGACTATCATTATTAAAATTAGCGACCATGTAATTATTCTGGTTTAATTTAAATGATAAAAACAAAAAAAATGTTTACAAGTGTCCATATAAGGAACTACCTGTCCCTATTATGAACAGGTGTTTCCTTATTGACTTTTTACACAGTGTGTATGGAAGAGCCACTTTTCCAAGGGATTTTAGAGGAAAGGGAATAAAAAAAATGTATCTTAAAGTATTCCGAAGAGGAGGGGGGACAGTAAATATCTTCAGAACATGCATTTTAGAAAGGGGGGGGGCATTCTTGGTTTTAACTCTTCGACGACCCATGCAAAACCCCTTAGTTACTAGTAAATATTATGAAGTAAATATTGTTGATTTTGCTTAGCTTTATTGCATCTGTCTGCGAATTTACATTTCTTATTATTCAGTCCTCACAGCATGGACAAATAAAAGCTTTTTCACCATGGGCAGTAAGTCCCACATAATCCTCATGAACATATCTGCCACATGTGATGCATGGCCGCATGTTTGAAAAAACATCAATACTGCAAAAGAAGCAGTACCAGCTCTCCTTTGTTGAGGAAGTCATACCATTGGTACCTACGATTTCGCCAACAGATATCCTACTTGGGGGGGGGGGGGGGGCTTCTTTTTATTTTTCTGCAAGGGTTTTTTGGAGGAAGGTTTTTGGGGGATTGTTCAAATAGCATCTTGTTGAACAAAGATTTTACCACTTCGATGACTTTTCAAGTTATTGCTTGGCAACATTGAATTTTCTTCTTTCTTACAGTTGTAGTCGATGGGGACATAAGCTGTCCATATTGGAAACCGGGCGTAGTTTTACTAAATCTTGTACCAAATGACTAAGGAAAATTATTTTAAGCAAAATATGCAATAGCAATCGAAAATATGTTTTATTAGCTTTCTGAAATACTCCACTTTTCAACATTTAATGTAATTATACCATATCTAATAAGAATTTAAGCTTACAAGTAATTAAGATCAGCACATCTCGAAATAACAAGTTTCCTCCTAAATGGCGAACAGCGCGCTTTTTTACACTTTCCAGACTTAATTATCTTTTCAACTGCTTTTCTTCGTGAAAATGTTTAGCTATCTCTCGATCAAAATTATTACCTTTAATAATATTAGGGGTGTCCATATTGAGAGCCCTGTCCATATAGGGTACAAATACCTTACTAACCTTACAACATGTAAAAATATGCAAAAGTATTTCTTAATACAAAATACTATTCCGTTAAGAGAACTGTTTTATTAATAGTACACCCGAAAGGGTTAAAATACTACGCATAGCATATCGTTAAAAATAACTTATTAAAACGTCATTAAACAACAGCACACAACAGATGGTAAGGAATATTTTATCACTCCCTTTATTTATATTGCGTATCAAGTTGAGTCATAAATTTAATATAGAAAATGTTTAAAGATATGGTAATAACTGTTTATGATTAGATAGAGATCCTTTTTTGTTAGAACAGGTAAATTTGATTTAAATGATCCGGGAAAAAGAGATGTGTGAAACGCATATAAATAAAATTTGCTTCTTTTGAAAGATTTTTTATTTTTCTGAAATACTCTAGGAGTACTTTGCATTAAAAACTTATCATTATTATTATTTTTTAAAATTTAACTAGAAAGATTTTTGCAACTATTATTATTAGTTGAGTTTGTTAAGATACTTTAGAATTTCTTGAAGATTAGAAATTAATACGTGCAGCATTAAACAGCAATCTCAGCTAATCTTAATTAAAATGCTATGTACAACTTATCGTTGAGAATAATTTATTAAAACATATTTAAATAACAACAGACAACAGATGGCAAGGAATATTTTATTACTTCCCTTGTTTTAGATTGAGTATCAAGTTGAGTCATGAATTTATTTTTAGTTGCATGTAGTACAGTGCCAGGTTCTGAGGAAATATCTACTATAGAACTGGAATTTATGTTATTCTTGTGTTAATATGTCATATATTGTATGGGCTGTGTACTGACGCTTCAAGGTGACATTCTTTCTTTGTTAAAGCGGGAATTGACAGGTGATCATGAGCAGGTGGTGAGGTGAGAAAGAGAAGATTGCTGAGAGGTGAGTTCATCCGTCAGTGATGTATGTGAATGATGAGCAAATAAGGAACATTCCACGAATCAAGAAAACAATGTGGAATGCGTGAAATGGAGGAACTCCGCAGGGGGGTTTACCTTGGGTAAAAGCAGTGATTTGAGAAGGGCAGGTTTTGTCTGAGATTTTGGCAGTTCGTATCTGGAGTTCGGACCTTGAGTGCCGGGGTATACGGACGTCCTTGTGTGTAGTGCTCTTGCCAGAATAGCGTAGGCTGAGAACCCGTGTGTCGGGAGATTCGGAATTGATCTCGGGTAAAGTGAATCTAACGAGTGTAGAGTGAGGGAGAGAAGGTGTAATTTGAACAGTACACAGCCAACCTTTTACTGTATTTAATTTAATGTTGAACCGGATCACCTATTTCCGAGTTGTAACTGTACATAGTGTATTATATTGTGTACATAGAGTATAAATAAACGATTAGTTTAGTTGATTGACAGCGTTGATGTTCATTTACACAATCCTCACAGTGGGTGACCGATATCACCTAATAATATCGGTGGTGGCAGCTATAACTACTACGGACTTTCTTCAAAGTTGTGCGGGCTAAGAGGAACGTCCGACATACAGAAAATGTTTAAAGATATGGTAAGAACTGTTTTTTTATGATTAGACAGAGATTACTTTTTGATAGAACAAGTAAATTTGAGTTAAGTGATCCTGGAGAAAGAGATGCGTGAAGCGCATATAAATATTCGTTCTTTTGAAAGTTTTTATATTTTTCTGAAATACTCTACGAGTACTTTGTATTAAAAACCTTTCATTATTATTATTATTATTTTAATTTAACTTAATATTTTTTTGTAATCGATTTTTAATCCACTTCCTGATGTGTTAAAAATTATGCAGAATATGTTCAAAGGAGTGTTTTCGATTACAATAGAACATTTTCATACATTTTCAGTTTAAGTATAAGTCAATTCATTTATCCGAAACTTTAATCCAATTCCCGATATATATTCCAATATTTTTAAAAATAAGTATTAAATATGTGAAAATATAGAAAATATCAAACTTCATGATAATTTGAAAAGAAATATCGGATATGTTCCATGGTATATACACTATATTGCCATTGATTATGGGACACTTGCGATTTTAGACATTTTACTAAATATCTAGAAAAATACATGAGGAATCATCTCGAAACTCTTAGTGTATAAATATAATAGTATACGTCATACATCTCCGTGAAGATTTTTTACCGAAACTCCATAGGGGACCGTCAACAAATTAAAAAAGAATGAATATCTTTTGAATAACCCTGTCAAAACTAATATAGCAAAAGTGCTCAAACTCTAGATTATGATTGAATGCCTTATTGTAATACACTGTGTTCATTTTTATGCAAATAGTATGCATACTCGCAGAGTAATTAAGGTTTTTATAAAAATGGTCCCAAATTTTTCCAAGTTTTTCCCTTATAATTTTCATATTTCTTAATATAAAATAATATTTTTTTCAGAAAATATGAAAAACAACATTGCACACAGTACCCTGTAATCAGAATTAAAAAATAATAAAAATTGTATGAAAAATAAGTAGGTTTACTAAATAATTTTTTACTGCGCATGCGTCAACGATATCAAAATTTCATTTGCATATTATGTTAGCTAAATGTATAGAGCAACTTTTGTAAAAGTCTCAAAATTATAGCTTGAAAATTCTGAAAGTAATCGTCTATAGAAAAAGGACAAAATCCGTTGTTTCCAAAATGAAGCAAAAAAATGAGGGATTTTATCCAAAAGTAGTCGTAACATCCCGTATTGTGTATTCTATATTGACACTAATCAATGAATATATGGATACAACCCCTCTTGTTTTTGCTTCAATTTGAGAGTAACGGATTTTCAACTTATTCAATTGACGGTTATTTTCAGAATTTTCAAGTTATGATTTTGTGATTTTCACAAAAGTTGCTCTATACATTTAGCTAACATAATATGCAAATGAAATTTTGATATCGTTGACGCATGCGCAGTAAAAAATTATTTAGTAAACCAACTCATTTTGTATACAATTTTCGTTATTTTTTAATTCTGATTACAGGGTACTGTGTGCAATGTTGTTTGTCATATTTTCTGAAAAAAATATTATTTTATATTAAGAACTCTGAAAATTATAAGGAAAAAACTTGGGAAAATTTGGGACTATTTTTATAAAAACCTTAATTACTCTGCGAGTATGCATGCTATTTGCATAAAAATGAACACAGTGTATTACAATAAGGCATTCAATCATAATCTAGAGTTTGAGCGCTTTTGCTACATTAGTTTTGACAGGGTTATTCAAAAGATATTAATTCTTTTTTAATTTGTTGACGGTCCCCTATGGAGTTTCGGTAAAAAATCTTCACGGAGATGTATGACGTATACTATTATATTTATACACTAAGAGTTTCGAGATGATTCCTCATGTATTTTTCTAGATATTTAGTAAAATGTCTAAAATCGCAAGTGTCCCATAATCAATGGCAATATAGTGTATTAAGATATATAGCCATTGAACCATAACCATAATACCGAACCCGCTTGCAGAGCTGATGTAAAGTTTCCTGATCTGCTGATTTACTACCTTTATTTCATAATGTGTAGCTTCCAATAACTTTTGTTTAATTTCCTTACGATTGCTAATTCTTTCGGAAACGTAAAATATTTTCCCTGACGCCAATTCTTTTATTTTAACTTATAAAATAATACGATGATGCATTTAATGCTCATTATTTAAGAACGGTGTACTTATAGACTTGGAAGAAAGCGTTTCGTGATGAAAGATGATTTATTATTGCTTGCCACTCCTTCGTATTTTCGAGATATGAAAGTTATGCCACTAGTATTATGTAAATTTAAAGGAGTTACTCTCCAGTTTTCCTATATTATAATATAGAAAGATTTTTGCGACTGTTATTGCTACTTAAGTTTGTTAAGACACATTAGAATTTCTTGAAGATTAGAATTTAAAACGTGCAGCATGAAACAGCAATCTCAGATACACTTAATTTAAATACTGCGCGCAACATATCGTTAAGAATAATTTATTAAAATGTAATTAAATCACAACACACAACAGATGGTAAGGAATATTTCATTACTTCCTTTGTTCAGATTGCATATCAAGTTGAGCCATGAATTTTTCTTTTGTTGTATTTAATATAGAAAATGTTTAAAAATAAGGTAATAACTATGTTTATAATGACAGAGAGATCGTTTTTTTTTAGAACAGGTAAATTTGATTTAAGTGATACTGGAGAAAAATATGTGTGAAGCGCATATAAATATTTTTTTTTCTTTGTCACCTGGTTTTTTATGTAACTAACACCAGAAGGGTTTTTTATTATTTTTCTCAAATACTATTCGGGTACTTTTTATTAAAAACTTTTCATTATTATTATTATTTTTATTATTATTTATCTCAACCTTTTTTTTTTCAATCGATCTTTAATCCACTTACTGCTATGCTAAAAATTATAAAGATTATGTACAAACTAGTTTTTCCGATTACAACAGAATATTTTCATACCTTTTCATTTAAAGTATAAGTTAATACAAAGTTACAAATAGTATAAGTTAATACAAATTAATACGAAGCTTTAATCCACTTCCTGATATGTACTGCAATATTTTTAAAATAAGTATCAAATATATGAAAATATAGAAAATATCAAACTTCATGATAATTTGAAAATAAATATCGGATATGTATATCATGATATATATCAAGATATATAGCCATTGAACCCTAACCTTATCACCGAACCCTGCGTGCAGAGATGATGTTAAGCCTTCTGATCTGCCGATTTACTACCTTTCTTATAATGTATAGCTTCCAATAACATTTAGTTTAATTTCCTTACGATTGCTAATTCTTTCGGAAACATAAAATATTTCTGCTGACTTCAGTTTTTTTTAAATTTTAACAAATAAAGTATTGCGATGATGCATTTAACATTCATTATTTAAGAATGGTGTATTTATAGACTTGGAAGAGGGTTTTTCGTGACGAAAGAGCATTTATTATTGCTTGCCACGCTTTCATATTTTCGACCTGTAAAAGTTATGCCGCTGGCATTATGTAAATTAAAAGGAGCTACTCTCTAGTTTTCCTAAATTATAATATAGAATAATTCTTGCTACTATTATTATTAGTTGGGTTTGTTAAGATACTTTAGAGTTTCTTGAAGGTTAGAAGTTAATATGAGCAGCATAAAACAGCAATCTCAGCTTAACTTAATTAAAATACTACACACAACATATCGTTTAGAATAATTTGTTAAAACGTAATTAAACAGAAGCACATAACAGATGGCAAGGAATATTTTATTACTTCCTTTGTTTTAGATTGCGTATCAAGTGGAGACATGAATTTGTTTTTAATTGTATTTAATATAGAAAATTCTAAAAAATATGGCAATAACTGTTTATGATTAAAGTGATATCTTTTTTTTTTTTTTTTTTTTTGTTAGAACAGGTAAATTTGATTTAAGTAATCCTAGCATATAAATAATTTTTTTTTCTAAAAGTATTTTTATTTTTTTGAAATACTCTACGGGTACTTTGTATTAAAAACCTTTCATTAATATTTTTTTTATTATTATTTAACTCAACTTAAAAAAATACTCTTTTATCAGTTAATAATTTAATATTAATTAATTTGCCATTGTACGTTAAAAAAAACACTATATAACTCCTAAAATAGATAGCTCAAAAACTGTTTCATTTTTTTCTCGTTGTGATATCTTTAAAAAAAAGTGCAAAAATTATACACTGTTTAATAAATGTGGCGCTTTTCGCCATAAGTAAAATAAAAAAGAAAAATCGCCAGTTAAATTGACGGCATTAAGCTCCCAAGATATTAGCAGTAAATGTATATTATACTCTTATTTCAAACAATAATGCCCTACAAAAAATAAATAAGAATAGCTTTCCCTGTTTCCATCTTTGATACGAAACCAATGAATTTCCAAACCTAATCAGGGAAGCGCCTTATCAGAATGGAAAACTCATTTATCTAAATTAAAGAGGAACTAGTCCTCGTTGCCCCCTTTGTACTTAACCAATGAACCTACAAATGTAATCAAGGAAGGTTCTTAGTAGAATAAACTGGTATACCATATTTATAGCAAATCGAACAATGCTGCATGACAAAGCAATTTATCTAATTAAGGGGGGTAGCTTCCTCCCCCCCCATATATACAGGCAATGAATATGCCAATCTAATTAAATAAACTTCTTAATAGAATAAACCGGTGTACCATATTTGTAGCAAATCGAACAATTCTGCATGAAAAAAACATTTATCTAAAATAAGGGGGGGGTTAATAACCAATGTCCCCCCAATTATACAAATAATCATTCAAATCTAATCAAGTAAGCTCCTTAGCAGAATAAACCAGTATATCAAATTTGTAAAAAACAAACAATTCTGCAGGAAAACCCCATTTATCTAAATTAAAGAAGGATTAGCCCTCCGTTCCCCCCTTTATACTTAACCACTTCCCCTGGGACATGCCCAGAACAGCGTCATATATTAAACTAATGAAACACAGCATATTCCTATTAGGAATAAAAATAAAATACACATAAAAATCGCCTTACATAAAGAACAACATATAACTAGAAGAACTGACGGTTTAGACGTTACCGACAACTAAGAAATAATAATAATAATAATAATAATAATAATAATAATAATAATAATGTTTATCGCCTGAAAATAGAAAACTGACAAAACAGGAATACATGAATACATATGCATGAATACATATAAACAAAAGCGGCGGATACATTGGTTCTCAAGCTTCAAAGCTTCAGACTATAGCTAAAAATCAGTAAAGTTTTATAATCAAATTCTGTCCCCATGTTAAATTAATATATTGTAACGGAAAATTCTGGGGAAAAAATAAAGTGCAGCCGAAACATTGAGTGTGATTTTGAAAATGTCCATGGAATGCTTGAAAAAAAAAAAAAAAAAAAAAAAAATACTATTATATTTATTTTACAGTGCGCTTTCCAACTAAATCCATCTGAATCTCTATGATATTTAAGAGGACAGTTTACTTCAAAATTGGTCGAAGTGTCGATTTAAAAAAAATTAAATAAATAAAAATAAAATAAATGAAAGCCTGTTGAATTGTGAATATTTTGGCGCCTCATTTTTACCCATTTTTAGCTCATAGGCTATCATAGTCTGAGAGCTTATGTGCCCGCCCGTTCTGTATGTATGTACGTTCGTCCGTGCGTGCGTAACGCGATAACTCATGTTAAAAATATCCAATCCACTTGAAATTTTGTATATAGGTATATCCTGATTAGGCGCTTCCCTGATTAGTTTTTGGAGTTCATTCGATATGTATAAGAGGGAAACGGGGGGCTCATGCCTCTCCCCTTCATTGATATAAATGCGGGCTTTTCATGCAAAATTATCAGTTTTCGTTCAAAATTTAGAAATAGGATCATTCTGATGAGATGCCTCCATGATTGGTATTAAGAGTTCATTGGATAAGTATAAACAGGGGGAACGGGGGTTCTAATGCCCCTCCCCTTAATTTATACAAATGGGTTTTTCAAGCAGAATTATCAGATTTAGTTCAAATCTCTGAATAGCTTTGAAAGTTTAATGATTAAGTATAAAAGAGGGGATAACTTTGCATAAATTATATAAATGGGTTTTTATTAAGAATTTTCCGATTTGCTCTGAATTTTGGATACAGATTTTTTTATATGATAAAGCATGTCCCTGATTAGTTTAGGGGGTTCAATGATTACGTATAAAAAGGGAAAAGGGAGAAGCTGTTTCCCCTCCTTAATTTTTTTCGAACTGAATTAATTCTTGAAAATATAAAGCTGTAATGTACATTTAGTATGCGTAGCCTGTGAGCTCAATGCCATCAATTTAACAGGGCAGTATTCTTTTTATTTTAAATTTTGTTCATACATTCAGAGCAATTACCCATACAAATGAAAACTTAAATGACTTTTTCTTCCATGTTCATATTTTCGTCACTTCCCTGTTTAAAAAATACTAAGGCTTTTTGTACGTCAGATAAAGATTTAAAATTTTTGCACAGTTTCTTTCTTATACATACGTCTGTGCATGGAATTCAGCTTTAGGCTTTTTTTTGTGTCAGATTTTATTATTTTACATTACATATCGTCACCTAAGAATAATAAGGTTCTATCTGTGTTTTTGAAAAAATTAACTTATCGATATAGATAGGTTCTATTTGTATCTATGAAAGCATTTGAGCATGAAAATGATGTTATATATAATTTATATATGACCTTACAATCATAATATAACATTATTTTAACCCAGAAATGCCTTCATAGATAAATACTGAAGCTTTCTATATTGGTAAATAATTTTTTTCAAAAATAGAAATAGAACCTTTTTATTCTCAAGTGACGATATGTATCAGGAAAAATTTTTAAATGTAATATTAGATGTGTCTAAAAATCTATAAGCAGTCTTGTATAATATACATTTGGATAACTTAAAAAAAAATAATAAGGAGTATGGATTAAAAAATGATTCTCCTTAAAAAATTTTAAATAATTTAATTAAATTTGCAGTTAATTATTTTCAAAACGTAATTTTTTTTCACTTAAATACAGTGAATTTAATTTGAACCATATTACTAACTCACCATACGTCGTCGTATAAGGTTGCAAAACGTTGCTTGCAAACGTTTTGAAAATCGAGAAAAATCTTTTTGTCGGATTTACACGTTTCAGATACTGGAGATTTCGGAAAAAGATATTTTTAGAAAAAAAAAAAAAAAAAATGTCGTCCGTTTGTCTGTCTGTAAACGCTCTATCTCTCGAAAAACTGAGATACTTGAAATTTGGTACGTACTTAGTATGTAAGAATGGGAAGAAGCCTATTTAATATAAGTAACCTCGATTATCTGGAACTATTTTTTTTTAACTCTGGAAATATTTTTTCTAATGAAAGGGTGCATAAAAATTTTCGAATTTTTTTTATTTTATCGAGATAATGTAAAAAACAGTAAAAAAATATAAATTTTGCATAAAGAATAAAATTGAACAGATAGTTATTAGATATTTGTAATTCTATTTTCCACATTCTTCGATTTTTCATGACGCTGTATTTCATTCAAATTTCAATTCAAAGATGCATTTTAATTGGAAATGAGACACTTAATCTAGCGCAGTAAATTGTTAATTAATATAATTATCATTTTTGGAGTTATAAAGATGCTTTTCTATGCAATTCGGTATTATTTGATTAATCCGTCGATCAAAAAATTATCGTCAAAAATCAAGTAGTACCCGCATTTCTGCAATAGAGCATTACTATGCATTAAAAATATTTAAATCAAAGTTTAAAATTTATATTGGACTGGCGATACATTTCATAAATAGTTTACACATGTTTTGTTTTCATATAGTATACTAGCAGATTTCGCCCGCTACGCTGGTCAGTTTTTCTAAAGAAACATTGAATCAAACGAAATTTTCATATCATATTAATTTTTAGTTTTATATCATATTTTAGACTGTCTGTCATCGGTGAAAAGTCAGTCATCTAAACGGAAAGTTCAATGTTAGTCACCGATGAATGAAGTAACGGTCAACGTGTAAACACTTTTAATCACATAAAAATTCATTCAGCGGAACCTTTAAAATAAAGCCACCTTTTGTGATTGGGTACGTCTGATTTCAAACATCCCCATAACTAAAATATGTTACGAGTTGAAAAATAACTAAAAAATCCGATTTTTAAGGAATTTTTTAAAAGTTCGTTCTTTTTTTAACCCCTTTAGGGGTGGAATTTTCGAAAATCCCTTCTTAGCGGCACTCGACGTTATAAGGAGTATTTTTACCCGAATTTTCAAGATTGTTGGTTCGGTAGATTTTTTTGTGCTGTGATTAATACGAAATCCAGACTTTCTTTTATATATATAGATTATGCATATCCATGATGGGTAAGTATTACGGTGGACCCCCCAGTGACTAGTTTTTAGAAATAATCAAAATATAAATTCTCCCCTTAATAGTTTTGGATACTTAAAATCTTTCCCTAGAGTCCGTTCTTTTATTTTAACGTGGAAAATAGGATGATATATTTAACATTCATTATTTAAATGTGGTGTATTTATAGTTTTGGAAGAAAGCTTTTCGTGACGAAAGGGCATTTATTATTGCTTGCCACTCCTCCTTATTTTTGAGCCATGAAAGATAAGCTGCTGGCATTATGTAAATCTAAAACAGTTACTCTCCACTTTTTCTACCTAAACAAAGATTTTTGTTATTATTATTATTATTATTATTATTATTTTAGTTTGTCAAGACAAAGTTTCTTGAAGATTTGAAGTTAATTAGCGCAATATATGAAAACAGAACTCATCTAAACATAATTAAAATATTAATATTAATTAAAATATAAATTGTTAAGAATACTTTACTAAAAGATAATTAAATCACAACACACAACAGATTGTTAGGAATATTTTATTACTTCCTGTTTTTAGTTTGCCTATGAAGTTGAATCATGAATTTTTTTTATTGTATTTAATATAGAAAATGTTTAATAATATTGTAATAACATTTTATGATTAGAAGAAATTCATTTTTGTGGGAACATGCAAGTTTTATTTAACTAATCCTTGGAAAAACGATGTGTGAAGTGCATATAAATTTTCTCTATTCTGAAAATTCTTTCATATTTCGGGAAATACTCTATTCTTATGCTTTATTAAACAAGTCGGACATTGCACGTGAAGCGTAGAAAATGAGGTGCGTTCGTACTATAACGAAGTTTTTAAAATATTCAGATATTGGTATAATAGTATACAGTACTTCGGATGTAGTATAGTATCGGAAAAGTTTTGTGTGTCCCTGTAAATACTACCTGTTTCTATAATACAGGAAGTAAGTTGTAGTAAACCTCAGCAGCGTATACCAATTTCATGAAATGTGTTAAAATTTAAAGTATTTAAAACGCGACCCAAACAATACTCTCCCTACACCGTTGTGTAATGGAATACATTTGAGATGCTCTGTCCATTAATAACAAATATTCTTTGCATACCATAATTTACAGAATGTATATTTTAATATATACTGAGTGAAAGAGTGTAATATCATTAAAATGAATTTGAAACAATTTTTCCCATTGGGCGTAATCTAACCGAAAACTTTTGACTGCCCTGTAATATAACTATACCTCCGATTTTCATAAAATGCGAAAAGACTCGGCAAATTATGCAACAACTACATATTTCCAATTCCAAATGATTTGATTGGATAGTTTTTGTGTTGTTGTCAGGGCCGTTGCTAGAAGTGAATAATGTGGGAGTGAGGGGCTCATATTTTCTCTCTCTCTCTGACCAAGAAAACTAAATTAGTGCATATTCACACTGTAGAAACTATGTTTCTTACTAAACTGTTGTAATAACTTCATTTGATGCTAAGGGACGAATATGATGATGGAAAATACGAGTGTATAATTAGTGAAATAGTAAACATCGTGTTAGCTTCAAATGTGCAATAGGATGAGCGAATGCTGAAACGCATAACTTAGTTATAATTTTGTATTTCTGCAAAACTGTGAAAGGGCCTCAAAACTAAATTGAATTTTTGAACAGAATTTCGTTTAAATTTTCGGAACATAAAATCACTTAGTGATCTTGGATTCTTCTCCAGGGAGGCTCATTTTTTTTTATTTTTTTTTTTAAGCACATTTGTCTGGTTTCTGAATGATTTTGTTTACCTCATCTTAAGTATTTCGCTTTAAATTTTGCTTTTTACCATAGATTTTTTTTTGTTATTTTATTTACATACAATATTCAATACTTTTTCTCAGTAAATAATCTGTGTACTTCGACGATTAGTACATAATTATATGCAATAATTTTATTATGGCTAAATTTTATGAAAACTATTATTTCTTTTACATTGACTTATGAAATCAACTGTCTGATTGGTGGACTTTGACAAAGAAAAAAGCTTAACCAAATTGCCACCCTTTGGAAGAAATATCATAAAATGCTTCAAAAATTAAAATATAAAAATGGAAATAAATTAAAAAAATGCCAGTACGGGCATATATACAATTGAGCAGCTTTCATAAAAAAAAAAAAATAATAATAATAATCAAAATCGGTTCAGTATAAAGCTCAGGGCAAATGATTAAAAAGAACAGCCTGATCTTTTAAATATATAAGGTAGAATTCGTCGAATTTCGACAAAAGAAAATGTTTAAAAAGAAACTGTTTCATTGATTAATAATAAACCTGCAAAATTAGTTAAATAAAAAATGCACCATTTACTGGTAAGTCTAACTCTAAAACAAATGATATTTTAAAACCTAAAGTAAAAAAAAAAAAAAAAAAAAAATACTTTTTCCTATTCGGTTGTAGAAATTATTAAGATTAAATTTGTAAGCAGTAAAATATAATAAAGATCTGTTATTATGATAAAGTGATCAATTAAAGCTCTTATCTAAGAAAACAAAAAAAGCGAAAATTTATTTTATTTTGATTCAATCATAGAGTTTTTTCCCAGTGAAATCTAAACCCGACATCATTTTCAACGTATCAAAATTTACATAAGCACCTTTCATATCTATACTCAGCGTTTTTTTTTTTTTTTTTTTTTTTTTTTTTTTTTTTTTTTTTGATCATTTTAATTCCAAACTTGAAGTATCGATGCTATTAGCTGAAACAGATTTTCTATTTCTATTCTTTTAAGAGTAAATGAAATCAAAATTCTCCGGGTTTTATAACAAACGATATTCTTCACACACTATGTATTTTAATTTGAAATTTTTTTCACTTTTAATGAGAAAATGGCAACATGAAGATTACAATAATCTGCTTTTTCGGCTATTTTATCTTTGTTTTTAATAGGAGTATTTCTGTCGCCACAATTGTAAAAACGGTATCAAAAACTACAAAAATTTAATATTTCAAAAACAAATTAAGATACAGTTTTCATACAAATTACATTTAAAAGTACATTTTTTTCCCTATGCGACGGCGTAAAAATTGAAAATGTGGGATGTTTATAAGTTTAAAAATTTGCAGTTAGCAAAAACTATAAAATTGAAATTGTATTTCAAATTTCAAATTGTTGCCATTCGCAAAATGACGTATGCGTTATGCACAGATACGTTTGGCCTTTATAATATAGATATATTATTAATGTGGCAT
Source organism: Maratus speculifer (assembly GCA_964019185.1). Classification (NCBI taxonomy): domain Eukaryota; kingdom Metazoa; phylum Arthropoda; class Arachnida; order Araneae; family Salticidae; genus Maratus; species Maratus speculifer. The sequence continues at coordinate 154,573,590 of OZ025301.1, read as the reverse complement.
CGCAAAATTATTATTAATGTGGCAATCAAACATTAGGCCACGTTCCGATGTTCCATTTAAATAAATCATTGGAATTGTCTTAAATATATATAGGACAGTTGCACCATAAAATTTAACTAATAATAACACATTGCTCAGTGGTGCACAAAACAGGAATTTTAATGTACATTTGTGCATATTAAAATAAAATAAAACTTTCAACGTTTCGCGCCGTCTTCTGCGGGCGTATTCAGGAAATATGATAATGGAAGGCCTACGTTTGCATCTTGATCGAGATATATTATTTCTACTAAATTAAAATCTAAATGAATTAAAATTTTAAAAATGTTGCCATTTACACGTGAGTAAAAAATTAAATATTGTAAAGAAATAATATAAATGTAAATGGCAACATTTTTAAAATTTTAAATCATTTAGATTTTAATTTAGTAGAAATAATATATCTCGATCAAGATGCAAACGTAGGCCTTCCATTTTCATAAGACGCCCGCAGAAGACGGCGCGAAACGTTGAAAGTTTTATTTTATTTTAATATGTACAAATGTATATTAAAATTCCTGTTTTGTGCACCACTGAGCAATGTGTTATTATTAGTGGAATTGTCTTTGTGATTGTGATTTTAAGCAGAATTTTTCCATTGAATTAATTCAATTTTTGCTTATAAATTATGACCGATATTGGTAAAATTTGCGGTCCCATTGGTCTATGCGGCTCCTTAGTGGATGGTGTATTTTTAACCAGAGAATTTTGCTGCGTAGGCATGAGAAGAAGATATCTAACTCCCGCGTAGCTTTTCTTTGACCTCGAGCCGTATATAATGGACATAATTGACGCAGAAGTACCACCTCATAAAAGAAAGACCGATCACAGGCCAGAATTTTAAAATATCAACGATTTGAACGATCACGTCGTGAGATTTTACCAGGTTGTTAAAACAAAAGAGGAAAACATCGTTGGGTTTAAAGACGGCCAAGACGAAAGGCAACTTCTTGAGGATTTGGATATCCCTCATGTAAACATGAGAGATGAGTTGTCCGAGTTATGAAGATATGATCTGCGAAAAATTTGATCGGTTGACCTGTCCATATCACAGAGACATTGGATTTGGCTGTCCTAAGGCAGAAGTTGCAGCATTCAAATCAGTGTTGCCAGTGGCCTACTTTTTTAAAATTCAGATTTCTCGATTTGCACCACTTTATTGAAATAGTAAAATTCGTTTTATTTTTTGACATATTAATTAAGTCAAAAAGAAGAAGAAATTTTCCTTTTAATAAAAATGGTGCTAATCAAGAAATCTGAATTTTAAAAAAGTAGCCCACAGGCAACACTGATTCAAATATTGACTGTCAAAAAGCTGCTGAGTTTAATTTTCTCTTAAATCTGTTATAAAAGTGTAAAATACAGTAAAATAATTTGATTACAATAATTTTATAGCATTCTAGTTTTGGCTGTTGAGTTGAAATTTCTTTTAAACTGTTATAAAATCTGTAAAATAATTTAATTTGGTAGCATTCAGGTATTGGCTGTTAGAAATCTTGTCGAGTTTAAATTTCTTTTGAATCTGTTATAAAGTGAAACAGTCAGTAAAATATCTTGATTATGATAATTTGAAAGAATTCAAGGTTGTTCGAAAACTGTTGGTTGTAGAAAACTATTAAAATTAAATTTCTGTTAAATCTGTTATAAAGTGTAAAAGTCAGTAAAATAAGTTGATTAAAATAGTTTGATATTTGAATACCATTGATTATTAAATACTTGTGTGCGCGTTTGTTTTTAGGTACGTTCGTAATTATGTAAATACGTAGTACCTATAGTTGCCGTTCAATAAGTCCGTCTGTCCGTCTGCATATAAAACTCAAAACTACTCAACCGAATAGTTTGCAATTTAAAATATATAATTGTTAGATAATTTTGCCGAGTCATTTCAAATTTTATGAAAATAGGATACATAGTTCACTTACAGGGACAATCAATATAGTTACAACAAAGGACAATCAATAAATCAACAACGTAATAAAGTTGATGTGCATTCTTTGAATTATATACTATAACTAGCGGACCCGACAGACGTTGTCCTGTCACCGACAGACGTTGCCCTTCTTGGCACCAACTCCAGAAAATCAAATAAATGTACGTAAATATGGTAATATGCACGATAAACTATGCACTCTTAATTTAATTTCTTATTACAATTATGTAAGGAAATTATTTTTCACTCTTCAGTATATTTTGAAGTTGGTTCCATTTTTCATAGAAAAGTTAATTTTTCTCTTTTTAGTTAAAAGTTAACGATTTTCTGAAGTCGGTTAATCAAAATTATAATACAGGAAATATTGTAAAGCATACACGTTTGTCAGGAGTGGGGTTCGAACACGCGATCTCTTTCTTAAAGAAGCTGAGCTTAAATTTGGCGCTTTAGACCGCTCGGACATTCCGTCCGCAGTCTATTCATCAAACTTATTCAACACTTTTAATTAGCGAAAAATCACTTATTAGTTTTTGCCTAATTACTAAAAAAGTACTGAATCGATTTCGATGAAATGTGATTCTAAACCATTCTCGAATCCACTGGAACGTACACACAAAATTTCATTAAAATCGGTCCAATCGTTTAGGAGGAGTTCAGTGACATACGCACAAAAGATTGATATATATAAAGATGATTTATTTTGTACTTTTTATTTGGATTTTTTATTAATATTCTACTAATTAATTGTTTTTTTTTCTGATTTCAAATAAAAATTATGTCTATATGTAAAATTTGGCTATTAGTATGGCGATTTGTACAATTTGGCGAAATTGGTCGACGGAACCAAAATACCTAAGTATTTATAAATGTATGGTTGCATATTATAATTAACTTGATTATCCCATCTATCAATTTTGCCAAATTGTACAAATCACCAATCTCATAGCCAAATTATTCATATTCACATAAATTTCATTTTAAATAATGAAAAAACAAACAAATAGAAAAAATATTGATAAAAATACAAATAAAAAGCCGAAATAAAAATCACTTTATGACGTTTTAAACAGGTGTATAATATTTAATGTCATTGGATGCGACATTTACGGTCATCCATTATTGGCATTTAATCTTATAATTTGGCGATGTTTTTTTTTTTTTTTTTTTTTTTTTTTTTTTTGCGCTTTACAAATGAGGAAGAATTCAATAACCTGTTTTTTTCCCGTCAACCATAAAATGATCGCCAAACTATAAGATTAAATGACAATAATGGATGATCGTGAATGTCAGATTCAATTAGTATGGCGATTTGTACAATTTGGCGGAATTGGTCGACGGAACCTAAATACCTAAGTATTTATAAATGTATGGTTGCATATTATAATTAACTTGATTATCCCATCTATCAATTTTGACAAATTGTAATTTGGCGATGGTTTTTTTTGCGCTTTACAAATGGGGAAGAATTCCATGACCTTATTTTTTTTCATTAAATGAAAGATATTTTGATTTAATATAAGGGTAGAAATTATTAAAAGCCTTTTACAAAAAAGTCAATGACCAAATCCTAAGACCTGGAGACCAGACTGGTCGCCAAGGCGGAGTTCTGAACGAATTTCGATGATATGTGAATCTAAACCATTCTCGAATCCACCGCAACACACACGAAAAATTTCATTAAAATCGGTCCAGTCGTTTAGGAGGAGTTCAGTTACATACACACGCACAGAAGATTTTAATTTATAAAGATGAGCATTGAAAATTTCAGGTTTTTGCGCCGAAGACATTGCCAAATTAGGAAAATGGGAATTATCTCACGAACTACTGGATTTAAACGAATTTGCTTAGTACCATTCGATTCAGAATGAAAAAATGCACTAAAATATGTTATCAGTTGAAAAATAACTACAAAAGCTTATTTTTAAGGAATTTTTTAAAAGTTCGTTCTTTTTTCTACTCATCTTAGGGGTGGAATTTTCGAAAATTATTTCTTAGCGGCACTCGATGTTATAAGAAGTATTTTTACCTAAATTTTTAATATTTTTGGTTAGGTAGATTTTTTTGTGCTGTGACTAATACGAAATCCTGACTTTCTTTTATATATACAGCACTTTTAATTAGCGAAAAATCACTAACTATTAGTTTTTGCCTAATTACTAAAGAAGTACTGAATCAATTTCGACGAAATGTGAATCTAAACCATTCTCGAATTTACTGGAACGCACGCACAAAATTTCATCAAAATCGGTCCAGTCGTTTAGGAGGAGTTCAGTTACATACACACGCACAGAAGATTTTTATGTATAAAGATGATCATTGAAAATTTCAGGTTTTTGCGCCGAAGACATCGCCAAATTGGGAAAATGGGAATTATCTCACGAACTACTGGATTTAAACGAATTTGCTTAGTACCGTTCGATTCAGCATGAAAAAATGCACTAAAATATGTTATCAGATGAAAAATAACTACAAAAGCTTATTCTTAAGGAATTTTTTAAAGGTTCGTTCTTTTTTCTACTCATTTTAGGGGTGGAATTTTCGAAAATCCCTTTATAGCGGCACTCGATGTTATAAGAAGTATTTTTACCCCAATTTTCAAGATTTTTGGATCGGTAGATTTTTTGTGCTATGATTAATACGAAATACTGACTTTCTTTAATATATATAGCACTTTTAATTAGCGAAAAATCACTAACTATTAGTTTTTGCCTAATTACTAAAAAAGTACTGAATCAATTTCGACGAAATGTGAATCTAAACCATTCTCGAATTTACTGGAACGCACACACAAAATTTCATCAAAATCGGTCCAGTCGTTTAGGAGGAGTTCAATTACATACACACGCACAGAAGATTTTTATATATAAAGATATACATTCTGTACGATCTGTGGTGCAAAAAATATTTCTTATTGATTTACAGGACCACACAAAAATATTCCATTGCATTATTATATATTGAGACATTGTTTGGTAATCATTTTAATTGTATTAAACTATTTAATATGTTATGAAATTGATGTATGTAGCACAGGATTACACAAAGTTATAGTCATCGTTCAGTCTGTCCGTCCTTCCGTCTGCCTGTCCACGTATAATAGAGAAAAAACTACCTAACCAAATTGCTTAACATTTAAAATATATAATTGTTGCTTAATTTTGTTGAGTCAATAAAAATTTTATGAAAATCGGATGTATAGTTTAATTACAGGGACAATCAAAAGTATTCCATCACATTACGGTCAATAGGAAAGAATAGTTTCAAGTACATTTTAATGATGTTACACTCTTTCGAATATAATAGAATTGACACGAATCTATGAAGTAGATACTAAAGTATACGTTCTGTACAATTTATAATACAAAGAATATTTATTATTATTTTACAGGGCTACTCAAAAGTATAACACTGCATTATGGTATACGGGGAAATATTGTTTGGGGCGTGTTTTAATTATATTAACTCATTTCATATTTTATGAAATTGATATACGTTGCTGCAGTATAATACAAGTTACTTTTTGTATAATAAAAAACAAATAGTATTTACAGGACTACACAAAATATTTTGACCTGTATACTGTAGCCAAAATACTGTATACTGTATAACAGCAAGATCTGCAAATACAGTCACCGCCAAAAAAATCTTGATACTTGAGATTTTAGACGTTTTGTTGAATATCTAGAAATATACATGATGAATTATTCTGAAACTTCAGGTGTGTAAACAATATAGCACAGGTCATACATTTTCGTGAAATTTTTTTGCCGAAGTCCCATAGGGAACCGTCAAAAAATTGAAAAAGAATGAATATCTTTTGGATAACCCTGTCAAAACTAATGTAGCAAAAGCATTCAAACTGCAGATTATCATTAAATGACTTATTGTAATTATGTGTGTTCATTTTTATGCGGATAGCATGTATACTCGTAGAGAAATTAAGGTTTTTATAAAAACAGTCCCAATTTTTTTCAAGATTTTTGCTTATTATTTGCAGAGTTCTTAATATAAAATAAAGTTTTTTCCTGAACATATGACAAACAACATTATACATAAAACCCTGCAACCAGAATTTAAAAATAATAATAATTGTATAAATAATGAACAGGTTTACTAAATAAATTTTCATTGCGCATGCGTAAAAGTTATGCAAATTTTGATTGCATATTGTGTTAGCTAAAGGTATGGAGAAACTTTTGTAAAAGTCTCAGAATCACAGCTTAAAAATGCTGAAAATTATCGTCGATAGAATCAGATGAAAATCCGTTATTTCCAAAAAGACGCAAAAAGATAAGGGGTTGTATCCAAATATAGTAGTGCGCGCACTACTATATTTGGATACAACCCCTTATTTTTTTGCGTCTTTTTGGCAATAACGGATTTTCATCTGATTCTATCGACAATAATTTTCAGCAGTTTTAAGCTGCGATTCTGAGACTTTTACAAAAGTTGCTCCATACCTTTAGCTAACACAATATGCAATCAAAATTTGCATAACTTTTACGCATGCGCAATGAAAATTTATTTAGTAAACCTGTTCATTATTTATACAATTATTATTATTTTTAAATTCTGGTTGCAGGGTTTTATGCATAATATTGTTTGTCATATGTTCAGGAAAAAACTTTATTTTATATTAAGAACTCTGCAAATAATAAGCAAAAATCTTGAAAAAAATTGGGACTGTTTTTATAAAAATTTTAATTTCTCTACGAGTATACATGCTATCCGCATAAAAATGAACACACATAATTAGAATAAGTCACTTAATGATAATCTGCAGTTTGAATGCTTTTGCTACATTAGTTTTGACAGGGTTATCCAAAAGATATTCATTCTTTTTCAATTTTTTGACGGTTCCCTATGGGACTTCGGCAAAACAATTTCACGAAAATATATGACCTGTGCTATATTGTTTACACACCTGAAGTTTCAGAATAATTCCTTAGGAATATTTCTAGATATTCAACAAAACGTCTAAAATCTCAAGTGTCAAGATTTTTTTGGCGGTGACTGTATATAAATTTCATTGAAGTAAGAACGCATCTTATTTACTACGCTTCACGTGCAATTTCCAACTTGTTTATTTACAGTTGGCGGGTCATGTAGCGAATGGGAAGAATATTCATATATAGTTCCAGTGATCCTATCCGATTGGCGAAACAATTCAACATGGCATCAAAAGGCGAAATCTTACGAATCTTAATCAAAGGCGAATCTTACGAAATTTCTCAAGAAATTCAAATTTCTTGTAGAAAAACATTTCTTTTAAACGTTTTTCTGCCAATAAAAATATTTTTCTTTCAATAAATACATATATATTTTTTGAATATATGTCGAAAAAAAATAAGTATGATATTCATACAAATATGCATTATTTTTATGTGAATTATATTTATATTAGTTATGTATAGATATATACATATATAAATACAAAATATATACCTATAAAAATGAATAATATACTACATACTTATACATATTTTGGGAAGAATTCCATATCCTGTTCCGGTTTTTGGCGTGCTTTTTTTATGATAAATATTTCAATGTAGTTGTTGTTTAGCCTTTGGGATTGCTTTTATATACTACTAAAATAGGCGTTTTTGCAAGTTTTTACATAACATTTATTAAATAAATATATGTATATAAATATTTTTTCAAAACTCTGTTTAACCGTCACAATGGAAAATATGGTAACATGCTGAAAAGGTTTTTTGGCGTCATTTTGGATCCTTTTGCCAATCGCGGCAGCCGAAACAGATAGGACCTCTTCCCTATATAATATTAAGTTTATATAACCAAGTAGTACCTAAATTTCTTAAAGCAGGAAAGAACATGTAATCAAGATGAAATTATCAATGAAGACACCAATTATAATCTTTGTAATCGAAAAATGAAAACTAAGTGTAAATTACGTCATTTTGACATCATTAAATTATTATTTTTTTTCTTTACATGTATCAAGCTAAAAATATATTTTAAACCTAAGCATCTAGAAACTTTACCCGGAATAAACTTTTCACATGTAGTTTGCGTATGTATTTTCATGCTTAACCAGCATGTATTAACCTCTTGAGGACGAGCGATACGTATACGTGCCACAAAAAGGCTTAAGAATCGTTGTTTATCCCCACCTGTAAAATTTTACCTTAAAATTTGCCTTATTTAATCGAAGCATTTTCTCTATTTAATAAGAAACAAATTTCTATTTTCAAAAACCGGTGAGAAAACGTTAAAAATTTCGCAAGACGTCCCGTCGCGAAGGGGTTAAAATAAAACCTTTTACTTACCCATCGTAAGTATCGTAAGTATTACTTACCCATTCGTAGTATAGGGTAAGTCTTGCAATCGTTTTGAAAATCGAAATTTTGAAAATCGAAAACACTTTCTATTTTCATGCATTTCCGAACAAAAATAAATTAAAGCATGTGTCACAAAGTTGCCCTTTTTGATTTAAGAACACCCTTAATCGGAGCATTTTCGCGATTCCATGAGGCACAAATTTCTGTTTTTTTAAAATCAGTGGCAAAACATTAAAAATTTCGCAAAAACGTCCCGTCGCGAATGTGTTAAACTTACATATAGTTTTTTTTTTTTTTTTTTTTGTGTGTGTGTGCGTGAAAATTAATTAATTAATTAATAATAATAATAATAATAATAATATGTTAAGGGTTAATAAAAATGTAACTCTTTCTTACCTAACACATATTTGTTATTATGTTAAGTACGTGGGTTAAACGTGCGTTTTGATCTTTTCAATAATTTTCACGGAATTTAGTTTCTAAAGAATCGTGAATGGTGTAAATGAATGGATTCCTTCTAAATGTATTCCCAAGAAATATTTTCTATATTCAGTTTCTTTATATGGAATCCCTTTACTTCGCGTCTGCTATTGCTGAAAATATTAAAAATAGATGCGCATACGTGTTTTATATGTGCATACGTTTTTATAATATATTTGTAAGTATTAAAGCTGGTATGTATTTTTTAACCCCTTGGAGACAAGCGACCGATATATGTGCCGCATAAGGTGATTTGATTAATTTAAATTAATAAGTTAATCCAAATTAATGTTATTTAATCTAAAAGGGAAATAAAAAATCTTTTTAACAATCAGGTGTGTAATTTTCAAAATGTAAACATCGTTAGAAAAAAAGTCGAAGCATCTTAATGCATTACTTTGTTACCGAAATTTTAATAATAAGCTTTTATCTTACAAACTTGTAAAATAGAGTTGTTTAATTTTACACGTAGTTGCAATTCTAATTAAGTTAAATATATACACTTACATTTTTGATTTTTTGACTTTTTAAAAATAAATTCAAGTTTCAAAAAAACTAGTATGACCTTTTTTTTTTTTTTTTTTTTTTTGTCGAAATAAGAATAAAAGGCATTTCTAAGAACTACATTTTTATGACCAACATCTTTATACATGATTTCTTTGTGTGGGATTTCTATTGACGTCTTTAACAATGTTAAAAATATTAAAATAGACTTACGTATGAGACTTACGTTTAAGCTATTTATAACATTTAAAACTAGCTCGCAACTTTCTAAAATTTGAATTGCAATTTTATTGAAAGAATAACCAGTTTACGTCAAATCTTATGAAACGCCAATGTAGATGTGCCCATTGTATAGTAAATTTCCTTTTTTACTTACCCATCATACGTAGTATAGGTGTAAGTCTTGCAATCGTTTTGAAAACCGAAAAAAGAATTTGACGGATTTACAGGTTTCAGATACTGGAGATTCCGAAAAAGATACTTTTAGAAAAAAAAAAAATCGCCGTCCGTCCATCTGTGTGTCTGTCTGTCTGTAAACGCTCTATCTCCCGAACAAATTGAGATACAGACTTGAAAGTTTGTATGTAATTAGTATATAAGAATGGGATGAAGCCTATTTAATATCAGTAACCTATATCGGGAACTGTTTTTTTCGGACTCTCGAAAATTTTGCTTTGATGAAAGGTATGTAAAAATTTTCGCATTTTTTTATTTTAAGGTGTGGACGTAAAAGGCAATAAGATAACACAAATTTTGCATAAAGAACGAAGTCAATCGGATAATTAATTGCCGAGATATTTGTAATCCTATTTTCCACGCTTTTGATTCTTCATGATCCTATATTTCCTTCAAATTTCAATTCAAAGATATATTTTAATTGGAAATGAGACAATCCGGCGCAGTAAATTATTAGTTAATATGATTATTATTTTTGGAGTTATTAGGATGTTTCTTTTATGCAATTCGATACTGCTTGAGTAATATGGCGTTTTATATAGTTTGTCGAAATTAGTTCATCAGAAATTCATTAATAGAGCATTATTACGAGTTAAAAAGATTTAAATATACGATTACATTTTATTTTGGATTTCCGATGTATTTTGTAAGTAGTTTACACATGTTTTATTTTCATATTTTATATTATGCATGTCCATGATGGGTAAGTATTATGGAGGTCCCCGAAAGACTAGTTGTATTTCATTTTTAATTTGAAACGCTTTTTTATGAAATTTCTTCAAAAAAGTGGCAATCCGATTATTTCCATTGTTACAGAGAAAATAAAACTAATGAAAAATATTCAGATACATGGTTTTCAAACGTATTTTTTTTTTTAAATTAACGAGTTATTATTATGTGTATAAATATTTTAATAAATATTTTAATTTGTGAGTTATTAAAATATTTATATATTTATATTTTATTCTGATATGCTGATGAAAAATTATATTTACTCTGACGCCACGAGAATATTGTTTATTGGGTTTGATTTATTTTTATGCGTTTTAATTTTATTGATGGCTTTTTTTCATTACCAAAAAAAACTAGTCGTTGGGGGCCACCGTAATACTTACCCATCATTAATATACATATGAAAATAAAACATGTGAAACTATTTATACAATGCATTGCAATTCCTAAACAAAATTTAAATGTTGTTAATATGCATAGTAATGCTATATTAAAAAACTGCTGATGTACCAATTTCGGCAAATTATATGAAACGCCAAACTACTCAAGTAGTATCGAACTGCGTAAAAGAAACATCCTTATAACTCCGAACATAATAATTCTATCAACTAACAATTTACTGTGTCGGATTAAGCGTCTCATTTCCAATTAAAATATACCTCTGAATTGAAATTTGAATGAAATACAGGGACATGAAAAATCGAAGAATGCGGAAAACAGGATTACAAATATCTCGGCAACTAATTATCCGATGGACTTTGTTCTTTATGCAAAATTTGTGTAATTTTATTGCCTTTTACGTCCATTTCTTAAAATAAAAAAATTCGAAAATTTTTATATACCTTTCATCAGAACGAATTTTTCAAGAGTCCGAAAAAAATAGTTCCGGATAATCGAGGTTGCTGATATTAAATAGGGTTCGTCCCATTCTTACATACTAACTACATACAAAATTTCAAGTCTCTATCTCAATTTGTTCGGGAGATAGAGCGTTTACAGACAGACAGACAGACAGACAGACGGCAATTTTTTTTTTCTAAAAATATGTTTTTCGGAATCTCCACTATCTAAAACGTGTAAATCCGTCAAAAAAAATTTCGATTTTCAAAACGATTGCAAGACTTGCCCTATACTACGAATGGGTAAGTAATACTTACGATACTTACGATGGGTAAGTAAAAGGTTTTATTTTAACCCCTTCGCGACGGGACGTCTTGCGAAATTTTTAACGTTTTCTCACCGGTTTTTGAAAATAGAAATTTGTTTCTTATTAAATAGAGAAAATGCTTCGATTAAATAAGGCAAATTTTAAGGTAAAATTTTACAGGTGGGGATAGACAACGATTCTTAAGCCTTTTTGTGGCACGTATACGTATCGCTCGTCCTCAAGAGGTTAATACATGCTGGTTAAGCATGAAAATACATACGCAAACTACATGTGAAAAGTTTATTCCGGGTAAAGTTTCTAGATGCTTAGGTTTAAAATATATTTTTAGCTTAATACATGTTTTGTGATGGTGATATGTTGTGCTGGCTGAATAATATTGACTCATTCATCAGAAGGATTTTGTATAAAAAATAAACTTTAATAACTTCGCAAACGCAACAATAAATATTCGTGGAAACGTCACTGCGAGAATGAGAAAGCGCTTCGTTAAAAAGTAATTCCATTAATTGAGTTGCCATTCGTTGAAAGTAAAAAGTTCTCATACGCGAGAGAAAATTACAGCAGAGCTCGAGATGAGCCGCTACAGAGTATGCACCCAGTGACGTAGTCACGATTACAAAAAAAAAGTAGTACTTGATACAGATACATGAGATAGGTCTTGAGTACATACACATGATGCAATAATAGAATATATATGCAGTACATTAACAAAAACATAAATCGACAAATAAATATTGTACATACATTACAAAATGTTTATACAATACAAAATACAATGTATATACAAAATATTTATACAATATAGTCAGTTACGAGATGTTGAGGGAAACGAACTTTGCGACCAGATTTCGAGGTAGGCTCTTTGACAGGAGGAGAATTTATAAGATCATGTTGTTTTTGAGGTAGGGAAGATGGAAAAGAATCTGGTAATTGATAAGCCGGTTTGATGCGATCAATTGATAGAGTACAACGTTTCCCGTTTAATTCCAAGTCAAACGTTTTATTAGATCTGGCAATCACTTTATGGGGTCCTGTATAAGAGGGTGATAAGGGAGGATTCACTTTGTCTGATCTTAAAAATACATGAGAGCATGTTTGCAATGAGGGATTTACATAGATTTTAGGGTTGCCGTGCCTTGTAGTGGCAACAGGATTTAATGCCCTCATTGATTCAATCAACTCAGTCACATAGGTGAGAGTAAGTGGTTGATTTACAGTCTCGCTGTTAATGAGATCACAGGGTAGTCTGATATTTGTCCCATAAACAAGTTGAGCACAAGTAGCTTGGATGTCGTTTTTAAGAGCTGTGCGCAAACCAAGTAAAACAATGGGGAGAGTTTCAGTCCATTGAGTTTGATTGTGCGCTGTAAGCGAACTCTTAAGATGACGGTGAAATCTCTCAATAAGACCGTTAGACTGTGGATGATATGACGTTGTTCTTATGCGTCTACAGCCTAATCTATTAGTAAGTTCCTTGAAAAGAGAAGACTCAAAATTCCTACTTTGATCAGTAGTAATAGTAACCGGGGTACCGAATCTGGATATCCAACCGTGTATTAGTGCACGAGAGGTTGTTTCTGCAGTCATATCTGGTGTGGGTATAACTTCGGGCCATCTCGTAAACCTATCAATAATGGTCATGCAATACTGATTGCCATCGGAGGATGGTAAAGGTCCGATAAAATCAACATGAATATGGGCAAAACGAGCATCAGGTTCAGAGAATGTCCCAATTGGCGATTTGGTGTGTTGGAAGACTTTAGCTTTTTGACATTTCGTACAGCTGCGAATTATGGATTTTATATCCTTACGCATGCCAGGCCATACAAACCGTTTGGAAATTAAATCTAATGAAGCTAAGAAACCTGGATGTGAGAAATAATGTAAGGTAGAAAAAACAGATTGCCGCATGCTTTTAGGAACGAATGATCGAGGATGTTTTTGTGATATATCGCAATATAAATGGACATCTTCGAGTGGAAAATAGTGTTTTTCTAATTTTAAAGAAGTGGTACCGAGTTCGAGAATTTGTTTTAGCTCTTCATCATTTGTCTGAGCAGTGGCAAACTCTTTAAAATCTAGCACATTAGGAGAAATGGAATCAATTTCAATTCGTGATAATGCGTCGGCCACGGTGTTATCAGCAGGGTTGTTATGATTTTGCCCAGCCCAAAAAACCCGGGTGGGTTTTTTCTGAAAAAACCCACTTGAAAAAACCCAGGAAAAAACCCAAGTGGGTTTTTTCAAAATTTCAACTTTAAATTACATATATAATGTATTTATATTACATATATAATGTATTGTAATATATTTCTTAATATCAGTACACAACTCATAAAATTTATAACCATCACCCCCCACCCCAAAGAAAAGAAATGTCCTAATTATACCATCACAATTTTTAAAAGAAATATTTGTTAGTTAATCTCTGTAGCATGTGTAAGAAACACAAATTTTTTCCCATTAAAAAAATACTTTGATGTGTAATGTGTTCTATGTTATACAATAGAAACTCATAACAAAATACTATATATGCTTAGAATCCTAATTGAATTATGTAGACATGTAGAATTACTTGGCTTATTCTATTATTTAGTAATAATAAAAAAAATACTTTATAAATTATTACTAATAATCAATTTATCTAAAAGCAAAGCATAATTTTGATTACTGTCATTGATTTATATATATTTGTAATCAATTAGCTCTTTAAATTTAATAATAAGTACATTTTTTTTCAAGCATTCTGAACCACCTCCCATAACCCCCAAAAGACCTCGAAAAACCCTGAAAAAACCCGAAAAACCCTGAAAAACCCCAAAAACCCTGATAAAACCCCAAAAACCCTGAAAAAACCCAGTGGGTTGGGTTTTTTCTGAAAAAACCCGGGTATTTAACAACCCTGGTTATCAGAGCCTTTAGTATATCGAATATCAGTAGAAAACTGTGAAATATAGTCTAAATGTCTCAATTGTCGAGGACTACATTTATTAGGATTTTGTTGAAATGCGTATATAAGGGGTTTTTGGTCTGTATAAATAATGAAATTACGACCTTCGAGCATATGTCTGAATTTTTTTATAAAACTATAAATAGCAAATAATTCACGATCATAAGTAGACCAATTTCTCTGAGATTTATTTAATTTACAGGAATAAAATGCGATGGGTTCCCACTGTTTTTCGGAGAGTTGCATTAAAGAACCACCAATTGCGACATTGCTAGCATCGACCCATAAACTTAACTGGGCGCCAGGAATTGGATGTCTCAATAAAGTAGCTCGAGCTATAGCTTCTTTTGAAGCAGAGAAGGAAAGAATGGCTTCTTCGTTCCATTTTAATTGCTCAGTTTTGTTAGCCTTGGAACGGGGATGGTTTTTTTATTTTTGTGTCCTTCTAAAAATTTAACAAGCGGAGCTAAAATATCGGCAGCTTTGGGAATGCAACGTCTATAGAAATTAAAAAGGCCTAAATAACGTCTTAGTTGAGTTAAGGTAGAGGGCTGTGGGAAATCTAAGATGCATTGAACACGATCAGGTAATGGTTCAATTCCTGCAGGTGAAAGTTTGAATCCTAAAAATTCTAGAGTGGATTGACCTAATTTACATTTATCAACATTGATACACAGGCCATATTCTTTAAGTCTAGAAAACAACAATTCAAGATGTTCTAAATGTTCAGTTTCATTTTCAGAGGCAATAAGCAAATCATCAAGAAATGCGTAAACAAATCCCAAGTCACGAATTATGCCATCAATAAATCTTTGAAACGTTGAGGAAGCATTGCAAAGGCCAAATTGCATTCGCGTGCTTTCAAAAAGTCCGAAGGGAGTGCAAATTGCAGTTTTATGAACATCGTCAGGATTGATGGGAATCTGATGGTAAGCTTTTATTAGATCAATGTGACTGAAGATTTGTTTACCATGTAATTCCGCAGTGAAATCTGCGATACAGGGTATAGGATATTTATCTTTAACAGTTTGTGCATTTAGAGCACGATAATCACCAACAGGTCTCCAGTCGACAGATCCTTTCTTCGGCACCAGGTGCAAAGGTGAAGAGTAATTACTTTTAGAAGGTCTAATGTGACCGAGCTGCAGCATGTGCTGAAATTCAGCTTTGGCAATTTTTAGTCTATCTGGAGCTAGCCGTCTAGGCTTAGCAGTCACTGGAGGCCCCTTAGTGTTTATATAATGCACAGTATTATGCTTAACCGGTTGCTTAGGATCGGGTAATTTTGTGATTTCAGGAAATTTAAGTAATAATTTACCATAAATATTATCCAAAGAATTTGATTTCACAGAAAATATATTACAAATAATAAATATAGCAGGAGCTTTTAAATTGGTAGTAAAATCAATAAGACGACGATTCCTTAAATCAAGCTTTAAATTAAAATTATGCAAAAATTCAGCTCCTAAAATAGCACATGAAACATCACAAACATAAAATGAATAAGTAAAATTTCTACGCAAGCCTAAGTTAATATTAATAGTTTTTCGACCATATACATTAATTTTGGTGCCATTAGCAGCACGAAAAGTTTGGAGAACAGGTTTACATTTATCATTTTTATTCGCGGCCACAATGGACGCATCTGAACCACTAGCAACAAGAAAACACATACCTGTATTTTTGTCTCTGACAAAAAGGCGACGTGAAGGTGCTGGGGAGAATTCCGTCGCAACTATTCTTCCCGCTCCCTGTTTTCCGAGTAAGAACAAAATGGGAGGCACTTTTCTGCCTTTTCACTAAATTTTTGGTGATACCAACACATTTCAGAATCTCCATGTCGGGAATGAGACCGATGCCGTTGCTTATGATCACCTCTTGACACACTTCTTGAACGATGAAGTTGAGCTACTTCTTGGCGTAAAGCTTGGTTTCTTTCAGAAGCATCTCTATCGTTGGCGGTGTTGGCGTATCAGGCGAAGTTGGTCGGCTCGAAACTAAGCTGATGTTTGCTGGTGTTAAGTCCAGAATTCTATCTGAAATCTCAGCTGCTTTATCAGGAGTAATATTGTCAATGGAAGCTAGAATAGTTTGAACACTTGTTGGCATTTGCTGAGTGAAAAGCTCTAGCAGAAGCTCATCACTGATATTATGGCTTTCAGCTCGCCGTTTCATTAATCGAAGTAATTCAGTCGGCTTTCTATCATCTAGGCTTTCTCCAGCTAGAAGTTTCCGGATTTCTAAAGTACGGCTTTCACCACAACGTTCAATAACTTTAGATTTTAAAGTTTCATATGGATCAGATGAATCCGGAGTCATAATAATATCACGAACCATAGTAGCTGTAGCAGTCGGTAAATGAGATACAACGTAATTGTACTTAGTTTTCGATTCAGTTATTGGTTTAGGAGTAGCTAATTCAAAAGTAGATTCCAGCATGTGAAACCATAAGCTAGGATCGACAGAAATATACGGTGGAATGACCACTGCAGATGCTTCAATTGCTATTTTTCTAGCGAGAAGAAATTTTAGTATTAGCCGTCCGTCGAAAGTTCGATGAAAAAAAAATATCAGTTCAAGTGTCCATAGTCACCAATTTTGTGATGGTGATATGTTGTGCTGGCTGAATAATATTGACTCATTCATCAGAAGGATTTTGTAAAAAATAAACTTTAATAACTTCGCAAACACAACAATAACTATTCGTGGAAACGTCACTGCGAGAATGAGAAAGCGCATCTGCAGTGGTCATTCCACCGTATATTTACGTCGATCCTAGCTTATGGTTTCACATGCTGGAATCTACTTTTGAATTAGCTACTCTTAACCAATAACTGAGTCGAAAACTAAGTACAATTACTTTGTAGCTAATTTACCGCCAGCTACAGCTACTATGGTTCGTGATATTATTATGACTCCGGATCCATCTAATCCATATGAAACTTTAAAATTTAAAGTTATTGAACGTTGTGGTGAAAGCCGTATTTTAGAAATCCGTAAACATCTAGCTGGAGAAAGCCTAGGTGATAGAAAGCCGACTGAATTACTTCGATTAATGAAACGGCGAGCTGAAAGCCATAATATCAGTGATGAGCTTCTGTTAGAGCTTTTCACTCAGCAAATACCAACAAGTGTTCAAACTATTCTAGCTTCCATTGACAATATTACTCCTGATAAAGCAGCTGAGATTTCAGATAGAATTCTGGACTTAACACCAGCTAACATCAGCTTAGTTTCAAGCCGACCAACTTCGCCTGATACGCCAACACCGCCAACGATAGAGATGCTTCTGAAAGAAATCCAAGCTTTACGCCAAGAAGTAGCTCAACTTCATCGTTCAAGAAGTGTGTCAAGAGGTGATCATAAGCAACGGCATCGGTCTCATTCCCGACACAGAGATTCTAAAATATGTTGGTATCACCAAAAATTTAGTGAAAAAGCAAAAAAGTGCCTCCCGCCTTGTTCTTACTCGGGAAACAGGGAGCGGGAAGAATAGCTGCGACGGAATTCTCCCCAGCACCTTCACGTCGCCTATTTGTTAGAGACAAAAATACAGGTATGTGTTTTCTCGTTGATAGTGGTTCAGATGCTTCCATCGTGGCCGCGAATAAAAATGATAAAACAAAACCTGTTCTCCAAATTTTTCGTGCTGCTAATGGCACCAAAATTAATGTATATGGTCGAAAGACTATTAATATTAACTTAGGCTTGCGTAGAAATTTTACTTATTCATTTTATGTTTGTGATGTTTCATGTGCTATTTTAGGAGCTGATTTTTTGCATAATTTTAATTTAAAGCTTGATTTAAGGAATCGTCGTCTTATTGATTCCACTACCAATTTAAAAGCTCCTGCTATATTTAATATTTGTAATATATTTTCTGTGAAATCAAATTCTTTGGATAATATTTATGGTAAATTATTACTTAAATTTTCTGAAATCACAAAATTACCCGATCCTAACCAACCGGTTAAGCATAATACTGTGCATTATATAAACACTAAGGGGCCTCCAGTGACTGCTAAGCCTAGACGGCTAGCTCCAGATAGACTAAAAATTGCCAAAGCTGAATTTCAGCACATGCTACAGCTCGGTCATATTAGACCTTCGAAAAGTAATTACTCTTCACCTTTGCACCTGGTGCCGAAGAAAGGATCTGTCGACTGGAGACCTGTTGGTGATTATCGTGCTCTAAATGCACAAACTGTTAAAGAGAAATATCCTATACCCTGTATCGCAGATTTAACTGCGGAATTACATGGCAAACAAATCTTCAGTCACATTGATCTAATAAAAGCCTACCATCAGATTCCCATCAATCCTGACGATGTTCATAAAACTGCAATTTGCACTCCCTTCGGACTCTTTGAAAGCACGCGAATGCAATTTGGCCTTTGCAATGCTTCCTCAACGTTTCAAAGATTTATTGATGGCATAATTCGTGACTTAGGATTTGTTTACGCATTTCTTGATGATTTGCTTATTGCCTCTGAAAATGAAACTGAACATTTAGAACATCTTGAATTGTTGTTTTCTAGACTTAAAGAATATGGCCTGTGTATCAATGTTGATAAATGTAAATTTGGTCAATCCACTCTAGAATTTTTAGGATTCAAACTTTCACCTGCAGGAATTGAACCATTACCTGATCGTGTTCAATGCATCTTAGATTTCCCACAGCCCTCTACCTTAACTCAACTAAGACGTTATTTAGGCCTTTTTAATTTCTATAGACGTTGCATTCCCAAAGCTGCCGATATTTTAGCTCCGCTTGTTAAATTTTTAGAAGGACACAAAAATAAAAAAACCATCCCCGTTCCAAGGCTAACAAAACTGAGCAATTAAAATGGAACGAAGAAGCCATTCTTTCCTTCACTGCTTCAAAAGAAGCTATAGCTCGAGCTACCTTATAGCGACATCCAATTCCTGGCGCCCAGTTAAGTTTATGGGTCGATGCTAGCAATGTCGCAATTGGTGGTTCTTTAATGTAACTCGCCGAAAAACAGTGGGAACCAATTGCATTTTATTCCTGTAAATTAAATAAATCTCAGAGAAATTGGTCTACTTATGATCGTGAATTATTTGCTATTTATACAGTCAACTGCAAAAAGATTTGAGCGCCGGACCCCTCACAGAAAATTTCAGAATGCACAATGAGAAAATATTACTTATTTAAGAGAAATTTTGCTGCTGTCATTTATCAATGTTTCGTCTTCAAACGCTATGACGTCATACTTTATGAATTTAGTACATTTGCGATAACTGCATTTCAATTTCATAATGTGCCATTAGGAAATATTACATATTTAACAATTTTTTTTTTCAATCTGGCTACAAATACACTTTAACAAATTTGAACCTTTTGCCGCATCGTCACTCCTTTGCTTTTATAGAATAGCTCTCTTTCGACCAATGAGACTGCTCTACGATAGGATGAAGTAATCATTTTCTATAAAAGTGATGGAGTGATGATGTAGTAAAAGAGTCAATTTTTTAACACTGTTTTGTCATCGATGTTTACTTAAACGCTATGACATTATACTTTACGGATTTCATACATTTGTGATGACTGCATTTCAATTTCAGTATTGCGTCATTTTTTCGATAATTTAAACAATTTAATAATTGATTCGTTTATTTGCGTAACTGTTTGTTTCACTGTGTCATTGAGGTACGCGTGGTTGACGGTATATATAGATTCTCAATGAGTTAACGTTTCATTCTTGCTAAATATTAGATGCGATGTGCAATTTACTTTACGAGCGATTAAAATCTACTTGGACAATGTGGTACGTTTTAATTTCAAGATTAAGTTTAAGTTTTTCTTCCCGTTTTGGATTTTTTTTATTTCGTAAAATTTCTTCTTGGCTTCAAGGAACTGTTTTGAAAATTTCTATTATTCTTAGATTGAAGATTTTCGATGTCATATATTTCTCAAAATCTCAGTCAGTTATTCACAAAGTTGCAATTGAGACGAGATTTAGAGAAACTATGACATCGAAAATGTTCAATCCACGAATAATAGAAATTTTTATCAATAATATATGAGTTCTTTTTATTTTTCTTGTTTTACATTGTTGTAAATTTCTTTTATTTTCTTTTATCATTATACATTTTGAATAGTTTCCTATATTTTCTTTTTTTTTATTTTCTTTTATCATTATACATTTTGAATAGTTTATCAAAATCTGCCCCTCAACACTATATGATTTTTTTATTTTCTTGTTTTACATTGTAAATTTCTTTTATCATTATACATTTTCCCATATTTCTTTTCATTTTTTTCTGCTTTTATCACACATTTTAAATAGTTTATCAAAATCTGCACCAACATTATTTGAGTTTTTTTATATATTTTTTGTTTTGCATTTATTTTTTTTTCAATCGATCCATCTGTGAAAAAATATTTACTGAATTTATGGAAATACGTTTTCAAATACATAGTTTCATTTTTTTTTCTCAATCCATATTTAAAGATTATTTGCTGAATTTATGGAACGCGTTTAAATATATTTTCTTTCCAGTTTCTTGTGTTTTGATTTATTTTACTATTACCAGCCAAATATAAAATTTCTAATATGAAAAAATATGAGAATAAGCTTTTTGTTCTTGCTTTAAAGTTTGAATTCTTGTCGATTTATTTAAATGACAATATATTTTCTTCCCAGTTTCTTATGTTTTGGTTTATTATTAATACCCAAGTATATAGGATTCCTAATTTCTACCGATATTTTTTTTTTCAATGCGAGAAGGAAAAAAAACATGAACCTTGAAATTAAAACGTACCCGAAACATGTTCCAGCCAATTTATTCAATCCCGAATACCCGCCAAATAATATATTTTCTTCCCAGTTCGATTCGATGCTTTTCATAATCAACAGACACGGGATTTTCTAATTTCTGTCATGGAATTTATGCGAGTCACATCATGAACTTCTTTTTTTATTTTATTTTTTGCCTTTCGGCAGCAATGGAATCTTTGTTCTTTGTTTTTCAACCTCCTGATCACCTTGAAACTGTATGATGCGAGCGAGCGAAAAAAGGGAAAGGAACTCTTACTTTGAACTAACCATTCGCTCGCCTCCCCCCCCCGCCCGAAAGCCACGAACGCTGTCCATCCGGATGATACGCCCTGCATTCCGTTTCGACTAATCGCAGCAGCCTCTTTTGAGCGGATCTCTAGCAGCAGTTGGGGAGGCGGGCGCGATGCCAAGACTTTAAAAAGAAGCTTCGCGCCCTTTTTCATTTCTTCACAGAGTTTTGACTTTTTTATCAAGCAAACTCCCCGACACGAATCATGGCCTCTACGCAACTGCTGGAGTTACCCATAGACATACTCCTGATCCTTTTTCGAACGTTCATCCCTTTAAGGGACAAACTGCGTCTTTTGACGAGCATGCCGGAATTTCATGCCATCTTGACGTACCGGTCGGCTTACCTCTCGTCTCCCGTGCCTTTTTCGACCGCGTACTTGCAACGGCTGAGCCGAATCCGACCCGGCTGGTACTTCGCCACGCGAAACTGGACCCATCGATTCTGTCTTCGCCTCGATCCCGAAACCCTGAATTTCGCAATCTATCACTTTTTCCTCGAAGGATTCGAAGGCCATTACAAACCCGCCGTCCTGCACCAAAGTTTCTTTCGCGGATCCATCGACCGCGTTTTTCAAAACATCGAAAGTTTCTTGACGCAGTTCCAGTATCTAGAGGAGGAGGACGAGGGAGGGGAGACGACGGCATCCAGACCCCCCCTTTCGCGGCAACAGCAGCAGCAGCATCAGCCCAAAATGTACATGTATCGCCTGGAAGGCTACGGACTCGTACTGATCGACTCGACCGCTTCGCGAAACGGCCAACACAACTTACGGTTCTACGACTGGAGCGAAGTCGAGATCCTGCCCGGTCGCTGGCAACAAATCTACTGTCGATGGCGTTTGGACACCCATTTCAAAATCAAATGGAAACTCAACAAAACCCTCCACGTCAAATGCATGACCCCTTCGCCCTATTACTGTCACTGCGAAACGCGATTTCAGAGACTGTCTCCGATAACTTATCGAGTTTCGCCGAATCTCAGCAGTCTGAACTGGAACGAACAAGAATCCGTGCCTCTAGTGGGAGTGCAAGAGTTTCGGCTGGAAGAAGACGAAAACCACATGGAATCCAAAATGACTTATCACGTAAATTATAAGTTTTATAACTCGTTAGAAGTCGAAGTCATCGCCAGAAGAAACGAACGACTGAGAAGCCTGTTGGAATAAAAAAAACTTTTTCATCACCAACCTCCCCCCCCCCACCAAAAAAAAAATCTTTCCCATATTGCTGATGGAATTTTTTTTTCCATCAGATTGTTCCAAGGGAAAGGCAAAAAATTGCGCCAAAGGTTTTAAAAAGAAAAATTGGTTTATCCAATTTCTTTTTAAAACCTTTGGCGCAATTTTTTGCGACAAACAGAGTACCAACGTTGGCACAGAAAATAGAATGAAAGAAAAAAAATCTTTCCCATATATTGCTGATGGAATTTTTTTTTTCCATCAGATTGTTCAAAGGGAAAGGCAAAAAATTGCGCCAAAGGTTTTAAAAAAGAAATTGGTTTATCCAATTTCTTTTTAAAACCTTTGGCGCATTTTTTTGCGACAAACAGAGTACCAACGTTGGCACAGATAGAATGAAAGAAAAAACGATCTTTTTTGCTTCCTTTTCGGGAGTAACGGGCAAACACTTTTAAAATTTTTCAAGCTATGTTTTTTGAGACTTGTAAAAAGTTGTTATACACATGTATATATATATATATATATATATATATATATATATATATATATATATATATATATATATATATAGTAGACTCCTTCAAAGCCGCACTCCTAAAATCCGCAACTCTCTAAAATTCTCACATATTTTAAGGATGTAAACAATGAAATATTCAGTTCAGATGTAGGTGCAAAATTTGACTTTTTTAGCTTGATATCAATTCCATACATTTTTTCATTTGTAATTTTTGTTAAGGTTATTGAATTCATGTTTTTTCATGAAAAAAGAATAACTTATTTCTGAAAAAAAATAAAGATATTGCTGATTTCATTGATGATTACAATCTTACCGAATATATTTATGTATTAATCAAGCTTTTTTTAAATTATTAAATCTGACTAAACTTGAAATAACGTTTCATTATTTTATGATCTTGATGTGAATTAGTAATGTACCTTTATGAGGCAAGTTTCATTGAATAATTTAGGAAAAAAAAAACACATTTCATCTCTATATAATGAATATTTAATTGTACATTATTGATTATGGCACGAAAATGTTAGTGTTTTTTTTTTAATTCCAATATTGGTGACCTAAAAGTATTTTTAAAAAAAGGGAAAAAAATGAACCGAGGAAAAAAAAAAGTTTTTTTTTTCTCTCGGTTCAAATTCGTAAACCGAGTCGTTTACAACGTTTTTTTTGCTCTCGTTTAAACTGGTGCAACCAGTCTAAAAAGCTGCTTCCGGTCGTCGCGTCTTTCGTCTGTACCAGCAACCAGGGTTCCGTCAATCCCCGATGTCTCGACCACTGTTTTCGAGGAACCACGCGTCCCCAGGTGATAAAGTCTAATAGTTTTTTGCCCGATTTCAATTTGATCAGTTTTCTTACGAGCGCGTACATTTCCACACCGTCGCTGCTTTCACTGTTGCTGCCTCTGCCACACCGGTAGTTGCAAATTCCTTCGCAACTCAAGGATCTCACAAGCGGACGTCCCAAAAATCTTTCGAGATCGTCGCTTCGAAAATATACCGTACCGTTTGTGGTGACGTGACAGTGTATCGCCGCACCAATTTTTTCATTCACTTCTTTTAACAATCTCACGCGAAAAGACATTCTTCGGCTCGAGAAGAGAGAAAGAGATTCAATAGCTATACTTTCAAACCCAAAAAAAAAAATAGACCGGACTACTAAACTTTATGTTTTTCATTTAATCTCTCTCTCTCTGAAAGATAAAAACGCAGAGTTGGGTCGACAAGACAAAGACAAAGAGTCTGCATACCTTTCAGGGTGTAGGGAAACAACAACTAAAAAAAAAACCCCATCCTGTTTCGTGAGAAAGTTGACAAAGGCATGCATACCCTTGAGGGGGGAAAAAAATGTTTTTCAGATGGGAACGAAAAAACAGAATTAAAAGAATAACATCCGTTGACCTTGCATGCCGAAGCAATCGAGCCGCAGCCGGTTAGCCTTGAGAGCCGACTGGACGCGCCCGCACGTCCGCCCGCTCGCTCGCTCGCTCGAGTGCATCGAATGGATGGGAGGAGGAAAAGGAGGAGGCGGGAGGGGGTAAGAAAACAACACGCGGAACGTCGACTAGAAGAATTAGAAGTTGAAATAAAAAGGGAAATCTTTTTGCGAATAAAGATTAGAGACAGAGAGGGCAAAATGGCAGCGGTCGCGGAAACATCCACGTCTATGTCTTCTTCTTCTACTACTACTACTACTAATACTCTCGCGCCCTCCCCTATCCGACTCACGGATTTACATCCCGATATCTTGTTAACGCTTTTTCGCAACTACATACCTCTGCACGATAAATTGCACGTGCTTTCTAAAATGGAAGAATTTCGCACTCTGGTCCGGTGTCGCGGGGCCTACCGCATACCGCGCGGAGCACCTTTTTCGAACGCGTATCTGCGATTCCTGAGTCGCATTCGTCCCGGATGGTACGTGGCCCGAGAGGACTGGACGCACTGCTTCCGCTTGCAGATCGACGAAACCACGCTGCACGTTTCTCTCCGTCATTACGTGCTCTTTCCGCCCGAAATTTTGCAAACTTTGCTTTTTCGGCACCACTGGCAGCAGCAGTCCCGCGTCGGCGTGGTGGCCTGTCATCGGGCGACCCTCGCGCAATTGCATTCCAACCTGAGCAATTTTCTGGTGGACTATCACCCGTATCACCTGCTCGCCTACCATCTCCCGGGTCACGGATACGTCCTGGTCGAGCATTCCTCCCCGCGTCGTCCCACCCGTCTCTTTCAGATGCGCTTCTACGACGGCACGACCTGCATGATCGAAGTGGGACAGAAACGCGAAATGAGAGATTTCAGCAGCAGCAGCGGCAGCGACGGCAGCGCGCATTTTTCGGTTCTGTTTTCGGAAGACCGAACCATCACGGTGCAATGCCTCCTGCATCGCACGTGTCGCCGTTGCGATCCTCGCGTTCGAGTCCTGTCCCCTTTCGAGTTTCGATTCGAAACGGATTTCAGAACCTCCTCCTCCCTGACTTGGAACCATCCCGAGGGGGTCCCGAGTATTCCCCTGGCCGGTCGACAAGTGTTTCGTTTGGGAAAAGACGGGCGTCACGTGCTTTCCGCGGCCCTGTCGAGTAAAACGTATTGTCCGCTTTCGAAAAAAAAGTGGAAAGTGGAAAACAAAGCCGCTTGGGTCGAAGAACAGCAGCAGCAGCGGAAAGAAACAGCAGACAAGAGAAAGAGAGAGGCGGGGGTCGAAGATCAGCAGCAGCAGCAGCAGCAACAGGATGACGACGAACCTCTTCGTAAAAAATAAGTAAGTTTATTTATGCCTTCTTTTCCCTCGGGAAAAGGTAAAAAAATAAGCCAAAGGTTAAAAAAAAGAAAGGAGTAAAAAAAAATTGTTTGGATCTTGGTCCAATTTCTTTTTTTTTACTTCTTTTCTTTTTTTAACCTTTGGCTTATTTTTTTACGACGCATTCAGTACCAACATTGGATACGTGTCAAACGAAAAAAAATTTTTTTTGAAGTCATCTTTCCCCCCCCCTCCCCCCCATCTAACATCCCGATTAGATTCGCTTGAAGACATCGACACTCGAAAAAAAAACAAAAATCACAGAGAAACAAAAATTGAAAGGGGAAGAAGAGGATGGTGGTGGTGGTGGAGGAGGAAAGTGAGATAACGAAAAAAACCTTGAACCGTTTCGATGGTCAAGGAACTGCTGCTCGCTCTTTCATTGGTTACGAGTTGGTTTTTCTTTTTTTTTCTTTCTTTCTGTATCTGTGTGTGTGTAATATTCAAAGGAGGTGGAATATGAGAGAGGGATGGGATGGGAGATGGTTTGACTCTTTTTGTTTGTTTTTTTCTTTAGACCCTCAACTATTTAACGTTGTCAGTCCCGTGTCGGGTTTTATATTTCGAAAAAGATGGCGACTGTTGCAACTGCTCCTCTCGTCCCTGCTGCTGCTGCTGCTGGTGGTGGTGCGGCGGCGGCGGTAACGAAATCCACTCCTGCGACCGTCGTCCGTCTGTTCGACTTGCCCCCCGAAATCCTGTTTTTGATTTTTCGGCGCTACGTTCCGCTGCACGACAAAATCTATCGTCTGCTGAGCATGCCGGAATTTCGACCTTATCTGGAAGACCGCGCGGCCTACCTGTCGCGTCCCGTCCCTTTTTCGAAAGAGTACCTGTACGATCTGTTGCGAAGCATCCGACCCGGACTGTACGCGGCTCGCACCAACTGGTCGCATCGCCTGTGTCTTCGAATCGACCCGCAAAACTTGAACGTGTTCATCCATCACTACTATTTGGAAGGATACAATCCCAACGAGAAATTCGACACTCACTACTATGTCGGGCCCGTGGATCGCATGAAACGACACCTCGATGTTTTTTTCCAAGATTTCATGCACTTGGATCGATCGCTGCTGCTCACTTATCACCTGAAAAATTACGGATACATCGTCGTCGGTCGCTCTCCGCATTTCCCGCGGAACCGCCACGCCTACAGGATGAAATTTTACGACTGGACCGAAGTCGAGATCCGGATCGATTCGAGGCGTCCGGTGACGTCCGGTCGTGTCAGCCATTTCCACGTGACGCTGACCGCGGACCACAGACTCTTGGTCGAATGTTCCTGCGCTTCCCTGTTTCGAGTCTGTCGCTGCACCCGCGTCCTGACGGAACTGTCTCCGATCGAGCTTCGAGTCGCCGAAAATTATCGGTCGCTCGTCTGGGACGTGGAAACAGAAGAAGAAGAAGGACAACAACAACAACAACAACAAGCCGAAGAAGAAAAACACAAAACCATTGAACAAATCGGTTATCAACAATTCAATTTGTTAGAAGGAGGATATTTCGTGGAATCCAATCTGTACTATAACTTGGGAATGTACCACCCGTACATTCGGGTGTTGGAAAACGAATTCCAACGCCTTTTTCATTAGCAGCTCAACATCAACAAATAACTGTTAATCAATAATCAAAGACTTTAAAAAAAAACTTTTTTTTCCACTTATCAATCTTTAACAGGAGATTGAAATAGGAAAAAAAGTAAAAAAAATGCGCCAAAGGTAAAAGGAAAAAAAAATTTTTTTTTTCCTTTTTACCTTTGGCGCATTTTTTTTACGACAAAAGTGTTACCAACATTGGGCTCGATCATTTAAAAAAAAGAGAGATGGAGAAAAAAAAACAATTTTTTTTTCATTCAACAGATTGTTTCGCTTTTGAAGGCGGTAAAAAAAAGGGATCGAAAGGTTGAAAAAGAAATTCTTTTCAACCTTTCGATCCCTTTTTTTTGCATCACATTGATCACCAACATTGGTTTCAACATAATAATAAAAAAAAATAAACATAATTTTTATAGTAGAAAAATGAACTTTATATCGATTTTTTCTAAAAACTTTGATGAAAGGTATATAATTTTTTAAAGAATAGACTTAATAAAATAACGCAAAATTTCGATCGGATCGCGAGTTTCAAAAATTGGATTGAGTCAGTCAAAGTCGAACTAGTATAGCGGTAGTAGAGGATAACTTTGTCATCTCCAAGCGGAAAGTGACTTTAAACTCATAAACGACTCCTATTTATACTGTCAAAAAAAAAAAAAAAAAATTTTTTTTTTTTTTTTTTTTTTTTTTTTTTTTTTTTTTTGTTAAAAATTTTATAATGTATGATTTAATCGATTACAAATGTCATCTACTGTAGGTGTAATTTCTTGTTGGAATACATAGCCTACCGTTCCGAACGGGTGCATGACCCTACTGGTGTGGAGAATCCACGATGTAATATTGGTTTCCTCAAAACATCTCAGCAACACATTTAGCGCATCCTGATAAATTACATCGACTTGATGTTCAAATTTTTGCATACAGAGTACTGTAAATTTTCCTGCAACAATGAGACATTCTAAAACAATGCATTGATAGGGCATTGGTAATATTCCGGCCGACGACAATTCGTGGCGAAGTATGTTAAACTCTCCCACTTCTAATGTAGTTTTAACAATTTCGCTTAATTTTCTTTCTAAGATGGGACGAATATCCGATAATACGTTCACTTCTTCAATACTGACATTGAGTTTGAAGGGATGTTTTTGAAAGAAACGTCCTTGCATTCTTAAAATTGTAGTATACATCATCCATTCAATTTCATTTAATTTTGAAAAATCCACGGGTTTGTAGTGGTCCAGATGAGAACCATTGCTCACATTTGCAAGATATATAGATTCTGCAAAAAGATCTGGTAAAATGTAATCCATTCTGACCACCGACCTGTCCAAACAACAAACGTCAGAATGGCAAGAATAGCAGGGAAAATCGGGCAAACGTGTCATTGTTGCTGGAGTGTGGCAAAGTCGAATGAGGCAAGGCTGATACGCGGACTGATATTTATATAAAAAAAAAAAAAAAAAAAAAAAAAAAAAAAATTTTTTTTTTTTTTTTTTTTTTTATGTTGATATTATTAAATGTATAATTCTTGGAGAAAACTCACAATTCCCAAGTTTCAAATAATTTCTTCAAACAATTTAAAAAAAAAAAAAAAAAAAAAAAAAAAAAAAATTTTTTTTTTTTTTTTTTTTCGAAACTCCAGTGTCTAGCCTGGGTTCAGTTTAGGTCGCGATGCCCCGGCTCACTTTGGATATTTTTAAAAAGTTTCCCGATCTCGCCCCCCCTCCTCCCGATTCGGCCGTTCGAAAATATTTCTCCGGGGATCGCGGTGCGCCTCGGATTTCCGACTCAGTTTAGGAATTTTAAATGGTTTCCCGGTCTCGCCGCCCGATACGGTCTTTCGAACGCGTTTCTCCTCGGGTCGCGACGCCTCGCTTTTCAGACTCAGTTTAGGAAATTTGAAAGGTTTCCGGGTCTCGCCGCCCGATTTAGATATTCCAACGTGTTTCTCCTGCGGTCGCGACGCCTCGCTTTTCAGACTCAGTTTAAGAATTTTGAAAAGTTTCTCGGTCTCTCCGCTCGATTCAGATACTCGAACGCGTTTCTCCTGCGGTCGCGACGCCTCGGCTTTCCGGTTCGGTTTCGGTTTCCCGGTCTCGCCGCCCCATATGGTCTTTCGAACGCGTTTCTCCTGCGGTCGCGACGCCTCGGCTTTCCGGTTCGGTTTGGGTATTTCGAAAGGTTTCTTCGTCTCGCCGCTCGATTCAGATGTTCGAAAATGTTTCTCGGGCGGTCGCGGCGCCTCGGCTTTCCGGTTCGGTTTGGGTATTTCGAAAGGTTTCTTCGTCTCTCCGCTCGATTCAGATGTTCGAAAATGTTTCTCGGGAGGTCGCGACGCCTCGGATTTCCGGTTCGGTTTGGGTATTTCGAGAGGTTTCTTCGTCTCTCCGCTCGATTCAGATACTCGAACGCGTTTCTCGGGCGGTCGCGACGCCTGGGCTTCGCGACTCGGTTCGGGAATTTCGAGAGGTTTCTCGGTCTCGAATCCCGACTCGGCCTTTCGAACGTGTTTCTCGGGCGGTCGCGACGCCTCGAGTTCGCGACTCGGTTCGGGAATTTCGAGAGGTCTCTCGGAGTCCGCGAGACCTCGCGGCGGCGGCGCCTCGGGCACCCGCTCCTCGGACTCGGGCGGTCGCGGCGCCTCGGGCTCTCGCTTCGGGGAGACGTCGTCGCCGTCGTCTCCCGGAGCGACGGCGGCGGCAGCGGGAGCAGCAGAAACAGGAGCAGCAGGAGCAGAAACAGGTGGAGCAGTGGGCAGTAAAAAATCCCGGACAAGTTTCGGGGAAACGAAAGGTTCTGGCACAGGCGGCGTGCTCGAAGGTTCTTCGAAGGCGAAACTTTTCATCGAGGGCAGGTTGCTCTCGGAGTCGGGAAAGGAGTCGAAGAGACTCTTGTGCGAGACGTTCCAGATTACATCCTCGGGAATAAAACAGTCTTCCAAGACTGAAAAGTCAATGTCCGAGGCAGGTAAAGAAAACGGAGAATATTGGAATAACGGGGCCATCTCGACGAGTGGCAATGTCGAATGAGTCAAGTCTGATGCGCGGACTGATATTTATACTAAATTGAAAAAAAAAAAAAAAAAAAAAAAAAAAAATTTTTTTTTTTTTTTTTTTTTTTTTTTTTTTTTTTTTTTCAATGCAAATTTTAATTTTCCAAGGTTTCAGAAAAAAACATGAAAAATTATTTTTAGACATGATGACATATACATATTACGATTCGCAATTCGCAAGTTGCGAATTCGCAATGTGCGAATTCTTGAATACTTAATGGGTTTTAAATTCTCACTTTGGGTTCGGTGGGAAGCAAAAACATGAAAAATTATTTTTAGACATGCTGGCATTTACATATTACGATTCGCAATTCGCAAGTTGCGAATTCGCAATGTGCGAATTCTTGAATACTTAATGAGTTCCACAAATTGTCAGGGAATTCAATTGTAGTAAGGGAACCTGACCCGTATTCACGCAAAAAAAAGACGTTCGAAGAAAACCGCGGAAAACTCCGAACGGTCAGGCCGACGGTAGCGACTGGGTTCGGACACGGTACCACCTACCGTCCACCAGTTTTGGAGATCAGAACTTCGCGGCCGCTGATGGGGTCATTTACATATTCGCAATTCGCAATTCGCAAATTACGAATTCTTCGATACTTGATGAGTTTTAAATTCTCGCTTCGGGCTCGGTGGGAAGCAAAGAAAATTGTAAATGTATTAGAGGTCATTGACCTTTGACCTTGAACCAAGATCAAATTATAAATTAACTCTGTGTAATTCGCAATTCGCAATTCGCAATTCGCAAATCACGGATTCTTCGATACTCGATGAGTTTCAAATTTTCACTTCGGGTTCGGCGGGAGGCAAAGAAAATTGTGAATGTAACAGAGGTCATTGACCTTTGACCTTGAACCAAGGTCAAATTATAAACCAATTATTAAATAAATTAAATTACAACTCTGTGTACATGAGTCGAGAAGTTTTTCACCTCCAGTTTACATTCGTTTAAAAGTTAACGGAAAAGTTTTTTTTTACATGTTAATTTTAATAAATTGTTTGATTTTTGTTCATTTTTCAGCATGAATATTGCAAATTGATAAAAATTGATAAATTATTTTTATGTATAAAAAGACTGTTAAACAATATAAATTTTACCAAAAAAATTATAAAAACAAAGAAGAGTTGAGTGGTATGAAGGCGCAAAAAAACAAATATTTAGGTCGCGAGGCGGGAGCGCCAGCGACCGCCTCGCGACCTAAATATTTGTTTTTTTTGCGCCTTCATACCACTCAACCTCATGAATGAAACTCAAATTCTACTTCTTTTTCCTCTGCCGAGTTCCTGATCCAATTCCTCATTTTTCCTTTTCAGCGATTCGTTTTCTTTTTTCAGCGATTCGTTTTCTCTTTTCAGCGA
Organism: Maratus speculifer; assembly: GCA_964019185.1. Taxonomy (NCBI): domain Eukaryota; kingdom Metazoa; phylum Arthropoda; class Arachnida; order Araneae; family Salticidae; genus Maratus; species Maratus speculifer. The sequence continues at coordinate 154,541,441 of OZ025301.1, read as the reverse complement.
TTCGTTTTCTTTTTTCAGCGATTCGTTTTCTTTTTTGAGTCTCGCGATTTCTCCTTCGTGCAGCTGATGAATTTTGTCGTTCAGTTGATGGATTTTATCGTTCAACTCGGAATTTTTTTCGTTCAACTTTGCGCATTTATCGTGGGACTCGTCCAGTTTGACGGAGAGGCTTTCGACCTCCCGCCGGGAGTCCGCGTGCCTCTGTTTCCATCGGGCCGCTTCCTCTTTCAGCCCCGCGTTTTCGGACTCGAGCTCCCTGTTTCTGTCGACTACGGGCTTGAACTCGTTGATCAGGGACTGTTGGTAGGGCCGGGGCGTCCAGTGGTCTTCTCCCACCACGTAGTGGAAGAGGTTGCCCGCCTGGGCTTGCTTTTCGAGCCAGGCTTCCCGAGCGAGGTATTTCAGAGTCGGGTTTCGTTCGAAAAAAAGTTTGCGACCTTTCGTGAGATGCAGGAAAATGTCCGTGGGACCCGGGCAGGGTTGAAATTCCTTCGCGACCGGGAGGACCGTGCCGAGCGTGATTCCGGGAATGTGTTTGATTTTGAAGCGCCATTTACTTTTGTAAAAATCCATGTCCGCCTGTACCATTTTGTCTCGTTTCAAGTCTTTGAAGGTCAAATTGAGGAGATTTATGAGGCCGCCTTCCCATTGCAAGACGAGTGGTAGTCGGTAGTCTTTCGGAAGGCTTTCGAAACAGTAAAAATGGTTCAGTTTTTCGGCACCCTTTTTGTTTTCGCCCGCGAAATTGCAGCGGGATTCGCGCTTGGACAGATAGCCGATGGTGTGGACGAGTTGCAAGGGCGAATCGATGGATTTGCAGTACAGACACCTGAAATTTCTACGAGGGCGTTCTCCTACCTCGATTTTCGCCCACACGTCTCTCAAAAAGTGGCCTGGGGGCGACGACACCACGATCATGTGCCTGTGTTGCCTGAATCGGGCTTCTGGTGGCTCGCCCCCGTCGCACCAGCAGGAAAACGTGAGGGTGCGCGTCCGGCCTTCGTCCCCGTCTATGGCTTCTAAAAAACCCGGAAATGCGGGAATTCGGACCATGGCGTGAAACCATTCTGCTTCGTTCCCGAGTTCCAAATATTTTCGGACGCAAGAAACGGCCCTGTTTAAAGAATCGTCTTCGAAAGTCAGCGGGTTCGGGTCCAGAGGCATGGGCCAGATGAGATCGTAAGCTCGTGATGGAGGATCGAACGCGTGATCGAACAGACATTTGGACTGAGCCATGGGTTTCGAGTCGAAAAGAACGGGTTCCGGTTTGGCCACGAAAGTCTGATTTTCTGGCGGTAAAGTATTCAGTTTTAAAAAATTTCTCCAACACTGTATCATGTGATCGCCGTGCTCGCGTTTCTGTTTGCTCGACCAAGAGGTTTCCCCCAGGCACCAGACGCAACAGAGTCTGGAATTTAAATTGTGTAATGTGGAGCAATGTTTTTCGAATTGGATGGATACGAGAGAAACGTTACAGAGAGGACACTGGAAGGAGGTGGGATTTCGCCTGAGAAAATTCCAATATTGTCTTAAATTCTCACATCCGTCTTTCGAAGATTTGTTTTGACAAGGCGACATGATGCGGTTGGAAGCAAAAAAAGATCCGACAAAAGAATAATTTGAGGGTGTGACTAAAAGTATTTATACTAAGAGTATACTCTCAAAAAAAAAAAAAAAAAAAAAAAAAAAAAAAAAAAATTTTTTTTTTTTTTTTTTTTTTTTTTTTTTTTAAATAGGATTAAAGGCTCATAAATAAATGAAAACTTAAATTTCAAGTCTTTTCGCCCTATCGAGTTCCTGCTTCAATTCCTCGAGTTCCCTTTTGAGCGTTTCATTTTCCTCACTCAGCTCTTTGTTTCGATCGACTATGGGCTTGAATTCGTTGATCAGGGACTGGAGATACGGACGAGGGGTCCAGTGGTCTTCCGCCACCACGTAGTAGAAGAGGTTGCCCGTCTCGGCTTGCTTTTCGAGCCAGGCTTCCCGAGCGAGGTCCTTTAAATCCGGGTTGCGTCTGAAAAAGAGACGGCGACCTTTCGTGAGATGCACGAAAATGTCCGTGGGACCCGGACAGGGTTCGAATTCTTTCGCGACCGGGAGGACCGTGCCGAGCGTGATTCCGGGAATGTTTTTTATTCTGAAGCGCCATTTGCTTTCGAAGAAATCCATGTCTGCCCGGACCATTTCGTCTCGCTTCAGGTCTTTGAAGGTCGAGTCGAGGAGGCTCGCGAGACCGCCTTCCCACTGCAGGACGAGCGGCAGCCGGTAGTCTTTCGGGAGGCTCTCGAAACAGTAAAAGTGGTTCTGTTTTTCGGGCGAATTGTCTTTGTATTCCGAAGAGAAGTTGCACCGGGACTCGCGTTTGCACAGGTAGCCGATGGTGTGGACGAGCTGCATGGCCGAGTCGATGGGTTTGCAGTACAGACTTTTGAAATTTCTGCGGGGCCGCCGCCGCTCTCCCACCTCTATTTTCGACCACACGTCTCTCAGAAAGTGTCCCGGTGGCGAGGAAACTACGATCATGTGCCTGTGCCGCCCGAGTCGTGCTTCCGAGGGCTTTCCGCCGCCGTCGCACCAGCAGGAGAACGTGAGGGTTCGAGTCCTGCCTTCGTCCCCGTCCACGGCTTCCAGAAATCCGGGAAACGCGGGAATTCGCACCGCGGCGTGAAACCATTCGGCCTCGCCTCGGAGTTCCACGTACTTTCGGACGCAGGAGACGGCCCTGTCGAGAGACTCGTCCTCGAAGGTCAGGAGGTTCGGGTCGAGGGGCATGGGCCAGACGAGATCGAGGGCTCGCGGTGGCGGGGGGTCGAACGCTCGGTGGTCGAACAGACACTTGGCCTGGGCCATGGGCTTCGAGTCGAAGGGAACGGGCTCCGGTTTGGCCACGAGAGTGTTCAGTTTTAAGAATTTTCTCCAACACTTTATCATGTGATCGCCGTGCTCGCGTTTCCGTTTGCTCGACCACGAGGTTTCCCCGAGGCACCAGACGCAACAGAGTCTGGAATTTAAATTGTGCGATGCGGAGCAATGTTTTTCGAATTGGATGGATACGAGAGAAACGTTACAGAGAGGACACTGGAAGGAGGTGGGGTTTCGCTTGAGAAAATTCCAATAAAGTCTTAAATTCTCACGTCCGTCTTTCGAAGATCTGTTTTGACAAGGCGGCATGATGCGGTGGTGGGTACGATGAGACAGAAAATAATCTGACAAAATGACAATTTGGGGGGTACGACTGAAAGTATTTATAACATTTTCACAATCTCAAAAAAAAAAAAAAAAAAAAAAAAAAAAAAAATATTTTTTTTTTTTTTTTTTTTTTTTTTTTTTTTACTTAAATATTTATGACATAATATTTTGAGTCTTTACACAGTTAACAACTACTGCATCGCTTAGGAAATACCAACACCGATCAAACAACTGAAGGTCAAAGGTCAATGACCTCTTTAGATTTTTTGTTGACATAAAGAAGAAGTTATGAGTTATTTAGAAACTATTTTATAATGCATTGATTCGTTTCTGAATAACACATTTAGAAAATATTTTATATTTGATTTATTAAAAAAAAAAAAAAAAAAAAAAAAAAAAAAATATTTTTTTTTTTTTTTTTTTTTTTTTTTTTTCTAATTAAATATTCATGACATAATATTTTGAGTCTTTACACAGTTAACAACTACTGCATCGCTTAGGAAATACCAACACCGATCAAACAACTGAAGGTCAAAGGTCAATGACCTCTTTAGATTTTTTGTTGACACAAAGAAGAAGTTATGAGTTATTTAGAAACTATTTTATAATGCATTGATCCGTTTCTAAGCCGACTCTCTGCGTCCAAAGTCGAGTCGAAGTGACCGCTGGTCAGCGCGGACGTCAGAACGAACGGGACGTTTCGATTCTCCGGTCCCATTTCCGAAAGTTGGACGGGCGACGCGACCCGGTTCCGATAGGGTCGAGTCGAAGTGACCGCTGGTCACTTCGCTGGTCACGTCGAACGCACGGTCACCCAAAGTCCGCCCGAAGCACGGTCATCGTCGTCAGCAGCAGCCGGCGTCGACTCCGAGCGAAGTAGTTTGAATGTCATTTTTCTTGGGTCACAGGAGGTGGGTGCATTATCGGCCACACGGCGCGCAGGTCACTCCAATGGACGGCGGTGGAACACGCGAAACACGTGAGCACGGATTCTGGATTTTTCAAATCTTGTTTTATTTTTCTTACGAGGCAACCGGCATGACATTCGTGACCACAGCCGTGTAAAATTATCTTCGAAATTTTTCTGGGATCTTTGCATAAGCGACACCAAAGTCGAGACGATGATTCCTCGTCGGCAAAATCGGGCACTGAGGCGCAGGCATTAACAACGGCGGTCGGTGTTGAATGTTCCATCTCCGAACGATAAGTGACTGCAGATCGCTCGAGCTCCCCCCTATTTGTACCCTTAAAAAAAAAAAAAAAAAAAAAAAAAAAAAAATTTTTTTTTTTTTTTTTTTTTTTTTTTTTTTTTTTTTTTTAAGGGTACCGAGTGTCTTCTGGGACCCACGGACCTCTCTACGGCCCCTTTCGTTTTCATGCCTTCTGAAATATTACAAGTCCAGCGTCTTGTCTTTATAAAGGGAAAGGTTGAGCGCCCGTTTGAGAGGGGTTTCCGTGGAGAGAGGTCAGAATGGATGTCAGATTTACACCGGACGCAAGATGTAGATAAAAAAAAAAAAAAAAAAAAAAAAAAAAAAAAAAAAAAATTTTTTTTTTTTTTTTTTTTTTTTTTTTTTTTTTTTTTCGTGTCCGGTGTAGATCTCGGGTCCTTTCTCACCTGTCTCCCCCCGTTTCTCGATTTCGACAGAAAGCTTATTTAGGGGTCAATGACCTCTATTTACAGAGAGAGCCGTGCTTTCGCGGTGCCGGATCGAAGGGAAGGTCGAGATCTCTTCGCCGTGCTGAAACGAAATGTTTCCGTCCCTAAACGCGGACGGCGGAACCTTTTGACCGTTCGAACCCGAAATTTCCAACGGTTCCCCTCACCCTCCTCCCCCCCCCGGGCGACCCGAGAGAGGGTCGAAAGTCAGTGGAAACGAACTCTCTACCATAGAAGAACGTCTGTACCGAGTTTGGAGTTTCTACTCGAAATTGTGTTTTTTTTCGACTTTTGGCAAAAAAATGTTTAAGTCCGGGATGATCCTTTATAAAGGGAAAACTTTAATGGCCGTTTCGAGGGGTGTCCGATGGAGTCAGGTGAGAAAGGACCCGAGATTTACACCGGACGCGAGATGTAGATCAAAATAACAATTTTTTTTTTTTTTTTTTTTTTTTTTTTTTTTTTTTTTTTTTCCGGGAAGGAGGGTTCTCCAGCGATCTGGAGTCAGTGTTCGCTCGGATACGGTGGAGTCAAGACCTGCTGCGGCTGCTCCGTTGAATGCTTGTTGTTTACTGGAATGAGTGTTTATGTGTGCTCTACGAAGGACGCTCGCATAGTTATGCCTGTCCGAAACTGACCACAAGTAAGTGAGAGTTATTAACCCTCGAGTAAGATATCCGCGGATTCGTATAGATAAATAAAAAAATGAAAATGTCTTTATAAACATGTTATTTAAAAAAAAATATTTTGTTTATTGTTTTATTTCCGGTCCCTGATTTGAAACGTGCTAAACAACAAATATTCGAGTACGCACTCGAAAATCTTTTATTATTTTAGCTACATTGAGTTACAAATTGATAATTTATATTAATTTTATGTTTTTATATTCAGTTTTTCTAAAATCTTATGCATTCTTTTTTCATCGATGACATTTTTTAACGCCTACGTCACGTGATGTATCAATTAAATGGTAAAATTGACTCAAAACAACAACTATATATTTATATTTATATTTATATTTATATTTATATTTCATATATTTATATATATGTGTGTGTATGCATATATTACTGTACTTATATGTATATTAGTTGGAAAAGGCAAAACATAAGCATAACATAGTATCATTAACCGTTAAACCATGTACATTTTGAGAGAGCATCCAAAGCACGTCTTGCCTCGTCGAAAGCTGAAATCCAACTGACGGCAAAACTAGTCAAAATTTTTTTTTTTTTTTTTTTTTTTTTTTTTTTTTTTTTCGGGAAGGAGGGTTCTCCAGCGATCTGGAGTCAGTGTTCGCTCGGATACGGTGGAGTCAAGACCTGCTGCGGCTGCTCCGTTGAATGCTTGTTGTTTACTGGAATGAGTGTTTATGTGTGCTCTACGAAGGACGCTCGCATAGTTATGCCTATCCGAAACTGACCACAAGTAAGTGAGAGTTATTAACCCTCGAGTAAGATATCCGCGGATTCGTATAGATAAATAAAAAATTGAAAATGTCTTTATAAGTATATTATTTAAAAAAAAAAAAAAAAAAAAAAAAAATTGTTTATTGTTTTATTTCCGGTCCCTAATTTGAAACGTGCTAAACAACAAATATTCGAGTACGCACTCGAAAATCTTTTATTATTTTAGCTACATTGAGTTACAAATTGATAATTTATATTAATTTTATGCTTTTATATTCAGTTTTTCTAAAATCTTATGCATTCTTTTTTCATCGATGACATTTTTTAACGCCTACGTCACGTAATGTATCAATTAAATGGTAAAATTGACTCAAAACAACAACTATATATTTATATTTATATTTCATATATTTATATGTGTGTGCGTATGTATATATTACTGTACTTATATGTATATTAGTTGGAAAAGGCAAAACATAAGCATAACATAGTATCATTAACCGTTAAACCATGTACATTTTGAGAGAGCATCCAAAGCACGTCTTGCCTCGTCGAAAGCTGAAATCCAACTGACGGCAAAACTAGTCAAAATTTTTTTTTTTTTTTTTTTTTTTTTTTTTTTCGGGAAGGAGGGTTTTCCAGCGATCTGCAGTCAGTGTTCGCTGGGATACGGTGGTGACAAGACCTACTGCGGCTGCTCCGTTGAATACTTGTTGTTTACTGGAATGAGTGTTTATGTGTGCTCTACGAAGGACGCTCGCATAATTATGCCTGTCCGAAACTGACCACAAGTAAGTGAGAGTTATTAACCCCCGAGTAAGATATCCGCGGATTCGTATAGATAAATAAAAAATTGAAAATGTCTTTATAAGTATATTATTTAAAAAAAATATTTTGTTTATTGTTTTATTTCCGGTTCCTGATTTGAAGCGTGCTAAACAACAAATATTCGAGTACGCACTCGAAAATCTTTTATTATTTTAGCTACATTGAGTTATAAACTGATATTTTATAAATATTTTATGGTTTTATTCAGTTTTTGTAAATCTATATATACATATGTGTGTATATCAATTGGAAAAGGTAAACCGTAAGCATAACATTATATTATTGAGCGTTACACTTGGAGAGAGGCTCGAAAGCACGTCTTGCCTCGTTGAAAGCTGAAATGCAACTGACTGCAATAATAGTCAAATTTTTTTTTTTTTTTTTTTTTTTTTTTTTTTTTAAATAATAGGCAGCTCTTGAGCGATCTGCAGTCAGTTTTCGCTGGGACGCGGTGGAGTCGAGATCCACTGACGCTGCTGTCCGGATGCCGGTTCCACTTCGAGAGAATTGATACTTTGATGAAAAATAAACATGGTTGTGGACTTTATGTTTTTTTCGCGACGCGAGACTTACGCTGACCAGCGGTCACCTCGACTCGATCCGGGTCGTGTCGCGTGTCGAACTTTCGGAAATGGACCGGGGAATCGAAAGGTCCCGTTCGTTCGGACGTCCGCGCTGACCGGCGGTCACTTCGACTCGATTTCGGGCGCCCGTGCGTTGCAGGGAGTCGGCGGCCTTTCTCGCTCGGAGTCGAGAACCGGCCTCTGCCGTTCCGTGATGTCCGTCCGGTCGCCGCTGACCAGCGGTCACCTCGACTCGATCCGGGTCGTGTCGCGTGTCGAACTTTCGGAAATGGACCGGGGAATCGAAAGGTCCCGTTCGTTCGGACGACCGCGCTGACCGGCGGTCACTTCGACTCGATTTCGGGCACCCGTGGCGTTGCAGGGAGTCGGCGGCCTTTCTCGCTCGGAGTCGAGAACCGGCCTCTGCCGTTCCGCGATGTCCGTCCGGTCGCCGCTGACCAGCGGTCACCTCGACTCGATCCGGGTCGTGTCGCGTATGAAATTTTCGGGTCACTTTGCCTTTGGTGTGAGAAGTCTCAAGAGGAGTTTTTTCATTTATATCAATTGGAAAAGTATATTATAAAGCAAACATTAGTATAACATTGTATTATTGAGCATTCAAGCGCGTACATTTGGAGAGAGCATCGAAACCACGTCTTGCCTCGTTGAAAGCTGAAATCCAACTGACGGCAAAACTAGTCAAAAAAAATTTTTTTTTTTTTTTAAAGGAGGATTCTCCAGCGATCTGCAGTCAGTTTTCGCTCGGATACGGTGGAGTCAAGACCTGCTGCGGCTGTTTGTGTCCATGCGCCCCGGTTACACGATGCCGCTGTTCGCATTTGGAGAGAGCAACCAAAGCACGTCTTGCCTCGTCGAAAGCTGAAATCCAACTGACGGCAAAACTAGTCAAATTTTTTTTTTTTTTTTTTTTTTTTTTTTTTTTTTTTTTTTCGGAAAGGATGGGTTCTCCAGCGATCTGCAGTCAGTGTTCGCTCGGATACGGTGGTGACAAGACCTACTGCGGCTGCTCCGTTGAATACTTGTTGTTTACTGAAATGAGTGTTTATGTGTGCTCTACGAAGGACGCTCGCATAATTATACCTGTTCGGAATGGACCTTCGGAATGGATGGTTTTTGACCGATCTGCAATCAGTGTTCGCTGGGATACGGTAGTGAAAAGACCTGCTGCGGCTGTTTGTGTCCATGCCCCCCGGTTACACGATGCCGCTGTTCGCATTTGGAGAGAGCATCCAAAGCACGTCTTGCCTCGTTGAAAGCTGAAATCCAACTGACGGCAAAACTAGTCAATTTTTTTTTTTTTTTTTTTTTTTTTTTTTTTTTTTTTTTTTTTTGAAAGGAGGGTTCTCCAGCGATCTGCAGTCAGTGTTCGCTCGGATACGGTGGTGACAAGACCTACTGCGGCTGCTCCGTTGAATACTTGTTGTTTACTGGAATGAGTGTTTATGTGTGCTCTACGAAGGACGCTCGCATAATTATACCTGTTCGGAATGGATGGTTTTCGAGCGATCTGCAATCAGTGTTCGCTGGGATACGGTAGTGAAAAGACCTGCTGCGGCTGTTTGTGTCCATGCCCCCCGGTTACACGATGCCGCTGTTCGCATTTGGAGAGAGCATCCAAAGCACGTCTTGCCTCGTTGAAAGCTGAAATCCAACTGACGGCAAAACTAGTCAAAATTTTTTTTTTTTTTTTTTTTTTTTTTTTTTCGGAAAGGAGGGTTCTCCAGCGATCTGCAGTCAGTTTTCGCAGGATACGGTGGAGTCAAGACCTGCTGCGGCTGTTTATATCCATGCGCCCCGGTTACTCCATGCCGCTGTCCGCATTTGAAGAGAGCATCGAAAGCACGTCTTGCCTCGTCGAAAGTTGAAATCCAACTGACGACAAAACTAGTTAAAAAAAGTTTTTTTTTTTTTTTTTTTTTTTTTTTTTTTTTTTAGCTCTTAGGCGATCTACAGTCAGTTTTCGCTCGGACACGGTGGAGTCAAGACCTGCTGCTGCTGCTGCTTGATATCTTGACTTTGGAAATATTTCGCACGTGCTATAAATTGACTCCGGACTTTGTGTGAAATCTTTTTAGAACATCTTTTTAACTTTGAAATTATTTCCGACTTGTGTAAAAAAAACTCGCATCTGAGTACCAAACTCTTTCCGAAGATAACCAAATTATGGACTAAAACGAGACTCTGATGAAAATCGATATGCTTGTGGACTTTGTGTTTTTTTCGTAACACGAGACTTTGAAAATATTTCGTGTTCAAACTCGACCGCATAGACAGAAGAACACGTCGATAAGAGAGAGACTTGTCTGAGAACACACCTTAAATACTAAAAAAAAAAAAAAAAAAAAAAAAAAAAAAAAAAAAAAAAAATTTTTTTTTTTTGCTCTCGCTTGAAGCCGAACTTTGAAATAATTCCCGACTTTGAAAAGTTTTGCCGAACTTTGAAATAATTCCGGACTTTATTAAATTTTGCCAATCTTTGAAATAATTCCCGAACTTTGAAGTATCGACTTTGAAACTTTTTCAGAAATCGAGACTTTAATGAAAATCGACATGCTTTTGGACTTTGTATTTTTTTCGCGACACGAGACTGATAATATTTCGTGTTCATACTCGACTATGTTAAAAACTTTGAAAAAATTCCTCATTTTTACTTTTCTGAGTACTTAACTGAGCACGTAACAATGCATTACAGGTAAGGACAAAATCGCGAGACAACCGCAGAGACAGGAGGGCACGTCGATAAGAGGAAGGCTTGTTTGAAAAGGCACCTTAAGTGTAAAAAAAAAAAAAAAAAAAAAAAAAAAAAAAAAAAAAATTTTTTTTTTTTTTTTTTTTTTTTTTTTTTTGTAAAAGGAAATGACATTGTCTCGCCAGATCAGTTGGCATCATGCAGCGCTGCCGGGTGGCTGCTCTCCCGTTTCTCTCTCTTGAAGCCGAACTTTGAAATAATTCCCGACTTTGAAAAATTTTACCAAACTTTGAAATAATTCTCGACTTTGAAAAATTTTACCGAACTTTAAAATAATTCCCAACTTTGAAAAATTTTGTGGGACTTTGAAATAATTACCGAACTTTGAAATCTCGACTTTGAAAATATTTCACACGCGCTATAAACTGACTTCAGACTTTGAAACTTTTTCAGAAATCGAGACTTTGATGAAAATCGACATGCTTGTGGACTTTGTGTTTTTTTCGCGACACGAGACTTTGAAATTATTTTGTGTTCATGCTCGACTATGTTAAAAACTTTGAAAATATTCGTTATCTTTTATATTTCTCAATACTTAACTGAATCCGAACTTTGAAATAATTTTCGACTTTGAAAAAATTTGTTATTTGTACGTTTCTGAATATTTGACTGAAACCGAACTTTGAAATAATTCTCCACTTTGAAAATATTTCGTATGCTCTTAAAAAAAAAAAAAAAAAAAAAAAAAAAAAAAAAAAATTTTTTTTTTTTTTTTTTTTTTTAATATAATATAGCTATATTATATAGATAATATTATAATATAGCGTGATTACATATTTTATAATGTCGATATATATTTAAAAAAAAAAAAAAAAAAAATTTTTTTTTTTTTTTTTTTTTTTTTTTTTTTTTTTTTTAGCCTGGATTGGGTATAAAAGGGAGTGACATTGGCTCGCCAGATCAGTCGGCATCTGACAGCGCTGCAAGCCGGCTGCTCTTCCGTTTCTCTCGCTTCGCTCTCGAACTTCAGAGGTGTTGGAACGACTCCTCTCGCCGCGGACTTGTAAAATTTTTTGGACACTGGAAACCTAACGGTGCTAACGAAGGTGTCTCGCGGAACTTGTGTTTTTTTCCGATACTCGCTCGAATCAGAGGTGTTGGAACGACGCCTCTCGCCGCGGACTTGTAAAATTTTTTGGACACTGGAAACCTAACGGTGCTAACGAAGGTGTCTCGCGGAACTTGTAATCTTTTTCCGAATCTCCCGCTCTCGATCATCAGAGGTGTTGGAACGACGCCTCTCGCCGCGGACTTGTAAAATTTTTTGGACACTGGAAACCTAACGGTGCTAACGAAGGTGTCTCGCGGAACTTGTGTTTTTTTCCGATACTCGCTCGAATCAGAGGTGTTGGAACGACGCCTCTCGTCGCGGACTTGTAATATTTTTTGGACATTGAACGTTGCTGGAGTTGGGGGGTCGCTGAACTTGTAATTTTTATTTCTACGCTTTCGCATCAGAGGTGTTGGAACGATGCCTCTCGTCTCGGACTTGTATTATTTTTGGACCTTGAACGGTACTTACGAAGGGAGTCGCGGAACTTGTATTTTTTTTACGCTTTCGCATCAGAGGTGTTGGAACGACGCCTCTCGTCGCGGACTTGTAAAATTTTTGGAAACCTAACCGTTTTAACGATGGTGTGTCGCGGGACTTGTAATTTTTATTGAAATATGCCTGTTTTTTTTTACAATTTACTATTATGTTGTTTCGGTAAAATCATTTTCCTTTCAGACGGAAATTTTTTTTAAAAAAAAATGTAGTTTTCGCGTAATTAGCTTTCCAAATACTCTTCGCTTCAAAGTCTCTTCGCTCCATTCCGGATCATGGAAAAGGTAAGTGTTTTTTTTTCATAAAATGTATCTTTCATTTTTCCAATTTCTTTTTTTTAACTCAACTTTTTTTTTAAAAAAAACTCAAATGTATTCGTTACATTTTTTGTTAAACACATGCATGCACGCACTCAAAATCCATTTCCATCTTTTCGTAACCAGGCGCGAGAAGAAAAAGTCCGCTAGGATCCTGGTACTAGCGGTGAAAAAACATCGAGAATTTTTTTTGGTTAGAGCGCGGGTTTTCTTTTCTTCGGCCGTCGCACATTTCATTAAAAAGAAATGGTTCCTAAAAATTGCCGAGCAACCCGGTCTGTGAAGCCTCGTGGGAGGGGGAGACGGGTCGGCAATCCATCTTTTTTTCGAAACCAGGCGCGAGAAGATAAAAGTCCGCTAGGGTCCTGGTACTAGCGGTGAAAAAACATCGAGAATTTTTTTTTTGGTTAGAGCGCGGGTTTTCTTCAACTGTCGTACATTTCATTAAAAAGAAATGGTTCCTAAAAATTGCCGAGCAACCCGGTCTGTGAAGCCTCGTGGGAGGGGGAGACGGGTCGGCAATCCATCTTTTTTTCGAAACCAGGCGCGAGAAGATAAAAGTCCGCTAGGGTCCTGGTACTAGCGGTGAAAAAACATCGAGAATTTTTTTTTTGGTTAGAGCGCGGTTTTTTTTTTCTTCAACTGTCGCACATTTCATTAAAAAGAAATGGTTCCTAAAATTGCTGAGCAACCCGGTCTGTGAAGCCTCCTGAGAGGGGGAGACGGGTCGGCAATTTCTTTAACGTTGCTCATTTTTGTATTCCACAGTACATCCCTACTTTGAGTTGGAAATAAAAAATCCACCGAAAAAAAATGTAACGAATAAATTTGAGTTTTGAGAAAAAAAAATGACTTGAACGAGAAGAAATTGGAACACAAAAGGTACATTTTTTTTTTAAAAAAAAAAAGTCTGCTCTCGTAATTGAGAAAAAAATAAGAGAGGGAGGGTAAGAAGAAAGGGGGCAATTCGGATCCGAGCCATTCTTTGTGTCGTCCCACAGTGCGCGGTCTGAGACGACATAGAGTGGTAAAGATCGTAGGCTGAGATGACGAGGGCTGCCCCCTTTTTTCCTTTTTTTTAACAGGATGCTTTTCGCATCAAAATTCTCTTTTTTTCGGCATTTTTTATTTCGCGTGGAGGGGGGAGGAGGGAAGGAAAGGAATGAATTATTGCAAGTAGGTACTTTGGGGTTTTTTTTCTCAACCTCCATTTTTCTCCACTTCCGTGGTCATTTTGGGGGAGGCAGTAACTGGTCCATGAGGGAACGTTTCCGAATAATCTGGTTCCATTTTAGGTCGTTCTTGTCTCTCACGCGGATCCTGAGAGTAGCTTTACGTGTGGTTACCTTGCGGGCCCGGCCCGGAACCCTGGGGCGGGAATTTGTCGCGTCACGGGGCGCGGCCGATTTCCGCAGCAGATGCGGTGGCATGACTTTGTACTCACCGTAGATTCGGTTCCATGGATGGTCTGAGCCTCTCACAGATCGGTGGAAAATATGCCGTGTGGTCTTGCCGGGAGACAAGAGTCGACTTTCCTTTGAATTGAAAAAAAATTATCTATCAAAGGATGTCGATGGCCTGATTTGAAGAACCTTAGTGACTTCATCGCTTCCGAAGCATACGAAAGTCCTAGTACGATTTAGTTACTGGACAGCTTCTGTGAGGTATGGATGGAGTTGCTGCAGACATGGTAAAGCCTGCTTCAGGTGGGTGTAAATATCCATTGTGGATGGCCCATGCTGTAGAGTCGAGGTGGACGGTTCGGAGACGTACGGGTTTCTCGATGACGGATCGGTCTGTCTTTTTCAATCAGATAATGGAGGAATGAAAGTGGAGAGGAAAGAAAACCCCGAAAAAAAACAAAAAATTACTGAGCAGGGAGCGCGTGTGGGACGAGTCGAGGGGTCGCGCGAAGCAGGTGCCTCTCAAGGGAGGTTCGTAAGTCGTTTTGGCGACCTTTCGACATCGGACTGTGACGAGGGAAACGAACGAGTTTTTTATATCTACGCGCGCGCTTCTCTCTCGTCTGTCTATAACACAGAGACAGAGACAGACAGAAAAAATAGGGGTAAAAAAAAAAATCATCGTGATCTGGATATTTCATCCGGACTCACACGATTCATTTTTTATAACGAGAGCAAACTTTCTGGTCCAATAAAGTATATTTCATAAAAAAAAATATTGTGTCTTGTCTGATATTTTGTGTCTTGTGTCATTTCTTTTTCTTATTCCCAAATATAGGGCGCACAGAAAAAAATAAGAGTATTTTGGAAAGCCGTAGGTTATGAACATTGTACATTCAATTAAAAACGACTTTTGTTTTTCAGCTACTGTAACATCGACAACAAACCCCAACCCATAAAAAAAAGAGTCGACTCTCCCCCCCCCCTTCAAAACAGGTAGACGGCACCCTCCGTCAACCTGTTTTGAAGAAAGATTCGAAGGGGTTTTTTTTTTCAACCTTCGAACTAAATGCGAGTTTGTTTATCATTGATCCTTTTTTCGGTAAAAAAAATGACCCCTTGCCACGGAGAGGGGAAGGGGTCTTTTTTTTGCCAAAAATATATTTTACATAAAACAAAAGAATTGTGGAGTTGCGATAGATTACAATATCGCAGCGGGTGGTAAATGGTGGGACTAAAAAAAAAATAATAATAATTTTGTTTCGGTAAAAAAGACCCTTTCATTTAAACGAAGGGGCATTTTTGGCATAAAACATCTTTTTCAAAAAAAAAAGAATTGTGGCGTTGCGATACGTTTGAATATCGCAGCGGGTGGTTATGGTGGGACACAATTCTAAAAAAAAAATTTTTTTTTCCTTTTCCATTTTTCGACCAAAACCAACCACATCTTCCAAAACAAATGTTGTAAAAATGACTTGAACGAGAAGAAATTGGAACGCAAAGGTAATTTTTTTTTTAAAAAAAAAAGTCTGCTCTTGTAATTGAGAAAATAAAAAACTTATCCGCGTGGAGGGGGAGCGCGTAATGGAGAAAGGGGGCAATTCGGATCCGAGCCATTCTTTGTCGTCCCACAGCGCGCGGTTTCTATTCCGAGATGACGTAGAATGGTAAAGATCGTAGGCTGAGATGACGAGGGCTGCCCCCTTTTATCCTCTTTTTTTTTCCAGGATGCTTTTCGCATCAAAATTCTCTTTTTTTTTCCTCATTTTTTATTTCGCGTGTGTGTGAGGGGGGGAGGGAAAGAGTTGTAAGGAATGTATTATTGCAAGTAGGCATTTTGGGGTTTTTTTTCCCTCATTCTCCATTTTTTTCTCCACCTCCGTTTTTTTTGAGAAGGGCAGAAAGTTTCCAGATGAAGTGGTTTCCGAATCCTGGTTTTTCGGTCAGGTCTTCTCGTCTCGTCGCAACGATCCCGAGAGTAGCTTTACGTGTGGTAGCCTTGCGGCGGCCCGGCCCGGAACCCTGGTGTGGGAATTTCGTCGCGTCACGGGGGACGCGGTGGATCCCTGCAGCAGATGCGGTGGGCTGACTTGGATCCGCACCGTAGACTCGGTTCCATGGAAGGCCTGAGCCTCTCACAGATCGGCGGAAAATATGCCGTGTGGTCTTGCGGTGAGCGAGAGGCGACATTCCTTTGAATAATAATAAAAAATAAATCTATCAAGTGACAAAGGAAGTCGGATGCCTGATTGAAAAACTAACAACTCCATTGACTCCGAAGCGAAACGAAAGTCCTTGGGCTTAGTAGTGGAGACGAAACGTCCAGGTGCACTGCTTCGTGAGTAAATGCTCGAGTTGACGCTAGAAACGGTAAAGCCTGACAGTCGGGCCTAAATCCATGTTACCCTAAGTTGTTTGAAAGAATTGGGTGCCCCGTTTCTTTAGCAGAGTCACGTTGGACAGAATCGGAAGCCGTTGGGACGCATGTCACTAACTGGACCGAGTCTGATTTCGGTCGGCAAGAATCTGACTTTAATGACGGAATGCTGACTGCCTGGATCAAAAAGATAATGGAGGAATGAAGGTGGAGACGAAAGAAAACCCCGAAAAAAAAAACAACAAAAAATTACTGAGCAGGGAGCGCGTGTGGGACGAGTCGAGGGGTCGCGCGCAGCAGGTGCCTCTCAAGGGAGGTTCGTAAGTCGTTTTGGCGACCTTTCGACATCGGACTGTGACGAGGGAAACGAACGAGTTTTTTATATCTACGCGCGCGCGCGCGCGCTTCTCTCTCGTCTGTCTATAACACAGAGAGAGAGACGGACAGAAAAAATAGGGGTAAAAAAAAATCATCGTGATCTGGATATTTCATCCGGACTCACACGATTCATTTTTTAACGAGAGCAAACTTTTATTTTTTATTTTTTTTTTCTGGTCCAATAAAGTATATTTCAAAAAAAAATATTGTGTCTTGTCTTATATTTTGTGTCTTGTGTCATTTCTTTTTCTTATTCCCAAATATAGGGCGCACAGAAAAAAAAGAGTCGACTCTTCCACACACCCATTTTTCCCTTCCCCCCCTTCAAAACAGGTAGACGGCACCCTCCGTCAACCTGTTTTGAAGAAAGGTTCGAAGGTTTTTTTCCGTGGTTTTTTTTACCTTCGAACTAAATGCGAGTTTGTTTTTTGTTTATCATTGATCCTTTTTTCGGCAAAAAAAAGACCCCCTTGCCACGGAGAGGGGGGGATTTTTGGCACAAAAATATATTTTACATAAAAAAAAAGAATTGTGGAGTTGCGATAGATTACAATATCGCAGCGGGTGGTAAATGGTGGGACACAATTCTAAAAAAAAATAATAATAATTTTGTTTCGGTAAAAAGACCCTTTCATCAAAACGAAGGGGTATTTTTCGCACAAAAAAAAAAAAAAAAAAAAAAAAAAAAAAAAAAAAAAAGAATTGTGGCGTTGCGATACGTTTGAATATCGCAGCGGGTGGTTATGGTGGGACACAATTCTAAAAAAAAAAATTTTTTTCTTCCCTTTTTCCGACCGAAACCAACTCTTAGCACTCTACCAAAAATGTAACGCATATATTTGAGTTTTAAGAAAAAAAAAAAAGAAGTGTTAAAAAATGACTTGAACGAAAAGAAATTGGAACACAAAGATACACTTTTTTTAAAAATCTGCTAATATATATATATATATATATATATATATATATATATATATATATATATATATATATATATATATATATCAATTCGGTTTAATCAGTTTTTATTTCTGATAAAGAAATCCAAATCCTTGAAAAAAAAAAAAAAAAAAAAAAATTTTTTTTTTTTTTTTTTTTTTTTTTTGAAACATAATCCATAACAATAAAAGATGCACGATGTGTATCTTTTATTATTATGGTTATATTTTTACTATTATAGTTATATTTAAAAAAAAAAAAAAAAAAAAATTTTTTTTTTTTTTTTTTTTTTTTTTTTCAACGAGGCAAGACGTGATTTGGATGCTCTCTCCAAATGTACGTGTTTTAATGGTTTATAATACTAAGTTATGCTTATGTTTTACTTTTTCCAATTGATGTACGTATATGCACACGCACACACATTTTTTTTTTTTTTTTTTTTTTTTTTTTTTTTTTTTTTTACCATAATGTAACACAAATTCCTGAATACTATATAAGTTTCAAATTATTATTTCATTAAAAAAAAAAAAAAAAAAAAAAAAAAAAAAAAAATTTTTTTTTTTTTTTTTTTTTTTTTTTTTTTTTTTTTTGTCTGTGTGAAACAAAACCACCACCCACGTCCTTTTGGATTGGAAACGAGCGAGAGGCGGAGTCCCACTCTCTTATAAAACGTCCTTCTCTCTCCCAACCGGATTCAGTCTCACCATGATGATCCAGCTGCAATTCACCGCTCGACCCGCTTTATGGGGCTTCCTCGGGAGAAAAGGCATGCTGTTTTGGCTCGACACCTCCGTCGCCGAGTTTTTAAGAAGGCCCGAAGGCGTGGAGGGCCAAGCCCCGGTCCAGGAGGTGGCGGACGACGAGGCCCTGGAACAGTACCCGTTGAGTTGGCTGCGGCGTAAAGTCGTGTCGCATGATTACCTGATCTGCCTGCTGTCCATGCTTCCTGACAAAAAAATCCTCGAGACGGTCGCGTCGGAATTTCGAGTCACTGTTTCGCAAGAAAAAGGGGTGCATAAGCTCCGGCAGTCGACCGCAGCGGATGCGATTCCCTTTCGGACGTTCATCGACGACCTCGTCCGCCGTAGACCGACCGCGCCGGCCTGCTCGCCGGCCTCGCCCGCCCGTTGCCCCGCGAGCCCAGTCCACTCTGCCACGAGCCCAACCCGCTACACGCCGGCCTCGCCTGTCTACTCTCCCTGCAGTCCATGCTACACGCCGGCCTCGCCTGTCTACTCTCCCTGCAGTCCCTGCTACACGCCGGCGTCGCCTGTCTACTCTCCCTGCAGTCCCTGCTACACGCCGGCGTCGCCTGTCTACTCTCCTTGCAGTCCCTGCTACACGCCGGCGTCGCCCCGCTACACGCCGGCCTCGCCTGTCTACTCTCCCTGCAGTCCCTGCTACACGCCGGCGTCGCCTTCCTACACGCCCCAGCCAAAGAGTCGAGGATCTTCCCCCTCCGTCGTCACTTGCAGCTCCAGCGATTCCAGCGACTCGGAGGACACTGCACCGAGCTTCCCTCAGGATTCCAGTATTACCATTATCCTGGACAAAATACCAGCGACGAAAGTCATTATCAAGTCGAAAGGACTGATACAAACCATTTACGCGTAACCTGGTCCATGTCTGTATGAAAAAAGATTCCTCGATAAAGGTTGTTCTGTTGTAAAAGGTGTGTTTCTTTCCCAGCAGAAAAAGGGGGTTGAAGGAAGTTGCCACAGCAACTTCCTTCAACCCCCTTTTTCTGCGAAAAAGGCTTTGCCAATCTTGGACATTTTGAAACGGATCCGGTCAAGAGAAACGATCCAATGTTAAAAAATATTAAGATTCATTGAAAGCGATGTGTTTTTTTTTTAGAATCAGGTTTCTCTCACACAAAACAAAATCAATCACACAAAAGGTACCCAAGACATACGGTTTAAAAAGACTGTTATTTTCTTTTAAAAGTTTCTGTAAATCTTTATCCTCACCCAAAATTTATAGTGTTTTACAAAAAAAACAAATCTATGGCTTAGTTCATGGGTTGTCGTCACAAAAAGGGATGGAGTCAAAAAAGTGAATCAAAAGATACTATTTAAAATTCCATGAGGGCATGACTCAAAATAAACAGATAGCGTGCAAAAAAAAATATTACAAACTTTTTTTTTTTTTTTTTTTTTTTTTTTTTACATTATAAAGTTTTGATTATTTTTTTGCATGCACTTGCAAATTTTTTGGGCGTCTGTAAAATTAAAAATCAATATAGGTCATTGACCTTTGACCTTTGACCTTCATTTTTTATTTGGGAGCTACTTGAAAAAAAATTTCTGAGAGCTGGTTTAAACAAATTTAAAACGATTACGATTGTATAACGAATATTATATATATATATATATATATATATATATATATATATATATATATATATATATATATATATAAAAAATTACTGACTACTTCTCCTTTAAGGTAATTCCCCTTAAGGTAATCCCTTGATGTTAATCTTCCTCTTGTTTACCTCTTTATTTTTAGTTTTCTTTGGCTTCGGTTTTTTCAATATCTGATAATTTTCGTTTAACCATTTTTAAATATGTTAGTTTATTCTTTATTATAATGATTTTAAACATTTTGATTTCCTATTCAAATAAAAATTCTTCTAAAAGTAAAGAATTTCGCATGAAATAGCAAAATTTCAAAAATGCGGAAGGACAGGGGTCTGCACGACCGAAAACAACAACCATTCGTCCAAATGGTTAAAAAAAAAAAAAAAAAAAAAAAAAAAAAAAAAAAAAGTTTTTTTTTTTTTTTTTTTTTTTTTTTTTTTTAATAAATATATATCGACATTATAAAATATGTAATCACGCTATATGATAATATTATCTATATAATATAGCTATATTATATTAAAAAAAAATTTTTTTTTTTTTTTTTTTTTTTTTTTTTAATAAATATATATCGACATTATAAAATATGTAATCACGCTATATGATAATATTATCTATATAATATAGCTATATTATATTAAAAAAAAAAAAAAAAAAAAAAAATTTTTTTTTTTTTTTTTTTTTTTTTTTAAATATATATCGACATTATAAAATATGTAATCACGCTATATTATAATATTATCTATATAATATAGCTATATTATATTAAAAAAAAAAAAAAAAAAAAAATTTTTTTTTTTTTTTTTTTTTTTTTTTTTTTTTTTTTTTTTTGTATATCTGATTTTAAAATTTTAATCCGCAGTCACTTTTCGTTCTGAGATGGCGGAGACAACACTGGCTGCTGTCGATGAGCGTGCCCCAGTGCCCGATGCCGCTGGCCAGTATTTGTCTCGAAGATTATGCTGCGTGTACTGCAGAAAGCGGAGAGGAGGGTCCGGAATTATACTGAGACGCTGCGGCCACGAATTCCATGCGGGATGCATCATATACAAAATTAAAGAAGATTTGAAAACACCCGAGCCTACGCTGACGTGCTACGCCTGCTCCACTCCCCTCCATTGGCGCGAGTTGCGCGCTATATGTACGATACTATACCATCCGCACAGCTACGCGAGACCGAGAATGAGAAAAACTGATTTGATTTTAGAAAAAACTTTGACTAAGATCATTAGAAAACTGAAAAGAAACGATGAATCATAAAAAATTAGAGACCGATGATTAGAGACAAACAAAAAAGTTTGTAATATTTACTTTGAAAATTTTTTAGAACATTGTTTCTTTGAACTTTGAAATTATTTCCGTCTTGTTTTTTTTTTTAAAAAAACTCGCATCAGAATACCAAACTTTTTTTTTTTTTTTTTTTTTTTTTTTTTTTTTTTTTTTTTTTACAATATATATAGCGTCTCCTCTCGTAATTGCATTTCACACTTCTTTGGACAGTTGTGTGTTTTTTTTAATAAATAACGTTTCTTTTCGCAATAACATCTCACACCTCTTACGGCTGTACTGTGTGGCGGGTCATCCCAGAATTTTGTAACGTATATTTCCTGATCATGGATATTCCGACTCCTAAAGGGACAGTGACGTTTGATATACATAAATTTGGTCAACAAGACTGGGAGAACAATGGCTATAAGAAATGTATTTGTTTAATAGAAAGTCGTCAAAAGGATGAGAAACGTATATTAAAAACATTCAAAATTAGTCAATATTCATATTTCGAAGAACCCTTTTCTTCATTAACAGAACAGCTGAGATCTATTGGTTATACTGTTGAACATCCTTTGAAGCATTATCGAACGCCCTTTGATGACGCCTTTATATATAATTTTAAGACAGAGGATTTTTATGTACAGATTAAAGTATATTATGGGCCAGGGTTCTTTTTGCCTTAAGCCAAGCTATAAAAAGTCACACACACAAAAAAAAAAAAAAAAAAAAAAAAAAAAAAAAAAAAAAACATTTGCAGTCAGTTTTTCGCTCGGCCATATGAAGTTATACCACATAAAGTTTAAGCCTTGTAAAGTTAACAGTTTGCATAATCGTCTCACACCTTTACAAAACATGACTAGTGTAGAAGTCTCCGATAGTGACAATTTGCAAAATTCTTTTTACCCTTTCTTGGGTAAAACATCAACCAATTACATATTACGTGGTCCACGGAAACAGAGATTGAATAATGTGCTACGCTGTTTTGAGTCTAATGCAATGACGATGGCCTATATTATAAACGAGTTATTTCAAAGACCTGCTGTTGAATGGCATATTTATGATGCCATACCCACGATCCCAATAGATTACTCGCAACTTGCTCAAAACGATAAGTGTGTCTTATGCAAAATCAAGTTTCGTCCTTTGGAGGCGGTTAAACTGTTACCCTGTCTTCATTGTTACCACGATGCGTGCCTAGCGAATTGGTGTAAAGAAAACGACGATTGTCCGTATCGGGAAAACGAAGACGACGACGAAAGGAGCCATTGTAAACAAAAGGTTCACTTTCCCAAGGATCCAGAGTTTCTGTGGCGTAACGAAATGATTCTTCAATTAATGGACGTTTTATTTCAAAAACATGAATTTTTTAGAGAGTTTATATTGAATCGTATCAATGAAAGTGTTTCGACGAGTGTGGATAAAAACCTGGATGAATGTGCCATTTGTTTTGAACAGTTTCAAAAGGAGCCCAAACAACTTCCTTGCACTCACAAGTTTCATGAACTTTGTATCCAAACATGGTTCGAGAGAAAAAACACGTGCCCTTTGTGCAGATTTAAAATGGAAAAATTGTTATAAAAATGTAAATCTATCACGCAGTCAATGTTTTGCTTAAAGAAATTGTGTCCTTATAGCGATGTAAATAAATATGTATTTATAATTGTAAATAAATAAAACTTTTATGTTTTTAAAATATTTCGTGTGACTTTTTTTCCCAAAGAGGGGTGTTCACGAAAGTTGTTTTGTCAACTACCTTGATAAGATTTGTAATTTTACAAGCGCCAGAAAAATAAATTTTTTTATTCTCAAAAAAAAAAAAAAAAAAAAAAAAAAAAAAAAAAAAAAAAAAAAAATTTTTTTTTTTTTTTTTTTTTTTTTGACATAAATATTAGCCTGCCCATCAGACGTGTCTCATTCGACACCTCCTCTTGTCACTCGTCGACATGGCCACGTTTCTTCAAGATTCCTTTCCTGATTCCGAGAACAATCTGACCTCGGTGAAAAATTTCACTCTCGAAAAACTTTCGAACGCGTCCTCGCCGGAGCTAGAAACTTCCGTTTCCCTTAAACTAGACCGGGATCTTTTACAACCCGATGCTGCTGCTGTTGCTGCTGCTGCTGGTTGTGGTGGTGGTGGTGATGATGATGATGATGACGACGACGACCACGATGACGATCGAGGAGACGACTCCCCGAAACGCGGACCCGAGGCGTCCCGAGATCTCGCAGACCCTGCGACGCCGCCCGTCGCGCCCCTCGGCGGCCGAGAGGATCCGCAGCGGAAGCGGGCGCTCGAGACGCCGAACGAGCGTTCGAAAACTTCTAAACCGAAACGAGAGTCTGAGAAACGTTTTGAAGCCCGAAAGTCGAGCCGCGAGTCTCGGGTGCTGCAAAAGTCAAAAAAACATTTAAAAAAAACTAAAGTCGAGCGGCGACAGTCTCGGGTGCAAAAGTCAAAGAAAAAGTCGAAAAAAAATAAAGGCGAGCATCGAGAGTCGAAGAAGAAAAAGTTAAAAAGATTTCGGCGACGGCGGCGCCCGGAGAAGTACCAATGGAGAATTGCCGTCTCCGACGAGCCCGGCGTCAACTACTCCGAAATCTGTCGCATTTACGATTTCGATCGGATCCCGTTTATCAAGGATCGCGTTCCGCGAACGTCGTGTTCGTATTACACGGACGGATCCAAGCGGCAAGAGCACGCCGGGTGCGCCTTCACCGCCGTGTCCGACGACCGACGGACCGTCGTCGCGGAAAAACAAATCCGCATTTCCGACGGTCTGTGCGTAGTCACGGCCGAACTCCAGGCGATCAAGGAGGCCGTGACGGACGCGCGCGAGAGGGGCGTCCGCGAACTGGACGTCTATACGGATTCCAGAGCGGCGATCGGATTCGTCGAGAGATCCTGTCTTCGACGACATCGAGTGGCCGATCAGATCAGAGATTTCGTCGCGAAAAATAAAATCAAAGTCTTTATGCACTGGATCAAATCTCACGCCGGTCACGTCCACGGCGATCGGGCAGACGCGTTGGCGAGAGCCGCCGCGACCAGGGACCAGGTGGACGTGACTGTGGAACCCTTTCCGTATCGAACAGAAACGCGTCGTCGTCGCGACCCGATATGGGTTCGACGCAAAAAGGCGAAAAAAGAACAAAACACGAAGAAAAGAAAGAAGAGCGAAAAAACACGCCGCCGCCACGACCGAGGATCGGTCGTGGACGCAAAGAGGCGAAAAATGAACAAAAAACGAAGAAAAGAAAGAAAAGCGAAAAAACCCGCCGCCACGACCGAGGATCGGTCGTGGACGCAAAGAGGCGAAAAAAAGAACAAAAAACAAAAGACAAAATAAAAAAAAAATAAGAGCGAAAAAACACGCCGTCCCGACCGAGGATCGGGTAGAACAATGTAACTTGGTAACAATGTAAATAAGTATATATTTATAGTTGTAAATAAATATAACTTTTATGTTTGAAAATGTTTCGTGTAATTTTTTTTGTACACTATAAAGTTTTGATTATTTTTTTGCATGCACTTTGCAAATTTTTCTGGCGTCTGTAAAATTAAAAATCTATATAGGTCATTGACCTTTGACCTATGACCTTCATTTTTTATTTGGGAGCTACTTGAAAAAAATTTTCTGAGAGCTGGTTGAAACAAATTTAAAACGATTACGATTGTATAACGAATATATATATATATATATATATATATATATTACTGACTACTTCTCCTTTAAGGTAATTATCCTTAAGGTAATCCCTTGATGTTAATCTTCCTCTTGTTTACCTCTTTATTCTGACATGTTAATTAAAGTAAATTTTGACTCATAAATCTTTTTTATCTTCAGTAAAAATCTAAAACCCTAAGAAGATGAAATCATTTTTTGCATGCACTTTGCAATTTTTCTGACGTCTGTAAAATTAAAAATCTATATAGATCATTGACCTTTGACCTTTGAACTTCATTTTTTATTTGGGAGCTACTTGAAAAAAATTTTCTGAGAGCTGGTTGTAACAAATTTAAAACGATTACGATTGTATAACGAATATTATTTATATATATATATATATATATATATATATATATATATATATATATATATATATATATATATATATATATATGTTAATCTTCCTCTTGTTTACCTCTTTTTTTTTTTTTTTTTTTTTTTTTTTTTTTTTTTTTTTTTTGAGGTGGTGGAGAATAAAGGGTAATAGGTAATACTTTTTCCGGGTTTTTAGAATCATTAATTGTACTCCCCTGGTTTGAACCGACCGATTGTAAAACACCATGGCTAGTGGATTGGAGGCCCTCGAGACATGGTCTTTTACAATTAGTCGGTTCAATATTAGATTGTTTCCTTTTACGTTCTCGTCGCTCCTCTCGTAATTGATTTTCATGAGCTAGATAATCTTTTGAAGACCTCGTTTTTTGCTTTACGAGACGATTCTTAATACGTTGTCTTTCTTTGGTTTCAGCTTTTTCCATATCTGATAATTTACGTCTAACCATTTTTGTAATTGTTAGTTTCTACTTTATTAACAGCGATTTCAAACATTTCAATTTATTATTCAAATATAAATTTATTCAAAAGTAAAGAATTTCGCTTAAAAATGATAAAATTTCAAAAGTAGTGACGCACGGGGGTCTGCACGACCGAAAACAACAACCATTTGTTCAAATGTTAAAAAAAAAAAAAAAAAAAAAAAAAAAAAAAAAAAAAAAATTTTTTTTTTTTTTTTTTTTTTTTTTTTTTAAATATATAAATGGAACTTCTTGATAAATCTAAAATGACTTTTCACCGGGAGATTCGCAGAGTCAAGATCTACTAACGTGTCGGTTCCACTTTGAGAAAAATCGAGTGGCTAATCCCTCTTTTTTTTATTTCGAGTCAATCTCTCGTCGCCACCATGTCGTTCGTGGTCGTCTACAATATTCCCGGAAAGTCTTCGATCCCTCATCATTATCTTACCGGGATTATCGGTTCAGATTGTTTCGTTTATTGGCTGTGTAAGGACGTCGCCGCCGTTTTGGGGTACAGCAGATCCTACGCGAGAAGACTGAGCGATAAGAAAGTACGCGATGTTACGGGGCCTTTGGATAACGTAGGTCCCGATTTCTTACGGAAACGGATAATTTCTCATTTCGATTTGAGTTTTTTGCTCAAAAAAGCGAGAAGGAGTACGGTGCGAGACTTTGAACGGAAAATAAACAGCCCAGGTACCCGAGTGGCAGTGAATCCCGGAGGAAACGTTACAAATTTAAAAGATCCTACTTATCACACCTACGGCGCCGTCCAGAAGAGCCTGGCGAAATTTCCGTCGCCTCGCCTCCGCGTGTATCGGCTGAAACCCTTTCCCGTGAAACCCTGCTTGTACTGCAAAAGAAGATCGTGTCCCCTGTGGAGAGCGAACGCGGGAATTTCGCGTCTGCACGGCATCCCTTTCGATCCGATGGAGCACGGGTCCGCGACGACGACGGGACTCGAAGGGGAGGAGGAAGAGGAGGAGAAGAAAAAGAAGAAGAAGACGCGCGTTTACCGACACAAAAAGATTGCGGCAGTTCTAGCCATAGGAGGTAACGGATTCACTCTCACCAACGGCGTCACGAGCACTTCTTTCGAAAAATCTTTCAACAACTCGATTCTTTTCCGGGAAATTTCGGAAATGAATGTCAGAGTTCTCAACTGCATGGACGAACAGAGTTTTAAAATAAGCTGCGATCTTCGAAAATCGTACGCCAGAGAGTTGAAGAAACTCCAAGTCGTCTTGTTGGACGCCGTCGAAGTGAAAGACTGCCAGTCGTGCAAATCGAAAAACTGCCACAAATGGAAGGCTTCGGTGGGCATCGCCTCTAGGTACAAGTTGAGGCATGATCCCATCAAACATTGAATTTCGAATCCTTGTTTACAAAGTGACCGTTGCAAAAAAAAAAAAAAAAAAAAAAAAAAAAAAATTAAATATTCTATCAAACATTAAATTTCGAATTCTTATTTTACAAAGTGACCGTTGAAAAAGAAAATGTATAGTAAAAAAAAAAAAAAAAAAAAAAAAAAAAAAAAAATATATATATATATATATATTTTTTTTTTTTTTTTTTTTTTTTAATATAAAAGGGAGTGACATTGTTTCACCAGATCAGTCGGTGTGCAGTAGCACTTTAAAACGAGGATGGCGACGGCACTTCCACAGTTATTAGACTTGCCCGTGGACATTTTGTTCCTGATTTTGAGAGACTACGTTCCACTCAAAGATAAATTGCACACGCTTTATAAAATGCCTGAATTTCGATCGTTTCTAGAACATCGTGCATCTTATCTGAGTTCTCCTGGTCCATTTTCGATGGACTATATTGAACTTTTGCGCTTATACAGACCCGGCTATTATGTTCATCGGATTGTTTTGGGTTGGTGGACCTGTCTGCGATTCGATGACGCCACGTTACAATTCACAGAGTATCGCTTTGACCTCAACCACTGTTTCTTCCGACCCAACAGCCGTGTTGAGTTTTCTCGTCAATCCATTTCGACCATGAAAAAAGAAAGAGAATTTTTGCTTCGTTTCCAATCTTTCGAAGAGAAAGAGTCAAAATATTTGCTCTATTATCTGGAAGTGTATGGATACATTACGGTTCTCTATACACCTCCTTTGTGTAAAATAGCCTTTCACGTTTGTCCTTTGAACGGGTATCGCGAAATTTCGATCGACAAACCCATCCGTGTGAAACATTTTTTTGTAGACCGCTTTTGGGAAGTGACGTTGACTCGAGAGAAAAAAATAACCATTAAATGTGTGGACCATGTCGAGTGCCGTTGCAAAAAATTATTTTATGAACTGGACCCTATAACCTTTGAATTTTCAAAAGATTTCACGTATCTGACGACGGATAGAGGGGGGATAATTACTGTGCAAACATGTTCCAATTACAGACTGGCGGACGAAAACCACGTTGAAGGATTTACTGTATACCACAATTATGAAGAAAAGAAAGGAAG
The DNA here is from genome assembly GCA_964019185.1 of Maratus speculifer. Taxonomy (NCBI): domain Eukaryota; kingdom Metazoa; phylum Arthropoda; class Arachnida; order Araneae; family Salticidae; genus Maratus; species Maratus speculifer. The sequence goes on along the minus strand of OZ025301.1, from coordinate 154,513,438 downwards.
ATTAATCGTAGAAGAAGACAAACACGACCCACAGTTGAAAAAACTTCTAATGGATAAAGACACAATCTGTAAGTTTGAAAACTTTATGTAAATATTTTGAGTCTTGACACAGTTAACAGTTACTGGGATACCGACAAAAAAAAAAAAAAAAAAAAAAAAAAAAAAAAAAAAAAAAAAAAAAAGTTTTGGATAGTATATATATTGAACGCGAGGCTCCGAGCGTCAGCATTTCAAACCTTTCTGGAAGCCCAGCTCGATGGAATCGTGTATATTTTGTGCTCAAAGTGTCAAGCGACGATCGAGATTGAAAAATTGTAGGCATAAAGCGCACGGAAAATGTTTGAAAAAATATTTGGAAACTCATGATGACATGCGGTGTCCTAAATGTGGCGAAAATTTGAAATCGGCTGATTTGTGGTACGTTCTGTATCATTACGAAACAAGTTTCACCCCTGAACGTTATCGTGAATTACATAGACGCATGCGAGTCATGTCCTTCAGAGATGCAAGCGAGTTGAGCGGCGCCGAATTATCAAATTGATCAAAGGGGGGAAAAAAAAAGATGACGACATCGACCAAAGTAACCACCACCCCACTCGTTCTTTTGCTTTAGTCGAGAGGCGGGGTGAAACAACAAGACTCCGACCGTTTCAATTTGCATCTAAAAAAACTCGTTCTTTCATTCGTGGCTAAACTTCCAAGGACAGTACGTGACTGGCATCTTTTATTTTTTTGAAGCTGGGAACTCTGAACCGAGTCGTATATAAACGATCGAAAAAATTCTTTTCATTCTCATTGCTGTTGCTACCGTCGCTACTACTACTCCTCCTACTCCTCCCGAGAGAGACAGAGAACATGGCATTCTTTAGAATCCAAATCAAACTCAATGAAAGGACCGAAACCGTCATGGGCGTGTTGGGAGACCACGACGGACAAGTATATTATTCCGTGGACGACGTGGCCCGGTTCGTTCCCGCGTCCATGCGGCGCACCACTTGGCTGCCGAGTCAACGTCTGGAAGAAATTGTGATCGATCCACCGTTTCCCAAAACCATGATGATGATGGGACATCGAGACGTCCTGGATGCGCTCCGGTTTCTCCCGTGGTCGCATTCCAAGCGGTTCGTGCGAACGCTCGAATACGGCTGGGTGACAGACCTGCCGTACGATTACAACTTGAAACTTTTCATCATCAAGCAATGCGAAACGGGAGATGGGATACAATATCATCAGTGGATTGAGGATTTTAAAAAAAACTATGGACCTGTGCTGCTGCGACAAAACTGACAAAACACCCTAATCTTTCTCAAACCGAAAAAAAAATCGGTGTTGAAAGAGTAAAAAAAATGGGGGGTCGAAGAAAAAGTCTGGATTCCAGACTTTTTCTTCGACCCCCCATTTTTTTTACGACAGACGACATACCAATATTGGTTAAATGTTATGTTAAAAAAAATTGTTTTTGTAAACTGTTTAGAAACAAAAAAAAATAAAAAAAAAGTTGAATTACAAATCTCATGTTTTTATTTCACACACGCATACACAAACTTACACTGTGTACAAGTGGTTAAAAAAAAATGAATTATATTTTTTTTTTACATCGAAATTTTTTTAACATAGAAAAAATCATCTTTTATTTTTGCAATGTTTTATTAAAAGAGTCCGCAAGTACTTTGACGGAGATGAACTATTTAAAAAAAAAAAAAAAAAAAAAAAAAAAAAAAAAAAAATGATTGAGCGATAAGTAAAAAAAAATTGTATATACGCATGCTAATGTTTTTTTTTACAAATAATAAAGTATGACATCGCCTCCCAATATTGGAAACCAATAAGTTGCAAAAAAATGGGCCAAAGATTTGGGGGATTTTTTTTTTCACCCCCAAAATCTTTGGCCCATTTTTTTGCAACTTTTTTTTTTCATAATTATGTAAAAAAAAAGTTAGTTCTCATCATCGATTGTTCTGTTTTCCGCCTCTTCTTGAGCGCATTTTTCTTTAAAGTTTTGTATCCAAGTGTCGAACGGTATACCTTCTTTCTCGTCAAAAGTTTGTTGGAGCACAGGAGGACTGTTCCCGTCGTTCTGGATTTCTTTCACGTACCCGAATCTCAGGGCATAATACACCGATCCTTCTCGCTCCGATTTCAACGAATCGAGCAGGGCCGAATGTTCGATCACCCAAGTGTCCGATCTCAATTTGCACGCGTTCGTGACGTCTTTCATCTGGCAGGTGGCCATCGAGACTCGCCATCCGTAACTCTGTCCTGTGGCCAGGGCAATATCCGAAGTGCAAAAGTACACTTTGCCGTCGTTTCCGACTACTCCTAAAATGTCGAAAAAGTACCAACGTTTCGAAATATGGAGTCGAAACAACATGTTGACTACCAAACGAAAAAACAAAAAGAACAGAACCGTGAAGTATAAAGTATTACTCTTACGAATGAGTGTGCGTGCGCGGAGAGAGAGAGGGAAGCTCCACCTCCTGTTTTTTTTTTCTTGTCGCACCACGTGGGGAAGGAAAAAAAGGGGGGGGAGATTAACTTTTGTATCTCTATTTTTTTTAAAGTCTCGAAAACCAATATTGGTAAGCAAATTGATACAAAAAAAATGGGCTGAAAGGGAAAAATATCCCTTTCAGCCCATTTTTTTTGTACTTCAACACTGAATATTCAGCATAAGAAGTTTTTTTTTTTTTTTTTTTTCAGTCCTTGGGTAAAAATTCTTGAGCAGAGCTTCCGTGCAGTACAATCAATTTTTTAGGTGGAAAACCGGAAAGCCAAATCATGACACCTTCTTCCGAAGTGTTGTCGTTTACGAGACGAAATCTTTTTTTCGGAGGCAATGCATTTAAAGGTTCGGGACGTTTGGTTGGTGGTGGTGGTGGTGGAGGTGATGGTGGTGCAGCAGCAGCAGCATCATCGTCGTCCTCCTCTTCCTCCCCTTCTGTGAAATTGTAAGGCGGATCGGCCGGAGTGTAGGGTTCGAAAGCCGAATTTGTACTGACTTTCAAATGAACGCAAGTCGACAAGTTGGAAAACTGACTGCCGCCGCCGCCGCCGCCGCCGCGAGGATCGGGTACCGGACTGGGCGGTGGTGGGTACGGAGGAGACGTGGGTGTATATTCGCTCGATCGGCTCTCTGTAGCGAAAGTATCCATGGAAACGGGTTCGATAACCACAGCGGCAGATTTAGCGTGTGCAATCACCGAATCTGGATTCGCAGCAGTAACGGGATTGGGACTCGCAACGGGAGAAATCCTTATAGGGGGCGATACGTGGTAGGTAGGGGTTTCTTTCGAATAACCGGGTTCCTCCTCGTCTTTGTCGTCTTCCTCATTGAGATGTCGAGCGACTTCGGCGGCGGCTTCTTCGGAGGCGGCACCTTCTTCCTCGGCATTCAGAGCCCTTCTGTAGGCATCGATCCATTGGTAAAATTCGACTGCATCCCAATCGCTTCGAGAGCAGTGTTGGGCGATTGGAAACTGAAAAGTTTTTTTCACCCGAACGTAAAACTCTTTACCGCTCAGTTTTTTGAAGGTGACTTGCGCTCGTTTCGATTTGCAACGTTCGAACACGTAGAGCGCGTGGTTGTGGGTGAAGAGCTGCAATTTCAAAAGAGATTTTTCCAAACCCCGAGTCCAGTACTCGCTGGTGACGTCTTTCACTTTGGTGGTCGAATGATTGCGAGCAAAGTGATAGGGAGATCGATAATTCAAGTATCTGGCCACAGAAACGGCTCCCCAGTACAAGTTTCCCTTATTGCCGATCACGCCCCACAATTTACCACTCGTTTTGTCGAAACTCACTTGAAACAGCATCTTTTATTGGAAAGGAGGGCTCTCGATTAGTTCGCACGCGAATGAAGAAAAAACCCCGACGAGCGAGTTGTTTTATAGTCTATGATTTCTCTCTCTCGGTAAACGAGGGGTGGTGGTGGTGGTGGATACACACGCACGCGGGTGAGTAGAAAAAAAAAATAATGAGAGAATCAAAGTCGAAAAACAGCGCGCACATGTTACTAAAGAAAAGAAAAATTCCGCATCAGTGGCGATTGGAGAAGTAGGAGGGGGGAAGAAGAAGAAAACCCGTTTGCTAGGCAAAGAGGAAGAGGTGTGTTTCTCGCTCGCATACTCAAAAGATGAATAAATTATTCACATCATCTCTAAAGAAAGTAAAAAAAGGGGAGGGGGGGAGAACAAAATGAAAGAACTATTATGTATTTTTTTTTTTCAATGTTAGGTATCAATCGATTACTATTTTTTTTTTAAAGTCGCGATTCCAACATGAGCCTGATTGCAATTTTTTTTTTGTAAATAAAAAAAAACAATAGGTTAAATGTAAAAAAAACAAAGAATTGCACTTATGTATAGAGTTTTGAATCATATAGATCTTTTTATTTTACACTTATTTTTTTTTATGGAAAAAAAGTTTCCAACGTTGGTCACGAGTTGTTTGCAAAAAAATGGGCTAAAAGAGCCGTGCTTTTTTTTTTCGTTTGTTATGCAAGCACGACTCTTTTAGCCCACTCTTTTGCCTCTTCAAACAGAGTTATTTTTAATTATTAGGAGAAAAAAAAGATGCCAACGTTGGTCATGAGTTGTTTGCAAAAAAATGGGCTAAAAGAGTCGTGCTTTGTTGTTTACACGCACGACTCTTTTAGCCCATTTTTTTACCTCCTCAGGAGAAGTTTTTTTTTTTTTTTTTTTTTTTTTTTTTTTTTTTTTTTCAGTTTATATATGTACTTTTATGAATCGGGGTATTATTTCATTACTTTCAAGACAGTAAAATTTTTTGGTGATACCTTTCCACGTTAGCAATAATATTGTGGGATATCCTTCTGTATTATATCTCAATATTTTAGCATAATCCATGGGAGCAGTCTTTGCGACCGGAGTCGTCGACATGACACTGTTTTGCGGCTGCGGCTGTTGTTGCTGCTGCTGCGATTGTGGCTCTGGTTGTTGTTGTTGTTGTTGTCGTTGTTGCGGTTCGACCACTGCTACTTGTAACGACTGAGGTTGTTGCTGCTGCAAGAGGATTTCTTCTTCCGTCGTGCGATCGACATGCGTCTTGTACAACTTGTCGACCGCTTTTTTTTTGAAAAAAGTAAACCACACGAAAAACAGGTCGAGCGTCAACATGTCTGTGATGGTCATTTCGTTCACGATCATCAGTTGGGTGAGATTCTGGAAATCCGTGGGATCGTGCTCGGCCAGCACTCGGACGTACGTTTCCGGCGAATCCAGTTTTCGAGCAAATTCCTGGACCGCTTCGACGGGACTCGCCAGCAAGAGTTTGGTCGCGGATTCGTGACTCGTGACGTGTTTTCTCGACGCGTTTTGTGACAGGAAAGATGGCAACAACGCGTCCTTCAGAGTCGCGGCCACGTGTCTTACGCGCACGCTGCTGCTGTAGTCGCGATGAAAAATTCCCAGGATGCGGTTGAGGTCGGACGTGAACCAGTAGAGGGACTCGTCGAATCCCACGAACCCGGTCAAGACGTAATGTTGGTAAGGATTCGGTTTGTACTGGATGCAGAAAGCCATGATAGTTTGTCGTCGTTGTGTGCGCGCGTTTGGCGAGAGAGAGAGAGAGAGTAAAACACGCGCCCAGGTTACTTGTCCACATATACGAAACGAGTTTATATTTTTGTGTTTGTGTGTGCGAAGAGGCGGGACTATGATGAGCGAGCGCAGCGAACCGGAGGACGACGGGAGAGGGAGGGAGTAAACAAAAAAAAAGAGCGAATGCGAGAAGAAACCACTTTGAGAAGAAGAAGGGGGGGGGTAAAAAAAGTTAAGGGTGGGAAATATCCGTAAGTGTGTGTCTCTGCCACCGCGCCGCCGCATCCTCCCCTCAACGAGTAACGAAAAAAAAAATAATAATAACAGGATGGATGGATGGATGGATGGTGGTGATGATGGAAAAAGAGATGCGCGATAACTGGTCTTTTTTTTTCTTTATTGGGAGAAATGATGGCTCAGTGTATAGGTTGAGAAATTTTTTTTTTTTTTTTTTTTTTTTTTTTTTTTTTTTTTCAGAAAAAAAACCCGATATTGTTTCGAATATTTCTGTTCAGGAAGAGTTAAAAAAAAAGAAAATGGGTCGAAGGAAAATTTCCTTCGACCCATATTTTTTTGTGTTTGAGATGTTACCAACGTTGGAGGAGGAGGGGGGGGAGGGGAGAGAGAATATACCAAAATATTACTTTAACAATTTATTCTCTATAACTTTGAATATATATTTTTTTCGCAAAACGTGAAAATGTAAAATTCTGAGGTGGGTCCGGCGCTCAACTTATTTTGCTGTCGACTGTAGAGATACCGTCTTGGTACTGTAAATATAATTTCATTTAAATTTTAACAGTACCAAGCCTAGTACGATTCCTTAACCAAAAACGCGTACCGAACCAAACGAGCACACTGGTGACAATCGCGATGATTATCACGACTATCCAATAACCGTAAGAGAATGAAGATGCCGCCACGGGTTTTCCTGCTGTTGCTGTTGCTCCAGAAGTAGATGCCGGATTCTTACTAGTCGTCCCACTGCTATTATTTGGAGCGGTGGCTGAACCGGCGGCGAGTCGATAGGTTACATTTGTATTTTTATTAGCATTCGGATCGACGGGTTGGACATGGATGGTTACACCACCACCCCCTCCTCCCTGGATCTGTAGTGAATCGTACTCGCAGTAGGGAGGATCTTTTAACCATTTTAAATTTTCGCATAAAATAGTATGCTCTCTTCCGTTCCCGCAATCCAGTATTATGGTAGACGGCGTGATCGTTTTAATATTAAACTTTTTCATCTCAGGTGTCAGTTCGCAAGGCACTAGAGGTACGCATTTGGCATCGTCTCCGCTCCAAGTGCCGTCCGCCAGACAGACGCGTGTTCCGTTACTCGCGTTCTCCAATTTGTATCCCGCATCGCAAGTAAAAACTGCAGTCTCATTATAATCGCGGCTCGGACATTGCATCTGCCCGTTAAGCGGGGCATAGAGCGGGGGACACGTGACGGGTGTGCAGAGCAGGTCCTGCGGAATGTCATCTTGCCACGTGCCCTTTTCCGAACACTGGAAAATACCGGTGGCGTGACCCGTGAGTGTATAACCCACTTCGCAACTGTACTCGATTTGGTTGGGATAGGTAAACGAATGTCCATCGATGATACCGTGGTCGATCATTGGAGGATCCGGACAAACGACGGGATTACAACTGGCAGTTGCGGGATCCCATTTCAATTGATTCCCGTCCAACACGACTTTAATTGTAACGTGATTGGGCTCGTAACCGGCATCGCAATTTAACGTGGCCTCGTCATCCAGCTGGAAAGGAGCAACACTATTGCTTTCGAAGCGGCCGTTGGACACTCGGGGAAGATCCGGTATCGGCACGGTGCAGAGACCAGAAGCGGGATTCCATTTTAAAAGACCGTTGACGGCAGACAACTCCAAGACAGATTCCGTGGGTCCGATCGCAACGTAACCAGCATTACATGTCAACGTGGCTTTATGACCCTCTATAAAAGGAGATTTGGCCGTGCTGCTAAAAGTACCGTTGACGGCGTCAGGCAGTGTGTCGAGAAAAGGAACGCAGGTGGCAGAGGGAGGATTCCACTTGAGACCAGTACCGGTCAATTCTAAAACTGATTCCGTTACACCCTGCGGAGTATAACCCTGATTACAATTTAACGTAGCCCTGTTACCTTCCGAGTAGGGTGGTTGGTCAACGGAGGTGAACGTACCATTTTGAGCGGTGGGTAAATCATTCATGATTCTTTTTATTTATGGTCGACACGTAGAACACTTTTTTTTTTCAAAATTGTAAAAATAAATTTAACTCGTGCAAAACAAAGTAATTTACCAAATTACAACAACGATTTTGGCTAATGGAATTATGAAAAGGGAACTCACAAACTTTGTTTATGCAAAATGTATTTTTTAAAAAGGTCATTAATCTTTAGATTTAGTACAAAAAAAAAAAAAAAAAAAAAAAAAAAAAATTTTTTTTTTTTTTTTTTTTTTTTTTTTTTTTTTTTTTTTACTTCTCCCTTAAAGTAATTTTCTGGAATTATAACATTAGAAAAATCTATGTCGATCCTTGTCTTATTTACCTCTTTAATCAGGCGTGTTAACAAATATAAATTTTGACTAATATGACTAATAACTTTTTTCTTGCGTTAATAAAATTAAAAATCTATAGAGGTCAATGACCTTTGACTTTTAACCCATATATATATATATATATATATATATATATATATATATATATATATATATATATATATATATACTTCTCCCTTAAAGTAATTTTCTGGAATTATAACATTAGAAAAATCTATGTCGATCCTTGTCTTATTTACCTCTTTAATCTGGCGTGTTAATAAATATAAATTTTGACTAATAACTTTTTTCTGGCGTTAATAAAATTAAAAATCTATAGAGGTCAATGACCTTTGACCTTTAACCCATATATATATATATATATATATATATATATATATATATATATATATATATATATGTATATATATATATATACTTCTCCCTTAAAGTAATTTTCTGGAATTATAACATTAGAAAAATCTATGTCGATCCTTGTCTTATTTACCTCTTTAATCAGGCGTGTTAATAAATATAAATTTTGACTAATAACTTTTTTCTGGCGTTAATAAAATTAAAAATCTATAGAGGTCGATGACCTTTGACCTTTAACCCATATATATATATATATATATATATATATATATATATATATATATATATATATATATATATATACTTCTCCCTTAAAGTAATTTTCTGGAATTATAACATTAGAAAAATCTATGTTTATACTTGTTTTATTTACTTCTTTATTCAGGCGTGTTAATAAATATAAACTTTGACTCATAACTTTTTTCTGGCGTTAATAAAATTTTAAATCTATAGAGGTCAATGACATTTGACCTTTAACCTATATATATATATATATATATATATATATATATATATATATATATATATATATATATATATATATATATATATTATATATTATTATTATTATTATTATTATTATTATTATTATTATTATTATTATTATTATTATTATTATTCAATACTTCTCCCATAAAGTAACTGTCATGAGCTGTATTATTAGAAAACCCGCGTTTGATCATTCAAAATTTCATTAAAAATTCGTCTTCTTTATCTCTTTATTCTGATATGTTATTAAATATAATTTCTTGGAGAAAACTCACATTTTTTTCTGGCGTCTATAAAATTAAAAATCGATACAGGCTATTCTGTGTTGAATCCTTGAAGATGTCTTTAAGTATTCGTCTTCTTTATCCCTTTATTCTAATATATTTTAAATATATTTCCTGGAGATAGCTCCCAACTAGTAATTTTCAGGAGCTAAACAATTGGAAAATTTATTTTGGGCCTTAAATACTTAATGATACAAATGTAAAGATTAAATATGCATTTATATTTAAAAATCGGTTTGGAACCTCGTTTTTTGGACTTAAAAAAAGAAAGAGTAGGAAATGTCATTTCAATGCGAAGACTATCCTACGGGAAAAAATTTTTCGTTAATACATGATGCTCATAAAAGGCCACCGTTCCCTATAGGCACGGACATACCCTTTTATTGCACTACAGGTTACAAATTCCAAGATAACCCTGTTCTTTTCGGATCAACGTCTCCCATTTTTATTTGTAAGCTAGATGGTAATTCTGCGGTATGGAAAACAACTACGGAGTGTGTCCCTGTGACTTGTGGTGACCCGGGCCAGGTGCCTCACGCAACGAGAACGGGCTCGGATTTTACATTTAACAGTAAAGTGGAATATGAGTGTAAAGACGGATATAAATTGACAGGAGAAAAATTTCTATTTTGCGGTGATAACGGAAAATGGATGCCGACGATCGACAAAGTGAAATGCGAACCATTATCTAACAAAGATGAACCATTAAAAAAACCATTATCTAACAAAGATGAACCATTAAAAAAACCATTATCTAACAACGATAAACCATTAGAAGAACCATTACCTTCCAATATTAAACCATTAGAAGAACCATTACCTTCCAATATTAAACCATTAGAAGAACCATTACCTTCCAATATTAAACCATTAGAAGAACCATTACCTTCCAATATTAAACCATTAGAAGAACCATTACCTCCCAAAGTTAAAACATTAGAAGAACCACTACCTTCCAAAGTTAAACCATTAGAAGAACCATTACCTTCCAAAGTTAAACCATTAGAAGAACCATTACCTTCCAAAGTTAAACCATTAGAAGAACCATTACCTTCCAAAGTTAAACCATTAGAAGAACCATTACCTTCCAAAGTTAAACCATTAGAAGAACCATTACCTTCCAAAGTTAAACCATTAGAAGAACCATTATCTAACAAAGAAAAACCATTAGAAGAACCATTATCTAACAAAGAAAAACCATTAGAAGAACCATTATCTAACAAAGAAAAACCATTACAAAAGCCATTATCTAACAAAGAAAAACCATTACAAAAGCCATTATCTAACAAAGAAAAAACATTACAAAAGCCATTATCTAACAAAGAAAAACCATTACAAAAGCCATTATCTAACCAAGAAAAACCATTACAAAAGCCATTATCTAACCAAGAAAAACCATTACAAAAACCATTATCTAACCAAGAAAAACCATTACAAAAACCATTATCTAACCAAGAAAAACCATTACAAAAACCATTATCTAACCAAGAAAAACCATTACAAAAACCATTATCTCCCAAAGAAAAACCATTACAAAAACCATTATCTCCCAAAGAAAAACCATTACAAAAACCATTATCTCACAAAGATAATCCATTAGAAGAACCAATATCTCATAAAGTTAATCCATTAGAAGAACCAATATCTCATAAAGTTAATCCATTAGAAGAACCAATATCTCATAAAGTTAATCCATTAGAAGAACCAATATCTCATAAAGTTAATCCATTAGAAGAACCATTATCCCTCAAAAATTCTCAAAATTCAATTGGTTATATTTATTACATTTTCCCAATCCTGTTACTTGCAATGATTATTTTATTTCTATTTATTTGTTAAAAAAAAAAAAAAAAAAAAAAAAAAAAAAAAAAATTTTTTTTTTTTTTTTTTTTTTTTTTTTTAACATAAAATTGAACCAAACAATGACATGGGGGAAGAGCCATTTTATCAATATCTAACGGATTCCAGGCACATAGTACAATTCTTCGATCATTGGGATTAGTTTTAATTTTTTAATTAGTTTTATTTAAAAAAAAAAAAAAAAAAAAAAAAAAAAATTTTTTTTTTTTTTTTTTTTTTTTTTTTTTTTTTTTTTAATATATAAGTATCAACATCCTCACCGGCATTCCACTTCTCTTCTAGCTATGGATCGTATCGACCAACTCATTTCTGAAGCAATTTATCAAGAAGTACTGTTAAATAGAAACCAGTTTGTAACTCAGGAAACTATAATCCAACGTTTGTATAAAAAAATTATCGACAAGACGCGTGTTGCACCTTATTATTTTGAAAAGACTCTTCTTTTCAGTAAATGGCACGATGAAATTTTAGACGCCTATCTCGAGAAAAGATCGACTCTGTCGCACGATGAAAAGATATGCGTCGAACGCGTTCTCTCTAAAGACAACCCCAACGTGACCGAGTTAACAAAATTTGCTTCTTGTTGGTACAAATATAATCCTAAAGTCGCCTGTAAATGGTTTGCCGTCGACGGTCTTCTTGGAACTCACCCCAAACACTATGTTCAAGATGCCTTTTCGCCCCAATTCGTAAAACACAACGATGCCGTGAGAGCCTTGTACGCATACCATTCGGAACCTGAAAAAATTAGAGACATTGTCGAAAAAGCATTTCTTTTGAATGAAGGGGAACCGTGCTCTCCCGATCTCGACACCGAATTCGAAATGTATATTTCGATGTACGCAGAAATGGTAGGAGAAGAGACCATGACACTAGTGGCGGCCGAACGCAAGGCCAAAATGCAGCAGCAGCAACAGCAGCCGTGCAAACGTAAAAAAACAATCCTCTTGGAAAAAAATTAAACTCTTTTTTCATTTATTTATTTGTTTTTAAATCGACATTCGTTTTCCAACACTTTGCGTAAATGAGAATCGTAAGGACCCGTTTTCGGGATATCTTTCAAGAGATCTTGTTTCAGTTTTACTCGAATGGATAAAGACCATTCCGAAGAGGGTCGCAAGATGTCATAAAGACACAAAAGACGTAGATAGGCTTCGTGCGAATCTTCTACGTCCTTTAAATCGATCCGAGAGGATTCGCTTAAAAAAGGCGTGTTAGGGTGATGTGAGGTAGGGGGTACGACGATCGCTTGATCGGCGAAAGATTCTATGGGATAAGGGATTATTCTTTCGAGTGAAAAATGACTATCCACAATTCGAGTGCGAAGTGGATCATAAGAAAGACGCAAATGACTCGTCAGAACAAGATTCCATTGATGTGAGGGTATCGTCTCATCGAAAGCGGGTTCAATTATAATGTACAAAAGACGTTTTTTACGATACCAAAAAATAGGCTCGTACTTTGATGCGGATTCTAAATCTTGAATGAGATTCAAATAATTCTGAACGATGTGGGGATATCGACCAAAAGAACCGTAGAGAATAGTCGACCGCCTATCGGTTAAGGCTTCTTCAAAATAATTCATAACTTGTTTTTTTTTAGAAAAAACGATTTAAAAAATTACAAATAAAATTTTAATTAAAATTCTTGTTTTAACAACTGGAAAGGTCAATGACCTTTAGCTTAAAAAAAAAAAAAAAAAAAAAAAAAAAAAAAAAAAAAAAAAATTAAAGTTCGAAGTCAGTTATAACGCGTGTGAAATATTTTCAAAGTCGGAAATTATTTCAAAGTCCGGCAAAATTTTTCAAAGTCGGGAATTATTTTAAAGTTCGGCTTCAAGCAAGAACATGGAAGAGCAGCCGCCGGCAGCGCTGCCAGATGCCAACTGATCTGGAAGACAATGTTACTGTTTTTTAAAAAAAAAAAAAAAAAAAAAAAAAAAAATTTTTTTTTTTTTTTTTTTTTTTTTTTTAGGAACTGATATTGTCTCGCCAGATCAGTTGGCATCATGCAGCGCTGCCGGGCGGCTGCTCTTCCGTTTCTCTCGCTTGAAGCCGAACTTTCAAATAATTCCCGACTTTGAAAAGTTTTGCCGAACTTTGAAATAATTCCGGACTTTATTAAATTTTGCCAATCTTTGAAATTCCCGAACTTTGAAATATCGACTTTGAAACTTTTTCAGAAATCGAGACTTTAATGAAAATCGACATGCTTTTGGACTTTGTATTTTTTTCGCGACACGAGACTTTGATAATATTTCGTGTTCATACTCGACTATGTTAAAAACTGAAAAAATTCCTCATTTTTACTTTTCTGAGTACTTAACTGAGCACGTAACAATGCATTACAGGTAAGGACAAAATCGCGAGACAACCGCAGAGACAGGAGAGCACGTCGATAAGAGGAAGGCTTGTTTGAAAAGGCACATTAAGTGAAAAAAAAAAAAAAAAAAAAAAAAAAATTTTTTTTTTTTTTTTTTTTTTTTTTTTTTTTTGTAGAAGGAAATGACATTGTCTCGCCAGATCAGTTGGCACCATGCAGCGCTGCCGGGCGGCTGCTCTCCCGTTTCTCTCTCTTGAAGCCGAACTTTGAAATAATTCCCGACTTTGAAAAATTTTACCGAACTTTGAAATAATTCTCGACTTTGAAAAATTTTACCGAACTTTGAAATAATTCTCGACTTTGAAAAATTTTGTGGGACTTTGAAATAATTCCCGACTTTGAAATCTCGACTTTGAAAATATTTCACACGCGCTATAAACTGACTTCAGACTTTGAAACTTTTTCAGAAATCGAGACTTTGATGAAAATCGACATGCTTGTGGACTTTGTGTTTTTTTCGCGACACGAGACTTTGAAATTATTTCGTGTTCATGCTTGACTATGTTAAAAACTTTGAAAATATTCCTCATTTTTTATATTTCTCAATACTTAACTGAATCCGAACTTTGAAATAATTTTCGACTTTGAAAAATTTTGTTATTTGTACGTTTTTGAATATTTGACTGAAACCAAACTTTGAAATAATTTTCCACTTTGAAAATATTTCGTAAATTGTTAAAAAAAAAAAAAAAAAAAAAAAAAAAAAAAAAATTTTTTTTTTTTTTTTTTTTTTTTTTTTTTTTTTTTAAGGAGTGACATTGTTTCACCAGATCAGTTGGCTTCTGGCGGTTGGCGGTTGCTCTTCCGTTTCTCTCGCTTGAACCCGAACTTTGAAATAATTCCTGACTTTGAAAAATTTTGCCGGACTCTGAAATAATTCTCGGGCTTTGAAAATATTTCACGCGCTCTATAAACTGACTTCGGACTTTGAAAATATTTCACACGCTCTATAAACTGACTTCGGACTTTGAAAATATTTCACACGCTCTATAAACTGACTTCGGACTTTGAAAATATTTCACACGCTCTATAAACTGACTTCGGACTTTGAAAATATTTCACACGCTCTATAAACTGACTTCGGACTTTGAAAATATTTCACACGCTCTATGAACTGATTTCGGACTTTGAAAGTTTTTCAGAAATCGAGACTTTGATGAAAATCGACATGCTTGTGGACTTTGTGTTTTTTCGTGACACGAGACTTTGAAAATATTTTGTCTTCAAACTCGACTGCATAAAATCCTCATTTTTCCTCAAATAATTTTAATTAAGATTCTTGTTTTAAGAACTGGAAAAGTCAACAATCTTCAAAAAAAAAAAAAAAAAAAAAATTTTTTTTTTTTTTTTTTTTTTTTTTTTTTTAGTATATAAATATGCGAAATTTTAAGAATAACCTTCATATAGCTTTGTCATTTTTTCACAAACATGTCTGTTTTTGCTGAAGCTGTTTGCATGACTTGTTATGATGATATGATATTTCCAATGGAAATTGCATTCGCTGCATCTCCGAATCACATTTACATCTTTCAAATCGCACCGCCACCAGAGTATTATGTTCAGACAATGAGAGATATGGCAAACACCAAATCTCGATTCAAAAATAAAGATCGTTTCTATAGTCGTACTGATCGCAGGCATTCATCTGTCGTGCCAGTTGCTCAGTATAAACTTCATCCAGACATCTGGTTAACTCAATTATATCATTATATTCATTATATTTATCATATTTTCCCTAAAGAAGTACAATTCAAAGTTCGAGGAGATTATCAGTATCATTTTTTCAAACAGATATGTGGATTCGAGAATGTTTCCAAAATTTGGCTACCAACGGGAGTTGATGTCATTGATTGCTTACATAAACATTCTTCTAATTTAATAAAATATCCTTGTGCGGGCATTGAAGTTGGAACCATGGCTTATCACAAAGTTCCTTTGCTCAATAAACCACCCATAGACCCACGTTAATTATTGCAATATTACGAGTAGCCGGCTAGCAAGCACTATTAAAAAAAAAAAAAAAAAAAAAAAAAAATTTTTTTTTTTTTTTTTTTTTTTTTTCTAGTTTACGGGTGTGTATAAAAGGTCCTTCCATTCTGTTCCTCCTCATACCGTTCCATTTTTTTTTCAATCTCGCGTTCGTCATGCCTCAACTGTACGTTTACTGGAAACTTATGAGAAACAACAACGTTCCGTTTCCCTGTCCCCACTGCAACGAGGTACTGGTGCCTTTAGAGTTTGAAAAACATTGCAACGTCCGGCATCAACTCGACGATGAGAAATGCTGCGTCTGGTGTTTGGGCAACACCGTTTGGTTCCGAGGCGAAAGAGACGTCGCGCATTTGTTAAAGTGTTTCAAGGACTTTACGAAATCACGGGCCCGCGAGACTTTGTCCTTCCCCCGTTCGGAGGTACCGACTCTCATGGACTTGACGCCCATGTGCGAAGCCGACACGTACTTTGACAAGTATTCTCCGATTCCCGAGATGCCGGCGCTTCCCGTCTGGCCTCCGACTCTGAGTTCGCCGACCGCCGCCGTACCCTATCGAGACGCGAGTCTGAATCTGGCCGTCTCCTGCCTTCACCTGTATCTGAGTCTGTGGAAAAAGACCGAGTGGTGTCACGTCATGGTGACACCGGTCGCCTATCTGCCTCTGCTTCAAGCTCTGGACGACGGTAAATCGCGTACTTTGCCGTTTTTCTGTTATTGCGACGGCGGCGGCGGCGGGGCGGCCAAAGTCCATCGACACATGATTGTCGTTTCCGAGTCGAGTGTCGCGAAACGCGTCTGGAAGAAAATCGAGTGCCCTAAAAAGAATCTGCACGTTCGTAAAGAGACGATCGAAAGTCCGATGCAGTTGGTCAATTTACTCGGCCATTTCAGTCAACGTAAATCGAAATGCAGTTTTACTTTCGAAAATCCGCTGGAAGTTCAAGGTGCGACCGACCGACATTTTTACGTGGCCCTGTCTCTGCCGCCGCTCTACCGCCTGGTCTTGGCCGCCCAGTGGGACGGAGGATTATTGGAATTTGTGAATCAGGAGTACAGCGTCGTGGATCCGAGCCTGCTCGTTCCCTGGGCGGAAAAATATCACGGCGTCTGGGGAATTCGAATTTCTAATCTGCCGGACTTGGGGAAGAACATCGTGTTGCCTGTTCAGAAAAACTATCGACCCGTTTCTAAGCCGACCGATAAGTACGTGTGTCTGCTGAAAGGCCAAAAACTGTATTTCGAGGAAACAAATGAGGAGGAGGAGGAGGAGGAAGAGGAGGACGAGGACGATTGGGTGATGGATCAGGCACATCGAGGAAACCTGTTTTTCGATTGCATTGGACGAGAAATTTGGATCCCGACTCCATTGCAACAGAAATTTATCAATTCGGCAAAACCCCTGAAAGATCAAATTCTGGACTTGGAATCGAAATTGTCTCGAGCCAACGACGAACTGGATGAATACAAGTATGATCAAGATTACTTGAGAGATGAAAATCGTCAGTTGAAAAGGCGTATGAAAGAATCTGAAGAATTGAAACGGCTACAAAAAAAACATATAAAAGTGTTGGAAAGAGAAAATGAGGTTTTAAGATTGGAATTGAAAAATCAAAAATAATGTACTTGTATCTTTGATGTCCTAAAAAAAAAAAAAAAAAAAAAAAAAAAAAAAAAAAATTTTTTTTTTTTTTTTTTTTTTTTTTTTTTTTTTTTTTTTTTTAAAGGAGTTACATTGTTTCACCAGATCAGTTGGCTTCTGGCGGTTGGCTGTTGCTCTTCCGTTTCTCTCGCTTGAACCCGAACTTTGAAATAATTCCTGACTTTGAAAAATTTTGCCGGACTCTGAAATAATTCTCGGACTTTGAAAATATTTCACGCGCTCTATAAACTGACTTCGGACTTTGAAAATATTTCACACGCTCTATAAACTGACTTCGGACTTCGAAAATATTTCACACGCTCTATAAACTGACTTCGGACTTCGAAAATATTTCACACGCTCTATAAACTGACTTCGGACTTTGAAAATATTTCACACGCTCTATGAACTGATTTCGGACTTTGAAAGTTTTTCAGAAATCGAGACTTTGATGAAAATCGACATGCTTGTGGACTTTGTGTTTTTTCGTGACACGAGACTTTGAAAATATTTTGTCTTCAAAAAAAAAAAAAAAAAAAAAAAAAAAAAAAAAAAAAAAAAAAAAAAATTTTTTTTTTTTTTTTTTTTTTTTTTTTCAAATATGTATGCATTTTTATATAAAAGAGGTTACAAATGTTTCAATTTATACATTCATCCTTACCAGTCGTTGTTCAACATGATTGTTGTCGCTATTGATACCAGTGGCTCTACCAGGGACGATCGCTATGCCTCGCGTTATAGAGAAACAATACATCAAGTTTTAATTCATTTAAATCCGCCAATACGTGTAATTTATTGGAATGATAAAGTTACATATAATCAAATTGTTCATGAAATAACTAAAAATATTTGCAATTTCAAGTCTAGTGGGTGTACTACACCTCGTTGTTTTATAGAAAAATTGCCGACTGATAACCCCATTGAGTTATACATTTTTACCGATGGATGTATTTTCGAAACAGATGTCCGCGATTGTCGTTATGTTTTGAAAAGGAAAAATCTTCAGTTTGAAAACGTTCGTTTATATTATATCGGCATTGAATCTCTGATGAATTTGAAATTTACCGATCTGTTTGCGGATTATCCTAAGACTATTCAAATCAATCAAAATTTCGTAGGTTGTGTGGAACCGGGTTTAATTAACTTTGATAACATCACCTATAAGTATATTATGCGTGATGATTCGTTTAAAGCAACCATCTTAACCCAAATCAATTCACCCAACGTGAATAAATCAGAGTTAAAAAATCAGCTAAATTTACTCACTTATCGCATTTTAAAAGAACATTTCGAAAATAAACTAAAAATTCAATCGTTTTATATTAAAAAAAATGTAAAAGGATGTATCGATTATGTTAGAAAGCATTCATATAATTCTGAAAAATCGCATTTTCAAAGTAAAATGTCTGACATTTTAAAATTATTCGATGAAAACATAGATACTTATTCTTTGGAACATTTTAAACCAGCCACAAACTATACTTTGGTATGTGACGAAGAAAAACAGGAAGAGCAGGTTGAAGGTAATCGAAAAGAGGAAAACGAACCGCCATTAGATAGCAAACTCTTAACTTGCGATATTTTGTTGCAACACTGTAAACTTCCTTGCATTCCTCTCAAAATTTGCACGGATGACGTTTGGCTCGATAAAAAAATTTTGCGAAATCCATTTGCACTCTTAGAATCCGATACCCTTATCGAACGAATCGTCAAAAGAATAGAACCGTACGTAATGGATTATAAAAATGTGTATACTCGACTCGAGAATCCTAAAGTATCTCCTTTCTCCAGAGACAGTTTGCAAGGCGTTTACGTACTACATAATGATAGTATTGATGTGCAAGATATGATTAAGCATAACAATTATGTTTTATCAACTTTTTTTCAAAACAGATTGCCCGGAAAACCTATTCTTTGGCATATGATTTTTCTATACATAATGGCTTTGAGAAGATTTCCAGAAATGAAAGACGTTTTCTTTGAAGAAATTCGGTTTTTAGGCCAACAGGATAAGTATTTCATAACTCTGGTACCTTATCTAAATCCAATTATAGTGGAAGATTTAAATTGTTGTTTCTGGTATGTCGCTCACGTATGCCATAAAGCGTTTCCCAACAACCGAAAGAATGTGCTTCGAAAGCCGGATTTCATATCGGGAGTTTTTCTTGAATTTTACAGAAATGTTTACGAAAAAGACTACACCGATCCTCCTGAATTACCTGAATGGCAATTATGGCATATGTTAAGGCGTGATAAAACGGCCATTTTTCGTATTTTATCACATTATTTTCGTCATGAAGAAGTAGTTGGTCTGGAAAAGGCATTTCAAATCATTTTGTTAAGAGAAAAAAAACAACTCACTCATGAACCCCCTAAAGAATTGAAGTTTCTTTCTCATTTCAGTTTGGAAAAAGTTTTGGATGTATATGTAAAATCTCTGAAAGCAAAAGATCACTTTGTTGACTTTAAAACGATGAAAACCGAAAGCATTAGCCTATATGAAGACGAAGACTCTAAAATTGACATGTTATCTCATGTTCAGATAAATCCCGAAACTTGTCATCCGTATATAACATGTCCAATCACCGGTAAACATTGGAAAGAATGTATCGGTGAATATAATGTACAAAAACGCTCTTACGTACGTTTATTCAAAAGATTTTGTGAAAATTATCAAAAATATCCAGATAATAGCGATCAGTTACTATGTTTCTTAAACATGTATATTTTTGAACAGAAAAATGAAATTCCAGAAGTATTTGGTATAAATGTTAGAAAAGAATTGGAGAAAATTTTCAATATTTTTAAACCCATAATGAGCTTGTACACTTGTAAAGAATACCTATACAAGGCGAATACATATTTTAGCGAAGATTATCGAGAAAAAAGTGAAAGAGAAATGCAAAAAATACCAATAAAAGTTTAAAAAAAATAACAATAATTGTATTAAAAAAAAAAAAAAAAAAAAAAAAAAATTTTTTTTTTTTTTTTTTTTTTTTTTTTTTTTTTTTTTTAAATATATATTAGGAGAATTATAATGAAACCTTGCATATTACAAAATAGTTTCAAGTTTTTAAAAATGTTATTTTATGATGATTGTAAAAATTATACTTTAAAAAATGACGGGGTTGAAATTGTGGAAAATGTTTTAAATGACGATGACATTACTAAACTCAAAAAACTGATGTGGGAATGGCTTAATTACAAAACCAAACATTTAAAGAAGCCTGTCGAACAAAATAAACCGGATACTTTTGTCTCATTATTTCAATTGATGCCTAAACACGGAATGTTATTTCAGCATTGGGATTTTGGGCAAAATCCATTATCGTGGGATATACGGCAAAACGAAAACGTAATTAAAAAGTTTGCATCAATATGGAATACATGCGATTTATTAACAAGTTTTGATGGAATCAGCGTTTCTCTTCCATGTGAATATACAAACCGAGGTTGGTATAATGAAAATAAAGAATGGTTTCATAGCGATCAATGTTTTAAACGAAATAATTTTGAATGTGTACAAGGTTTAGTAAATATTTATGATGTGAATGAAGGAGATGCAACTTTAAGAGTATTAAAAGGAAGTCATCAATTACATGGAAAGTTTCAAGAAAAATTTCAAATAAAAGATTCGAGCGATTGGCACAAGCTAACTGCAGAAGAAAAAGATTTTTACATTCAAAACTTGGGACTCGCTTCAGATATTTGTGTTAAAGCAAAAGCTGGTTCATTAGTGTTATGGGATAGTCGAACTATTCATCAAGGGGTTGAACCTCAGAGAGGCAGATTAAATATAAATATTCGGTGTGCGCCTTATGTTTGTATGACTCCAGCTACTCTCGCAAAAAAATCACAAATTGAAAAGAGGATTCGTTACTTTGAAGAAAGGAGAACTTGCAATCATTGGCCGCATAAAGTTAGAGTTTTTCCAATAATACCTCAAATGTATGGTCAACCTGTTCCTCACATCGAAAAAGATGTTTTAATAGTTACTGAAAAGATGAAAGATTTAGTGGGTTATAAATACTTAAATTTATAATACCATTTTCCCAAACATTTTTTAAAATTTCTTATCTAATAAAAGTAATATGGGCATGTAAAAAAAAAAAAAAAAAAAAAAAAAAAAAAAAAAAAAAATTTTTTTTTTTTTTTTTTTTTTTTTTTTTTTTTTTTTTTAAATATAAAATAGAAAGAAGATACATCTTTTATTGTTATGGATTATTCTCTCGTGGTTGCAAGTATCCTGAGTAATAGGGTGCTTTCAAATGCAGTACAAGATTTGGAAAAACGAACGCACGCTTTAAATTTAATTACACCCGAATGGAAATCTCGTATTGAAAACACTCATGTTTATCAGCTGCATTCGAAGGGAAATGCTACATATTCGGGAGGTCGTTTGCGTTGTAACGAAATGTTTGAAAGGGTTCTTGGGGGGTATTTTAGCATCGAAACGCTAAAATGCCCAAATGAAATGTACCATGTTATCGTAGCTGGTGAATGGTGTCTCGAAAGAAAAGGAAATGATTTTTCTATAATTTCTCGGGAATGTGAACCTCTTCGACTTATCGCATCGTCTATGCGAGTTGATTCAGGAAGTAAACTTCATGTCGGTGGTCGATTTTTTATTAGAATTTGTAAACCGAGGTTTTGTCATAGCTGTACACAAAAACACTCGGATCATAAAGTTCCAATCGCTGATAAAAATTGGTGTGTAAACAGTTTAAGAGTATTTGATGGAAATAACATGAAAAACACATTCGCTAGAAATTTACAAGAAGATTTGCTCCAACTGGGTAAATTTATGGGTATTATGTACGTGATAGTAGATAGACGAATAACTTATGAACCTAATAAATATAAAATTGGTGGTATTATTCATGAGTTAATTGTCTTTCAAAGCTCTGGTCTGTTGCCTCCGGCCTCATTAATGGTCGGACCCAGCTTGGGTGTACCTAACGTTGAATTTCAAGATGTACAATATTTCGTAAACAACGGTTTTTATCGGATGGGAAAAGGACACACATTCACCTGTTTTTATTGTCACGCTACTTTTGAGGATAGTTTACATTTTGAAGAACAGCTGGAGAAACACGTCAATCAATCCCCACATTGTGCCTTTGCCCGAAAAAGTATCAATTCTATTCCCCAGACTTCTGATAAGTTACCAGAAAAATATATTGATCAATCCTCACCATGCTCTACGAAAATTCAAAAAAAGAAAGAAGATCCCTTACTCTGTTTTATTTGCTGCGAAAACAAAAGAAAAGTACTTTTTCGAAATTGTGGTCATTTCGTATGTTGCAAGTCATGCGCAAACAACTTTGATACGTGTCCTGTATGTCGTCAACACATTTCAGAGGTTATACAAGTGTTTGTATGCTAAAAAAAAAAAAAAAAAAAAAAAAAAAAAAAAAAAAAAAAAAAAAATTTTTTTTTTTTTTTTTTTTTTTTTTTTTTTTGAGAAATAAAAATTGTTATAAAACATTACAATTAGAATTATAAAGGTTTTATACATTTATTTGTAACCATCTTTCTTCAAAAACAATACCATGAATACTAAAGATATTTTAAATGATGATAGACTAGAACATGAGGATCCCAACTCCCAAAACTTGTTTTTCTGCGAACAAAAGTTACCACCTTCCATTCTATCTCGGTTTCTGAAAAGTGAATTAAGAGTGGGTGGTATTCAAAAAGAGATTGGCCAGAGAAATATATCTCTTACCTACAAAAGAAAGAATGGTATTTTTAAGCCTATCCCTATTTATTGCTATTATGAAACTGGATGGGATGTCTGGTATTTAAGAGTGGGTTTATTGAATTTTAAAAAAATGTATCTTTATAAATTGTATTACGATAAGCATCAAACCAATCTTCCGGATGTCGCAGAATATAATATACTTTTTGATTTGAATGCTGCCATGGACAAATTGGATCCAGACAAAGCCTATGATAAAATAGATGTGTGCGTATTTACTTGCAACTGTACCAGAGACGATTGTAAAGGAAATCCTGAAGGCTATAATATTATCAATTGTGAAAAAATAACGGTTATTCGCCCAGGTTATGAAAAAGATATAAAAGAAATAGGTAAACCTGCTCGGGTACAGAAAATTCCTCAATAATTGTTAAAAAAAAAAAAAAAAAAAAAAAAAAAAAAAAAAAAAAAAAAAAAATTTTTTTTTTTTTTTTTTTTTTTTTTTTTTTAAATATATATATATATATATATATATATATATATATATATATATAATAGATTTCTGTAGTATATACTTATTAATTAAAACATTTAAAATGTTAAACTACGACTATACTGCTCATATAACTTTTATTTTACAGAAAGGATATTGGATACCCTGGCATGTATCGTTCACATGCGTCATTCCTCCTTTTGACACAATTTCAATCGGTTTGAATACAGAAAATCTTAATTTTTATCACGATGATCTCAGTTACAACTACACCGTAAACAACTTTCCTAAACCTCGTGGACTGAAGCATACTTACACTGTTGATATATCAGAAATTCGAAATACAATTCAAGATATCTATAAAAAAATGCAAGTTACAAAAAGTGGTTGGGATACAGTTATCGGAGCAGTAGATGCTGCAACATATAATTATTTGAAAGATATAATAGTAGATGTAATTCGTTTAGATTCTAAACCACTAAGTGAAGACCTTACTCTTGCCGCAGCTTTTAGAAAAAGTGATAGTGAAAAAAATTGGCAAGAACAATTTTCGTAAATTAAAAAAAAAAAAAAAAAAAAAAAAAAAAAAAAAAAATTTTTTTTTTTTTTTTTTTTTTTTTTTTTTTTTTTTTTTTTTTTTTTTTTTTTTTTGAAAGTTATATAATTTCTTTACATCAGTGAAGACAGGTCAGTCTGTTTCACGAGTAGCAAATCTTCACATGTTTTTCATATTTCATTGAGTTCTGGAAATTAGCATGTTTTCTTGTCCTCTCTTTTCGCGACCTCGCCAATCTTACCCTTTCAATGCAGCCGGAGATCAAGTCTACCCTAAACGTAAAGACGGTTCGGAACAATATAATTACGATGCCACGGGTAACCCTATTTTTGCAAAAGACCGATTCGGTAAAATGCGTTATGCTCGAGACGTTCTCGGAAACGAAATTTATCCCAAATCAAAACCAGAATTTGTTTTTGTGCTCCATCCTCACTTAAATTATCCTCTCTATGCACAAGATGCGATAGGGAATGAATATTATCCGAAATGGAAAGGATGTGAACAAATGATTCACTTAAACGATGGCGAGATGATCGTAGCACGTTACGCGTCCGGTCGGCAGCGATACCCCATGGACCGCCACGGAAATGAATATTTTCCAATATGTAAAATAAAAAAGAAACCGTATTATCTGATCGATGAGCGCGGTTTCGCTTACAGACCCGTCACCGTCAACGACTATGAAATATATTTGAATTCAGAAGAAGCAGAGGAAGAAACGGAAAATGTTTACGAAAAGAAGGATGTTTTAGGCTCCAAGATTTATACAGCGGATCATAAAATGAAAAAAGTTTCAAAATGGACGCGTGTAAAAGATTGTTGTTTATTAACATTATGCGCATTAGTTTTAGGATTAGACCTTACCGTACATTTTTGTCATATCTAAAAAAAAAAAAAAAAAAAAAAAAAAAAAAAAAAAAAAAATTTTTTTTTTTTTTTTTTTTTTTTTTTTTTTTTTTTTTTTTCATATTGTTATAAATAAAAGTTTTGCAAAGACCAAGTTTAATAATGTATTACAAACGATACTGTCAAAAAGATTTGGATTTAGCTGCATAATTTTTTTTCCCAACTAGGTTTTGCCATCCAAACTGTGTCTCGCAATCTGATTGGCCAGAGCTTTCGGCATGAATTCGACACTTCTTGGCGGGAATCGTGCTTGGCGAAAAACACTTCTTTGTTTTAATTTTCCATTTCTTATAGTGTAAGATTTTTTTTTTTTTCACAAATTCTATGTCTTATGAAATTAAAGAGGAATGACCCTTATCAAAGACAATTTCCTAAAATTTTCTGATTTTTTTCTTTCTTTTTTTTTTCAATAATTTTTTTAGAATGAATCTCTGTAAGTTATGTTTATTTTTACTTTGTTGTATCTTTAATAGAAGAAAGTATTGTGGTCGAAATTTTATTCGAATTCCAGATTTTGACCGATTTGCACGTTTTAGAGATCCAAAAAACATGTTTTTAGAAAATCGATGTCAATCCGTGTGTGTGTGTGTGTGTGTGTGTCAAGTGGCGTATTCAGGGGGTGGGCTGATGGGAACCCTTCCGAAACTTGAAAAAAAATAAAACATGAAATATAATTACAAAAGTTTATAACGATGTAATGATATCTGCGAAGATAGACTTTTTAAGGAGCAGAATATTTTTTCGTTTCAGGCAGGTTTTTATTAAAAAGTTATGTTTCGCAAAGATCACAAGAAAACCGCTTCAGCCAAATTTCCGTTATACGCAGGCTATCTTTACAGGTCATAAAAACTTTACTAATTAAGACTAAAGCTTTTTTTAAACAAAATATTTGCAGTCCCATGCAATTCAATCTTAGCAGGATTGTTATAATTTATGCATTACCTGTTATGAAAAAATCTGTTTAACGCGGAAAAATTATCTTTCATATGATTCCCTCTTAGAAACTTTTACTGTAACTCAGCACCCTCCGAAATGAGAAGTTTAGATACGCCACTATGTGTGTCCGTATGTCCGTGTGTTTCCATTGTAACATCGAAAAGTGTATAAAAATATGCGTAGAATTGAACCACATTTTTTGTGTATGATAATTTTTGGGTATGGCAGGCAGGTCAAACCTGAAAAAAATCTATCGGAAGAAGGGCGCTGTAAAAATGATTTCCATGCTATTTTCATTATTGTACCATCGAAAAGTATTTGAAGTTATGTACAGAATTGAACTAAATATTTTGTGTACGTTTCTATGGCCAGCAGATCTCCTCTGAATCTGGAAATATTCCAAGGGATAGGATCACTGTGATAATGCTTTTTGTATAATTTTCTCTGTTTTTCGTATTTCTATTGTCCATCGGCTCGTGCTGAGACAATTGTTCTTATTAATAAACTATGTAATCGAATGGTGTTTTCAATTTTTGGGTAAAAGCAGAAGATATTTTAGAAAATACTCTCAAAGTTGGTGTTAGAAAAAAATAAAATAAGATATCGAAGCTTATTTTTGAAATATTTCTTTGACAATCGCAATAATTGTAAATGTTATATAACATTGCATAAAGATATTATAATATAAATATTATAACATACAATTTAAAAACAATCTGAGAATTGCGAGTTTTACTCGCATAGAAGAGATTCCGTACTACAAAGTACAACCGTGTACAAAGTTTAAACATGGTATTTTACGAAACGCGCTTCGAAAGCAGGTCGAAAAGTTACAATACCGCATTGGTCCGTGGCGGTGTTTTCTAGATAGGTTTCTAATTGATAACGTAGCTAATTGACTGTATTTAACAATGACTATTTTTATAATAGTGAGTTTTATTTCGTAATTTCAGATTAATTAGAGTTTTTTTTTCTTTTTGAGTAAAGTAATTACATTGAGAGTGGTAATTTAAGTTTGGTAAACAAAGTTATTTTTAGGACTCTGTAATGCAAGAATTTACAGTCATTCACGCATATGTTTCAAAGTTGAAACAGATTCTAATGGAATGAAGATACTAAGCTAAGGAATAAAAACTTACCATCATTAAAGTATTTTTTTAATATCCAACAAATATAACAGTTTTAAACAATTATATAACTGGATCTTCAACTTTTTTCAGTGAAAGAAAATGATAGGGGTTTCTAGAAGATGTTCCTTTTTTAATTGGATAAATACTATGGTATATTTCACAACATATTCGAATTTTGTAAGATGCTTTGTTTAGAAGAGGTCTATTTTTAAATGGCTAAATACTGTGTTATATTTTACAATATATTCAAGTTTTGTAAGCATTAGGTTATTTTTCTTTAAATAACATCATTATCAATTTTATTAACATCAATTTTATTTCCTTCTCTCCAACCAAATAATCCTAAGAGCATACAGAGTTTCGTAATTATAAGAATTATTAAAAAATCCTTAAGAAAGGTAAAATTTATAATTTATTTAAGTAATTACAAATTCAATTAAATAAATTTATAATTAAACAAAATTATAAATTTATAGAAAATTTAAAATAAAAAAATATAATATAAATTTAAGGAATATGTTAAATTCAAAAAATTACAAATTTATTATTTATACATTATTAATTATTAATTATTTACTTATAATAATTTAATCCTGTTTAAAATTATGCTATTTTTTATTACTTTACTTAATTATTTTAATGTTTTAGTATATTCCAAGCATTCATTATAATTTTGATTAAAATTCTTTGGAATTTTTTTTTTTTCTTAAACTTTTTATAATATTGCTTATTTGTGTTTACATTAAATAATCTTATATAAATCTCCCATCTTCAGAAATTTTCACTTTGTCATCTTTTAATCTACATAGCCTTCAATTCTTTAAAAAGTAGCAGAATGCTGTCGAAACGCAGATGATCCCCCCCCCCCCCCCCCGCTTTTTCATAAGTTAATTGAAATAATTTTCTTTCTGTAAAAATCATTTTTCCATTGATTCCTATTTTAAACAAAAACTCTATTGAAATTTCAAAAAATTATTCCCTTTCTCCGCCCATTCTATCTAAATTCTCTACTCTTAGGATTTTCGCCAAGCACAATACCTTCCCGCCAACAAAAGTCTCTTTGACGCAGCCATCTCTGACCAATTAGATTACAAGATGGCAAAACCCGGTTGGGAAAAAAAAATACGCGATTTAGCTATAGCGAATGAGTCTATTACGTCAGAACATGTCGCTCGAATTTTAAAATTTTGGCAAAATGATGTGTTTATTTTAAAAGGAAAAGATTCCTTAGATGCTCTCAAATCAGTCATTCCAGACTTGACGCATATAGATCATGATTTTGAGCAAGACCTCTATTACGTGAAAGTTACATCCTGGCCCCATATTAAAAGAATGTGTTTGAAATTTGCACGTAAAAATCCATGTCGTTGGATTTATGTAACTCAAGACGACGACAAAATACTATTTTGGTACGATTTAGACTCTTACAAATTAAATAAAACCTAAAAAAAAAAAAAAAAAAAAAAAAAAAAAAAAAAAAAAAAAGTTTTTTTCACCTATATTTTTATGTTTTATAGCCATCATTCTCTTTAAAAAACAACGTCATGAATATTTTAAATGAAGATAGAGTAGAACCAGAGAATCCCAACTCTCAGGAAAATGTATTTTTCTGTGAACGAAATGTACCATCCTCCATTATAGGTATGGTTGTGAAATGTGATTTAAAAGTGGATGGAATACAAGAAGAGAACAACAATTGTCAAGGAAATGTGACTCTTGCGTGCAAACGAAAAGAGAATGGTATTTTTAAACCTATCCCTATTTATTGTCGTTATGAAAGTGGATGGGAGATCTGGTATTTAAGAGTGTGTTTATTGAATTTTAAAAAAGTATATATTTATAAATTACATTACGATTGGCGAGCAACGAATCTTCCGGATGTTGTAGATTATCATATACTCTTTGATTTGAATACCGCCATGGACAAATTGGATCCCGATAAAACCCATGATGAAGTAGATATTTACGTATTTACTTGCGATTGTACTCGAAGAGATTGTGAAAAAAATCTTGAAGGTTATAATAATGCTTTGGATTTGGAACCAATTACAGTTATACGTCCAAGTTATGAAAAAGAAAAACAAGAAATAGGTAAACCTGCTCGGATTCATTAAAAAAAAAAAAAAAAAAAAAAAAAAAAAAAAAATTTTTTTTTTTTTTTTTTTTTTTTTTTTTTTTTTTTTCAAATTTCCTATATAAAGTGCTAAACATTTTCATTTATAATTTAGTTTCTCTTTGGTCAGATGGAAGAAAATCAGTATCTGGATTGTATCCAAAATATATTAAAATATGGTAATAAAAGATTGGATCGAACAGGTATTGGAACTCTATCTCTCTTTGGAATGAATATGCGATGGAATCTTAGAAATAATACATTTCCATTATTGACAACTAAAAAAATGTTTTGGAGAGGAATAGTTGAAGAATTATTATGGTTTATAAGCGGTTCTACAAATTCAAAAGAGTTGGAGAAAAAGGGTATCACAATATGGAAAGATCATAGTTCCAGAGAATACTTGGACTCGCTAGGATTTTATGATAGAGAGGAAGGTGATTTAGGTCCTGTCTATGGATTTCAATGGAGACATTATGGTGAAAAGTATATTGATATGAATATTCGTTATCAAGGTTTAGATCAACTCTTGAATGTCATTGAAAAAATTAAAACCAATCCCAATGATCGAAGAATTGTACTATGTGCCTGGAATCCGTTAGATATTGATAAAATGGCTCTTCCCCCATGTCATTGTTTGGTTCAATTTTATGTTGCAAACAATGAATTGTATTCTCAAATGTATCAGAGATCAGCAGATATAGGGTTAGGAGTACCTTTTAATATTGCTAGTTATTCACTTTTAACTTGTATAATAGCTCATCTAACGAATCTAAAGCCAGCCGAATTTATACATGTTATGGGAGATGTTCACATATATTTGAATCAAGTGGATCAATTGAAACAACAAATACAAAGAAAACCATTTGAGTTTCCAAAATTGGAAATTATAACTAAAAAAGAAAATTTAGAGGATTTTAAATTTGAAGATTTTAAACTTCTTAATTACAAACATCATGGAAAAATAAATATGGACATGGCTGTATAGTGTCTATACACAGGATCGAAAGTAAGTTTAGAAGAGCTAAAATCTGGAGAGTAACAACAAACACAAGAGGTTTCTGAAGGTTATTATCTAAATCAATACAATTATTCATCATTTTAATTTTTATTTAGACACAAACTAAATAAAACTTGACTTTTGAGTTAAAAATTTAAAAAATTTTGTTTCATTTTCTATAAAAATTTGTTAGTTACAAGATGTATTTAAAAATAGCTTTTTTTGTACAAATTTGAAGTGATTTTTTTCAATTTCAACATTTTTATAAAACTCGTCATTCATCTTGAACATTTATAATTAGATATTTTTCTAAATTTGATGCATGTAAAAAAAAAAAAAAAAAAAAAAAAAAAAAAAAAAAAAAATTTTTTTTTTTTTTTTTTTTTTTTTTTTTTTTTTTTTTTTTTTTTTTTTTTTTTACATATGATTATTCATAAAATCTTTTGCCGTGATTATTTATCGACAGTGCTTTCGGATTCAGATTCCCTTTCGGTATTTGCTCTCTTTTCGCCTCGGAATCGTTTTAAACTTTTTGCCAAACTGATAATATTTTCTTTACCCATGCTCTCCATGTACAGTCTACCGCATTCGGCTTGAATCTTTTTATCCATCATCTCCTCCTCCGTAAATTCCACTTCTGGCAATTTCACATTGGCCATTTCCTCGATACACTTTCGTACAATTTCGTACATTTGTTTTTCGGGAACCGGAACGTCTTTGAGGGCATTGTAGAGTTCCCGAACCGTTTGGACGTGGAGGCGCTTGTACTCGGGATCGTTATCAAAGATGGTTTTTCGATCCAGCATGTGACCGTACTTGAGATTACCCACATAGTACTTTTGTTCGAAATTGGGACCGTTGGAAAGATTTCCGCCTAGTCCGTCGACCGCCAGCAGTTTATCCATGTTCAGACCGTGACTGGTCAGTGTCTTCAACATTCGGATCAACTTTTCGTTTTTGACGAATCCTTGAGCCAGCGTGTTGACAATGTCTTCGTCTCCCACCTCCATGAGTATTTTGGCCATTTCGGGATGCACGGGAGTATGATTCTTATGCAAGTAATGCAGATAAGACCAATCGATGCCGAGCGTTTCGAGCACGTGTCCGACCAGTAAAAGTTTGAGCGTTTTCAGGTTCACGGCATCGTTTTCTTTCACATTGTAGGCCTGAATGCTGGTATGCAACAGGTCGCGGATTTTCTCCTGCAAGATTTTTTGAGTGTAGGTTTCCATCTTATTTATCCCTCCTCCTCCTCCTCTTCCACGTCTGTCACGATCATCTGAATCACTTGCATCATTTCCTCTTCGAAATGAGGATCGCTCGCAAAAAAGAGTTTCACGGTATCCAGCGTCCAAATGATGGGTCGATTCCCTTCGAATTGTAAAACGCGTTCGACAAAACGTTGGACCACGCCGTGCACGCGTTTCGCTTGTTTGAAAGCGCCTTTCGGTAAGTGTCCGTTGCGTCGGTTCATCGTCATGATGAGATGATTGTATCCCATCGTGAATCCCAACTGATCGGGATGTTTTGTAAACAAAAGGGCGGGAAAACAATGCGTAAATGCCACGTCTAAAACGTCCTGCGAAACTCCGGGAACGGTGAATCGTCGATGCAGATAGACTTGCATTTCGTGTAAGGGCTGCCACATTCGAGAATAATGTTCGATCGATTCCCCGGACCGGATCGGTTTGATGACGCTCTGGTAATAGTCTGTTTTTTTCCTGTAACTGTACTCGCTAGCCACGAGTCGCTGCATGGCCCCGAGAAAAGGATTGGCATCCTGTGCCGCCCAGAAAAATTCACCGCGGCAGATGCGGATCAGGAAATCGAGGGCCCAGTTGCCCACGAGATCCATGTTGTTGGAGCACGCGTAGCAACACGCCATGACGTGCAGTACGTCGAAAGGAATGGCATATTTACCGAACCTTTTTCG
The DNA here is from genome assembly GCA_964019185.1 of Maratus speculifer. NCBI lineage: Eukaryota > Metazoa > Arthropoda > Arachnida > Araneae > Salticidae > Maratus > Maratus speculifer. Next base: position 154,481,550 of record OZ025301.1, on the reverse strand, counting down.
AATTCGAAACGATCGAATCAGTTGGACGTAGAGTTCCTTCGCTAGATTCGCGTCCTCCATTTCGGCGGGAAAAGGTCGGAAAGACGTCGTTGCAGGCACGCAGGCTTTCACGTACGGCACCAGGACGTGGAAATAGGTATCAAAGGGATTGGCCGTGGCCGTCAAAATCTTATGCATGCTTTTGATCAATGCGTCCAAAGCCATGCGTTCGTGACTCGTCTCACTACTACCACCGGTAGACGACGACTTTGGATGCTCGTAGACGATACGAAGAAATTCGGTAAGAAATTGATTATCCAAATGGGTCCTTTCCGACGGTCGATCGGTAAAGGGGGCATTGAGGGCTCGCAAGATTCCTACGCTCTTCCGAACGCGATGCAGTGGTTGCCCGATGTTCACGCAATCGTGAATTCCTTCGATGTCGGTGACCGGAAAGCTGATGGGCACTTGCAGGTCCCCCGTCCAAGCGGCATAGGCTTGCGCCAGGGCACTGGATCGAAAATAATCGCCGGGATCGGGTCGGCTAATGTAGTCGTAAAGATTTACGATGACGTCTTTTTGACACTGATGGCAATAGAGGCGCGGGCCCCCCGGTAACAATTGAATGGCTTCTACGTGACAAATTTCAGCTCGAATCAGGTTCAGAAAGTCCATTTTCTTCCGTCTTGTTTTTAGAACTCGTCGTGCCTTTTAGAAAAGTACTTTTGAACGTGCCGCAGACGAGACATTGACCTTTCATGGTGGGTTGATTTTTCACAGACATGCCGTAGATGAGGTTATAGGTTTTGGTTTGTGTTTTACATTTGGAACAATAAGCTAAAGGTTCCATGACTCTCTTGTTTTTGTTTTTGGCTACAACAACACACAAGATGAACTATCGAGATGAAATCGTCCGTTTATACCAGACCGAAAAATTATCCGAGCGAACTATAGCCAAACGTTTAGAAATTCCCCGCTCCACAGTCCATTATTGGTTGGCCAAAGAAGAGGGCGTCGTCGCCGCAGCCGCCGCCGCCACCCGATCGGCAAAGAGAGGTCGACCCCGCGTGACGACGGGAGCCATCGACACGGCCCTCTATTTACAATCTCAAGAGCACCCTTTTCAATCGGCCGTCGAGATTCGAGACACCGTCGTACCGGGCGTGAGCGTGGACACGGTCCGCAAACGATTAAAAGAGCGGGGTCTACGCTGCCGAATTCCGGCACGCAAACCCGCACTGAAAGCCGAGCACATCGAAAAGCGTTTGAGTTTTGCCCGAAACCATATCGGTTGGTCCGTCCGTGATTGGGAACGCGTTGTTTTTTCGGACGAAAAAATATTCCGCGCGTCCTCGGGCGGTCCACTTCGCGTCTATCGTCCGAGCACGAGTAACCGCTTCGATCCACCCTACATCGCGCTCTCCGAAAATCCGTCGGGCCGATTCACCATATGCGTCTGGATGGCATTCGGTAAAGAATTTCGATGCATGCATCGAGTCGAACAAAGAACGTTAGATTCGCAATATTACACGGAACGAATACTTCCGTTGATCGAAGATCATGTCAGAGAAAACGATTTAATTTATATGCACGATAATTCTTCTATACACAACAGTCGCGTGTCCAGACATTGGTGCCAGGTGCATAACATTAACGTCATGGAAGACTGGCCTCCGAAAGGGCCAGATATGAATCCGGTGGAAAATGTATGGGCCGAACTGGTGAGACGCGTTCGAAATCATCCAGAGAACCGCAAGCAATTGTGGGAAAATGTATGGGAAGCTTTTCAAAATATCGACGATGACTATTTTCAAAATCTCATCGACTCGATGCCTCGAAGAATTGCTAAAGTCATTGAAGCGGAAGGACGATGGACGAAATATTAAATTCGGAAACTAGTCTGAAAAAAATATTAAATTCGGAAACTAGTCAAAAAAAAAAAAAAAAAAAAAAAAAAAAAAAAAAAAAAAAAAAATTTTTTTTTTTTTTTTTTTTTTTTTTTTTTTTTTTTCAAACTATATATAGATGATCGCTCCGAAACTTCATACGTTTTGGCACGGAAACGTGTAATAAGAGTTTATACGAAAAAAGATATCCTCAGGATGTATTTTTTTCTTGAAAATATATTTTCTTATCTAATACGTGATCGTTATGAATTCGAAGCGATAAGTACATTAAATCAAAAAGAGATAGTTGCCTTTGAAGAAATAAAAAAAATTTTGGAAGCTTTTAAAGATGAATATATTGAGCAAATAAGAACCCTGTGTACAGAAATACAGGAAGTGGATGAAAATACTATTGATTCTATGTTATTACGTATTGCCGATGAATTGTTTTCCGATGGTATTGCTTGGAGCCGATTAATAGCTTTTTCTGTTTTCATCGGAGAATTGACTGTCATGTGTATCGAAAAAAATACACCTAAATCAATTGTTGATGTAATGTATGAATGTTTTTCAAGATTAATAATCGAAAAATGTGAACCGTGGATAGAAGACCATGGTGGTTGGGAAGAATGCGCAAAATCGTTTGATGTAAATAAATAAAGTATTACTTAAAAAAAAAAAAAAAAAAAAAAAAAAAAAAAAAAAAATATTTTTTTTTTTTTTTTTTTTTTTTTTTTTTTAATGAAAAAATGAGTTTTTCAATGAAAAAAAAAAAAAAAAAAAAAAAAAAAAAAATTTTTTTTTTTTTTTTTTTTTTTTTTTTTTGAGTCTTATAAATATAACTGTGCGTCGCATTAAAATGTGCTCATTATGGCAAAATCAGTACATTTTTCCAAAGACGAAAAAGTTGTACATTATTATGATGACGACCAGTCATTTCCATCTCTTGTACCTTCAATGCAGCGTAGATGCTTAGAAAAAGTATTTTTACAAAAACCTTCTACTGAGCTTGAAAATATGCGAAATTTAATATCTTCTTGGAGGAAAAACGATATTTCTATCGTGTTTGGAAATATAGGTCGACAGCCAGCCCTTTTAAATTATTATTTAGACTTATGTTTTACTGACGAGGATGATATAATAATACAATGTCCTTGGAAAATACAATCAGAATACCAAAAAAAACGCATCAGGAAAACTGATTTTTTAATCTATGTTGAGCCTGTTTTCGGATTCACTGTTCATAAATATTATTCCGTGAAACACTTGGTCATATTGACGAGTCATTTAGATCTGTCTTTAAATGACGAGGATGATACGCGGTTTTATCAGTTACACCTTTCCAACGATAAAATTGAAAATTTTCCAGATTCCACCCTCACAGAATATGAGGTTTTCGTACCCCCCATTTTTCATGAAAAATTGTATCTCGATTTACCGGATAAAATTCTTTTAGATGTCACTTGTTCGAAATCTGCGCACGAAGCCTATTTGAGACTGCTGACCGGTAGGGAAATTATTCGCAAAAAGCCTTTTAATATAAAAATGAACGAAAGAGATGGTCATTATTTGAAAGACTGTTTACGTAGGTCGAAAAATCGCGTCAAAAAATATTGGAATGAATTATGGATGGATGCCATTTACTGGGATGGATTTGTTCATTAACGAGGACAATCTTTCGGCGAACTACTTCCCTTGCAGACGCGTAAATAATCTTCAAACCAGTTTTCGAAAGCCTGATGATTCGGGTGATTGGTTTCGGCTAACCTATTTGTTATTAGTTTTCGTACAGTTTGTTCATCTAAAAAGATTCCGCTACCTAAATCTATCTTGTGTTGATTTTGTAAATGTACTAAACTTTGTAAGGAAACATGAGGTTGATTGTAACCTAAACACCATAAGATGGCATAACCGAAAAAATAAAAATGATTATTTTCATCAGAATAAACAATTAATTCATAGGAATTGCCGTCATACTGTGGAAAAAAATTGTGCGCAAATTGAAAATGAATCCATTTGTGTTTATTCATCATAACCCTTAATTAAAAAAAAAAAAAAAAAAAAAAAAAAAAAAAAAAAAAAAATTTTTTTTTTTTTTTTTTTTTTTTTTTTTAATTACTAGTTATAAGTGTGATATTCTTTAAATTTTCCTTTCATTCCGTCCTTGCATGCCTCTTCACTCTCGGAGATGAGCCATCTCCAGTTACTCTCCTTACCCGTGGATGTTTTGTTCATCATTTTTCGACATGTGCCCCTAAAAGATAAATTACATACCCTCTCCAAAATGCCTGAATTTCGTCCTTTTTTAAAACACCGTGTATCCTATCTGGACACCTCGGCTCCTTTTTCGTTAAAGTACATCCAATTTCTACATGGACTGCAACCAGGTTGGTACTTTTCTCGAAAAAATGCGTTTCATCGATTTTACATGCAAATAGATGAGACCACATTGCATGTGAATAAATATCACTTTGTATTACAAGAGTCTCAACGCCACCATCGGCCTAATACAAGTATCAGATTCTATCGGGAGACCCTTGACGATACGGTAAACGATTTCGTGGAAGCCTTTTCCAACTTTAAATATTTCGAGGACAAGGAAAATCTACTGACTTATCATATCGAAGGTTACGGTTATATCGTTGTGCATTACGATCCGTTTTCAGAGTTTCAAGAAATTTATCTGAATAAATTGGGCAAATATCCGATATTGTTTCAAGAACCAAAGATATCCTTGATGCGATCGCTGTCTTCCGTTTGTCGATGTTTTTTCGAGGTCTCGTTTACCCGAGAGAAAAAACTCATCGCTTCATGCATAGACCCTAAAAAATGTCAGTGTCGAGATCCTGTTCAAGAAATTGAACCAATTACCTTGGAAATGACAACCGACTTTAAGTTTCTGTTTTGGGAAGGGGTTGATCCTATCCCCCAGGTGATGTGTTCAGAATACAGGCTGAAAGAAGACGAGTACGTCGAAGGGTTTGGAAAATTTCATTAAAAAAAAAAAAAAAAAAAAAAAAATTTTTTTTTTTTTTTTTTTTTTTTTTTTTTTTTTTTTTTTTTTTTTTTGAAGAATGTTTATTGTATAAATACTCTACGACTGTTTACTAAATTTCATAATCTACAACTATGCCGAAATTTTCATACGCCGCTCACATCACTTTCATTCGTATGAATAATGAAATGATTCCCTGGCATATTGCTATTACATGTTCTACAAACTATTTTAAAACTACATTGATTGGTTTGTCAGCGGAAGATCTTACTTTTCGTTATGAAGATATGGAATATAATTTAAAAATGGTTGATTCTTTTCCTAGAAGTAATTTTATAAAATTAGATTACAAAGTCAAAAAAGAAAATTTGAAGGATGAGTTGTTAAAAATATTTACTGAAGAATTTTGGAATGACACTTGGGATCCCTTATTCGCCGCAGTGGATCGTCCTACGTATGATTATTTGTCAAAATTATATGATTCAACATCGAAAGTTGTGTTGCTAGATAATAAAACAATCGGTGAGGATTTAACTTTTGCTGCCGCTTGCAGATATCAATCTACAAACAAGTGAAAAAAAAAAAAAAAAAAAAAAATTTTTTTTTTTTTTTTTTTTTTTTTTTTTTTTTTTTTTTAATAAAGCTTTATGGACCAGATTGAAAAACTATTAAACGCCGATGATCGTGACCGAGGTTCATTCGGTGCGATAGAAAAAGGAGTTGGCTATGCTACTCTCATTTTGATGGTTCCTCCTATCCTACTCTTACCTCTGCTCTTTACGTTGCTTCGAAAGTGTATTTATAAATTAACTATTCTATTGCTCGGATATCTCAGTCTATTCTTTCTCGTTCTTCGATTTCGATTTTCTTGGATTATTTGGGTTCATAATCGACTGCAACAGTTCCGCACTCATGCATGAATATGAATTCAGATTAGTGGTACAGGATTCCTCTTCCTTCCTACCGCTGCTCCAGAGCCTCGGCTATCCCGTGAAAAATCAATTAGTCTACTATCTGAAACCCCATTTTCGATTTCGAAATGGCACTTTTGAAATGAAACGCATCGAGTCGACCCATGCCGTGTATCACGATGGATTGTGGTTTAAATGGGTGCATTCTGTCGAAAAGCCCTATGCGACTTGGAGTCGAGACACTTGCCTCACTTTCCTCCATAATATTGGTAATTTTCAAGATCCCATTCGTCCGGAATCGCGTGCATTCGTCGCAATCGATTCACACGCGCAACTCTATTGTTTTACGAAAGATCCGAGACGTCACCGCCTCGTTTTTGAATGGGAATACGGAACGTTTAGAAAATCGCTCACTCATTTCGATTCGGACCTATTACTCGGGACCTTGCATCGATATAAAAATATTTATGATCGCATGAGAGGCTTTGCCTCTCCTCCCTTTCAGTTAGATGAAACGTATACTCGGAGATCCGTCACCTGCATCGCGTCCGTTCCGGACGGAAACCAGTACCTTTTCGCTCACAAACTGGACGGCACGTTTGGATTAATACACAGTTATCCTAACAGGATTAAAGAAAAGTGGGAAGGGTACGAGTGCATTGTACGACACAATGTCACGTTAGGCGAAGGACTGGTGTTTGCAGCCGAGCGCTTGGAAGGGGGTCAAATTTATTTGTTGGACGTTTATCAAGTAAGAGGATGCAAGACGGCGGGATGGTGTCGAAGGGACATACTGTTGGAATTTTTACCTCGACTGCGCTTGATCGAAGGTTACTTTGTACAGACGTATGCCGCGAATCGAGAGGCGCTGGACCCGAATCCGTCGGTCCGAGTGGACGGTGTCATCGTGCATGACGTGAAGCGGGACGTCATTTACAAGTATAAAACAAATCATTCGATCGATGTGGTTTATTACAAAGATTATTTTTACATGCCGAACGGTAGGTTTCAAAGTTTGATAAAGGGATTGGAAGACGGTTCTGTGTATGAAATTTCTACTAAAGATGGAAGTGTGGTTAGAAAACGAGAGGATAGATTTAAAGGAAATTCAATTTCGCAGCTGGAAAATATATTAATAAACGGATGGAACGGACCACCTATCGAACCTTTACCTCAGCCTAACAAGAAGAAAAATTTTAAGTAAAAAAAAAAAAAAAAAAAAAAATTTTTTTTTTTTTTTTTTTTTTTTTTTTTTTTTTTTTTTTTTTACAATAGATATTATTTAACTTCCGTTTCCTTTATCTCTTTATTCTAGTGTTCATAATTTTTTTCTGGCGTTTATAAAATAAAAAATCTATACAGGTCATTGACCTTTGACCTTTGACATTCTTCATTTTTATTTGAGAGGCTTTAAAAAATCTATACAGGTCATTGACCTTTGATTTTTGACATTCTTCATTTTTATTTGAGAGGCTTTAAAAATATTTCTCAGAGCTAGCTGCATAACCTATTTCCGGGGTCAAAAAAAAAAAAAAAAAAAAAAAAAAAAAAAAAAAAATTTTTTTTTTTTTTTTTTTTTTTTTTTTTTTTTTAATAAAGTTATAAATATATTTCCCTTGTACCTCTTCTTCACTTTCAATATCAGACTTTCAAGCAAGTATCATAGATATTCAGATATTTAGCATGGGTCGCCGTAATAAATTTGCTGTATCATACGGTTTAATAGTAAAAACGAACAACAATAAGGTTATGCTCATAAAACGCAAAGTCCCTTATTGTGTTCAAAATTTTTACGTATTTTTACATGACTTAGGTGTTAAATATAGTAATTATGATCAAAATCCATTTCATCATTTGAAAGATTTTTTTGAAACTAAATGGCTTCCAAGACTTTCGAAGTACGATCAAATCGATTATTATAGATTTCAGAATGGAAAAGTATTTGAAGATATGTACGACTTTCCTCATGGACAATTGACCACAAAAATTACAAAAAATCGATATCAGTGTTTTTGGAATGCATTTAGGGAGTTTCAGGAAGAAACAGGATTTCGTTTTTCGTATAATGATGAAAGCGTTGATAAATATCCCCTTGCAAAAGTTGAATTTAAAGGATGTGACCAGCATATATACACTCAATATTATTTTATTGTGGAAAATGTAAAAGATTTACATCGATTTAGATATTTTGATTCTTTCCATCATCCGTATCGATCTACAGTAAAAATAAAAAACTGGAAAGATGATAGACTTGTGTATGAAAGTCAATTAATTTCAACAAAGGAAGCATATAAAATTTTTAAAGAACAACAGTCTATAAAGAAAGATTACAAGCATTTATTATTACAAGATGCAAAGTATATTCCAAAACGAAATTCCTCCTGTTATCGTCACAAGCTCAATAATTGGAGATGCTCCATTTGTCGGGAATTGAATTCCAAATAATTTTCAAAAAAAAAAAAAAAAAAAAAAAAAAAAAATTTTTTTTTTTTTTTTTTTTTTTTTTTTTTTTTTTTTAAGCACTATAAAAGTAAATCCCCTTCTTGAACAAATCACTTCCGTTCCTTATAGACGCGACAACCTTTAACTCGTATCATCATGTCGAGTGAAAGTGATGAATTGAGTCTATTAAAGAAACAATTGCAGACTCATAATTATCGTACATGTATATTAAATTTTCAAATAACAGCTTTTCGTTACAACAGTCGATTTCGGTTTTTATTAAATGACAGAAACCGTTTTCATCTCAACAATTGCATGTGGTCTGTAAAGAATGCTCAATGTGGCCCTGATACTTGTCATTGTTCTTTTGTGTTGGATTCTCCTGAAATATTTTTTGAAGCCCATATTAATAAGCCAGAAAAATATTATTCTGTCTCTGATTTGCACATGACGAATAGTACTGAAGAAAATCAAAACGATTATAAACCTCACTTTGCAAATGAAGTAGAAGAGAGTGTAAAAGATTTTTATCACTATCGAGTTTTGGATTCTAAAAATATAACGATGTGGTATGAACTGTACAAGAAAAAAAAACATGCTCTCCAGTTTCAAATAAAAGTCAGAGAATTGAAGAAAGAAAATCAAATTGATGCAGTGTATAATGCAGAGAGTAAAGAATGGCATTTAACAGATTGCGAAAGAAGTATTCATTGGCAATCTGGACCTGATACATGTCATTGTCAAACAGCGATGAAAAATCCATGGAAATATTTAAAACAAAAATATAATTTTGTAGACATTTCAAAATTTGTAGATCGATTTAAGAATCAGAAAATACCTGTTTATTATAGAAAAAATTAAAGAGCGTATGTAAAATGCAAAATTTCTTATAACTTAAAAAAAAAAAAAAAAAAAAAAAAAAAAAAAAAATTTTTTTTTTTTTTTTTTTTTTTTTTTAATCAAGTCAAACTTTCAGGGATTGGGCGCAAAAGAAAGTTGCATTGTTTCGCCAGATCAGTTGGCTTCTGGCAGTTGCTCTTCCGTTTCTCTCGCTTGAAGCCGAACTTTGAAATAATTCCCGACTTTGAAAAATTTTGCCGAACTCTGAAATAATTCTCGGACTTTGAAAATATTTCACACGATCTATAAACTGACTTCGGACTTTGAAAATATGTCACACGCTCTATAAACTGACTTCGGACTTTGAAAATATGTCACACGCTCTATAAACTGACTTCGGACTTTGAAAATATTTCACACGCTCTATAAACTGACTTCGGACTTTGAAAATATTTCACACGCTCTATAAACTGACTTCGGACTTTGAAAATATTTCACACGCTCTATAAACTGACTTCGGACTTTGAAAATATTTCACACGCTCTATAAACTGACTTCGGACTTTGAAAATATTTCACACGCTCTATAAACTGACTTCGGACTTTGAAAATATGTCACACGCTCTATAAACTGACTTCGGACTTTGAAAATATGTCACACGCTCTATAAACTGACTTCGGACTTTGAAAATATTTCACACGCTCTATAAACTGACTTCGGACTTTGAAAATATTTCACACGCTCTATAAACTGACTTCGGACTTTGAAAATATGTCACACGCTCTATAAACTGACTTCGGACTTTGAAAATATTTCACACGCTCTATAAACTGACTTCGGACTTTGAAAATATGTCACACGCTCTATAAACTGACTTCGGACTTTGAAAATATTTCACACACTCTATAAACTGACTTCGGACTTTGAAAATATTTCACACGCTCTATAAACTGACTTCGGACTTTGAAAATATTTCACACGCTCTATAAACTTACTTCGGACTTTGAAAATATTTCACACGCTCTATAAACTGACTTCGGACTTTGAAAATATTTCACACGCTCTATAAACTGACTTCGGACTTTGAAAATATTTCACACGCTCTATAAACTGACTTCGGACTTTGAAAATATTTCACACACGCTATAAACTGACTTCGGACTTTGAAAATATTTCACACGCGCTATAAACTGACTTCGGACTTTGAAAATATTTCACACGCGCTATAAACTGACTTCGGACTTTGAAAGTTTTTCAGAAATCGAGACTTTGATGAAAATCGACATGCTTGTGGACTTTGTGTTTTTTTCGTGACACGAGACTTTGAAAATATTTTTTAGTTCAAACTCGACTGCGTAAAAATCTTCATTTTCCTCAAATAAGATTTTAATTAAGATTCTTGTTTTAAGAACAGGAAAAGTCAAAAACCCTCAGCTAAAAAAAAAAAAAAAAAAAAAAAAAAAAAAAAAAAAAAAAAAATTTTTTTTTTTTTTTTTTTTTTTTTTTTTTTTTTTTTTTCAAGTTATAAGAAATTTTACATTCTACACTCAAATCATAAAAGAACATGAATATCGACACGCAGGTTATTGTTTTGCATAGTTATGCCAACTTACTTTCTCGACATAATATCAATACTTCTGTCCTATCTTCACTTTCAGTTAAAGAAGAAGATAAACGAATTATTCAAGAAATTCAATTTGCAATCAATCATTTTTATGGTAAATTTAACCAACGCATTCTTCAAGATATAGATACAATAAAAAAAACTTATGGAAATTTATCAGATTGTCTAAGAGATTTGATTTTCCATTCATTTGTAAATGGAATTGATTGGAGTCATATTATCTGTTATATGATCTATCATGTTGAAGCAACGGTTCGTTACATTCAAAAAAATTCGGCTGAAAACACCCTAGATTTTGCCTGGTCTATCTTGTGGGAGCATTTTGAAAAGTATTTGAATCCATGGATTCAACAACAAGGTGGATGGTTAATTTTAGCAAATCGGATTGCGACTGCACGAAACATTAATGAACTTTGGAAACAATAAAAAAAGATAGTGAAAAAACAACAACTGTAATTAAAAAAAAAAAAAAAAAAAAAAAAAAAAAAAAAAAAAAATTTTTTTTTTTTTTTTTTTTTTTTTTAATATATTTATTCCATCACAGTTGTCTCTTCATCATTCTCTGGTAGCGAGATCGGTTTAGACATCGACACCAATAATGCAATGACGTATTCGCTCATCGCTTTCAACTGCTGCGTGAATCGACTGTATAGCGGATTGGGTATTTTCACCGTTTCCTGATTTTCGAGCATTTCCTGAATACAATATAACAGACATTGCATTTCAATCACGGAACTTTCTTCCTCCATTTTCGAGCAAATTTGATATTTTTCGTATGCCAGATTGAGTTGTCGATTCGTTAAAATTTTAATTAATGCAGGCGAAATCACCTTCTCGTGCACGTAGCGCCACATTAGGTTATAACCCATGTCGAATACCGAATGGAACGCTTTGATTTGTTTCACCCGCATATGGGACTGCACGACGCTTTTGGCCGCGGTGAACATGTACTCAAACTCATTCGGTCCTCCTCTATTTTGAATGATATTTACCAAATTTTCTCCCATTGGAATCTGATGCATCAATTTTTCCATGTACACGGTAAAGTACTCTTTCTGCGTCTCAAAGAGACGTTTTTCAATGTGACTGTTTAAATCGTCTTTTAAAAGATTGGTTTGCAAATCCTGCAAAATGTGAACCTCTTCTTTTTTTTCGATTCTGGGAACCGTAGCCGCCGGTTCCCCCTCTAGCACCTCTTCGTCGTCGTGCGGACGTTTCATCTTAATTTTTCTTCTTCTTTTTTTCCCTCCCCCCCTCCCCACACCTTAAGGGTAGACGGGAGCGTTGGTGTTTATGGATCGATAGAGATCCGTCTGGAAAGGATAATCCAAATCTAAACTCCATCGTCCCACGGCCGCATCGTAATGTAAAACGAAAGCGTTAAATCGCTGCAGTTCGGGATAGTCTTGAAAAGTCACGTGATTCGGATTGACGACCGTTCGTCCGCGAAACATGGGATCGGCATTCGCGTCCTGGTCGTGAATCTTGCAGACGGGACTTTTGTAGAGGACCAGATAGGCGGCGACTCGATCCCGATGACCCGCGAGCCAAACTCGATGCGTATCGCTGCAGTAGGCGGGTTTAAAATGATCGTGATAGAGGGCTTCGTCGATCACTTCCATGCCGAACATGGGATCCTTGTACACTTTGCGGGTACGAGCGTGGTAGTGTTCGTGCTCTTGAAAAAAATGTTGCGCGTAATCGTATCGCCAGAGCGATTGTCTCAGCATCAGTGGACCTCCTCCGCCTCCTCGTTCGCGGAAAACGGGCACCAGGTCGGCGGCGGCGGCGGCGGCGTCTTTCAAGCGATCGAAGAGCAACAGGGAAATGGGTTCGCGCTTCTCCAAGTAAAAATAGGTGACGAGTTTCACGTCGATCGGTTCGGTGGGATCTTTTTCGAAAATGGACGCGCAGGCATCGAAACCTGGGGAGGATAAGTACTTTTTATCCAAACCCTCCAAAACGACCCCGAACAATCCGTATTTGGGATCGCAGACGCATCCCCAATTGTGTTTATATTTACCGTACTTGAGCGGTCTTCCCGACAAGGCGTCGAAAGAACAGGGTCTTTTCACGCACTTTTGAGTCGCGATTCGGCGGCGGAGATACTCGGCGTGGAACCCGTCCTCTTCCCGAATCGACGTGACGTGCAGCTCGTTTTGTTCGCAGGGTAATGATTTCATGTACTCGAGAAGCGGCACTTTTTGACATTCTAAATTCGGAGCGGCCACGTATCCCGGATCGCAATCGCACGTGCCGCCGCCGCCGCCTGGTAGTGGAACGTAACGTCCGTGGGGTCCGCAAGCTACGTTCACGTTGCAGTCACCCCCCGAACACTTTTTGAGAAAAGAGTCTGTCGTCGGTGCAAACACACACTGCAAATACACCGCCTTTCACAGCGTACGAAATCCATTGTCCGTGTGCGGGATCGCATTCTCCTTCCCCTCTCAAAAGTTTCGGGACGCACGTACTGCCGAGACAAACGGAGTGGGGGTCTTGACAGTCTGCATCGTGACTGCAGGTCGTAATCTTTTCGGGATCTCGGGGTGGTAAACCAATTTGGGGCCAGGATGGAACGGCCGTTGCTTGGGGTTGCGTCCAAAAGTAGAGACCGGTCAAGCCGACGTAGAGAAGTAAAAGTAAAACGTAGAGTATCACCATACTTTAATAAATGTTGATCAACATCAATTGATTCGAGTGATAAAAGAGCCCTTTGGATGAATCCAATACATTATATTTTTCAAGGTATGAAAAATATTTGAGTTTAGTTTGCAGGTTTTTTAAACAAAGAAGAATTTGTCTGACACTGAACAACATTCTTTATTATTTTATGTATATATATATAAGGACGGCATTAACTAAAGAGCGGAAGGAAATGCCAGAGGAATGTCCTGACTATCCCGTAGAAACTAATTTCACGCTACTAAAAGAGGCTGTTCAGCCGCCGCCGTTTAGTCTCAATACCCAAATACCTTATCGCTGCAATTTTGGCTACATTCTAAGCGATTCCAAATTTATAGCATCCGGAGGAGCCAAGTTTACTTGTAAATCAGTGAATAATGTAGCTACGTGGGAAATGGACACGGAATGCAAACCGATATCGTGCGGCGATCCAGGCCACGTGGAGCATGCGTCGAGAAAAGGTCATAATTTTACATTTTCTCAAAAGGTAGCGTTCGAATGCGATGACGGTTACAAGAGGATAGGACCGGCTTTTCGATTTTGTGATGTCAACGGTCACTGGATTCCGCCGTTAAACAGAATAAAATGCGTCCCGGCGACGAGTTGTGCCCATCTAGAGCCGCCCGTGAACGGATTTATAACTTACACAAACAATCGGTCGATCGGGTCCGAAGCTCACTATTCGTGTAACGAAAGCTATCAGTTATCGTCGGGAAATCGGATTCGCACGTGTTCCGAAAAGGCGACGTGGACAGGTAATGCTCCAGAGTGTAAGAAAAAATGTCCCGATCCTTTCCCGCATGACTCTATTGTGACTCCAAAACAAAATACGTACGTGGTGGGAGATGTGATCGTGTATCACTGCCCCATCACCAATCAAACCATGTCGGTGATTTGCAAAGAAAACGGCGACTGGTCCAATCCACCGCCATTATGCGAATTGAAACAACAACCATTACCAAAAAAGAAACCGCAAAATGTATTAAAAGAACAAAAGAAAACGACGAAAAAAGATTTTTATATCATTTATATCATCTGTAGTGCCTTTATAATATTAATTGTGCTTGTGATTTACAAAACGATTTAGATTAAAAACTTTTTTTTTTTTTTTTTTTTTTTTTTTTTTTTTTTTTTTAATAAAGATATGACATGGAAAGATGTGTTTTACGGAATTTGCGGTCTAATCGAACTTGCAGGGAGTTTAGCGACGATATATTTTGCTTGTTTCGTTGTGTTATGAATCTTATGCGCTAATTATTATCTCAAGATATCAATAGATTATCTCAAGTTTAAAAAAAAAAAAAAAAAAAAAAAAAAAAAAAAAAAAAATTTTTTTTTTTTTTTTTTTTTTTTTTTTTTTTTTTTAATATTAAGTATATATATATTTATTCAAAATATGAGCCTGCCGATAGTTCTCGGAGAAATCTCAACCGACTTGAGATCCCTGATATTGTATTCGCCAGGTATGGACATTATTATTGATATTGAAAATGCCGAAAATTTAAATGAACCAGAAGTCTTCTTTGGTGAAATTGATATATCTGAAATGATTGATACTCAACCTGATTTACAATTGGATCATTTTACGGATATGGACATTTTAATCAACTCAAATAATTTAACGGATACCGAAACCGAAATCAATTCACATATCGCAGAGGGAACGGAAACTTCAATTGATTCAAATAATGCTTGGAATATGGAAACTTTACATAATTCATTGAATGAAACAAATATCACTGACCTAGACTGGTCTTTCATTAACTTTATGAATCTGTTATTTTACAGATATATTTTAGAAAATAGTGAAGAGGAAGAAAATATTTATTTAGAGTATGAATTATCAGAAGCGACAGTTGATCTCTTGCGATTCTTACAAAATATCCCACAAACGCGACCAGTTCCTGAACATGTTATAAATAATTTACCTGTAACAAAAATGGATGTAAATCAACTTAAAAAATTTGAACAATGTCCCATTTGTTTAGAAAATTTTAAATTGAAAGAAAAGGTCATGCTTTTACCATGTAATCATTTATACCATGAATGTTGCGTAAAACTGTGGTTCGAACGGCAAAACCACTGTCCAGTCTGTAGACAAGAGGTATAGCCAATATGGAAAAAAATATAGACGCATTGAGTCCTAATGATGAACCACGAGCATTTTATGTAAAGATGACACGTATGTCTTTAAATCAATTGGAAAATGAAGTACGAAAATTTAATAAATATGCGGAACTTTCTCACATTTTAAATTGTTATTTGATGGTTAGAAGACAACCACCAGAAATGAAAGTGGAAATGATACTTGATGAAAATGGATGGTACTTAAAATTTTGTGACCGATTAGACTTGGTCCAACGTGAAGAAGACTCAGTAGAGCTAATAAATATTGATCCATAATTAAAAAAAAAAAAAAAAAAAAAAAAAAAAAAAAAAAAAAAAAATTTTTTTTTTTTTTTTTTTTTTTTTTTTTTTTTTTTTTAATACTATATATTGAAATATTGAAGCTGTTTAGATCAGTCTACAACTTTTTGTCGTCGTTCTAGTATATCTATCATGGACAACAACAATCACGAATTGCTCAAGTTACGGAAGCGACTAGAGATTTACGATTTCAGAACCAAAATATTACACTTTCAAACCATGGCCGTTCGCCTCAACAGTAGGTCTCGATTTGTGTTGACTTCTAAAGATGAGTTTCACCTCAACGAATGTTTTTGCTCATCAGAAAAATATTCTATCGATAATGTCCCTTGTCGATGTCGTTCAGCACTCGATTTTCCTGATAACTTTTTTGAAAAAAGAATGATGGCTCACTCTAAATATGTTTTAAGTGTGCACCGAATCAAGTCCATAAATTCCAGTACGCAGTGTTATAAAAGGCTGGATTTTAAAGAAGGAGATGAAAGCCTGACTGATTTCTACCAGTTTCGAGTTTTGGATTTTGAAAACATACACAAATGGTACGAAATGTACAAGGCTAAAACAAATGTACTTCAGTTTCGAGTAAAGGTTAGAGAATTGAAAAAGAAACATCTTATTGATGCAGTTTACAACGCAGAGAGCGGCGAGTGGCACTTGACAGATTGTATGAGAAGTATCAAATGGAATTATGGGTCGGATACATGTCATTGTCAATCTGCTATGATGAATCCTTGGAAATATTTGAAGGAAGTGTATCATTTCGTCGACTGGGGTAAAATTTTTGATACTATCTGTAATGAAAAAGTCCCAGTTAAATTTACATAGTTATAAAAATATTGTTTCTAAAATTTCCTAACCATAACTAAACGATCCGTTCACATATCTTCCCTTGCTCTTCTTTTCCATTTTTCGATTTGCCCGTGCTAGTCTAGGAGGTAGGCAATGTTTCGGGTTCATCTTCAAATTTAATCAGCGGTCCCAGATCGACTTGTTTTGTCAGTCTCAATTTATTTTCGTGAAATCCGATAAAATCTAAAATGTTCCCACTGATGCGGTAAACATTATCATTCTTCAAAATATATCTAACGTTAATGTTTAATCGCAAAATGGCCAAAAATGTATCGGTATAAAAGTGTTTTATTTGATAATAAAACCGATTAACTACGTGCTCTCCATCAAATATTTTTGTGTTAAAAATACAAGGTTGGATAATTTGATTGCTATAGTATCCGGCTTTTAGAAATTTCATTTCAAAATCCCAACAGTTTTCGCAATCTATTATACTGCACATTTCAAATGAAAATTTGAAAAAATTCGAAATGGTAACATCTGGTCCTAAGTCGGATGTCATAACACGAGCAATTTTATTCAGTGGTTCTGAATCTATGATAATCAAGTTTGCTTTACGATTGTTCGGTAGGCAAGATATGTTTTTGTATGGTTTTGGTATTTCACACGTAGCGACTAAAATAACCTGGAAATTGGGATTCTTAGATTCCTCACAATAGCAAATATCCGTTGAGAAGGATTTTTTCCATAATTTTTCGGAGTGATAGAAATAATTTTGATACGCACTATTATTTTGCAATCGGCTTGACCAATCTTCCGTCACAAGATTTAAACGGTTATATTTAACCAAATTATTAGTAGCCTTGACCAAAGTTTCGTTACCTAACACCTTTGACACGAGATCATTATAGCTAGCCATATTTTCCTTATTAAAAAAAAAAAAAAAAAAAAAAAAAAAAAAAAATTTTTTTTTTTTTTTTTTTTTTTTTTTTTTTTTTTTAATCAATCTGATTTGAACTCATTTTTATATCTTTGTTAAAATATTAAAAAATAAATGAGAAATTAAAATCAGTTTGAGTAACATTAATTTATAACGATGTAAAAAAAAAAAAAAAAAAAAAAAAAAAAAAAAAAAAAAAAAAAAAAAAATTTTTTTTTTTTTTTTTTTTTTTTTTTTTTTTTTTTTTGTTATAAATTAATGTTACAGAAACTGATTTTAATTTCTCATTTATTTTTTAATGTTTTAACAAAGATATAAAAATGAGTTCAAATCAGATTGATTCATTTGCACAAAATTCTTCAAATAATACTTGTCAAAGAACAAATACCCCAGATCAAAATGTAATGAATAATTTTTTGGAGTGTTACGAAGATTTTGATGAGTATTTAGATGTGGAAGATTTGTTTTCAATT
Organism: Maratus speculifer; assembly: GCA_964019185.1. Taxonomy (NCBI): domain Eukaryota; kingdom Metazoa; phylum Arthropoda; class Arachnida; order Araneae; family Salticidae; genus Maratus; species Maratus speculifer. The sequence continues at coordinate 154,463,562 of OZ025301.1, read as the reverse complement.
GGTGAAATAGATTCTGATGAAATTGAACGTTGTATAATAGAATTTGTTGCAGATGATTCTTTTAATAATTACACTGCACCGAAAAATCCTGTACCGGAAATTATAATAAGTGCTTTACCCATTATAAAGTTGAATAGTGAAAGATTATCTCAATATGAAAAATGTACTATATGTTATGAAAATTTTTATTTGGATGAAAACTGCATGTTACTGCCTTGCAGTCATATTTATCACGAAATGTGTATAAAAGAATGGTTTAAAGAACAAGATGTATGTCCAGTCTGTCAAAAAACATGTTATTAAAAAAAAAAAAAAAAAAAAAAAAAAAAAAACTTTTTTTTTTTTTTTTTTTTTTTTTTACATTTTAAATTTTACTTTCTTACAAGACTGCCTTAGTCTTTCAAAAGTAACATTTTTATCTTTACCAATCCAAGATCTACAAGCCTTCTTCCATTGTAATAAATATGTCTGGTGTTTTTTAGGAAATAAAACTCGAACTAATTCGTATTCCTCTAAAATCTTGGGATCTTGTAAAACTTTACGTCTTTTATTTAAATTATAATTAAACCATCCCAAAATATCACGCATTTTTAAATTTGTCGTCATAAGTAAGTAAACAATTAAACAAAGTTCATCAATTGTTTTTCGAAACCGAACTTTATCGTAAATTATAATTAATTCCTCTAAAGTAAACATTAGCTCCTTTCTTTCATGACTTTTGTAGCTAACCGTCTTATAACTGTAGTTCGAGACAGGCGACCTGATATTTATGAAACTATTCTTCAAAGAATATCTCCTAATAGTCTCGACTCGGTTTTGAAAATATTAGAATGTCACTTAAAAAACGTAAAAGATTTATCTGTATTCAATAAAAACGTCGATGCCATTCCAGAATTTATTCTGACTGTTATTAAATATATGAAATTTCCTATTCCCGGCGATGCTTACGGAATCATGGTTATTTGTCGTGCCAATAAATCAGATACTCAGGGTGCTCTCGATAGTAAGCATATGACTAATATCAATAGTCTTCAGTTTGAATTTAACGTCGAAAAAGAAATTTTAGATGAGTTGGCACTTTTTTCAAATCATATGCAGATATTCGAATTAGCCAATCGACACAAATACGCAACGGTATTTATGTCTTATGACACATCCCTGGAAAATCTTATGAAACGATTACCGAACGCTTGTATATTGGAACGAGGGGGTGAATTTAATAAAGGTCGTAATGCTAAAGGAGTCTCGAGGTACTTGATTACATTTAAATATATTTTGGTGGAGGACCGAGGTTCCTTGAAAATACTGTATCGCTCTTTAGCCGATTTATACTTGATACTGAGATGCGTACCTTTAAAAGATGTAGTTGCTTTTTCAGACGTTCGATGTCTCTTTAAAAAATGCGGTATTACATGCAGTTTTTTTAACATGATAGAAATTGCAAACAGACAATTGTTTATGAATGATGGATCCAGATATGAAAAAGATGTGCTTACACTACTCACGTTCATGTTCCGCAGAGACGAACTGTTACCCATGAATCGGGAGGGTTTGGCAAAGAATAAAGACAGAACGCCTATCGATATTTTTAGCTTTGAAGCTATGAAGAAAAATGGTGCCAAGTTATGCACGGGAAGTTTAAGGGGTATGTGGCATAAAGTAGAAACAAGTTTAGAGAATATATTTTTTGGTCGGCAACCTAAAGGCGGTACAGGTTACATGTTTGCATGCATTCCTCATCTGAAATCAAACTTTATCTGTTTCCCTCCCAACAGAGAATAGGAAGTTGAAAAAAAAAAAAAAAAAAAAAAAAAAAAAAAAAAAATTTTTTTTTTTTTTTTTTTTTTTTTTTTTTTTTTTTTTTTAATAGATATATACGTGTCTAAAATCTATATTTATATACATTATGCATCCGGCCTTTGATTACGATGGTGATGAAGTTCCGTGCGATTTTTGTTTGGAAACGTTTAATAAACTAAAAGACTATGAATCACATATTGCCGGGTCGCATGAATCAGATCCCTCATTCTGCATCCTTTGTAAAGAACGTTTTAAACCGGGTACGCGTCGAAAATGTTTTGAAGACCATATCAGGTATTTTTGTAAAATGTATTTCCCGAACAACTCGGAGCTTCAAATCTTACCCATTCCCATTGCTGATAATATGAAACCTTCTATTCACAATCGACGTACTGAACATTGGATATATGTAAGAGGGCAAAAATTTTATTTGGAAAAAGACAATACATTATTATTAAAGGATGCTGCAGAAAGAAAAAAATTATTTTATTTTTTAGATAGACCTATTCCAGAATTGGAACCTTTCGTTCGTTCACCAATAGTACATTATTCGAATTCTCAAGCCATTGCCAAAACTAGAATAAGCGAGGTAGCAAAATGGACATGGGATAATTTATTTGCGGATGAGTTGTCAGATGATGATGATGATGATAATGATGCTGATGATGAAGCCGATTCTGAAGATTCAGAAATGTATGATACAGATGACGAAGACATCTATGACTCTGACAGTGCGTCTTTGTCGTCTACAAATGCAACCTATGGGTCTAGTGACACATATTAAAAAAAAAAAAAAAAAAAAAAAAAAAAAAAAAAATTTTTTTTTTTTTTTTTTTTTTTTTTTTTAAATAATGGTATTTAAAGAGTGTTTTCAAAAAACATTTTTTCTTATCGACCCGTTTTTCTGTCTCCGCTTTTTTTTTTTTTTTTTTTTTTTTTTTTTTTTTTTTTTTTAAATAATGGTATTTAAAGAGTGTTTTCAAAAAACATTTTTTCTTATCGACCCGTTTTTCTGTCTCCGCTGTTCTCGCTGCCGCGATAATTTTCTTACTTCAACAATATCAACTTTGAAATTTTTTTTCACACTTTTTTACAAATATCCTTATTTAGTTTCTGATCCACCCACATTATTCTTGGATTCGAACAATACATTTTAGACTGTCCGCATAAAATCTGAATTGTACTCTCATGAACTTTAATCGTGGCACTCGGGCTTATTAAAAGAGTTCCGCTCGTTCCTACCGCATAGTACATTTGTGAGTGTTTCGGCCTACCCACGAATAACTCTAAGCATGCAGTTTCTCCCTGTTGTCTGTATCGGGACCAGAGAATACAATCTATCCATACGCCGGGTTCCATAATTTCCTCGACTTGTAGTGTAGTGACAGATTGGATCGGTTCGGTTACCGTCGGGTTCTGGTTCTCTATTCCCATATACAGGACGTACAAATCCATCAAGTAACTTTTGGGTATCCTGGAACAGCACAATAAATTATATTCGGCACGCTCGCCTTTCAGAGTCGTCAAAACTAAAGTAATCGGCTTCATTCTGCAGAAGGGGCAGCCATGGAGTGTGAATCCTCCCCAATCAAACTCGATGAGGTTGGGCTCCGTAAACATTTCTTGACTCTGACCGAGTCCCAGAGACGGTTCGTCAACCACGTCATTCAATGGTGCAAAAAACCGTGTAAAACGCTCATAGTGGTATCGGGTGGACCCGGAACGGGGAAAACGTTTGTCGTGAATAAAACTTTAGATTACGTGAAAACGGAACAACTCAGGATGAGTTACACGGCTCGAAGCGCTGCAAATATCGGTGGAAAAACGATACATTCGACGCTGGGTATCAATTATAAGGGACTCGTTCGCGATTTAAGAAACAAATTAGTTTCCGAGCAAAATTTAGTCGAATGCATAAAAGCGAGTCGCGAGGTTTTAGGGGAATTCACCTACCGCAAGTATCCCTATGTCATCGTTGTCGATGAAGTCTCTATGGTGAGCGGTTGGTTGATGTATTGGATTCTTCGTTTTTTCATGGACCGCACGACGCAGCCCATTTTATTCATCACTCTGGGCGATCGACATCAGTTGAATCCCGTCGAATGTTGCCATAATTTATTCTCGTTTCGATTCGGGTTGGAAGATCCTTGGGCTGTACGGTTGGTGGAATTGAAAGAAAGCAAGCGGTTTGTCCCCGAATACGAAAAAATTATCAATACGTTGCGTGAATTTGTAGATAACGAGAATGAATCCGGAATGTTTGGTTTTATATGTCAGCATTTTCCAGTCGTCGAAGACATTGATGGAGAGATGTTGAAGAGAGCGAATCGAGGCATGTCCTCCACCAACAAATGGGTCAATGTCTTTAATAACTATTACATTAATAATATGGTGAAAGGAGTCGAAATTAAAATAAATGATGATTTGATTTTGAAACAGGGTTGTATCGTAATGGTCACTAAAAATGGATTTTCGTCTGTTTCAAACGGTTGTGAGTTGATTTTTATTCGAAAAAAAGAGGATCGGTTAATTTGTACAGATCCAAAATCGAAACAAGAAGTTGAAATTCGGAAAGATTTCGAATCCCAACAATTTCCAGTAACTTTGGGATTCGCGGCTACCGTTCACAAATTTCAAGGTGAAACACTAGACGAAGCGAAAATTGTAATTCATCTGAGTGGTAATAGAGATTTAAATCTGGCATATACAGCGTTGAGTAGGGTAAGACATATGGATCAGATAGTAGCATTAGCATTGTAGCTCTCAGAAATTTTTTTCTAAATAGCTCAAAAAAAAAAAAAAAAAAAAAAAAAAAAAAAAAAAAATTTTTTTTTTTTTTTTTTTTTTTTTAACATATTATATAAAATTGACTTTGTAAAAGTTATACATTTAGTTTGAATTTATACAAGAATCGGGTTGAAAGTTATTGTTGGATAAGTAAAAATTCTTCTAGACTTGAAATGATGAATATTATAAATGACATGATTGAAAACAACCAAACTATAACTCAAATATTAATCACAATGGTAGAACAGAATGAAGAAGTAACCAAGAAAATAAGTGAAATTGCCCGAATAGCTGAAGAAAGTAATATGACAGATTTACCCGATATGGAAAATGTTGGCGCTCAATATTATGATAAAGAATTTGAAGTTATACAAACAAATTTTTATTGGAAATTAGAATACTTGGCGTCAGACGATACAGGATTAGAAGTTTTGAAACAAGTTTTGAAAATTCGTCCAAATAATGTTCGTAAATTAGCAGAAGTATTTATAAAGGCTGTTGGAGATACTTTTGCAAAAGGATTAGAGTTACCATATAACGTAGAAGAAGAAAAATCATCATATGACGGCGAAGAAACAACAACAAAATAAAAAAAGTGTATATATACCTTTGTAATCGCCATTCACCTACAAAAACTTTAGTAAAGGGACACAATTATAAATATGAACCCCTTGATGCATCTTGAAAAGTTTAGTTCAAAACATCGAAAAAGTTACAGTTTTTTGGTCGATTTTCAACAAATATACATTCGAAATATAATTTTATTCTGTGTTGGTTTGAGTATGTTTCGATTTTTATTCGGAGAAGTTATAATCTGTCAAAATAATGGGAACGAAGTATCTCAAATGTTCATCGACACTATATGTTTCATTAATGGGACTTTTAATAAAGATATAGTTCCATTTATTTACCATGATTATTATCAATGGGTATCTGTTTACTTACTACTGTTGTCAGTTGGATATTATTTCCCGTACTCGATTTGGTCAAAAATATTCGGAAGTTTCATTCGACATTTAGAAATGTTATCAGAACAACCAAATAATGCAATTCGAGTCATAAAGGAGTCAAAAGGAAATTTAATATTCTTTAAAACTTTGTCGTTAGAAATTATTTACATTTTTCATTTGGCCATTATTTTATTTTTCACAGATTTATTTTTTAACGGTCTTTGGAGTCGTTTTGATTGGTCTTTAACAGCCATTGACAAAATTTTTCCCGATAATGGTACATGTTTCATAGATTATTACCAACAAAGTGGAACAAGCAATGCTAAAATCAACTGTCTCTTACCTCTGTGTAGTATTTATCGAAAAATATTCTTTTTACTGTATTTACTATGCATATTTTTAATAGTCTTGAATATTATTATGATGATGTATCGAATAATATTAATTTATCGTAAAAAGAAATTTATGGATATGTGGTGGGCAATGATGATTATTAATCAAAATACCATGTCATGGGAAGTGAAAAAAGAACTAAACTGTGAATTGAAAGAAATTCTGGAAAATCAAAAAAGTTTATGGATAAGATCAAAACAAAATTATGAAAGTTATGTATAACAAAAAAAAAAAAAAAAAAAAAAAAAATTTTTTTTTTTTTTTTTTTTTTTTTTTTTTTTTTAAAGTTATAAGAGAAAAATAATATTTATTAGAATGTCAGAATAAAGAGGTAAAGAAGACTAGGCCAGCCGGGGATTTTTTATAATGGTTTGGTTTCTCTCCTCTTTGACCTCTTTAGATTTATAATTTTTACTGACCCCAGAAAAAAGTTGTGAGTCAAATTTTATTAATTAACACATCAGAATAAAGAGGTAAAGAAGACAAAGATTGACACCAAGGGATTACCTTGAGGGTAATTACCTTAAAGGAGAAGTATTCAGTAATTTATATATATATATATATATATATATATATATATATATATATATATATATATATATATATATATATATATATATATATATATATATATATATATATATATATATATATATATATATATATATATATATATGTATGTATGTATGTATGTATCCGGTTTAATCCGGTTCAAACTGGCTCAATCTGGTTTGATGAGATTTTTATTTTTAAGACGGAAGTCGAAACTTGTTGAAATTTACGATTTACTAACACGTCAGAATAAAGAGGTAAAACAAACTGGGATTGTCGAGGATTTTTATAATGATAAAGTCCCAGAAAATTACTTAAAGGGAGAAGTATTAAGTAATATATATATATATATATATATATATATATATATATATATATCTGAGACTGAAGTCAGAACTCCTTGAAAAAGTTTAATAAATATAACTATACTTAAAAAAAAAAAAAAAAAAAAAAAAAAAAAAAATTTTTTTTTTTTTTTTTTTTTTTTTTTTTTTTTTTTTTAAATCTATATATTCTAGCGTTTTTCAATTTCTATAATAGTTTTCCTGTCTTTTTCATCCCTACGTAATGGATGTCTTTGACTACAATGACTTAACAAATGACTGCAAACTTTATTATCCAATTTATTTCTTCTAAATTGACTACCATCCGTCTTTTTAAACACGACTGGATGTCTATTCCCTCGTCCACCTGCGTATTCCAGAGTACTGTTATTTATTCTTGTTAGAAAAGGGTTACTGATGGCTCTTCGTATCGGACTTGTACCCCGACTACTAGATCGACTTCCGGAGCTACTTCTGGAGCCACTTCTGGATCTGCCCGCACGTCTTCTACGACCCGATCTTGTCGTTGCGCGACGACGTCCCGTGTTTGATCCACCGCGGCGTCCACCACGGCGTCCTCTTCTGCCGGCCGCCGACTGTGGAGAAAGACTTCTGCTGCGTCTGGGAGTAGCAACTGGTCTCGGAGGACTCCGGTTCCGCGGGGGGGATGCTCTCCCCCCCACCATGTTTGCCTGGTGGACAGACGAATGTCTAGATGGACTCGCATTGTTACGCATGTTCATATCGAAAGCCAAATTTGGAGGAATAGGTTGGCGCCGGTACGTGTCGTTTGTGGGTGAATTACTCCGACTGCCATTCAGACTGGTGGAAGGGGAATGAAAGGTGCTCGGGCTCGAGCTGCGACTGCGTCTCGGACTAGGGGCCACTCTTCTCAAGAGTGATCTTATAACGTCGTCGACTTCACGTAATGGACGAGACATCTTTCTTTTTTGTTTTCTCTCTCTCTCTTTTTTTTTTTTTTTTTTTTTTTTTTTTTTTTCAATTGTGTATCCACAAGACATTTTTGGCGAGGGGTAGAACGTTGTGCATCGCTGCCGCCTTACAGGCGTCCTCTGTCGTCTTGGGCACCACAAACTCGTTGCCACCGAAGGAAGAGATTTGTAAATCAAACGTCTGATCGAGCATTCCGGACTTGTAAAAAGGGAGCAGCGCCAATATGCTGGAGTGATCTTTGACGTTTCCGTGCTCGAACGTTTTGCAAAAGAGAGCGTCGATGACTTTTTGGGTGAATCGCGTAAACGCTTCTCGACCTTTCTCGGAAAAACAAACGACCCAGCGATCGATAAAGGATTTGTTTTCCAACATGTAATCGAAAGCGTCCCAAAAAGCCAAGTACATGGTCAGAGTGTCCCTGTTGAATTGGGTGAGATCGACAATCACGTAGTGGGAACCCGATTCTTTGGGCGTGAAAGTCGTGCGACCCGACAAGGTGAGCACGTTGGCGTGATCCACCTCGACCAGTCCCACGTTGTTGGTCTGGATGGGAAAGTCTTGTAAGGTTAAGAGTTCTTTGGTTCGTGTAGCGTCCGGTCCGTGAAAATAGCTGACGTTGATCCATCGATGACCGCCGCCGCCGCCGTCCCGCAGCTTAAAAGTAAAATGCGAAGTGAAAACTACGACTCGGGAAGCCAGCGGATGTTTGTCCACGAGTTCCAGAGACGCGGGTTCCAGATACAAAAGTAAATCGCATCGATCGACGGGATCCGAAGGCCGCTGAACGCGAATGCGATTTTCTGTCGACGACACGGTACAACGATTCGAGACGATAATAACTCGGAGCAACGGTACCGAGGATAACATCTCGAATACAATATGGGGATAGCGGCCTAAATTGCCAAAAACCACGCATCGATCGTGATGTAAGATGAAATTGAATAAATCTTGAATAGTTTGCATCTTGTTTTTCCCACTCGCCTTTTTTTTTTTTTTTTTTTTTTTTTTTTTTTTTTTTTTTTTGGCTCGAGCAAATTAAGATTGATGGAAGACATAGAAGATATGATTGTGAGTACTTTGCTCATGAAAGATTTCAATGTCTTTAAGCATTATTTTAAAGATTTTGGCTCAGGACGCGATGAAGAGACGCATAAAAATGCCAAAAAGCTATTTGATGAAGTCGCAGTGTCAGTATACGGTGATTCGCAATGCTCTGCGACATCATTCGATGCGTTTGTAGAAAATTATCGTAAACGTTGCCAAAGGCATAGAATTTCCCAGCAACCCTTGAGAGATCAAAGTAATAATAATAATAATAATAGTAGTAGTAGTAGTAATAGTAGTAGTAGTAATAATAATAATATTGTACCTACGTTGACACAAGATCGCGAGGAGGAGCAAAGTCGAATTTGCAACAAGTGGAATCTTATTCGTCCTAAAGTGAGCGTTGTTCCACCCGTTTCAAAAAAGAAACGCAAGGAGGAAGAGTTTAATATTGTAGAATTTTTATGGAAAAAGAAGAAAAATGAGGATTATGTTTCGTTAACATTTCAGTCAGATGAAGATGTACAAGAAGATTTGACTATATTAAATTCTCCGGAAAAAAAGAAGTTGAACTCGATTGCCAATGAAGTGTTGAAAAAAATGGCACATTATTTAGAGATTTTAAATAAAGAATCTACTTATCAAATATTACATGTTCAACGTGAAAACGTATGTTGAAAAAAAAAAAAAAAAAAAAAAAAAAAAAAAAAAAAAAAAATTTTTTTTTTTTTTTTTTTTTTTTTTTTTTTTTTAATATATATATAAATATTTAATAAATTTCCTTTTCGTAGTACACATTCATTATTCTATAATTGCATACTCTATTCAATGTTTCCAGATGCTCTGCGATTTTTCTTAAAACACCTTCAGCTAACAAATCCAATCTTTTTTTATCGGGGCAAGAATCTATTGTAGTTATAAAATCCTGCATTTCCTCCTCTGATTGAAAAGTCAAAGGATAATAGTCTTGATTCATCTTTTTATCCATCAAAAAATTTACAACATTAAACTCTTCTTTGCGTTTCCTCACTGATGGTTTAAAATTCAAAGGTAATGTTCTTCGACTCGAAGGATCAAAATAATTATTGTTACAAAGATTGTCCTCTTCCAGTGTTGAAATGTTTCGAAATTGAGCAGTGGTATTCATCACAGATTGTTCGACTTGAGTTCCAATAGAACGATTTTGAATTTCGACTTGAATTTCACGGTCCATCGACTTTCTTTTAAAACTTTGAATCCTATACACAAAATCGTCAAATTCCTCATTGCACTCTGAAGCTACTTTAGCATCATTAAAAATTTTTTTCGCTTTTTCTTTTGTTGCCATATCGAAATTTGGAATAGTCCCTTTCGAATTGAAATATTGACTAAATATTGTAGGCTCTTCTTCTATTAACGTCTCAATAAGGAAAGAATCTTTTTCATATTGCTCATTCGTATACTCACCCATCTTCTTAATTTGGAAAGATGGAGGTTTTGAGAATAATTCGTCGGAAAGCTATTAAGCCTATTCAAAGTTCAAAATTCATTGCTCAAACTCCGTTTAGGTTTGAAGTCAAATTCGAAGATGGTTCTGTAGCGTATCATAAGGATGATCCGGGACTTCGCATGTGGGCCGTTTGTATACAGAGATTGTATTTTGAACCGATTTTTGTCAGTATAAAACACTGCACGGAATTACCTGTAAGTTATTTCGATCTGTTGGGTTTTCGTTCAGGTGATGCAGTTTTGATTCGAAACGAGCAAGGAACTGATTCACCTATTTTATTTTCATTGCCATAATTAAATCGTCCATTTGTCGACAGGCGAAACGAATTTTGAGATATTTGAAAATAGATATGGTCAAAAGAGATATAAATATAACCAGGGTTAAAACTATAAAATGAATTCGATAACATGTATTGGCTTTAGATTCCAATATCAAAATACAAATCGAATATAGCAAACCACCGGCTAAAGTCAGTAAAGCAAAGGGTTCTAATTGTGCGACTTTTATCATTTTTTTTAAATTATCTGTTTTGCCAAACAAAGTTGCAAATGCACTTGATTCCAAAATTCGTCGTGTAGTACTAGACAATCATCTAATTCCTTAGCAAACTCTTCGTATTTCGGAAATAACTGAGCAAAACTATGCATACTTGTTTGCATGTTGGTTAAAGAATGTTCTTTCAGCCAACCCCGAATTGTCTGCCATGCGTGTTCCCAAGAAGGAAATTTTTTATGTAAATGGGGAACAATAATTGTCGCATACCTCGTTCCAAACAACGTTTTGAAATATAACAAAACATTTTCATATACAGACTTTACAATATTTTCTGCATTCATTTGATGCTTTATTATAACTGAAAAACCAAACATTACATAAAAAAAAAAAAAAAAAAAAAAAAAAAAAATTTTTTTTTTTTTTTTTTTTTTTTTTTTTAAATTATTTTATGGATTTCATTCAAAAAGTCTCTGGAGTCATAAAAATTATATAAATATGTTAAAAAAAAAAAAAAAAAAATTTTTTTTTTTTTTTTTTTTTTTTTTTTTTTTTTTTTACGTTGTCTTGTAAACGAGCATTATTCCTACTGCCACTTGTAACAGTTGAATGACCAGTTCAGAGTAGACCATCAACTTATTACTGTTGATTAGAGTTTTCCCGCCAGTGTTGCTGTTGATCGTGTACATCAAGTAACCGTACGTAATCATACCCAGCACGATGAGCACCATGAGAGTCACTGCCAATATCATTTTTAAATTCATAATTACTACTTAATTATCCCATGGCGAACAAGACTCCTAAAAGGGCCATGCTCACCACGTTCATCACGGTCGGAGCCATCATGTACAGTTTGTTCGTCGACCAAAATGTTGGGACGTTTGTACTATCCGTAGTAGTGGCAGCTCTATACACGACAAGTCCCATGAGGGCCACGCTGATCACTATCAGGACGGTTGTCAAAACAAGAAGGATTGAGGAAAATCCGAGACCTTTCATCTTTATTCATGATTCACGCTATCGTTCACACGCAAGGCGTCGTCCTGGGCAATACCTATATTCCTCTGGAATTGGCTTATTGGGACCGTTTGGGAGAAAGCGCTCATCTACTGATCGCGAGTCCTCTCAACTATTCGAAAATGAAACGCTTGTATCCGAATGCTCGACCCGACGTGCTGGTCACGACAGTCGAAGGCGTACCTTACTCGCGCGTCCTCGACTACCTGAAATGGCGACTCGAGGTGCTTTCCGACGCGTTTCCTTCGATTCCTATTCTCTTTGGGCACAAAGGCAACAGTTATCAACCTCGCGTTCTCTTGGATGCGGGCATACCGAATCGCGTCAACGTGGAAACTCTCGGAGTGCCTGCCTTACGGGCGGTTTCGAATACCGATACTTGTCGTTGGCATAAAGGTAATCGTCCTCGCAAATGTGCTCGGGCGGCTCTGGAGCAAATTTTGAATCACGTTCGATGACGTGCCTCCACAACACGCGTCGCTCTCTCTCGTCGATTCGAATTTGTTCCGTCAAATGCAAAAGACTCATTCCCACCGCAGACTGTCGTTCCTCGATTTCCGGTACGATCTTTTCCCACAGACCGTCCTTTCGACAGAGGGCCAGTAGTCTCTGCAGGACGTCGATGAGTCGAGGCGGTGCGTTCTCGTGCGGCACTTGCTCCACCGATTCGTGAATCACGCGAACGTTATGCAGGAGCGCATCGAGTCGGGGGCAAGGGTTCAGAAGGGCCGTGGGCCTTTCGCCGTGCAACAACTGATGCAGGCTTCGTCGGAGTAAGGCTTGCACGGACAGCGTGAGGGCGTGCGAGGGTCGATCGCGCATGAACGCCTCCAAATTATGGTCCGTTTGCCAGTGCGCCGCGTTGACGTATTCGGTCAGCGGCACCAGATACATGTTGAAGGGATCGTACCACTGTCCTCTCGCTTGACACGTAATGTCGTACAATTGCAAGACTCTTTTCGCGTGAGTGTCGGCGGAAACGGGCTTCAGAGCCGCGACGGTCGTTTCCGGTCGACGGAGATTAATGAAACGCCGTGCAATCTCGCCCCAGAAGGTAGCCGACTGATACTCGTAGCGATCCAGGTGATTGCCTTCCAAAAAGTGTTGTAAAATGACGTCGTCGCGCCGACAAGGTGCTGCTGCGGCGGCGGCTGTTTCTCGTGTTGTGACGGCGGCGGTCATCTCCTCTCGCCTCGCCAACAAGAGTTGCAAATCATCCCAAAATCGAGAAACGGCTCGCGTTTTAAAAGGTCCCGGTTCGTAGGGTGCGAGTTGTTGGACCCATTGTTTGTCCAAGTAATCTGTCAGGGAATTTAAATCGCCGTGGACTTGGTACGGGAAAGCCGTCAGACCCCCGTGATGAATCAGGTGAGACCAAGGAATATTCTCGACTTCCATTCGAAGAATAAGATTTTTGAGTGGGTCGGGTGGTGGTGATGGTGGAGTGGTGGTGGTATACGAATCATCGGATCCGAATAAAAGTTTTTCAAACCAACGAATCAAAAGCGTCGACGACATCTTGGTTCCAACGAATAAGGTTCCAATGAAACGGATAAGATTTGGCCATGTAATAGGATAACATGTTTCGAGCCATGAAACAATGTATGAAATACATGATGAAAAAGAGAAGCGTGTAAACGGTCCACATACTTAAAACTTGATTCCAAAAAAAAAGTAGTAATGAATTAAGCAGATGCAATGTCCCTTCCCGATAAATATGAAAAGGATGAAAATGGAAAAGAAATATATCCTTTGGTGAAAAATCTTCAAACGGTTATACTGAATCGTTACGCAAGAGACAAGGATCAAATACCTTTTTATCCGAGAGATGTCGATAGGAATGAATTTATGGATCCGAATTTAGGGTTAATTGAAAGACATGGAGAGTATATATATCCTAAAAATATCGTTGATGGCAAACCGCGATATCGGACGGATCCAAACAATCCGAAAAGGCAAATTTACGAAAAAATCGATGGTCGAGAGTATATAGGTAGAGGTTTGGACGGTCATCAGTACTATGCTACCGATGAAAATAACGATGAATATTATCCGGAAAAAAATATACCGGCACAAAAGGCAAACGGTACATTACGTTACGCACGTAAAGCTAACGGAGCCATCATTTATCCAAAAGATGACAATGATAATGAATATTACTTGACGTTCGTAGATCCCTGCGACAATTTTACGATTTACGATCGATATGCGCATGAGAAGAACGGAAATGAAATTTATCCTCAAGTAAAATTGGATGACGATTTAATATCCGATCACATTCTACATAATACTTATATAAAACGCGATGGTCTTGAATGGTATCCACGAGACGCATATAATAATGAATTTTATAAAAATATTATTAATAATGATCCAGAAGATGTGATTTTAGATCGCTACGCTTTAACAAACGACGGAAAAATCATAGTGCCAGGACACAATAATACGTATTATATATCGACGAAAAGACAACCGAAAATAACGGATGATGATATCCTTGGAAGTTTGGTTCGTGGAAAAAAAGGTGTGTCGCCAGATTTCCTGACAAAAATAGAAGTATCCAATAAACCCAATGTTCAACCTAAAAAATATAAATATTTAGATAATCTTACCAATATTTACAAAACTATTACACCGCCTGGTATAAAAAAACCTTCGGTAGTTGTACCTTTCTACCAGACGTGGTACTTTTGGGTATTGATTATTCTCTCATCCATTTTAAAATCAATTGCTGTTTGGTGGTTATTTTTTAGACATGAAGTAAAGGCAAGTTAAAAAAAAAAAAAAAAAAAAAAAAAAAAAAAAAAAAATTTTTTTTTTTTTTTTTTTTTTTTTTTTGTATAAAAGGACTGCCACAAATATTTTGAGTCTTTACACAGTTAACAACTAATGCATTGCTTAGGAAATGCCAACACCAATCAAACAACTGAAGGTCAAAGGTCAATGACCTCTTTAATTTTTTATTTTCGCTGACACAAAAAGTTAAGAGTCAAAAGTTAATTTATTAACCCGTCAGAATAAAGAGGTAAAGAAGCGAAAAAAATAATACTAAAGGAATAACCTAAAACTGATTACCTTTTTAAAAAAAAAAAAAAAAAAAAAAAAAAAAAAAAAAAAAAAAAAAATTTTTTTTTTTTTTTTTTTTTTTTTTTTTTTTTTGTAACTATAAAGGCGACCATGTACACGGTTTTTTAATTATATGGGTATCACTAATTTTTGTAAACTGATTGATCCAATTTATCCTCCTGCTTTAGAGCCTACAGTTTTTGATTCTCTGCTCGTCGATTGCCAAAATTTCTTGTATGTGGCCATCAACTACAGTTTGGAGACAGATAAAGTTAAATTGCTTCATGAAATTTGCAAGTCTACCTGGAATCAAATTCAGAGTTTATTAAAATTGTTTTTATCTTATCCGAGTGCTTCCGAACCCCTGACGGTCGTTCTTTCCTTTGATGGCGAAGGCGTTCCCATGAAATTTGCCACGCAACGCGATCGTCGTAACCAGACTAAAAGCAGTTCGAGAAAAACTTTTTATCGATACGTTTTGTTCGGTAATAATACGTTAACTTTACGCGTTCAAAAGTACATAATCGAACAATTAAAACTCTTCGACTGGACTTTGAAAATTATTTTATGCGGTTGTAACGTGTCGGGAGAAGGCGAGCATAAAATTTTTCAAGTAGCCGAGGTTCTACGGTCGTCCTGTCAAAAGCCAATCATCGTCAGCGTGGATCAAGATGTGTTTGTTTTAGCGTTTTTACGCCTCGATCGATACGACGCTCTTCAAATTTATCGATACGGTAAATTTTATCGCGTAAATGCATTGGTTCGTGAGTTACCTTACCCCCTTCGACGTCTCATCGACGTCTCTTTTCTGTTCGGAAACGATTTCATACCCGTTTTAGTGGGCATCTTACCCAGTAACATTGCAACGTTGCATCGTGCACTCACGTACGACGAGGAGGAGGCGGCGGAAGAGGGTGACGACGTTGTGGCGACGCTCGCCACGTTCCTCCGTAACATGAAGCCCCACATTCAATTCACTGCCGTCGAATTCGTCGATCGAAAATTACTCGTGTGTTTCTGGATGACCTATCTGTGGATTTTGGACTATTATCGGCAACGTCATTTTCCCCAACAGTTTTTGGAAAATCGTCTCTACGATGCTTTCGATCGCAATCAACTGTTAACGGGACTGGAGGACCCGACGTATTCTCGAGAAAGGTATCGCGAGGCGCGAAAAAGTTATGAGCACATGATGACGCAACCGGTACCGCATGCGGAACGACACGTGTTTACCGACGAAGCGCTTCTCAATCGTTTGAAGGCTTACTGGACAAAACCACAGAACGGTCTTTGTACCGTTTTGAAACTAACCAGCTCAAACTGTACAACAAGAAAATTAAAGCGACGCCTAACCACTGGTACTGAAAAATCTCGAAAGCGGAGAAAAATCTAAACGGACCGAAAATTGTGGCCGCGGCCTCCTGGTAATTGAGTTTTCGATCTAGACGAACGAGTCGATGAACGGGATCGGGTGCAAAAATGAGTTGCAGATTGGTATCGATGACGATGATCGCCTTTGGCCAATCCACTTGAGCAAATTCCGAAACTTTGACTTTTTCGGCATAAGGATACTTTTTATAAACGTCCAAATTCGCGACATGTTTTAAAAGTTGTGCCGTAAATATGACATTTTCCGGATATGTTAACGTAATTCGAGAGCGGATAAATTTGTTATTATATGGAATCCACGGAGAATGAAACAATACGTGTTCGAGAGACGACATGGACACACTCGCTTTGCTTAAGCAATAGCGGTCCGATAATTGTTTTTAATTCTCAAAAAAGTTTATTTATTGATGAAATTATATGCAATTGTTTTCCTTAAAAAAGGATTGAAATTCAAAAATTAAATAATATAAGTTAGTTTCAAGAAAAATTAAGACTAATTAAGATGCCAAGATCAAAGAAAAAAACTGATACAACAGCTTCTCCTAAAGAACAAACATTTGAGAATAATTTAGATACGGATGAATCAAACACTAAGTTACGAGAGGCGGCGCAATTAACGTTTATATTCAATAAAACGGTAACGGGGGAATTTATTAATATTTTTAAACCCTCAGAAATAATATCCGAGAAATTTGAAAAATGGCAAGATTTAATACAATTTTATGAAAACTGGCTTAAAGAAAATTCAGAATCTTCTGCCGACTTACTGAATCCGGAAGAAGAAATGTTTAAATATATTGAAAAAGCAGTAAAATTGGCAAAAGACTCTTACCAGGAAAAATATCTTAGATATGTAAATCCGATGACTTTTACAGTTGATTCAGCTCCTTCCGTTGACGCACTTAACACAAGTCTTAGAAATAACTTAATAGAAAAAATAAAAGCGTACATTACCGACGTTCAATCTTTACCAGTATTAAATGAAAAAGGTTGGAATAAGGTGTATGAGGAAACCTACAAGGTAACAGATAATCCCGCGTTAACAGAATCTGAAAGTGTTTCAGTTAAATCAGAAATAGAGCCAAATTTTGTTGTTTCAGCTGATACTGAGGAAGCAAAAAGATTGATGGACGTGGATATCAATAACGAGAAAAAGAATACTATATTTACAAAACAAATTCAAAAGGGTGTACAAATGCAAGTAAAACCATACGATATATTAAGGATGCGCGATTATTTACGTATTTTACGAAGATTATGGAATTTATCCCGATTACATGGTGGTAAAGAAATTACCACTTTTGACGAAAATTGGGATGTGAAGAACCATCCCTATTTAAAAAATCATCTTCTAAAGGAAGACATTTACAGACGTTGTCAGCAAACATTTGAAGTAAAAGGGATAAAAAGAAAAATAGAAAATGATTAAAAAAAAAAAAAAAAAAAAAAAAAAAATTTTTTTTTTTTTTTTTTTTTTTTTTTTTTTTTTTTTTTTAAAAACGTTTATAAATATTCAGTTTTATTATTTTATTATATTAAATATTTATTTCTTGGAGAGGACAACTTTTTTTCTGACGTGTGTAAAATTAAAAATCTATATAGGTCATTGACATTTGACATTTTTCATTTTTAATTTGAGATCTGTTTTAAAATTTTTCAGACGTTGTAAAATATTTAAAACAAATAAAAATTATTTAAAATAAAGTAAAGTAAAGATTTTATTCGCATATTAAATATTTATTTCTTGGGTAAAACAACTTTTTTTCTGACGTGTGTAAAATTAAAAATCTATATAGGTCATTGACCTTTGACATTTGACATTTTTCATTTTTTAATTTGAGAGATGTTTTAAATTTTTTCAGAAAAAAAAACTGACATTTGACATTTGACATTTGACATTTTTCATTTTTTAATTTGAGAGATGTTTTTATTTAAAAAAAAAAAAAAAAAAAAAAAAAAAAATTTTTTTTTTTTTTTTTTTTTTTTTTTTTTTTTTTTTTTTTTTCGACAGTACACAATTCCATTCTTTTATAGCAGCATCATCCGGTTGCGTCTTCAATCTGGCTTTGTTTATAAACTCGACAACCTCTTCGCTAAAGTAAAAATTGACTTCGTTGTCAGTCAGTCTGATAACGTCCTTGGGTTTTTCTATGGCGTTCAAATTATAACAAATTTTATGTTTGGACAGCATTAAGGCTAATCGCACGGCCGTCACGTCCACGTCAAAAGTATCGATGCCGACTTGCATGAAAAAGTCGAGCCACATTTTAACCAGTTCGGGTAAGCGAATGTTTCGAGGATAAGGATCGGTGTTGGCCGATTTCGTTAGGCACCAACAATCCAGAGGTAAACCTCGGAGACTGACTCGTCGCAGAGAGTAATCGTCGTTATACTTGAACGTTTCCAGTACGCGAACGTTGATGTCTTCGTTCAGTTCGAGGGTAGCGGTGGACAAAATGTAGTTTGCGTTTAAAAGGGGAGAGGGCGTGGGAGCTCCTTCCAGAAGCGGTTGACCGAAACAGAAAAAAGTTTCCCGATACACGACTCCGATGACGACAGTGTCGATGACCACCTTTCTGACGTCGCTGCCCGTCTCCAAGGTCGTCAGCACAAACGAGACGGGGGTCCAGAGGGTGGCCGGAACGTGGTTGTATTCGATGTAGCGATCGTAAGGTCGGCAAACGTGCAGCACTTGCGTGGGATTGTTTCCGTTGATGCTGAGAGCCAGAAACTGCTTGACGGGATCTCGGGTCTCGGAATGTCTGGCTCCTTCGTACGTCAGTAACAAAGGCCATTCGATCAGCAGGCCCAAGTAACTAAAGTCCAGAGGGCTTTCGTGGGGGCGACGCGCGATATTTTTGTAATAAGAAGTGAGCACGTCTTGGACTATAAATTCGGGTTTTCGAGAACTGAACGTCTTGTGAATGATACCCGTGGACAAGATACTCGCATTCGAGAATCCCGATTCGGTGACCGGTTTGAAGTTTATGAATTTAAGTTTTGCTTTCACTTCTCGAGTCATGTACGGTATAGTCATGACGTCGCGGCGCGCCTGCCACTCGTTTGCCAAATCGATCACGTACTCCATGGGTTCGTCTGACAAGAAACAGATGCGATAAAATTTGGTCGGCGTGCAGTTGTTAAAGTAACAACCTCCGGGATAAGGTAAATCCTGATTGTCGAGATAAAGTACCGTATTTTTATAGAAAAAGACGTTCTCGTAAGCGGGTCGAATGGTAACCTGCAAATACTGAGTCACGACGTCGGGATTATTGACGAAATAAGGAGTCGCGTATAACTGCAATCTGTTTACATTTTGAACCGTGTTGTTGACTGGAAAAATGATGCGTTCGTTCCCGAGACAGATGGTCCACAGATATTTTCGACTGCAAACGACAGATGCGGGTACGTCTGACTTGAAAAAAGTTTTTAAAGCTAGTAAAAGAGGTTTAGTACAGTCGATTGATATGTTTTCAGGGGGGTACATGCGACCGACAATCCAGGTTTCATAAGGCGAATTGGCCATATCGAATACCATAATATTTTGCTTGACGGCCGAAACGGAGCACTTGTGAAATTTACCATAGTGGGATCCATACGTATTAAAATTCATAACTTTATTATTTCGAAACGATTAGTTTTTTTTTCCCCTCGTGCCAGTTGAGCAAAGTTGTTTGAAATATAATCGTGAGGGGGAGGGGTGGGAATTTTATCATCCGGAGAATTAAGGAGAATGGCTAATTCAAATGATGATGTTTTTGCGGAGGAGAATATGCAACTCATCAATGAAAACATACAGTTGAAGGAAACACTGGATGCGTTGAAAAAGAAGAATGAAGCTTATGATGGGGAAGTGCGAACACTGCAGAGGAAATTGATAAAATTATTGGAAGAAAAAGTGGAAAGACTTGAAACTGAATTGAAACAGTATTTACGAATCGATAACATTCCAGAAATGTAAAAAAAAAGAATTATTTTACAACCAACTCTCTCAGAAAATTTTTTCAAGTAGTTCTCAAATAAAAATGAAGGTCAATGACCTCTTTAGATTTTTATATTTTTTACTGACGCCAGAAAAAGTTGAGTCAAAATTTACATTAATTAACATGTCAGAATAAAGAAGTAAAGAAGAGACAGATTAACATCAAGGGTTTAGCTCAAGGGTAAATATCTTGAAAAAAAAAAAAAAAAAAAAAAAAAAAAAAAAAAATTTTTTTTTTTTTTTTTTTTTTTTTTTTTTTTTAGATGATTAAGATGATTATAAAAGCAAAATATTATCATCATCTTCTCACAAACCATGTTTGATTTCGAACGTTTCCAAGTTATCACTGCGGAACATTATTTTAAAGTGTTTCGATCTTACAATAAGCCGGAGCAGATGAAATTCTTCATCAAACGCTGGTGTGAATTGATTCACAATTATTCCAGATCAAACGGTTTCCTTTCCTTCGATCCGACGGTGCCAATTTTAAGTAAACTCGTACCTCAAGCAAAAGCAGTCATTCTCGTACCTTTTCCAAACACCAATATTAGTTATGTACCTTGTCGCACGTCCGTATTTCCATACTATCCTTTTAAAATAAAAAAAGAAATTAAAGATGAAACTTGTCAAATTGGTCTAGAATTTTTCCATTTGTACTTAGAACTAACGGGTATACGACTCGTTTATCTACATGAAATGCGATATCAAGAAGATAAAATCGCATCCGAGTTGCAAGACAAATATTTAGATATTGAACTTTATGGACGAGGGGCATATAATTGTTTTAAACGTAAAGTCCAAAGTATCAGTTTAAAGTCTTCGCCAAATGATTCAAGATTTCAATCTCGTTCGAAAGTTTTGAAGGGTACGATTTCGCGATAGGTGGTTCCCGAATCCATTCTAAAAGATAACGATAATTTAAAATGTCCCTAACCATGTAGGTATCTAAACGAACAGCCGAAAGATATGTATCTTTTGAAGTTCCCATGTATCTGTACACCGCGTTTCCATCCACTAAAACGAATACATTTCGGGGTAAAATACGAATGAGGACGTAATCATTCCATTTCCAAATTAAAGCGTAATAGCCGTGCCAGGGTCGACCGGGTACGGCTTCCAGATTGAAAGCCAAGAATAAAAAACAGAGTATGCCGAAGAACCAATACATTTCTTTGATTTTATTTCTAATTGTACTAGTCACTCTTATAAATTTGTATCACAAACCTCATTTCACCGATCAGGACCATCCGCTCAAGTGGATAGGCGAATTTATCGAACCCATCACTAAATCCATTTGCCCGCTTCAGGGTTTCAAATGTCCGTCAAACAAACCGTGCGATTGTGAAAAGTATTGTACTAACGGAAAAGAATTGACACTCTTTCAAGTGATGGACGACACCGAACGCGTTTATGTTATGAATCAGAAACTCGCTCCGGGAACTTATTGCCTACCGAAAGGTATCGGCAAGTGCAATTTAAAAACATCTTATCATGTTTTCTCCTTAGCCGGATGGTCGTGTCTAGGGTTAAATGATCAAGTCTTTAAGGGTGATAAGAAAACAGCATGCAAAAACGAGGAAGCTCAAAACAATGACTTGAATATTTTGTATGATTATTTGAAAAACAAAGAGGCAGAAGATAATATTGACGATTATTACGAACCATTTCAAAATGATCTGAGATATCGTTGTAAATGTGATTCCAAATCATTAGATAATACTCGAATGATATCGGTTTTTCCATTTATCTGCTCTGTGGATTTTTGTTTACGAGATATTCCAAATCCGTTGCAATTTATGGGATGGGATGGGGAAAAATGTAAATGCGGGCCCTATCCACATCTAATTTCGAATGACGAAACCTCTCCTTGTAGAAAAGACGTAACTAGATTTGAACATGAGGAATTTATTGGAAGAGTAGATTGTATGAATGAAAAATCTTTTGTCAAACATGCATTAATTTGTCCAAATGAAGATGGTCAGTTAAAGTTTAAAGAAAAAATATTTTTTGGCAATGATCCAGTAACGTTCGTAGAAAAATTAATTTCATAAAATTATTTAAAAAAAAAAAAAAAAAAAAAAAAAAAAAAAAAAAATTCGTTTAAAATGATAAAAAATATAAAGTGACGACATCACGGGGGTCTGCACGACCGAAAACAACAACCATTTGTCCAAATGGTTAAAAAAAAAAAAAAAAAAAAAAAAAAAATTTTTTTTTTTTTTTTTTTTTTTTTTTTTTTTTAAGAAAATTTTTTGAAAAAATATTTTTTGGCAATGATCCAGTAACGTTCGTAGAAAAATTAATTTCATAAAATTATTTAAAAAAAAAAAAAAAAAAAAAAAAAAAAAAAAAAAATTTTTTTTTTTTTTTTTTTTTTTTTTTTTTTTTAATCTATATATATGTACCGATATAATTTATTTTCACGCAATAATATTCTGAAATCAGTCATAAAATAAAGTTTTTGTGACTTGTGAAATTGCTTTGCATAATGTCGTACATATTCGTACCCTTTAGTTCAATGGACCAGTTAATCAAACAGTTTCAAAATATGAATGTTTATAATTACACGTCTACACCGGAAGATGCCAATTTTGTTCTCATTAATCCAAAGTATTATTATGGTTCTTATGGAGGTTTATTGTTAAACTCCATTGTCGAAAAATTTTCTCCAAAAGAATGTCTTTCAGAGTCGATCGTTGACAACCTTTCGTTAGTTTGGTGGAATTTATCGCATCCAAAATATATCGGAGAACAACACGTTCTTTCGTTTGGCGATCGCGTTGCTGTAACACCTTCCATTTTCAAACAATTACACGTGAATGCTATGCAAAAACCAATTGTCGGAAAAAGTTCTTATTATGGTAATAAAGCTTGGAGCATAAAATCAGAGTCTTCTTTGTATTCCGATTCTGTATAATCGGGTTCTTTTAAAAATTTGTATTGTTCCCTTCTTTGAGCGTGGACTCGATTGTGTATGTCGAACCAGAGTTTGGGAAAATCCAAATCTTTATCCATCAGTCGAGGTTTTAATTCTTTCAACATGGTTCGAAAATGAAACATGCATATTCCGCAACGAAGGGTTCGATATAAGGATTCATTGATCAAATCTAACCATTCTTTCTTATAAAATTCCATTTCTTCCTCCTTTCGCATTTCATAGGCTTCGGCCATCCAGTGTAAAAATCGCCAGTAAAATGAACTATATTGCCCAACGTGCAAAAAATTCAGTTTTTCAAATTCGCGTTCGGCCTGATAAGGGGTTTCGCGAGCCATGGTTATACCTATGTTTTTCATCATTTCACGTAATACCGACGCGTCCCCTCCGCTCAAAAGTTGCATGACGGTTGGGTCTAGAAATTTAAAAATGGTTTGTGGCGTCCATCGAACATTGTAAAGAAGTGCCATGCTGCACAGAATAATTCTGCGTAAAATTCCTTCCCAAGCCATCAAGGCGTCGTGAGATTCCGGTTTTTGGAAAGCACGCAGATACCTCTCCTCTTTGTTGATGGCCACCAATCGTAATAGAAAAGCGAGTACTGTTTCATCCAATCGTTCGCGAGAAGAAGCGGAACGAAATTCGGTCGTAAAGAGAGTGGTGTCCCATTGCACTTTGATGTCTTTAGTTTCGAGCATCAGATCTATTAAGTTGTGATAAAACGGATCTGTTTCTTCTGCTCGTGCTTCCAAGAGAGCATTTTTGTCCACATTTCCGAGATGTGCTTGATACAACGTCCGATATGTTTTATGTTTCATCTTGTTTTCAAGCTGGTTAAAAAAAAAAAAAAAAAAAAAAAAAAAAAAAAAAAAAAAAAAAAAAATTTTTTTTTTTTTTTTTTTTTTCCAAAGGATATAAAAT
Source organism: Maratus speculifer (assembly GCA_964019185.1). Taxonomy (NCBI): domain Eukaryota; kingdom Metazoa; phylum Arthropoda; class Arachnida; order Araneae; family Salticidae; genus Maratus; species Maratus speculifer. The sequence continues at coordinate 154,439,468 of OZ025301.1, read as the reverse complement.
TGGAGAGTTTTGCGCATAACATTACCATGTCTTTTCTCACCTTTGACATTCGAGTGAGGAGTCCCGTACTCGTCTGGAATCGTTCCTTTTTAACTTATTATTTACTCACTTATATGCGCCTTTTATATTCAGGGCACATTTCCTTTGCACTTTTTCCTTCTTCGACTTGGCATTTTCAAAATTCCTTCATCTGTACGCGTTTTAAAATTTACAACTTTGATTATGGCGCTCGTCTCGCTCTACGTGCCCGACAACGTACCCAAAGACTTTTTAAATCTCGCCGACGGCCAACTCGTGACCCTCGTATTCGCCGCGCCCACCGATGACGCCGCCGCCGCCTCTTTTGCTCTTTTTGATCGAATAACGCATCCCAGCGGCGGCTGCGCTTGCGGAACTCGTAACGGACTCGCCGTTCGTCATCGAACTCTCTTTGTTCAAAAAAATAAAGTCTTGTTAGGTTTTTCCCTGTACGCTCTGCCCCCCGACTGCACTTTCGACGAAACGGTGGTCGTCGTCACGTGGCTCACTCGGTTCCGATTCAAAAGGTTTCGGAGCGTCGTGGAACGAGGCTGGTTCTATCGCACTTTGGAGAGCGAATCTTTTTTCCGCGTCTCGGACTACGGCGAGTGTTGTCGAATGTTTGCGTTGGAAGAGGATCCCGTTTTCATGCTGAAATCGATCGTTCTTTCTCCTTTCGGTAAAGGTCCCACCTTGGAAAGCGTTTTAAAAAAACAAAGTCCATGAATCTCGACAATCCCGCCCATGCGCATGCTTTACGCTACGCGGTCGAAACGACCAAAGTTTTTCTCATGAACTCTTACCGCCGAAAATTTCCGCATTTTTTCGAAGAAGCCGTTATCGAAACGCGACCTGCCACGCGTGACGATTATTTCGTACCCCCGTCCCTAGCTTCCAAGTGCATCGTCGTCGTGGGCACGCGATTTCCCGAAATAGCGTGTCAGCGACTCTCCTGTTTTCCTTTCAAAGACGACTGGGAACTGTGCGAAGAACGGGATGCCGTCCGGTGGGTGCGAATGGGACGGCATTTCGAGCTGGCCTGCCAGCCCTCCTGTCGGGAGCATTCGATGAACGTGGAATGGGAGAACGGTCGATGCGTGGTCGCGAACCCGCTGAAAAAAGTCTTGGCGTCCATGCCCGAAAAACTTTTTCAACGGGCTTCCCGACACGTCTTTCACGGTGGTCTGGACGTCGTTCGAGGTACGTTGCAATTTAACGAGCGCTATTGCGAAGCGTACGGTTTGGATTTGGTGAATGGGGACTGCGTCGCGTCGGGTGGTCAGTCTTTCGGGGAATGGTTGTTTGGAAAAACACCGATTCGAGCGGCTAAGACGGCACACTTGAAACCTTTGCAATCGAAATTTCCCGAGCTGCCCCACTACCTCGACTATGCAACCGTGTCGTCGTCTTCCAACAACAACAACAACAACAACAAGGCGGGAAGAACGAAACGGAGTGTTGCGATGGAAGATTCTAAACCTTTTTATCAAGAATTGGCAATAGAGTTGAGCAAAGATTTAGGAAGAGACGTCTCGGAATGGGCTGTAGAAAAATTTTTGCGGCAAAAGGCCCCGATGTTGTTGAGCCAGACGGTCGATGCCCTGTCGGTGAGACTGGTTCTTAAGCATTCAGTTTTGTCGTCCATCAAACGATTGGGCGCTTTGAGTTTTGATATTTTGGGAAAAGGTGTGGCCGTGACTACCAATATTTATGCCCTTTACGAACTGGGAGTCGGCATTTTGGATATTTTGGATCCGTACGATTACCAAAAAGTGTTGTCTAAAAAGGTATTGGATAAAGTGGATTCGGAATTGGATTACATGTATTTCAAAGATGCATCGATTCGTCCGGAAATGACACCCGAATACGTGTGGGACAATGGTATTTTAATGGAAGACGATTCCGAACGACTGATTTTTATGGTCGAGAGAGTGGAGGAATATTTGAATGCTTTAAACGGTATAAAAGCGAATGAATACAGTGAAAAACCTTTAGAAAAAAACCTGTTTGTTTGGCAGGAAAAGAAACGGTTGAATAAGGTTTTGGCTAACAGTATTATAATTGTCATGGTCTCTTTGGTATTTTTATTTGTAGAATGGATACATGTATGGACAATGTGTTTATTTTTTATTATGTTGTATTTCAACAACTAAAAAAAAAAAAAAAAAAAAAAAAAAAAAAAAAAAAAAAAAAAATTTTTTTTTTTTTTTTTTTTTTTTTTTTTTTTTTTTTTTTTTTTTTTTAAGCAGTTTGTCTGTTATAAATTTCTCAAAATTTTTAAATTGCCATCACTTATGGATTCACCTTTCATTCAATGGTCAGCAGCTCAACAACTCAATAAATACATTTCTACTCAAGTGTGCCACTACGTTGTCCTACTGACTCGAACAAATTCCTTTCATATTGAAAAGGATTTAAAATATACACTTCGCATCACTAAAAGACCCTTATCATGGTTTGTGAAAAAATTTAAAGAGCATGGCATCCTCGTCGAATACGCTACAGTCTTTACCCAAAAAGACATTCAGCATTTTGGACCCATGTCCGTCACAGTTTCCAACGGAATCGTCCGAGGATATTTACAATCAAAATACTCTTCTTCCGTCGTGTTTGTCTGCTCCGCCAGTTTCGCCAAACATATACCCTTCCGAACCATTAGTCCAGAAACACTGGTCAACCGAATCGTTGGATAAAGAAATTCGAGACCTATTGGTAAAGAATTTAATTTTGCGTGTCATTCGAGGTCGACCCTCTGACACGATTCAGTTTCATCGCCGCCAGTTGGCCGAGCAGGTGGTAGAATGGATTACCAAAGACGTTCCCGACGTCTTCAATACCTCGTATCGCGATCAGTTGATGACTTTAGTCGCGAGTGCATTCAAGCAAACTATAAAGGATATGCCGTTAGACGAATCGGAATGGTTGAAACTCCTGAACCAATGGATTCGAATCAACAGTTACGATGATGTCGTTTATAGTCGAGACATTTATAAAATTTTGGCAGTGGACGGTTTTCGAGGATTCAGGCCAAAAGATTTGAAACATTATCTAGCGGGCATCTTGCTTCCCGTCCGAGTCGAATACCGAATGCACGCTCAAGGCGTACGAGCCATGTACGAATTTTTTGATGAAAATTCGAGCATCGAAAGCTTAACTGGAACGGATTCTGCATGTGTGATATTTTTAGCATTGCTCCAATTTTATGCTTCCAATCTCGAGGTGTTGGACGATCAGATTACTTTTCGAATGCAGGAGGTAAAGTCTTGGGCAGAAGGGTTTCTTCATAAACATTCAGATTATTATCAGGATATTAAAAATGTAAATGAGGATGTCATAAAAACACTTGGCGATCTATATACTCAACAATTTATGGATACAAAAGATTGGAAAATTGTGGGAGAAGAATTACTCAAAAGCTTACAATTGCCAAATAATTCCTAAAAAAAATCTTTACAAATTATTAAAATAAAGTTATTTAAACATTTTTTCATAATATATAATCATGAATGACGTGGTGGTTTACGATAAAATTTACCGTTTTTTACTCGCATATCACGATAGATCTCACAGTATTCATGATATTTACAAATATACTGGTTGTAATAAAAGAACAGCAAACAGATGTTTATACGACATGTTAAAAAAAGGAATTGTTTTGAAAACCAGAGAAAAACAGCCGCCTTGTTGGCAGTTTAAAGAACCAGAATATTAAAAAAAAAAAAAAAAAAAAAAAAAAAAAAAAAAAAAAAAAAATTTTTTTTTTTTTTTTCAAAAGGTATAAAAACAAATTTCATAACCAAGGTAATCCAAATTCATTTTAAACTTTTCTGGATACACCATGATTCTTCAGAGGCTTATAAACTATGTGTGCGAGTATGTCTTTAATCGATTTACCCCAAAAGTAAAATTTGTCAAAAGATTTCCAGAGGCTCAAGAACCAACTCGTCGTGAAGATGATTCTTTGGGTTATGACCTTAAAACTCCTTTTAAAGTAGTCATTGAACCAGGCGAACGAAAAATTATTGATACAGGTATCAAAATTGAAATGCCTAACTTTTTGGGGATGTTTATTTGGGACAAATCTTCTACAGCTTCTAAATTTCGTTTCAGCGTTTGTGGAGGTGTTGTGGATCCTGATTATCGAGGATCTGTTGGTGTAATTTTAGAAAACTGCCAATCTGAAGCGATTGAATTACCTGAGGGTACACCAATAGCACAAGCCGTCTTTCATATTGCTATTCGACCAACTTTGCAAGTTGTGAAAGAAGATGAACTAACAGAAACGATACGCGGAGAGCGAAGCTTCGGAGGGGATATTGGGTGGAAGTGGGAGCCTAAAGTAGAATAATTATATATATATATATATATATATATATATATATATATATATATATATATAAAAAAAAAAAAAAAAAAAAAAAAAAAAATTTTTTTTTTTTTTTTTTTTTTTTTTTTTTTTTTTTTAAGGATGTGTTATAAAAGGGAGTAACATTGTCTCACCCCATATCAGTTGGTTGGTTTCATATTTCGCAGTATGGATCGTGTCTCGTTTAACGAACCTTATAATGATAATCGAATGGCGATTCATTCTCGATTGCCGCCTTTTCCATATTCCCATTTACAACCAGATTCATATTTTTTTTCAGATCACTACAGATATTTATTAAATCATTATGAAAATATAGTTTATGATATGAAAATGGAATTGAATAACCGAAGAATAGATATAGAATCTTTGAAATATGAATTAAAAGTGAAGGATCAAGAAATACTTGAACTACACGAAAAGATTCAAGACATTTTGAAAATGAACGACAATGATCCGGGAGACTTAAACGCATCAGGAGAATCTATAACTACTGTTTGAAACGAAATTATAAACAGATGGTGAAAAAAAAAAAAAAAAAAAAAAAAAAAAAAAAATTTTTTTTTTTTTTTTTTTTTTTTTTTTTTTTTTCACCTTTGCAGTATATAAGAATCAGTTTCCTGCTTATCCATTCACAATTTCATTTCAATTTTACCGTAAATCATGCTATATGCTGAGGTGGTTTGTATGAACTGTGCTGACGGAGGATTGTTTCCGTTGGAAATTGCATTTGCTACTGCGGATAAAGATGTTTATATTCTACGAATACCACCAAAACTCTCTTACTGGACAACTATAAAAGATGTGTATTCTACCAGATCTAGAATGCGAAACAGAGATAGATTTTATAACTCTAGAATTGGAAGAAGACGTTTATCGATAAAACCGATTGCTAAATATATACTTCATGCAGATAATTGGTTGGATGAATTACATAGTTTTATTTTTCACACGTTTCGTGGAGACTTGAAATTGCGAGTTCGTGGTAATTTTCAATATCACTTTTTTAAAAAAGTTTGTGGTTTTCGAAATGTGTCAAGAGTATGGTTGAAAACTGGAGTTGATGTTGTAGATTGTAATCATAAACACAAACTTAAATTTGTAAATTATCCATGTCCCGGAATTGAAGTCGCAACTATGGCAACTTATCATAAAATTATTGAATATTTCAATTAAAAAAAAAAAAAAAAAAAAAAAAAAAAAAAAAAAAATTTTTTTTTTTTTTTTTTTTTTTTTTTTTTTAATAAAATCTTGTATGACACCCTGTAACTTTTGGACATATGACACTTATATGGCATATACATCGGATCAGTGCTTTGAAAGCGGGTGGAAAAGCAGATTCTTTTACATATACTGTATTGCCGTTTGAATCTTTTGAATAAACACAAGGCTCGTTACTTATATAATCTTTCATATAATTCCAAGGAATCAGTGCATGACCGTTTCGACTTTTCGCCAAATACCTTTCTCCGGTACTTGTTCGCATTAAAAGAGGTTCTCCATTTTCCCTCCAATAATACTCATTTCCCTTTCCGTCTTGCGGATAACGTTGCGTTTTATCGGCCATCAATGCCAATCGAATATTTTGGTTTGTGTGATCGACTATAAACAAGGATCTATTTCCGCGAACGGGATAATATTCATTACCTCGAGCGTCTTTGGCATAATAAAAATCCCCCGTCGCATCTCGCGCAAAAACATTATCCTCGCGATTCGGATACAGCTCTTTTCCCGTTCGGTCACGGGCATAAATTTCTTTACCGTCTCGATCGACCACAAAATTGTCCCCGGTTTTGGGGTAATATTCGTCCCCGTTTCGCTTCTTTGGGTACTTTCGCATCACTTGATTTTTCTCCTCTCCCCCTCTCTCTGTCTGTCTGTCTCTCTTCTACACAATGGCCGTCGACAGATATCGCATCTCTCTTCTGGAATTGGAAGACTGTCCCCTGCGAATCCGACCCGACCAGTTGCTACGTTTGCTTCGTGCCTGGCGTAAACGGCACGTCTTTGGACACGTTTGTCTCGAATGCGAGAAAAAAATTTCATTCGAATCCATGTCTTACGCCGTCTGTTGTCAACAATTTTATTACAACGATCGGCTCGCCTGTTACCAAGTCGTTCCGATCGCCATTCCGACACCCGGTTACGTTTTTATGTTACCGCAACTCCAGCGCATGATCGAGCAGGCTCGCCTGGAAACGCGACAAGATTTTTTAGTGATCCCCGATCCGATTTATTGGCAGGTACCCACGACTCTCGTTTACGAAAAGGTCGTCAAGTTCGTGTCCGGTGTGCCCATGACTCATCGCACGAAACTCATTCAACCCGCTTCGAAAGCGCCCCTCTTTTATAAACAGGTTCAGGAGGCGCCTCTCAATTACGGCAGTCTGGAGTCGCGGTCGTGCGGGAAAGCCACCCTCATTCGTCAGGTGGCTTTCGGAAAGCGGTGTCGCTACTCGATGCGGGGGATGATCGTACCGGACGCCAGTCTTCGACCCAACGAAATTCGTTTACCCGACCATATTGTCGATAAGTTTGAACTGGCGGGAAAATGGATCATTCTGAACCGAATGCCGTCTTTGCAACCGGAAAATTTCGTCGGCTTACAGGTGCCGACGGACGGTCCTTCGTGGCCCTACGACTGTTTCGGCATTCCCCTCGAAATCTTGGAATCCATCAACGGCGATTTCGACGGAGACGAGGCAAACGTTTATCTGGTGCCGAGTCTGCTTTCGCAAGCGGAATGTCTCACAATCTTGAATCCGGAATGGGAGATGCGATCCTTCGTCATGGGTTTAAAATTGGCTCCGAGCCAAGATATGTTGGTGGCCTATTACATGTTTTACGACGATATTGATTTTTTACCCTACAAAGACCGCAATCTGAAAAAGACGATGCGATTTATCTGTGAAAAATACGGGGATTCGAGAGCGTTTCATGCTTTTAATCAAATGCGTTTGTTTTATTTGGATCGACTACAAAATCATACCTGTTTTGCGTTGACGCTGGCAGAAATGCAGACCATCGCTGCAAATTTAAAGGAGGGAAAAGACATTCAATCGATACGGGGTTGCTTGACTACACAAATTTTAGCTAAGGCTAAAGGAAATTTCGAAACATTGACTCAAATGTTTGGTTGTATCGGAATGCAGAGCGGCGTGTTTATCAAAAATTCATTCATGTCGGGGCTTCATGGAGTGGAGGCTTCGGCTCACGGAAAAACATCCATCTACGCATTGAATCTCGTACTGAATATATGGCTACCGGGCTACGGTTATCAAAAACTCATTTCTAACGCTCACGATATGATAGTAAATTATGAAGGAAATATAGTCGATGGTGATAAACGAATCATTTTTCAAAACGCATTGGACGGTTATCATCACGAAGACATTATATCAGAATCTCTCTTTATGCATATTTTTGAATCATTTTTTGGAAAAAATGAAACTTGAAAAATTTATTACAAAATCCGGTTAAAATTCGATTAGTCTGATTCGATTTGATTTTTTTTTATTTCTGAGACCGACAACACCAAGTTAAAAAAAAAAAAAAAAAAAAAAAAAAAAAAAAAAAATTTTTTTTTTTTTTTTTTTTTTTTTTTTTTTTTATATAAATAATATTCGTTAAAGGTCAAAGGTCAAAGGTCAATGACCTATACAGATTTTTAATTTTACAGATACCAGAAAAATTTGCAAAGTGCATGCAAAAAAATAATCAAAACTTTATTGTATACAAAAAAAAAAAAAAAAAAAAAAAAAAAAAAAAAAAAAAAATTTTTTTTTTTTTTTTTTTTTGTCTATAAAACAGCGACTCATAGTTTCTCGAGCTTCAGTTTACTATAAAAAATAAATGACCATTTTAAACAAGTTATGAGTTCCTGCAATTGTCGAGTTTATACGTTCAATCTTCCATTGATGGAAAAATTTGTAGAATTTTATGGAAATAGACAGAGACGTACTCATTTTCTAGCTATGCGCTTTAAACGACGAGTCATTGTCTACAAATCCAACGTTTTAGATTCCGTGCCCATCACACCTCCCGATAATAGCATCATAGTAGTTCACGGAAATTGTCCTCCCATAAACGTGGTCAACAAGCAAACCATTCTATTGTTTACTCTCGGAAATACTACGACATCCGGAATTCATGTCACGGACGATTCCGAACAAACACTCTTGCGCGCCCTCTTTCCCGCCGATCGGATCCTTTTTAGTCATTTTCATTACCAGACGCTCTTTTTGGCTGCCACTGAAAATCCGTATTGGCAAATCACCCATCGATGTCGGAGAGAGGCGGCCTTTAGGACCTTATGCTCCTTGCTGGAGGCCCGTCAACAAAAGAGATTGCTCAGTTTAGAGGAAGCATCCAATTTACGATTTTTTAAAAGTTCGGATAATAACCTGAAACAGTTCAACAAATGGAAACATTTCGCCTTTGAACTTTGCAGCGAATCTTTTGTCATGACCACTTATTCTCATCCTTCCGCTTTTTTCGGGCGGGAGGTGTATCAGATTTTGAAACGGTCCGACGCGTCTCCCGGACCGCTGCCGCCTCCCGATTTTTACGTATGCGAGTTGCTCTCGGCCGAAGAGGATAGACTACCCCTGGGAATCATGTGCTTAGTTTCGAGCGATCGGGACCGGTCACTCGAGTACGTCTCGCCGATGGTGGTGGTGAAGCATGACAACGTATTTAAAGATTCCAATTACGTTACGTGTAATACCTGGTTGCCTTTATACCGCAACAAAGAACATTGGAAACAATATGGAATACATTTCTACGTTCACGGCTTACGTTACAAAAAAATTTTGTTACAAAACATCCTGTCCTGGTTGCAGCTTCAAACGTCCGAAAAGTATAAATTCATTTCATTGGATCTGTTACAAATAGCAAAAATCCTTTTCGGCGATGAATCAAGATGTTTTTCAAAAGCCTAGTCGAGTCCATTCTGAAACAGATGGCGGATCCGGACGACGTCCTGGCCTGCAGCGCCACCGGCGCGCTCACGCGAGACATCCGCGACGACCTGATCCAGGCGTACGAGCTGAGCGAGCCCCTCGTCCGCCGGCACGCGCAGGCCTTCCTGGGCAGCAGCAGCTTCCTGGATTTCCTGATAAAGCTCTCGAGGCTGCCGCATCACGCGGACCGCTGCCGTCCCGCCGCCGCCGCCGCGGTCCCGGATCGGAACTGCGGAGGCGGCGGCGATTCGGAGACGCTCCGGGAAGAATTGGCGCACTGCGAACGGGAAAAGGAGCGGTTGAAATCCCAATTATGCGATTGCGAGAATCGACTGAAAAAGGAACAGGATGAATCGATAAACGTGAAAAATTTGTTGTATGAAACCGAAGAGAAATTGAAAAAATATAATCATATTATAACAGAATTGGAGAAGAAAAAAAATGTTTTGGAAACGAACCTAAACGACTGTTTGTCTGAAATAGAAAGATCCCGTAAATATCTGGTCGATTCGGTGCAACAGCTGAATCTTGAATATGCAAATAAGCAAAGTGCGTCACACTATGAGATAGAAAGAGTTCGAGAAATATGTAAAAAAATGGTAGAAGAAAATTTCTTGCTGAAACAAAATCTAATTAAAGCGTTGCCATGTACTAACGATTGTCAAACTGCTACCGTTTCGGAAATAGTCTCACCAGTAGCAGCATTATCGTGGAATAAACCTGGATTGTTTCAACCTGAAATTGTAAATTATGAAGTTTCTGGGGAAAATGAAAATAATTTGTCGATGCAATTGAAACTTACTCAAGATAATTACAGTAAATGCCTAAAGGACTTGAAAAATAAAGAAAATAAAGTTGAAGAATTATCAAATCAAGTACAAAACTTGACTGGTGAATTGAATGACACTTTAAAAAAATTACAATCAACTGAAAAGGATTTTAAAGAGAAGCAATCTGAACTTGACAGTGTCCGAAACGAGTTAAACGAAATTACAACTCAATTTAAAACTTTTAAAGAAACTTGGGAGATAAAATTGAAAAATATGCAAAATGACCATAGAAAGGAATTGGAAAAGAAACAAGAAGAGCTTGAGAATGTTCAAGATGAATTAAATAATGTTAAAAGGAAATGCCAAACCGATTGCTTAAAAGAGACAGGATCACTATCTTCGCGAATCGATCTGGTTAAGAAATTACAAAATATTGAAAAGAGTTTAGAACAATGTAATGAGGAAAAACAACTGTGTAAAGATCAACTAGAACAGAAAAAACTTGAAATGTTAGGTGTTGAAAATCGGCTTGAAGTAAAAAATTCTATAATAAACCGTTTAAAAGAAGAATACTCTAATAGTCAAGAGGAGGGTCAAAATTGTGAAAACTCACAAGTTTCTAAAAATTGGGAAGACGATATCCTATCAAAATTGACTAAAGATTTAAATTTAGTAAAAATTTTTAAGAACCAGTTACAATTAATTCAAACAGAAGCAGACTTGATAAAAGTAGAGCCTGAAAACTTTGCAAATGTTGTGTTGGATTTGAAAAAAAATTCATTCAGATATTTCGATGAAATTGCTAAAGCTGCATCGTTACCGGTAAGCGCCCAGTCAGTTGAAGAAATAAAAAATCGGCTGAACGAGTACGAAGAGCAATATGATTTATGTCTTAATTTCACAACATCTTTTCCGGGTTTAGAATTTGAGGATTTAGAAGCTGTTGTGAAAGACCTTCCCGATCACTTAATCGAATTAAAAAACATCGTAGGAAAATTTAATAAAGATTTGAAATGGGAACAAAATCCCAATTGGTTATATCAGGTCATAAAATGGATAGAAAGTGAATTATCTCGATTCGAAAAATGTAAAAGAATTCAAGACGACTTGCAATCGCTCACACCAGATATTAAAAATAAGACTAAATTTGAATGGAAAGAATTGTTTATTAAAAGATATAATAATTTATTGAAATGCGCTGTCAGTATAACAGGATCCGAAGACCACATAGACAATTTACCTGATATATTACAGAAAATGAAAGAAAACTGTAAAAACACTAATGAGCCAAATTGGCTTTTTTTATGTACTCAAGAAATTGAAAATGAATCGGATTTTACAGATATGGATTTAGATTCAACGGTATGTTCTACAGATGGTTTAGCAGCATGTCATGCAGATAATTCAGAAGCAGGTTCTATGGATTTAGATTCAACGGTATGTTCTACAGATGGTTTAGCAGCATGTCATGCAGATAATTCAGAAGCAGGTTCTATGGATTGTTCAACGGTATATTCTGCAGAAAGTTTAGCAGCGCATCCTGCAAAAAAATGTTCTACAAAACAATTTGCTAAAAAAAATGTTCGGTATAAGAGAACTGATAAAAATTTACAACTTGATTACACTAAAATTGCAAAAGCATTTGGCGTTTATTTTGATTCTAATTATTCCCGTTTTAACAATATTTTAAAATATTTGAACGATTTAAAAGAATACTTTTCAGTCACCGATTTAAAATTATCCACCATTCAAAATGCGATTAAAAATAAATTGGCATCATTTGTTCTTGATCAAAAGAATTTCAATTCTTTACAAACCAGCACTTTTCCACAAACATTTGAAAATCATATTAACGCATATTTAAACATTATACAAAGAGAAAGTTATGATAAGCTATTACGTGATTTTCATTTAGATGAAACTATAAGAAAATCACTTATAAATACATTTAACATTGAAATTGAAAAGGAATGGACTTTACTCTACAAACAATGGCTCCAAGCATTGAATTTAAATGAACATACAGCCAAAGAAAATTTCTTAAATCAACTGATGGAATACAAAAAAATAGTAGAGAAGAGTAAAAGAAGTTTATCAGAAAGTTCAGCTGAAAGTTATGATACAGAAAATCAAAAGAAAATAAAACTTGCAGAAAACTTTTCTTACTTAAAAATACAAAATTTGGTTTATGCATTATACAGAGAATTGTTTAAATTAAAATGGAATCACCTTAAAGAAAATCTACCTTCAAGTCAAGACTTGTTAACAAAATGTGAACAAAAATTACGTATTATCGAAAAACTTCATAAAAAATTGACTCCCCGACAAAATGTATTATTTACAATCTATTCAGAGTATGTAGAAATAGATTTGTCATCATACACAAACAAATCAGAACGTTTTGAAAGTATTATAACTGAAATGGATGATTTATTAAAAGTGTGTATGTCCGAAACAGAAAAGTATCTTAGAGATTTAGTTTCAAAAATGGCGTAAAAAAAAAAAAAAAAAAAAAAAAAAAAAAAAAAAAAATTCAAGTAACTCTCAAATAAAAAAATGAAGGTCAAAGGTCAATGACCTCTCTAGATTTTTAGATTTTTACTCACATTGATTCGTTTCTCAAATTAAAAAAAAAAAAAAAAAAAAAAAAAAAAAATTTTTTTTTTTTTTTTTTTTTTTTTTTTTTTTTACATTATCCATCCTATAAAAGATTTCAATTTCTTGTTAATTTCATAATTGCGCCATTCTTTAGGTTGCATTTCATGGTATAACGTACTCCAAGTTAATTTGGAATATATGCGATATAACGCATGATTACTACATACAAACAACATAAAGAACCACAGAGTTATAAACAACATTATCTTAACTTTTGAAAATAATAAAGGATGGCAAACTGCAACGAAACTGACACCAAATTCAAAACTAAACAATCTACAATATCATTAAAAAAAACCACCGAAGATAAATTGGGAAAACGGAAAAAAAAATTGACAGACAATTTACCTCTTAAAAAAATAGCTTTGGAGAATAATGAAAAGGAACCGATACTTTTAAATGAAAATGATATATCTAAAAACATCCAACCCCAAAAAAGTGAAAATTTACACGAGGTCATTGAACCAGAACGTAAAAACTATTCTGAAATTTATATAAACGGCTATTGTTTCCGAAATAAAGGATTCGAACAATATTATGCAAAAGATAAATTAAATAACGACATATATTGGAAAGATTCTGTGCAAGCACAAATTTATGCGTACAAAAAACAACAAGTAGATGGTTCAGAACACAAAATGGAATATCCGGCATGCAAAAGTAACGGAGAACCTGAATACATTTATGATCGAGAAGGAAAACCGAGATATCCAGTAGATTTAGAAAATTATAAAGTCATTTTTCCTCGAAATTCTCAGACGAACGAAGAAGAGTACCTTAGAGACAAAAATGGAAACTTATTTTATCCAATAAATAAATTTGGTCAACAGTTTTATCGTAAAGATGTTCACGGAAATGAAGTCGTTATCGACAACAAATATGCTGAATGGTCAGACGGTACACAAATTTATCCAAAAAATTCAGACGGGGATGAGTTTTACTTGAAGGTAAATGACAAAGAAGTGGCCGCGTTGAAAAAGATTGATTCTACATTAGTACCATACTATGCTAAAAAAGCGAATGGAGATGAAATATACCCTCGTGATTATTCTGATTCCGAAAATTAATATTAAAAAAAAAAAAAAAAAAAAAAAAAAAAAAAAAAAAAAAAATTTTTTTTTTTTTTTTTTTTTTTTTTTTTTTTTTTTTTTTTCAAATGTATATAAAAGTTTATTTTTCAGTATCAGAAATATTTGTTTCAATATGAATCTTGAAAGACGAATATATGATTCTTTTGAAAGACTAAAATATAATATTTTAGAAATATTGGGTAATTTTGAAAGACCAAAATATATTTGTTCCAGATTGGGTGATTTCGATTCAGAAAGAGACGTTTTGAAAAAACTAGTGTCTCTTTTAGAATTGGAAGTATACGAGTTGAAAGAGAAAATATACGCGTTGCAAAAGGAAATGGATACATTTGAAAGAAAATTGGCTAAAGCCAGTTTTTCTCACCGTGAAAGACCAAAATATAATATTTTAGAAATATTGGGTAATTTTGAAAGACCAAAATATAATTGTTCAAGATTGGGTGATTTCGATTCAGAAAGAGACGTTTTGAAAAAACTAGTGTCTCTTTTGGAATCGGAAGTATACGAGTTGAAAGAGAAAATATACGCGTTGCAAAAGAAAATGGATACATTTGAAAGAAAACTGGCTTTAGCCAATTTTTCTCACCGTCAATGCTGTGGAAATGGAACTTTACTACTTAAATGTGAACGGGAACAGGAAAGAGCAACGATACCACCACAACGCGATAACATTATGCTGAAACGTTGTTGTGTTTGTATACCGCAATCAGAATAATAAAAAAAAAAAAAAAAAAAAAAAAAAATTTTTTTTTTTTTTTTTTTTTTTTTTTTTTTTTTTTTTTTCAAATGATATATATATTGATGTAAATCAATCGAAAAATAGAGACATGAATCCTTTCATTGTTTGTATCGACGGCATTATCGGAGCTGGTAAATCTTCCTTGATACACGCACTAACCTCGGATTATGCTTGTTTTCCAGAACCTCTTTCGGAATGGAATTTACTTTCGTCATTCTACGATAATCCGCAAGTTTACGGATTGCCTTTTCAACTCCAAGTTTTAGTTTCTCAATTCAAACAGCGGCAACAATTTCCCAATAAAATAGTTCTCGTGGAACGATGTCCCTGGACCTCTCGTCACGTCTTTGCGCCTCTTCTCCTCGACCAAGAGGATCTCGACATTTATGACCGGGCTTACCGACGTTTAGCTTATTCAGTTCAACATTTCATCTACTTGGACATTGATCCGCACATTGCTTTCCGACGCATACGCCGTCGATCTCATCTAGACAATCGAATCACTCTGGATTATTTGAAACGGCTCGAAGATCGCTACGCTTTGAAATTGACGTCGTCGTTGTCCAACGTAACACGCATCAACGCGAACCAACCACTCGCGAGTTTGGTTAAGCAATGTCGCCATCTTTTAACTACCAAAATTGTTTCACTTTTTCCAACTGCTTGAAAAAGGTCGTTTCGGCCCAAGTACCTACTTTTTTCAAATGATCGACATTATGCGTGATAATGTACATCATGTAGGCGGTGAGACCGAGAGTCAGTAAAATTAAAAGCACAAAGATCCAACGACCCGTGATCATGCCGATCGTCAAAAGGACGCCATTGACATAGGTGGCCGAATAAAATAAAATACCATGCGCTAAAGATCGCTCTTCCATTTTTTTTCCTTTTCTTTTTTCCTTAGCTTGTTTTTTTTTCTTCAAACATGAATCTGTTTCAGGTTGTCTACGAACGTCGAGGCTCCATAACGAGGAAATGTCAAAGCCTTGTGTGTAAAATCATTCCGCTTGACTAAAAATCCTTTTCCTTTCGGACCCTGTAATTCGATGCGCTCGTTGCTGTAATCGTCGTATTTGAAAGCGATATGCGGAGGATGCGTCACTCTGTAACGCAATTCCAACTGAACCGGTCGAGTCACTTGGAGTAAGACTTTGACGCTGGGATCGACCGTGAAACCCTCCCGCGGTAATTTTTCAAATTGTTTGGCTCCCGCCATCCATTTAAATTCATCTGTACCGTTCCAGTCCACGGGCAGGATGCGTTTCACTTCGCCTTCGGAAAAGTGCGTCGGTTCCATGGTATCGTCGAAATCGACGAGATTGCTCTCACGAGTCGTGTCGCAAGCGTACTCGGACCCGACGCGAATCAGTCGATCGGTGTGCACGGAAGGACAAAAGAGAAACGGTTGAGTTTCGTCGCAAGTGGCGTAGACGGTACTGTCGTAAATAAAATTACCCGTTTTTAATTTCTGACCCGGAGTGCAGTGTTCCGCGTCGTCGTCGTCCAGTTCCTCCCGCACGACTCTTTGCTCCCAAAATCGATACCGAAGACGAGTCGGTTCTTTGTGCAACGATCGCGTGGTCTCGTCAAATCGACACTTGAATTTTTCGTCGGCAGCGGCGGCGGCGGCGGCGGGCCTCGGAAGAAAGAGGGCCAAATCGGGAAGCATGGCCAAAAAGTCGTACGGCTCACATTCGGGATGAGAGCAAATATTGTAGAGGGAAATATAGACAGACTCGGGCGCCTGACAGGTCATTTTAGAAGTGGGTTTGGCATAATTCCAAGCGCTGATCCACGATTCCGTATTCAAGGGTTCGAATCGAAACAGTGGGACGTTGCCGTACGCGAACGCGTTCTCGGGGATCTGGACGCACGCGGAGCCTTGAAAAAATTGACCCGCAGGACACGTCAGTTCCCGTCCCCGATCGCAATCGTAGAATCGTTCGGGTGTTCCAGAGACGGGTAACTTGAGATTCGGCTGACAAGCGGCTTCCATGCGGAACCGCTTCGAGATGCGTCCGGAAGGGGTCACTGGGACGCGTCTCCGTTTCAGTCCTCCCGCGCACACGTAGCCCGCCACGCTGTCGTACAATTCCGACATGTCCCAATTGCGAACGTGCTTGGTGAATTCGTGCACGGGCACGACGGTGCGGGTGGGATCTTGCGCGAAA